>CM038672.1:445346050-446590989 GCA_021605145.1 Aegilops bicornis | reverse complement strand
AGCCCCATTCTTGTGGTTCCCGTGCCTGACGTCACCTTGATGTCTACTACACAACCTTCTTCTTGTAGACTTTGTTGGGCCCGCAAGTGCACAGGTTTGTAGGACAGTAGAAAATTTCCCTCAAGTGGATGACCTAAGGTTTATCAATCTGTAGGAGGCGTAGGATGTCGGTGTACTAGAGTAGGGGTACCCTAGTATCCCGTACTCGTGCACGGACAGTTGCAGCACCCCGCGGCAAGGTTTGCCTCGTCACCGCCAAGATCCTCCGTGGCTCCTTTGGAGCCATTCAAGAACAAAGTATTTTGATTAAGAAGACAAGGCCCCGGCAAGAGGAGCTTGCCGGGAAGGCCACTCAAGGCATGCAGAAGACAAGGCCCCGCAAGAGGAGCTTGCCGGAAGGCTCGAGCGCGACAAGCCTCCGGACGCCGACAAGGATTCGACGCGGCAAGGCGCTTGCGCTGCAAGCAACCTCTCTCCATCTCCGCTCCAGCTCATCCCGCAACGTGTTGCTATGGGATCATTCCATGCAGCGTGTCGAGAGAGGCTGTGCAGCCAGCGGAGAGCAGCGATAAGCGGCGGCCGACAAGCTTGCCATCGTGGCGAAGCGCGGAGGCGCACTGACGGTCTCTGTTGCACTATTTGGGCGACAATCGATGGGCATTTATTGCTTTTGTCCCTTGCCGTCGAGTTAGGTATTTTGCATCAGACCTCGCTCGAGTAGGTGTACCAACTCCTGTTTTTACATTTGTACCCCCGCCTATGTTGCCACCTGTCGGAGACCCCTTGAGCATATAAAAGGAGGCCCATGCGCAACATAGAAGGGGTTCGGTTCGAGTTTCGGTTCATTTGACTCGTTAGAGACCAGATACGCTCACGCTAGGTTTTGTAGCTTGCATTGCTCCCTAGCAAGAACACAATACATCAAACAAGCAGCAGTAGGAGTTTTATCTCTCCGGAGAGCTCCGAAGCTGGGTAAACTGCTCGTGTGCCATGCCTCGATCCGCTCTTCGTGCGATCTCCGCCCCCCTCCGAACCACAAGGGGCCTGGTCCGCCGGCCCCATAGGTGTCCGTGGGTACGATCAGCCTCCCCGACATCTTTGGCGCGCCAGGTAGGGGGCGTCGAGGCCATGTGAATCTGATCCGATGTTCACACGAGCAGCGTCCTCAACATCTTCCTCAACATGCCACCGAAGAAGAAGGCTTCGGCGGCAGCAGAGCCGTCCGCGTCATACCCACCCTCACCGCAGCAAACGGGTGGTGGGGCAGACGCCGGCGGAGGAACGGGCGCCGACGAAGGTGTTCGCGACGTTGCCAAGTCCAAGGACAAGGCCCCGCAAACCTCGGCGTCCGCGCATCCCCCGCCCATCTCAGAGATGCGGGACCAACAACGTCATGGCGCTTCACAATGCCATACGCTCGTTGGATCGAGACCCTCAAGACCAGCATGCGCGCCAACATGCCGGCATCGAGTGAGATACGGTCGCCCGGACGGGTGCTGCTCCTTCTAACGTAGTTAGAAGTCCGAGCATATCCCGCCTCGCACCGCTCGCCAATGCCGCCCACTACTCCAGTGAAGCTCGGCGAGAGCTCAGCTGCTCTCGACTACCCTCCAACGGCCGACAAGGTCGACGCAGGTGAATGCCACTATCCGAGCCTCATCGGCTTTGCTAACGGCGACGCCCGCGGCAACCAACGCCATCATTGCCGCGGGCGAGACGACAAGGCACGAGCCGGTGGCGATTTAGACCGTCGGAGGTGCAACCACCGTGCACTCTCCGCCACGAAGGCCAAGATCGCCGACTCACCGGATCCACCTCGACAGCGACTCCACCGGGCCATCGGATCCGGATCCGTGAGCTCGCCGCGATCAGCGCCAAGTTCTTCGTGAGCGACAACAAGAGGACGCTCGAACTTCGCATCGAGCGCCCGAGAGAAGCGCGACGTCATCCGGCTGCCGCTTGGGCCTTCGTTGACGTCAAGGCCGGAGGAGCCAGGCGACTTGCCGTCAGACGCTGGAGGTTGCCCTGCGTTCACTCGTGAGCTGCGGCAAGTCCAGCGGCTCACCAAAAAACTTCAAACCAGACGCGTGCGGAGAAGTATGATGGTAGGACGCATCCATCGGAGTTCCTCGGCATCTACACCATCGCGGTGCGAGCTGCGGGGGACGGACGACAAGATCCTCGCCAACTACTTCCCGCTCGTGCTCAAGCCCAACGCCGATCTTGGCTCATGCACTTGCGGACAGCTCCATATCCTCTTGGGCAGATCTGTGCCATCGCTTTGTTGGCGCCTTCACAGTGGCCACAAAACTCATGGCCAAGAGAGTGACCTTCATTTGCTCGCCCAGAAGGAAGGAGAGTCCCTGCGCAAGTTCATTCAGAGATTCAGCCGTGTGCACTACAACATCCCAGACGTCCACCCTGCCGCGGTGATCAGCGCATTTCATCAGAATGTGCGGAACCGCAGGATGAGGGAGGAGATGGCGATATGCAAAGTCAAGGACGTCAGTGAGCTGTACGCCTTGGCCGACAAGTGTGCACGCGCTGAGGAAGGGAGGAGACTCCCAGGAGAGAATGCGGAAGTAGGATCTAACAGTGAGGACACCGCCCCGGCAAAGAAGGGCCGGTGGCGAGGCAACAGGAAGAAGAAAGGTAGAGAAGTGCTAGCTGTTGAGCAGTCCGGCAACGGAGGTGGCGACAAGAACGCCAAGGCTGGTGGCTCCAGCAAGGAGGTTGTCACCGACGCCAACCACCGGTCGGTGGCGGCCGCCGACAAGGTGACAGCTCCGCAAGCAAGATTGCAAGATCCACCGCACCAAGGGCCACAACCTCCAGAGCTGCAAGAAGGTCGAGCAGCTTGTCGAACAGCCAGAGAGCTGAGTACAAGCGGTGCGACAAGGAGAAGGCCCAGAAGGTGCCGGGGAGCAAGCAAGAAACGTCCCGGCCGGGGAGGACGCCGCAGCAAGGCCAAGCAGCGGCAAGGAGATAGACCTCCCCGCGGCCGCGACAAGGATGAAGATGATGACGACGACGAAGATATGGAAGACGACGACGCTGATGAGCAGGAGTTTCTAAAAGCCACAGAGGTACTCTGCGTTGACGGAGGTGCTTCCCTGCATACCTCACACCGCCAGCTCAAGCAATGGATGCGGGAAGTCAATGCAGCGGAACCATCCGTAGAGTCACGCAAGCCTCTGAAGTGGTCCAGCACGCCTATCATTTTTTATATTGAGGACCACCCTGATCGCATAACTGCGGTTCGGGTGCTTGCCGATGTTGGTCTCACCAACCATCCGCAACCTCAAGGTCCCCAAAATGCTAGTTGACGGCGGGGCCGGCTTGAATCTGATCTCCTCCGCGGTGCTCCAGAAGCATCAAATCCCTGACAGCGAGCTCGAAGAGACCGGCACTTTCCAAGGAATCAATCCGGGAAGGAGCAAGACCAAGGGGAAGATTACGTTGCCGGTAACATTTGGCAGCGAGCTGAACTTTAGGACTGAGAGGGTCACATTCGACGTTGCCGATTTCCCATTGCCTTACAATGGGATACTTGGACGTCCAGCACTCGCCAAGTTCATGGCAGCCTCTCACTACGCCTACAACTTACTCAAGATGCCAGGCCCGATAAGCGTCATCTCTGTCCATGGTGACAAGAAGGATACCCTTATCTGTGCCGACAAGATCTACCGGGATGCAAAGAGCGCGACAGAAAGTGCCAAACACTTGCCGCTGAAGCTCCGGGGAAGAAGACAAAGTCCAAGTCCGGCAAGGGCTCGATGCTCACTCCGCAAGCGCACCTCTTCGGAGTGTTGCGCTACCGTCGAGGACGCAACATCGAGCTCCACCGGCAAGTGCAAAAAGATGGTAGCTCCGCCAAAGACCAAGAAGGTGCCCGCGAAGGAGGACGGCACAGGTGGTACCTTCACCATCAGTGCCTCTCTCGACCCTAAATAGGAAGGCGCGCTCGTTGCTTTCCTGCGGGCGAATGTCGACGTGTTTGCGTGGCAACCGTCCCGACATCCCCGTGTTCCTGTGAAAGTGATTGAGCACCGCCGGCTGTTTGTCCTCATGCGCGCGGCCCGTCAAGCAAAAAGTTAGGAAGCAAGCGGTGGGCGCCAAGAATTCATAGCGTAAGAGATCAAGAACCGGAAGCAGCAGGCCTTGTCGAGGAGTGCTCCATCCTACGTGGTTGGCCAATCCTGTAGTCGCGGCGCAAAAGCAAGCGGAAAATGGAGACTTTGTATTGACTTCACGGATGTTAATAAAGCTTGTCCCAAAGATCCATTTCCCTTGCCGCGCATTGACCAAATTGTTGACTCCACGGCTGGATGTGATTTGCTTTCGTTTCTTGATGCATACTCAGGATACCATCAGATCTTCATGGCTGAAGAAGATGAGGAGAAGACCGCATTCATCACACCATGTGGCACATACTGTTTCATACGGATGCCTTTCGGTTTGAAGAATGCTGGTTCAACATTTGCAAGGGTAGTCCATGACGCTTTTGAGCCGCAAATGCACGTAAATGTAGAAGCCTACATGGATGACATAGTGGTCAAAAGCAAGGACAGAGCAACTCTGGTTCAAGATTTGACGAGACCTTTGCAAATCTACGCAAGATGAACCTCAAGCTCAACCCCGAGAAGTGCGTGTTTGGAGTCCCTTCCGCAAGCTTCTCGGTTCTTCGTGGTCTCAACGAGGGATTGAAGCTAATCCCGACAAGATCAAGGCCATTGAGCAGATTGAAGCACCAAAGCGCGTCAAGGATGTACGAAGACTTGCCGGTTATGCGTGGCTGCTCTCAAAGAGTTTATTTCTAGGTTTGTTGAACGCATACCGCCATTTTTCAAGATTTTGAAAAGGCAGGTCCAATGAAATGGACTCCGAAGCGGAGGCTGTACTGCAGGACTTAAAGAGATACCTGTCCTCCACTCCAACACTTGTCGCACCTAAGCCACAAGAGAAGTTCTTTGCTATATATAGCAGCAACCAATCAAGTGGTTAGTGCTGCGTTAGTAGCGGAGAGGGAGGCGGATGGCGAGCCAAAGCAACCACGGCAAGCACATCCAGCGACAAGGTGGGGCTTCACGACAAGCTCTGGTCCCGACAAGGATGAATCCGCTGCAGACACATGACCAGATGCGTAAAAGGATGGTGCAGCGCCAGTCTACTTTGTCGGGCCTTCCCTCTGCAGGGGGCTAGGTCAAGGTATTACGGTGTGCGTAAATTGCTTTTAGGCCTCCTCATGGCCTAGAGAAAGCTGCGCCATTACTTCCAAGCACATGAGATCACAGTTGTCACTCGCTTTCCGCTGAAGAGGATACTGCAGAATCCAGAAGCAACGGGCAGGATTGTTGAGTGGGCATTAGAACTGTCAAGCTTTGGTCTCAAGTTCAAAAGCACATCAACTATCCAAAGCAGAGCGTTGGCAGAATTCATAGCAGAATGGACGCCAACCCCAGATGAAGAGATTCCGGAGACGAGCATTCCCTTCAAGGAAGCAAGCAAAGAGTGGCTGATGTACTTTGATGGTGCCTTCTCGCTGCAAAGGCGCGGTGCGCGTCTTGCCGCTTATCGCACCCACCGGAGAGCACCTCAAGTATGTAGTCCAGATGCACTTTCCCAAGGAGCAAGCAACAAACAATACTGCAGAGTATGAAGGTTTGCTTGCCGGTCTCAGGATCGCAGTGGACCTTGGGATCAAAAAGCTTATTGTTAGGGGTGACTCGCAACTTGTCGTCCGCCAAGTGAACAAAGATTACCAGAGCCCGTTGATGGAAGCCTACGTCGATGAAGTGAGGAAGCTAGAAGAGCACTTTGACGACCTGCAAATGGAACATGTTCCAAGAGCTCAGAATGATATTGCTAACGGCCTGTCAAAGTGCGCCGCACTTAAGTTGCTCGTGGAACCAGGGATTTTCGTGCTCAAGCCGACTCACCAACCGTAACACCATCAATCGGACAAAGCAAGAAGAGGAAGTTGATCTCCGGTGACTACTTTCGGCAGAGCTTCGAAGCCGTCGTTGCTAAGGTCCCCAAGATCAACACCAATAAAGGCCGAGGAGCAGTTTGCTCCGACAAGCCTCATGGTTTGTTTCGTTGAAGCAGACGCTTCCGACAAGTTTTGCTCCGGCAAGCTTGCCGGGGAACATCAAGCTCCGGCAGGGCCGCAGGTCCTTGCCGTGGAAGCTGATGTTCCCGCAGCAGCAGATGTGCCTTTAGTCCTTGTTGTCGAGCCACAAGCTCCAGCATGGGCGCAGCAGATTGTCCATTTCCTCCAGACAGGAGAACTTCCCGAAGAACAAGAAGAAGCGGAAAGAGTAGCCCGGCAGTCAAGTATGTACCAGTTTGTCGACAGCATACTGTACAGAAGAAGACTCAACGGTGTGAAATTGAAGTGTATTCCCAGGGAAGATGGATGTAAGCTGTTGGCGAGATACACGGAGGTATATGTGGTCACCACATTGGCGCGAGAGCACTTGCACAAGCAAAGCTTTCCGGCAAGAAGGTTTCTTCCGCCGACAGCCTCCAGGATGCAACTGCACAAGTAACCAAGTGTGAAGCGTGCTGGCCCATTCCAAGCAGATACACCAGCCAGCTCAAGCTCTCCAGACGATCCCTTTATCCTGGCCATTTTCGTCCGGGGGCTCGACATCCTCGGCCCCTTCCTCGAAGCTGTCGGGGCTTTGAGTACTTGTACGCCGCCATCGACAAGTTCACAAAGTGGCCGGAAGTGGAAGCAAAGGAGGAAGGTGACAAAGACGCCAGCCAAGTTCTTCAAGTCGAGTGTTTGTCGTTTCGGAATCCCTAACAGGATCATCACCGACAACGGCACACAATTTACGAGTCGCACATTCATGCAGTACGTCCAAGACCTTGGCGCCAAGGTCTGCTTCGCTTCCGTTGCTCACCCGAGAAGCAACGGTCAAGCAGAGAGGGCAAATGCTTAAGTGCTTCGCGGGCTCAAGACCGTAACTTTCGGCAAAGCTGCACAAGTGCGGAAGAAACTGGATCGAGGAGCTGCCGGTGGTTCTTTGGTCGATCAGACGACGCCAAATCGAGCCACCGCCAGACACCTTTGCTTTAGTCTATGGAGCAGAGGCAGTTCTCCCCACGGAACTCAGATACGGATCGCCTTCGAGTGCTCGCTTATGATGAGCTCGAGCAAGAGCAGCTACGACAAGATGACGCTGCTTCCTTGAGGAAGATCGCCTCTTCAAAGTCATTGGCGAGCTGCTCGCTACCAAGAAGCTTTGCGTCGCTACCATAGCCGCAGAGTTAGTGCCGAAGTCTCGAGGAAGGCGACCTTGTTCTTCGGGCCGCTCAGTCCGCCAAGAATTCAAACAAGTTGACGCTTGAAGTGGGAAGGCCCTTATCGGGTGAAACGAGTCACTAGGCCTGGCGCTGTCCGCTTTTGAGACCGAAGATGGCATTCCGGTGAGCAACTCCTGGAACATTGAGCATCTTCGTAAGTTTTACCCATAGGGCGGTTGTCGGAACCTGCTCCGGCAACCACCTTTTTGTACAAGTCTTGCCGCTGTTGCATGTAATCCTTTGTACAAAGCCGGGCGCAGACCCGTGCATCAAGATAAAGCTCATGTCTTGCGAACAACTTGTCAAATTCATGCTTTCATCATTTTATTGCATGTTTTGGCTAACACTTTGTGCAGCAACCACACCCGGTAAGCAGAATCGAGCCGCTGGGCTCCATAACATTATTTCCTCTTCTTTCTCTTTTCTCAAAGAAAGGAAGACTCCCTCGCACAAGTTAACCAGGGGGAAGGAGGAGATAATACTATGGACCAGCACCGCTCGAGGAAGTTTCGCCTCATCGGGAAGCAAGAGATGTAAAAGCTAATACTATGGACCAGGCACCGCCGAGGAAGTTTCACCTCATCGGAAGCAAGAGACATAAAAGCTAAGTTGCCAAAGTTTGAGCAATCAATTTTAAATTTTTAAGTTATCTTCCTCGAACGATAGTACTTTGTATGGAAAACCTGTGCGCAGAGGAACCAACTTCGCCGGCTAGTCGCGCTTTACTTTGTTTCGAGTCCGCTCAACAACTGAAGTGAGCTATGGCTAGTCGCGACAAGGTTGCTTGTTTCGGAGGCGGCATCGCCAAAGGCTCTTGATGTTCAAGACTCAACGCCATGGCAAAAGTGCCCGCACCGACAAGTCCCCCAAATGCGTAAGGCGTAAACGCATACAAAGGAAGGAATCAAGTAGAGGAAATAACGTTGCATTGATCGCCTAAGATAGAGTATATTACAAAATAACTTGTCGCTGATCTAACAAAGTGTTCTAAACATGATCGGCGGCGACAAGGAAAAGATGAAATTGGCGGCCTAGTTCACGCCGGGTCGCCATCGATCCGATTGATCTTGTTCACCTTGTCCACAATAGGTGCGACAAGGGCTTTGAGCTCCTCCACGTTGGCATCCGGCGGCAAGGATCCGAGGACGCCCGTTAAGGTTGAGGCCCGGATTGCGGAAGGCCACCTTTATCAACACCTTCTCGAGGGCTCTCTGCACAGATCTGGGCGCGATTCCTCGGCCAGCTGCTTTGGGACCTCTTCTCGAGTCAGCTGGAGACCCGTCACCACGCCTTTGAAGAATAGCTGAGTTTGGCGCTGGGTTGGAGATGCTCGTCGGAGGAGTATGCAAGGTCCGCCATCCCCAACTCCATCAGCTCGTTGTGGATGTCGGCGGCAGTGTCCACAAGACCTTCAGTCCAGTGCTCCACGCTCTCCCTCAAGGTGTTCTGGATGGAGGCAGCGTCGCTAGCAGCCTCCTCCTTGGCCTTGATCGCCTCCAACAAACCCACCTCCCGCCTCTCTGGGCGCCCGTCCCAACGTCTGCTGTCAGTGGTGGCTTCAGCTCAAGATCCGCCTTGGAATCCTTGGCGGCCTCGAGCTCCTTGCCTCTATCAGCGAGACGACTCTGCAGCTCGCCAAGAGTGTAGGCGTCCTTCTCACGCTCAAGCTTGAGCGCGGCAAGCTCTTCGCCGCTCTTCTCAAGGCTGGCCTCCAGCTGTACCACCTTCGCCTTCAGCTGTTCCTTGGCGGCCTCGGCGGCTGCGGCAACATCCTTCGCTTCAAGCGCCCTTAAGTGACTCCAGACGCTGCAAGGTCTTCTTCGTGGCTGTCCAGGTTGACCTTCCGGCTAACTCGCTTTCCTGCTTGGCGGAGAGCTTCTCGGCAGCCCGGCCGCTCCTCTTCACCGCGCCTTCTCAAGGATAAAGGCCGTGCGCTCTTCGCAAGTTGCCCCCACGCTTCGCTACGTCGCGGAGAGCCTCTTGGTTGGCGCCCGAGCTCCTCTCAAGCGCCTCTCCATGTCCGCCTCCTGCCCTCGCGACAAGTGCTTCCTGGTCTCCAACTTGGCTTGCCGGGCGCGTAGAGCGACAGCAGCTTCTTCAAAGAATGCTCCTCCTCGAACTCGCCGCTTGCTGCTACGCTGGCCCACCAGCGTCGGCCAATGGAGGCGAGTAGCTCGCCGTCAAGGTCTCTCCTTGACCGCGCCTGGAGCTCGGTTCCTGTGGGAGCTTGATGAAGACACCCTCGCCGCCTTGGTGGCAGCTGGGGCTCCTCGAACTGGCCGCAGCTAGCGGGGGAGTCATTTGTCGGTGTAGCGCTGGCGCTCCTGCGGCCTCGGGGCCGTCGGCGATCGTCCGACCCCTCGCCACCTGCGTCTGCAGCCTCGGTGGCCTTCTCGCTAACAGCTCATCGGCGACGGCCTCTTCTTCCACAAAGAACGACCTCTTCTTCCTCGACGGCGGCCTCTGGCCGGTGTTGCCGCTTCCTCCTCGCCGGCGGCCTCGACCTCCATCGGCTCTGTGTCAGGCGACGAAAGAGCAGTCAAGCAGATGTTCAGAAAGAGAAACAAAAGAAAGCAAGCCCAAGGGAAATTTTCGTGTAAGGGAATTACCTGCAACGGGATCCGCAGCCATGGCCTCGACCACTAGAGGGTCACTGGCGCTGTCCCTTGTCGGGGTAGCCTCCCTTGCCGGAGTGGCCTCCCTTGTTGGAGGGCGCTCCCTTGCCGGAGATCCCTCCCTTGGCGGCGTAGTGGTAGCGGGCAGGATTTCGGAGGCGGCTTCCGAGCCCTCCTGATGAGGCTGCTCTGCTCCTACACAAGCAAACAATCAGGTATCAACGAAGAAGGGGCACCCCTGCGCACCTAATAGTAAGGAGAAAACTGCACACTTACTCTGGGGGCTGTGTCTTTGGGGGCTACTCGAGGAAGGGTTCTGCAGGTCGGCAAAGGAGTCTCAGACGCATCCCCTTGCTGCAGGAGAATCGTCCTCAACGACGACTGCCGGGATCTTGGCCCTCTTCGACGCCTTCCGGGCCAAGGCCCCTAAAAAGGAAAGAGTCCAGAACGAAGCAAATCAGATTCAAGATAAACCAATAAAATTGAAGAAATACAAGCACAATCTCAAGAGCTTACTCTTCGCCTTCCTCCTCGAAGCTGAGCGCGGAGAAGTCAAACTCCGGATCGCCTCCGGTGCGACGAGGCGGGGGAGTGGGCTCTCTTGGCCGGTTGGCGGAGGCGTCGGCGGTGGCCTGAGAAGATCCCGCCCCAGTTGTCGAAGGTGAGCGCCCCCGCTGCAACGAGAAGATCCGCCCGGTTGTCGCAGCAGTGAGCCGCCCGCGGCAACCTCGCTTGTCCGCGGTAGAGCTGGCTGCCGGCGCGCTTGCTATGGGCGATCTGCCGCCTGACTCGTCTCCAAATTTTGCGGAGACGCCTCTTCGGAGCCGGGGCTCACTGGCGGCAAGTCGCTGGGTGGTGGAGAAGAAGCGCCTCGGCGGGTCCACTCGACCCGGCCTCGGCTCGACAAGCTCATCTCGCCGGGCGATCTCCCCTCGCCGGCAAGGCTTGCCGCCTTCGCGGCTTCCGCCTCCACCGCAAAGTGAACCCGAAGGCTCCGGCAGCGTCGCTGCCGCCTCCACCCTGGTGGCAATCCGCGCCATCTCCTCGTCGGTGGTGTCACGGGTGAGCCTTTTCTGCTCGTCGGAGCGGATCGGCACTTCTTCCAAGTCGTCGAAGAACTGCTGCACGACCTCGTCGGGGGGCTCCTGCCAGGTCGGGATGATCCCATGGGAGTCGCACAACGGTATCATGGCGCGGATGCGGTCGAGCGCCGAGTTGTTGCACAAAGGGACGACCCCCCTTGGCAACCTAAACCACTCAGGGTGGTTGGGGTCGTTCTTGAACAGCTCGAGCAACATCGCATCCAGCTCCAAGACGGTGAAATTCCAGTTCAGACCCGGGTGCAGCCTCATGATGTCTGCCGCATTTTGGAACTCCCAAGCAGGCCTCCTCCTTTCCTGCAAGGGAGCGATGCGGCGGCGAAGGAAGTCTGCGCCAACTGCGGCTACGGTTAGTCCGGCAAGCCTGAGGCGCAAAATCCGGGTCACGGCTATCTTCAACTTCGCATCCTCCGGCGCCAAGTTACTCCAATCCCTGCCGCGCACTATTGGGGTTTGGCGCACGACAGTGAAGGGCTGCGGGTTCTCCTCTACGACCCAACACCAATTGGCTCTCCACTCCTCCCACTTGTTGCGGAACTCTCCTTCCGTGTAGGCTTCTCTCTGCCGATCCTCGAGACCCAAGCTATCCCTCCGCAAGTGGCTCTCCTCTCGACGCGGGGCACGAAGAAATGGCGGAAGAGTGCCACATTTGGGTGGACTCCGACAAAGTTTTCGCAAAGATGCGCGAAAACTGCCATGGTCAAGACGGTGTTGGGGGTGAAATCAAGAAGGCAGAGCCCAAAGCTGTTCATGATGTCGCAGAAGAACTCGGAAAAGGGCGGGCAAAGCCCGCAATAGAAGAAAAGGGCGAAAAAGGGGTACCCTGTTGGGGCCAAATCAGAGGCGGAGGCGGGAGTACCTTCGATGCGCTGGATGTGCACGCCGCTCCGTCGACCAAAAGAGGTAGAAGACATCCGCAGCTCCCGGCGCCGAGCTGCGGGGGAAGATGGCCCGCCTTGCGCAACGCCGCGAGCCACCGCGCTCGCCGACTTGACGCCTCTTCTCCTTGTCGGCTTTCGGAGCCAAGGCGAGGCGGTGGAGGAGGCCGACGGCGGTGAGCGCGCTTTGTGGCGAAGGGAGCGGGCGCTGCCTTTCGCACTGCAGAAGAAGGGGAGCGGCGGTGGTTTTCTTGACAAGACAACAATGGCGGAGTGGACGGCCTGCCCTGTTTCTCCGCTTATAAAGAGGGGAGGGGCGGACGCCCGCTTTTCCTAATAAAGAAACCCCCACGACCACGCCCACGATCTTCGCACGACGCCACGCCCGGTGCGTGCCATTAGTGGGGGTCGTGGTGGGTCCGGGCGAAGTTGCGACGTGGTCGAGGCCGCTGCGTGTGACCGCAGCTATTTTGGGCCTGGCCCGACAACGCCGGGACCGTAGACGCCCAGGCCCGGGCCTCCTGCCGGTGTACTAGAGTAGGGGTACCCTAGTATCCCGTGATTGCGTGCACGGACAGATTACCTCGCGGCAAGGTTTGCCTCGTCACCGCCAAGATCCTCCGTGGCTCCGTTGGAGCCATTCAAGAACAAAGTATTTTGATTAAGAAGACAAGGCCCCGGCAAGTGGCGCTTGCCGGGAAGGCCACTCAAGGCATGCAGAAGACACGGCCCCGGCAAATGGAGCTTGCCCGGAAGGCTCGGAGCGACAAGCCTCCGGACGCGACAAGGATTCGGCCGCGGCAAGGTGCTTGCCGCGGCAAGCAACCTCTCTCCATCTCCGCTCCAGCTCATCCCGCAACGTGTCGCTATGGGATCATTCCATGCACGCGTGTCGAGAGGCTGTGCAGCCAGCGGAGAGCAGCGATAAGCGGCGCTGACAAGCTTGCCATCGTGGCGAGCGGAGGCGCACCTGACGGTCTCTGTTGCACTGTTTGGGCGACACTGACGGGCATTTATGGCTTTTGTCCCTTGCCGTCGAGTTAGGTATTTTGCATCGCATACACTGCTCGGTAGGTGTACCAACTCCTGTTTTTACATTTGTACCCCCGCCTATGTTGCCACCTGTCGGAGACCCCTTGAGCATATAAAAGGAGGCCCATGCGCAACATAGAAGGGGTTCGGTTCGAGTTTCGGTTCATTCGACTTGTTAGAGACCAGATACGCTCACGCTAGGTTTTGTAGCTTGCATTGCTCCCTAGCAAGAAAACAATACATCAAACAAACAGAAGTAGGAGTTTTATCTCTCCGGAGAGCTCCGAAGCTGGGTAAACTGCTCGTGTGCCACGCCTCGATCCGCTCTTCGTGCGATCTCCGCCCCCTCCGAACCACAAGGGGCTGGTCCGCCGGCCCCATAGGTGTCCGTGGGTACGATCAGCCTCCCCGACATAGGATGAAGATGGTCTCTCTCAAGCAACCCTGCAACCAAATAACAAAGAGTCTTGTGTCCCCAACACAACCAATACAACGACAAATTATATAGGTGCACTAGTTCGGCGAAGAGATGGTGATACAAGTGCAATATGGATAGTAGATAAAGGTAATTGTAATCTGAAATTATAAAAACAACAAGGTAACTAATGGTAAAAGTGAGCATAAACGGTATTGCAATGACAGGAAACAAGGCCTAGGGTTCATACTTTCGCTAGTGCAAGTTCTCTCAACAATAATAACATAGATAGATCATATAACAAGCCCTCAACATGCAACAAAGAGTCACTCCAAAACCACTAATATCGGAGAACAAACGTAGAGATTATGGTAGAGTACAAAACCACCTCAAAGTTATTCTTTCGGATCAATCTATAAAAGAGTTCGTACTAGAATAACACCTTAAGACACAAATCAACCAAAACCCTAATGTCACCTAGATACTCCATTGTCACCTCAAGTATCCGTGGGCATGATTATACGATATGCATCACAATATCTCAGATTCATCCAACCAACACAAAGTACTTCAAAGAGTGCCCCAAAGTTTCTACCGGAGAGTCAAGAACGTGTGCCAACCCCTATGCATAGGTTCATTGGCGGAACCCGCAAGTTGGTCACCAAAACATACATCAAGTGGCACATGATATCCCATTGTCACCACAGATAAACACGGCAAGACATACATCAAGTGTTCTCATAAAAGACTCAATCCGATAAGATAACTTCAAAGGGGAAACTCAATTCATCACAAGAGAGTAGACAGGGAGAAACATCATAAGATTCAACTACAATAGCAAAGCTCGGGATACATCAAGATCGTGCCATAGAGGGAACACGAGAGAGAACACGAGAGAGAGAGAGAGAGATCAAACACATAGCTACTGGTACATACCCTCAACCCCGAGGATGAACTACTCCCTCCTCGTCATGGAGAGTGCTGGGATGATGAAGATAGCCACCGGTGATAGATTCCCCCTCCGGCAGGGTGCCGGAACGGGATCCCGAGAGGTTTTTGGTGGCTACAGAGGCTTGCAGCGGCAGTACTCCCTATCTATCTTCTGTTTTGGAAGTTTTAGGATATGTGGGTATATATGGGTGAAAGGAGTACGTCGGGGGACCGAAGGGGGGGGGGGGCACGAGGCAGGGGGCGCGCCCCAGGGGGGTGGGCACGCCCCCCACCCTCGTGGGCACATCCCTTCTTCCCTGACGTGCACTCCAAGCCCATCCGGTAGGTTTCCTTCCAAAAATAACTTCTCTAGTTGATTTCGTTCCGTTTTGACTCCGTCTGATATTCCTTTTCTTCGAAACATTGAAATAGGCAAAACAACAAATCTGGGTTGGGCCTCCGGTTAATAGGTTAGTCCCAAAAGTAATATAAAAGTGGATAATAAAGCCCAATATTTCCCAAAGGAGTAGATAATATAGCATGGAGCAGTCAAAAATTATAGATACGTTGGAGACGTATCAGGCATCCCCAAGCTTAATTCCTGGTCGTCCTCGAGTAGGTAAATGATAAAAAAGATAATTTTTGATGTGGAATGCTAGTTGTCATAATTTCAATGTAATTCTTCTTACTTGTGATATGAATATTCAGATCCGAAAGATTAAAGACAAAAGTTCATATTGACATAAAAATAATAATACTTCAAGCATACTAACAAAGCAATTATGCCTTCTCAAAATAACATTGCCAAAGAAAGTTATCCCTACAAAATCATATAGTCTGGCTATGCTCTATCTTCACCACACAAAGTATTTAAATCATGCACAAGCCCGATGACAAGCCAAGCAATTGTTTCATACTTTTGACATTCTCAAAACTTTTTCAATCTTCACGCAATACATGAGCGTGAGCCATGGACATAGCACTTTAGGTGGAACAGAATGGTGGTTGTGGAGAAGACAAAAAGGGAGAAGATAGTCTCACATCAACTAGGCGTATCAATGGGCTATGGAGATGCCCATCAATAGATATCAATGTGAGTGGGTAGGGATTGCCATGCAACGGATGCACTAGAGCTATAAGTATATGAAAGCTCAACAAAAGAAACTAAGTGGGTGTGCATCCAACTCGCTTGCTCACGAAGACCTAGGCCATTTGAGGAAGCCCATCATTGGAATATACAAGCCAAGTTCTATAATCAAAAGTTCCCACTAGTATATGAAAGTGATATCATAGGAGACTCTCTATCATGAAGATCATGGTGCTACTTTGAAGCACAAGTGTGGTAAAAGGATAGTAGCATTGCCCCTTCTCTCTTTTTCTCTCATTTTTTTTATTTTTTTTATTTTGGACTTTTTTTCTTTTTGTATGGCCTCTTTTTTTCTCTTTTTTATTTATTTTTTGTCCGGAGTCTCATCCCGACTTGTAGGGGAATCATGGTCTCCATCATCCTTTCCTCACTGGGACAATGCTCTAAAAAATGATGATCATCACACTTTTATTTACTTACAACTCAAGAATTACAACTCGATACTTAGAACAAAATATGACTCTATATGAATGCCTCCGGCGGTGTACCGGGATGTGTAATGACTCATGAGTGACATGTATGAAAAAATTATGAACGGTGGCTTTGCCACAAATACGATGCCAACTACATGATCATGCAAAGCAATATGACAATGATGGAGAGTGTCATAATAAACGGAACGGTGGAAAGTTGCATGGCAATATATCTCGGACTGGCTATGGAAATGCCATAAAAGGTAGGTATGGTGGCTGTTTTGAGGAAGGTATATGGTGGTTGTATGATACCAGCGAAAGGTGCGGGGTATTAGAGAGGCTAGCAATGGTGGAAGAAAGAAGGGTGCGTATAATCCATGGACTCAACATTAGTCATAAAGAACTCATATACTTACTGCAAAAATCTACAAGTTATCAAAGCAAAGTATTAAGCGCATGATCCTAGGGGGATAGATTGGTAGGAAAAGACCACCGCTCGTCCCCGACCGCCACTCATAAGGAAGACAATCAATAAATAAATCATGCTCCGACTTCATCACATAACGGTTCACCATACGTGCATGCTACGGGAATCACAAACTTTTAACAGAAGTATTTCTCAAATTCACAACTACTCAACTAGCATGACTCTAATATCACCATCTTCATGTCTCAAAACAATTATCAAGCATCAAAATTTTCTTAGTATTCAACACACTCATAAGAATTCTTACAAATCTTGTATGCTTAGCATATTAGGATTATTTAAGCAAATTACCATGCTATTTAAGACTCTCAAAATAATACAAGTGAAGCATGAGAGTTCATCTATTTCTTCAAAATAAAACCACCATTGTGCTCTAAAAGATATAAGTGAAGCACTAGAGCAAACGACAAACTACTCCAACAAGATATAAGTGAAGATCAATGAGTAGTTAAATAATTGTGCAACTATGTGAAGACTCTCCCATTTAAGAATTTCAGATCTTGGTATTTTATTCAAACAGCAAGCAAATCTAAAGAAAACTACATTGCAAGCATAGCACAACTCATGTGAAGAAGCAAAAACTTAGGCTCAACCGATACTAACCGATAGTTGTTGAAGAAGAACGGTGGGATGACTAACTGGGAATCCCAAAGATTATATGCTTGAGACTTCTTGAAATATTATCTTGGTGTGCCTTGGGCATCCCCAAGCTAGAACTTTTGTGTCTCCTTAATTCCTCTGATATCATGGTTTCTCTTTTTATCAAAAGCATCATTAACAACAAACTCAACAAGAACTCGTGAGATAGGTTAGTATAAACCAATGCAAAACATTATCATTTTCTAGTGTAACAAATCACTAACGTTATTATTCAACATTGTATACTAAATGCCTCTGCATGTTTAATACTCCTATCCTCAAATAGAATCATTAAACAAGCAAACATATGCAAACAATGCAAACATAACAGCAATCTGTCAAAACAGTACAGTCTGTAAAGAATGCAAGAGTATCAATACTTACCTGACTCCAAAAATTATGAACTAAAATTCCCAATGTAATAAATTTATCAGAGCTCAATATGCAAAAAGATTCAACATTATACCACTCTCTGACTTTTCTAGGGAATTTTTGCAACAGCGGTAAACTTTATGTTTTCAAACAGCAACATGTATACTAGCAAAATAAGCATGGCAAAGGCTATCCTTGACATTTTTATTGAAACTAAAGATGCAAAAAATTAATATAATTAACATCACTCAAATACGAACAAAATAAAATGACGCTCCAAGCAAAATACATATCATGTGGTGAATAAAAATATAGCTCCAAGTAAAGTTACCGATGAACGAAGACGAAAGAGGGGATGCCTTCCGGGGCATCCCCAAGCTTAGGCTCTTGGTTGTCCTTGAATATTACTTTGGGTGCCTTGGGTATCCCCAAGCTTAGGCTCTTGCCACTCCTTATTCCATAGTCCATCGAATCTTTACCCAAAACTTGAAAACTTCACAACACAAAACTTAATGTAAAACTCGTGGAGTCTGTTAGCGAAAGAAAACAAAACACCACTTCAAGTTAATGTAATGAACTCATTATTTATTTATATTGGTGTTAAACCTACTGTATTCCAACTTCTGTATGGTTTATAAACTATTTTACTAGCCATAGATTCATCAAAATAAGCAAACAACACAAAGAAAACAGAATCTGTCAAAAACAGAACAATCTGTAGTAATATGTAACTAACGCAAACTTCTGGAACTCCAAAAATTCGAAAATAAATTGGTGGACCTGAGGAATTTGTCTAGTAACCATCTGCAAAAAGGATCAACTAAATAACACTCTCCATTAAAAAATTGAAGCTAATCTCGTGAGCGCTAAAGTTTTTGTTTTTTACAGCATGATCATAAAGACTTCACCCAAGTCTTCCCAAAGGTTTTCTTGGCACAAACACTAATTAAAACACAAAACCACATCTAAAAATAAGCTAGATGGATTATTTATTCCTAAACAGAACCAAAAAGCAAGAAACTAAAATAAATTTGGGTTGCCTCCCAACAAGCGCTAACGCTTAACGCCTCTAGCTGTGCATGATGATTTCAATGATGCTCACATAAAAGATAAGGACTGAAAAAAAAAGAGAGCATCATGAAGAATATGACTAGCACATTTAAGTCTAACCCACTTCCTATGCATAGGGCTTTTGTGAGCAAACAACTTATGGGAAAAAGAATCAACTTGCATAGGAAGGTAAAACAAGCATAACTTCAAAACTTTAAGCACATCGAGAGGAAACTTGATAGTATTGCAATATGTAGAAGCATATGATCCTCTCTCATAATAATTTTCAGTAGCATCATGAATGAATTCAACAATATAACCAGCACCTAAAGCATTCTTTTCATGATCTACAAGCATAGAAATTTACTATTCTCCACATAAGCAAAATTCTTTTCATTCGGAAAAGTGGGAACAAACTCAACAAAACAACTATCATGTGATTGAAAATTAAGATCAAGATGACAAGTTTCATGGCTATCATTATTCTTTAAATCATACGTGTCATCACAATAATCATCATAGATAGGAGGCATGCTGCCATCATAGTAACTTTGCTCATCAAAGCTTGGGGGACAAAAAATATCATATTCATCAAACATAGCTTACCCAAGCTTGTGGCTTTGCATATCATTGGCATCATGGATATTCAAGGAATTTATACTAACAACATTGCAATCATGCTCATCATACAAAGATTTAGTGCTAAACATTTTAGAGATTTCTCCTTCTAGTACTTGAGCACAATTATCCTTTCCATCATACTCACGAAAGATATTAAAAAGGTGAAGCGTATGAGACAAACTCAATTCCATTTTTTGTAGTTTTCTTTTATAAACTAAACTAGTGATAAAACAAGAAACAAAAAGATTCAATTGCAAGATCTAAAGATATACCTTCAAGCACTAACCTCCCCGGCAACAGCACCAGAAAAGAGCTTGATGTCTAATACACAACCTTCTTCTTGTAGACGTTGTTGGGCCTGCAAGTGCACAGGTTTGTAGGACAGTAGCAAATTTCCCTCAAGTGGATGACCTAAGGTTTAACAATCCGTAGGAGGCGTAGGATGAAGATGGTCTCTCTCAGGCAACCCTGCAACCAAATAACAAAGAGTCTCTTGTGTCCCCAACACACCCAATACAACAGCAAATTGTATAGGTGCACTAGTTCGGCGAAGAGATGGTGATACTAGTGCAATATGGATAGTAGATAAAGTTAATTGTAATCTGAAATTATAAAAACAGCAAGGTAACTAATGGTAAAAGTGAGAGTAAATGGTATTGCAATGATAGGAAACAAGGCCTAGGGTTCATACTTTCGCTAGTGCAAGTTCTCTCAACAATAATAACATAGATAGGTCATATAACAAGCCCTCAACATCCAACAAAGAGTCACTCCAAAACCACTAATAGTGGAGAACAAACGTAGAGATTATGGTAGGGTATGAAACCACCTCAAAGTTATTCTTTCGGATCAATCTATAAAATAGTTCGTACTAGAATAACACCTTAAGACACAAATCAACCAAAACCCTAATGTCACCTAGATACTCCATTGTCACCTCAAGTATCCGTGGGCATGATTATACGATATGCATCACACAATCTCAGATTCATCCAACCAACACAAAGTACTTCAAAGAGTGCCCCAAAGTTTCTACTGGAGAGTCAAGGACGTGTGCCAACCCCTATGCATAGGTTCATGGGTGGAACCCGCAAGTTGGTCACCAAAACATACATCAAGTGGCACATGATATCCCATTGTCACCACAGATAAACACGGCAAGACATACATCAAGTGTTCTCATAAAAGACTCAATCCGATAAGATAACTTCAAAGGGAAACTCAATTCATCACAAGAGAGTAGAGGGGGAGAAACATCATAAGATCCAACTACAATAGCAAAGCTCGGGATACATCAAGATCGTGCCATAGAGGGAGCACGGGAGAGAACATGAGAGAGAGAGAGAGAGAGAGATCAAACACATAGCTACTGGTACATACCCTCAGCCCCGAGGGTGAACTACTCCCTCCTCGTCATGGAGAGCGCCGGGATGATGAAGATGGCCACCGGTGATGGATTCCCCCTCCGGCAGGGTGCCAGAACAGGCTCCCGAGAGGTTTTTGGTGGCTACAGAGGCTTGCGGCGGCGGAACTCCCGATCTATCTTATGTTCTGGAAGTTTTAGGATACGTGGGTATATATGGGTGAAAGGAGAACGTCGGTGGACCGAATGGGGGCCACGAGGCATGGGGGCGCGCCCTAGGGGGTGGGCGCGCCCCCACCCTCGTGGGCACCTCCCTTCTTCCCTGACGTGCATTCCAAGCCCATCCGGTAGGTTTCCTTCCAAAAATAACTTCTCCAGAGGATTTCGTTCCGACTCAATTGGCTCGATATTCCTTTTCTTCAAACAATCAAATAGGCAAAAACAACAAATCTGGGCTGGGCCTCCGGTTAATAGGTTAGTCCCAAAAGTAATATAAAAGTGGATAATAAAGCCCAATATTGCCCAAAACAGTAGATAATATAGCATGGAGCAATCAAAAATTTTAGATACGTTGGATACGTATCACACCTCGGCGCTCACCCCGGAAGTGGGTGCAGGGGGGCGAGCGTCATCGAATGCCAGCGAAGTGGCTGCCGAGGAAGCGACGTTGGTCGTGGCTCCCGAGGTGGCGGCTCCTGGGGCTCGGGAGAGCTACCCCGAGGCGGCGGCTGGAGGGCCGACGTGGTCCGAGGCTCCTTGGGTGGAAGCCCCCGAGGCTCAGGCGAGCTGTCCTGAGGCGGAGGATGAGGGGCCGACGCAGCCTGACGCTCCCGAGGTCGTCCCCTCAGGAGCCCCGCCAACTGCCCTAGGCGACGGCGGTCGTGCACACGGCTTCGGCTAGCTTCGCCTGAACTTCATAGCACTTTGCAAGAGGAAGGTGCCTCCAAGATGCAATGGTGGCGCCTACCGGCCGTTGCAGTAGAGGAAATACATTTCCAAAGACGAGTAAGTACCTCATCTGCATGATTTGTTGAGTGCTTCCCTTCGATTGGAGCGGCGAGATCTCCAGAAGAGCGGACCCCGCCAGTCATTGGCTCGCCACTGACCCTGAGCTCCCCTCGCCAGGCCGCTGCACGCGGCTCAAGGCCCGTTCCTGAGGAGGGTGCGCCGACAGGGGGTCTTGATCATGCTTTCTTTCATCCCTCCTTCACGGTCCGGTCTGGGGTGCTGAAGGCGTGCCGAGGGCTCCCCATTGGTTATCGCCCTCAACTGGGTAGCCACAGCCCTGGCTTCTTCTTCAAGTCGCGAGGCCTCGCGCTGCAGCGCCTCCGCCAAGGCCCGAAAGGCGGCGGGGAGGGTGCCGGCCTCCAGCCCCCTACTAGGAGAAGGCCAGCTACCTCAAGCCTCCCCGATGATTCCCGGCACGGAGGACGGACCCGACCGCGCATTTGAACTTACGCGCGGGCGTGGCACAATCTGCCACGAGCTCTTCGGGAAGGCGATGGGTGCGCTGAGCCGGCTCAGGGAAGAGCTTGTCGATGTTGATGCTCGCCTTGAGACAGAGGGCCTTCGGCTGGCGGACGAGCGGCATCAGCTGAAGGTGTCCCTTGCGATCTCATGCGAGGCTAGCTCCCAGGCCTTGTAGGAGGCCAGAGAGGCTAACCGCCACCGCGAGGCCGCTGAGAAGCGCGAACAGGAGCTCTGGGCCTTAAATCCTATCCTCGAGCAGAAGGTCGAGGCGCGCAGGGCCATCTTGGCGTCAATGAGAGGGCGCCTTCCGAAGAGAAGGAGATCCAGAAGCGTGAGGAAGCGCTGATGTTGGAGGCCTCGGAGCGCATCCTCGAGCTTGAGCGGCTGGAGACGAGGGAGTGCCACGTGGCCATGTCCGAAGATGCCGTCGCCGCACGCGAAGCCAAGATCCAGGAGGAGGTTGACCGAGGGTAGCGAAAGCTCATGCAGATCTTGTCAACGAGTACAACCTGAAGTTGAAGTTCTCGGAGGCTGAAGCAGAGTGCAGGACCACCGCCCTCAGGTCAAGGCTGGATGAGGCAGAGTAGCACGAGAGGACCGCTCCGGTGGCCCAGACCTCTGCCCAGGCTGACTTGGCCGAGGCTCGTGCTGATCTGCGCTCTCTCCAGCAGCAGATTGATGACGCCGCGTCCCTCATGCAGCAAAACAGGGAGGAGGCATGTCGTTGGCAGACGCTGCAGCGTGAGCAAGCCCCCATGCTCCAGGCCCTCAGAGTGAGGGCCAACTGTGCACTGGGCATCATCTGTGAGGAGAGCGTCCCTCATCCCCGCGTGGAAGACTACGCCAGCCACCTCCGCTTCTTCACCGAAGTCGTGACGCGCCTGGAGGACCGGGCTGTGAGGGCTTACAAGCTTGTTGAGGAGAGGAGCCGGGGCCTCCTTCGGCGCATGTTCTCACGCGTCTTTAGCCATCTCCAGAACCTTGACCCCCACTTTGACTTTGACGCCGCCATTGCCCCAATGCCCGGGGCTATCCGGGACAACCTGTCTCACTGGGTGGACAATCACATGGATGCCTGGTCAGGGCGTTCGCCACCGAGGAAGACGTGGTGGTGGTCGTGGAGGATGAAGGCGGCGCGGTCAACGATGGCAAAGACGACGCTGGGACAGTGCCAGCAGGGCGTACGAGAGCGACCAGGACGACACTGCGAGCGGCATGTCCAATTAAGCCTGTATCCCTTCGCAACCTGCACACAGAGACTTGGACACGGCCCCGCAAGGCGTGAGAGCATTTTGGAGGGGAGCCCCTCGTGTATGTAAATTGATGGTCTATCCTTTAGGCCGGAACTGAAACGCGCTTTTGCGAGCTCGCGAGCCCCTCAGCAGGGTTGTTGCTGCGACTTACCTTGATCCCAGTAGGCCTTGAGCGGACCTTGAGGTTGCTGATGCACCCTTCTCCTGAGGAGCCCTTTAGGGGCTCGCGAGGTTTTAGATCTCCCGAGGAGCCTGCTGATCCACCCGAGAGACCCTCGCGAGGATCAGATGCCATACTATAGCATGGTGTGCGCGCGGTGGTCGTGCACACGGTTTGTCGCCACCCGGGCTTGCCCGAGCGCGATTGACGTGTGCATACCATGCCCAGCCCCCGCTCGCGAGGTGCTCGCAAGGGGAGGGGTAGCAGGCGCGAGCCTCGAAATAAAGCATGCAACCAAAATGCAAGAAATCGACACGAACAAGAGAAGACTCCCCCCACGCCTGTCAACGAAAAAGACTCCAAGTTCAATCCAAAAGGGCGGCGAATTGAGTTACAGAAAAGGGGATGAAAGCAAATGGCCGCGTCTGGCACCTCGCTAATCTTCTTGTCTTCCCACCAGCACGGAGCTAAGTGCTTTCACTGGTGTGAGCATAGTCATTGGGGGACAGCGTCAACGGCCAGTGCGGAGCATGGTGCTTCCACTAGGACGTGGGCCAGAGCCCCCGAGGCCCGAGGGCGGCACTCCGGAAACTCCGGGGCGTGTACAGCCCCACTCATTATTACGTGAGAGTGTCACGAGCGGAGACCTTCACAGGCGTGAGCCTTGCTTCATATCGCCAGACGAGGCCCCGCCTGCGCAACCCCCGACCATCGTTGGGGCAACGGAAACCAGGACGAAGCCAAGGGGCAAAGGGGATGCTGGCGGCACCCTCGGCGACCACAGGCCCTCTGTCGGGGGGAAGGGCTCGCCGGCGCCTCCCCCGGCAGAGGACATACCTCTTTGTAGCGCCTTGCTCCGTGCGGCGCGGGGGAGGCCCTGACTCCAGGCCCCTCCCGCACAGCCGCCAGTGCACTACTCCCGCCGGGGGCGGAGCCACCGCCCTAGGGTCTCCAACTGCTGCCACAGGCTGGTTGACCTTCAACCCATGGTTAGCGTAAACTTGCTCCCAAGATGTTGGTTGTACCCCGCCGTCGTCGTCGCTAAATGGGTTGGCGAAGCCTCCGAGCGACTCATGGAAGGTCCCCGCTTCGGGCATTCTGCCCTCCCATCCTGGCTCGGGGAACGTGTTGAGGCCTTCCCCCGGCATGTACTCCAGGTTCACCATGCGGGGCACGTAAGCATCCTTGGTCTCCCTGCCGGAGCCATCGCCTGAGTGCCCCGCGCCTTGAGCCACCGGCTGGGGGGCCTAGCCCTGGTGGCCGATGGGTGGCATTCTAGTGCATCCTCGTGGCGGACCACCAGCGCTTGTCCCCCTGGCGCCATCGCGGTAGGACGGGCTGCGCCGGGGTCTATGTTGGTGTTGTCGGCTCCCCCTAGAGCTCCAGGGGTGCGCGAGCTCGCTGGGGCCTCGCGCGCGCTTTTGCCACAACTTGAGGCGTGGGCAAGGAGCAGAAAGGTGGCGTACCTCTAGAGGCAGCATGCAGCAGCTCGGCGTTACGCTCCAGCAGCGCACCACGGCCGCTCTCCGCCAGCCAGCATCATAGTAGCTCCCGCGCCACGATGAGTGCGGCTTGTATGTTCGCCTGCTCCCGTCGGGTGTGCGGTGCCGTTGCCACAGCGTAGCATGAAGATCACGTGGTGGCACGCGTGCGCTGCCGCACGATGGTGGAGGGCACCGGTCCGCGCCACCCGCGCCCGGTGGTGTTCGGTGGTGTGTGGGCCGCCTGGAGTGCGGAGTTGAGGTCTTCTTGAGCGGACGGCGCTGCCCGGACAGGCCATGCATCCCATTGGTCGGCGTGAGTCCTCGGATCGTCAGACATCGGAACCGCAGGGTGTCGGCGGGTCGATTGATGGAAGAGGGGCTTCGGCGCACCCCTATCTGGCGCGCCAAATGTCGGATTACGGGTTCTGGAGACCCTTGAGAGGTTCAAACTCTGGGGTGCACACGAAGAACACTCTCTCCCCAGCTCACTTGCTTAATGATCCCACGGCCTAGCTCGATGAACCCAATGAACAAGAGACACAAGGGTTTATACTGGTTCAGGCCACCTCGAGGTGTAATACCCTACTCTAGTGTGTGGTGGATTGCCTCGAGGGGCCGAGGATGAACTAGTACAGCGGATGAATAGCCTCAGAAGGTGAGGTGTTCTTGAGCTTGATGAGCTGGTGGGTGTGAGGATGATCTGAATGATCCGGCCCTTGCTAAGGTGGTGGCTAGGTCCTATTTATAGTGGCCTTGGTCCTCTTTCTGAATGTTTAGGCGGGAAGGGATCCCACAACGGCCAAGTTTGAAGGGGGCAACTAGTACAAGCTATACTGACAAAAGTAGTCTTCGCCTGCCAAAGGCTCTGGCGGTGAAGCTGCTCTGGGATCCACGATGACCTCTGTCCTGCCATCCTGCTGGTCTTGGTCTTGTTGCACCGATATGGAAACCTTTGCCTGATGCCTCGGGACCCCGCACCTGCGCTTGCCTCCTTAGCATCAAAGAGGAAGCTGGCACACTACGCCCGCTGGCGCTCGCCTGGCCTTAGTCGTCATGGCTCACGTCACTCGAACCTCGCGAGGTGCCCCTTGCATAGATACCTCTGCTCCTCGGGAGCCAGCCTAGTGAGACTGCCCCCAAGGAGGTCTTGGTGTCGTCCGCCTCGCGAGGGTGTTGAGTTCTTGCTGATGAAGCTGGACCATACCGGGCCGTTGATGGAGCCGTGCTCGCGGGCCGCAGGCAGGCAAGTCTGGGTACCCCCGTTTCCAGGATGCCGACAAGTGCTTCTACTGCAAAGGGACTAGTCACTGGAAGCGGAACTGCCCCAAGTATTTGGCGGATAAGAAGGATGGCAAAGTGAAAGGTATATTTGATATACATGTTATTGATGTGTATCTTACTAATGCTCGTAGTAGCGCTTTGGGTATTTGATACCGGGTTACGCTGCTCATATTTGCAACTCGAAACAGGGGCTACGGATTAAACGAAGATTGGCTAAGGACGAGGTGACGATGCACGTGGGAAATGGTTCAAAAGTCGATGTGATCACCGTCGGCACGCTACCTCTACATCTACCGTCGAGATTAGTTTTAGACATGAATAATTGTTATTTGGTGCCAGTGTTAAGCATGAACATTATATCTGGATCTTTTTTGATGCGAGACGATTATTCATTTAAATCAGAGAATAATGGTTGTTCTATTTATATGAGTAATATCTTTTATGGTCATGCACCCTTGATGAGTGGTCTATTTTTGTTGAATCTTGATTGTAGTGACACACATGTTCATAATATTGAAGCCAAAAGATGCAAGGTTAATAATGATAGTGCAACTTATTTGTGGCACTGACGTTTAGGTCATATTGGTGTAAAGCGCATGAAGAAACTCCATGCTGATGGGCTTTTTGAATCACTTGATTATGAATCACTTGATGCTTGCGAACCATGCTTCATGGGCAAGTTGACTAAGACTCCGTTCTCTGGAACAATGGAGCGAGCAACTGACTTATTGGAAATAATACATACGGATGTATGTGGTCCAATGAGTGTTGAGGCTCGCGACGGGTATCGTTATTTTCTGACCTTCACAGATGATTTCAGCAGATATGGGTGTATCTACTTGATGAAACATAAGTCTGAAACATTTGAAAAGTTCAAAGAATTTCAGAGTGAAGTGGAAAATCATCATAGCAAGAAAATAAAGTTTCTACGATCTGATTGTGGAGGTGAATATTTGAGTTATGAGTTTGGTCTTCATTTGAAACAATGTGGAATAGTTTCGCAACTCACGCCACCTGGAACACCACAACAGTAATGTCAGGCTCCTCGAACGTCAGAATCGTACTTTATTAGATATGGTGTGATCTATGATGTCTCTTACTGATTTACCGCTATGTGAAAAAACTTCAACCTGATAAGCTCGAACCCAAATCGGAGAAATGCGTCTTCATAGGATACCCCAAAGGAAACGGTTGGGTACACCTTCTATCACATATCCGAAGGCAAGATATTCGTTGCTAAGAACGGATCCTTTCTAGAGAAGGAGTTTCTCTCAAAAGAAGTGAGTGGGAGGAAAATAGAACTTTATGAGGCAATTGTACTTTCTCCCGAATTGGAAAATAGTTCATCACAGAAATCTGTTCTAGTGATTCCTACACCAATTAGTGAGGAAGCTAATGATGATGATCATGAAACTTTAGATCAAGTTACTACTAAACCGCGTAGGTCAACCAGAGTATGATCCGCACCAGAGTGGTATGGTAATCCTATTCTGGAGGTCATGTCACTTGAACATGACGAACCTACAAACTATGAGGAAGCGATGATGAGCCCAGATTCCGTGAAATGGCTTGAGGCCATGAAATCTAAGATGGGACCCATGTATGAGAACAAAGTATGGACTTTGGTTTACTTTCCCGATGATCGGCAAGCCATAGAGTATAAATGGATCTTCAAGAAGAAGACTGACGCTGACGGTAATGTTATTGTCTACAAAGCTCGACTTGTTGCGAAAGGTTTTCGATAAGTTCAAGGAGTTGACTATGATGAGACCTTCTCACCCGTGGCGATGCTTAAGTTTGTCCGAATCATGTTAGGAATTGCCGCGTTTTATGATTATGAAATTTGGCAAATGGATGTCAAAACTGCATTCCTTAACGGATATCTTAAAGAAGAGTTGTATATGATGCAACCAGAAGGTTTTGTGAATCCTAAACGTGCTAACAAAGTGTGCAAGCTCCAGCTATCCATTTATGGACTGGTGCAAGCCTCTCGGAGTTGGAATATACGCTTTGATAGTGTGATCAAAGCATATGGTTTTACATGACTTTTTGGAGAAGCTTTGTATTTACAAGAAGGTGAGTGGGAGCACTGTAGCATTTCTAATATTATATGTGGATGACATATTGTTGATAGGAAATAATACATAATTTATGAATAACATAAAAGGATAGTTGAATAAGAATTTTTCAATGAAAGACCTCGGTGAAGCTGCTTATATATTGGGCATCAAGATCTATAGAGATAGATCAACAAGATGCTTAATTGGACTTTCACAAAGAACATACCTTGATAAAGTTTTGAAGAAGTTCAAAATGGGTCAGTCAAAGAAAGGGTTATTGCCTATGTTACAAGGTGTGAACTTGAGTCAGACTCAATGCCTGACCACTGCAGAAGATAGAGAGAAAATGAAAGTCATTCCCTATGCCTCAGCCATAGGTTCTATCATGTATGCAATGCTTTGTACCAGACCTGATGTGTGCCTTGCTATAACTTTAGCAGGGAGGTACCAAAGTATTTCCAGGAGTGGATCACTGGACAGCGGTCAAGAATATCCTGAAATCCTTGAAAAGGACTAAGGATATGTTTCTCGTTTATGGAGGTGACAAAGAGCTCGTCATAAATGGTTACGCCGATGCAAGCTTTGACACTGATCCGGATGACTCTAAGTCACAAACCGGATACATATTTATATTGAATGGTGGAGATGTCAGTTGGTGCAGTTCCGAAAAGAGCGTCGTGGCGGGATCTACGTGTGAAGTGGAGTACATAGCTGCATGGGAAGCAGCAAATGAAGGAGTCTGGATGAAGGAGTTCATATCCGATCTATTTGTAATACCTAGTGTATCGGGTCCAACGAAAATCTTTTGTGACAATACTGGAGCAATAGCCTTGGCGAAGGAATCCAGTTTTCACAAGTAAACCAAACACATCAAGAGATGCTTCAATTCCATCCGCGATCAAGTCAAGGAGGGAGACATAGAGATTTGCAAAATACATACTGATCTGAATGTTGCAGACCCGTTGACTAAGCCTCTTCCACAAGCAAAACATGATCAGCACCAAGACTCCATGGGTGTTTGAATCATTACTATGTAATCTAGATTATTGACTTTAGTGCAAGTGGGAGACTGAAGGAAATATGCCCTAGAGGCAATAATAAAGTTGTTATTTATATTTCCTTATATCATGATAAAGTTTTATTATTCATGATAGAATTGTATTAACCGGAAACTTAGTACATGTGTGAATACATAGACAAACAGAGTGTCCCTGGTATGCCTCTACTTGACTAGCTCATTAATCAAAGATGGTTAAGTTTCCTAACCATAGACATGTGTTGTCATTAGATGAAAGGGATGACATCATTAGATAATGATGTGATGGACAAGACCCATTCGTTAGCTTAGCATAATGATCATTTAGTTTTAGTGCTATTGCTTTCTTCATGACTTATACATATTCCTCTCCCTATGAGATTATGCAACTCCCGAATACCGAAGGAAGACTTTCTATGCTATCAAACGTCACAACGTAACTGTGTGATTATAAAGATGCTCTACAGGTTTCTCCGAAGGTGTTTGTTGAGTTGGCATAGATCAAGATTAGGATTTGTCACTCCGTGTATCGGAGAGGTATCTCTGGGCCCTCTCGGTAATGCACATCACTATAAGCCTTCAAGCAATGTGACTAATGAGTTAGTTGCGGGATGATGCATTACGGAACGAGTAAAGAGACTTGCCGGTAACTAGATTGAACTACGTATGAGCATACCACGATCGAATCTCGGGCAAGTAACATACTAATACATAGGGAATGACGTATGTTGTTATGCGGTTTGACCGATAAAGATCTCCATAGAATATGTAGGAGCCAATATGAGCATCCTGGTTCCGCTATTGTTTATTGACCGGAGATGTGCCTCGGTCATGCATGTCGATATATTTCTCGAACCCGTAGGGTCCGCACGCTTAATGTTCGATGACGATTTATATTATGAGTTATGTGATTTGAGGACCGAAGTTAGTTCGGAGTCCTGGATGAGATCACGGACATGACGAGGAGTCTCGAAATGGTCGACAGGTAAAGATTGATATATTGGAAGGTTATATTCAAACACCGTAATGGTTCCAGAGTGATTCAGGTATTTTTCGGAGTACTGGGAGGTTACTGGAACCCCACGGGGAAGTAATGGGCCTTATTGGGCCATAGGGGAGAAGAGGAGGCAGGCCAAGGGGAGGTGGCGCACGCCCCCCCCCATGGAGTCCGAATTGGACTAAGGGAGGGGGCGGCGCCCCCTGGCCCTTTCCTACTCCCTCTCCCTTTCCCTCTTTCCTACTCCGGAAAGGAAAGGGAATCCTACTAGGACTTGGGAGTCCTAGTAGGACTCCCCACCATGGCGCGCCCCCTAGGCCGGTGGCCTCCTCCTCCCCTCCTTTATATATGGGGGCAGGGGGCACCCCAAAGCACAACAGACAATCTCTTAGCCGTGTGCGGTGCCCCCTCAACAGTTTAACACCTCGGTCATATCGTCGTAGTGCTTAGGCGAAGCCCTGCGGCGATAACTTCATCATCACCGTCGCCACGCCGTCATGCTGACGGAACTCTCCCTCGACCCTTTGCTGGATCAAGAGTTCGAGGGACGTCATCGAGCTGAACGTGTGCTGAACACGAAGGTGCCGTACGTTCGGTACTTGGATCGTTTTGATCATGAAGACGTCTGACTACATCAACAGCGTTAACATAACGCTTCCGCTTTCGGTCTACGAGGGTACGTGGACACACTCTCCCGTCTCGTTGCTATGCATCTCCTAGATAGATCTTGCGTGATCTAGGAATATTTTTGAATTACTACGTTCCCCAACTCCTTGTTGGTATTTTAATTTCAGGAAATGCATATAGAGTCCGGAAAATAACGAAAATCATTGTGTCACTGTGGCGTGCTCTCATGATCGCATGGAATTGTTTTGGTAAAGTTTCGCACAAGTTTTGGTGCTCGCACCTTCCATACGGGAGCATCTCACAAGAAGGATCATAGTTTCCAAAAGGAGACGCGGCACTTCGGACTCCAAATCCTCAATTACTACATTGTTTCGCCTTGAAGAAAATCATGGTAAACAATCACGGATATACCCTTGGTTTGATTTTCCGGCCCATTTCGTGTCTAAATGCCTTTCACGCTTTAAGTCATTCTCTGCACTTACCTTGCATTTAGTGCAAATAAAGGCAAAAACCCTACTATAACTACATGTGGGTGTTTTAGTTAGGCTATACTTAGGCTACTCATAGTGGAGAGTATCATATACTAGTATCATGCATATATATGATACTAGTGTATGATACCACCTTTAATTATAGTGCATAGTATAATAGAGTAGCATCACAGATGATCATATTTATTGCCATGCATGACACAAATTAGCATAGAATTTAACATGATAGGGTATCTACCTACACTACAAAAAAAGACACATCCGTGACATTTTGGGACGAACGAAATTTTTTTATGTCATACATATGACACTTCTATGACGATAATTGTGACAAAACCCGGTATCATCATAGATGTGGTGGGCTCCTACTTCGATGACAAATAATCATGATGTAAATGGGCTTTTCGTCCGGCGGGCCGGAGACGCAGCTGCATGACATTCTTTGGGCCATCCATGACGGAAAAACCATGGTAGAAGCGAGGGCGAGGAAAATTTCGGGAGTTCCTTACGGTGGGAGGTCGGGGCCGAAAGCGATGCGCATTTCTTCTCAGACACGCACGCACGTGTAAAGTAGGCGCTGGCTCTAATCGAACCCGGAAAGTGAGGCGTTGGGCTCTAATCGAACCCGAACGATTGCAGACCGCAGGCTACGCGTTATCGAACCCGAGCGATTGATCGATGGCTGTTAATCGAACCCAATCGAGCGATTCTTCGCCATCGCCGCTAATCAAGCCGATCGATGCTGCCTCTGGATGAACAAAGGAGCGTTGCGGGGGGGTTGATGAACAGGTTCGGTGGGGGGGGATGAACATGACCCCGTGGTGTTGCCTCTGGATGAACAAGACTTCGATCGACGAGCCGGGTTGGGGCTGGATGAACAGACCCCGTGGAGGGCTGAATGAATGTGACTACCCCGTGGAGGGCAGGATGAACAGAGTCTGTGGAGGGGTGGTTGAACAGGAGCCCGTGGAGAGGGCTGGTTGAACAAAGAGCCGTGGAGTAGCGCGGTGGAGGCTGGATGAACAGGAGCCCGTGGATGAACAGTCGAATGTGGAGGCTGGAGGAGGTCGATGGTAGATGAACAGTAGCCCGTGGAGGCTAGAGGGCGTCGACGGTGGAGATGAACAGTATCTCGTGGAGTCCCGTTTTGCGGTATGCCACACCCCTCCCGATGAATCGGACTGCTTTCGACCGTAGCGCCCAACACAAGTTCGCTTCTCTGCTTTTGGCAGACGCCACACCCCTCCCGATCAACAGGACCCCCGTTTCGACCGTAGGAGGTCCGTTTCCTCCGTTTTGCGGTATGCCAGACCCCTCCCAATGAACAGGATCCCGTTTCGAACGTGGCCGGTCGAACACAAGGCCGTTTCATCCATTCTGCGGCATGCCAGGCCTCATTTCCATCGCCTGTTCCGTCCAAGCCCTCCCGATGAACACGACCACGCATTCCGTTCCGACCCAGCCGGTTGGCTCCCACGCTGCCTGCTGTTCTCCGGCGAACATGACGCATTCCTTTGCCTTCCCATGAACACGACGCATTCCGTTGCCTCCCCATGAACACGACAACGATGATGTTTCTCCGTTCCGACCCATCCATGTCAACGAGCCCTCGCCGTACGTATGCGCGAAAGTAGGCTGCTCGAGACCTCAACAGATGTACACATACGCGGGTCAGATTTTCTTTCTTGCACCTTGGTCACAGACATACGCAGTACATGCTACGCACGCCTCTACTACACGACGCATGCGCCTCTACATCCACCAAAGATATATGTACATACACGCTCACGACCGTAATGACAACGCTACCTACGCTTCACCAGGTGGGTCCCGACCGTCACGCACTTCCGCTTCGGTCAGGAAGATCTAGCTGGTGGGTCCCCAGCAATGGGGCAAATCGCTTTTTTCTCGACGCACTACCTTGCGTGGCGAAGGTGTAGCTGGTGGGTCCCAGCAATGTGGGAAACATTTTTTCGCCAAATACAAGGGGTTCGTCCGGTGGGTCCCAAATTTGTATTGTGGAGGAATCATTATTTTCCGCGTAATAAGGAGGCACTTCCTGTCATGCCGTCAGGACCCACCTGTCGCCTCTACGTGACAAATCCACTTCCGATGGAAGTCATTCCTTGACCACGTTGACCACGCCACACGAGAGAGCACCAGGCGGTGGACGGCGATGGCGAGGCCTTGGAAGGGGACGACGGGAGCTGGGGAAGACGCGGCAATGAAGCCCGCGCATGGAGAGGATTACGAGGGTTCACCGGTTCGGCCGCGTGTGAGGTTGCCGCCGCCGCAGGGCCCGCCAGCGTGGGAATAGTAGGGGCGGTGAGGCCTCCACGGCAAAGACAACCGCCACGGGAGGCAGGAGCATGCGGCACGACCGCAGCCGCTTTTGGGCCGGAGCAAGAAGACCAGAGGTTGAAAAGGCACTACGGCCATTGGATGGACATCGTACGGTCACTCGAGCTAGAATCGTTCATATTGACTAAAGTTGACAACGGCCCCCGTCCCAGTCAACTTAGTAGGCCCACAAGTTAGCCTCCACCATGGTGGGTCCCAGCTAGCAGGGGGAGTATTATTTTTTGTGCGTAATAAGGAGGCACTTCTGGTGGGTCCGAGCAGACAGCGGGGGGAACGTTTTTTTTCGCAAAATACGCTGGCCCGTCCGGTGGGTCCCAGCAGTCAGGGGGGAAACATTTTTGTTCGCGAAATAAGGTGCCCCGTCCGGTGGGTCCCTACTATCAGGTCCTTGCGGCCGCCTGGACCCAAATTGGCCCTCTCCACGACAAGATTTTCCGATGGAAGTCGGTCGTTGACCATGTTGACCACGCCGCACCAAGAGCACCAGTATGGTGGTCCGGACGACGGCGAGGCCTAGGAAGGGGACAACGCTGGAGCCGGGAAGGCGCAGCAAAGGAAGCCCGCGCAGAGGAGTACGAGGGTTCACCGTTCGGCCATGTGTGTGAGGCTGTCGCCGCCAGCAATCAACAGGGGTGTGGGTGAGTAGAGGGATGGCCTGGCCAGCGGTGGGAGTAGTACAGGGTGGTGAGGCCTCCGCGGCATCACAGCCAGCCACGGGAGGCAGGAGCACACGACACGACTGACGCTGCTTTGGGCGGCTCGAGCAAGAAGACCATAGGTTGAAGAAGCACTACGGCCGTTGGATGGACATCGTACGATCACTGCAGCTAGAATCGTTTATATTGACTAAGTTGACAAAGCCCTTGGTACACATCAGCTTAGTAGGCCCACAGCTCGGATTTGGCAGAGAACATATAGCCCATTTGTGATTTGTAAGAATGTACAGCCCATTTTTTAATTCTAATGGAATTTACTACAACCCATTTACAGTTTGTTAAAAGTACAACCCAACTTCTAGCTAGGACAGCGATTAATAATTTCAAACAACCGCTCAAACAGAATTCAAAAAACATTCCCACATTTTGATGGGATCCAAAAAAAAATTATCCGAAATTTCTAGTCAGGTTAAATATAATTTCAAAATAAAGTTGTATTACGTTAAAATCCAACGAAATATTGCGCGTGCAACAAGTAATGGAATTAAAAATTTTAAATTCCAAAAAAATATATGTTTCAAACTAATTACGTGTTTCGTGCATAGTAACTATCCAGTTATTATAATTACATCCCATTTATTACTTCTTAAAGTCCATTTTCTTGTTAAGCCTAATGCATACCTCCTTGGAAAGTTTGCAGCCTAGCGGGGCGGAGAATAACAAGTTGACCCGGATATTGGGTACAACTGTCGGCCCAGTTGCATTGCTGATGTTTAAAAAAAAGGCTTGTGTAGTAACCTAACATGGTTACTCAGTCCACATTCAGCGACGCCGGAAAGACCCAAAGAAGGCTTCTGTACAACTTTTTGAAGTCACTGAGCTCAATTAATAACTTGAGAAAAAAGTTAGATTACAGTGGAACCTAATTAAAAGCTATCACGAGCAAATAAATAATTCAACGGGTCCCACTTGTGCGTGTACGTGTGTGTGTGTGTGTGTGCGTGTGTGTGTGAGAGAGACCCATAGGTCAATGCTCGTAAATACATCTTTCAGCCATATGCATGCTGATGCTCAGTAAAAACTTATATAGTTGACACAATCATATAGAACATCATTGTACACTGAACTTGCATACAAAAATTTCACGCAGGCGGCACAATCAGGATGGAAGCAGTGGATCGCTACGGGAAGGGCTATGTTGAAACCAACAAAGTTGTACATAACGGTTCATCATCCTTATCAATGACGGGGAAATATCTTGAATGTTGTGCAAAGAAAACAGACAGACAACACAATAAGTTCTGCTAGCACATTAAGTTGACGTACAACCCTTTCTAAAAAAAGTTCAGTACAAAATTAGAACAGGTCACAATCAAATGTACTGGCATATCAGTGCTTCACACCCATAGCTCGGATTTAACTAGTATCTGACAAGATTCAGTTGTTACCTCAAATTAGAGCACATCCAGGCAGCCAGCCCTGCCTCTTCTCCAAAAGAAGCAGTGGCCTCCACCGTGCGATGGAGTAGGCCCTGTGCCATCCATCACTCCGAGCAACACGGGGAATGTCTGATGTTGACTCCTGTAATGGACATCGTCGACGGACCCTGGCACCAGCGGCGGCGGCAGGACTTCGATTGATGGATTGACCACTTCTTCGACATGCACGAATACTCGATACAGCACTAAAAAATACACTTCCGTGATGATACATGTTTGTCACAGTAGGTCGCATTTTTTGTCATGCATGTACATCCATGACAAATTTATGAAAGAATCAAGATAGTCATACTCTTTGTCGTCAGAGAAGTGTTCCATGACATTACCAAAATTATCATCACGGAAGTGTCCACTTCCATGACGATAAATCCCGCGTCACAGAAGTGCTTTCGTCAAGGGTGACCAACACGTGGCATCCATCGTAACGGAACGCCGTTAAGCTATGGGGTCGGATTTTGGATCCGATAACCCATTAACAGCCGTGACCAATGCCGATTTTCCACGTGTAAAATTCTCATTGGCAGACGGATCCACGTGTCAGCTCCGCATTGGCACAGGTGTCACCCATCCAATGGTCGAGATGGGCCTATGATATGTTGACACGTGGACCGGCCCAAAATTGGCCCACAAAGTTTAAATGGGCCGGCCCAACCGAAGGCCCATAAGATTTAGCGGACCATAATGGGCCGGCCCAGGTAAAGGCCCACAAAATTTAGCGGACCATAATGGGTCGGCCTAGCTAAAGGCCCACAAGATTTTGCGGACCATAATGGGCCGGCCCAGCTAAAGGCCCACAAGATTCTACAGACCATAATGGGCCGACCCAGCTAAAGGCCCAACATTCTCTGTCAAATCGGCCCGTCAACGGCCTGGTCTAAACTTGTCGTCGATGCGGCCCATGGTCACTTCTGGCCCGTTAACAGTCCGCTAAGTAATTGGGACGAATTACGGCCCGGTGTATTTCCGGCCTGTTAAAGGTCCGGCTTCATTTGGGCCCATTTACAGGCCATCAAAACTTTCCGCCCATAAACAACCGTGACGGATTTGGGTCATATTCGACCATGTTCGCTATTCGCCCGTTAGAGGCCCACTATAGATTTGGCCCACTTTCGCCTCGTTGTCATTTTTCGCCCGTTAACGCCGGACGTAAACCGTGGGCCATATGTGGCCCTAACGTCATATCGGGCCCATTATCGGCCCATATAAAAATGACGATAATCTAGCCCGACCAAGTTCCCGCTCGTTAAAGGCCCGTGTATTAGGTCGGCGCATTTACGGCCCGTCCAATTTCGCCTGTCAAATATCCGCATGGTAAATGGGCCACCATTTCGGCCTGCTAAGTCCAGTGGGTTATTTGGCACAATCAGGGCCCAATCTCACTTTCGGTTTATTAAAGGCCGATGGTTTTTATGGGCTTGACATATTTACACCTGTAAACGGCCTACTTTTACTGAGGGCCCAAATTATGTTTAGGCCAGTTAAAGGCCCACTATCGGCACATGCCTACCAGAAAAATTTGAAAGCTTATGCTAATTTAAGCCCAGATATTTTTAGTGGGCTACATGCCAATTTCGCCTGTAATCGTTTTTAGCCCAATTGGAATGGGCCCGACGAATGTTGGCATGTTGGGGTCCTACGAAGCTTTCGTCCGAATACATTACTAAGATAAACCTACACTATACAAAAATAGCGTCCTAATTACTGCAGCCTGTGGCATCATAAATGTTGCATCACAACAAAATAAATTCCAATCATACAACAAAGGCATGTTGGCATAAAGTTTACAGTCCTTCCAGATAAAAGCACCATCAGATGTATAGAAGCACAGATCATTTGACCTGAGTGCTAATGTTTGTGTGTAGAATCGATGGAGCAAAGACGATCTCCACCTTTTTCTCGCCATTGCTCTTCAACAACGGCGAATGTGCGATGATAGTCCTGGTTTCAAAACCATTCATATCTTGACCGCATTTCTCAACCACTATTCTTGTTTCCAAACAACGCCCATTAGGGATTGGACTTGTGTCCGGAGCACGTATATATCACTGCCTAGCAGGAAGATTTTGTTCAAGAGGCGATTTGGACGAGGTTACCTTGACAACCAACCTGCACTACGCAGAAGGTGCTTATTGCACTATTAGTGGAGAGATACCGACGACCGCAGAGAAGAGGTGACATTGTGCCTGTAGTAGCCTCGTCACCTTCAGGTAGTTGTGGCTGTTCAATCATTTGTTCCATAGCTTCCTGAAAGTTTGAACTCGTAGATTAGTGTACCAGTGAGTTACTAATGAGACAAAAACAAACAAAGTAGGTTAAGCGTTTATACATAACTTATTTTGGTGAACTACTGTAATACATTAGCATGTATTGTAGTGCCAACTACATAATAAATCACTTTCGGAACATATGTCCATGTAGCATGCCCACTGTATTGTCTATTTCCTCACATTCATTGACATCTAAGGATAAAGAGACATGGTTTAAAGTAGGATGAACATAGTATGACATCATTCATATCATGGGCAAACAGATATAAAACAAACATGCTATTTTATCATTGTGTGCGAACGTGAACATAACAACTAGATTACAGATCATGACCAAAAGAAACCACGTTGACATCTCTTTTAAACCATGTAAGGTGAAATGATACGTTAAGACAACTGTGTATAAAAGTGAACAGAGTAAGTGACATTGGCTGCAAACCAAGTAGTTAAATGAACACATCACAGTACCAATCAGTTCAAGGCAGGAGGAGTAAGGACTTACAACAACGGCTTGAACTGGTGTGCTCATGCCCTTCATCTTGCTGGTGTGGCAATCCTTGAACATTTTCACTGCATTTGGTTCAGGTTCTTTTGGTCCACACGGGCTTTCCAACTGATTCGAACAAGTCAATATAGATACGATAATATGGCACACAACAAAGAAGGAAGTAGCAGCTATTTACAAGAGCCTCGCGAAGGTGCAATATAGCTACGAGATCCTCGTTGTCTCGTTGGAATTTCACTTTAGAACGGTTGGTTTTGTTCTTCAAACAGTTAGCCTAGAAGAAGATACACTTGTAAGGCACATACATAAATACAAGTTCAATATGTGGTCCGATCAAATACATATAGCCTACGATACTTTGGATCAGCACTCAGTTGTTTAACGAGGGTTGTCCAAATTTCTTCATCCTGTAATATATTCCACCGGAGATGTTTGGGCGATTTCATTGTTAGCCTTGCCTTCAAAGTTAGGTTTTCTAAGGTGGTACCGACATCGTCAGAGAGCAGACTGAAAAACATGAGTGCATGCTTGTTTAGTTGCATCATCTTTCGGATCCAACTTGAACCTCATCTATTAAAAAAAAGAATGTGAGTCTTATTAGGAGGAAGCTAGAAAGTATGGGACAGAGTAAGACAATATTACTAATTGGGATGAATAACATTACTTACTGATAAATGGTCAAGGAAGGTGTTAAACTGGGTATTGTCTTTCTCATTCCTGTACTAGATCCATGTTGGGAGGATACGCGCATGACACCTAACGGCAACGACTTCCTCTGATACTAACTTGGCTGACTCTGTAGCATCACGTGGCCTTTTTGAACCTGCCTCAAAATGGATCTCCATTCTTCCTCCTTTAGATTTTGTTAATCTGTCAAGCATTATCCCTGATGTACATTTCTCGCTTAGGCCGTTGTGGTGCTAGTTCAACAATGAATATGGAAAGTGTTAGTGCACATCAAACTGTGAGACTACATATAAAGGAGCATGCAACTGCAACTTGACTTGGTCAGGTACTGCCTTGGTGTTGATGCTCATGAGGTTCATCTGATCTTGCCAAGTCCTGTTGTGTCAACAGTGCTTCGGAAGTAGTGTTAGGTGTGAAGGCAGCTTGGGAACTGGCCAGGTCCGGAGCAAACGAACGAGTAACTGGTTGAGATGCTGGTACAGTTGAAGCGGATGCTGCAGCTGGTGGAGCAGGTGATACTGTGTTTGTAGATTTAGCCGGTGGACTTGGACCTTCTACTGCACTATAAGTACCAGCAGAATCTCGACGGCAGAGCCTTTTCCATTTCACCCGATTTAGTAATAGCACTCCCTACTATATTATTTTCCTTGCTCTTTTTGACTTTCCCATGTCAAGTTGTACTCCACAACACAAAAGAATAAAATCACTCTTCAGAACTCATTGATGCATGATACAGACAAGCAATACTTTGATGTAAGACAACCGTATGAGGATGGAATATGTAAGAAAAATAGGACGGCGTGACATATTCGCAGCTACGATGTGCAAACTAAGAAGGATTTTCAAGAAAATAGAAGTAATGCAAGCTAGACACCATATGAAAGATGCAACCAATATTACTCTTCCAAGATAAAAGTGTCTTGTCATAAGTGGCAATTGAAAAATTAGAAGCAATTACAACGTAGAAATCAATGCAAGATGCAACCACTATCAAACTGCCATGTTAAAAGCGTCCAATCATGAGTTACTGATGCGGGATACACAACAACAGTACTTTGATGTAAGAACATGGTATGATAGATAGATGAAGTGTATTCTAGACACAGAAAGCCATGTCATATGCACATGTATAACGTATAAACTCAAAGGTGCAATTTAATCAAAATAGAAGAAATACAGGCTAGACAACATATGCAACATGAAACCAATTATCACACTGTCAACTTAGAGCAAGCACCTACGATAGTGGAGTGCGGGAGATGAACTCATCATGTAGACTTGGGACTTCAACTTCATTAGCAGTAACAGTGGCAAATCTAGAGAGTCTCTATTTGCGTCGGTGCGGAGTACCACCAACATCCCCTAACTTACTCTTTTCCTTCCTATTTTCTGATATTACCTTATGAAGTCAAAATCACAAGAAGATGAATAAAATTAGCTCTGCATAACTGGTTGATGCATGATATGCATTTAACACTACTTTGATGTAAGGCAAGCGCAGCAGATGGAATATATACAAAAAGACAGCGTTTCATATTCACACGCATAATAGGAGGATGGAATATGTATGAAAACAAGAAGGCGGAAGGCATTTCAACAAAATTAGAAGAAATGAAAGCTAGGCACCATATGAACATGCAACCAATATCACTCTATCATGTAAAAAGTGTCTCGTCAGAAGTGCCATTTCAAGAAATTAGAAGCAAGACAAGCTAGAAGACAATGCAAGATGCAACCTACATCACAGTCCCAAGTTAAATGTGTCTTATGGGTAAGTGATCGTTGCAGGTATAAGTTGTAAGCCACGCAGATGCAATACAAGCTAGACATCATACGCAACATGGAACCACATATAATAGTGCCAAGTTAGAGCAAGCACTGTGATGGTGGAGTAGGGAGATGTGCTCATCATCTACATGCCTACATTGACTGCCTAGCCTTGGCGTTGTCTTGCGAATCTTGTTGGGGGGATGGCGGAGTAGAATATGTAGAGAACCTCCGCTTTCAGCTTGTTCGGAAGGACCACCATCATCCAATGCCTTGCCAATTTCCTTCAGCTTTATTGATTTTGCATTGTGAGGTCATACCGACAAGAAAAAGGAATATCATTCGCTCTTCGTAACTCATTCATGCATGATAACGATTTAACACAACTACGATGAAAGGCAAAGTCATGATACGAGGATGGAATATGTACGAAAAAATGGATGGCTTGACATATTCACACCTATGATGTGGTAACTAAGCGAAGGCACTTCAACAAATTAGAAACACTGCAAGACACCATATGGAAGGTGCAATCAATATCACTCGCCAAGTTAAAACTGTCTCGTCATAGGTGGCGTTCATCAAACTAGAAGCAATACATGCTAGAAATCATATTCAAGACGCAAACCAATATCACACTACCAACTTAAAGGTGTCCCATCATAAGTGACTGATGCACGATACACAAGAAGAGTAGTTTCATGTAAGAACATGGTGTGATAGACAGATATAGTATGTACCACAAACAGGAAAGCGTGTCATATTCACATGTATCATGTGTAAGCTAAGCAGATGCAGTTTACACTCGTTAGGAGCAATACGAGCTAGACACCGTAGGCAACATGCAACCATATATCACACTGCCAAGTTAGAGCAAGCACCTTGGATGGTGGAGTAGGGGAGCGGAGATTTGGACCATTTAATGCACTATCAGTACAAGGAGGATCGGTACAGATGCTCCGTTTATGTTGCTGCAGAGGACCACCATCATCGCCTTCCTTACTCTTTTCCTTCCTCTTTCTTGTTTTTGCCTTGTCAAGTCAAACCCACAAGAAAAAGGAATAAAATTTGCTCTTCAGAACTTATTGATGCATGATATTGACGAACACTACTTTCATGTAAGGCATCATGCATGATAGGAGGATGAAATATGTATGGAGAACAGGACGGCGTGACATATTGACATGTATGATGTATAAAGTGTAAACTAAGCACAAGGTGCTTGAACTTGTTAGAATCGATGCAAGCTAGAAACCATATGAAAGATGAAACCAATATCACCGCCAAATTAAAAGGGTGCCCTAACAAATGTATTTGAGCAAATTAGAAGCAATACATGGCAACAAAGCTAGAAATAATATGCAATATGCAACGAATAAAGGTGACTCATTGTAAGTAATTGATGCAGGATACGTAAGAGAGGTAGTTTCATGTAAGAACAAGGTTAACACATAGATGTAGTGTGTAACAAAAATAGGAAGGCATGTCATATTCACGGTATAGTGTGTAAACTAAGCAGATGTAATTTACCCTAATTAGAAGCATTACAAGCTAGACATCAGATGCAACATGCAACCACATATCACATCGCTGAAGTTGGAGCAAGCACCTGTGATGGTGGTGTAGGGGAAGTGCTTTCTTCAGGTACAAAGCAACGTTCAATATCTTCATTTAGGCTTGCTGTTTCTTGAGAATCATGTGGAGAGGATGAAATTGCATTCTTTATAAGAGTATTGCGTCTCATATTAACTCCAATGCCACAAGTGGATCTGCTCCCATCATAAGCGATAGACGCAGGATACACAAGAACAGTAGTTTGATGTAAGAACATGGTGTGATAGGCAGATGTAGTATGTACCAAAAACAGGAAGGTGTGTCATATTCACATGTATAATGTGTAAGCTAAGGAGATGCAATTTTAAAAAATTAGGAGCATTGATGAGGGATACACAAGAGAAGTAGTTTGATGTAAGAACATGGTTAATAGAAAGACGTAGTATGTACCAAAAACAGGAAGGCATGTCATATTCACAGGTATAATGTGTTAACTAAGCAGATGCAATTTACCCTAATTAGAAGCATTACAAGGTAGACACCATATGCAACATGCAACCACATATCACAATCGCCAAGTAAGAGCAAGCACTGCGATGGTGGTGTGGGGGAATTATGGTGATCAACTAGAGAGCTACGTTGACTATCTTCATTTAGCCTTGCTGTTTCTTGAGAATCATGTGGGGAGGATGATACTGCACTCTTTAAACGAGTAGGGCGTCTCACAGTAACCCACCCGGGTGACTGTCTGATCATAGGTGATTGACGAGGGATACAAAAGAGCATTAGTTTGATGTACGAACATGGTTAATAGACATATGTAGTATGTATCAAAAACAGGAAGGCATGTCATTATCAAAGGTATAATGTGTAAAGTAAGCAAATGCAATTTAACAAAATTGGAAGCAATACAAGCTAGACACCATATGCAACATGCAACCACATTTGACAGTTGAAGTTAAAGCAAGCACTGGATGGTTGTGTGTGGCAATTGAGATCATCAACTCAGAGCTACTTTTACTGTCTCCAATCAGCGACATGCGCATCCATTAGAGTGTTGAAACACTTATCGCTTATCTTCGAATTACACCGAGCGATTTACATCTTTTCTTTTACGCATTCATCAACAACTGCGTCGTAGTCTGAAATACCCATGCATAAAAAACAATAGTGTGAGTATGGGTGAAGTGTGTGCACAATTAGTACAAAGGTAAAGGTAATGAGCAGCAGTGTCGATTGAGAAATAAAATGACGGAGACATATGATAGCTCTACAACATGCATGGCACACTCAATTACTACAGGATTCTATGAAAATAACAGTCGACTGAAAGCAAATAGGTCAGTCCATTTTTTCTGCACCGTCCGATGTACAAAGAACAGGGAGATCGCCTTCATCTACCTCCAGCCAGTCAGTGTTGACGATCTTCCTCGAAACGCCAGCGACCACCGGCCCAAAGATTCCTCCCTCCTCAGGTCGGCATTCGGGAACGGGGGTCCCCAGACTTGCTGCCTGCGGCCTGCGGTGTGGTTTCAAAGGGGGCCCATCACGGCCCATCTTCATCAACACAAGCTCAAGACCCTCGCGAGCCAAGCCTCACGGGCAGATAACAGTGAAGCTTCCTCGTGCACGGCCTCATCAGGCTGGCTCATGAGGAGGCGGAGAGATCAAGGCGGGGTACCTCACGAGGTGCCCATGACGCAAGCCATGATTTACCAAGGGCGCCAGTAGCGCCACCTCACAAGCAGTGTCCTCCTTTCCACTTTGGTGCAAAGGGAGCAAGCGCAGCGAGAGCATCAAGCAAAGGCGCCCATTTCGTGCAACAAGACCAAGACCAACCCAACGGCAGGAAGGAAGTCATTGTGGGAGCCCAAGTAGGCGTCACCACCAGAGCCTTTGACAGCAAGGACCAACTTTAGTCAGGATAAGTGTACGGATGTTCCCCTTCAAACGGCCAATTGTTGGCGCCTCTTTCCCCTCAATATTTGGGAAGAGGCCTGTGGCCTCTGTCTATAATAGGACTAGCCTCCCACAGGGTAGAGGCATCTTTGATTGGGCATCTTGAATCGAGAGAGAGAGAGAGAGAGAGAGAGAGAGAGAGAGAGAAAGAGCGACTGAACTCCTCCAAGCAGTTCATCGTCTCGGCCAAAACAGACCCTCGCGAGGCTGTTCTTCCTTGTATTGTTCATCACCATCAGCCCAAGAGGCAATCCACCACGCCACAAACTAGAGTAGGGTATTACACCACAATATTGGCCCGAACTAGTATAAACCTTGTGTCTCTTGTGTTGTTCCTTTCGTAGTTTAGATCCAAGCGAGGCGGCGGGTGTGTAGGTAGAGGGCGAGATCTCCCGCGCACCCCAAAGTGTTCGAACCTCAAGGGTCTGGCCGGAACCCGAATCCGGCATTTGGCGCGCTGTAGGTGCGCTGAATTGCCTTTGCGCCGCTTCGTTCTCTCGCCGACCACCGCATCCATGTTCCGACGCTGCCGGGCCTGCGGTGAGCGCCGAGCCGCTCTCGCTTCCTGCCGCCAGACGGTTCGCCGGCGAAGCGCCCTCGTCGTTCCGTCGCTGCCGTCAACGCCGCCACTGCCCGGCGGGGAAACGAGCAGCAAGCATCGCCCCAGATCCCTCCGTGAGGCAAGATGGCCGTGACTGCCCCCCTCACTCGCCCGGCTGGTTCTTTTCGCCTCACGCCTTCCGAAAGCGCCCATGGAGGCTCGAAGCTGCGCCATCGTGGCAAACGAGCTCTGCGCTACCGGCCCGTCGCCGACGATGTTCACGGCGAGTGGCTTGACCGCGTCGCCGAGATCGTCCAGCGCCGCTGCAGGGGCCTTTCTGCCGTCTGCCCGTCTGGCTGCAGCGCCCGCTTCGCTGGGCGACGAAGCTCGGGCGCCGCCGCCTCCCCTCAAGAAGGCGCCTGGCCCCAAGGCGCGTGGTCCTGGGCGGAACTCCGCTCCGTCTGACGCGCCAAGCGGCAAGAGCAGAGCTGCCGAAGTCCATCGCCTGCAAGAAGCTTCCCCGAGTGCTCCTCGCTTCCAGCTGCCGCGACCACGCCTGCTTCCCAAGACGTCAAGACCTCTCTGCTGCTCCCAGCTGTAGCGCATGGGGACCCGCAAGACCAAGCTCTTCGTCACCCAAGGCCTCCCGTGGCCACAGCAGGCTGTCGTGCCTTCAACACCGAGCTGCGCAGCGTCGCGTGGCCCGGCAAGTTCAAGCCAGACCTGCCTCCTCGCTACGACGATACGGCCGACCCCGCAGAGTTCCTCCAACTCTACGAGCTGGGCATCGAAGCCGCCAACGGAGACGAGAAGGTCATGGCGCACTGGTTTCCCATGGCGCTCAAGGACGGGGCCCGCACCTGGCTCCTGAACCTGCCTCCGGGCATGATCTCCTCCTGGGACGAGATGCGCACCCGCTTCATCGCCAACTTCCAAGGTACTCGTGACCGGCCACCCGCCGTGAGCGACATGCGCCGCATCAAGCAGCAACCAGGGGAGACCCTGCAGAAATACATCCAGCGCTTCAACAACGCACGCCTCAAGATTCCCAAGGTGACTGAGGAGGCCATCATCTCCGCCTTCTCCGATGGTGTGCGCGACGTCAAGATGAAGGAGGAGTTGGCGATGCATGAAGACTTGTGCACTTCCTTGGAGTTGTTCAACTTGGCGACCAAGTGCGCCAGGGCCGAGGAGGGGCGTCTCTCCCTCCTCGAGCTGCGTACCGCAAACCCAGAAGAGAAGAAGCCCAAGGCCAAGAATGTGAAGCGCAAAGGGGCTGCCATGCTCGCGGCAGAACCGGACACCAAGCGGGGCAGAGATCAGCCTGAGTCTTCCAAGGGCAGCCAGTACTGCGTGTACCACGACCTCCACACCCACAACACCAACGAATGTCAAGAGCTCCGAGCCGTGCGAGAAGGGAGGATCGGCCGACGTCCCGACCGCAGCGACCGGGGCTACGGCCGAGGAGGAGGAAGGAACACAGGACGCTGGGAAGACCGCGGCCCTCGCCAAGGGTGGCGCGACCAACCTCGCGAGGATCGCTGGTGGGACCCGCCTCGCGAGGGAGGCTGGAGGGATCAGCCTCGTGAGGATCACCCGCAAGGCAACGCAGGCCTCCCTCCTCTGCCGCCACAGCCAAGGAGAATTGAAGACCATCATCAGGACGAGGGGGCTGGGGGCTTCTGTGAGCCGCGATCGCTGCATCTGGCAGAGCTCAAGCCCCACCTCTCAACGCATCTTCAAGCAGTTTGCCCGAAGTGGCGAACGCGTCCTCCCCAAGCTCGAATCCACGCGCCCCTCGGGTGGTCGGCGGCGGCGCCATCACGTTCAGCTCAGCGGATCAGCTCAAGTGTGCGGCCATAGCCAGAGTCCTCCCAATGCTTTGCTCCCCAATCATCAGCAACGTGCTAGTCACCAAGACCCTCATCGACGGCGGGGCAGGGCTCAATGTCCTGTCTGTGGAAACATTCAACAATCTCCATGTGCCTTACAATCAGCTTCAGCCAACCAAGCCTTTCTCTGGGGTCACCGACGGCTCCACGGTCCCGATTGGGCAGGTTCGCCTCCCTGTCACCTTCGGCGCGTGCGACAACTACCGCGCCGAGCTCATCGACTTCGACGTCGCCCACATTCGCCTGCCGTACAACGTCATCCTCGGGTACCCAGCGCTGGCCCTGTTCATGGCCGTAACCCACCACGGTTACAACGTCCTCAAGATGCCAGGAAGTGGCGGAGTCATCACGGTGCCCTGCGAAGAGAAAGACGCGGTGTGCTCCCTGGAGCGAGCCTTTCAGGCCGCATCACTGGAAGACCCGGATCGCGGAAGCAGGAGGCTTCCCGAGACCGCCCCCAAGAAGAAGAAGACATCGTCCGGCCCGGCCCCTCAGGAGGCAGGCCCCTCAGGGTCCGCGCCTGCTCAGGGGGAACCTCCTTCTATCGCATAGGAAGGCGCGCCCGGCGCCCTCCTCAGCGGGGCTCGGGGGCTCCCCCTGGAGGGCCACCGACCTTGCTAAGGTCACGAGGGAGGCGCTTGGGCACCACTTGGAGGCGTGTTTCGAAGCACGTTTCCCTCAAGAAGGAGCAAGGCAAGGAGGGCCAAACCCTCGGGAGTTCGTCAGCCAGATCATTCAGAAGCTGCAGGAGTCAAGAGTCATGAGCGGCAGCCGCCGCTTACCAGCCATAGCTCCCCATCCAGGCGAGGATGGTGGGCTGCGCGTCTGCATCGATATACCAGGGCTCAACCGAGCCGCCTCTGGCCCTCTCGAGTGGGGCACTGCGAAGGTCCACCCCACAGCTACGTTCGCATGCCTTACGGCTTGCGGAACGCGGCTGCCATGCGCCACCGCCTCATGAGGAGCATCCTGGAGGCTCAAGAGGCCAGGCGTTCCGCAGCCCTGGCAGAGATGGAGATGGTCCACGAGGAGCCACCAGTGCCTCCGGAGCCTCCTGAGGCCCCTGAGCCTGGGGGCTCGTGAGGATCGCTCCGCAGCCCACCGAAGTCTGCTGCACCAACACCCTTTCGTATTCAACGCTATCAGTGACATCTTTCAAGTTTCATTTCCAGGGAGCGCCTGTGGCTGCATTATTCCTGTGCCGCGTGGGTCCGTCCCTGCGGCGTGTATCCCTTTTACTTCATGTTCCTAGCTTATCCTGTTGGGGGCGCCCTTCGGGCTGCATTACCCCCAATTCGCTCGGGCCAGACCCGGTGGCATGTATCCTTCTTGCGTTTATTTCGGGTCATGCGTTTGACCCATCATGCTTGTTATTTGATGCCAATCCATGGCACCTTTCCTTCGTTCATGTCGACCGCTTGCATGTTAAAGGGGGGGGTACCTGAGCATTGCGAGTCAGGGCTCCTACTGGCTCTCCAACCCTCACCCTCTGGCCTTGTCCATGGCATCGCGACCTGGCATACCAGCGACGGCTGAGACCAGCTCGAGGGCCGGGACCCAAGGACGTAGAGCGCCGGCATCTAACCAAACCTGCAGGAACACATCACAAGATAAGGCCAGTGCAGCGCAACCCGCCTTGAGGTAGGGCCCGTGAGTCCCGCTGGGCTGGCTCACGGGTGCCCAGATACACCTCGCCAGGCCCTACCGTGCACACCCACATGTCGTAGGCGGGGCTGTACACGCCTGGGGCTCCTCCCGGAGGGGAGCCCCTCCACGCACTGATGGAAGCACCATGCTCCAGACCGGCCGACGACATCGCCGAGGAGAGGCTATGCCTGCACACATACGGAAGCGCTTATGCTCTGGCCGGGTGATAAACAACCGAGTGGCCCCGGGCTGCATCAACCTCGTGGAGCCCAGAGCTCGCTGTCCGGCCTCATCACAACGCCTCCTCAGGAGTGCCGCGAGGGGCTGGGCACGGGTCTGCGCTGGGTCACGCCTGCACGACGCCACCCAGCTAGGCCCCTCGGCCTCTGGTTCGTCGACGCCCCTCCCCGAGCGGAGCCAATGTCTGAAGGCCGCTTGAGCGTCAAGGCGGACTCCTGAGCATCGCGACTCAGAGCCTAACTGGTCACGTAGCCCCTCACTCCTTAGTTCCAAAAGGCTAACGGCGGTTGAGGTATGCTGTGAGGCCGGGCTCTACAGACGAGAATGGTAGATCCACCCACATCTCACCTCCCTACTTGTTTTTAAATGCGCTAAGGGGGACTCCTGAGCATCGCGACTCAGAGCCTAACGCACACGTAGCCCCTCACTCCTTGGTCCCGCCCACGATTTCCGGGTCGGGGATAACGGCGGCCGAGAGAGCAGCGGGGCGGGCTCTGCGGCGAGAACATAATCAAGTACGAAGGAAAAGCGCAAATTTCAAGGAATTCAAAAGCAAATATTACAGTCCATAACTGTTATCACAACGCCAAATGCAAGTTTAAACGCCTCCCCGAGGCATGATACATGTGCAGGAATTAAAAGCAGAAGAGGAGCCATGACGGAATCACTTGTCGGCGGTGGAGCTGCTTGTGAGCGGTTCGCCTTGTGGAGCCGTTAGGTTGGCAGCGCCCGCCGCTTGGTGTCTGAAGGCCCGAACTTCCCCAACAGAGCCTCTCGACGACCCTTCACGGCCTCGGCGGGCAAATGCAAGCTCGCCGGCCGGGCTCCAAAGGCAGCTGTCGAGGTCGACGTTGGGATCGTGGAAGGTAGACGTGGGTGAGGACCCGCCGGCCTAAGAAGACAAGACACGCGCCTCGGCCTCAGGCCATAGGGCCAAGGCCAAGGGGCTTACATCTTCAAGAGCGAACCAGGAAGGGAAGCAGCTTGGCGGGGCCGTCTCTGCGCCGCCAGCGGGCTCTCTGTGCCGCTTATCGTAAAAGCTCCCTCGGCAAGGTGCGAGCCTTCACCTCCATCTCCGTGGAAGGCCACGCGATCCTCGGCAAGGACCTGTGCCTTGCCGTCCCTAAGCTCGACCTTCCTCACATCCAACTCTTGCTCCAAAGACGCCTAGGCGTTCATGGCGCTTCTTGAGCTTGGCCCCGATCCTTGACGGCCACCTCACGAGCTTTCATGCCTTCCTCCTCGCTCTTGGCGGCGGGCCTCCTTGGCGAAGCTGGTCCCTTGAGGCCCTGCAGCTCGCTCTCCAGCGCCTTGCAGCGACCTTGGACATCGGCTACCTCCCCCAAGGCCGCGTCGCAAGTAGCTTTCGCCCCAAGGACGGCCTGCTTCTCCTCGTCGCAAGCCATCGAGGCCTGGACCAGTGCCACCCGAATCAAAGCGTCGGAGCGAATCCAGCCAGAAGTCAGCTCCAAGCGCCCGGCCACTAGACGAGGGTCGGCGCCAAAAAGATCCTGCCGCAGCCGGTCCAATTCGGCAGCAGCGCGATCCAGAACGGTAGGAGGAGTCAGAGAGACAGCATTCGGTGGGGTAGGAGGAGAAGGCGGCAGCGTGACCACAGTATCTTGAGGCGGAGCCTGCTGCGCCCCAACGGCCGTGGTGGCAGTATCAGGCAAGGGCACCTCAGGAGCCACTTGGGCCGTGGGGGCTGAGCTGACTCCAGCCGGCTCAGCCAGGCCTCGTGAGGATGACTGGGCAGGAGAGGCCCGTGTGTTGTGGTCACCTTCTTTCGCGGGCAGAGGCGCTGCCCCAGAAGGAACCTCAGGAGATCCCTTCGGTTTCATTGCCGCTGGCGCCAGCCTAGCCAAGAGATACAGATGTCAAGCCTCAGCGACAAAACAAGAAATAAGATAGGAATCGAGCACTTATCGGGTCGCCGCCATGGCTCGAGCAACCTCGGCCATACTTGAAGCCCGAGAGCCGGCTGCAAGGATCAGCCTCAAGGAGCTCGGGAGGCGGGAGGCACGCTGCGGATCGCCTCGAGGCCGAGGCAGACTCCGCGGGATCAGCCCGTCCTGTCCTTCTTCGGGATCGGGGCAAGCTCCCGCCACCCTGCTCATCATCATCCTCGTCGTCGTCGTTGCTTTCGGTGAGAGGCGGAGAACGCAGGACTTGCACCGAGGGAGGGGAGCCCTCGACTCTCCGTCGGTCGCCTCGGAGTCGAGCCCTCCTTCCCGCTCCCCTTCTCCCTTCTTTGCTGGAGTCGCCGGAGGACACGTCCACCGGGCCCTCGGGAACCTCTGCGGGCACGGGCCCGTCCCCGTTGAAGATGGGCATGGACTCCACTACCTGCTCCCAGTCGTCGCGGAGGAACATGGGCGTAGGAGTGCCCTCCAACCTCGCCACATCGCCCCCAACCAAAGAATGGAGAACCGCAGCCAGGTCTTTGTCGGCCAAGACCGCGGGGCTTGGGTGGGGCCTCCACATCGGAAGTGGGTACTGACGAAGCGGAGCCCGCTGGTGCTCCAGGAATTCCCTCAGCAGCGACGCGCCGGTCAGCCATGCGCCCGCCATGCCGGGCCGGCCTCGCCCATGTCTATCTTCTCAAACAACGGCCTCAGGCTGGGTCCACGAGCTCCACTCGAGACCAATCGTCGGAGTGCGTGGGGTGCTCCGTGGGCAAGATTAGCCGAGGGTGGATGCGCCCAACATCTACCAAGACCCACTTGCTCCTGAAGCCCTCAATCCTCTTCCCGGGGTTTTGAAATGGCGATGGAGCTACCCGTCTGTGACAAGCTCAAGCACAAGCGAAGAGGGAACCACAAGAGGTCCAGGAGGGAGAAATAGTGGCGCAAGCAGGGCCACCGAGGGCTGCACCCGGACGTGAGCCACACACAATAGTAGGCGAAGATCGCGGAAGGAGAACAAAGTTGGGGTGGAGATGCAGAGCTTGTAGCTTGTAATGGCGGAGGATGAGAAGAAGAACTTCCGGAAAAGGAGGCATCGGACCAGCAACAATGGCACTTACAAAGACAGGGTAAAGGTGCTCCCTTGGCCCTCGTGCGGGCGGAGCCGACCTTGAACACCTTTTGCCCCATCAATACCCCCTCAAGCGCTTATCCGGGCGCAAGGCTCGGGCAGGCTCGCCTCCGACACGTTCAGTCCAGTCTGTGGCGCGAGTACCAAGCTCCGGTCGGGGTCTAGCGAGGCGCCATGCCTTGCTAGGGCGTGCAGTCGAAGTGGATTAGAAGATTTTGGAGGCAGGAAGGAGAGGCGCAAGAAAGGGGATCTGAGCAGCAACCAGAGAAAGCAAGGGAAGCAAAGCCTAGGCAGACGCCGCTCCTTTATCAGCTTGCGCGGTTGCTGAAGCACCCGCGTCCAATCAACCGCCACGCGGCACCCAAGGCCGCAGGGTGTTAGGGCCCGCGGCGCTTCGCACTTGCCCTTTCGCTTCTTTGCTCGGCCAAGTCCGGGCACGCCTTGGGCCCGGGGGCTATTGTCGGTGTTCTGGGAACGGGGGTCCCCAGACTTGCCTGCCTGCGGCCTGCGGCGTGGCTCAAAGGGGGGCCCATCATGGCCCATCTTCATCAACACAAGCTCAAGACCCTCGCGGGCCAAGCCTCGCTTGAGGCGGAACATAACGAGAAGCTTCCTCGAGCACGGCCTCATCAGCTGGGTGGCTCGCGAGGGCCTTGGAGAGATCAAGGCGGGGTACCTCACGAGGTGCCCATGACGCAAGCCATGACGACCAACGGCGCCAGGCGGTGCCAGCCACGCAGTGTCCTCCTTTCCTCTTTGGTGCAAAGGAGAAAGCGCAGCGAGAGCATCAAGCAAAGGCGTCCATTTCGTGCAACAAGACCAAGACCAGCCCAACGGCAGGAAGGAAGTCATTAGGAGCCCAAGCCGGCGTCACCACCAGAGCCTTTGATAGGCGAGGACCGACTTTAGTCAGGATAAGTGTACCAGATGTTCCCCTTCAAAACGGCCAATTGTTGGCGCCCTTCCCGCTCAATATTTGGGAAGAGGCCCAGGGCCTCTGTCTATAAATAGGACTAGCCTCCCACAGGGTAGAGGCATCTTGGATCGGGCATCTTGAATCGAGAGAGAGAGAGATAGAGAGAGAGAGAGAGAGAGAGAGAGAGAGAGAGAGAGAGAGAGAGAGACTGAAAGACTCCAAGCAGTTCATCGCCTCGGCCAAGAACAGACCCTCGCGAGGTTGTTCTTCCTTGTATTGTTCATGACCATCAGCCCAAGAGGCAATCCACCACACCACAAACTAGAGTAGGGTATTACACTACAATGGTGGCCCGAACTAGTATAAACCTTGTGTCTCTTGTGTTGTTCCTTTCGTAGTTTAGATCCAAGCGAGGCGGAGGGGTGCAGGTAGGTAGAGGGCGAGATCTCCACGCGCACCCCAGTGTTTGAACCTCAAGGTTCTGCCGGAACCCGAAATCCGACAGCCTGCGCCCTCCCCTCGACCTCACCGCACCGCCGTGCTTGGCACCGCCCCCCAACCATCCATTCAAGCCCCGCTGACCTCTAGATCGGGCGCAAGCAGCTCTTGCGCCCCACACCCCTATGATAGACACCGATGTGCCGCTTCCCCGGGGAACATGCGGACTAGGTGCTCCGCGCGCCTAAGCGGGTGCTGCTTCTTTTAATTGAAATTCAGGCGGGCTACTGACCTCTAGCAAAGGTGATATAGTAAAAGGGAGGAAACCTTGTGCATTTAGTATCACGAAGAAGATGCAGTAAGAAGCGCTCAACTAGTTTCTTTCATGGGATGAATACGGTGTGAGCAGAGACGTAAGATTTGCACGAATAAGGGAAGAGGAGTACCTCTTTCTGCTGGCAGTGTTGTGTCCTCCTTCTGTTTTTCCGACGATCTTGTTGTTCGCCGGAAACCAGAAGTTGTGGAGGACGGTGCAGCCTTGGACGAACCCATGGCCAAGTTGTTGAGTGTGGTGTGGTGGCCGTCTGTCACGGGAAAAGCAGATCCGAGGCGGCGAACCCGGCAGAAGGGAACAGCTCCGGTGCGGTGGACGGTTGCGACAGTGGAGCCGCAGTAGTGAGGCGTAGGACGGCGTGGTCGGAGTGGTTCTGGTACAGCGCACGTCGGCGTCATGGAGGCAGCTCTACCTACGCTTCAGCTGCTAAGTCCTTGAGGGCGTTGCGGTTGTGGTTGCGTTGGACGACGACGTCGGGGTACCGGCTCCGGCATGATGAAGGAGGGCGGCGGTGGATTGGCCGCTATGGGGTGGAGGACGGAGGACGGCTGGTGGGTTTTGCGGCTGGTGGAGAGGGCGTTTTCGTGCCCACGGAGTATGAATGGGGAAACGGAGGGAGGCGGGCTGGCGGGGAACTAAGGGGGAACAATGTTTCGGTTTGAGACGCGCTTGTTTGAAATTTGGGGAAAGTTACAAACTTTGCCCCATCTAAAATTTCAGACATATTGCGGGTTGGGGGTAGGACAGTCATGTCAGGTGTCCCAAATGTGGGCGGGAGAGATTTCGGCCGAGCGCATGGGTGTTTAGGCACCCACGGCATATGAATGATTCTCGAAGGCGGTTGAGATTGGCGTCTTGGTAAAGTTACAAACCTACCTCGGTTTAGACCTTTGGACATCGGGCCGATAGGATACACGGGCCAGAGTCAGGACAGTAATTTCCTACCACCAAAACATGAGTCTCGTGCGGTTTCGGGTGACCAGAGGCCTATTTGGCGCTTCGTTCAATATTTGGGAGCAGAAGCATTAACGTTTTCGGTTCTCTTGATTTGAACTTTCAGTTTTTGTCAAACTACACAAAACATTACTCTAGAAAATCCTAAAGCTACGATTATTTTGGAATGGAGGGTACATTTTAATATACATTGTACACGAGTATATATTAAAAATATGCAACTTACCTCGGTTCATGCATGGTTCCAGTATAATCTCCTTGGTTGCAAAAAATGTTAGATATGCGTATGAATATATATACCATGTTCAAACTCACAACAAAGATTGATGCCCCTTTTACATCTGATTTACAAATGCCATTATCTCGGGTTCAAATAGATGAATGCACTTCCTATGAATTCGAATCTTGAAACCCCTTTATGTTGAATTCGACATGTATTTTATTTAAGTAGCTAGCAATTTGGAATGTATCCATGCAAGTGACAAATGTATAAAGTGCTTCACACTAACAACATGGAGTGCACTAATTAATGTTTATATATGAATTGCAAAAGCATCAATTGCCTGTATTTCAAACCGCTCTCACTCTATGGATCGATAATATGAAATAAACACATGCACATGCTAGAATTCAATAGAGTATGGGTGTCGGATAGACCGATTTTCGTCCATACGCAATTTTGCAGAATTCATGATCTCATCCAAAGATAATAATGCCATTTATATTTTAATTTAATACGTAGAACCGCCTTTTACACGTAGATATCTCTCTATCTAACGCATAAGTGCAAACACTTTATATGCATCGGCATTTCTCTTTCACACATGCTCACAATCTCTCTCAGGGTGTCGGGGTGTCTCACGCACATGCTCTCTATGTTTCTCTATCTCTCTTTTTGACTACTATGTACCACTCTTTTCACTAATCTCAGTTGGAAAACACTATTTCTCTGACATGCATATATACACATGCACGGTCTCTACTAGCCCTCTATACGCACATATATGTGCCCTACGTGTCTCCATACGCACATTATCTTTAGGCCTCTCTACACACATTGCCCCCCGACACACCTCTCTAATAGTAGTTGGCAGAAATGATTTCATCATATCATTCGGTAGGATATCCTTGGCTGTTAGGCTGGATGGTAATACGAGGAAAAGTTTTACCCTAATTCGGATCGGACCCTTGCAGTTGAAGAAAGAGCCTACTCCTGGTACTATATATTAGTGTTAGGGTTGTGTACAAAGTACGCGTGAATACCAGGCATTGTGCGTGTGTGTATATATACTATCGACGAACTAGCCCCCAAGCTTGTATAACATACTAAGGGCCTAGGGTTACAAATCATATATAGTCGGCTTATCACCAGTGGGGATAGAGTCCTCCTCGACTCTGGTAACCGTGTTGTAAACCGAGTCCTCCACATGGGTCTCCATTATAACACGTCTCGGTCCAACCTATATGTGGCAGGATGGAACCGACCCATGAGTCTTCATGTTGACCCACCACAACTAGAAATGATGTGCCCACCACACCAGACACGCAATCGGCCACTAAGAAAATAAGCATATACGATAGTACAACGGTATCTAGCACACGATACGTCTCCATATTTTGTTGATGACACGGATGGACTTTGCATTTGATGCGTGCTCTGTATTTTGTTGACGACACTTACGGTCATTGTATTTGAAGCGAAAGCATGATATAGTCACTGGACTTCAGAATAAGCTCATCACGGTCACCACATACATTTTGTCGTGCTAACCAACATGTGGTTGGATGGTTAGAGGACAGTGGATTCTCGAGCCCACCAAGGTTAAAGTCCCGGTGCTCGCATTTATCTTGTGTTAATTTCAGTATTTTCCGGCGATGTACGTTCAGTGGGAGGAGACGTTCCACTCGACTACGAGGCACCTATGGTGACTTCGTAAAATCTCAAGATCATATATGCTGGCCCACTCTCTCGAAGGTGCGGCGGCGGACCGGCGGTGGGGAGTGGTTTCGGGAGGCGGGCGGCAGCGGGCGGCGGGCGGTGATTCGGAGGTGGAGGTTGGCGGCTCGGGGGTGGAGTTTGATGATAAACTGGAGGCCCTTGATTTCGTATCCAACGGCTGGAAAATCTAATGACCGAGAGATGAAAAAGTCGGTCCGACCGACGTAGCCTCACCCGCCGCACGTACACATGCACGCACGAATGTAGGCGTGCAACACTGACACGTACACATAACATACACACGCACGCATGCTGGCGTGCAACACTGACACATACACATGCACTCACGAACACACGCACGTACGCACCCATGCATGCAACACTGAAACGCACCCTTGCACGTATGCACCCATGCATGCAACACTGAAACGCACCCTTGCACGCACGCAACACTTGCACGCCTGCATGCACACAGCACACGACGCAAGACACACACTTAACTACATGAAAAAGATGACGTCATACTCAATGAACAATCATCGGTTTATGAAATGCCCGCTTCTGACCGCCCTGGCCCACCAAAGGTTCCTCTGCTGTGTGCTGCCTGCGTTGGGTCACTGACATGCAGGCCATGCACCCAAAGAGCCCACACGTCAGTGGAAGAATGGCGCGGTGTCCTAGGTCAGAGTTGAGGGCGCCACTCGCGGCACGCCCGGCTGAACACGCCTCCGTGCCGCATTCAAACGCCTCCATGAAACCCGCCCGTGTGGAAGCCGAGAAACCGACTCTGGACACACGTCCGTTCATGACCGGGCCGGCGTTAAACGCAATGCCGGCCGAGCTCCTCCCGTCCGCTGTCTATTTAATCTCCTATTTAAATGAGGCCAAACGCCGGCCAAGAATCGCACACCTCCGCCGCTCCCCTATCTCCTCCACCATTTTGTCCACTCTTACAATGGCTTATGAAGAGTAGTTATTCCGCATCCAAGCCGGCTGGGTAGCCCGCCGTATACAAGCTATGCAGCTTGCTGAACCACCTCCCTCCCCTCACCCGACGGAGCCAGTTGTCGCCCCAAGCTGGCACGCGGTTCAGCAACTCGCCGCTCCAGGCCAGCTCGACGAGGAGCGGCGCACGGGCGTCGTTGTTGCCGTCCACGCCGCCGCCTCGTACCGCGTCTCCCGTTTCTGTGGCCGAGACTCCCATGCCGGCAGCCGCGCCATGCAAGCAGCGATAGAAGCCGGGTGCGCGGAGAGCGATGAGTCGGTGGCCAGCACCTCCGCGTCCGCCGCCATCATCGAGGAGAAGTAGAACACGGGAGGCCACCGCCGCTTGGGTCCCATGAGGGCCACCGCGGAGGCGACACCGGCGCACACAACAGGTGTCTTGCCGGATCCTTTTGTTGCGAGGACCTTCGTCGACACCGCATGGGCTCCACGGAAGAGGTCAATGTTAGGATGAACTCGAGCCGGTGCCGGCCATGGCGAAGTAGTGGCTGGTGATGAACTCGAACGGTGCCGGCCACCATCATCTTCGGCACCAGCCAATGATATCAGTTGGGCAGTGGGGAAGCGAGCCGTCCTTTGCGCTGAAGCATATACCTCCGGGGCTCCCGGCAGTCCGGTGATCGTCCTGCCGGACATGAGGAACACAAATCGATCGGTGCGCCATTTAGGCCATCTATTATATACCTGTCCTATCCAGAACTAGCACCGCGTAGTTCATTTGAATGTAATGAAATCCGTCATGTTTGTGTGAAAATCCGGTATTTTATATGATTTCCGTCGTTGTTGTATGAAATACTCCGATGGTTGCGTGAATGAGTATCAGTTTGTCTATGTGTTTGCGTGAATTTCGTCCGGTTGGTTGAGTTACTGTCATAATGTGTGCGACTACGGTTGGATGGCGTAATTTGCCTGTCGCCGGTCGGTCTGCGGGCGGCTCGGGCGGCGTTGTGGGACAAAAAACACAACTCGTGCGAGCTCGTCTCCAACGTCTTGCTATTGGAGGATGCATGACAGCATGAGCACCCGAGCCGTTCCTCGTTCATCGGTGGCAAAGGCACCGGTGGACAAAAGGGTCGCCAATATTTTGGCTACCCCGGGCAATATCCAAACAACCCCTCCCAACAGATTCAAATCCCTCGTTCACCGTGGAATTTTGCCATGTGTTGTTTTCATGGACTAGCAAGATGCCCGTGCCTTTGCGGAACATCAAGGTACATTTTTTTACAAACTCCCGCATGCATGCAAGGGATAATTAATGTCCTCCTTTGCTAGTACCACGAGGCAAACACCATTAATATTGCATCGATTAGTGTTAGTGGCCTTGTATATCTTCAAATTGTAATTTTGATAGTGGGCCCTTGTATATAAAAATGGAGGGAGAAATATGAGAGATAACGTGAGGAGGAGTGGGGCGTGGTGCCGTGCTGGTGACTGGTGGTCGGACTGGGGGGAGGCATGGGGATGGACGGTGCATTATGTTTAGGTTTGTATCTCTCTCACACACACCCACGTAGGTGGGGGACGTGCACGAAGAAAAGAGGTGCACACATGGTGCACGTACTCCCGTCTCTTTCCCAACCACACCCGCGCGGGTACACGGTGGAGCTCTTCCTGTACGAAAAAGGCAGCGCACGTGGTAATTTGGCACGTGTATTGGTTGTCTACTTGGTGGAGGGAGGATCGTCTACCACGGGTGAACAAACAAATTGCGACTTGACGCGTTATGTTAAATTAAAAAAAGAGGCAAACCATGTGGGGCCTACTGTCGGTGTCAAAACCGGCGGATCTCGGGTAGGGGGTCCTGAACTGTGCGTCTAGGCGGATGGTAACAGGAGACAAGGGACACGATGTTTTACCCAGGTTCGGGCCCTCTTGATGGAGGTAAAACCCTACGTCCTGCTTGATTAATATTGATGATGTGTGTTACAAGAGTGGATCTACCACGAGATCAAAGAGGCTAAACCCTAGAAGCTAGCCTATGGTATGATTGTTCTTTTTTGTCCTATGGACTAAAGCCATCCGGTTTATATAGACACCGGAGAGGGCTAGGGTTACACAGAGTCGGTCACAATGGTAGGAGATCTACATATCCGTATCGCCAAGCTTGCCTTCCACGCCAAGGAAAGTCCCATCCGGACACGGGACGAAGTCTTCAATCTTGTATCTTCATAGTCTTGGAGTCCGCCGATGGCGATAGTTCGCTATCCGGACACCCCTAGTCCGGAACTCCCTCAAGAGCTCCCTGAACCAGGCTTCAATGACGACAAGTCCGGCGCGCATGTTGTCTTCGGCATTGCAAGGCGGGTTCTTCCTCCGAATAATTTATAGAAGATTGTGAACACCAGGATAGTGTCCGGCTCTGCAAAAATAAATTCGACATACCACCGTAGAGAGAATAATATTACACAAGATCAATCTGCTGATGTATTCTGTGGCGTGACGTCGCACCACTTCCAAGCCTTTACTCAAATTGTTTTTATTGTTCCACCTCAGCGCGTTTAGCGAAGAGGTTTCCTTGGCACGTCTTGTCGAAGCAGAGATTGTGTTCCCCTTATTCCGGGATTCCCATCAATACGGACATGGTTAACCCAACCGTGCCATTGATTGTGACGCTTGGGAGATAAGCGAGTTTTACCAGGCCGGTGGGGACACATGTTTTTGTCCGCCCATATAAGGCGATAAAGATCCAACCCTTTTACCTGCGCCTTCTTCCTCCTTGGCTTATCCATCTCCGCGAAACCGAGCTCCAGCGCCCAAGTACGCACTTCTCACCTCAACCTTCTCCAACTATGTCCGGAGCGGGAGGCAAGTGGATGGCCTCCTCCGTCACGGAGGGGCAGATCCAGAAGCTGCGCGACGCCGGATATTTGTCCAAGAATATCGCGCAGATCGGCTCCCGACGAGGGAGAGCTCGCCCCAACCCGAGGCCCCATGAGAGGGTAGTATTTCTTCCCCATTTCCTCCGTGGACTGGGCTTCCCGCTTCATCCCTTTGTCCGGGGCTCATGTTCTATTACGGCCTAGATTTCCATGATCGGCCCCAATTTCATCCTCAACATCTCGGCGTTTATCGTGGGTAATGCGAAACCTTCCTGCATCCAGCCCCGCCCGACTTGTGGCTCAAGACCTTGATGTCAAGCGAAGGTTGTGAAGGGCAGCCAAGCGGAGTGCGGAGGCACCATGGTGGGCAGGATGTCCCACATTACGTGGCTGGAGGGCACTTTTGTGGAAACCATCAAGGGGTGGCAATCGGGGTGGTTCTACATCACCGAGCCGCTGCGTGACTTCGATTGGGCAGCGGCCCCAATTCAGATCTGGCATCCTACGACTCACCTCCTGGAAAGAGAGTGGCCGGATTTGGGGGATTCGGAGGAGCTGACCGGACTCCAAGCCCGTATCCGTGGCTGGTGGACAAGAAGCTCAAGCTTGTCAACGTAGTCCGTGTCAAGCTCATCCGCCGGATTCTCCGATGCCGGTGACGGGCTTCAACATGTGGGAGTTTGATCCGCGCAGCACCGGACCATGAGCGGGCTCTTGACACTCACGTCACGAAGATGTCCGGAAGGTCTTTGTTCAAGGCGCTGAAGCTCCGCATCCGCTACCGAAGATCGCGGATTCCGCTTCGCAGCGCCCAGTGGCGAGGTAAGTGATTTCACCACTTGTTTTCCATAGTTTGGCTCTATCACGGGATCTAAAGTCCCTTTACCTTTGACAGGAATGGCTGGCGAAGGCGAACGGACTATCATGTCTGCCCCATTGCGGAAGGACCAATGGACGCCCGCCTAACGGGGCTGCTGGCTCTGGCACCTCACGTGGTGCCGGAGAAGAAGGCCAAGAAGACGGCCACGGGGACTCGGAAGATTTCCCGTTTTCAGGTGCTATCGGATGATGAATCCGAGGCCGACTCCTCCCACCAAGGTGAGGAGGAGAAGAAGAAAGCCTCTCCCCCAGCGGGGGGAGGGAAGAAAAGGAAGGCCTCCCCAACAAGGGAGGCCAAAGGGTCCAAGAAGGGAAAAACTCTTCCCCCGGACTGCTCCGCCAACGCCAGTGACGACGACGATGACTGGCCTCCGAGGGCCAAGCCCCTGGCGAGATCGTAAGTATCCGGACTCCCGAATAACTTAAAGGTTTTTTCTTTTCGCCACATAATGTCTTTTTAATGCCGCATACAACCCTGCAGTCCGCCCCAGGATGATCTTCCCGTTTCGTCGAGCGGGTCCTTGGGTGCGTCGGATAAGGATTCCCTTCCGACTGCCTCCACCCCCCATGCCGCGGACGACGCCGAGGTGGGATCCCAGGAAGGGACCCACCAGGAGGAGGAGGCCTCGGAGGTGTCACAGGACACCCTCCCAGTCTTTGCACCGGACTCAGCCCCGGAGGCCATGCTGACTCGGAGTCCGGCGGGTGACCCTTCAGAAGAAGGGCAAGATCATGACGCCGGCTGCCTCCGTCAACCGGAGGTGCCGGATAATTCTTTGGAGGCGCTCAACGGGCGCCTCCATCAAGAGGAACACCGCCTTTATTATGAGTGCGGTGATTGAAAGGTTCATTTCGCCAAGAGCGGTGACCGAAGCTGCTGACAGCCTTCTAACAGGCTTTGAGGTAAGAATTTCAATATATGTAAAATGGTACCGCATAGACGGTAGCCCACGATGCTCGGTTCGGTGTTGGAAAGAAAAGCGGACTGAGGATCTTTAGAAAGATAAACGCAGGAGTCATAAAAAATATGTCAATATGGGATTGCGGTTTGTCGGCCGCTGACCTCCAAGACCGCCAAGTGCGGAGGTCAATACTTTGAAGGAAAACCTCGAGCGGTCCGAGAACGAGCTCGGCCATGCCAAGAAGCAGCTCGAGGAAAAAGAAGGTGAGTAATACCTTATGAAAATTGTACCTTACAGAAAAGGATTTGGTTGCAAGAAAAATGACAAGGATAACGTGGGTATTGTAGGGGCCACTAACGAGGTGGCGACCCTGAAGGAGGCAGTGGCCGCGGCCGAACGCAATGCGGCCGCGGAGCGCACCGAGCGAGAGAAGCAGGATGCGTGGGTGGCGGAGGTACAGCAAGAGCTCCAGGATCTCGTGAAAAAACATGAGAGCTTGGAGCGTGACTCGAAGACTCGAGAGTCTGAGCTTGCAACGGCTCTTTAGAGTGCCAAAGCTGCTAAGGCCGAAGCCTACAAGGCCCTCCAGGAGATTGAGGCGGTGAAGAAAATAGCAGCGGGTAAGGCATTTTTCATGCAAAGTAAGCATGTGAGTGTTAATTACCTGTTGCTTACCCGAATTCGGAGCTCTCCAGGAGCGTTCGCAGATCTTCCTCGCAGCGTGTCCGATGTGCCGCATTCTACCGGGCCGAGGAGGGAGCTCGACGGAGAAGGTCTTACGGTCTCGATATCGAGGTCGGACATCCGGTGCCCCTTAGAGACCAGCTGATGCAGCTGGTCGAGCTCCACAAGGCGGCCGAACAGGCCATGAAGGGCCTCATAGTTTGGCCGTGCCTGGGAGCTACTTCGGCCTAGTGCGGCGGCTGATGGATGCATGCCCGTGGGTAGAAGTCATCAAGCATTCCGCTGGTATTGAGGGTGCCCGTCGGGCCCTTGCCCGCGCAAAGGTGCACTGGGGCAAGATGGATGCCCAGAAGGTCGTGACGGACCCGTCACCAGAGGGCAAGGAGCATCGCACGCCCGAGATGTATTATAAGAGTGTGCTGAAGGCCGCCCGCACTATTGCGGGTGAGTGCTCCAAAGATGTAATATTTGAGTAGATTCGCATTTTGTTATCCTGTGCGCTGAAAACTTAGTTCATATGCGCTAAGCAACGGTTGTTAATTTAAAATACTACCTTCTGTGCGGCTGTTTATCAAATCTGAGAGATGGCAAGTCGTCGGCTTCAGCCCCCATGCCACGAGTGCTGGGGTGTTCGGGATAAACTTGAGCGCTCTTGTTCCCATTTTGGGTCCATCTAGGAGGCGCTCAACACAGCGAACAAGGCAACCGGACTTATAATGCTTGAACACTCTCACTTACCCATAGAACTCTATAATTTTAAATTTCGGCGAAGCCCCTAGTCTTCGGAATGCCGAATTTGGGGCGCTATCCACGCCTTGGCCGGACAGTATCCGGCTCCTCGCTCTAAGCGGCATAAGTCTTTAAGGACTCGCAAAAAACCTCTCGAACAGCGACCGGCTCTCGCCTCATCATGACGGTCAATTTTAGCTTTCTCCACTGAGGCGTTAACCCAGCTCAACTGCGGCGGAATCGCAGTGGTTCTCCCAGTGCTACCTTAGCCGATATAACGGAACGTAAGGTACCAAAACATGGTAGCCGGGCAAACCCAACTATTGACCCAAGACATAATTCGGAGCCGATGCATATAGTGCTATAAGTTCGGGGTGCCGCACTTGTGAAAGTGTTCGGACTCATCATACCATAATGAGGGGAACATAAGCCCCTGGTGTATATTAGCCGTACCAAAGTGTACGGATGCAACATGCCGTGAATGAACATATGTATGAAAAAGAAATGCAATTATAAGCAAAAAGGTGCTGCATTGTTTTATTCAATAAGTGCTGCTATGAATACAGAACGATACAAATAGTGCGATAAGCAAGGTATGGGACTGTTAAACATGTCCCCCTCCAGGGGTAGGCTACAGATTGGCGTATAAAAATGCTCGTAATGGAGACCACCTGTATATTCGTTGTAGCCTTTATCCTTCCCTGGCTGTTGCATCGTGAGTTCGGCAGTTCTGTCACGGACAGTGGCCTCGACAAACGGAGTCCTGTGGGTAAAAAAGTAAAAGGTAAAAAGAAAAAAAAAGGAACGACACACTTGAGATCCCCGGGTGTGGTTGAGCCGCAGTCTGGGTTTATCGTGGTCGTGCCCCTCGACCCATGCCCATGGTATCTTCAGAGCGTAATGGTGTACGCGAAGGACCTGCTTTGACGTTTCGCAGGAGCTGGGGTTGGGGCCGCACTGCTACGCATGCTTGGAACGTGCCAGGTGGTCTTGTTGTAAGTTACTCCGGGCGCGCTTAGTTGTGTCCGGCCGCTTAACGGCCGGACTCGAGAATTGCCTTAAGAGGCTGCATTGCACTTCTGCCGCGAGAGCCGCTGTATGTTCCTCCGTGCGGAGAGAATGTTCAGTGTTTCCATTGACCGTGATGACTCCTCAAGGGCCTGGCATCTTGAGCTTGAGGTATGCGTAGTGCGGCACCGCATTGAACTTTGCAAATGCGGTACGTCCGAGCAAGGTATGATAGCCGCTGCGGAACGGGACTATGTCGAAGATTAACTCCTTGCTTCGGAAGTTATCCGGGGATCCGAAGACCACTTCCAGTGTAATTGCGCCTGTACAATTGGCTTCTACAACTGGTATGACGCCTTTAAAGGTCGTTTTGCGCACTGTATCCTGGTAAAGCAGAGTTGAAGCTCTTTGCCGCGCGTCCATCGGGACTACGGTTAGGTGAAATCCATTGATGATTGGGTCTAAGACCAGTGCGGCGAATCCGCCGTGGCGGATGCTGGTGGGGTGGTCCCTTCGGTCAAAAGTGATCCGGCAGGAGGACCATGGATTGATCTTCGGGGAAACTGGCTCCATCGCGTAGACATCCCTGAGTGCACGCTTCCATTCCCTTTTGGGTATGTGCGTTGCGTATATCATGTTCACCGTCCGCACCTGTGGGGGAAAACCCTTCTGTCCTCTATTGTTCGGCGGTTGGGTCTCGTCCTCGTCATCGCTATGCGGCCCCTTGTCATTGTTTTCGGAAATTAACTTGCCTGCCTGCTTGAATACCCAACAGTCCCTGCTGGTGTGGTTAGCTGGCTTTTCGGGGGTACCGTGTATCTGGCACAAGCGGTCGAGTATTCGGTCCAAATTGGACGGACCCGGAGTAGTTCTTTTGAATGGCTTTTTCCGCTGACCAGGTTTAGAGCCTCTGAATCTGGCATTGATTGCCGTATCCTCAATATTGTCGCTGTTAATGCGGCGTTTGTTTTTGTTACGACGCGGCCTGCCATTTCGGTCCTTGAAGTCCGGACTACCAGAATTTTTGCTGAGGTTGTTACTGCGTGCTAGCCAGCTGTCCTCACCCGTGCAGAAGCGGGTCATAAATGATGTGAGGGCTGCCATGGATTTCGGCTTTTCCTGTCCTAGGTGCCGGGCAAGCCACTCGTCGCGGATGTTATGCTTGAAGGCCGCGAGGGCCTCCGCATCCGGATAGTCGATGATTTGGTTTTTCTTGGTTAAGAACCGTGTCCAGAATTGTCTGGTCGTTTCGTCTGGCTGCTGAATTATGTGGCTTAGGTCATCAGCGTCTGGTGGTCGCACGTAAGTGCCCTGGAAGTTATCGAGGAATGCGGCTTCCAGGTCCTCCCAGCTCCCAATTGATTCTGCTGGCAAGCTGTTGAGCCAATGCCGGGCTGGTCCTTTGAGCTTGAGGGGGAGATATTTGATGGCGTGAAGATCGTCACCGCGGGCCATGTGGATGTGAAGGAGATAGTCTTCGATCCAAACCGCGGGGTCTGTTGTGCCATCATAGGATTCAATATTGACGGGTTTAAACCCTTCGGGGATTTGATGATCCATTACTTCGTCTGTGAAGCATAGTGGGTGTGCGGCGCCTCTGTACTGGGCGATATCACGACGGAGCTCAAAAGAGCTTTGTCTGTTTTGTTCGGCCCGACCGGACTTACTGTGTCCGGCGTGACGGTTGTCGTCACGTACCGTGGGGCGCCCACGCGATCCATAGATCGATCTTGATTGTCTTGCCTTGTCCTCCAATATATCCCGCAGGTCCGGAGCGTTCCCCTGTGGCCGTGTGCTTTTTGAGCGATGTCAGGGTACGGTTCTAGTGAAGGGCCTAGAGGCCTCTTTGTCGCGACCACGGGGTGGTCGGTCAGCCGTATTGTCTCCTGGTGATTCGGGTTCGTAAGCCTCCTCCTCTAATCAGGGGAGCAGCTTGCATTTAGGGCAGCTTTTGGAGGGGCGTTCGAGCTCATGCTCTTCGGCCGCGAGGACTTCAGTCCATCTGTCGGCTAGCAGATCCTGATCAGCACTAAGCTGTTGCTGCTTTTTCTTGAGGCTGTTCGCCGTGGCCATAAGCCTGCGTCTAAAACGCTCTTGTTCGACGGGATCCTCAGGCACGACAAATTCATCGTCGTCGAGGCTTGCTTCGTCTCCGGAGGGAGGCCTATAATCCTCTACCTCTTCTTCTGCGGCTCTCTCGTGAGGGCTGGCGTCTCCATCCTCCTGCGCTGTATCTTGCTGGAGTGGATTGTCTTCGGCACTGTCCGGTGTATTGTTATCTCCGGTGCCGGAATCTTCATTCTTGCTGTGGCGGGATTTAGAGCGGCGCCCGGCCTTGGCGGCGCTTGGGCTGTTTCTTGAGGGGTCATCCTCCTCTGTTCCTTCGCCATTCCCATCCTTTGGGATGTCCACCATGTATATGCCATATGATGAGGTGGCTTTCCGGTGCTCGGTAGGCGCTGGTTCTTGATAAATCTCGGCATCGTCGTCCATACCGTCGATGCCTTCGGAGTCGTAGTCTAGCATGTCAGTTAGATCGTCGACAACGGCTACCAAGTGGGTGGTGGGTGGGCTTTGAATTTCTTCGTCGTCCACATCCCAACCGTCCTGACCGCAGTCCGGCCAGGGCTCTCCTGATAACGAGAGGTACTTTAGCGAACTCAAGATGTCGCCAAAAGGTGAGAGTTGAAAGATGTCCGCTGCGGTGAACTCCATGACCGGCGCCCAATCGGATTCGATCGGAGGGGGCGCGGGAGGTTCGAAGTCCGACAAGGAGTCCAGCACCTCGGAGTCGCGAGCTTTATGAGGGACATGATCAGTGTTCAGCTCTATCGCCGTAGAGGTTGCAGCCCCCGAGGCGGTGTCTAGCCATCCGTCCCCGATCTGCGCAACCGGCTCCGAATTGAAGATCGGAGCGGGTTTGAGTGCGGCCTCCAGGGTACTGTCCGGCTGCAAAGCTAAATCATGCTCGCCGTGACAATGCGGCACGCTCGGCTGTGGCTCGACTCCATCGAGGATCAAGTCCCCGCGGATGTCAGCCGTAAAGTTCAAACTTCCAAATCTGACCTGACGGCCAGGGGCATAGCTTTCGATCTGCTCCAGATGGCCAAGCGAATCGGCCCGCAGTGCGAAGCCGCCGAATACGAAGATCTGTCCGGGGAGAAAAGTCTCACCCTGGACTGCGTCGTTGATGATGGTCGAAGAAGCCATCGAGCCTATCGGTGTCGACGCACGGAGGAACTCTCAATGAAAGCACCGATGTCGGTGTCAAAACCGCAGATCTCGGGTAGGGGGTCCCAGCGTATGCGTCTAGGCAGATGGTAACAGGAGACAAGGGACACGATTTTTACCTGTGTTCGGGCCCTCTTGATGGAGGTAAAACCCTACGTCCTACTTGATTAATATTGATGATGTGTGTTACAAGAGTGGATCTACCACGAGATCAAAGAGGCTAAACCCTAGAAGCTAGCCTATGGTATGATTGTTCTTTTTCGTCCTATGGACTAAAGCCATCCGGTTTATATAGACACCGGAGGGGGCTAGGGTTACACAGAGTCGGTTACAATGGTAGGAGGTCTACATATCCGTATCGCCAAGCTTGCCTTCCACGCCAAGGAAAGTCCCATCCGGACATGGGACAAAGTCTTCAATCTTGTATCTTCATAGTCTTGGAGTCCGGCCGATGATGATAGTTCGGCTATCCGGACACCCCCTAGTCCAAAACTCCCTCACCTACCTTAGAGGCAAGGCTGTATACACTGGAGTACTTTTGATGTGTCCCGTCAACTCGCAGAACGAGGATAAACTTGCGTAGTACGCCGTCTCCCCCGCCCACGGGCGCGGTGGCTCGCATGATGAGGTGAAGCTGGAGTACTACCGTACGCCTTTACGCCCGCTTCCTCGCCCACGCGCGCGATGGCTCGCAGCACGAGGTGAAAATTTTACTACACCCTCCGTTTACTCCTCGTCCCTACTATGTACTTTGGTTAGTACTCCCTCTATTTACTTATAAAAGGCCACTATAAAAAAATACATTTTTCATCTATACAAGGCCACAAATAGTAATCGAGACAAAAGTTACTACTCCCTCCTTTCTAGTTTATGGCTCAATTTCAAAATCTCTCCAACCAAGGTAGACGGTGAGTGGTCGAATTAATTTCGTAGTTTGGACAGTACGCTCGTTTTTCTCAAGAAGTTATGTTTACCGAGGCATTAATTAGAATGAATGCATGAATGACCACTAAATTTCCATGAACTTGTGCATGCATTGGTTAGTTTCCTCTTGACACTGCTTGCGTCGGGTGATCTAACGCACCTCGAAATCCAGCATGTAATGGTACTACTACTAGTATAGTACTAGAATTGAGACTTATCAAACGGAAAAAAACGAATGTTTTTTAGATGAGCCCTATAAACCCTAGTGGGTACGTACTCCGTAAAAACAGATTTATCCAAAACTAAGTCGCTCCCTTTCATGAATTCTGTAGTATACTCCTCCGCCGATGCTCCCTTTCATGAATTCTGTACTTCCTGTCACCGACATGTGGGACATATAGCAACTGGGTCGACGTGTCTAGCACCAAATAACAGTGCAGAACAGCAGGGGGGACGCACCCACTGCATCGCCCAGTGTTAGTAATGAGCAATGAGACGTCAAATCACAATGTCGCACCTTCCTGCACGGATGAAGCAACCATTATTTCACACTTCGGTTCGACATCATCTCAAACCACGTACTAGTATTGCTTCTGCCTCAAGAGGGACACGCGCATCGCCTTGGTACATCATGACACGTGGGACCGCATGACAGGCCATGCTCCCCCGCCGATCGCTGGGTAAAATCGCCTCATTTTTACTATACTTCCTCCAGATCGGTTTTCTACATGGCATGGAACGTCGTTCTAGGTTGAGAATTTAACTGGCTATATATATATAGCTGATGAACAGTATGCTAGCCTTTTAAAAAATGTATACTTTTGTACAGTAGTACTCCACTATCGATGGATTGCGCCATGGAGCAAAAATTGAAATTTTAAAAAAGGTGGTACATATAGAGAGCGCTCACCGCCAAATTATGAATATAGTACTATTAAAAAAGCTAAAATGCATTAGCTTAATTGGGGTGCTAAATTCTATTAGAGAAATACTAGTACTTGTATGTACATCTTGAAGAGTTAAAGTAACGAGAAGAAACATAACATAGTTCTCATTGGGGCTCAAAGACAACACCCCTCAAATTAAACTAAGCACACCTGAAATTAAACTATGCAACTAATCCTGTAAACACTGCATTATAAGTTTAGAACCGCCATGAGCAACGACACTGCCACCTTACTCGGAGTCCTCGTCCACGTCCTCGACTTCGTCCTTGTCCCTCTTCCTCTTGGCCGATACTTCTTTGCTTGAACCGCCAACTTGGCTGTTGCTCTTCATCCAACCCTTGTAGATATTCAAACAAAGGTAGCCATCCATTGCAGCGTAGTGGATGTGGTCTATATCTAGTACATTACGCTGCCATGCATGACGATGAAACGTGTAATGAGGTTTCTCCAGTTTGTGGTACGAAGGATGAACCATGGCTCCTGCCAGGGTCAGCATTGAGGGCTGACGAGAGGGCACCAGCCGATTCCTCTGGAGGTCGAAGGGGTTGCCTAGAACAAGGCCTATCCGACGCAGGACTTCTTTGTCATTCCTAAAGTCTACAGTAACGAATTTGACTGTTTTGTCCTGGAGGAAGTTCTTAAAATCCTGGCACTCAACGTCGGCATGGCATATGTGGTAGACCAAGCAAACGTTATGTACGCAAACCTGGATCACAACGGGCTTCTTCCTCTCTTCGTCCTTTAGATCCTTCTGTTGTCCCACGACTGTGGTGTACTCAACATCTAACCCGACCCACTCATCATGTGAGTTTTCGAACATGCGCCCCGAAGTGAGAAAGGCATCCTTTCACCGTCGCAGAAGTACGGGTGTAGATGACGTCGAACTCATCGCCGGTGATGGTTCTAACCTTGTACTCACCGCCGATCGGGGAGATTTGGGACGCCATGGATTTGGGAGGAGGGTTAGGATTAGTGGAACTGCCGTAATGTTTATGGACGGGACGACTAGGAGCGAACTGTCGTAGCATTAAAGGACGTGCGGGAAAGAGTAGGAGCGAATTGCCAGCATGCAAACGGCAGGGTAGTGGCTTTCCATTCTCCCATGATACGGGCTTCCGAGAGCCCTTGGATCTGAGATCGAACGGTTGCATGGCGTGATTCTAGACCTATGGGTGAATATCCTATCCTGGAGGGTTATTCTTAAAATTTTCAGCAACTTAGCATGCGACCGTTTGATCTCAGATCCAAGGGCTGCCAGCGGCCCGTATCATGGTCGCGCCTACCACGACTGTGGCGTCGCTCGCGTGGTCGCGCCCTTGGAGATTTAACACGGTGCGTTAGGCTATCTGATGTTGGCATGTCATACATAGTCATCACTTAGTCACTCATACTACAACAAGGTTGGCTCTAAGGTTGGCTATAAGTGTATTTTTTTTACTCCTCTCTATCTATTTCAGCATTTCCTCCATCCCATAATATAAGAACGCTTTTTGACACTAGCGAGTGTAGTGTAAAAAACGTTCTTATATAATGGGACATAGTGAGTACTAGTATTTATTGCATTTGCCAAGGAGTGACCTCTTCCAATGAAATGGTGTTGCTAAGTTTGCTTCATTTAATTAGCTATAGACTCAAAATTGTCTCTTCACCTAGGTACACGCTTAGCACCGCTTTCTTCCTTGGGTCACCAAACTAGTCTCTCTCTTCTTGATTAACTTGCCACATCAGCCTTTATGCCTATGTGGCAAGCTTAAGCACCAGAGGGAGCAAGTAAGTACAATAGTGCGCTTTACATGGCATTTTTGCATATGTGGAGGAAAGAGAGGCAAGGAAAAAGTGGAGAAGTGGGCTCTCATGCAAGAGCCAGCCTCTACTACTACATGGTGGAGCATTGGGAGAGGCACCTGTATGGAGGTGGTCAGGAATTGGGAGACTCACGCCGGTCGTAGTGCCGCAGTTAAAATGATAATGGCAAGTTAAATCACAGGGCCCCACCTGTCCAGCAGTACCTTGCTGTCAAATCACACAGCCCTACGTTTGCAGTAGCCTACTCCCTCGTCTTCTCGCATCTCTGTCGAACCGACTAGGCGGAACTGCCCCGCCTACCGCGCAGGAAAAGCCCTACCCTCGACTTTTAAATACAACTACTCTCTCCGTCGGATGCGTTTGGTTGAAGGTATCGTATGAATGGATTGGGACCATTCAATTTTTTTGGGATTGAACCATTCAATTCATGTGTTTGGCTGAATATAAGAGATGAGCTAATTATTTAAGACGGGACCACCAGTCATGCTCACATAGTCATGCATGTAAAAGGGTGGCCATTTGATTCGACCGATTTGGTTGGGTGGAATGGTTCAACATCTTCAAGGCATATTCTCTTTTTTGACTCGAACCATTCATGTGCTTTATAACCAAACATGTCTATTTTCTGAACGATCCCAACCCATTCATGACCACCCTTGCAACCAAACGCACGTCATCTTACGAAAACCAAATAATCCCACAATACTAAGGCGCGGTGCATTAACTTCTACCTCGTTTCTTGTTTCTTCACATATCAACCAATAATAATCCAATGATATACTTTTGTGACATAGTAACTCATATTTAGTTAGTCAAATGGATGACCTAGAAATGCGATGCAGGACATATAAACAGAGACGCCTACAAATAAAAAACCGAGACGGAGAGGGTAGTTCAGCACGTATCTTTTAAGATCAATATATTCTGGATTCACCAAGGAGCAAAACCAAGTGGTAGGCTGCTCCCGTGTTGGCGTAACAACTCAAGCAGGGTCAGTCCGCACACGAAATGGCGACACACTTAACAGGATCCCTTTGGCAGACATGTGGCTCATCCACCGTCTTGTTCCACGTGCGATGCACCAAATTACAGTTCGGAGCAGCGGTTGGAATTGGAGGCACCCCGGTCGTAGCGCCGCAGTAGTAGAAAATGAGCGATGAGGGGTCAAATCACAAAGCCCCACCTTTCCCGCATTAAGCTGGACTGACGAACCAACCATCATTTCACTCTAGCGCGCAAGAGCATAAAGAAAAGAGAAAACAATGATGCGTGCGACAGCTACCTAGGGCACCCTAGGGTAGGGTCTCCACTATAGATCCTTTTTTTGAAAGCGCCTCCACTACAAATCGGCTTCTCCCTCGTCCTCTTGGAGAAAACCGATGATGAGTGCAGCGGTAGGGTTTGTAGGAGTACTACGGCGTGCGGGGCCACGTCGTAGTAAACGGGTTTGAGTCGACACCTTAAATATGTCTGGGCCGCTTGGTTTTACGGGAACGAGGCAACATTTTGGGTTCTGGGACCTGTGGAGATATAGCATGTACAAAAAATTGTGGATGTAGGTTCGACCGAAAGGCAATGATGCATGGGCCCTGCATTTTGATATACCCGGGGCCGCGTGGAATTTGATACTCTACTCAAAACTAGTAAGGTACACATGTATTGAACGCATGAGATTTTGAAACCAAATTATGAATAAGTACACACTATAGCATGTAAAGCTTTGAGTCATATATGCATGATGTAGATGTTCGTTTAGTTCTTATAGTTCATCTCATTCGAAATAAATTAGTTTTATAAAAATGTTAAGATTCATGGGGTTGTGCATTGTAAACCATAAAGTAAAAAACAAATAATGGCAATTCATTTAGAAAAAAAAATCAATTATGATACAGAAGATTCTAGAGCAAAGGATAAGTGCTTGTGTTATGAGGTTTGTGCATTATGCTTAAGTTCAACCATGGAGTCTTCTAAATTGTACATGTGGCAGATCTGGTGGAATGTTGATGATATCCAACGGCCAGTAGTGCTTGGATTTGCCCATCTCTGACTTTGTCGGGTTAGCTTCATCCAAATGACCATCTTTCAAAGTTACTGGCACACTATATAGTTCTTGTGCCATAGTTGCATGTTTTGGAAAAAGCCTACTAGTGGGTTGTACTATCTATTTAGGAATAGAAGATGCATACGTGGAAGTTGTAGGGAAAGAGATGACATGGAGCATCTCAATTCCTATGAGTAGGGATTGGAAAAGAGATGTCATTTGGTTCACATCATAGGAACTTTTCTATTGAATCTAGAGATGACATGTATCTCAATTCCTATGAGGAGGGATTAGTAAAGAGATGTAATTTGGTTCATATCATAGGAACTTTTCTATTGAATATACGCTAATGTTTATTTTCCTTTGAAATTAAGGAGTATAGGAATCCATTCATATGAACCAAGTGGCTCTAAAGCTATAGAAATGATATCATGTTTATTTCCTTTGAAATGTAGAGTATATGAATCTATTCCTATGTACCAATTGGCTCTAAAGGAAAAAAAATCCTATAAAAATCATATCATATAAAGTTCCTATGATATTCCTCGACACTAAAGGATGGTTGAAATTGCTGCGGGCGATACGATGGTGTTTCTTTGTAGACTCCTCACCCATCTTTATAGTTACCTATCAGAGATGAATGAAATGATATATATATATATATATAGTGTATTCTACATGTGCTATTTGGTACACGAAAACTCGGTAAAAGTTTGCGAGGTTCTAATTTTCAATAAAGCTATATGCACTGCATTTCGGAACGGAGGGAGCATACGACAGTTGCTAACACTCACGTGGAAGATTTGTGTGTAGGAGGAGTGGCTGTCTTGTTAAATGACATGGCAAACCGACACTTTGTCGGATGCCAATCTAACGGTTCTTCTGGCGTTAAATGGGGAAAAGGCTTGTGGCGAACGTTTGTCGGATAATGATTTATGGACACATGCATTGTATTGATACGTGCCCCCCTCTCTCTCACGCACACGCACCCTCATGAGTCACGACTCTCCCGAGTCCTCTCGCAGACTCGCATGTCGCACCCATCCTCTATCTGCAGGTAGACGTCACGCACATATGTGCTCTTCACACCCTACCCTCAAACTTCTAAAAAACAAAAGACGGCACACACATTTTATTTTAGCTCACACGTCACACACTTATACTATTACTCTTTCGGCGAACGTTCTTTGGGCATAGTATATATTGTACTCTCACGAAGAGAAGCGTGCACGCACGCACTAGTTCTCTCACACCCACTCGCGGGTACACGTAGGAGCGCATTATTTTGAAGCCGTTACAACAAAATCACTCCTCTATATATAAAAGCAGGAGCCTTAGTGCTTGCTTTACTAGGGTTCCTCTCATGCACTCTCTCATGCTCTCTAGATCTAAGCAAGACATAGGTGGCCACACTCTCTCTCTCTCTCTCAGCTCATGGCTGGTCACCAATCCGGTCGGACAACCTCGACCGGGGCAGGGGGTGTAGGTGCATCGTTCACGCTGTCGTCAGCGGCGAGGGAGGAGACCAACGGCTGCCCGCGCGTCCCGATCGGCGGACGTGCCCTTCCCTCCGAGAGAGCGCCGGCTCGGGAGGGCCTCCGACCCCTTCTTCCTCCCTGCGGTATTGTGGCCAAGATGCGGCCTCCCGACGCCGCCTTTGCCACATGCCGACGACCCTCAGGTATATATTCCTTCGAAACCTGCCTTGCTCTACTGCCCCAGCTCTTCCCCCTTCATGTGGATCCTTTTCTACTTATGTCCGCTGTTACAAAGCCTCCTATACTTCTAATATTGTTAGAAGTAAAGCTAGTTCATACAGTGAACTCAAAGCGTTGGTTCAAACAGGGAAGAAAGTGGGAAAGCTGTAGCATGAATCTAGGACTTGGTTCTAAGATGAAACGGGGGAAAGTAGTCATATGTGTCACTGTTTAAATAACCGTATTTGGTATTTGCGCAAACAGGGATGTCTGTCTTCATATCGTTTCGGGATGTCTGTCTCCGTATCGTTCCTATCCGCGCAATCAAGAGCACACACCTCAATTTTAGTACAACTGTGCAAAATGAGATGGCTATCCCTCGTTGCCGTCGTCTAACCTCCCGTCTTCAAGGTATCCCTACATTGGTAGTAACTAAGGTAGAATGACCAACACAATCTAAAAGAAGCTGATTCGTATGTTTTACTTCCTGATTGCAGTGCAGGGACGAGCGAAAACGACTGCATCCTAGTCCGGAATGCACTTTCTACCAGTTCATCCATGGACCGAGGACTAGCTAGCACGGCTGCATGGCGGTTTTTTGGACAGGTGCGCTAACAAGAGGCATTGTGGTCTGCTTATTTCTGCAAATAGCGGTGCTTAAATTTAGTGGAATGCACAAGCATTTCAGCTGGTCAGTACACTGCATGGTTCAGTTCAGCATTCCAGCGAACACAATTATAACTGGTTATTCTGGAATGAGAGAACCTAACCCTGAATGGTGGCAACAAGAAAAAACCAGAGTGAACTCCAGGAAATTTAAGCCTGCCGGGAGGCCCTTTGCTCAGAGAAGCCTTGCTTGTTTTTCCTGATTTGTAAACCTTCTCACAACTTTGTGTTTTGCTGTGAACTAGTATATGTTTGTTATGTTCTATGAATCATTGAGATGTATAAAATTGCTTAAGTTATGCTTTTCAAGATTTTTATGAAGACGAGTTTAATTGTGAGTGTTCCACATGAACGCTGGAGTAGCGTGTGAACGTTTGGAATTTATTACATTGTGGCCTCAATTAACTGCATGAACCATTGTAACTAGATACATAGTAGTTGCTTATATGTCAGACATCAGATTGTTGATTGTTAGCTGGTCGATAGCCTAGTGTTGAAGCGAGCTGAGCCAATGTGCCGTGTTTTGCACAACTGCTTACAAGTGGGGTAGCACCAACAGTGTTTACAAGTACTTATGTATACGTCGATGCATGGTTCTCGAATGAGTGCTCTATTTCATCAAAACACACACTGCTCGTATGATAAACCGTGACAACTTATGTCTTACCATGCCATATTCATGAAAAAACTAGGGAGGACGCATCTGTTTCGGCAACAATTACGATGGTTCTCACATGATTCACGGGCACACAAAAGTAGCAGCAGTTCCCATAGAGGGATTCAAACAAAGCACTAGCCCTAGAGTGGTCGATAACATGCAAGGTTCGGATAATTAGATACAATTCAAACTACTAATAAACACTAGTTGTGGCAACTATTTCATGCCTCGATCTAATTTGGGCTGGACACAAGACGGACCTTGCCATGAACACCATCGAGGACGTCCCGCAGCAGCTCAATCGTGTGAACCTTCATGAAGACAACCTTGTGGCCTTGCCACTGATAAACTTGTTTGTGCAGGCATGCCACGTCATCTTCCTGCGTAAGCTTGACAAGAACAGTATGCCCCACAAACAAAGGAGTAGCTTTGAACTTCTTGTGCTTCAGTACACCCTGGACAACACGCCTGACAATAGTGAGGCTGGAATACAACTCTTCATTGGTATAACCGCAAATGGCTTCCAGGATCCAACAGCCTAAGAACTCTGTTTTCCCAGTTTGTATATTCAGGTCGTCTGCCTCATACCGAGTGACATGCACAACCACACAATCCTTGTCTGCATCAGGGCTCTAATTGAAACAGAAACAAATTCTGAATTACTTTTCAGTATAAGAACCACAAGTTATTTAAACCACTCTATATAGCATGGCATCGAAGCTAATAAAATTTTGCATTATTAATCACCACACACTTCCTTTTCTAAAAAAATCACCACATACTTAGATGAAAAACCACAATCGAGATCGGCAAAGAAGGAAATCGCCTTGGGCAGCTCAGCGGGGGGGGGGGGGGGGACACATCCTCGAAGGGGGAAAAATGCTCCTGAAGTGCCACGGGGGCTGTCACCACAAACGGGGCGTTGACCATCTCAGTAGTGGCCGTGAGCGTATCTGGGCTCGGCTCGGTGGCTGCCTCCATCTTCTTGGAGCTCTCTGTCTCGTGGGGATCAGCCTCCGCCCCGCTCCAATATCGGCAGATCTTTGCCTGGTTCTCCTTGGTCCATCATGAAACTGACGAATACTAGGAGACCACTGAAAGGAAAACACAATCGCAATGACAATGAAACAAAAAAGAGAGTGAGGATCGGTTACTGCTTTGCAAAAAGTTTTTTTTCTCTAAAAAATTATACCAACATCACGGATCCGCTTACCTTCCCTTCGTTGGGAGAGAAGAACAGTGGCAGATGCAAGTGTTGCCTTTTCTTGAAGACAGTGAGGGAGAAGGGGATTCAGCGAGGAGTGAAATGATGGTTGCTTCGTCCGTCAAACTTAGACTGCGGGGAGGTGGGGTTTTGTGATACGACGGCTCGTTACTGCCGCGCTACGACCGAGGTGACTCTCCGCCTGCATACTGCCTGCTAATTTGATGGATGGCATTTGGGCCCGCGCGCTGCATGGCCGACATGTCGGTGACAAAAGTATAACGGCATTCAGTAGAGGGAGACGTTTCAATGACCTAGGAGGAGCCAGAAGCGGTAGAGTGTCTCCACTGTACTAGTAGTAATTGTTTTTCTAGGTAGCTGTAGAGTGTCTCCACTGTACTAGTAGTAATTGTTTCTCTGGGCCCAAGACAAAACAGCCAATCCACACTAGTAAATAGTAAAATCAATTCAAAAGGCGCTACCCACACCCAGCACACCCCCCTCCCCACAAAAAAAACCTGGGTACTCTTCTTCCTCCTCGCTCCCACCCACCTCACGTCAGCTCGCTCCACTCGTACCCCCAAATTCCTCACCTCACTCCTACAGAAAACCCCAGCTCCCCTTCTTGCTCACTCCTACAGAAAACCCCCAGCTCCCCTTCTTCCTCGCTCGCACTACAACTAGGCTCGTCATTCGTTACTCTGCTCAAATCCGTGAGCGCGACGCGACACCCTCGAGGAAAATGGAGTCGGCTGACCCCAGCGCCAAGAAGATGAGGCTCCCGCCAACGGCGACGCCTGTTGTAGATCCCCCACCCGGCAGCGCGGGGAGAAGCGGTGATCCCGCCCCCACCGGATCCCAGGAACCCGTAGAATCTCGGGTGGACCGCATCAGCGATCTCCCGGATGCCATCCTTGGGGAGATCATCTCGCTTCTCCCCACCAAGGATTGCTGCCGCACCCAATCCCTCTCAATTCAGTGGCGCCCTCTATGGCGCGTCGTGCCTTATAATCTCGATCGTCGTCAGCTATCTCTCTTCAATGATTTTGAAATCCCAGAGCCATCATCTCCTCCCACCGTGGCTCTGTTCAAAGCCTCTGCATCCCATCATGCTACACGAGCAAGCATACCATGCCACCTGCACGGTGGACGCCTCGCTGAAATCCTCAATTCACGTAACTACAAATGCTTGAGTTCTACTATTCCCTCGAAATCACATACCACATACGTAACGCCATGAACTTGTTCCCTCAAAGATCGATGTCCATCTCGCGGTTTTCCTCCTCTCTCCACACCGCCATCTTTCTTGTTGTGCTACCTTCCGCATAATCTGGTACTAAACCTTTGACTCCCATTTCTCAAGAAACTTTCACTTGTGCGGGTTCAGATATCGGAGGCCTCATTGCACAAAGCATCATCCACTCCAGTTGCCTGCCTTTGGAGTGCTTGGTGCTTGTTTTCATAGTTAGAATCGGTTGACTCCAAATAAAGTCGCCTAACCTTGTAAGAATTGGAATTTCTTTTGACGGAACGCAGCTCATCATCCAAGATGCCCCTTCACTTCAAAGGTTGATCCTTGATCTAGTTATTCACCGTTGCAAATAACCGTCCTCTCTGCGCCTAAAATGGAGACCTTGGGTGTAATACATGATCTTTGTGCTCATTTCAATATGGTGTTTGGCTCCATAGTTCTTCAGGTACTTTATATTATCATCTACACTTGTATCCATATGCTGCATTTTAAATTTCATGCATAATTTATATATCATCTTGGAGTACACATTTTGTACTAATATTATGTTCTATGCTCAATGAAGAGTTTCTCCATGGATGGCCTATCAATGGTGCTGGATTCTGTCAAGATCTTATATATCCAAATGAATAGTTTTGATCTGAACAAGATTATAGGCTCTCTGCAATGCTTTCCATGTCTGGAGAAGTTGTATATAAAGGTGATAATTTCACGCACATTGGAAGCCCGCATATAGTGTACTAGAATTAACCGTTCAGCTGTTGCTCTTTCGACACTCTTCTTTTAGACCTTAACTGTTTTCAATTTTCATGTCTATTTAGGCAACAGGACGGGGTAAGAAAGTTATAACCAATCGGTGGATTCGTAAGCATCGGGATTTTCTCACTTCTCATGAGATTCGATTGAAGACAATAACGCTAGAACGATATGTAGCCAACCGTGCAAACACAAGATTTATCACATTCTTCCTGCTGAATGCGTGGTTACTATTGTCCATCAGGCTTAAGTTTATCAGCAGCATGGTTTTGACGGATGGGTATGTCAAGAGCAAAAAAGGAGTTTCGTGGGCAAAAGAGCTTACGAGCGTGCCGGGCTTCTATTTACAACATATTGTGGTCATAATCCAGTAAATTTTACGATCCAGGTGTTCATTCTATGGACTGACCAATCCATTTGACCGTGACTGCCAAAACAGTGCTGGAGTTAGATGTTGTTGCCCTTTTCAACTGGGTCTTTTGTAAACCCGATGAACAATCAACCCGCGTGCTTTTATGCAGTTTGTAAGATGGAGTTAGATGTTCCTGCCCTTTTCAACTCGGCTGTGGATTTGTCATATTTTCTTTGAAACAAGGCAAGTGGCTTGCCATTCGTTTAATTTAGAGTGAAATATTGTAACGAATCACAACCAAGGGAAATAACAGCACTCACGCCGGCTGCTTGAGCTCACTGTGCATTACAGAAGCCCAGTGACTAGCCCCCACCACCCCCACCACCAACCTCAGATTCTCCGCTCGCGATCGACCGACGCATCTTCAATGGCTCCTGTTCGTTCTGTCCGAGGCCTCGCCGTCGTCCTCCGCCTTGCGGCCTTGTTTCACTCGCCGTGCGTGGTGCGCCGCCCTCTTGCGTTGTCAACGTCGTCGACAACCGAGAGGAACAAGGAGATGACTGTACGTGGAGAGGATGACAGTAGGGACCCACCAGCGTCATGGCAGTACGCAAGCAAGTGCCTCTATAGTACAAGCCCAAAAATATGGTTCCTCCTAATGGTTGGACATCCGGGGCTCACGCCACCGCCAACATAGTCAATAAACGAGAGAATTACACTCACGAGCGGCCGACACGAGGGACCCAAGCAAGTCGCTGCAGTTTTTTTGAGGAACAAGCAGTTTTTTGAGACAATGAGGAACAAGCAGTTGTTATTTATACTGGTTTTAGCGACGGATCGTGGTAACAACGGGCTGTGGCTCGCCTAGCCAGGGTTTAATTTATGTTTACCACATCATGAGCCCAGTTGTGTTTTTTTCTTGCTGAAAATGGCTAGCCCGGTTCTATTTTTTTAAAGAAATACCCAAACAAGGCCTACTTGCTTTATCGGCCCTGCTGGGCTCCAAATGTTTCAAGACGAGGAGAGTTTCATTCGGTTTGCCAGGAAATGGCCTGTACATTTTTAAAAGACAACAAACCGGGAACTAGTTTCATTTTTTTCATTACAATATCTTAAATTCCGTAGATTTTTATGCGTGGACAATTATTTTGATTTTATATTTATATAAATTATTTTTCAAAATAGTTTGAATGTGAATCGATATTTCTGGATTAAAAATAGTTGACCACACCGAAATATGCAAAATTTCGTATACTTTTTAACCGTGGCCACAACATGGGGTGTAATGCTAACAAAAAGAAGATGGGCTCCAAAAAAATCTTAAGAATTAGCAAATGGGCTGTACATTATTAGAAATAATGGCAGATGGGTCTGTATCTTGTTTTCCACAGATTTGAGGCTGACTTGTGCACCTACTACGAGGTTGACGCATATGCTTTCATAAAAAAAGTTGACCTTTTGCATAACGCCTGTCATCAACTTAGTCAACACACGAGAGCTGTGACTGTTGGATATCCATCCAACGGCTGTCGTGCTTCTTCAATCTCTGCTCTTCATGCTCCAGCCGCTCAAACAAGCGCCGTCGGGACTGCCTGCTCCCTCCTCCCGCGGCTGGCTATGCTGTCGCGCAGGCCTCATGGCCCCACCATACTCCCATCGCTGGCCTAGCCATCCCTCTGCTCACCCACACCTGCTTTCTCCGGCGATGGCGGCATTTAACCAAGAAACCTCAGATTCTCCGCGTGGGAAACAACTGCCGAGTATTCCCTGGCTCCGTGTCGTTCCCTTCCTAGGCCTCGCCATCGTCCACCGCCCTGGTGATCTCGGCGCGACCTGGTCAACGTGGTCAATGAATGACATCCATCGGAAGTGGACTATACGTGGAGAGGCCGACAGTTGGGTCCACGGCCGCACGCAAGGAAATGCCTCCTTATTACACGCAAAATAATGATTCCTCCACCTGACAGCTAGGACCCATAGGAAAGGTCTCTGTATTTAACAAAAAAAACGTTCCCCCCGCTGACAGGTCGGACCCACTAGCTATATCTTCGCCCGCAAGGAAGTGCCTCCTTATTACGCCCAAAAAATGAATACCCCCTGCTAGCTGGGACCCACCATATTGTTGGGCTGACTTGTGGGCCTACTAAGTTGATGGGGACGAGGGCTTTGTCAACTTAGTCAATACTCCAGTGATCGTATGATGTCCATCCAACGGCCATACGACTTCTTCAACCTCTGGTCTTCTTGCTCCAGCCGCCCAAAGCAGCGCCGGTCGTGCCGCCTGCTCCTGCCTCCCGTGGCCGGCTGTGCTACCGCCTGCTCCTGCCTCCCGTGGCCCGGCTCTGCGTCGTCCCCTTTCTAGGCCTCGCCGTCGTCCACCGTCGTGGTGCTCTCGATGCGGCGTGGTCAATGTGCTCAACGACCGACTTCCATCGGAAGAAATCAGACGATGGAGAGGCCGACAATTTGGGTCCACGGCAACCCGCAAGGAAGTGCCTCCTTATTACGCGGAAAATAATTATTCCTCCACTGACAGCCGGGGACCCACCGGACGGGCCACCAGTATTTTGCGAATAAATCATTTCCCGACTGCTTTGGGACCCACCGGACGGGCCACCAGATTTCGTGAAAAAACGTTCCCCCTAATCGCTTTCGCACTCCACCGTAAGTACCTCCTTATTACGCACAAAAAATGAATACTCCCCAGCTAGCTGGGACCCACCTTGGTGGGAGGCTGTCTTAGGGCCTACTAAGTTGACGGGTCAAGGACTTTGTCAACTTAGTCAATATGAACGATTCTAGCTCCAAAGGACCGTATGATGTCCATCCAACGGTGTAGTGCTTCTTCAACCTTTGGTCTTCTTGCTCCACCGCCCAAAAGCGGCGCCGGTCGTTGCAAGATGCTCCTGCCTCCGCCGGGTTGTCTGCCGCCAGAGGCCTCACCGCCCCTATTATTCCCACCACTGGCCAGGCCTGCGGGCGACGGCAGCCTCACACCGCAGCCGAACCGGTGAACCTCAGATTCTCCTCCGTGCGGGCTTCCACTGTCGCGTCTTCCCCGGCTCCCCGTCGTCCCCTTCCTAGGCCTCGTCATCGTCCACCGCCGTGGTGCTCTCCGCGCGGCGTGGTCAACGTGGTCAAGGAACGACTTCCATCGGAAGAGTACTGTACCTGGAGAGGCTGACAGCTGGGTACACGGCCACAACCCAGTTTTTTGTGATTTGCCAATTAAGTCGCTTTGTCAGGCCTGTTGGGCTGCAAATCTTTGAAGACGAGGAGAGCTTTTCATTCGGCTGGCCAAGAGAATGGCCCATCAGTAATGAGAAATGGACTGTACATTTTTAAAACACATCAAACCGGCAATTAGTTCCAAATATATTTTTTCATTTCAAGATTTCAAATTACATTAATTTTTATGCGTGGAGAATTTGTTGGATTTTATATTGATATACATTTATTTTTAAAATCAGTTTGAATGTGAGTCAAAATTTCGGGATTAAAAACAGTTCGGACCGCACCGAAATATGCAAAATTTCGTACAATTATTTAACCGTGGCCACAATATGGGCTGTAATGCTAACAAAAAGAATATGGGCTCCAAAAAACCTTAAGAATTAGCAAATGGGCTGTAAATTATTAGAAATAATGGCAGATGGGTTGTATGCTGTTTTCCACAGATTTGAGGCTTTCCTAAAAAAAAGGTTGACGCACAAGCAGTGACTGTTGGATGTCCATCCAACGGCCGTCGTGCTTCTTCAATCTCTGCTCTTCCAGCTCCAGCCGCTCAAACAAGCGCCCGGACTGCTCGCTTGCTCCCTCCTCCCAGCGGGCTGTGCTGCCAAGCAGGCCCTCATGGCCCCACCGTACTCCCATCGCTGTCCTAGCCATCCCTCTACTCACCCACACCTGCTGTTATTCTCCGGTGACGGGCAGACGAACCAAGAAACCTCATTCACCATACTCCCCTCCGCGTGGGAAACAATCACGAAGTCTTCCTCGCCTCGTGTCGTTCCCTTCCTAGGACTCGCCGTCGTCACCGCCTGGTGCTCTCGGTGTGGCGTGGTCAACGTGGTCAACGACCGACATGCATCTGAAGTGGATCAGTATGTGGAGAGGCCGACAGTGGGTCCACGGCCGCACGCAAGGAAATGCCTCCTTATTACGCCGCAAAATAATGATTCGTCCCACGACATCAGGGACCCACCGAAAGGGCCTCAGTATTTCGTGAAAAAAACGTTACCGCCGCTGACAGCTCGGACCCACCAGCTATATCTTCGCACGCAAGGAAGTGCCTCCTTATTACGCACAAAAAATGAATATCCCCCCTATTAGCTGGGACCCAGTATAGTGGTAGGCTGACTTGTAGGCCTACTAAGTTGACGGGGACAGAGGGCTTTGTCAACTTAGTCACTATGCACGATTCTAGCTCCAGTGACCGTACGATGTCCATCCAACGGCTGTAGTGCTTCTTCAACCTCTGGTCTTCTTGCTCCAGCCGCCCAAACCAGCACCGGTCGTGCCTCGTGCTCCTGCCTCCCGTGGACGGCTGCGATGCGGCGAAGGCCTCACCGCCCCCTACTACTCCCACCGCTAGCCAGGCCATCCCTCTACTCACCCACACCCCTGTTATTCTGCGGCGACGGCAGCCTCACACCGCAATAACCAGTGAGCCTCAGATTTTCACGCATGGGCATCCACCGTCGCGTCTTCCCGGCTCGCCGTCCCCTTCCTAGGCCTCGCCGTTGTCCATCGCCCGGTGCTCTCGGTGCGGCGTGGTCAACGTGGTCAAGGAACGGCTTCCATCGGACGTGGATCAGACGTGGAGAGGCCGATACCGGGTCCACGGCCGCAGCAAGGAAGTGCCTCCTTATTACGTGCAAAATAATTATTCCTCCACCTGACAGCGGGGACCCACCGGACGGGCCACCATATTTCGTGAAAAAAACGTTTCCCCCTGACTGTTGGGACCCACCAGCTACACCTTCGCACGCAAGGAAGTGCGTCCGGGCAAAAAAACGATTCGCCCCCTGACTGCTGGGACCCACCAGCTACATCTTCGCACGCAAGGAAGTGCGTCCGGGCAAAAAAAAAACGATTCGCCCCCCTGACTGCTGGGACCCACCAGCTACATCTTCGCACGCAAGGAAGTGCGGCGATACCGGGACCCACATGGTCGAAGCGTGCGTAAGCGTTGTCATCATGGTCGCGAACGTGTATGCATACATATACCGGTGGATGTAGAGGCGCCGCACGTGTCGTAGTAGAGGCGCCGCGACGTAGCATGTACACGCACGCACAGCCGCGAGGGTGCAAGAAAGAAAATCTGCCACGCATACATACATACGGGCAGGGTCTCTAATGCCTATCGTGCATACGTACGCATATGGCTGGGCCGGAACGGAGAAACAGCGCCGTCGTCGTGTTCATGGGGAGCCAACCGCTGGGTCGGAACGGAATGCGTGTTCGTGTTCATCATGATGGCTTGGACGGATCAGGCGATGGAAACGAGGCCCGCGCATCGCAGACAACGGAGGAAACGGCCTTGTGTTCAACCGGGCGACGCTCAAACGGGTCTGTTGATCGAGAGGGGCCTGGCGCATCAAGAAACGCGGAGGAAACGGACCTCCCACGGCCGAAACGGGGGTCCTGTTGATCGGGAGGGGTGTGGCCTACCGCAAAACGGACTCCACGGGATACCGTATTCATCTCCACCGTCGACCTCCTCCGGCCTCCACGGGCTACCGTCGACCTCCTCCAGCCTCCACGGGCTCCTGTTCATCCAGCCTCCACCGCGCGCTACTCCACCGGCTACTGTTCATCCACCCCTCAACACGGGCACCCCTCCACCGTCTACTGTTCATCCAGACCTCCACACAACGGGGTCCTGTTCAACCACCCCTCCACGGGCGACCCCTCCACCGCTCATCGCTCATCCAGCCCTCCACACCACGGGTTCTGTTCATCTAGAGGCAACGCCACCGCCACCGCTCATCCAAACCCCCGCAACGCCATCGTTCATCCCAGAGGCAGCATCGATCGGCTTCGTTAGCAGCAGAGCGGCGAATCGCTCCATCGGGTTCAGTTAACAGCCATCGATCGATCGCTCGGGTTCAGTAACGCGTAGCCTGCAGTGCAATGGCTTGGGTTCAGTTAGAGCCAACGCCTCGCACACACGCGCGTACGTACGAGATAAACGCGCATCGCTCCGCCCCCGACCTCCCATCGTAATCGGCAACTCCCCGAAATTTTCCTCCCCCTCGCTTCTACCACGGTTTTTTCCGTCATGGACGGCCCGAAGAATGTCATGCAGCTGCGTCTCCAGCCCGCCCAGGACGAAAAGCCCATTTTCTGTTATGATTTTGTTTTCATAGAAGTAGGAGCCCACCACATCTATGATGATACCGGGTTTTGTCACAATTATCGTCATAGAAGTGTCATATGTATGACAGGAAAAAAATTCGTTCGGCCCAAAATGTCACGGATGTGTCTTTTTTTGTAGTGCAGGTACATCCCTAACGTGGTCCGCGGCGGCCTTGGTGGCGACGAATAGTACAACCCCAGTTCCTGCACCGGTATCTCAACAGCAATCACCTTTGGTATGGTGGACGGCTTCTTCATCCATGCCATAACCGTCAGAGCCAAGCTGTCTGGAGGAACAAACATACTTACAAGGTCACCTCCAAGGTCGTTGATAAGCTCGTTCATGGACTCGCTGTTCCAAGCACGTCGAGGCATGCCATGGAAGGTAAGCTTTGTTAAAAACTCAAGCTCAGAGGGCACCGAGCCCCATCCTAGGTGCCACCGATCAAAGCTCACCAGCACGCCATCGCAGAACAAATGACGGGAAGATTCGAACACACGACTACAGTCGAAAGTTGTCCGGAACCTGACAAAGAAATCAGCCGGTGGCGGACAAACTTCGATGAGCAAGTCACTTATTTGGATGCCGTGCGCAATGCCATGAGCTTTGACAAGGTCGTCAAGCGAGACGGGAGGCCGGTCGCCGATGATGGTTACCATCAAGACTTTGCCGCAAACTGGTGATCAGCGCCCGCCATGCCACTGTTGGAGCGACAAGACGCAGCTGATGGAAGGCCGGACGGACCTCAGGATCTCCGGCTCGGAGATCCGCGTTGACCGGCGACATGATAGTGCGCTTGAGTACTGGGAGTACTGGTGGGGGATTTGGGGGAACTGGAGTAGGAATCGAGATTCCAGAGGTGGGGGAGGGGCGGGAGACTGGGGATGAAAAGGTAGCATGAATTTCGAGCACGCGCCAATATGCTCTCGGCGCGCAAGCGCACGAAAACCCCGGTAGCGCCCACATGTCGGCCTAAGAGTCCTTATTCTTTCTTTTTTGGAGAGCCCGGCCTTTTTTTTTTCAGGATCTTTTGAGAGCCCGGCCTGAGAGTCATAATTGACCTGTTTGGCATTGCGTTACTACTCGGCCCATATTCAACGACACCTCACTGGCCCAAACAAATGTACATCATCGAAAAGACACTAAGCTCAAATTACATAACTTGAAAAAAGGAGATATACTCTGAACACTGGAGAATGGTGATGCCCTCATTTAGCTCACCAGTAGTTTGAGACAATAAACAGTTCGAAACAACGATATATACAACATTCAAACACTGACTAGTGACTACTATCGACATAAACAAAGCAAGACATGATAGTTCATAAGAAGTCTTGCTACACCACCAAAACGCACCCATCTGCGGCGCTCAGGACTCTCGTGATCCGGGCGAGAATGACATTCTAAACAGAAGCAACTATTACATAGTAAGAGTGGCATAGACGAGGATGACCAAATGACAAGGAATATGCATAACAAAAGAAAGAACTACCCATCCAGAACCAGCAGCAAAGACAACAAAGTCATTCGAATAGATGATCCAACACCATCATAATTTGCAGCCCTGCTTCAACGACCAGTGATCCAGAGACACCAGTACTCTACCCTTTCGATGCAACAACCCAATTACCTATCAACCTGAAGGCTTGAACCACATCACTTCCTGTCGTAATTGAGACATCCAAGGATCGAAGTTAATCTGGATGCCTTTGTCATTCTCACCTTCTTTTGGTTGCAGGCTGTATCGTTGACAATCAGGTGAGTTTGCTCCCGAACTCCTAGGGCTCGCCGTGTAGACGCAGTTTTCCATAGCAAACAGAGCCTCTCTGCCATCAAGGTCCTTGCCAACGGTGATCTCCTGGCTAATCGGATAATTGAGTCTGAGAAACAAAGAGTGTGAACCAAGGCTGTTTACCCGCTCTCAACTAAAAAATCCTAAAGGCCCCAACAAGCTGGTATCCTGCTCATAGACGTAATGTACCATCGTCCAGATACTCACGTATTACACGGTGCTTGTATACAGTGGGGTTTTTGCAATATAACTTTTCCGGCTCATGTGTCCGAATGATCATCAGTCTTTTGTCGTCGTCTGATCGAGCGAGGAACCAGTTGTGCTTCCCTGTTTTTGGCAAAGGTGGTGTGATTACAAAGGGCAGTAACTGTAGGGACACTACATCATATCAAAAAGGACATGCATTGTTAATGTAAGATCAGCATTGTTCAGAGTATGAGTGGGATAATGCAAGAAACAACATTGATATGTCCCTGTTGGAACTGGGAGGAAAATACAGGGAAATGTACACTGGGTTTGAAAATATAGAACTGCCATGCTTGGTTATACTCATGTTATCTCGCAATCGATTCTTCACAGGAAACTACCATGTCATGCATGTTATGTACTCCCCCCGTTCCCAAATATTTGTCTTTCTAGGCATTTCAAATAGACACAACATACGGATGTATGTAGACATATTTTAGAGTGTAGATTCACTCATTTTGCTCCATGTGTAGTCACTTGTTAAAATCTCTAGAAAGACAAATATTTGGGAACGGAGGGAGTAATCATGTTCTGTCCTCACAAACAAATTCTTCAAGGTAACTAACAGACCATGCATTGTTATATACTCGTGTTCTGTGGGCAAAATTTTTGTGAGGATATTATTCTAGCCATTTATTGCTGAAGGGCGAATATAGGTATGTACACATGGTAAGCATTGCAGGATTTCACTAATTCCAAATATAGAGTTCTCCATATGCACATTTACTTCCCTAATGTATGGTTAGATGAAAACAACAGAGTTGTGCATGTTTCTACATCATGAAAAATAGGAAACTAACATTGCCATTGATACACACTCATATTTAGTAGTTGTATATAGATTACTTGTAAAATAAGGATAATATCCATATATTCCTAACCGCTTGATTATTCAGGGTACAAATAGGCTGTAAGGACATGGTCACAATCGCATGAATTAACTCATTCCAAATATAGCTGATTTACGACGTCTCTAATACATTGCCATAGTTCTACTCAAATTCTGCTCAAACAGGGATATGCCAATCATCACAAAAAGTTCAAACAGTGTCATGGCGTGTCAGGACCCCGATCCCAAGTCACATCGATCTAGCCGGTAACACCTCATATCACTTTGCGGCCTCACGCACGGTATTCCCACGGGTGTCGCCTTACCATGGCCCGGGACTGTTTGCCTCTTTTGGCGCACGTATACGATTGTGTCGCTAGCATCCATATGACAGAGAACCCGTGCCGACATGGCTAGTCATGAACCCAAAGCGGCACTAACCCATGGGGACAGGCATACATGAATCACAGCATGTCGGTCATCAACGTGTGAATCCGGGCTGTAGCACTGGGCTAACAGGACTCAGGTAACCCGGGCTGTAGCAGGCTAGGCAGGACTCCGGATGTCACCGTGTGACATTTCCCCGAAGGGACAGAACCACGAAGCAGTGAAACACATGCCGCTACCAAGTGTCCAGAGCAGTAGTGCTGGGCTAGCAGGACTTCGGTGAACCGGGATGTAGCGTACTACTATCGCTCAGGAAGCACTAGACTACATTTCCCCATAAGAGAGGCTGCCAAGGATAAACAACTAGATTGTCGGATCCAACACATACCAAGCATTTCAAACAGACACACAATATGCTCAATATGTGTAAATACAACATGGCATCACAACATAACTCTACGACTCAAAGTATTTATTCATTAGGCTCCGAGGAGCGAGATATTACAAACATGGGTCTCATGACCCAACATACAGAACATACAAGTCAAAGCACATGCGGAAGCTAAACATGTCTGAGTACAAACATCTATAAATGAAAAAGGCTTAGAAGCCTGACTATCTACCAGATCCTGCCGAGGGCACAAGATCGTAGCTGAGGTAACAAGCTAAACGTCAAAGTCCACGCGGAACTACTAGTGAGACTGAAGTCTCTCTGCAAAACATAAAATAAGCAAGCGTGACTACAAATGTACTCAGCAAGACTTACATCAGAACTAACTACATATGCATCATTATCAACAAAGGGGGTGGTGGATTTTGACTGCAGCAAGCCAGCTTTGACTCGGTGGCTATCCTGAACTACGACTGAAAGTAACTCTTTTGAGGTGGCGCACACGAGTCCACATATTCACCATACCAATACGCCACTATGGATCCGCTCCCGTCTCCCTACGAGAACGCCATTCATAGCACTCACGCTTATCTTGCGCATTTTAGAGTATCCCCTTTCACTTGTCTATGAACTGTTATAGGCAACCCAGAAGTCCTTTATCATGACAGGGCTATTCGAATAGATGATGTTAACCCTGCAGGGGTGTACTTCTTCACACACGCTCTCGCCACTTACCACCATGTACACGTCGTGTATCTCGGCAACCTTCAAGCGGAAGCCTGGCAAGGGAGTCGGCCACGACCTGACTAACCACACAAGTCTCTAGTCCAGGTTTATCGCCTATTCGGGTTCCATCCGCAAGGAGATCCGGCCGGGGTGTCGCTCATGGCCCCAAATGATGTGTGCAGGGTTCCCGAGACACCAAACGGGCGCTCGGTACACCGGGCCACGGTGTATCTACCGCAACATAGCCCACCCCTAGGGCCAGCGCTACGCACAACCCCCAACACAAACCCTACATAACACCAGAAACTAGTTGCAACTCCTGGACAGAGATCGAGGCGATTAATAAGCCGAGAGGGGTCGAGTTACCCGAACCCAATGTGTGGTAACTGCTTGTTCATGGATCACAAACACGTAACTCAGTTCACGAGGGCGGCTGCAATGAGACAACCCACCATGTACTCCTACATGGCCTCTCACCGCTACCTTTACCAAATCGTGTTCACACACTTAGCTCACACACGGTAGGACATGCTCACACACCTCTGATTCATCCTCGATGAATCGGACACGACTTCAACTCTAAGCAAAGAGCAGGCATGACAAGCAAGTATGAATGAGTAGGCTGTGAGGCTCAAACAACTCCTACTCATACTAGTGGGTTTCATCTATTTCTTGTGGAATGATAGGTCATGCAGAGGATAAAGGGGTTCGATTACCGCAGCAAATGTGAGATGAATCATTGTTCTCCTAATGCAGTAAAAAGAGAGCAGAGCGAGAGAGTGGGATTGTATCGGAATGAAAGAGGGATTTTGCTTGCACGGCACTTCGAAGATAATATAGTTCTTCATTGGTGTCATCGATCTCGTCATAACATCGCTTCATCGAGAGGGTCGGTTACCGGCAAACACAGAAGGACACAATCAATGCAATGCGACAATATGATGCATGCTATGACATGGCAATATGATGTGTGATAGGTCTAATCCAACTTGGGACACAAAGGTTTGAGTCCATTTGAACCAAGGATTCAAATGATCACCCAAAATAATAAGTGATATAAGTGCATTAGCTTGTTTCACCTAAACAGCAAGGTTAAAGTGTTCTGACATGCATAAAACTAGTACAGATGGAAAGATTGGATTTTTTCTGATCATTTTTCATATATAAATTATTTAATTTGGAGCTACGGTTGATTTTCTATGAATTTTTGAAGTTAGCTCTATTTTCTGGAATTTCCTGCATAAGAATAAATCCAGAAAAACTTATTACTGCGTCAGCATTGCATCATGCTGACCTTAGCAGTTCAACAGGCGCCGTCCAGGTCAAACCTGACGGCTGGGACCAACATGTCAGTGTCCAACTAATTAACCTGAGTTAATTAGCTCTAAACTAATACTAAACTAAACTAGTTAAGGTCCTGGTCCCACATGTCAGTATTAACAGAGCTAATTAAGTTTAGTTAACATCTAACTAAAATTAGCAGGGGCCTGGCCCCACTTGTCAGGCCGGCGAAGTCAAAGGGTCAAACCCCTAGTCAGCGGGGTCAAACCCGCCGGCGACTCAACGCCGGCGAGGCCAGACGCGGCGGAGGGGCTCGGGATTCACCCTCCGGCGTCTATTTAGGCGGCGGAGACCACAGACGAGGAGCTGGAGCTTGTCGGCGTCGTTCGGAGCAAGCGGGGGGCTGCGGGGGTGCCGGAGCTCGCCGGAAACGAGCTCGAGGCGGTGGCCGGAGTTCGGGCTTCGAGCGGGAGCAGGCTATGGGGCACGGGGAGGCCACCCGAGGGGCTCTGCGGCACCCTCGTGGCACCAGGAGCACGGGGACGTGCTCGGTTGCGGGCTGCGGTGGCCAGGGCGACGGCGGAGACACGGACGGCGGCGAGGAGCTACGGCCACGGCGGGGAAAGGGGCTACGGCGTGCGGGCGGCTAAACGGAGAGAGGGGAACGAGGCAGGAGCTCACTGCGGTTCCGATGGAGGCTTCGGCGAGCTCGGGGAAGGGCTGGAGACGGCGGGGCGGCGAAGACGATCTTCGGTGACCGGAGATGAAGACGGCGGCGAGGCGCCTCTCCAGGGCCTCCCGAGGCGCGTGGCTGGACGTGGAGGTAGCCGGTGATGTGGCCGAGCTTTTGGGCGCAGCGGCAGGGTGAGGGGTGGCCGGTGGACGCGGTGGTGCTCGTCGGCGGCAGCGGACGCGTTCGGACACGAGAGAAAAAGCGAGGGAGAGGAGAGGAGAGGACCGGGGAGAGTGAGAGGGGTACGCGGCGGCGCGTGGCGACGTTCCGGACGTCCAGGCGTCGAGGGGGAGGACAGGCAGGCAGGTGCCGTGGCGGCACGGCGGTGCGCACGCGTCGGCCACACGCCCCTGGCCTCCTGGCGGGAGGTGGAGGACGACTGGCCGGTCCGGCTGGGCAGCCAGCTGGGCGCCAGTGCCAGCCTCGGTGAGCACAGGTAAACATTTTCCATTCTTCTTTTTGTTTTCTATTTTTCTGACATTTGTTTGGTTTAATAAAAATACTAAACCATCTTATTTTCTTATGCCAATTTTCGTAGGGGCTAGTGGTATTATTCCAAAGCTCCTCAATAACTGACATAATTTTTGGACAATATTATATATATATAACAATATATATCCAAAGCAAATAATTACTGCATTAACTCCAAATGCCCAAAATAAATACTTATGAGCTCCTGGAAATATTGGTTTGATTTTTATCTCTGTCCAATATTTTCAGAGAGCAACATGAACATTTTCTTGGACCTTTTTGGGCCAATTTTTATCTAGGTCATTTCCAGAAATGATTCTGAGGGTTTCACAAATCCCCAATTCAAATTTAATTGGAATTTAGACATGATGCACACATGACTATCTAGTCTAGGTCATACCACAATTAGGGATGTGACAGCTCACCCCTACTAAACAAGAATCTCATCCCGAGATTCAAGTCCTGAGGTAAGAAGTCAGAGGGGTTACAAGCTAACACGATCTTCACGATCCAACTGTCCTTCTCAAGATGTTGATTCATTGCTTCATATTTATCTTGACGTCTTTGCTTTCTAGATCTTCATCCAACTCGATGACGTTAGAAAGAAACTCTATCGGAAAGGATCATTGAAACTCTCCATACCAAGGCTAAGGCAATTCACAGCGATCGTTTGAAAGGGGTTCGGGAAATGGCATACTCGATTCGGAAAGGAAACTATGGTTATATAACAACTCGGCAAACGGAAGGCACATTCCAATTGATACCGAGGATATAACCTAGTGACTGAGTGTGCTCTCAAGAACTTGAGCATTTCCATATTCATCAAGGTTTTACCAATATCCGTGTCAAGGATCCTGGCAACACAACGTACTACCATGATGAATATCGGTGGAGGATGCAGATGCAAAGGAAGATAACACCTTCTCAGACTTCACCTTGGCGGGGCCAAGGAAAACAAAATCTGGATGATCGACCGAGAGACATTTAGCACTCCGCTTCTAATGTTCTCCTTGATGTTATCCCATTCATTGAAATGGTTTGGTAACTAGACCATCAAGTAGAAGGTCGGACTTCGGGAGCACAAGAATCCATAAGGAACAATTATTGGAGTAAATCCTACGAAATCCTTATGGGGAGGTGGCCAACTTTCTCAATCAAGATACTACAATAGTAGGTCTTCCGGTTGGGTGTGTTGGCCACAACATCCACTTTACCGAGTTACAGAGAGACCAATATTATAGTTCTTGGGAAATGTTCCAACCATCATATCTGCCTGAGATTCAGATCTGGTTGGTGTCAGAATATTCCGGACTCACCAAGTCTAGAAAGAAAAATTAAAGTTTGCAGCACAAATCGACGAGATGACGTTGCAAGATTCTCGAGAAATGGACTACGGTAGTAAGCTCCAAAACATGAGCTGGTTCTGGTACAAACATGTGAACACGTTGTCCCAGACAAGCATGCCCACATGGTAGTCTTACAATAAAACACTACGGAGTTCTGGTTGGGAACCATCAATGAGGATATCGAAGTTCTTTCATAAGTCCGGATTAGCTCTTATGAAGGAACTCCTTCTCCTTGAACAAATCAGTCAGTGGCTTGGTGTGCTACGGAATACATATGGAGTGGAGGTAATTAATCTACCAAACCATAGTATACTTAGCACATGCATAACTGACTTGGGATGATTCTAGAGGAAGCAAAAACAAACTTTCTCGAATTCACGGCGGCAACTTGCATCAAATGCACATGAATTAGAGGAAGTCACTTCTTTCATCTGAACATATGCTTCATGAACGGAACATGAGGGGATTGTTTACAAACTTTCCAACACTAGCTCAATGTTTAACGCGAATCATGGGGGAGACAAGATGATGCGGATGGGCCCAACAGCAACTCATCGGAATTTTCATATCACTGGTCTTCCACCATCATGTGAACACGGTGATAGCATTGGTGAGACCAAAAGATGTAATGGTGTATGCTCGAGGGATCAACCACAAGTAAGACAACATTACGAACATCGATGGTACTGATTTGATTTGGTGATAACCCATACTAAAATCAAAGTTTTGGTGAGGATGATAGGTCCAGCAATTGATCGCGAGGATCATTCAATGAAGACATCACCTTTCTTCAACACACACACACCAGGATATCCCTTGGAGATGAACTAAGTCAGGTAAGCTTTTATCTTCCAACTCTCCAAGTTGTTGTTTAGCTTAACCAACTAGCCTGTGGTATCCAGCATGATTCTTGGAGAAAGGGTGGTTACAAGAAAACCAACTTGATCATGAACTCAACATAGCGGTCAGGTGACAACCTGGTAATACTTCCGAGAAGATATTCAGAAAATCACGAACCACCAATATGCTACTAAGCTCGAGAAAAATCTTGCTTGCGAGGCAAAATGATATGATCCAAAGAGTGAGGGATTGACACAATCCTAACTCATTGGTTGAAAAGTGCACCGGGAATAAGGGCTAGGTAGCATGATCAACCTTAGGATGATGACTCAATAACCAACATGCTAAGGATGAAATTATTGTCTTTTAACTACCAAGCAACGGAGTTGATAGGAGTATAGATTTCACACATCACGATTCACTTGTCGGCATTCCGGTTGCGACAACATGAAACCGAGGAATGGATAATGATGGCGAGAAGTATCACTATGTCAAGAATTCATGAGAAATAGTGCAATTCTCATGACAATCCTGACATAAAGGGGGTAATACTCCGAGGTAGAACAGAATCAAAAGCTGGTTTGGCATTTTGATCTGCGGAATACAACTGCTTTGACCCAATCCTAGAAATGGACGACGTACTGGAGTTTGTTTCTCCTAGTCATTCTGAACTAGAATGGCTTGACGGACCACAAGAATAATAGGCATCGATAACACAGATGCACAACTACTCCCGGCTATCAATTGATAGACGAAGGTCGGAATACAACTGAAGGGGGACAACTCAAAGGAACATATAACTTTTGAGTTGTGGATGCATGGATTAGTATGACGAACCAAGTTCAACAGGTTTCTTCTGGATAACCCTATGCAGAAAAGGAAGGACTGGCAGAGTCAGAATATGAATGGAGTACTCCTCAAGAGCACTCTGGTTGTGATCTTTTGGTTCAACGAGGAACTTCTGCCATAAGTAGTTCATGGTATTTGGAAGAAGGATATACCACGGACCTCGAGGACTATCACAAAAAATACTAATAACCTAAAGGTACGAGCAACACTATCAACATGAAGTAAGTAGGGTGAATCTCGGGTTCAAGAACCCAGAAGTAGAATACCTACTACTAAGTGGCATCACAGGATGCTTTCGGGAATGATGGCAAGAATCATCACACTGGGAACACAAAGCATGGCTGGATTACTAGGTGATACTCTAGACACCTAGGGTCATAATAATAGTTCCAACATATATGTCGAGGCAACAGAGTACCTCGATAGACCGATTAGTGAGTTTAATCTGTCCCAAAATGAAATCGAGAACTGGGAGGAAGAATTTGCAAACGCATCAGATAGTTTAGAAACCTGGGTGACTCGGACAGCATAACAGCTGTAAATGCTCAAAAGGATTTGAGACATCCTGCAAAAATGGTGGCATAACCACTCAACATCACAATATCAAGGTTCTGAGACCAACTATGAACACACGGAAGTAGTAGAAACTGAACTGGGGCTTAAAAACCAACAATCTTAAAAGTCTATGGATTAGTAACACGTCATCCTGATAGATAGCTGAGAAGGCCTAGTTCTTAATCCCCATAGAAGAGAAGAGGTTGCCTCAGAACAGAAGGCCATGAGGTATAAGGAGTAAAAAGAGCCTTACGTTCCCTTCCACAATCAATTCCCTTATATAACTAACGCATTTCTAGACACAACTTCGACTAGTTTGGCTTGGTAAACCTACAGGCAGTCAGGCTCTGATACCAAAGCTGTCAGGACCCCGATCCCAAGTCACATCGATCTAGCCGGTAACACCTCATATCACTTTGCGGCCTCACGCACGGTATTCCCACGGGTGTCGCCTTACCATGGCCCGGGACCGTTTGCGTCTTTTGGCTCACGTATATGATTGTGTTGCTAGCATCCATATGACAGAGAACCCGGGCCGACATGGCTAGTCGTGAACCCAAAGCGGCACTAACCCATGGGGACAGGCATACATGAATCACATCGAGCATGTCGGTCATCAACGTGTGAAACCGGGCTGTAGCACTAGGCTACCAGGACTCCGGTAACCCGGGCTGTAGCAGGCTAGGCAGGACTCCGGATGTCACCGCGTGACATTTCCCCGAAGGGACAAACACAAGAAAGAAGTGAAACACATGCCGGCCAGTCATGTGTCGAGCGATAGTCTTTGGGCTAGCAAGACTCAGTGAACCGGGCTGTAGCAGACTACTATCGCTCAGGAAGCACTAGACTACATTTCCCCATAAGAGAGGCTGCCAAGGATAAACAACTAGATTGTCGGATCCCACACATACCAAGCATTTCAAACATACACACAATATGCTCAATATGTGTAAATACAACATGGCATCACAGCATAACTCTACGACTCAAAGTATTTATTCATTAGGCTCCGAGGAGAGAGATATTACAAACATGGGTCTCATGACCCAACATACAGAACATACAAGGCAAAGCACATGCAGAAGCTAAACATGTTTGAGTACAGACACCTATAAATGAAAAAGGCTTAGAAGCCTGACTATCTACCGGATCCTGCCGAGGGCACAAGATCGTAGCTGAGGTAACAAGCTAAATGTCGAAGTCCACGCGGAACTACTAGTGAGACTGAAGTCTCTCTACAAAACGTAAAATAAGCAAACGTGAGTACAAATCTACTTAGCAGGACTTACATCAGAACTAACTACATATGCATCATTATCAACAAAGGGGGTGGTGGAGTTTGACTGCAGCAAGCCAGCTTTGACTCGGTGGCTATCCTGAACTACGACTGCAAGTAACTCTTTTGAGGTGGTGCACACGAGTCCACATATTCACCATATCAATATGCCACTATGGATCCGCTCCCGTCTCCCTACGAGAACGCCATCCATAGCACTCATGCTTATCTTGCGCATTTTAGAGTATCCACTTTCACTTGTCTATGAACTGTTATAGGCAACCCAGAAGTCCTTTACTGCGGACACGGCTATTCGAATAGATGATGTTAACCCTGCAGGGGTGTACTTCTTCACACACGCTCTCGCCACTTACCACCATGTACACGTCGTGTATCTCGGCAACCTTCAAGCGGAAGCCTGGCGAGGGAGTCGGCCACGACCTGACTAACCACACAAGTCTCTAGTCCAGGTTTATCGCCTATTCGGGTTCCACCCGCAAGTTGATCCGGCCGGGGTGTCGCTCACGACCCCAAACGATGTGTGCAGGGTTCCCGAGACACCAAACGGGCGCTCGGTACACCGGGCCATGGTGTATCTACCGCAACATAGCCCACCCCTAGGTTCAGCGCTACACACGGCCCCCAACACATATCCTACAAACACCAGAAACTAGTTGCAACTCCTGGACAGAGATCGAGTTGATTAATAAGCCGAGAGGGGTCGAGTTACCGGAACCCAATGTGTGGTAGTAACTGTTTCATGGATCACAAACACAGAACTCAGTTCCTTAGGACGGCTGCAATGAGACAACCCACCATGTACTCCATCATGGCCTCTCACCGCTACCTTTACCAAATCGTGTTCACACACTTAGCTCACACACAGTAGGACATGTTCACACACCTCTGATTCATCCTCGATGAACCAAACCTAACTCAACTCTAAGCAGTAGCAGGCATGACAAGCAAGCATGAATGAGTAGGCACAACAGGGCTCAAACAACTCCTACTCATACTAGTGGGTTTCATCTATTTACTGTGGAATGACAGATCATGCATAGGATAAATGGGTTCAGCAACCGCAGCAAGTAACAGATGAGTCATTGTTGTCCTAATGCAGTAAAAGAGAGCAGGAGCGAGAGAGTGGGATTGTATCGGAATGAACAAGGGGGTTTTGCTTGCCTGGCACTTCTGAAGATAATATAGTTCTTCATTGGTGTCATCGATCTCGTCGTCGGAACATCGTCTACTGAGAGGGGACGGTTACCGGCAAACACAGAAGGACACAATCAATGGAATGCGACAATATGATGCATGCTATGACATGGCAATATGATGTGTGATAGGTCTAATGCAACTTGGGACGAGAAGGTTTGAGTCCATTTGAACCAAGGATTCAAATGACCACCCAAAATAATAAGTGATATAAGTGCATTAGCTTGTTTCACCTAAACAGCAAGGTTAAAGTGTTACGACATGCATAAAACTAGTACAGATGGAAAGATTGGATTTTTACGATCATTTTCATATATAAATTATTTAATTTGGAGCTACGGTTGATTTTCTATGAATTTTTGAAGTTAGCTCTATTTTCTGGAATTTCCTGCATAAGAATAAATCCAGAAAAACCTATTACTGCATCAGCATTGCATCATGCTGACCTCAGCAGGTCAACAGGCGCCGTCCAGGTCAAACCTGACGGCTGAGACCCACATGTGAGTGTCCAACTAATTAACCTGAGTTAATTAGCTCTAAACTAATACTAAGCTAAACTAGTTAAGGTCCTGGTCCCACATGTCAGTATTAACAGAGCTAATTAAGTTTAATTAACATCTAACTAAAATTAGCAGGGGCATGGCCCCACTTGTCAGGCCGGCGAGGTCAAAGGGTCAAACCCCTGATCAGCGGGGTCAAACCTGCCGGCGACTCAACGTCGGCGAGGCCTGACGCAGCGGAGGGGCTTGGGATTCACCCTCCGGCGTCTATTTAGGCGGCGGAGACCACAGACGAGGAGCTGGAGCTTGTCCGCGTCGTTTGGAGCAAGCGGGAGGCTGCGGGGGTGCCGGAGCTCGCCGGAAACGAGCTCGAGGCGGTGGCCGGAGCTCGGGCTTCGAGCGGGAGCGGGCTGTGGAGCACGGGGAGGCCACCCGAGGGGCTGTGCGGCACCCTCGTGGCACCAGGAGCACGGGGACGTGCTCGGTTGCGGCAGGGCTGTGGCGCGGCGGCGGCGGCAGACGGCGGCGGCGAGCTACGGCCACGGCGGGAAAGGTGCTACTGGCGTGCGGCGGCTAAGCGGAGAGAGAAGCGAGGCAGGAGCTCACTGCGATTCGATGGAGGCTTGGCGAGCTTCGGGAAGAAATTTGGAGACGGCGGGGCGGCGAAGACGATCTCCAGCGACCGGAGATGAAGACGGCGGCGAGGCGGCTCTCCAGGTCCTCCCGAGGCGCGTGGCTTGACGGGGAGGTAGCTGGCGATGTGGCGGAGCTTCTGGGCGCAGCGGCAGGGCGAGGGGTGGCCGGTGGACGCGGTGGTGCTCGTCGGCGGCAGCGGACGCGTTCGGATGCGAGAGAGAAAGCGAGGGAGAGGAGAGGAGAGGACCGGGGAGAGTGAGAGGGGTACACGGCAGCGTGTGGCGACGTTCCGTACATCCAGGCGTCGAGGGGGAGGACAGGCAGGCAGTTGCCGTGGCGGCACGGCGGTGCGCACGCGTCGGCCACACGCCCCTGGCCTCTTGGCGGGAGGTGGAGGACGGGCCAGCGGCGGTCGGCTGGGCAGCCAGCTGGGCCGCCTGATGCCGAGCCTCGGTGAGCACAGGTAAACATTTTCCATTCTTGTTTCTGTTTTCTATTTTTCTGACATTTGTTTGGTTTAATAAAAATACTAAACCATTTTATTTTCTTATGCCAATTTTCGTAGGGGCTAGTGGTATTGTTCCAAAGCTCCTCAATAACTGACATAATTTTTGGACAATATTATATATATATAAAAATATATATCCAAAGTAAATAATTACTGCATTAACTCCAAATGCCCAAAATAAATACTTATGAGCTCCTGGAAATATTGGTTTGATTTTTATCTCTGTCCAATATTTTCAGAGAGCAACATGAACATTTTCTTGGACCTTTTTGAGGCAATTTTTATCTAGGTCATTTCCAGAAATGATTCTGAGGGTTTCACAAATCCCCAATTCAAATTTAATTGGAATTTAGACATGATGCACACATGACTATCTAGTCTAGGTCATACCAGAATTAGGGATGTGACATGGCGTCATCATTAACATGAGACGGAAACAACTTACACGCGCCGTCCCAGCAATACATGGTGACATCTGCTTTGTCGATCACGTAGATGATGCCATTGTGTTCAATAGCATCACAGAAGTGTGTATTAGCTTTGACGATGATCCACTGCGAGCCGAGTTGTCTCCAGCTAAAGAAGGCACCGGCGTAAAGATAGGCGAGTCCGCGGTCGAACAAGGCAATTAGCTTGAAGTCTGCGTAATTCGCATGTCGTGTGGGCACTTGGCAGATTACAATCTTCTGCAAAACAAGGTTCGTCCAACTGACATAGTAATCTAGATGACTTGGACCGCGATGGTAATACTCTATATAATCCAACGGAGGAAGGATAATCTCATGGGAGGTCTGGACGTTCATGAGCACCAACTTTTTACCGTCTTCTCTGAAGGCACCCATCCAGTGGGAGTTCATGCCGACCCAGTACATACCTGCCAAGAAGTTTCGGGCGATGGTGATTGGATCGATGTCGAGGGAAATGATGTACGGCGACCCACTACATACCTGCAAAGAAGTTTCGGCTAATCGAGATCGGATTGAAGTCGAGGGGCATCATGCACGCCTCCGTATCATGGTGAGCCAATCTCGCAAGACCAGATTGCAGCAAGCAGGGTGTCTTGAAAACCTTAGGCCTCGCTTCGATGATGGCTGTGTGCATGTCCCTCGAGCATGCAACCAGCCGCAGGACGCTCAATCATATCCATACAGGAACAACAGAGGTCGAGGATGTCACTGGGGAGATTGCTCCAATCGTGGCTCATATGGATGTTGCGCAGTTCGCGTTCGGCCATGGTGGAGTTTGGAAGGGGGCTTGATTTACGGGGGAGAAGGATGTCGGTCTTTGGAGGCGGCTAGCGAGGGAGTAGTGGTACTGGGGAGGCGAGTGAGGCGACGGTACACGGGGGCACAGTGAGATGGAGACGGAGACGGAGACGGAGAAGGAGATGGAGATGGAGTGGTGCTATGGGAGCGGAGAGGGAGACGAGGCGAGGCGCCAATGTGCTGTACAGCGGCGGTGACAGACTGCACAGTGCACAGGGTGAGGCTGACTTTGGTAACCCGAACACGCCGCCTGGACTAGTGTCAGGCGCAGGGTGTTGTCACTTCACTGTGAGGACCGGATGAATAGTATTTTGACCATCAAGTGTACCACAGTTGTACTACTACTACTACTACTAGTAGTAGGAACATGAGTACTCCAGTATTGTATAGCGGAAATAGGTCTCCCGTGCTAGCATGCCTGTTCACTTCACCATTCAGGTATCATCCATATTGCGAGCAGAACCAAATTCTCGTGCATGCCCAATCACGCGCTAAAAAAACTATGACACATTTTTTTATCTGTTTGCATAGGTCCCACTTATCAGGAAGGATGGGCACGTACACGAACAGGTACGACTCATCAGTCTACCTGCATTGCCTTTTAGTTTAGTCTACCTAGCTGTCTAATCAACTGCATGCACGCCACTTCTACCATTTACTTCTCTACCGGGAACCGATTCTCCTCGACTTCTTCACCTCCCCTTTGTCTTCATTTGCATCCAAACCCCACTGCGTTCACATTGTTTTAACCTCTTTAAATAATCATCTACTACTTCAGTTAGACTAGCCATCTAATCCTAATTCTCCAAACCATAGCCCTCCGTTCCAGCGGTTCCAAATAGCGAAGAGATCGAGATGGAGGTTTTTAGCGTCCAACATGTCCTCGTCGAAGGCTCAATGCGCATAGTTGCCACCATCACCGTCCACCCAAGGGTTGTTCGGCAGTGGATCAACAATGTATCCAACTCCCTCGAAAAGGTAGAGACGAGGTTCATCGGTCTCGACGCAGAGTACATGGAGCGTGCCCCTGGGAAGATCCAGCGCGCCGTCGTCCTTCAACTGTGCCTCGAAGATGATGTTTTGGTGTACCACATCATACACTCTCCCTCCATACCAGGTGAGCTTCACGATTTCTTGTCTCGGGAGGACGTATACTTCTGTGGGGCAGCCATCGAAGGGGAGAAATAGAAGCTGGAGCCGTACAACCTTGATTTGAAAAGCATCACTGACCTACAAACCAGAATCAAAATTCTTGTAGAAGATTGTGATAAACAGACACCATCCCTATTCGATGTAGGAAATTTTGTGCTCGGTACAAATCTTCAGAAGGGTGACGAGGCGGTGGCATTAAGGTTAAATGCGGATGGGAGAATTATCCCTTGACGTACGAGCGGATAAAATATGCTACCCTCGATGCCCGTGTGAGTTTCGAGATAGTTGCAAGGTCCGAAGAGCTTGTTGGGAAGCCGTCTCCCACAAAGAATGAGAACAAGAAGAAGAAGAAGAATAAGAAGAAGAAGAAGAAGAAGAAGAAGAAGAAGAAGAAGAAGAAGAAGAAGAAGAAGAAGAAGAAGAAGAAGAAGAAGAAGAAGAAGAAGAAGAAGAAGAAGAAGAAGAAGAAGAAGAAGAAGAAAAGTCTGCACCAGCAGGAGGTCATTATGGATTGATGAACCATTTCCTCTCCTGTAAAAAAATTATTCCCTCTCAGTGTATATTGATATAGATGGACTATTTCGATGGTGTGCATGTCTTTGGAACAGAGTAGTAGCATGGGTCCGCTTGACTATAAGGAACTATTTATCCGCATATATAGCTTTCTCTGCTACTCCTTCCAGTGCATGTGTCCGCAGACATGACAGCTTGTCCATGGAAGTTCAACTACGGCGACCATCACGTTTCATCTCGCGATTCCAACGACGCCTCTCCAACCCACGGCACCACGCCCCTCGACGTGCGCCTCACCCCTCTCGGCCGCACCGCCCCTCTGCCTTTGTGTGCATTACATGTGGGCCACCTAAAATGCGGCGAGCATCAAGTTTCTACCACAGCCACCCGCGATTCCCACGATGCCGCTCGAACCCATGAAAACACACGTCCCCTGACCTGTGGCTCACCCCTCTTGGCCCCACTGCCCCTCTGCCTATGGGAGCCTTACATGTGGACCAGTCACATATCCGGTCCACATGTTATTGACTCAAAGGTAGGTGTAGTAAGGCGCTGAAGCTCAGTCCCGACGGCCCTGAGAGGGAAATGTAACTCCTGCGCCAGGGCTTGTGGTGCTCCCGTAGCACGAACTCGTGCCAAACTCGAGATTTGTTTCTTTACTATACATGCACGCAATGATTTAATGGAAATTGTAATCTCAACATGTGATGGGGAGCTCTAAATTTGAATTTGAAACGGTTAAAACGAAAAGATTCAAAACAAATAAACTGGGAGAGAGGGAGTATATCGTAGGATGTGTCCCATACAAAATAAGTCCCCTGGTTTGTCACCGCAAAGATGCGGTTAGAAAGGAGCACAGCGTCTTCCTACTCGTACGGCAACAAATTGGCCGCAGACAGCATGGTCCGCCTTTGACCGCCATGTGCAAAGTTCGTGCTATCTTATTCAATCTCACCGTGGTTCCATCGTACCAATTCATGCGGTGGCCCGTTGCATGGCTGATCCCAATGTTGGAGAAAGGTTCTACGGGAACGGTGTCACCGTTGTAAATGTTGTGCAAATTGATGTTGGTACCCTCCCGTACATATGCAAGCCAATCTAAACTCAAGACCGAGCCTAACACGTGAAACAAGCAAGGCGGGGGAGAATTCGGAAATGGACACGTAAGTAGTCTTTAGAATGCATTTACTACGTGATCAAACTCATCTTACCTGCTCATCGGAGGAAATCCGAGTGCCCCTCAACGTCGGCATCTCAAGGCGTCAACTTGCAACTACGGCCACGCTTGCTGGAGAGACCCCCAAGGAAACACCCTCGTGCGTTCCATGGAACATCAAGATGCATTTGTATGAGTAGTTTATCTTGTGAGAGAAAAGGATGAATGAGGGAAGGCCTCTAGAGATAGAGATGGACACTACTACTACCAATGTGCTAGCCCGTGCGTTGCAATGGATCCAAAGTAGTAGAATAATACTTGTTCACGTGCTTGAAATATAAACACTCTAGTTTTGATATACATGTGTCAGCAGACATGACAACTTCTCCATGGAAGTTGAACCACAGCGACCATCACGTTTCTTGTTTCTACCACTTCAACACCCACACGCGATTCCCACGATGCCGCTCCAACCCACGGCACGACGTCCCCCAGCATGGACATGGATCCTCTGACGCAGCTATCGCCGCCTTGCCCTCGCTTTTTCCTTCTTGTCGACAAAGGGGACCCACGCGTATGGGTCCCACATGTCGCTGATAGAATGGTAGGATTGTTCGCGTCAGGGGATCCTCATCCCCCCGACGTGCCCCTCATCCCTCTCGGCCCCACCGCTCCTCTGCCTTTGTGTGCATGACATGCGGGCCAGCTGAACTGTGGCGACCATCAACTTTCTACCACAGACACACCCGATTGGACGCGGTTTGCCTGCTCCACTGCTGTGCTCCGATCCGTACTCCCGCACCATCGAATTTTCATCCAGCGGCTGTGACACATTTCGTCCCGGGCATCAATCCTCAGCTGGAGAACTTATGTACTGCTGGTAGTACCCGCCATGTGGCCATCTACGCCTAAATGCGCCCGACGCTGTGGCACCCTCGCCACCACCGCCTGTTCATCTCGAGCAGGTGAGTCGCGAACCACGCCACCACCATGAGAATGACATGTGGGCCAGCCGCATTTAAGGTCCGCATGTCATTGACTCATAGGCTGGGCACTAAGCCACTGATGTTCGGTCCCGTGGGCCCCGAGAGGGAATTGTAACTCCTGCGGCAAGCCTTGTGGTGCTCCCGCAATACGAGCTCGTGCCAAAACTGGAATTTGTTTCCTACTACTACTACCAACTAGTAATAGTAAGGTACACGTGCATTGCACACATGAGATTCTGGTGGTTTGTGCATTATGCTTCTACATGTGGAGCTTTCTGGATTCTAACATGTGGCAAAATCTGGTGGAATGTAAGGTTAGGAAATTTTGATTAACTTAGGTGAGTGTTTGGTTCAAGCCACACCTTAGGCAAGCCACACTAAGGCCCCACATGACATACACACAAAAAATGTGGCAAGATTCCCTTAGGCTTGCCAACTTGTGGCTCTCATTTTGAAGAACTAATAACTTTGCCTAAGCTTAGTTGTGGCAAAGTTAGTCATGAATTAAGTTCAACCATGGAGTCTTCTAGATTATACATGTGGCAGAATCTGGTGGATGATATCCAACGGCCAGTAGTGCTCGGATTTGCCATATTTGTACCGTCGGATTGGCTTCATCCAACGACCAACTTTCAAAGTTTTTCACACACTATATAGGGGGTATAGATATAGATGTGCCGGTCCGTTGCAATGGATCCAAAGTATATCTATTTAGTGGAGTGCACTCTAAACACATTATCTATTTATTTTTCTCTAACCTTCCGTAGCGATGCAACCAACCCACATAAGCTTCATGGGTGCCCCCCACATCATATTATTCATACTACGTTGATTGAAAAAAAGATAAACCACCCAAAACAAGATCTTCCCTTTTTTGTTCCTACGATGTTGTGCCGTGCACATACCTACTAGTTGTATAATGGTAGTACTACTAATATAGTATTAGGAGTACAAACTTGGTACTAGTAGGAGTAGTACTAGTACGGAATGCTCCTACTCTATCAACGAACCCCGTCTGACACCAAATTTCTTGGCTTCCGTGCTACAGCTAGATCTTCCCCTCGTTTTTGTTTTCCAACCCGGCGGCGAGCGAGGTGTCGGTTTGCTCAACGGCGATCCCACATGAAAGTGAAAATGCTAGGCAACACGCCTTCCCTAAGCTATATGTCGTGCCGGACGGGCAGTGTTGTACTCTCGATTCCCGGGCATGTGGGGGTGTGACGCGAACATGGCAGGCCTTTTCCTTTTACCAGCAATGTGCCCATGCGTTGCGATGGATCCAAAGTAGTAGAATAGTAGTATTTGTTCACAAACTTGAAAGAAATCACTATTGTTTTGATATACTCCTAATATATTACTCCCTCCTTACCTAAATATTTGTCTTTTTTGAGATTTCAAATGGACTACCACATATGGATTATATAGACATATTCTAGTGTTTCTAGCAAGATGCCCGCGCGTTGCACGAAGTTGATGGAAAAGGTCAGCACAACTAATAAATTGACGGATGGAGTACTAGTTACAGCGCTGCATATAATTAAGCAAAGGGATCGCACATGTCGGTATTGACTGGAATGAGAATGCAATAGCACAATAAGAATTAAGGCCACGATGATGCGATTGCAGTGGTGGTTACAGAAGGCAAGAAGAAAGATGGATCCATGAACGTACGACCTCCTCCTCCTCAACTTAGTGCGCCGGGACACCGACCGGCGGCTAGAGAGCGGCGGCTTATGTGGTGAGGTCGAGGTGCTTCTCAGCAAAGGCATCCAAGGCATCCAGCCGGTTGAGGAAGGCCAACGTCGTAGCGTCCTCACTAGCCTTGTAGATACCTATGTACACGATTTTCTCGTACACGTGGATGTGTAGGTCATTTAATTATTGCAGAGGCGAGGCGCCGCGCAGCGCGACCTCCATGTGGACATTCTTCGTGGCGTCGTGAGCGATCGCGGGGCCACCAAAGCTTGAAAGAGGTTCCGCCATGGAGGCCGATTAGGGTGGCAGCAATGAGGAGCCGGCGCTGGCTGGAGGAGTACGGCGATGTCGTCCGTGAGCTTCTTGACGGTGAACTTGTTGCTGGTGGCAACGATCATCTGGTCAGCGAGAGTCGTAGTTGGCGTCGGCCATGACCATCCACCAGCCGGTCTCCAACACCGTCCGGAGACGATCCTCGGCGCCATGCCGCAGGCCGGCGTCGTGGACCATCTGGCGCAGCCGCTGGCCACTCACGCGCATCGCCGCCATGGATCTGGAGTGAGCTCTTTTGCACTTAGTGTAGGTTCTTAGGCAAATGCTTAGGTGCTTACGATGTGGTAGATGCATTGGAATGGAGGGGCTTCTTTATATGAGGGCAAATTGTGTTGCATTCACATCGTGCAGCCTCTTTTCCTGGACCTCCTCCCATTACTTCCCTCATGCATTAGTTGAAGGAGGATGCATTGGCCGTTCAACATATCGGGAACCGCTACTCCCTCCCTCGTATGCATTAATGCCGTATCGGGAACTGCACCGCCCGCTGTCAAATCGAATACTCCCTCCGTCTAGGTGAGTATTAAGTCATCTTACGAAAACCAAATAGTAAACACATAGGCGTGGTGCATTAACTCTCACGTTGTTTCTTATTTTTTGACACAAATAGAGGAATCAACCAAGAAGAGATGTGGGGCTTGTATGCTTTTAATGACTTGAGACTATCAAACATGACATGCAGTGGTCAGTTTGTTGCACAAGAACAAATACAACCCACGTCAGCACACACGCATCTTATATAGCATCACATCCAATGGCTATAAAAGATGAATGAGACCGAATTATATCTCATCTAGATGAGTTCTAGCAAAACTATATTAATAATACTTAGTACTCTTGCGCCATGTATCATATATTAGTATCATGTAGTACTTTATTTATTGCCATGTATGACACATGGTACTCAACTCTCTCTTTCTTCATTTAATTCTATGACACCTCATCAAAATTGCTAAGGCTAGTACCATTACAACCAGCCTTAGCAAATACTAAACATTAATTTCTCTCGTTTTCCTCTCCACCTTGGTCACCTAGACGGAGGGAGTATATCTTGTGAGCTTTTCACGGGCAAGAGGCGGGCAGTTCCGCCTAGTCGGTTCGACAGAGACGAGAAGACGAGGGAGTAGGCTGCTGCAAACATAGGGCTGTGTGATTTGACAAATGAAGTTACTGCTGGACAGGTGGGGCCCCATGATTTGACTTGACATTATCATTTTAACTGTGGCGCTACGACCGGCGTGAGTCTTCCGATTCCTGACCACCTTCATACAGGTGCCTCTCCCAATGCTCCACCATGTAGTAGAGGTTGGCTCTTGCATGAGATCCCACTTCTCCACTTTTTCCTTGCCTCTCTTTCCTCCACATATGCAAAAATGCCATGTAAAGCGCACTATTGTACTTACTTGCTCCTATAGGTGCTTAAGCTTGCCACATAGGCATAAAGTACGATGTGGCAAGTTAATCAAGAAGAGAGAGACTAGTTTGGTGACCCAAGGAAGAAAAGTGCTAAGCGCCTGTACCTAGGTGAAAAGACAATTTTGAATCTATAGCAAATTAAATGAAGCAAACTTAGCAACACCATTTCATTGGAAGAGGTCACTCCTTGTCAAATGCAATAAATACTAGTACTCCCTATGGCCCAGAATATAAGAACGTTTTTGGCACTACACTAGTGTCAAAAACGTTCTTATATTATGGGACGGAGGTAGTACGAAGAAAGAGATAGCCTAACGCACCGTGTTAAATCTCCAAGGGCGCGACCGCACGAGCGACGCGACGGTCGTGGTAGGCGCGACCACGATACGGGCTGCTGGCAGCCCTTGGATCTGAGATCAAACAGTCGCATGCTAAGTTGCTGAAAATTTGCAGAATAACCCTCCAGGATAGGATATTCACCCATAGGTCTAGAATCACGCCATGCAACCGTTCGATCTTTGATCCAAGGGATCTCGGAAGCCCGTATCATGGGAGAATGGAAAGCCACTACCCTGCCATTCGCACGCTGGCAGTTCGCTCCTACTCGTCCCCGCACGTCCTTCTTTTTTTTACGGCGGTTCGCTCCTAGTCGTCCCGTCCATTCACATTACGGAAGTTGCACTAATCCTAACCCTCCTCCCAAATCCATGGCGTCCCAAATCTCCACGATCGACGGTGAGTACAAGGTTAGAACCATAGCCGGCGATGAGTTCGATGTCATCTACACCCGTTCTTCTGCGACGGTGAAAGGACGCCTTTCTCGCTACAGAGCATGTTCAAAATCTCAGATGATGAGTGGGTCGCTGGGCTAGATGTTGAGTACACCACAGTCCTGGGATGAGAGAAGGATCTAAAGGACGAAGAGAGGAAGAAGCCCGCCGTGATTCAGGTTTGCGTACATAACGTTTGCTTGGTCTACCACATATGCCATGCCGACGTTGAGTGCCAGGATTTTAAGAACTTCCTCAAGGACAAAACAGTGAAATTCGTTACTGTAGACTTTAAGAACGACGAAGAAGTCCTGGGTCGGATAGGCCTCGTTGTAGGCAACCCCTTCGACCTCTAGAAGAATTGGCTAGTGCCCACTCGTCAGCCTTCAATGCTGACCCTGGCAGGAGCCATGGTTCATCCTTCGTACCGTCAACTGGAGAAACCTCATTACATGTTTCATCGTCATGCATGGTAGCGGAATGTACTAGACATAGACCACATCCACTACGCTGCAATGGATGGCTACCTTTGCTTCAATATCTACAAGGGTTGGATGAAGAGAAACAACCAAGTGTGCGGTTCAAGCAAAGAAGTATCGGCCAAGAGGAAGAGGGACAAGGACGAAGTCGAGGACGTGGACGAGGACTCCGAGTAAGGTGGCAGTGTCGTTGCTCATGGTGGTTCTAATGCACGGTGTCTACGAAATAGTTGAAAAGTTTAATTTCAGGTGTGCTTAATTTAATTTGAGGGGTGTGTTGTGCTGAGCCCCCAGGAGAACTATGTTATCTTTCTTCTTGTTACTTTAACTCTTCAGTACGTACATACTAGCATTTCTTACATTTCATCTTTTAGTTGGTATAGTACTACCACTTGTTTCTTCACATTATATATGTATAATATATATGGCCAACATCATATAGCCAGCAGTTTAGTTGTCAAAGAATTTCAGGGTGCTTAGTTTTGTCAAAGAATTTCAGGGTGCTTAGTTTTATTTGAGGGGTGGGTTGTGCACTTGTGTTGGACACCATTATTGTGACAAGCCTTTTTAATAGTACTATATGCATAATTTGGTGACGAGCGCTCTCTATATGTACCACCTTTTTTTTATTTCAAGTTTTGCTCCATGGCGCAATCCATCGATACTACTACTATACAAAAGTGGAGTATATACATTTTTAAAAAGGCTAGAGGGTGGGGCAGTCTAGCTCGGTCGGTTTCACGAGAGGCGAGGGCCTTTTTGATTTGACGGCTCATTACTGCTGTCAAATCGAATAGTACTGCACCGCCCGCTGCACGCCCGACGCCTCCATTATACCCCTCCGCTAAACCTGCATGCAAACCGAGAATCCTACTCTGGCCACACGTCCTTCCATGAGCGGGTCGGAATTAAACGCAACACTGGCCGAGCTCCTCCCGTCCGCCCTCGGTTTAAACGAGGCCAGACGCCGGCCAAGCTCCTACCGTGCGCGCTCTATTTACACGAGGCCAGTCAGTCAGCGGGCAAGAATCGCACCCCTCCGCTGCTACCCCATCTCCTCCTTCACCATTTTCTCCACTCTTCCGATGGCTTCCAATGAGCCGTTCTCCGGCATATTACCCGGCTGGGTGGCCCGCCGAGCCCTCCGGATACGGGCGCGGCCGCTCGGTGCTTCACCAACCTCGCTTGGCCCGACGAAGCCAGTTGCCGCCCCTAGCAGGCGCGTGGTTCAGCAACTCGCCGCTCCAGTTCATATCAATGAGGAGTGGCGAGTTGCTCCACACTGGCACGGCGGCGAGCACGCCGATACGGGCGTCGTCGATGCCGCGTGCATCGCTTCCACCGATGTTCTGCGGTGGGCGCGCCTCCGTGTCTGCTGGCGCGCCTCCGTGCTCGCGGCAAAGCCATGCAGCGAGATGCGAGCCGGTGCGTGGAGAGCGACGAGTCGGTGGCCAGCTTCTCCGTGTCCGCCGCCATCATCAAGGAGAAGTAGAACACGGGAGGCCGCCGCCACTTGGGACCCATGAAGGCCACCGGCGAGGCGACGACCACGGATTCTGGTGGTTGCTTTGCTGCTTCGTCTCTTCCGAGGACCTTCGTCGACCCCGCAAGTGTCTGACGGACATGAGGAAGACAAAGGGATCCGCGGACGGCCATTTAGAACTAAAATAAGTCTAGATACATACATTTCTAGGACAAGTATTTCCAGACGGAGGGAGTATTAATTATACAAGAGAGCCGGATTGGCACCTCTTAGTTCATGTAAATGCAATGAAATCCATCATGTTTATATGAAGATCCGGCTTTTTTATATGAAATCCCTCATGCTTATATGAAATCAGTCTGTGTTTGCACGAATTTCATCTGGTTGGTTAGAGTTGTAAAAATGTATGCCGCTGGCGTTTGATGTCATCCTCGGCTTAAGGAAGCGGGAGGAAATTTGCCGGCTACCGTTGGAGATGCTCTTTATGCTGGAAATAGAGTGACATCCAATCCATTTGAGTTAATTGCCTGTATGATTGTCCCTCTATAAAAATTTAATTGCATGTACAGTGTACACGTGACTTGCAGGGTGGCTACAGCTTCGTACAGAAAGTTAAAAAGAAACAAGTCCATCCTTAATCTTGTATTCTAAGTACTCTGTGGGTTCCACTGTCAGTACAGTAGCGAAAGAAGTATATATTAAATAAGTAGAGTAATATATAATATAAAAATATAAAGTTAAAAGACAGAATTCGAACTCATGTCATCGCGTTGCGAGCATCCGGTGCTAACCAGCCCAGCACATTTTTTTTGTAGACCTTGCTGGAGATATATCTCCATGTCTACTCTTATATATATACTCCATTCGTTCCTAAATATTTGCCTTTTTCATATTTCAAATGGACTACCACATATGGATGTGTATGTAGACATATTTTAGAGTGTAGATTCACTCATTTTGCTCTGTATGTCTTTTCAGGAAGGGGTCAGATTTGTGCTTGATTTATTTATGAGGTATCCAGATGGCACTGCACCGCCAAGAAAAGAGGGTAACATCAAAATTATGGACTACTTTTTTGAGTATGTTGTTAAGATACAGTCATAGTCACTTGTTGAAATCTCTAAAAAGACAAATACTCCCTCCGTCCGGAAATAGTTTTAGATACATCTCTTTTTATCCATTTTGCTGATAAGTATTTTCGGACGGAGGGAGTAGAAAACAGAGATGGTGATGATGGTGTGCATGCCATCCTGCAATATAGGCCGTCGGATTTATATCTAACGGATAGGAAAGAAACTATGGAAATTTTGCAAAAATATACCCACACGTCTCTCCACGCTCATAAATAAGGCCTTCCCTCGTTCAACCTTTTCTCTCACAAGATAAACTACTCATACAAATGCATCTTGATGTTCCGTGCAACGCACGGGCAGCTAGCTAATTTCTTTTAAAATAGTTGCTGCGATAATTGGGTTGAAGTGATATATTTTATGTCTTCCCCAAATGATTTCAAATTCACTAGTAGTAAGAAAGAAAAGGTTGCCTTGTTAATTAACAGAAAACAGGGTGAAAACTATCACATGAGGCCGGTAAAAACAAGGCACACTGGGTTCAGCGTCATTGTCACTACAGCTGTGCACGCGCGAGAAGTCTACATATCAAGGGGGCTACCAGCGAGGCACCGAGACACAATGTTTGAGAGAGAAACCAATTGATGGATTATGATCAGATCGAGTTGTCACCCTTCTGCTGTCATTTGGGGGGGGGGGGAGGGAGAGAAAGACGTATCGAGAGTGTGCGCGGTAGGCACAGAGGCACAACTAGCAAGTGTGTGTGTGTGTGTTTGAAAGAGGAGTAGATAGATTATTATCAAGATCGATGTGGCACCCTACTCCTTCGGTACCGGGTAGTGTGTGTGTGTATGTTTGAGAGAGAAGCCAGTCGATAGATTAGTATCAAGATCGAGGTGTCACCCTACTCCTTTGGTGTTGGAAACTATGGCAATTTTGCAAAAAGTACCCACACCCCTCTCCACATTTGCAAATAAGGCATTCCCTCGTTCATCCTTTTCTCCCACGAGATAAACTTCTCATACAAATGCATCTTGATGTTCCGTGCAACGCATGGGCATCTTGCTAGTAGGGAGAAGGAGTTTGTGTGACACATATCTTGCTATATTAAGGGATAGGTAGATAGCATATGTGTGAGAGAAATTATTATACTTTGGAACATTAGTGGCTGTGGGTGGGCGGAATTAAAGAGGTGGGCGTGTTAGACATAGAGAGCGTGTGTGTTTCTCTGTAAGAGACTTGTCGGACGGGGTAGAAAGACGAATTTAACCCTGACGGAGGGAGAGAAATACACGAAGTGCGCGTGTGTGATTCCGATGCCCACAAGGAAATGAGATATGTATGCGTGTGAGAAAGATTGCACAATTCATTCATGTATCACTATCTAGCGATCGTGGACGTGCATCGCTCGAACATAAGTCAATATCTACTTCGTACCGTGTACAAAGGTACAATATCGATTCAACGCTATAAAGATTGGACACTCACATATCATATTTTTTTTCTATTTAAATAAACCTTTTCAGTTGTGCATGTCAAAGTTACAGTGATGTTTCTTCAAACAACCAATGTAGCTATCATGTATATGCACCATTTTTACTCTTGCATTCAAATTCATTAGTCTTGGATGAATTAAGTTTCTATTTGAAGTAATATATGTAATATTCATATACGAATTCAACGGGTACGCAATTTATTAAATGGAGGCTATGTAATCATATGAGGTAACACTTTTAAGTAGCTGACGACAATATCCATTTCTTTTTGTGCGCCTCTACACTAAAACGTCAATGCATTATGTTTAAAGTAAATAACCAATGGCACTAAATTATCTATTTACACGAGAAATACATAGGCTGAGCATTTGATCCCTTTTTTGTGAACGCGCCACTACACCCGTACGATTGGCCGCACCCGTGTGAACGTCCAAGTTATCGGCGCATCCTCCCGAGTTATTGTCTTTTTTTTCTGGGGTGGACTTCACACCAGTTATTAACTGCTGAGCATGCCCCGTGTACACAGTCTAGCATGACCTTCCCGCTAGCATGGTACAAAATTAGTTGAAACTGGATACGAACGATCCCGCGGGCGGAAAAATCTCCCGCCTCCTTCTAAAATTTCAGCCACCTTAGTCTATAGCATGCGAAATCTGCCTTTTGTCCTTGGTGCACGGAGACCAATAGTTACAATACCGCCCTCATCTACATGATAGGTCGGGGATGCTTTGGTAACTTCCGGTTCCCCCACTACACGGCACCCCCATTTCCTCTCCCCCTCCCACAAAAACGACTAACTCCATAGCACCAGAGCATCTTACATCACGTCGTCTGCATTTCATCGCCTCTTTCTCCCTTCCCTCTCGAAATACTAGACTGCTCATCCACCGGCGTACCATAGCCCATTCACTGCCAGCGGCGTCCACCTCGCTGGATCTGCTTCTGCGGCCGCATCTACCCCTCCCACCTCCCCTAGAAACAAGTAGACTGCTCATCCACCACTGTACCACAACCCATTCAGTGTCGGCCTTGTCCACGGTGCCGGATCTGCTTCCCGGGTATTTCGTCAACCGCCACAGATCTGCAGCGGCTCATTCGTACTCCCCACTGGAGACGCTTCGTCCACACCCCCTGGAGCCGCCCCACCGACGCCCCCGTCGACGGCCTCTGATCCTCTTCGCCGACACCTTCCTCAACCCTACCAGAGGCGCTTCGCCGACACCTTCCTCAACCCTACCGGAGCCGCTTCGCCGACACCATCATCAACCCTATCAGAGTAGCTTCGCCTATACCATTCTCAACCCTAACGGGGCCGCTTTGCCAACTCACAAGTCCACAGCCTCAGATCCGCTTCCTCTCACCCTCATCCAACCTACCGGAGCAGCTTCTGACGCCCCGTCCACGGCCGCAAATCCGCATCGTCGACACCACCCTTAACCCAACCACCGGAGCAGCTTGTGACACCCCATCCACGGCCACAGATCCACATCGTGGACACCATCCTTAACCCAACCACCGGAGCAGCTTCCGACGCCCCGTCCACGGCCGCAGATCCGCATCATCGACACCATCTTTAACCCAACCACCGGAGCAGCTTCTGACGCCCCGTCCACGGCCGCAGATCCGCGTCATCGACACCATCCTTAACCCAACCACCAGAGCAGCTTCACCTATGCCCTCGTCCACGGCCACAGATCCGCTTCGCCCACACCATAGTCCACCCTACCGGAGCCGCTCCACAAACACCCTACTCGACGGTTCTAGATCTCCTTACCGGACCCCGACAGCCAGCGCAGCGTCATCACCCTCGATGTTTCTAACCTGATTCCCACCGTCTGGAGAGATGCCAAGCACCCGCCACGGCCTAGGTACTTGTCACCTTTAAACCCATCCCGGCATCACACCGATGTACTTCAAATATACTAACGATCATTGTTACCTATTATGCAACTGGCAAAAACTACAAGGACGATGTTTCTTCTGGATCTAACAGCTTGGCCAACCAAGATCCTGGACTGAGGCATTGCTATAATCTTGTAAGCGCGTCTCTCTCTCTTGTATTGTTTTGTGCTTTGCTAGGATTTTCGACCAGTAATCCCTTTGTGCAGACAATGATTTCTACTACTGGCTGCTAAATTAGATATGTAGATGTCATACATGATACTACCTCGTACCTCCGTTCCTAAATATAAGTCTTTCTAGAGATTCCATTATAGGCTACATACGGAGCAAAATGAGTGAATCTACACTCGAAAATGCATCTATATACATCTGCATGTGGTCCATACTGGAATCTCTACAAAGACATATATTTAGGAACAGGGGCAGTGCATTACACAAAATCATAGGTGGCATGTAGGAATTCCATTGCACTACATTAGGCTCCCTTAGAGTGCCTGCTAGTCCAGTATACAGAGTCATGGCTAGTTTATGGTACACACACAATCGTTAATTGGTGGTTTAAATATGCGCAAGGGATATGCAATATAGTATCATGTAGAGATGTCTGAAATTAGCCGTGTCAACTTGCAGATAGGGTTACACAATGAAAAAGTACAAGATGTATGTGGCAATTTCATGGAACATCGCAAAAAAAAGGAGAGGCAGCGGTGAGCCTATACAGTGTGCTATGGTACGTCACTCCTCCATTGCAATCATCTTGACATGTTATTTGTATGACAGTTCTATTAGCCAAGTTTCTTAGGGACAGTTATTACGAGTTATCCTAAGAAAATAAGCACCTGTGAAAATAAGCTCCATGTAATAAGCTGATGTCTACTACGCAACCTTCTTCTCGTAGACGTTATTGGGCCTCCAAGTGCAGAGGTTTGTAGGACAGTAGCAATTTTCCCTCAAGTGGATGACCTAAGGTTTACCAATCCGTGGGAGGCGTAGGATGAAGATGGTCTCTCTCAAGCAACCCTGCAACCAAATAACAAAGAGTCTCTTGTGTCCCCAACACACCCAATACAATGGTAAATTGTATAGGTGCACTAGTTCGGCGAAGAGATGGTGATACAAGTGCAATATGGATGGTAGATATAGGTTTTTGTAAACTGAAAATATAAAAACAGCAAGGTAGCAAGCGGTAAAAGTGAGTGTAAACGATATTGCAATGCTAGGAAACAAGGCCTAGGGTTCATACTTTTACTAGTGCAAGTTCTCTCAACAATAATAACATAATTGGATCATATAACAATCCCTCAACATGCAACAAAGAGTCACTCCAAAGTCACTAAAAGCGGAGAACAAACGAAGAGATTATGATAGGGTACGAAACCACCTCAAAGTTATTATTTCCAATCAATCCGTTAGGCTATTCCTATAAGTGTCACAAACAGCCCTAGAGTTCGTACTAGAATAACACCTTAAGACACAAATCAACCAAAACCCTAATGTCACCTAGATACTCCAATGTCACCTCAAGTATCCGTGGGTATGATTATACGATATGCATCACACAATCTCAATTCATCTACTCAAACCAACACATAGAACCTCAAAGAGTGCCCCAAAGTTTCTACCGGGAGAATCACGATTTAAAACGTGTGCCAACCCCTATGCATAGGTTCATGGGCGGAACCATAAGTTGATCACCAAAACATACATCAAGTTAACCACGTGATATCCCATTGTCACCACAGATACACACGGCAAGACATACATCAAGTGTTCTCAAATCTTTAAAGACTCAATCCGATAAGATTACTCCAAGGGGAAAACTCAATCCATTACAAGAGGGAAGAGGGGGAGAAGAAACATAAGATCCAACTATAATAGCAAAGCTTGCGATACATCAAGATCGTGCCAAATAAAGAACACGAGAGAGAGAGAGAGAGAGAGAGAGAGAGAGAGAGAGATCAAACACATAGCTACTGGTACATACCCTCAGCCCCGAGGGTGAACTACTCCCTCCTCGTCATGGAGAGCGCCGGGAAGATGAAGATTGCCACCGGTGAGGGTTCCCCCCTCCGGCAGGGTGCCGGAACAGGGTCCCGATTGACTTTTGGTGGCTACAGAGGCTTGCGGCGGCGGAACTCCCGATCTAATCTCCGTTCTCAAAGTTTTAGGATACGTAGTTATATATGGGTGCAGGAAGTACGTTGGTGGAGCTTCGGGGGCCCCACGAGGCAGGGGGCGCGCCCTACGGGGGTGGGCGCGCCCCCCACCATCGTGAGCACCTCCCTTGGCTCCTGACGTGGGGTCCAAGTCCATCCGGTAGCTTTCCTTCCAAAAGTAACTTCTCCAGTTGATTTCGTTCCGTTTCGACTCCGTTAGATATTCCTTTTCTTGGAAACACTGAAATAGGCATAAAACAGCAAATCTGGGTCGGGCCTCCGGTTAATAGGTTATTCCCAAAAATAATATAAAAGTGGACAATAAAGCCCAATATTTCCCAAAACAGTAGATAATATAGCATGGAGCAATCAAAAATTATAGATACGTTGAAGACGTATCAAGAATCCCCAAGCTTAATTCCTCCTCGTCCTCGAGTAGGTAAATGATAAAAAAGATAATTTTTGATGTGGAATGCTACTTGGCATAATTTCAATGTAATTCTTCTTAAACGTGGTACGAATATTCAGATCCGAAAGATTCAAGACAAAAGTTCATATTGACATAAAAATAATAATACTTCAAGCATACTAACAAAGCAATTATGTCTTCCCTAAATAACATGGACAAAGAAAGTTCATCCCTACAAAATCATATAGTCTGGCTATGCTCTATCTTCACCACACAAAGTATTTAAATCATGCACAACCCCAATGACAAGCCAAGCAATTGTTTCATACTTTTGACATTCTCAAAACCTTTTCAATCTTCACGCAATACATGAGCGTGAGCCATGGATATAGCACTATATGTGGAATAGAATGGTGGTTGTGGAGAAGACAAAAAGAGGGGAAGATAGTCTCACATCAACTAGGCGTATCAAAGGGCTATGGAGATGCCCATCAATAAATATCAATGTGAGTGAGTAGGGATTGCCATGCAACGGATGCACTAGAGCTATAAGTTTATGGAAGCTCAACAAAAGAAACTAAGTGGGTGTGCATCCAACTCGCTTGCTCACGAAGACCTAGGGCATTTTGAGGAAGCCCATCATTGGAATATACAAGCCAAGTTCTATAATGTAAAATTCCCACTAGTATATGAAAGTGACAACATAGGAGACTCTCTATCATGAAGATCATGGTGCTACTTTGAAGCACAAGTGTGGTAAAAGGATAGTAACATTGTCCCTTCTCTCTTTTTCTCTCATTTTTTTATTTTTTTTATTTGGGTCTTTTCTCCCTTTTTTTATGGCCTCTTTTTCTTTTTTTCATTTTTCGTCCGGAGTCTCATCCCGACTTGTGGGGGAATCATAGTCTCCATCATCCTTTTCCTCACTTGGGACAATGCTCTAAAAATGATCATCACACTTTTATTTTCTTACAACTCAACAATTAATACTCGATACTTAGAACAAAATATGACTCTATATGAATGCCTCTAGCGGTGTATCGGGATATGCAATGAATCAAGAGTGATATGTATGAAAGAATTATGAACGGTGGCTTTGCCACAAATACGATGTCAACTACAGGATCATGCTAGCAATATGACAATGATGGAGCGTGTCATAATAAACGGAATGGTAGAAAGTTGCATGGCAATATATCTCGGAATGGCTATGGAAATGCCATGATAGGTAGGTATGGTGGCTGTTTTGAGGAAGGTATATGGTGGGTGTATGATACCGGCGAAAGTTGCGCGGTATTAGAGAGGCTAGCAATGGTGGAAGGGTGAGAGTGCGTATAATCCATGGACTCAACATTAGTCATAAAGAACTCATATACTTATTGCCAAAATCTAAAAGTTATCAAACCAAAGTATTACGCGCATGCTCCTAGGGGGATAGATTGGTAGGAAAAGACCATCGTCATTCCCCGACCGCCACTCATAAGGAAGACAATCAATAAATAAATCATGCTCCGACTTCATCACATAACGGTTCACCATACGTGCATGCTACGGGAATCACAAACTTTAACACAAGTATTTCTCAAATTCACAACTACCCAATTAGCATGACTCTAATATCACCATCTTCATATCTAAAAACAATTATCAAGCATCAAACTTTTCTTAGTATTCAACACACTCATAAGAATTCTTACAAATCTTGTATGCTTAGCATATTAGGATTATTTAAGCTAATTACCATGCTATTTAAGACTCTCAAAATAATCTAAGTGAAGCATGAGAGATCAATAGTTTCTATAAAACAAATCCACCACCGTGCTCTAAAAGATATAAGTGAAGCACTAGAGCAAACAACAAACTACTCCAAAAGATAGAAGTGAAGATCAATGAGTAGCCGAATAATTATGCAACTATATGAAGACTCTCCCACATTTAAGAATTTCAGATCTTGGTACTTTATTCAAACAGCAAGAAAAACAAAAGAAAATGACATGACGCTCCAAGCAAAACACATATCATGTGGTGAATAAAAATATAGCTCCAAGTAAAGTTATCGATGAACGAAGACGAAAGAGGCGATGCCTTCCGGGGCATCCCCAAGCTTAGGCTCTTGGTTGTCCTTGAATATTACCTTGGGGTGCCTTGGGCATCCCCAATCTTAGGCACTTGCCACTCCTTGTTCTGTAGTCCATCGAATCTTTACCCAAAACTTGAAAACTTCACAACACAAAACTTAACAGAAAACTCGTAAGCTCCGTTAGCGAAAGAAAACAAAACACCACTTCAAGGTACTGTAATGAACTCATTATTTATTTGTATTTGTGTTAAACCTATTGTATTCCAACTTCTCTATGGTTTATAAACTATTTTACTAGCCATTGATTCATCAAAATAAGCAAGAAACACAATGAAAACAGAATCTGTCAAAAACAGAACAGTCTGTAGTAATCTGTATCAAACGTATACTTAAGGAACTCCAAAAATTATAAAATAAATTGGTGGACCTGAGGAATTTTCTAGTAATCATCTACAAAAAGAATCAAATAAATAGCACTCTCCAGTAAAAAGTTGAAGCTAATCTCATGAGCGCTAAAGTTTCTGTTTTTTACAACATGATCATAAAGACTTGACCCAAGTCTTCCCAAAGGTTCTACTTGGCACAAACACTAATTAAAACATAAAACCAAATCTAACCAGAGGCTAGGTGGATTATTTATTCCTAAACAGAACCAAAAAGCAAGAAACAAAAATAAAGTTGGGTTGCCTCCCAACAAGCGTTATCGTTTAACGCCCCTAGCTAGGCATGATGATTTCAATGATGCTCACAAAAAAGATAAGAATTGAAACATAAAGAGAGCATCATGAAGAATATGACTAGAACATTTAAGTCTAACCCACTTCCTATGCATAGGGATTTTGTGAGCAAACAACTTATGGGAACAATAATCAACTAGCATAGGAAGACAAAACAAGCATAACTTCAAAACTTTAAGCACATAGAGAGGAAACTTGATATTATTGCAATTCCTACAAGCATATGTTCCTCCCTCATAATAATTTTGAGTAGAATCATGAATGAATTCAACAATATAACCAGCACCTAAAGCATTCTTTTCCTGATCTACAAGCATAGATTTTTTATTACTCTCCACATAAGCAAATTTCTTCTCATGAATAATAGTGGGAGCAAACTCAACAAAACAACTATGATGTGATTGAAAATGAAGATCAAGATGACAAGTTTCATGGTTATCATTATTCTTTAAAGCATAAGTGTCATCACAATAATCATCATAGATAGGAGGCATGCTTTCATCATAGTAAATTTGCTCATCAAGGCTTGGGGGACAAAAAATATCATCTTCATCAAACATAGCTTCCCCAAGCTTGTAGCTTTGCATATCATTAGCATCACGGGTATTCAAAGAATTCATACTAACAACATTGCAATCATGCTCATCATTCGCATATTTTATGCCAAGCATTCTATGTAATTCTTCTTCTAGTACTTGAGCACAATTTTACTTCCCATCATTTTCACGAAAGACATTAAAAAGATGAAGCATATGAGGCACCTCAATTCCATTTTTTGTAGTTTTCTTTTATAAACTAACTAGTGCTAAAAAAAGAAACAAAAAGATTCGACTGCAAGATCTAAAGATATACGTTCAAGCACTCACCTCCCCGGCAACGGCGCCAGAAAAGAGCAAGGGATATGCAATGTAGTATCGTGTAGAGATGTCTGAAATTAGCCGTGTCAACTTGAAGATAGGGTTACACAATGAAAAAGTACAAGATGTATGTGGCAATTTCATGGAACATCGCAAAAAAAAGGAGAGGCAGCGGTGAGCCTATACAGTGTGCTATGGTACGTCACTCCTCCATTGCAATCATCGTGACAAGTTATTTGTATGCCAGTTCTATTAGCCAAGTTTCTTAGGGACAGTTATTACGAGTTATCCTAAGAAAATAAGCACCTGTGAAAATAAGCTCCATGTAATAAGTTGATGTCTACTACGCAAGCTTCTTCTTGTAGACGTTGTTGGGCCTCCAAGTGCAGAGGTTTGTAGGACAGTAGCAAATTTCCCTCAAGTGGATGACCTAAGGTTCATCAATCCGTGGGAGGCGTAGGATGAAGATGGTCTCTCTCAAGCAACCCTGCAACCAAATAACAAAGAGTCTCTTGTGTCCCCAACACACCCAATACAATGGTAAATTGTATAGGTGCACTAGTTCGGCGAAGAGATGGTGATACAAGTGCAATATGGATGGTAGATATAGGTTTTTGTAAACTGAAAATATAAAAACAGCAATGTAGCAAGCGGTAAAAGTGAGCGTAAACGGTATTGCAATGCTAGGAAACAAGGCCTAGGGTTCATAATTTCACTAGTGCAAGTTCTCTCAACAATAATAACATAATTGGATCATATAACTATCCCTCAACATGCAACAAAGAGTCACTCCAAAGTCACTAAAAAGCGGAGAACAAACGAAGAGATTATGGTAGGGTACGAAACCACCTCAAAGTTATTCTTTCCAATCAATCCGTTGGGCTATTCCTATAAGTGTCACAAACAGCCCTACAGTTCGTACTAGAATAACACCTAAAGACACAAATCAACCAAAACCCTAATGTCACCTAGATACTCCAATGCCACCTCAAGTATCCGTGGGTATGATTATACGATATGCATCACACAATCTCAATTCATCTACTAAAACCAACACATTGAACCTGAAAGAGTGCCCCAAAGTTTCTACCGGAGAATCACGACGAAAATGTGTGCCAACCCCTATGCATAGGCTCATGGGCGGAACCCGCAAGTTGATCACCAAAACATACATCAAGTGAATCACGTGATATCCCATTATCACCACAGATACGCACGGCAAGACATACATTAAGTGTTCTCAAATCTTTAAAGACTCAATCTGATAAGATTAATTCAAGGGGAAAACTCAATCCATTACAAGAGAGAAGAGGGGGAGAAGAAACATAAGATCCAACTATAGTAGCAAAGCTCGCGACACATCAAGATCATGCCAAATCAAGAACACGAGAGAGAGAGAGAGAGAGAGAGAGAGAGAGAGAGAGAGAGATCAAACACATAGCTACTGGTACATACCCTCAGCCCCGAGGGTGAACTACTCCCTCCTCGTCATGGAGAGCGCCGGGATGATGAAGATGGCCACTGGTGAGGGTTCCCCCCTCCGGCAGGGTGCCGGAACAGGGTCCCGGTTGACTTTTGGTGGCTACAGAGGCTTGCGGCGGCGGAACTCCCGATCTAATCTCTGTTCTTGAAGTTTTATGATATGTAGGTATATATTGGTGCAGGAAGTACGTCGGTGGAGCTTCGGGGGCCCCACGAGGCAGGGGGCGTGCCCTAGGGGGGTGGGCGCGCCCCCCACCCTCGTGAGCACCTCCCTTGGCTCCTGACATGGGGTCCAAGTCCATCTGGTAGCTTTCCTTCCAAAAATAACTTCTCCAGTTGATTTCGTTCCGTTTCGACTCCGTTTGATATTCCTTTTCTTCGAAACACTGAAATAGGCATAAAAGAACAAATTTAGGCTGGGCCTCTGGTTAATAGGTTAGTCCCAAAAATAATAGAATAGTGGATAATAAAGCCCAATATTGTCCAAAACAGTAGATAATATAGCATGGAGCAATCAAAAATTATAGATACGTTGGAGACGTATCATAAGCCAACCGGTTCTTTTCATTGCGTTTTCAGCTTATCTTTGGTATGATCAGTGGAAAGTCTAGATTGCATTATATTTTTTTTCATTTTGCTGCCCATATGGAAATTAATTTGACTTGCAAACATCACAAATTGAACCTAGTGCAGTAATTAATATGATAGGAAAACAGACCATCACTAGTTGCTCAAAATGCAAATACAAAGATACCATCTACTTGGCACAATCTACTTTGGTCAATGTTTTCCATAGAGATCCCATTGCCTAATTTAAACAAAGAACGCAAGACCCATATTTAAATGAAGAACAATTATTTATTGAAATTCGATGGTCCAAGTGGCTGGTAATTATCATATAGCAGCACCACCTGAAAGTATCATATAGCAGCATCAGCTCATAGCAACTCATCATACAGCAGCAGCAGTGCAATTCATCATATACCAGCAGCAGCTCATAGCAATTCATCATATAGCAGCAGCAGGAGCAGCTCATAGCAATTCATCATATAGCAACAGCAGGAGTAGCTAATAGCAATTCATCATATAGCAACAGCAGGAGCAGCTTGTAGCAACTCGTCATATAGCAACAACAGCAGCTCATAGCAATTCATCATATAGCAGCAGCAGCTCATAGAAACTCATCATACAGCAGCAGCAGCTCATAGCAATTCATCATATAGCAGCAGCAGCAGGAGCAGCTCATAGCAATGCATCATATAGCAGCAGCAGAAGCATCTCATAGCAATTCATTTTATAGTGGATCAGAATGAAAATTTGGCCAAAAATCAGAGGAGATCCTCACCTTGTTGGATGAGCTTATCCTTCAACAGCACCTCAAGGCCATGGCATGGGAGGAGGGGAGGGGGAATAAGGTGCCTTCGCCGCATGATGTGGCATCGGCCAGTGGTTGTGCAGCGCCAATGGAGTAGTGCGTTGGACGAACCACAGTGGATCAGCTGCTGGAGACCATGAGAACGAGGGGCGGCGCCAGAGGGAGGAGCAGTCAGGGAGATTTGCCCCTACCCGTCGGCCATGTAGCCTAGCTGTAGATAGCATCGTCGAGGACCAGGCCAGATGGGACCAGTGGCGACGGCTCGCTGGAGGAACCCTAGTGATGCAGGTAGGGGATCGAGGTAGAGGGAAAGGGGAGAGGAGATGCAAGCGGGCAGGGCAATGAATGCTTGCGTGTTTGTTTTTACTTGAGGGTCAGGTGTGACACGGCGGCAAGTGATTGCATTTTGAGTGTAATATAGGCGGACAACAGAGTCATTTCACTATTCCCTTCCCTTCAATTTTTAGTGAGGTTCTACCCGAAACACCCCCCTCCAAAGCGAAATTAGTTAAGCCCAAGCCCATAACTCAAAAATGACTTCTTTACATCTTTTATGGCTTATTTTGACAATATGCCCTGAAAAGGCAGAATCGAACTGGCCCTTAACCTGCAATTCAATTGTGCGTGCAATGATGAATCACTCCTGCCTGCTATCTATACATTTAGGCATCATCATACATGGCATAACCTAATACATGTGCATTCCATTGTAGAATCTGGAATATGCAATGTTTATGTTAGTTCATACGTTGCACATGATGTTTAAATGCCCCTTAAATCTCGTCTACCAAGTGATGGTCTTTAAGCCTCCTTCTTTGCTTCTTTTCTTGATATGTAAGATTTGCTCACACATCTGTTCAATTGCTTGTTTGCATCAGCCAGCCATACTAGGACTATTTGCTTTGATTACTTGCTGTTCTTGACCTAACACTCTAATAGAGCTTGTCAATGATTTAAACACTAAGGGCTGCTATAGTGGGGCCTTGTCTAACTCATAGGTGACATAAAGGTTTGGCTGTACACTACTGAGGGCTCTCCAAGAGTACCGGAGATCCATTCAAGGTATGCCTAGTTTTTACATAGTGCAGACATAGTAAATGCTCATTTCATTGTGTGAAAGTGCAAGAGATGCGGCATGTTTCATTATGTGGTGTTGTTTTGTTATATCTCATCCTTTTGTGTTCACAGACTAGAAAGTATGCATATTTATCTTCGAAGGAGACGAGTAACTAGTTTGTGTCACCTTGCAGAGGGGGTGCAATGAAGATAAGATTGAAGATTTCCAAGTATAAGATGTTAGGAAGGAGCCTTGCAAGAGAAGTAGGAGCTGCGCTGAGCCTCTTCAACCTGCTAAGGTAAGTCACTGTATGCAACTCAACAGTTCAATTCCTTGTTTGTTTCAGGCATAGTTAATTTTCTCTTTTCAATTGCTTTATTTGTCCTCAGTTAATGAGATGCCCAAATAATCATACCTGATGTTCGGTACTTGTATCACTACCAGTTGACATAATTAAAGGCCTTACCATTTAATTACTCTGCCGAAGTGTGCCTGAAGCTTTGAAGTCTATTAACCAACTATTATTGCATGAGGCTCACAATCTAGTTTATACTACGCTAATGATTGCATAGTTTTGCCTGATGTAGTATGTTTGTATGAAACCCTCCGCTGTTCATTATGCTCCCTAAGACTTTAATTGAGGCACAGAATGGCCAACTGCTTGCTTACTTTTACGCAACTTGTTGTCTAAATTTGTAACTTGTCTGTGTTTTCGATTGGGCCCCAACATCATGCTCCTCTGGTGAGCTAAGAGGGATTTCTGTATGCAGGCTGCACAGACTATCTTTTTTATAATTTTTAAAATATCACCTGCTTATGCTTCATGACGTGTAACATTTTTTTTGAAAGTGACGTGTAACATTATTGTTAGTCCTGTTTTGCCATGTAGTACAAAATAGTGTCTTGTTCGCTTCACTGTTGTAACTATATTTTTGCCCTAGTCATGTGTACTTACAGAAACATTTCAGGATGAAGTGACATGCGGCATGGCCGTTACCGAATGATTATGGATTGGAATTGGAATGTGCTGATGTTCTTGAGCATCAACTAGAGGTGGCAAGAGAACGTGTACATGATTGTCAACGTAGAATCAACAAGTTGAGACTGGACATGCAGGTATTAGATGCAGGAGTCAAAAAAGTGAAACAAGACACTGAGGTAACCATGAAGGAATTGGAGATTTTGCAGACTGAAATTTGTGCTAGCTGAATCCGACCAATCCTATTTTCTGAAGAGATTATAGTTCAAATGGAGTTAAGTTGATGCGCGTTCATGATGTATGAGCTATATTTGCCCAGTGTATGTAATTTGTTGTTTGTGTATGCTTTATTATCACCTGTGCCGAACCATAATGCCCAGTGGGTATAATCGGCTGTAATTTCTTTATTTTATAGTGTAGGATTATTCTACTTTCTATGCCTTGATCTCTTTGTGGTAATAGTGTATGCTTTTTAGAGGTGATAGTATTGAGTAGGATAATTCTTTGAATATGCTATATCGTTCAAACGGGGGCCAACTCGCCCGACCATGGCCCTTCATGGGCCGTCGGATCCTTGGGCCTTCTACGTCTCGTAGGATCCATGGGCCTTCTACGTCTCGTAGGATCCATGGGCCTTCTAAATCTCGTAGGATCCATGGGCCTTCTACGTCTCGTAGGATCCATGGGCCTTGTATGTCTCGTAGGATCCATGGGCCGCTGACTCATTTATGGGTCTTGTACGGGCCTTTAATGGGCCGTAGACGGGCCTTTAATGGAAATCGTGCGTTTTATGGGCTGACCATAACGGGCCGTTAATAGGCCGTATTTGATGACGCTATGAAAACGGCCCAACGTATTAACGGACCACAAATGGGCCGACTGTAAACAAATGCTGGAAATGAGCCCAAGAATAAATGGGCTCTGAGAAGGCCGAAAGATAACATGGGCTGGAAACGGCCCAACGGAATAACGGGCCATTAATGGGTATAAAGTGATACACTGTTCATTACGGGCCAGTTTCACCACAGGCCGTTAATGGGTGTAAAGTAATACACTGTTCATTACGGGCCATTTCAGCACGGGCCGCTAATGGGCCAAGAGTTACAAAGGGCCTCATATGGGCCGAAAGACGTCATGGGCTATACATGGGCCAAAAGTGAAAACAGGCTGGAATCATATTGGATGGCCCAGATGACGCTACTGGGCCTATTTCGGATAGGGCGTAACAGGCCTTGGGTTAGCGGGTTATAAATGGGCTATATGCGAACAAGCCGTTAACAGGCTTTCCATGGGCCGGCCCGCCAGCTTTTGACCAAGTCAAACGGGTCGGCCTTTTCACAGGAATGGACCTCTGTTGGGTCGTGCCACGTGTCGACGTATCATAGGCGCCTATCTGACCCACTGACGAGCTGACACGTGTTTCGTCCGGCCAATAAGAATTTTACACGTGGAAATTTCCCATTGGTCGGGGCTGTTAACGGGTTATCGGATCCAAAACCCGACCCGATAGCTTAACAACGTTCCGTTACGGTGGATGCCACGTGTCGGTCACCCTTGACGAAAGCACTTCTGTGACGCGCGATTTATCATCATGGAAGTGGACACTTCCGTGATGATAATTTTGGTAATGTCATGGAACACTTCTACGACAACACAAGTATGACTATCTTAATTCTGTCATAAATTTGTCATGGATGTATATGCATCACAAAAAACACGACCTACTGTGACAAACACGTATCATCATGGAAGTGTATTTTTTTTGTAGTGCTATATGTTACTCTAACCCTCTCTATCTTCTTTAATTCTTTGCCACATTAGCATACTTGCTATTTCCGAGTGCATGATACCGGCTATGATAGAACCAATATGGCCAGCCTTATAGTGGGGAGCATCATTGATACGTCTCCAACGTATCTATAATTTCTGATTGCTCCATGCTATTATATTATCCATTTTAGATGTTTTATAGGCATTTATATGTTATTTTATATTTTTTTCGGGACTAACCTATTAACCTAGAGCTTAGTGCCAGTTTCTGTTTTTTCCTTGTTTTTGAGTTTTACAGAAAAGGAATACCAAACCGAGTCCAAACGAGCTGAAACTTTACGAAGATTTTTTTTGGACCAAAAGAAGCCCACGGAGTATCGGAGATGGACCAGAGGAGCCACGAGGCATCCAGAAGGGTGGAGGGCGCGCCCCCTGCCTTGTCATCGCCTCGTGGACCCCCCCTAACTTGTTCTCGATGCCAAAAATTCCTATAATTACAGAAACCCCCCAGAAATAAACCTAGATCGGGAGTTCCACCGTCGCAAGCCTCTGTAACCACAAAAAATCAATCGGGAGACCCTTCCGGCACCCTGCCGACGGGGAAAACCATCACCGGTGGCCATCTTCATCATCCCGACGGTCTCCATGATGAGGAGGCAATAGTTCACCCTTGGGGCTGAGGGTATGTACCAGTAGCTAAGTGTTTGATCTCTCTCTCGTGTTCTTGATTCGGCACGATCTTGATGTACCGCGAGCTTTGTTGTTATTGTTGAATCATATGGTGTTTCTTCCCCTCTATCTTCTTGTGATGAATTGAGTTTTACCTTTGAGGTTTCACTATTATCAGATTGAATACTATTATGGATTTGAGAACACTTGATGTATGTCTTGCATAGCATACCCGTAGTGACAATGGTTTATTCTATTGATTCACTTGATGTATGTTTTGGCACACAACTCGCAGATTCCCGAGGTGACATTGGGGTAATATATGCATAGGGGTTGGTGCACGTTTTCGTCCTTGTTTCTCTGATATGAATCTTGGGACACTCTTTGAGGTTCTTTGTGTTGGATTGAATATTATGGATCTGAAGTTGTTGTATGCATATCGTATAATTAACCCACGGATACTTCTGGTGACATTGGAGTATCTAGGTGACATTAGGGTTGATTGATGTGTATCATATGGAGTTATTTTACTACGAAATCTAGGGCTGTTTGTGACACTTATAGGAATATCCCAATGGATTGATCAGAAAGAATAACTTGGTTTCGTACCATACAAGCAATTTCATCTTATGTTCTCTATGATAGGAACTTCGGAGTGACTTTTGTCGCACTTTGAGGGATTGCCATATGATCTAATTATGTTATCATTGTTGAGATAACTTGCACTAGTGAAAGTATGAACCCTAGGCCTTGTTTCCAAGCATAGAAATACCATTTTCGCTCACTTTTTGTTACTTGCTACCTTGCTTTTTTTATATTTTTAGATTACAAAACCTATATCTACCATCCATATTACACTTGCATCACCATCTCTTCGCCGAACTAGTGCACCTATACAATTTACCATTGTATTGGGTGTGTTGGGGACACAAGAGACTCTTTGTTATTTGGTTGCAGGGTTGTTTGAGAGAGACAATCTTCATCCTATGCCTCCCATGGATTTATAAACCTTAGGTCATCCACTTGAGGGAAATTTTCTACTGTCCTACAAAACTATGCACTTGGAGGCCCAACAACGTCTACAAGGATAAAGTTGTGTAGTAGACATGAATCATATACTAGTATCATGCATATGATACTAGTGTATGATACTACATACGTATCTTCATAGTGCATAGTATCATAGAGCAGTATCATAGATGGCCGTATTTATGGCCACGCATGACACAAAGTATTATAGCATTTATTATGTTTTAGTATCTACCTATGTTACTCTAACCCACTCTCCCTTCTTTAATTCCTTGCCACATCATCATATTTGCTATTCCCAAGTGCATGATACCGGCTATGATACCCTCACTATGCCCACCCTTAGCAAAGAAGGTGTACAAGTCATTTGTGCGTCGCTTTGTGAGTTTTCATCCGTTTTTCCGAGAAGCGGGAAGAAGTTTCAAACATTTCGGCCGCGAGGTGCGGCCACTGGCATAGGCCTAGTTGGTATTTTAATTATAGGAAATTCAGATGGAGTCGGGACATCATCAAAATCGATGTGTGCCCGTGGCGTGCTCTCACGACCCCGTGGAAAAGATTTGGTAAAGTTTGGCACATGTTTTGATGAGTGCTCCTTCCAAACCGGAGCATCTCACATGAAGGATCATGGTTTCCAAAAGGAGATGTGTCAATTCAAACTCCAGTGGCCGGTGACTTCATCATTTGTCCTCATAAAAATTTCCACGGTACGCAATCACCATTATACCACGGGTTTTATTTTCTGGCGCATTTCAGGTATCGTTCGCTATATTTAAGACATTTTTTGAGTTTAACGTGCATTTTGTTCATAAATATAAAATTACAACCGGAACTGCATGTGTTGTCGAAAGAGATGAGGCTTGTCGTTCGATCTGAGTGCATCCAACGATGAAGACGTACGATCTGTGGGGTTTGGGTTCTGGCCAATCAGAAAGCACGACTCAGATCGCGCGCGGGGTTTGGTCGGCACACGACTTTCATGAACAAACCGTGTGCTATTTGCAAACCAGATTGCATAGTTTTGTTCACACATACTGTAGTGAGATCAATTGAGTGTGCTACCTCTTTGATATAATAATAATAATAATAATAATAATAATAATAATAATAATAATAATAATAATAATAATATAAACAGTTCATATTCATTGCCTGAGCTGACATCATATCAAGGTCAACATATTAACAATTCTTACATCAATAGAAAACCAGGCATAACTCACAAATTTAGTACATGCGATAGGTCTAAATTGAATGAATTAAGTTGCAGGGTAGGCATAAAGACTAGTCTTACGGCTTAATTCCCATGTACATGGGGGAACTGGGATCATTACATTGACCCCAAATGAACTTGGATTTTCTGATGATTTTATGCTTCTCTGTTACATGGGTGTGTGATCCCTTGGCTGGCAACTCAGCAAATTCATCATACTTGTCCTCATCGGTAACATCCTCGACACCCAGTACCCTCCTCTTTCCATGCATCACTACATGCTAGTTCATACGCAAGGGGTCTTCCGCATAGAAAATCTAGGTAGAATCGCTGGCAAGAATGAACGGGTCCGCGTGATATGCCATCGTTGTCCTGTTAACACATGTTTTCATGTAATCATCAACCTTTACATGACCAAGAGGGATCCATGTGCACCTGAATAATGCCACCCTAACTTTCACATAGTCAAGCTCCCAAATATCTTTGATGTTTCCATATTATACCCTTTTACCAGCTTCATCTACAGTCATGCAATCTATTCGAACAAAGATGTTATGATATGAGGTCTTCTCATCATGTTCCTCAGTGTAGAACATGTATCCATTTATGTCATAGGTTTGGTACGTCAACACCATAGGTGATGGCTTTTGTGCCAACCACGTAGCAATGCCATCGATGGATCCTTGTGCCAAATGATTCTTCAGCCATTCGACGTAGTTCTTAGTGTGCTCCTTCATCTCCACATCTAATGAAGGCACCATTGTAAGAAGCTTTGGCATATCTCCGCCAAGTGTCCTTCGACATAAGGGCTGAGAACTGGGTTGTTAAGCAATACCATCAAATGGGCTTTCTCTGCCAATTCTCTGGGTGTAGCCATTTCCGTGCCAACAAGGACCGGCTTACCTTTTAGCCTTCCCTCGTGGCGAGAGAGGGGCAAACCTATAGGTCTTTGTTTCATGTATTTGGTGCAAAACTCAACCACCTCCTCCGATGTATAACCTTGTAGGATGCTTGCCTCTAGATGGTTTTGGTTCCGACAAAAGCGCTTCGGTATTCTCATCAACCGCTCAAAGGGATACATTGTTGCGAAGAAACACAGGACCACAATACTTTATCTCATGGACAAGGTGCATAGTGAGATGGACCATGACATCAAAGAATGACGGTGGTAAAAACATCTCTAGGTTGGACAATATTCTTGCAATATCATCTTGCATATGATCCAACTCTTTAGGATCTACAACATTCTGCCATAGTTGGTTGAAGAAACCACAGAGCTCAATGAGTGTGTTTCTTATATATTTGTCCATCAGATTCCTGGTGGCCACCAGGAGGATTTGTGTCAACATTACGTGGCAATCATGTGACTTCATGTGTCCCAACTTCATTTTACCCGAGCTCACATCCACAAGACTTCTGTTGTTTGCGGAGTAGGAAGATGGTGTCTTAACTGACAACAAATAGGTGAAGAACTGTGTTGCTTCTTTTGTACTGAAATTGTAACTCTGGCGAGCTTTGATGAATTTGTCTTCATCTTCTGCTTCACTCTTGTGTTTTGATTGACCAGCAAGCATATCGAGCCGTGAACCATCACCATCCTTTATTTTACCTTTAATCTTGACCAGAGTACCAAGGATGCTTTCACATACGTTCTTCTCTACGTGCATGACATCGATGTAGTGACATACACGTAGAATCTCCCAGTAAGGTAATTTCCAGAACACTGATTTCTTCTTAAGAACTTGACCCTTGGGTGTTTGTTTCACCGTCAAAGCGTGCTTCTTGCCAAGCACAACATTAATTTGTTTAGCCATATTGTGTACCACCTCCCCATCATAGGGTCTTGGGCCCACACCTACCTCTGACGTACCATCAAATTCAGCTTGCATCTTTCGGTATGGATGATTTCTCCATAAGAACCTACGATGACGCAAATACATGGTTTTGCACAAGTTGGGAAGAAATATGCTAATTTTCCTATCCATGCATGTGACACACCCTACATCTCCCTTTGTTTTCCGCCCTGATGTGTTGCCTAATGCCGGCATATCTTGAATGGTGTGCACCAGCATCGCATGTAGATCGAAAATCTCCTTTCTGTAAGCATCATAACATTTTACACCAGGCGCATCTATCCACACTGTCAGTAATTCTTCTACCAGTAGCTGGAAGTAAATGTTGATGTCATTTCCAAGTTGCTTCGGGCCTTGGATAATCATTGACATCATAATGTATTTTTTCTTCATACACAACCAAGGAGCCTGGTTATATATGCACAGAAGCACCGACCATGTGTTGTGATTGGTGCTCATATCACCAAAAGGATTCATCCCGTCGGAACACTCCCCGAGCCTTATACTTCTAGGATCCTTGGCAAAGTCTTCAAACTTGTTGTTGATTAATTCCCACTGAGCCCCATCTTTCGCGTGCCTCATATACTTATCTGAAATTCGCTCATCATGATGCCATCGCAACCTCTTTGCCTCTCTAGGATTTGCAAACAAACGCCTCAACCTAGGAATTATAGGCAAGTACCAAACAACCTTGAACGGGATTCCTGTCTTGATCTAGTCGTCCAATTTGCACTTGTCCTTTGATCTCCTAGCGCTTGTATCATGCATGCTTGCATGTGGGACATGTACGCAAATCTTTGTACTCACCACGGTACAATATACAATCATTCACACCAGCGTGTATCTTTTGTACTTCAAGTTCCAATGGGCAAACAATTTTCTTTGCTTCATTCGTGCGTCTAGGGAGCACATTATCTTCTAGAAGAATTTCTTTGAAAAGACATAACATCTCTGTGAAGTCCTTGTTTCATAGACCGTTTGCTGCTTTAAATCTGAGAAGCGCCAGGGTGGCACTCAACTTGGAATATTTCTTTTTGCAACCTGGATACAATTCTTTCTTGGAGTCCACATCAATGGTTGGCAGATCCTTGTACCCAATCATATCCTTTTTTTGGCCCTCAAAATCTGCAATCATAGCAGCAAAATCTGGCATATCGAGATCGTCGTCATCTGCGTTGACGTCTTGGTTTTCCAATGGGCATTTTGGCTTTCCGGTGTTCCATTGGTAGCTTGACGCCTCTGCCCCGATGTTAGATTCAACATCCATGTGACACTGATCGGGGTTTGGCATCTCGTAGCCCTGGGTATCTTCATCCATGACCTCCTCTTGACCGTGTCAAGTCCAACGTGTGTATCCATCCATGAATCCCCGAGAGACTAAGTGCCACAGGACATCTGCAACTTCACGTGACTCTGTATTGGCACAATCAGTACATGGACACAGGATGTAATCCGCATCAACAATTTTACTCTTTGTACTTTCAGCCAAATTCATGAACTCTGTCACGCCACTGAAAAAATCTGCGGTTCTCTGATTCTTCATCCATCGAGATCGTTCCATATGCACCACACGAATGGTAATTAAAAACAAAACAACAACACTAATACACGGATTAACTGCCCACTGGTACGCGTCAGTCCTAAACAAACAGTTTTTAACCCCTTTCCGGGACAACATTTGGAACCGTCGCCAAGTGAGTGTGGGCGATAGGGGGGTCCTTCCCACATGACCCGGAAACCGTCGGGGATATGCCCTCCTAGCACACATGCTCGGCAAAATGAGGTCGTGTGCGACCAGCGAGCGCTCAAATACGGAAATACTTACAGTAGAGCTAAAAAATACAATTATACATGCGAAATTGTTTCCGGTCGCAAGTACATCCCACACAGTCAGTCCCCGCTAAACGTTTCCGTTCGTATGTACATTCCACATAGTCGCTCCAAGGAAAACGTATCCGTTCACAGGTACATCACACACAATTTTTCCCGTTAAATCATTTGCACTATTGAATGTATCACACATGGTCCGTAGGAGAAACTGTGTGGCAAAGGCTGTCCATCGCACACAGTTTTTATGTGGTAAACATTTGCGCAAGGTGTCCTAACACTAACAGTTCTCAAGAGAAAGTCGTGTGTGATTGTTCATTGATCCAACACGGTTTATTCCTGGAAACTGTGTGCGTTGCTTGAGGTCATCGCCCATGGTAGTTTTTCAATAACCATTTGCAATATCAAAACCCAATTAGCAGGCTAATTGCCCTATTATTAATAATCCATTTATTAATCTAATTGACATTCATATTAAGCACACAATATATTTCATTTCCATATTAAGGAAGCATAATTTCATAATTGAAATACATCAGAGTACAACATGATATAGCTTCAGCACTCAGCTACCCCATTACACAATCAAGACCAGCAAGAAGAAGTTCCACATGCAACATGTAAAACCTTTCGAAATTAGCATCATAGATGGTATATAGACAGATGCATCTCATCTGGGAAACTGCTGAAGCGGAAGGCAAATATTGAGCCTTCGTTCATGTTGAAGGTCTTTGCAACTTTAGGCCAGTGCCTGTGGATGATTGACCGTCCATCCTTAGTCCTCTTCAGGAACACTTCAATATTGAACCGTGGGTGTTGTATGAAAACCTTCCTCGCCTCCTGACCATAGAGGTGGTTTGAGAGGTAATCATCAGTGAACTGCTTTTTTTGACTGAATACTGTGAGGCAAAAGCCCCACAGCCTTCTATTAAAATAGGCCCAAGTCTTTACATGAAAATAAAACTAGCAAAGTCTATCTATGAGAACAAAAAACCTACCTTTACATGTACAACAAATATATACGAATATACAAAAGGAGATGCCACAAGATCAAGGCAGAGCATTGATCCACTGGAGAAGCAGGGGCTTGATCGAAGCCTTGATCCTATGAGAGTGCAGGATGATGTCATGAATGAATTTGGCCTTCCAGCTGCAAAATTGGCCTGATATGCCTGAAGATCATATCATTCCGTGTGGTACAAATGCTCGAGGCAGCAAGATAAACCACCTCAAAGAAGAAAGGATGCTGAAAACTTCTCTTGGCAGCCATAATGCACTCTCGAGGAGTTAACCCTGCATACCAGGTAATCTGCAGGTAATTCCAAACTCTGATGTTGGTACATTTGAAGAAGAGATGATCTCTGGCCTCATGCAATTGAGCCACACACATAGGGCATAGGTTGTCATCCTCATCGGTTCTCCAATGCCTTCTCAGAAGCATATCTCTCGTATTGAGCCTATCATTCAGCATCAACCAAACAAAAACCTTGATAGTCATAATGCACCTGCTCTTTCATATCCATTTACAGGGATCATCGTTAGGTAGATGTGCATGGGCTAGTGTATAATAACTCTTGGCAGAGTATGGATCTTTTCCAGGTGTCCAAGACTAGACATCAGGTTCATTGGTTCTTCTTTGCAAGCCTGATAAAGCAGAATTAAGGGAAACCAAATCATCCATTGCTTCATGAGAGAGTGGTAATTCAAAAAATGTGCCAATATCAAAGTCCTCAATGAAATCCCTGACAGATATCTTGTCATCAAGAGAAACGGAGAAGATTCTTGGAAATCTCTCCTTAATTGGTAGGTGGCTTCCACCTAAGCTCCACGTGTCATGCCAAAACAGAGAGAGCTTTTTCCATCATTGATTGTGATAATACAATGTGGTCTATAAACATCATTTAGCTTCATGATGTCTCTCCACCATGAAGATCCACACTGAACAGTTGCATGAGGGACCACTCCATTGTAGTAAGTGTCCCAAATCACAGAGACCCAAGGTATATCAGCCTTATTATAAAACTTGTGTAAGTGTTTTGTGATCAAGGCCTTATTCTGAATTGCAAGGTTGATGACCCCCATGCCCCCTTTATCTTTTGGTTTACAAACCATTGGCCAGGCTGCTAAAGATTGTTTCGGGGTGTCAGAATTTCCTCTCCATAAACATTGCCTCACAATTCTCTCAAGTTGCTTAATTATAGCAGCTGGTAAGCTACGACTGCAAAGGAAATAGATGGGCATGGAGGAAAGGACTGACAGTAGAAGTTGCAATCTGGCACCTTGAGAGAACAAGGAGAAACTAGCAGAGAGTCTCCTTTCAACTCTGTCCACAACAGGCACAAGGTCTTGTACCCTGGGTTTGGTGGTGCCCACAGGCAGTCCTAGATAGGTAAAAGGGAGAGACCCAACCTGACATCCAAAAATTGCGGCCAATCTGATGGCTTCCTCCTGTGATACATTGATGGGAAGAATACAAGACTTCTGGAAATTGACTTTTAAACTAGTTGATTTAGACAAAGCAATCAACATATTCTTTAGAGCTAGCAGCTGTCCCTCATCAGCTTGAATGATCAACAAGGTATCGTCTGCATACTGAACTATTAGGAAATCTGAGTCATTAGATGGTATTGGGAGAGTAAGTAAACCTTGCTGGACCATTTGGTTAAACACAGATTGAAGCAGGTCAGCAACAATAACAAAAAGAAGAGGTGACAGAGGGTCCCCTTGCCTTACATCTCTCTTGTAGTTGAATTGCTTGCCAGGTATACCATTTAGAAGGATGGAAGAAGATCCAGATGAGAGGAGTTCTTTAACCCAACCTATCCATTTTGCATCAAAACCCTTGTATTTCAACATAAGCAGCAGATCATGTTCAACAGTGTCAAAGGCTTTAGCAAAATCAAGCTTGAGAATAAGGATTTGTCTTTTGGACTGATGACACTGATGAATGTATTCCAAACTCCAAGCAATGCAATCCTGTATAGACCTTGATTTATGGAAACCATATTGATTTTTATGGATGCATGTGAGGATGACTTTCTGTAGTCTATTTGCCAGGAGTTTAGTGAGAAACTTCAGATAAGTATTTGTGAGAGAGATTAGCCTATAGTCATTTGGTCCTTCAGGAGAGAGGATTTTGGGAATGAGTGTGACCGGAGATCTTGTTGGCAAAGAAATTATTCCTTCATAGAAGTCAGATATTAGCTTGAGGAAATCATCCTTGATTATATTCCAACACTTCTTAACAAACAAACCAGTAAATCCATCTGGTCCTGGTGAATTGCTTTGGAAAGGCCTGAAATCAAGGATGTGCATAAATATCTTCTCTATATTGGAAATGGGGCAAAGGAATAAAAAAAGCAAGGTATAATAGTTACCATCTTGTAGTGAACTGATGTCTTCTTCATTGTGCAGACAAAGATCTTGTTGTTTTTTGTCGCTAATTTCTTTATCCTAACAATCTTTCTGAGTTTCTTGATTTGATTGATATTCATGGACAATTCATATATTTACTACAGCCAAATTCAATTTATTCCTCACATGATATACAATAACAGAATGCACCCACAACCATTGAACATCGCATTGCAGAATTGAACCAAACAGTTAACTAAACACCACAACACAAATGAACCAAATGTTAACTGAGCACCATGTTGCACAAATGTATAACCAAACCAAGCATGCTTGACAACTTGGAAATATAGCAATTGTATTTGTTTCTCATGTATTTTGTAAAGATAAATTCGATTTATTTTTCACATGGAAGACAATACAAAATTGCAGCCTGAAGAATTGAACATCACATTTGCATAATTGAACCAAACAGTTCCGAAGAAGAAAACTAATTAACTAAACAGTTAATAAGTGAGCACCACACTGCACGACATATAGAACATATAGACTAGAGCAACAGATTGCATGGTAAAATTAGATAGCACAATTCACTAGAATTTGTGAAGGAAAGGCAGGAGCAGCACACGCAACGGGTAAACCGAGCATGCTTAACCGGCATAGCTAGCAAATTGCAAGGTGCTCCTCCAAGATCTGGGGGTCGGCACGAATGGCAGCCATCGCGACCTCATCCACACGTGCAGTCGTGATTTGCTTCTCCGTTGCTAAATATTCCTTGAGATCCTGGCTATACCGTGTGCACCATGGCTTAGGGCGGTGCCTATTTGGTGGAGGGGTTTGTGATTTGGGTGGAAGGTGTCGCGCTCACGTCGGCGGTGGGATGTGGAAGGAGGAGGAGGATGGGGGTCGGGTGTGGATTACCTGCCTGGATAGACGAGGCCGAGTAGCGTGAAGGAGGGTCGCCGACAAGGAGGCGGCGTTGCAAGCAAGGAGTGAAGGTTTCGACTTGGAAAGGAAGGCAGAAAGAGGGGAAACATGGCTTTTGGTAAGGGGGAGGGGCGGGGAGGTAGATATTTCTGCGGAAGCCAAAAATTTGGAATCCCTTCAGCCAAAAAACTGGCGCGCAAAGTGTCATCAGACACGGTCCCTTATTCATAACTGTGTATGATATGTGGACATGACAAACGATTCAGATAGCTTCACCCGTGTGTGATGAGTTTGAACGTCAAAAGTTTTGGTTCAAATTTCCATGGTTATAGTGGTCATCCATGTCATTGCATAATTTGGGTACACAAAGGAGACTAAAGCACACCCACACTTCTTAATCGAGCAAGTTCAGCAATTAAACAAAGCTAGCCGACCTAAACATTACTCAAACAAAGCTAGCGCCCGATGGTCTCCCCGAGAAGGGGCTCCATGGCATCCATTGCACCATACTCAGCAAGCATCTCGCCATCCGTGTCCGCCATCTCTTTGGAAAAGGCCGCCATGAGCTGGGCATGGGCGGACGCGATCTGGGCTTGGACGGGCTCCGTCGTCGCAAGGCATGCGGCGGAGGAACGGACGACTGCTCAAACGCTCTCGGCGATTGCCAGCTCTTCGGCTATGGGTTGCCGACCGTTGTCGGAGAAGCTTCGTTGGATTCGTGCGGTGACCGCCAGGAGCTGGGCGTGGGCAGCCTTGACATGGTCGTGGGCGGCCTCCATCAGGGTTAAGGCCGCCGCTGCGGAACGGACAACTGCTGTGCCACTCTCGCCAGTTGCTATCCCTGAGGCAGATGTTGCTGCGGCCACCTGAGAAGCAACATCGGCCGTTTGGGCTGCCTTTGCCACCCGGTCGCAGATTGCGGCCGCGCTCATGCACCTTGTTAGCACACGCATGGTGGCTGCAGCCGTGTTCTTGTCGGAGTGGGCCACCGAAGTTGCCCTCATGATGTGGGTCTACGTGCCCATCTTTCACCAGCGATGATTGAACACTGAAATTATATTTGGGGAGCGAGCTAGTGTGCTTGAGACGCCGGCTGTGGGCTGTAGCCAACACACCTTTGATACGTCTCCAACGTATCTATATTTTTTTATCGTTCCTTGCTATTATATTATCTATTTTGGGTGTTTAATGGGCTTTAATATGCTCTTTTATATTATTTTCGGGACTAAACTATTAACCGGAGCCCCAGTGCTAGTTGCTGTTTTTTTGCCTATTTCAGTATTTCGCAGAAAAGGAATATCAAATGGAATCCAAATAGAACGAAACCTTCGCGAGGATCTTTCTTGGAAAAAACGCAATCCAGGAGACTGGGAGTGGAAGTCACAGATGCGACGAGGTGGCCACGAGGTAGGAGGGCGCGCCCCCACCATCATGGGCCCCTCGTGCTCCACCGACCTACTTCTTTTGCCTATATATACTCTTATACCCTGAAAACATTCAGGGGAGCCACGAAACCACTTTTCCACCGCCGCAACCTTCTATACCCATGAGATCCCATCTTGGGGCCTTTTCCGGCGATCTGCCGGAGGGGGATTCGATCACGGAGGGCTTCTACATCAACACCACAGCCTCTCCGATGATGTGTGAGTAGTTTACCACAGACCTTCGGGTCCATAGTTATTAGCTAGATGACTTCTTCTCTCTCTTTGGTTCTCAATACAAAGTTCTCCTCGATGTTGTTGGAGATATATTGGATGTAATACTTTTTGCGGTGTGTTTGCCGAGATCCTATGAATTGTGGGTTTATGATCAAGATTATCTATGAACAATATTTGATTCTTCTCTGAATTCTTATATGCATGATTTGATATCTTTGCAAGTCTCTCCGAATTATCGGTTTAGTTTGGCCTACTAGATTGATCTTTCTTGCAATGGGAGATGTGCTTAGCTTTGGGTTCAATCTTGCGGTGTCCTTTCCCAGTGACAGCAGGGGCAACAAGGAACGTATTGTATTGTTGCCATCAAGGATAAAAAGATGGGGTTTATATCATATTGCTTGAGTTTATCCCTCTACATCATGTCATCTTGCTTAATGCATTACTCAGTTCTTATGAACTTAATACTCTAGATGCATGCTGGATAGCGGTCGATGTGTGGAGTAATAGTAGTAGATGCAGAATCGCTTCGGTCTACGTGACACGGACTTGATGCCTATGTTCATGATCATGCCTAGATATTCTCATAACTATGCACTTTTCTATCAATTGCTCAGCAGTAATTTGTTCACCCACCGTAATATATGCTATCTTGAGAGAAGCCACTAGTGAAACCTATGGCCCCCGGGTCTACTTTACATCATATAAGTTTCCGATTTATAATTCTAGTTTACTATTTATTTTGCAATCTTTATTTTCCAATCTATCCAACAAAAATACCAAAAATATTTATCTTATTATTTCTATCAGATCTCCCTTTTGCAAGGGGCCATGAAGGGCTTGACAACCCCTCTATCGCGTTGGTTGCATGGTTCTTGATGTTTGTGCAGGTACTAGGCGATTTGCTTGTAGTCTCCTACTGGATTGATACCTTGGTTCTCAAAAATTGAGGGAAATACTTACGCTACTTTGTTGCATCACCCTTTCCTCTTCAAGGGAAAACCAAACGCATGCTCAAGAGGTAGCAACCTTCTCGCATAAGCCATAGGAGTACTATACACTAACGGTGCTCCATGATATTTTTTGCTACATCTCGCACGGTTGGTGATAATAAACTATGTGCGATCTACTTGATTTTTCATCTTGATTTGAATTACATAATGGGGTCACAGCGGCAATGGACAGTGTTTGAATTGCTAGACCTTTTATCTAGAGTGAACATGCAACTATATGTGTGTCATAAAAGAATTGGAATTATTCAGGGTTCATTTGAACATTTTATACATTAAATTGGTTTTTAGCCATTTCAGGTGCACAATTCAAAATTAAACTACATGCCCATGCTCCGGTGCACCAACATGGGTTGTAAAATCATATATGTGTCCATGGGTTTATGCTTATCTCCCATGCAAGGAATGGGGATGAAATTCGAACACCACGGCACCGTGGCTCTCCGGCAAACATCGACGTACTTGCTTTTGTAATTCTAGTAAATCCAAAATTCGTCTGAAATTCATGAAACTCCGCATGCTATCAGGAGTGGCATCAACATGTCGTGGTAAAAATTCTGTCCCATTTGGGGCAGGTTTGGGTATAAGCTTCTCATAAACCAGAGCTTCTCACAACAAGTGTGATGGTTTCGGTAGGGAACGTTTCACCTTTTTGGACGAAACGATATCCGTTGCCTCTTCTCGATTTCAATTTTTTTCCTAGAGTCAACATAGAAAAATAGGAGTGTTGTGTCAATTTTTGGGATTTTTCTGGGTTTGCTTGGACATTTTTATACATTAACTGAGGTTTCTATGCATTCATCTGCATAATTCAAATTGGAACTACAGGCACATGCTCTAATGCTTATAAATTAGTTGAAAATTCAAATCCGTGTCCTCAGTTGCCTGCTTAGGTCCCATGAAAGAAATGAGAATGAATGTCAAACACCCTACCACCGTCACTCGGCCGCAAACATTGAGATACCTAGTTTTTAAATTCTAGTAAACCCAAAACTCGTCTGAAATTCATGAAACTTGGCATTCTATCATCGAGCAGCATCAACATGCCGTGGTAAAATTTTTGTCCCATTTGGGGCAGGTTTGGGTATATGCTACTCACAAACCAGAGCTTCTCACAACAAGCATGATGGTTTCGGTAGGGAACGTCCCACCTTTGGGGACCAAACGATATCCATTGCCTCTTATTGCTTTCAAATTTTTTTCTCGTGTCAACATAGAACAACAGGAGTGTTGTGGGAATTGTTGTGATTTTTCGGGGTTCGTTTGGACATTTTTATGCGTTAACTAAGTTTTCAATGCATTTTATGTACATGATTCAAATTTGAACTACATGCACATGCTCCAGTGCATATAAATTGGTTGAAAAATGAAATATCTGTCCTTGGGCGCATGCTTAGGTCCCATGCAAGAAATGGGAATGAATTTAAAACACCAGGGCACCGTTGATTGCCGCCAAAACATTGAGATACTTTATTTTAAAGTTCTAGTAAATCCAAAACTCGTCTGAAATTCATGAAACTTCGCATGGAGCAGCATCAGCATGCCGTGGTAAATTTTTTGTCCCATTTGGGGCAGGTTTGGTTATATGCTTCTCACAAACCAGAGCTTCTCACAACAATCATGATGGTTTCGGTAGGGAACGTCCCACCTTTGGTGACGAAATGATATCCATTGCTTCTTATTGCTTCCAAAATTTTCTCGTGTCAACATAGAACAACAGGAGTGTTGTGTCAATTTTTATGATTTTTCGGGGTTCGTTTGGATATTTTTATGCATTAACTGAGTTTTCAATGCATTTATGTGCATAATTCAAATTTGAACTACATGCACATGCTCCAGCGCACATAAATTGGTTGAAAAATCAAATATGTGTCCTTGGGTGCATGCTTAGGTCCCATTCAAGAAACGGGAATGAATTTCAAGCACCAGGGCACCGTGGATTGTGGGAAAACATTGAGATGCCTAGTTTTTAAATTCTAGTAAATCCAAAACTCGTCTGAAATTCATGAAACTTGGCATGCTATCATGGAGCGTCATCAACATGCCGCGGTAAATTTTTTGTCCCATTTGGGGCAGGTTTGGCTATATGCTTCTCACATTCCAGAGCTTCTCACAACAAGCATGCTGGTTTCAGTAGGGAACGACCCACATTTGGGAACAAAACAATATCCATTGCCTCTTATTGCTTTCAATTTTTTTTCATGTCAACATAGAACAACAGGAGTGTTGTGTCAATTTTGGTGATTTTTTGGGGTTCGTTTGGACATTTTTATGAATTAACTGAGTTTTCAAAGCATTTACGTGCATAATTCAAATTTGAACTACATGCACATGCTCCAGTGCATATAAATTGGTTGAAAATCAAATATGTGTCCTTGGGTGCATGCTTAGGTCACATGCAAGAAATGGGAATGAATTTCAAACACCAGGGCACCATTGATTGCCAACAAAACGTTGAGTACTTTATTTTTAAATTCTAGTAAATCCAAAAGTCGTTTGAAATTCATGAAACATGGCATTCTATCATGGAATGGCACCCGACAAGCTGTGGTATTTTTCGTGTCCATTTTGAGACAAGGCTCACTCGAATAATGACAGCCAACAAAGGCATTTTGAAAAAATAGCTACCACTTTGATATCTCAAATGTTTGTATAATTCAAACCGTGTGCGTTCTGTTAACCATTCACGTGACGCCACGTGTCTTGGTTTTAATGGCTGTAGGAGGTTCCGTGCGTACAACTGCTTGACCTTGACTGAACGGGAGGCGTGGGAGCGCCGTCCGGTGCGCAGACTGACCGAGAGGCGTGCAAGCTGTCCTCCAATGCGCAGGCCCACCGAGAAGCGTGCGAGCTGAACGCTGCGCAGGCTCACTGGGAAGTGAGCCCTTTGACTTCCATGGTCGCCCATCTTGCTCGCATCCTCTCCATTAATGGCGCCCAAGCCGCAGTTTAATTCACTTTTTAAATATAAAACACTCATCACAAACGTTTTAGTTAGAACACCCGTATGCAAACCGACAGCTTCCCCAGGAAGCCAAGAGAAAATGTGCCGAGTAGGATTTCTGCAGCTCTTGATCGCAAACGTTCTAGATAGAACACCCCATATGCAAAGTGAGAGCAGCGTAGGTTTTGTGCATCCCTTCAATGCAAACGGTTGTTTCGGTTGACCCATGTGCAACCACGTACAAACAATTTGGTAAGATTTGTCAATCCTTGTAACACCGCGATTTGTCAAAATATGAAGCTAAAAATCACTAGCAGTATCTAATTTTTGCAACTAAAATTCAGTAATTAAGCATATATTTAATTTATAGATAGAGCAGTCGTTCTTAATTTATACAAACAGTTCAACTCGACAGCTGAACCGACCAAACTTTTCCCCAATTGTTGCCAACCATGTACTGAAATAGCTAGTTCAACTATATATACTAGCTAATTTTAAGTACGTTGTACAATTACACCACATCTATAGTTAGATGAACTGAACAAAATAGCCCCTAAATACTACTACTGCTACTGCAGAGGGGCTTTGTACTAGTTACGACTGCCTCTCCTCTGCCGAGCACGCTCAGTAAAAGGCGGAGGAGGAGGAGGAGCCTACCGACGAGCTGGGCAACCGCAATACGGTGCATGCCGCTCTTGCAGCTTCAGCAACCCTCACCTCGAATGCCCTCTGCCTCTCCAGACGACCCCTCTCGAAGCGGTGGTTCTCCTTGTAGATCTCCTGATTCCTCGCCTCTGAGGCGGCTTGTGCCGCGGCCACGGTGGCGGTAAGGCTCTTTGCATGATCGATGAGGCGCTCCTCCTCCTTCCGCAGGAACTCGGTGTAGCGCGCAAGGTCGCTAAAGCACGTGTGGGCATCCACATCCACCTCCCGCCTTCGGAGCGGGTGATGACCCCAGGCGGTTGACGGTGGGCTGGCGGCCACGGCGGCCGACGACAGGGTGGCGGCCACGACCACCACCTCCTGCCTTCGGGCCACGGTGGCGGAGCCGGTGATGGCCACAGTGTCCGGTAGTGGGGTGGCGGCCACGACGGCCACCTCCCGCCTTCGGGTCGTGGGGGCGGAGCGGGCAATGGCCCTGGCTTTCAACGATGGTGTGGCAGCAACGGCGGCCGGCAATGGCTGCCAACGGGCAGTGGCGGCGGAGCGTGTGGTGGGTGTTCTATGCACACCCAACAGGGAGGCCACGCGCACTACACTACGCCGGGGACTGTGCCGCCGCCGCGGTGTAGCCTCCCAGCTGGAGTTGTCCTTTGATGATGACGGAGTGGCTGAGTGACGATGACAGACCGGTGCCATTGGCGATTGTGGGAGAAGCAGACGAGATAAGCTACAGGTAGGGAGGGGAAAATGCGACGCAGGACTCGCCGGCCGTGAGGGTTTTTGTAGCAGGCCGGTAAGCATTGAGATTTTGGGGGATTTCACCGAGTCGGGCAGGAAGCTTGCGCAGGAACCTGCGAGGTTGCGCGGGAACGGGCTCACCGACGATTCATTGGCGCAACCGTTTGGCCAAAAGAACGCCCCCGCGCGCTGCGCAAGCTTGTGCTGTAAGCCGTCTGTGGCAGTGGGGTGACAAGACGTGCGAGAGGAGGACGAAAGGCCACGTACACATATGATTAATAAAAAACGTGTGCGATTTAATTACCTACTATACGACTGTCCTGGTTTATAAGTATGATTTAACTAATAAAATACGAATGCATGTCGCCAAAGATTATATAGTTGGATTTGTATTTGAAAATAGTTTCCAATTATATAATTAAACATGCATTAACATTTTGTTAGTTAAATTTGAGGGCCAAGTAAAGCACATAATATAAAGGAGACTATAGACTAGATGGAGGTGGTAGCACATGGCCCCTCTCTACGCAACGACGCAACTGTCGGCAAGCTTGTAGGTGACCATTTCCTACGTGTTCAACTGCTCTATGCATGTGGTTGCTTGCGGTTTAGGCAGACGCGGCGCTCTGCTCGCGTCCCTCCGCGTGCGCTCTGCTCTCGTGTCCCTCTGGGTGCTCTGCCCTCGTCCCTCCACGTGCGCTGCCATTGTTTGGGGCCGGCGCACGATCACACACGTTCGTGTGCAAGCGGCTACGCCGGGCATGGCGCGATGATGCAGTTAAACGCTGCAAAAACTTCCATGCGGACGCGCCGAGAATCCATGCCGCCCGGCCCGCTTTTATTCCTGCGGCCAGTTACCTTCATCTCTCGTCTCACTCGACATAATAAGCACGCCCACGAGGACAGATACAAAGAGGACATCCAACCGTTCGAATGGCACTCCCCGTGGCTCCAATGGCGCTCCCAGCGGCCGACGACGACAAGGGCGGTCAGTTCAGCACGCATCACGTAGTGGACACCCATGTGAGGGGGAAGGCCCTCTTAGTGGTGTACACGAACGATCCGGTCTCGGTGGAGAGGTCCATCCAAACTATGGAGCAGTTCCTTGCCGAGGACAAGTACCGAGTGGTCGGCTTCGACCTCGAGTACACCATCGGTCGTGCCGGGCACGATCAGAAGGTTGCCGTCGCCCAGTTGTGCGTGCAACATGACGTCCTCGTCTACCACTACCACCTTGCCACAAGGCCTTGCGAGTGTTTCTCCAGGTATATCAACAGCTCCGACTACAGTTTCGCTACGGTGGACACCACCAACGCTCTAAAAGCGCTCAAGGTTTCGGACTTGAAATGCCCGAATCTTGTCAACATCCAGCACCACTAAAAGGTCTGGGGCAGCGACAAAAACAAACTGAACTCCCTGCTTGACCTCGCCTCGGTCATCATTGACCCCTAGTACACAAAGATGAAGGAAGAGAGCAATAAGGACAAGAACGCCAGGCACAGTGTGTGGCATGAGAGACTGGATGAACAACATGTCAAGTACGCGGCCATGGACGCGTACACAAGCTATGAGATGTACACGCGAATCATTGACATGAGGAACTGTCTTCTTCCTGACCCAGACGAGGGATCGAGCCACATAGTAGTGGCGGGAGCGTCACAAGAAGTAGATGACTAGACGATCATTTATCCTACTTTAGGATGCATGCAATTGTTTATTGAGGTGTGTGCAAATGATCTGTATAGTCACTTATGTAATTGGATGTTTATTCAGTTATATATATACATGTTATTCTACTATAGACAGAGCAATTCACACGGCTTATTAGCAGCAATCGTCTTTGTTATTATTGGTCTTCCCAAACATTTCTGATTACGGACCTGTTTGCCGTGTATCACACACATCTTGTTCAGTTGAACCATTTCCATTGTGTTACCTAATCAAACACAGTTCATCCCAGTGAACCATATGTTGTATATCGCACACGCCTTCATCTGGCTGCCCGTTTCTTTTGTTCATCCTCATCCCAAACAGTTAATTGAGCTGAATTGTATGCCCTGCATCACACACACAACTAAATTCTGAACCGTGTTTGATGCATCTGTCATCACAAACGTTTTGCACCTTTTTTGACCATTTTTAACACCACGTTTGCGATTATGGCATCGCACACAGTTTCGTCGAAGGGTCTCTGATCGTTGTGTCGCGTTTGGACAATCCTGCAGTAGTGGCTGCCCGAAGATGCGCGCATAAATCACAAGGTTTTATTTTCATAATTACTGAGGGTGCTCCATATTGTTATCCAGACATTTAGTGACAAAAATTAATGGCCAGTCAATTTTACACACAGAGTACTAGTACATCACTACCCTTAGGAATTGAATACCTTAATTAAGACACTCACAAAAATAATACCTTAATTAATTAGATGCGTGGTGACCTCCACCTAGCAGACAGAGAAGCGCGGTGTGTGGCGGCACGCTGATACAGCAGCGTCAAGGAGCAAATCTTAGTGCGGCTGCCGCCTGAAGTTCGACCTCCACTATCCAGCCATCGACCACGATGGATGTGCTCGAATCATGCTGCTGCCGACCTCGAAGGTTTGGCTCATCCTATCTCCCGCCGCAGACCGATGATTGACCTCCTATGACGTCGCCACCGCCCTCCGCCCACCGACCGAGGATTGACCTCTTCTCCGGTAGCCACTGCCTAGGCCGCCGCCGCCATCTCTATATGCAGAGCGGCTGTTTTATTTTTTCACGGATATTCGGAGAGCGGTTGTTTGCATGGTATCACTGTACTCAATTATATGTACAGGGTAGTACATCACATATGGTTATGCAACGGCAACAATGTCTCACCTACATTGTCTTCTCACACGGTTTGGTGCGAAAACCGTGTGTGAAATTGCAATACCTAACACAAACGACATGTATAAACAATGTGCCGTAAAAGTGGTTTGGAGTTAGGTATAAACAAAAAGAAACGACTATCTCAGAGTCAAGTCCATATTTAGTGCTAAATTCATGAAAAGCATTGGTATCCATAAAATATTTAACACAATCAAACTCAAGGTTTATACCCGACTCCTTACCTTCGTCGAGCTCCCAATCTTCGGAGTTGCGTTTAATTATTTCCAAAAGATCCCATCGGAATTCAATAGTCTTCTTCATAAAAGAACCAGTACAAGAAGTATCGAGCATGGATTGGTCATTATGGGAAAGCCGAGCATAAAAATTCTGAATAATAGTTTCTCTTGAGAGCTCATGATTGGGGCATGAATATGACATTGACTTAAGCCTCCCCCAAGCTTGGGAGATACTTCCTCCTTCATGAGGCCAAAAAATTTCAATCAGTTGTAATACCAGGCTCCAATATCATCACATAGCCTATACCATGTCAAGGCCTTTTCCTTCAAAGATAAAGGGAGTCCTTCTTCTTGACTTCATCTTCGTGCAACCTTGCGAGCTTAAATAATCCACAAACTTCATCCACATAGATTAGATGCATACAAGGATGTAGTGTTCCATCTCCTGCATAAGGATTAGCTAGCAGTTTCTCTATCATACCCGAAGGAATTTCATAATAAATATTTTCAGAAAGTGCATTTGATTGAGGAGAAACTCTTTGCTCTTCCGGTCGAGGTGAAGATACCCCGAACAAGCCCCTCAAAGGATGATTTTCCATAGTGACAAGTGACAATGAAATTCAGCATGTAATATAAATGTTTCCTTACCAAATTCCACTCACCAAAGGCGGTTCACTCCCCGGAAACGGCGCCAGAAAAGAGTATTGACGACCCGCAAGTATAGGGGATCAATCGTAGTCCTTTGGATAAGTAAGAGTGTCGAACCCAATGAGGAGCAGAAGGAAATGACGAGCGGTTTTCAGCATGCTTTTCTCTGCAAGCACTGAAATTATGGGTAACGAGTAGTTTTGTGATAAGGTAATTCGTAACAGGTAACAAGTAACAAGTATAGCAAAGGTGCAGCAAGGTGGCCCAATCCTTTTTATAGCAAAGGATAAGCCTGAACGAACTCTTATATAAAGCAAAGCGCTCCCGAGGACACATGGGAATTACTGTCAAGTTAGTTTTCATCATGCTCATATGATTCACGTTTGTTACTTTAATAATTTGACATGTGGGTGGACCGGCGGTTGGGTGCAGTCCTTACTTGGACAACCCTCCCACTTATGATTAACCCCTCTCACAAGCATCCGCAACTACGAAAGAAGAATTAAGATAAATCTAACCATAGCATGAAACATATGGATCCAAATCAGCCCTTACGTACAACGCATAAACTAGGGTTTAAGCTTACATCACTCTAGCAACCCATCATCTACTTATTACTTCCCAATGCCTTCCCCTAGGCCCAAATCATGGTGAAGTGTCATGTAGTCGACATTCACATAACACCACTAGAGGAAAGACAACATACATCTCATCAAAATATCGAACGAATAGAAAATTCACATGATTACTTATAACAAGACTTCTCGCATGTCCTCAGGAACAAACATAACAACTCACAAAGCATTTTCATGTTCTAGATCATACGGGTAATAAATATCATTAAGGATCTGAACATATGATCTTCCACCAAGTAAACCAACTAGCATCAACTACAAGGACTAATCAACAATACTAGCAACCCACATGTACCAATATGAGGTTCTGAGGCAAAGATTGGATACATGAGATGAACTAGGGTTTGGAGAGGAGATGGTGCTGATGAAGATTTTGATGGAGATTGACCTTCCCTCGATGAGAGGATCATTGATGATGATAATTGCATCTATTTATCCCTCCCGAATGGAAGTTTCCCCGGCAGAACAGCTCTGCCGGAGCCCTAGATTGGTTCTGCCCAGGTTCCGCCTCGAGATGGCGGCGCTTCATCCTGAAAGCTTCCTTATGATTTTTTTCAGGTGAAAAGCCTCCATATAGCAGAAGATGGGCACAGAATGATGGTTGGTGGCCCACAAGCCCTGGGGCGCGCCCCCAGGCTTGTGGCCACCTGGTAGGTCCCCTTCTATAGTTTCTTCGTCCAATATTTTTTATATATTCCAAAATAATTCTCCGTAAAGTTTCAGGACATTTGGAGTTGTGCAGAATAGGTATCTCGGATTTTCTCCTTTCAGGTCCAGAATTCCAGCTGACGGCATTCTCCCTCTTCATGTGAACCTTCTAAAATAAGAGAGAAAAGGCATAATTATTGTACCGTAATGTGAAATAATAGTCCACAATGCAATAAATATCAACATAAAAACATGATGCAAAAAGGACGTATCAATGTGCTGCAGCAGCAGTTGTTGTGTATGCAAACTAATTTCAAGTTGCGAAGGCGAAATCTTTCTGTTGCACTGAGGGAGACGGGGCCCATCGAATTGCTTGTGATAATCGTGAGGGCTTGACGTAGGCGATTGACCCAAAGAAATATCTTCCATGACTTCCAAGGTATCATGAACAGGAGGTATGAAGCTTTTATGACTTTGCTTCGCGAGATATACTGTGCGCATAGTGTGATCAATAAATTTCTGGACCATGGCGCGAAAACTTTGAGGCAGAAAGGGTATTGAGGAGAATCCTTCAGAATGCGCAGAGACATGTCCTCAACATCGAAGATATATCGCTCAGAGATTGCATATATAGTATTCCGAAGAACATCTGAGATGGACTTATCTGTATTCATCCCGGCAATAGGGCAAATAGTATAGGAGAGCATGTGATACAACATTTGATTCTCAAGCATTAAATGCTCAGGACGGGGAGGACCAGTGTATTCACGAATCTTTTCTTCATCCATAGTGCAACCAAATGTTTCATCTGACATGACTTCAATGTTGTGCACTCACATTTCATTGTCACCGTGCTCAAAGCGAGGGAGATGGAAGTGCGAGACAAAATATGTTGAAGTGCATTTGATGCATTTTCCTTCGCCATCCACTCCATAATCTATTTTGAGCTATCGGATTCATCACCAGAGATATATAGAGTAGCATAGAACTAAAGAATAATCTCTCTGCTCCAAGGATGCTCGAATTCGAATACCTTGGTGCGGCAGAAATCATCCAGATCTTGAAGCACCTGAATGAAGCATCCAATATTTTGCATAGCAGGGATGTTCACGTATTCATGCAGAAATATCTTTTTGCTCTCATAGAGAACCCGAGAGTAATATATGGTATGTTCCTTTGTCCAGAAGCGAGGCGATTCTGAAGTGCGTGGCCATCATACGGACTATCTTGAAAGAATTTGGGATGGGCATTCCGATTAAAATGAGGGCCTTTGGCGCCTCCTCCTGACAATAACAAAGATAGTTCTTCATGAGGGTATGGGTATTGTAGTTCGTCTTCAAGAGAGAGATATTCATCGCCATATACAACAGAGTCAGTACGGCGAGCAGAAACAGATTTTCATTCGGAGGGACCAGCCTTGCATTCTTATCACTGTGTCAATAGACAACTTGAGTGGCGAAGGTGCTGGTGGCACAATAGGTGGAGCTGCAGAGATAGTAGGCAACCGAGCAGGTTCTTTCACTGGAGGCACTGAGGTCGAATCAGGCACTGGAGGTGGTTGAGTGTGTTCCACTAGAATCTCTTGTTGCTAAATAGTTGCAGAGTCCGAGACCTTTGATGTTTCATGAGCAGGAGAAGCTTATGCCTTGGAGCAAGGGATTTTACCTTCCTCAGAAACAGTTCGCTGGGATGGAATATCAGCTTGAGCAGGGGAGGCCACAGGCACTGATTTAGTTGGCCTTGGTGAGGGAGGAGCATCAGAAGCTTTGACTGGGGTTGCGAGCTGGCTCATGAGATTTTTCTTTCTGAGATTGAGTCTCCGGGCAATCAGGTTAGTTTTCTGCCAGAGCAGGAGGTATATTTTTATTCAAAATTTTCTTCTGGTGCTTCTTCTTTTGTTGAGCAGCTTGATCAATATGGCATTTGACCAGATCATCGTAGCCAGTAACCTTTGCTTCATGCTCATCACAGATCTTGCAAACAATCTCATCTAGATCCGTGTGAAAATGCAAACTTCTGTTTTGGAGAAGATTCATGGCACGGTTGATGTCCTTGTAGGATTCTTCGAGTGCTTTAGAGACAAACTTTGAAGATGCGATTTTCGTTAGACCATCAAGGTCATTTAGTTCGGCAGTAAGAGTGTTGATTTCAACTGCATCTTCTCTCATTTATTGAACAATCGTAGTGGCCTGTGAAATAACTTCAGGAGGGATAGGCAGAGAGGCCATTTCACCATCGAATGGATTGTCCACAAACTTATCAAGTTGTTCCATGATGAACACATGATTATAGTAGTGAGGAGCATCAGACTTGGCAGTAGGAGCAGTTTGCACTGGAACTTGCTCGGAAGGAGGTTTAGAAGCCAACGACTGCATTAATGTAGGAGCGAACTTAGCAGCCTTCTCCGTAGGAGGAGTAGCTTGAGGAGCATTATGCTCGGTAGTAGGTGCCTTGATTTTCTTCAAGTCAGGCTTGGGAATTCGTTCGCCTGGCTTTGCAGTACTCACAGGAGCGTCAACTACCAAGTCCATCAAATTGATAGCATCTGGATGCGGAGTTGTGTCCACACGCTGCTTCATCATGAGTGTGGTAGGTGGAGTTTTCTTAGTAGTGATCTTCTTTGGTGGTGCTACTGGAACCATAGGGACCCGAAGATCAGGCAACACCGTCCAAGTGGTGATATTCACTTGCTCACTGAGAGCAGTAGCTACTTCTTCCTTTGTGAGTGGAGGATCATCATCATCCGAAGAATCTTCATCGGCTGGTCTAGCCGTTCTCTTCTTTGGTGCACTCTTTCGCTTTGATGCAGCAGCACTAGGACCATGCTTGCGTTTAGAGCGACCTTCATATTTGCCTTCGACCTTTTTCTTCTCTACATCATCTTTGAGAAGGCGGCGGTATTCCTCTTCACGAGCCATTTTCTTTTCTTCCCTTTTTGCTCGCTTGATGACATTACACTAACGCTTTGCAAGCTTATCAGGATAAGATTCAGGTGTGCGAAGGGATGTTTGATGAGCATTTGGTGGAGGCGGCGGCCTCTCCTGGGGATCATTTGGTTTGATGAGAGCAATTTCCGGGCAGTCACACCATGGTGGATGAAATGCAAATTTTTGAGCAAACCGAGGATGAAAAAATTCATAACTGAAACATTTGCACAGCAAGTGACATCGAATCCATTGCAGACGCTTATCTCTTTGCTGCTTTGTTTCTACTGGAACAGTATTATAGTTATCATGGGAGATATATTCAACTGTGTTTGTATATTGTTGTCTGCCACCCCTCTTCTTCTTCGGAGCATTCTCTTCTTGCTCGTCAGCATTTTGCTTGGTTATTTTTCGCTTGCTGGCAGATGCGCCTACTGTTGGGTCCTTGGCATTCAGAGTTTTGGATTCGTCTGTTGTGCCCAGAACACCATCATCTCCTTCATCTATGCTCACTTGTCGAGCAGAGTCCTCAACTGACTGCATTTACCTGTGAATAAGGATAGATGCGAGGGGAAATGGGGATAGGGTTACGAATGCTCACAGCGACGTTTTTGAGAAAGAAAAACCTTCTGAAGAAGAATTAGATGCAGACTTCAAGAAACGTTTCGGATGAGATAAATGTGTAGAATGAACAAGTAGGTTAGAAGAATATAGTAGTTAACATGCTAAGCATTCCATTCGTACGAAACATAACACAAACCCTAGATCTAAAAATTTTCGGATGCGAGGGACTACAAACCACATCCGCACAAGTTACTTATTAGTAAAGATTTGAGAAATGCGGTAAAAACATGTAATTTCAACCGCGGACGAACTCGAACATGATGAGTGGAAGAACGAGTTTGCACTACACATACCCTAAGTCAGTGATGTGCAGCAACTACGACGGCGTGAGGAGGAAGATGATCCACGGCAGCGTGGAACGACTCCGGCGACCTCTTCCCGGCAGCAAAGCGGCGAAGATGATCGACGATGTCAAGCTCAAGGTGGAGCGGTGCGGTAGGGCTTCGAAAGTGACGGTGGTGAAGGGGTGAAGTGGATTCAAGAGCGGAGGCGAAGCAGTAGATATATGTGCGAGGACAAACAACCACATCCGGTGAATCAAATCAGATGGCCACAAACAGAGGACTATTGTGATTCTACAGTCCAGGTAAAATGGCAGTTGATAAGAGCACGCGGCAACCGTCATCAAAGATCATGGTCGAGACTTGGACATGAAACCCCTAATTTTGGACAGCTTTCACCAAAACTGGAAGGGATATAATAGAGGGAAAATAGGGTCCTAGGTATTTCACTTAGACAAAGGAACACAAACACCCGAGAGACAAACTATGAATGAAATACATTTGGACTAACACAAAATCCTTCAACCGAAAGACAACTCAGTGAATGGAAATTGTGGTGGCGTGACCCATCGTATAAGAATAGTATGACCCCGAGCGTCGCACAATTATCGTGGCACCCGGTTATTCTAGTTCTTCATTAATGTATTCACTCCCAGAAAGAAAATTTCACTTTGTCAAAAATTTCGAACTTTTTGAATGTTGTGCACCCATTCCTTCTAAGATGTGCAAGTGATGGTATGGGTGCCGAGTCCAGCTTACTACATGTTTGCGGAATCTAGGATATTTAGCATACACCGTAACACACAGAATATATTCTCATCCGGAGGCTTGGTGAAGATATCAACAAAATTATCTTCAGTATTGACGTGACTGGTAACAATATCCCCTCGAGAAACATGATCACGAATAAAATGATGTCTGATCGAAATATGCTTGGTGCGAGAATGCTGCACTGGATTATGTTCAATTTTGATCGCACTCTCATTGTTGTGGAATAGAAGAAATCTTCTTGACCTTGATGCCATAATCCTTCAGAATCTTCTTCATCCATAATAACTGAGTGCAACAAGCGCCATTAGCAATATATTCGGCCTCATTCGTAGAGAGAGAAAGAGACACAATTCTGCTTCCTTGACAACCAACATACCAAAGATTTCCCGAGGAAATGGCATGTGCCCAAGTAGATTTCATGTCAACCCAGTCACCTACATAATCTGAGTCTGAATATCCAATGAGATCACACTATGCTCCCTTAGGATACCATAAACCTAAGGTGGGGGTGGGAGCCAAATATATCAAAATACGCTTGACCGCTTGCTGATGCGATTCTTTCTGTGCAGCTTGAAAACGAGCACACATACAAACACTCAATATAATATCATGTCTGGATGTGCATAGGTTGAGTAAACAACCAATCATCAAACGATAAGCTTTCTGGTCATAATCTTTACCGTACACATCTGAGTCCAGCTGACCATTCGTGGGCATTGGAGTTTTATAGACCTTCAGTTTGCAATCTTGCATTTTAAACTTCTTCAGACAATCTCTTAGATATTTCTCCTGGGATATAAAAATTATGTTGTCATTTTGACGTATTTGTAGTTGGACAAAGAACTTAAGTTCACCCATCATGGAGATTTGATATTTCTCGGACATCATTCGCCCGAACTCCATGCTGCAAGCATTGTTAGTACAACGGAAAATAATATCATCCACATAAATTTGACACATGAATAGATACCCATCAATAGACCGAGTGAATAGAGTGGAATCAGTGGATCCTAGCTTGAACCCTTTATCAAGCAGAAATGTCTTTAAGTACCAAGCTCAAGGGACTGGCTTCGGCCATATAGAGCCTTATTCAACCTGAAAACTTTGTAAGGAAACTAAGGGTATTTAATGCCAGGTGGCTGCCTAACATATACTTCCTCATCAATTTCACCACTAAGGAAAGCACTTTTCACATCCGTTTTATAAAGCAGGATATCATTGTAGTTTGCATAAGCGAGAAGAATACGAATTGCCTCAACGCGAGCAACCGGAGCATATGTTTCACCAAAATCAATACCTTCTACCTGTGTATACCCTTGAGTGACAAGACTGCTTTGTTTCCCACAACAATGCCATTTTCACCTTCCTTATTCCGGAATATCCATTTTGTGCCGATGATATTGTGCTTCTTAGGATTCGGTTTGTCGACCAACACTATAAAAAAAGACACATCCGTGACATTTTGGCCGAATGAATTTTTTCCCGTCATGCTTATGACACTTATATGACGATAATTGTGACAAAACCCGGTATCATCAGAGATGTGGTGGGCTCCTACTTCTATGACAATAAATCATGACAGAAAATGGGCTTTTCATCCTGGACGGGTCGGAGACGCAGCTTCATCACATTCTTTGGGCCGTCCATGATGGAAAAAACCATGGTAGAAGCAAGGGCGAGGAAAATATCGGGGGAGTTCCCGATTACGGTTGTCAGCGTCCTGGGAACGGGGGTCCCCAGACTTGCCTACCTACGGCCCACGGTGTGGCTTCACCAGCGGCCCTGTATGACCCATCTTCATCGGTGAACACTCAAGACCATCGTGAGGCGGACGATGCAAGACCTCCTCGGGGGCGGTCTCACTAGGCTGGCTCGCGAGGGGCGGAGAGATCAAGGCAAGGGGCACCTCGCGAGGTCCTTGTGATGCAAGCCTTGACGACCGAGGCCAGGTGGGCGCCAAACGGGCGCCAGCGCGCGCAGCGTACTCGTTTCCTCTTTGATGCTAAAGAGGCAAGCGCGGGCGCGGAGTCCCGAGGCCTTAGGCAAAGTGTCAGATCACGGGTTCCGGTAAAACCCTCAAGGTTCGAACAATGGGGTGCGCACAAAGATTTCCTCCCTACCGATCCATGCCCTAGCTCGCTAAGATCTCGCGGACGAAATCGGCGAACTCGCAACACAAAAGACACAAAATTTATACTGGTACGGGCCACCGTTGTGGTGTAATACCCTACTCCAGTGTGGTGGTGGTGGATTGCCTCTTGGGCTGATGATGAACAGTACAAGGGGAAGAACAGCCTCCTGAAGTTGAGGTGTTCTTGTGCTTGGCCAACTTGTGTGGGTGAGGACTCGATGCCTCTTGCTGTGGTGGCTAGTCCTATTTATAGAGGCCCTGGTCCTCTCCCCAAATATTGAGCGGGAAGGGAGCCAACAACGACCAATTTGAAAGGGCACAACAAGTACAGCTTATCCTGACAAAAGCGGTCTTCGCCTGCGAAAGGCTCTGGTGGTGACGCTGCCTTGAGCTCCATGGTGACCTCCGTCTTGCCATCCTGCTGGTCATGGTCTCGTTCCACCGATACAGAAACCTTAGCTTGATGCCTCGATACTCCGCGCCTGTGCTTGCCTCCTTAGCACCAAAGAGGAAACACGGACACTGCGCGCGCTGGCGCCCGCCTGATCCTGATCGGCATGGCTCACGTCACGAGAACCTCGCGAGGTTTGCCCTGCCTTGATCTCTCCGCCCCTCGCGAGCCTACCTAGTAAGGACGCTCCTAAGGAGGTCTTGTGTCGTCCGCCTCACGAGGCTTGGCCCCTCGCGAGGGTATTGAATGCCTTGTCGGTGAAGATGGGTCGTACAGGCCTGCTAGCACAGCCACGCCATGGGCCGCAGGCAGGCAAGTTTGGGAACCCCCGTTCCCAGAACACCGACACAAAGGTTTCCATATCGGTGCAACAAGACAAAGACCAGCAGGACGGAGGTCACCGTGGAGCCCAGGACATCGTCACCACCAGAGCCTTTGGCAGGCGAAGACCACCTTTTAGTCAGGATAAGTTGTACTGGTTGTCTCCCTTCAAATTTGGCTGTTGTTGAATCCCTTCCCGCCTACATTTCGGAAGAGGACCAGGTCCTCTATAAATAGGACTAGCCACCACAGTAGGAGGCAACTGATCTGGGATCAGATCCATCTCCATCCTCACACACACAAGCTCACCGGAGCTCAAGAACACCTCCCCTCAGGAGGCTGTTCTTCCCTTTTACTTGTTCATCCTCAGCCCAAGAGGTAATCCACCACACCACACTGGAGTAGGGTATTACACCACATCGGTGGCCCGAAGTATAATCTCTGTGTCCTTTCATCTGCGAGTTTGACATGCTGAGCTTTGAGATCGCGGGGAGTGGGTGAGCTAGGGTAGGGAGAGATATTCGTGCGCACCCCAGTGTTCGAACCTTGAGGGTTTTGCCGGAACCTGAAATCTGACATTTGGCGCGCCAGGTAGGGGTGCGCTGCTACCTCTTGAGCACTGCGTTGGATTTCCCTTGAAGAGGAAAGGGTGATGCAGCAAAGTAGCGTAAGTATTTCCCTTAGTTTTTAAGAACTAAGGTATCAATCCAGTAGGAGGCTACGCGCGAGTCCCTCACACTTACACAAAACAAATAAATCCTCGCAACCAACGCGATAAGGGGTTGTCAATGCCTTCACGATCACTTACGAGAGTGAGATCTGGTAGATATGATGGGATAATATTTTTGGCATTTTTATGACAAAGATGCAAAGTAAAATAAAAGCAAAGGTAATAACTAAGTGTTGGAAGATTAATATGATGAAGATAGACCCGGGGGCCATAGGTTTCACTAGTGGCTTCTCTCGAGAGCATAAGTATTTTACGGAGGGTGAATGAATTACTGTTGAGCAATTGACAGAATTAAGCATAGTTATGAGAATATCTAGGTATGATCATGTATATAGGCATCACGTCCGAGACAAGTAGACCGACTCCTGCCTGCTTCTACTACTATTACTCCACTCATCGACCGCTAAGCACTTCTCCCATTGCAAGAAAGATCAATCTAGTAGGCCAAACCAAAATGATAGTTCGAAGAGATTTGCAAAGATAACCAATCATACATAAAAAATTCAGAAGATTCAAATAGTGTTCATAGGTAATCTTGACCATAAACCCACAATTCATCGGTCTCAACAAACACACCGCAAAAAGAAGATTACATCGAATAGATCTCCAGGAGAGAGGGGGAGAACATTGTATTGAGATCCAAAAAGAGAGAAGAAGCCATGTAGCTACTAACTATGGACCCGAAGGTCTGAGGTGAACTACTCACACTTCATCGGAGAGGCTATAGTGTTGATGTAGAAGCCCTCCGTGATGGATGCCCCCTCCGCCGGAGCTCCGGAACAGGCCCCAAGATGGGATCTCATGGGTACAGAAGGTTGCGGCGGTGGAATTAGGTTTTTTGCTCCGTATCTAATCATTCGCGGGTACGTAGGTATATATAGGAGGAATGAAACCTTCGGAAACCTAGGAGGTGCCCCTTGCCTTGATCTCTCCGCCCCCTCCTCATTTATAGCAGGGGAAGGCCAACCGGCGACCCCCACGATCACATGTAATGATGTTTTTCTCTGCATGCATCAGGGACTCGTTAAGTCGGGCAGTTGCCGAGGCAGCGTGGGGAAGCGGGGACGCCCACGTCCCATCAATCGCCACGCGTCAACCAAGGCCGTAGGATGTTGGGGCCCGCGGCGCACTGCACTTGCCCCTTGGCTTTGCCTCGAAGCCAAGTCCGAGCACACCTTAGGCCCTGGGGCTACTGTCGGCGTCCTGGGAACGGGGGTCCCCAGACTTGCCTACCTGCGGCCCACGGCATGGCTCCACCAGCGGCCCTGTATGGCCCATCTTCATCAGCGAACACTCAAGACCCTCGCGAGGGGCCAAGCCTCGTGAGGCGGATGATACAAGACCTCCTCAGGGGCGGCCTCACTAGGCTGGCTCGCGAAGGGGCGGTGAGATCATGGCAAGGGGCACCTCGCGAGGTCCCTGTGACACAAGCCATGACGACCGAGGCCAGGCGGGCGCCAGGCGGGCGCCAACGTAGCGTACTCGTTCCCTCTTTGGTCCTAAAGAGGAAAGCGCAGGCGCGGAGTCCCTAGGCCGCAGGCAAAGATTTTCATATCAGTGCAACAAGACCAAGACCAGCAGCACGGCAGGACGGAGGTCACCGCGGAGCCAAGGACGGCGTCACCACCAGAGTCTTTGGCAGGCAAAGGCCACCTTTAGTCAGGATAACTTGTACTGGTTGTCTCCCTTCAAATTTGGCCGTTGATGGATCCCTTCTCGCCTACATTTGGGAAGAGGACCAAGGCCTCTATAAATAGGACTTGCCACCACAGTAGGAGGCAACTGATCCGGAATCAGATCCATCTCCATCCTCACACACACAAGCTCACCAAGCTCAAGAACACCTCCCCTCAGGAGGCTATTCTTCCCTTGTACTTGTTCATCCTCAGCCCAAGAGGCAATCCACCACACCACACTGGAGTAGGCTATTACACCACATCGGTGGCCCGAACCAGTATAAACTCGGTGTCCTTTGAGCTGAGAGTTCGACGTGCCAAGCTTTGACACCGCGTGGAGTGGGTGAGCTAGGGGAGGGAGAGATCTTTGTGTGCACCCGAGGTATCGAACCTTGAGGGTTTTGCCGGAACCCTTAATCCGACAACGGTGGGTGGTCGGGGGCCGAGCGATGCCTATTTCTCTTGTATGTACGCGCATGTGTGCAGGGCGTTGTGATCTAACTGCACCTGAGCGATGCGTTGGGCTCTAACTGAACCCGAGCGATTGCACTGCAGGCTACGCGTTACTGAACCCGAGCGATCGATCGATCCCTTGCTGTTAACTAGACCCGAGTGATTCCTTCACTACTGCTGCTAACTGAAGCCAATCGATGCTGCCTCTGGATGAACAGTGAGCATTGTTGGGGGGTTTGGATGAATAGTTCCTGGTGGGGGTCTGGATGAACAGGACCCAGTGGTAGTAGAGGCCGTTGCCGCTGGATGAACAGGACCCTGATCGATCGAGCTGGTTGGGGGTGGATGGACAGGACCACGTGGAGGGCTGGATGAAGAGGACGACCCCGTAGAGGGCTGGTTGAACAGTAGCCGGTGGAGGGCTGGATGAAAAGTAGCCCGTGGAGGGGTGGTTGAATAGGACCCCGTGGAGAGGGCTGGCTGAATAGTAGCCGGTGGAGGAGCGCGCGGTGGAGGCTGGATAACCAGGAGCCCGTGGATGAACAGTCGCAGGTAGAGGCTGGAGGAGGTCGACGGTGGATGAACAGTAGCCCGTGGAGGCAATCGACAGTGGAGATGAACAGTATCCCATGGAGTCCCGTTTTGCAGTACACCACACCCCTCCTGATGACCCCCGTTTCGACCGTAGCGCTCCAACACAAGTCTGTTTCCTCCGTTTCGTGGTACGCCACACCCCTCCCGATCAACAGGACCCCGTTTCAACCGTAGGAGGTCCAAGAGAAGTCCGTTTCCTCCGTTTTGCATTACACCAGACCCCTCCCGATGAACAAGATCCCGTTTCGACCGTGGCCGATCGAACACAAGGCCGTTTCCTCCGTTCTGCAGCACGCCAGGTCTCGTTCCATCGGTTGTTCCGTCCAAGCCGGTTGGCTCTCGATGAACACGATGTCGCATTCCGTTCCAACCCAGCCAGTTGGCTCCCGATGAAGACGACGACGACGCAGTTTCTCCGTTCTGACTTAGCCATATACACGAGCCTTGGGCGTACGTATACGCGAGTAGGCGTTCGAGACCCTGCCCGTATGTACGTATGTGGCCGTATTTTCTTTCTTGCATCCTGGCCGCTGTGCGTATGTGTACATGCTATGTGTGCGCCTCTACGTACTACGACACATGACCTTCCTTACACGGGCACGGTTCATTGCTGCAGCCTGCAGACTGACCGATCGACCAGTATGTACATACACGTTCGCGACCAGAATGACAACGCTGCATACGGTTCGACCAGGTGGGTCCTGACTGTCAGGCACTTCCATGCGTGCGAAGAGGTAGCTGGTGGGTCCCAGTTTTCAGGGGGCAAATCAATTTTTTGCTCGTAATATGGACGCACTTCCTTGCGTGCGAAGATGTAGCTGGTGGGTCCAAGCAGTCAGGGGGAAATGTTTTTTTTGCAAAATACGGTGGCCTGTCTGGTGGGTCCCTACTATCAGGTGGAGGAATCATTATTTTGCGCGTAATTAGGAGGCATTTCCTTGCGTGCGACCGTGGACACAGCTGTCAGCCTCTCCACGTATAGTCCACGTCCGATGGATGTCATTCATTGACTACGTTGACCACGGCGCGTCGAGAGCACCAGGGCGGTGGACGACGGTGGGGCCTAGAAAGGGAACGACACGAAGCCGGGGAAGACTCATCAGTGGTTGCCTACGCGGTTGGGAGTACGAGGGTTTACTGGTTTGGCTGCTATCGCTGGAAAATAACAGGAGGTCTGGGTGAGTAGAGGAATGGCCTGGCCAACAATGGAGTAGGGTGGGGCGGTGCGGCCTGTGCGGCAGCAGAGCCGGCCACGGGAGGCGAGAGCAGGCAGTCCCACCGGCGCTGGTTTGGGCAGCTGGAGCAAGAAGACCAGAGGTTGAAGAAGCACTACGGCCTTTGGATGGACATCGTACGGTCTCTGCAGCTAGAATCGTTTATATTGATAAGTTGACAAAGCCCTTGGTACGCGTCAACTTAGTAGGCCCACAGGTCGGTGCGGCCCAGATGTTAGGGGGAGGAATCATTTTTTGGGCGGCTGAAGCTAGAATATCCGAGATTGAAGAAGAAGCACGGCATCTGTTGGATGGACATCCAACGGCCACTACTGCTAGAACCGTGTGTTGACTATAAGTTGACAAAGCCTTGCATACTCGTCAACTTACTTTTTTTAGGGGACGCGTCAACTTAGTAGGTCCACAAGTGTGTGCTAGAGAACTTATAACCCATTTGTGATTTGTAAGAATGTACAACCCATTTTTGAATTCTAATGGAATTTACTACAACCCATTTACGGTTTGTTAAACGTACAACCCATTTTCTAGCTAGGACAAAGATTAATAATTTCAACCAACCATTCAAAACTGAATTCAATAAAATTTCCCACATTTTGATGGGATCCGAAATATTTTTATCCCAAAATTTCTAGTCAAATTAGATACAATTTCAATATAAATTTGTATTACGTAAAAATCCAACGAAACATTGTGCGCGCAACAATAAATGAAATGAAAATTTTCAAATCCAAAAATAATATCTATAAACTAATTACGTGTTTGGTGCATTTTTTATAGTTACTGTCCAGTTTTTATAATTACATCCCATTTATTATTTCTTAAAGCCCATTTTCTTATTAAGCCTAATGCATCCCCCCTTGGAAAGATTTGCGGCCCAGCGGGGCGGAGAATAACAAGTTGACCTTGCATGGGTACTCCTAAAAAAATGTATAGCTGGGCTAGCCATTTTCAGCATGAAAAACACTAGCATCTGGGCTGGATATCTGGCCTGGGCTAGACGGGCCATAGCCCGCCCAGTTCATACCCTTCTTTTATCTAGACAACAACGAAAACATCGCTCAAGAAAAACTCTGCAGTGCTCACACCTCAAAAACACAAATACTGCTCGAGTTGTTTGGTCCCAGCTGTCGGCCGCTCCTTGTGCAATTCTCTTGTTTATTGACTACATAGGTTGACAATGGTGTGGGACCGTGATGTCAGGAAACCAGGAGGAAGCAAAAAAATTATAGTTGTATATAATAAGGAGGCACTTGCGTACGTGCGGCTATGGCCCTAGTGGGTCCCCACTGTCATCCTCTCCAAGTAAAGTCATCTCCTCACCCCTCATGTTCGTTGACCATGTTGACAACGCGAGACAGCGGCGCCACGGTGAGCGCAACAACACGGAGGACGACGGAGAGGGCCACGTGGGCCCTAAGGATGGTCTGATACAGCGTCCGCTGCTCATTCGAGAAGCTAGGATCATAGGGCCACATGTCTGTGATGGCATTGTTGTTCGCTTGTTCACTAGTGCTCGTTGAGGAGACGGACATTGCAGCACAGGTCCTCCTACGCTGGTAGCTCTTCCGCCATTAGGGCTTCGAAGTGCGGCCGCACCTGCTCTATGGTGAACAAGGCGTTAACCGGCTTGGACAGTGGCGCCGGATCCTGGTCAAAAGCTACGTCCATTGTCTGATTGTTGACGCTCAGCTCGGTGCACTCGCTGGTGAGCCAGCATATCCGACACCTGGACCGACCCGTTGTCAAGCATGAGTCTGACTGCCCTGGCCCACCCAGACCACCACCCTTGCCCGCGCGCGCTTTCCACCCGAAAGGTCAGCGCCGCCCGCCCCGCTTCCCGGTGCAGGCGATTGCTCCGCCTTCAAACGACACAAGTGTTGTCCGTCTGTCCGTCTACCGCCCACACTAATGATACGCGGTTGCCGAGGCGGCTACTCTGGCGCCACAGCTCCGTCCCTCCGCCGCCCACCATTGCTATATAAACTGCTACGCCGGCCATACCCACAATCATACGCCTCTGTTCCCTTTCTCTTGTCCACACCACTACTGCCCACCATGGCTTCCTCGTGCTCCAGTGCTCTTTGGGATGGGCGGACGATGGACCACAAGGAGATGCAGCCATTGCTACCGACTAGCTCGCCGGCAGGTAGCCAGAGGACGACGATGTCCCAATGGATGACATGGTAGTCGACGATCCTGCGCCAACCCCCTCTTCAGCGCCATCCTCGAGGGTGCATTGCACCATGACCATCAGCGAGGCCCGTGCCCAATACACGGACACGGTGAGGCAGAAGTGTCAGGAGAAGTTCCGGGAGGCGCAGGCCGACGCCGCCTACAACCACCATCTCCTCGAGGAGCATCTGCAGGCAGAGGAGCAGATTGCCGCAGAGCGGGTGGAGCAGGAGGCGCTGCTCGACTCGTAACGCTCCGCCCGCGAGGGCCGCCTCGAGCGCTGGCGGTACAGCATGCGGGTGGCGGAGGCTGCAGCCTCCTACAAAGAGGGCAATGGAGGTGATGTTTGGCAAGACCGAGGACGAGGAAAACGACAATGCCGGCTGGGACGAGTCCTCGCTCCGCTCGCATCGACGAGGCCCTGCTCCGCCGAGGCCCCGCGGCGCCAACAATGAGGCAGAGGACACCTCCGGCTCCGCCGAGGCTCTGCCCCACCGGCACCGAGGCGGAGGACCTCGCCGGCTTCGGCGAGGCCCTACTCCGCCGAGGCCCCGCCCGCCAACAACAAGCATTGGTGCGCGTCGGTCCTAAACAAACGGTCGCCAAGTGAGTGTGTGTGATAGGGTGTCCTTCCCACACGACCCAGAAATCGTCGGGGATAGGCCTTCCCAGGACCCAGGCTGGGGCCGTGTGCGATCGGATGAGACATCGAAACCCTATCATTTCCGTAGGTATGTACATCCCACACGGTGAATCCCAGAAATCATTTCCGTAGGTATGTACATCCCACACGGTGAATCCCAGAAATCATTTCCGTAGGTATGTACATCCCACACGGTAATCCGAGAAAATCATTTCCGTAGGAATGTTCATCCCACACGGTGAATCCCGGAAAAACATTTCCATTCGTATGTATATCACACACGGTCAATCCAAGGAATACGTTTCCGTTCTTATGTACATCTCACACAGTCAATCCAGGGAAAATGTTTCCGTTCGGACGTAAATGCCACACAGTTTTATGTGTAGGATCGTGTGTGAAAGGTGTAACTATCACACACGGTCTTCCTTGGTTAATTGTTTGCTTTTAACAACTATATCACACATGATTTGATGAAGAAAACTATGTGGCATTGGGCTATCCATCGCAACCGCTTTTACTGCTAGAACCGTTTGCAAAGGTCCATGACACATTTAGCAGGTTTATTAGTTTACAATTAATAATTCCAATATTACACAAATTCACATTTCATATCGAAGAGCTATTTGCTAATTTCATATCAGGCACATAAATATATTATGACATCACAATATGGTAGCTACATGAAAACAACACAGTACAACATATAAGTAGTTCAACTTCATAAGAAAAATATATCCATTTCCCTAATCGAGATCATCCAGGCTCGTCTTATCCACATCTGCTTTCAGTTCAGTAAGAACCCGTTTTGCACGGGTCAACTGGGAAAGTGCCTCCTCCTTCGCCAACACCATCTTAGCAAAGTCTTTTTTTAAAATATGAGCTCATTCTCCACCAACTTTTTATCCCGCATCTTGAAATATGCTTCAGCGTTGACAAGACTTTCTCTAAGCCTAGCTGTGTTCACTTCCTCATACATGCTCCAGAGCTCCGTTAGGCACATCTTCAAAGACTGTGGCCACTCTTGATCAACCCACTCCAAGTAAGAACACTTACGTTCATCCTATAATATTTAAAACTAGATCAGTAACAATTATAGGGGAAATGGGTTTATAGCAACATAGAAAATCACCAATGCTTATTTTGAAAAACTAAAGAAACATGTTAATTATGACATATCTTCTCAAAAAGATGAATGTGCAAATGAAATAATTGTTACAGAGACAACAACCAAATTCTAGAACATCATAAGCTATAATTAACTACACACTACTAGGAAAAGGGCTATATATGGAATTGACACTAATGGCGCACCAGACATGTGGTGCGCCATTAGTATATACTAATGGCGCACCACCATCTGATGCGCCATTAGTGTTGAAATTACTAATGGCGCACCTGCCCAGTGCGCCATTAGTACCAATTTTTTTTTGAACTAGTGCGCCTGTCCAAACATACTAATGGCGCATCCGCTTGTGGTGCGCCATTACTAGTTGTAACTAGTAATGGCGCACCAGCCAGAAGGTGCGCCACTAATGTTTTTTTTATTATTGTTTTTATTCCTTTTTTTGCAAAAGTACTAATGGCGCACCACCGAAGTGCGCCATTAGTAACTGGATTACTAATGGCGCACCACTGGGGGTGCGCCATTAGTAACCTGGATTACTAATGGCGCATTTGTTCTTTGGTGCGCCATTAGTAAGTGGGCAGCAACAAGATATTTTGGGCAGCCTCTCCTCCCACACTCACTTTCTCCCCACTTCATTCTCTCCACCGCCTCCTCCTTGTCTCTGGTGCCTCCTCTTTTTCACCTCATTTCCACCATAGATTCATTCAAATTAAGTGGTTAAGTTACCTTGTTTTGCTAGGTAAGTAAGGGGGGAAGCTATATTTATGTTGTTCTCCCTACAACAATGTGCACATGCACTTTTATGGCCTAGCTAGATCTATGTATGTTCGTGGTGTTGCATATGTTTGTGGTGTTGCATATGTGTTTGTGTTTGGAGGTGTACCGGTATTTGAAATGCGATAGTTGCCAATATTTTGCGGAATGTTGATTCATTTCCTTTTAAGCGAGAATTTTGGCATTAAGAATTCTTTTTGGTCATATTTTTAGGGAAATTAATGCAAAATAATTTCTTTGTTCTAAAATATCGATTTGCTCTACCGCATGACCATTATGGTCCGCATACGATGACCGAAGGCATCATGAATAGGTTTTGAGGTCCTTGAAGGCGAGATGCTTCAAAAGAACGAGAAGGAGATAAGATGTCCGTGTCGAAGATGCAAGCTGAATAGCCTTATTGCGGACCCGGATTCCGGGCAGGTGCGGGACCACCTGCTCTTGCGTGGTTTCATGGATGGCTATCGGTGGCAAGGTGATGAAGATGACTACGAAGTCGTCCATGGGGGCCGGGCAAGAAATGAGGAAGGGCAGCAAGACAACCACCGCGGCTCGGGGCGAGAAGACGAAGAATCCCGGAGATGATCACGACGGTGATCTTTGTACCTGATCATCATGTAGAAGATGCAGGACATGATGATGATGCGGCGGAGCGAGACGACGCTGGACCATCGATGGGCTGGGTGCAGGACCCTCATATTCAAGAGCTGCTTCTCAAGCGACGGATAACGCAAGAGCTGCCGCCCGAGAGAAAGCCAAGATGGATCAACTTGAGTTAGACGCGGTTACTCCATTGTATGAAGGATGCAGGCCGAGGATGCCCGCTTTGAAAGTAACGCTCATGGCTCACGAAGATGAAGGTAAAACACAAAATGACCGACGCATGCTTCGACGAGAACATGTCATTACAGCACGAACGTCTTCCCAAGGGGAACAAGTGCCCGACCAGTTTGGAGGAGGCGAACAAAATCGTGTGTCCTTTGGATTTACCGCACGTGAAATACCATGTGTGCATGAACAATTGCATCATTTATCGGGACGAGCACGCGAAGTCTACCATATGTCCGGTGTGCGGTGTCACTCGATACAAGAAGAGGAAGAAAGCTCCTCGAAAAGTGGTGTGGTACTTTCCGATCACTCCTCGTCTGCAGCGGTATTTCGCGGAGCCTAAGGTAGCAAAGCTCCTGCGTTGGCACGCGGATAGGGAGGAGAAGAAGCGAGAAGATGATGCAAATGATCCGGAGATAGATAAGAAAGACAAGATGCTGAGTCACCCTAAGGATGCGAGCGGTGGCAAGCGTTGAACTTGAATACCAGAATTTGGGAACGATCCAAGGAACATCGTCTTTGGCGCGAGCACCGATGGAGTCAATCCGTTTGGCAGCGGAGAAGCACACATAGCACGGCCTGTGTTTGTGTGGATGTACAACCTTCCCCGGTTGTGCATGAAGAGGAAGTACATTCACATGAGTATGCTAATTGAAGGGCCGAAACAACCGAGGAACGACATCAATGCATATCTGGGGCTGCTGAAAGAGGAGCTTGACACGCTGTGGAAAACGCCACCAATACGTGGACGCCGCAGAGAAAGAATATTTCCCTATGAGAGCCGCCTTTGCTCACGACGGTGCCACGACTATCTCGATTACGGATATCTTGCGGGCAGGTAGTCCACGGATTTTTACGGATGCGTAAGATGAATGGATGACACAATGTATCGCCAGCTAGATAGAGATCCGGGTCTTGAAAACCGTGTTCATGGGACATCGAAGGTGGCTTAGCGGCGATGACCCGTGGAGGAAACGCAAGGATCTGTTCGATGGTGAAACCGAACCCCGAAAAACGCCTATGTCACGAGGAGCGGCGAGGAAATAGACAAGCTGTTGAAAAATTGGAAAGACTGCCTTGCCGGAAAGAAGCAAAAGGCGCCAGAGCCGGAAAGAAGCGAAAAGGCGCCAGAGCAGCTGAAGGTATGGAAAACGAGGTCTGCATTTTACGGGACTTGCCGTCTTGGAAGATCCACTCCGTCGCCAGCGGCCCCTCCGTCGACAGAGGCCGGCACCTCTTGAAGCGGCCCCTCCGTCAATCGCACGCCCGCCGTTGGCGGTAAGGCCGACATTAGCCGAGCTCGGCGCCATCATCACGGTAACTAATTAAGCCTCTCTCGTGAGGACTTCATCTCCTTGCCTTTGATCGGGCATCCCCGACGCCCTACATGTTTTTGCAGCGCCGCCGCGTTCCGTGCACTCTCCTCCACTTCGTGAACAATGAGTTGGTCGATGTCGCCAAGGGCAAAATAGTTCAACCGGGCAACCCTTGTTCCACGGTACCCGGATGCCACCCAACTTGTTTAGGGTTCAACTGGTTCGGTGCCGCCAGGCTGCGACGAGTTGTTACCTCCGAATCGACCCGTCGGGGCCGACGATGAAGACGTGATGACCCTCGGCCGCCTTTGCTGAGCTGGCCCTGCTTTGGCCGAAGAGCTGATTCGTTTGGGGCGGGGACACCACCCAAAGACAACACCGCCAGGTCGTGCGGCGCCAAGTCGGCCCCATGGCAAGACCGCCAGAACGGTGCCGGACATCCCTATGCCACTGGATCCAAACATGCATATGGCACGGGATCGTAACGACGACGACGGCGACTATGATACATTTGGCAACGTCGATCGGTACTTTTCCGAGCATGGAGTGCGATGGCGACTTCATGGGGCCTCCTTCTCAAGAACCAAACCCAACAAAAGACGTGTGCGATCTAGCTGGTACCGCGGAGAAGCCAAGTTGCAACAGCGCCGTCTGGCGTTCAGCTCTCGAGACGCCTCCATTTGCCGACTTCACCGAGCCTCGGATAGGCGAGGTGCGAATATTATCAGCCCCAACACACTCAAGAAGGCGGTCTGTGAGCAAAACTCGGTCCCATTACAGGAGAAGAAGAAGGCACGCAAAAGAAAGACTAAGAAGGGTGCGAGCCACCGGCACCGAGTACGATCCGTGCTCGGGACGGGCCACCTTCACCGCAGGATATCTCGAGGAGGGTGCATGTGGCGGGTAGGGCGATGCTACCGACAAATATGCTCAATGCTGCAACCCGGTGCTATGCGGAGTCTGCATGATGGTGTTCTTTCTTTGGAGAAGCGGCGTCTCGTGGAGAAGGATGTGGCATACCGGTTTTCGCGGCCAAGGTGCGAGGGCAAGGGCTTTGTGGATAACTCCATCGGGCATACGATCGTCCTGCGTTTTGATGACATCCACGCTATGTTGAACCTTCATCCGCTGCACTACACCTTCATTCGGCTATTTTCGCTGAGTATGGAGATGCGGATCATTCGCGACAAGACCCCGGACATCGTGATAGTCGACCCCTTCTACATGCGTGCCAAGATCTTGGGCAGCGCTGGGGACCGGCAAGTCGCGAGTTCTTACCTCGAAGGCGTCATTACGGCAAACCAAGATAAGGATAACTTCCTCGTGCCTTACTTTCCCGAGTAAGTCCTCCCCTCAACCGCCCGTAACATATGAATTCTTACATTTCGATCGTTTTCTTTTAACATTCCGTGTTTTCTGCGGTGACACACGTTGCACGCTCATCCTCCTAAGCCCCAAATATTCCATGGCCACGTATTTCGACCCGGACCGTCGATCGAACGTAGACTACACAAATGTCAAGAAGGTTCTTGATGATGTTCTCCCGCCACGCCAAATCTAGAGGCACGTTCACCAGGCCTATTCGTAAATCTGGCAAGCACGTGTTCTCCCACAATCGACGTTCTGCTGCGTCAAGCAGCCGGGTGATCGGAAGGGTGCCTACTACGCCATCCATCACATGCGGGCGATCGTGACGGGACCATCATCAACTTCTGCTACTGAGTAAACTTAAAGATTGGGCCGCGAGCGTGTCGGCAATCCAGGACGCGGACCTCCGACAAGAATTCTTTCGCATCCAGTCGGAGTTTGCGGAAATCATCCATCAAGATGTCATTCGTACCTCGGGGCAGTTCTACCTCAGAAATCAACCGTCCAACAGTGACATCGACACAATGCTACAAATGCAGGATGACAACGCCCGTTCTTTCATGACTCCCACGATAGACGACGGCTTCATCCACGCTCCGGTCCCTTGAGTCGAGTTGTCTAGTTCTGAAACATCGATTGGCTCATGTTGTAATTAAACTTTAATGAACTTGTAGTATGTCTCTTTGGTTTCGAGAGTCGTTCAACTTAGATGTAATCGATGCTATTAATGTCTTGCTTTTCTCTACCGATCGTTCATTGCATACTTATATATTGCTTATGTATTGTCTGTGAATTGGTACTAACGTTTACGTTTGGCTAGTGCATAGCGATGCCGACGTATGTCGTGTACAAGGGTAAGGTTCGGAGTCTACGATGGTGGGAGGAGTGTCGGAGACAGGTTCACCGATTCAGCGATAACAGTTACAAAGGGTACACCACTAGGGCCGAGGCGAATCTAGATACGCCCGCTATCTAGCGGGAGAGGGAAGGAGCGTTGGAGGAACCGGATGAAGGCGAAGTTTCATCGTGATGATGCTCATCGTGATGACCGCAGCTCTCTTCTATGTAATGGTAGTTTAGATGATCGATATCGACTTGTAATGTGAAGACAAACTCGCTACTCGCGGTCTCGAGACTTGTAATATAATGTTCTATCTTTGTTCGGTCTTTTCAATTTGGAGACTAATATGATGAATTGTATTCGGAGACTAATATGATGAATTGTATTCAAAGACTAATCTTCTATTGTATTTGATGAATCTGTTGTTGATGTGTCTGTCTATATTTTGTCAAATTATACATTTTGTAACCTGTGCAAAAAACAGAAAATAAAAAATAAAAAACCTAATACTCATACTAATGGCGCATCACATGACGGTGCGCCATTAGTATGACAAAGGCATACTAATGGCGCATCACGGGTAGTGCGCCATTAGTATCTGTGATTACTAATGGCGCATTCAGAGGTGGTGCGCCATTAGTATGCCAAAGCACTGGTATACATGGCCCCGGGAGGCATACTAATGGCGCACCTGGCCTATACTAATGGCGCACCAGCAGTCGCCATTAGTACCAGATACTAATGGCGCACGGTGGTGCGCCATTAGTAAAAATTACTAATGGCGTGCTATTAATGGCGCACCACAGATGCGCCATTAATAGCCATACTAGGTGCGCCATTAGTAGGGGTTTTTCTAGTAGTGACAACAACGCTACAAGTTCATACTCATGTACAATAAATAACAGATTGAACATTTTATGAGGAAGGTAAATATAACTGCAACAGCATAGCTACAGTGTTTGGATGACAGCAAATTGATACTAACAGGTGTGTACATGCACAAATTTAGTAAGATAGAACTAATGGCACTAAGGCCGTCCACTAAGTATGCTAAAACTGGTGTAAAGACAAATGTTGCTACATCTCGCACTGGTGCCCTGAACTGGCGAGCCAATGCAGCGGGAAAAAAATCAGGGACCTGGACTCCAAAGCACGTAGTTGCTCCGATGCCCAGTTCCTTCGTGCCACGAAGATTTAGTATTTTACTGCTTGGCTGCTCGGATGTGTGGACCAAAGTTGGCTGCACAAACTGCTGAAGCGGTGCCAACTAATTTTCTAATGGCACCGCTGATGAGATGGAAACAATTTAAGATACTAGGTACAAACTGTGACACTGTCTTAGGATGTGTTTGGCTGAAGGTGTGGTATGAATGGGTTGGGACCGTGACAGCGTGTGAATCACATCTAACAAATGATTTGTAACAACGGAAGAGGGTCTAACCTTCTCTACACATGCCAGAAACTTCCTCCCAGTGTCCACATAATCAAACGCAAGTAGCTTCATGCATGGAGATTGATGGTGACAACGAGCAGATAGATCTTCATCCACCCCGCTCCATTCATTGCCACTGATGGTCTTAGGGAGCTACAAGAGGAAGAAACGACTCAAATCGACCTCCGGGTAAAAATCCTTCATTCCAAGTCATAGTCCCAGAGAGAGAAGTGAGGCATACCCGGGTGGTGAAGGAGTAGTCACCAGAGGAGGCACCGCTGGAAATGTCTTTGAAGAAGACCATGACGACCCCGGCGGTAGAATGCGAGACGGCGAGAGCGAGGAAGCGGCTATAGCTTAGCAAGGAAGGAAGGAAGGAGGAAACAGGGGAAATGTGACTTTTGGTCGGGGAGAAAAGGGGGTGGGGAAGGGGGGAAGGGCGGTGGGGGTAGATATTTTGGCGGTAGGCCAAAATTTTGGAAATATGGAGGGAAACTTTGCGAGCGGTGCCGCCGGACCATTCACTTTGAACGATTGTGTGCATCACAAACGATTCTTCTGCTTTACACGCATGGGATGAGTTTGATAATTCAAATTTTGGTCTCAAGGCATGGGCACATTCACTTTGAATGCACGCGGTGCCGCCGGACCATTCACTTTGAACGATTGTGTGCATCGCAAACGATTCTTCTGCTTTACGTGCGTGGGATGAGTTTGATAATTCAAATTTTTGGTGGAAATTTCCCCGGGTACGTCATTGCATAATTTAACATCGCTTGCTATTTTGGGCACACAAAAGAGAGTACAGCAGACAAACCACACTTACCAAATCGAGCAATTTTAGTAATTACACATATCTAGTTGACCTAAACATTGCTCTAACAAAAGACCAGCATTAAAAACAAAGCCTAAGTACGCATAATTAAAAATCCGCTGCCGCGCCGGCCTATGCATCGCCGGTGTGAGATCAGACATCGATGACTTGTATTGGTGACATGCCGCCCTTGGTGGACTCCGCGTCCCCCCTGCTAATGTCGACCACGTCCTCGTCCTCGGCGCCGCCCTCAAGGTGGTAGTACTCGTAGTAGTGGCTGCGCCAGAGCTCGTGTTGGTACTCCACCACCGATTCCTTGATGGACAGACTCTTCTCTATCTCCACCTCGGCCACGCGCAACTCCTCCTCCCGGCGCTCCTCGATCTCCGTCGCCTCCTGCATCTCCAGCTCCCTCACAGCGACCTCATGAGGAAGCAGGTGCCCCATGGCCAGTGCCGCCTTTTCAGACGTGGGTTGCATGCTGGAGTCTCAGGAGGCCTGGAATATCTTGGCGTGTGCATCCTCGATCTTGGCGTGGAAGGCCTCGACCCGGGCCAGGGCGACATCAGTGGCACAAACGGCAGCTCGAGCGCTCTCGTCGTTTGCAGCCGCCGTCGCAGCAGCAGCTGCAGCCATCTCGGCTGCTGCTGCTGCCCTGTCGATTGTCGCAGATGCCCTCTCAGCAGAAGCGGACGCGCCCAATGCGGATGCGGTGGCACTCTCAGCGTAGGCGGCCGCGCTCTCGGCACAGGCGGTGGCGCTCGGGGGGGGGGGGGGGGGGACGCGGCCATTGTACGGGCCTTCACGAAGCGTTTCAACGTCATAATCTTTGCAAGAAGGGGGTTCGGGAATGGGGATCTGGATTCGTGGATTCGAGGGTTCTTTGGCACTAGAGCGGAGCAGCGGCGAAGCTTAAGGAGGGAGACTTAAATAGACCCAGATATTTTAACCGCAAACGGTTCCTAGAAAACAACCGTGTGTGATGTTCTAGATATTTTTTATCAGTTGTGAAAGACGAATTTTGAATAAAGTGCCAACGGATGGTGTTTTAAATGAACGAGAAATTTTGTAGTACTAATACACCTGACATGTTAAATTTTGGAAAATTTCAGGGGTCATTTGACCTTCTAAGACATTTAAGTAATTTTCTAGCCATTTAATGACCGTAATTGAAATTTGAACTACATGTACATGCAACAGCAAACCATAACGGTTTGAAAACTCATATTTCGTGTACTTGTGTGCGATTTAATTCCATGTGCAGTAAATTGGAAGGAATTTTCAAACATATTGGTCTAACGGCTATGACACAATTAAGCATGGAGTGACATGGCATTTTAATTCCAAAAATAAAAAACAGAAACACATGAAACCTTGGTTCATGTAATGTCATGCCACCAGGATGATATGGTAAAAAAAATTGGCATGTTTGACCAAATTTTGGACACACACCCCTCACAAACCAGAGAAACTCAATAGAAGGCTCGTGGTTCCGAGAGGGAACAATGCATGTTTGATGACGAATGGGAGATAGGTTCCTCTTACGGCCTTCAATTTTTTTTCTATGTCTAACGTGCACTACTACAACTGTAATGTGATATTTTTGAAAATTCTAGGGGTCATTTGACATTTTAAAGACATTTAAGAGATTTTCTAGCCATTTAATGACCGTAATTCAAATTTGAACTACATCTACATGCAAGGCGTAACCGAAACGGTTTGAAAAATCATATTTGTGCACTTGTGTGCGATTTAATTCCATGTGCAGTAAACTAGAAGGAATTTTCAAACATATTTGTATCACGACATGGACACATATGCATGAATACGTATGCATGGAGTGGCATGTCATTTTAATTCCAAAAAAACCAGAAACGCATGAAACCTTGGTTGATGTAATGTCATGCCACCAAGATGATGTGGTAAAGAAATTGGCATGTTTGACGAAAGTTTGGACACACACCCCTCACAAATCAGATCAACTCGCTAGAAGGTTCGTGGTTCCGAGAGGGAACAATGCATGTTTGATGACGAACGGGAGATAGCTTCCTCTTACGGCCTTCAAATTTTTCCTACGTCTAACATGCACTACTACAACTGTAATGTGAAATTTTGGAAAATTCTAGGGGTCATTTGACATTTTAAAGACATTTAAGTGATTTTCTTACCATTTAATGACCGTAATTCAAAATTGAACTACATCTACATGCAACGCCTAACCAAAACGTTTTGAAAAATCATATATGTGTACTTGTGTGCGAGTTAATTTCATTTGTTGTAAATTAGAAGGAATTTTCAAACATATTGGTCTCACGACATGGACACATGCATACATATGCATGGAGTGACATGGCATTTTAATTCAAAAAATAGAAAAATGATGAGAAACACATGAAACCTTGGTTGATGTAATATCATGCCACCAAGATGATGTGGTAAAGAAATTGGCGTGTTTGACGAACGTTTGGACACGCACCCCTCACAAACCAGAGCAACTCGCTAGAAGGTTCGTTGTTCCGAGAGGGAACAATGCATGTTTAATGACAAACTGGATATTGCTTCCTCTTACGGCCTTCAAATTTTTTCCTACTTTAACATGCACTAATACAACTGTCATGTGAAAATTTGGTAAATTTCAGGGGTCATTTGACCTTTGAAAGACATTTAAGTGATTTTCTAACCATTTAATGACCGTAATTCAAATTTGAACTACATCTACATGCAACGCCTAACCATAACGGTTTGAAAATTATATTTTTGTGTACTTGGGTTCGAGTTAATTCGAAGGAATTTTCAAACATATTGGTGTCAAGGCATCGACACATGCATGGAGTGCATGCCATGGCATTTTAATTCCGAAAAATTAAAAAATGATCAGAAAAACATGAAACCTTGCTTGATATAATGTCATGCCACCAAGATGATGTGGTACAGAAATTGGCATGTTTGACGAAAGTTTGGACACGCACCCCTCACAAACCAGAGCAACTCGCTAGAAGGTTCGTGGTTCCGAGAGGGAACAATGCATGTTTGATGATGAACGGGAGATAGCTTCCTCCTACGGAGGCCTTGAATTTTTTCAACGTCTAACGTGCACTACTACAACTGTAATGTGAAATTTTGGAAAATTCTAGGGGTCATTTGACCTTTCAAAGACATTTAAGTGATTTTCTAACCATTTAATGACTATAATTCAAATTTGAATTACATCTACATGCAACACCTAACCAAAACAGTTTGAAAAATCATATCTGTGTACTTGTGTGTGAGTTAATTCCATGTGCAGTAAATTAGAAGGAATTTTCAAACATATTGGTTTCACGACATGGACACATGCATACGTATGCATGGAGTGACATGGCATTGTAATTCAAAAATATAGAAAAATGATCAGAAACACATGAAACCTTGGTTGATGTAATGTCATGCCACCAAGATGATGTTGTAAAGAAATTGGCATGTTTGACGAACGCTTGGACACACGCCCCTCACAAACCGGAGCAACTCGCTAGAAGGTTCGTGGCTCCGTGAGGGAACAATGCATGTTTGATGACGAACGGGAAATAACTTCCTCTTACGGCCTTCAAGTTTTTTCCTACGTTTAACGTGCACTAGTACAACTGTCATATGAAAATTTGGTAAATTTCAGGGGTCATTTGACCTTCTAAAGACATTTAAGTGATTTTCTAACCTTTTAATGACCGCAATTCAAATTTGAACTACATCTACATGCAACGCCTAACCAAAACGGTTTGAAAAATCATATTTTTGTTTGCTTGTGTGCGAGTTAATTCCATGTGCAGTTAATTCGAAGGAATTTTCAAACATATTGGTGTCAAGGCATCGGCACGTGCATGGAGTGCATGCCATGGCATTTTAATTCCAAAAATTTTAAAAATTATTAGAAAAACATGAAACCTTGCTTGATATAATGTCATGCCACCAAGATGATGTGGTACAGAAATTGGCATGTTTGACGAAAGTTTGGACACGAACCCCTCACAAACCGGAGCAACTCGCTACAGGGTTCGTGGTTCCGAGAGGGAACAATGCATGTTTGATGATGAACGGGAGATAGCTTCCTCTTACGGAGGCCTTGAAATTTTTTCAACGTCTAACGTGCACTACTACAACTGTAATGTGAAATTTTGGAAAATTCTAGGGGTCATTTGACCTTTCAAAGACATTTAAGTGATTTTCTAACCATTTAATGACTGTAATTCAAATTTGAATTACATCTACATGCAACACCTAACCAAAACGGTTTGAAAAATCATATCCTATGTACTTGTGTGTGAGTTAATTCCATGTGCAGTAAATTAGAAGGAATTTTCAAACATATTGGTCTCACGACATGGACACATGCATACGTATGCATGGAGTGACATGGCATTGTAATTCAAAAAAATAGAAAAATGATCAGAAACACATGAAACCTTGGTTGATGTAATGTCATGCCACCAATATGATGTTGTATAGAAATTGGCATGTTTGACGAACGCTTGGACACACGCCCCTCACAAACCGGAGCAACTCGCTAGAAGGTTCGTGGCTCCGTGAGGGAACAATGCACGTTTGATGACGAACGGAAAATAACTTCCTCTTACGTCCTTCAAATTTTTTCCTACGTTTAACGTGCACTAGTACAACTGTCATGTGAAAATTTTGTAAATTTCAGGGGTCATTTGACCTTCTAAAGACGTTTAAGTGATTTTCTAACCTTTTAATGACCGTAATTCAAATTTGAACAACATCTACATGCAACGCCTAACCAAAACGGTTCGAAAAATCATATTTTTGTGTACTTGTGTGCGAGTTAATTCCATGTGCAGTTAATTCGAAGGAATTTTCAAACATAATGGTGTCAAGGCATCGGCACGTGCATGGAGTGCATGCCATGGCATTTTAATTCCAAAAATTTAAAAAATGATCATAAAAACATGAAACCTTGCTTGATATAATGTCATGCCACCAAGATGATGTGGTACAGAAATTGGCATGTTTGACAAAAGTTTGGACACGCACCCCTCACAAACTAGAGCAACTCTCTAGAAGGTTCGTGGTTCCGAGAGGGAACAATGCATGTTTGATGATGAACGGGAGATAGCTTCCTCTTACGGTGGCCTTGAAATTTCAGCGTCTAACGTGCACTACTACAACTGTAATGTGAAATTTTGGAAAATTCTATGGGTCATTTGACCTTTCAAAGACATTTAAGTGATTTTCTAACCATTTAATGACTGTAATTCAAATTTGAACTACATCTACATGCAACACCTAACCAAAACTGTTTGAAAAATCATATCTGTGTACTTGTGTGTGAGTTAATTCCATGTGCAGTAAATTAGAAGGAATTTTCAAACATATTGGTCTCACGACATGGACACATGCATACGTATGCATGGAGTGACATGGCATTTTAATTCAAATAATAGAAAAATGATCAGAAACACACGAAACATTGGTTGATGTAATGTCATGCCACCAAGATGATGTCGTAAAGAAATTGGCATGTTTGACGAACGTTTGGACACACGCCCCTCACAAACCGGAGCAACTCGCTAGAAGGTTCGTGGCTCTGTGAGGGAACAATGCATGTTTGATGACGATCGGGAAATAACTTCCTCTTACGGCCTTCAAACTTTTTTTCCTACATTTAACATGCACTAATACAATTGTCATGTGAAAATTTGGTAAATTTCAGGGGTCCTTTGACCTTCTAAAGACATTTAAGTGATTTTCTAACCTTTTAATGACCGTAATTCAAATTTGAACTACATCTACATGCAACGCCTAACCAAAACGGTTTGAAAAATCATATTTTGTGTACTTGTGTACGAGTTAATTCCATGTGCAGTAAATTCGAATGAATTTTCAAACATATTGGTGTCAAGGCATGGGCACATGCCATGGCATTTTAATTCCAAAAAATAAAAAAATGATCAGAAAAACATGAAACCTTGCTTGATATAATTTCATGCCACCAAGATGATGTGGTAAAAAAATTGGCCTGTTTGACGAAAGTTTGGATACACAACCCCCACAAACCGGAGCAACTCACTAGAAGGTTCGTGGTTCCGAGAGGGAACAATGCATGTTTGCTGACGGACGGGAGACAGCTTCCTCTTACGGCCTTCAAATTTTTTCCTACGTTTAACATGGACTAATACAACTTTCATGTGAAAATTTGGAAATTTTCAGGGCTAACTTGACCTTTTAAAGACATTTAAGTGATTTTCTAACCATTTAATGATCATAATTCAAATTTGAACTACATCTACATGCAACGCCTAACCAAAATGGTTTGAATAATCATATTTTTGTGTACTTGTGTGCGAGTTAAAAAATCATCAGATGATGTAAATATCTGGTGTTCAAAAAAGAAAATGTAAAGATCTGGCAAGACAACCGCCCCCCACACAATTGGCACTCTATCTCGTGGCTCGAGGTTTGGTAGGTGATTGGTGGGGATCATTAATTAGACATAGTTCTGTATTGGAAACCGTCAGCTATTATGTTCACACACGGATTTTTTGCGGGAATTGTGTGTAATTCAAACTACAGTACTCATAAATTCCGGCGACCGACGTGTGTACTGTCGTCATCGATCTAGATTCCGGCCGCTAATAAATACTACCTTGCTCACGTCGTCCCGCCTGCATTCTCATCTACATCCTCCCCTCGCTCGCCCTCTCTCTCTCTCTCTCTCTCTCTCTCTCTCTCTCAAATCGCTGCCATGGCGGCGGCGGTCTGCCCACACGCCGACGAGGATTCGCCGCCCCCGAGGACGCTCACTCGATTAGCAGCGACGAGGACCCCTACGCGCCGCCTGACGAGGTTGCGCCAGACCCCCTAACTTTGGATTGGTTTTGGGGCCAGTACAATCTTTGTCTATGGAAGTCGCTGCCGCTGGCTGAGAAAGCCACGCAAGTGGCGTTCAAGAAGGAGATGGCAGAGGAGGAAGCTAGGTACCAGGCGGCCTGTGAAGCCCGTGATGCCGCCTGGAAAAAGGAGGCGGCTGAGCTTTGGGGGCGGGTGCGTCATCGTGCCAAGGAGGTGTACGAAGAGGGTACTTCGCGAGGAAGGTCATAGGCGCTGGGCGCCTCGTCACTGCGTGGAGGTGGGCCAATAAGCTCCAGCGTGCCACCGACGAGGAGCTCCGGTGGGCGCCCAACGAAATGGCAAGATTGGCCATGGGCGTCCGCCAGCAAGAGGCAGATCGGTACGTCAAGCGCTGCGAGGCGGAGGAGTCGGAGTAGTGCCTCCGCACTGCGAAGACGCCGCGCACCGGGGAGCTGCTGGCGAGGTGGCTGCCAGAATACTGGCCCCAGGAGGGATTATTAGTTTTATTATTGTTTGTTTTCAATTTTATGCATTGTACCTAGTAGTTAAGTATCATCACGTATATGTGATGATACTATATATATATATATTCTGTGATGATCTAATGAACAATTAATATATATATATATATATTATGAATTACATTTTCTATCTATTTTTGTATACTAGTTTGAATGTAGCTGTTATCATCCACATATACAGAATGGAAAGCGTATATACACATATTGAAACAGGACATATAAGAACGGAAAATAGAGTATACACATTGAAACCGAGCAATACTATGATTGCTGTGAATACAAAGCTATCCACGTCGAAACAACTTTTCAAAATAAAACGCGTCCATGAGACCATGACTAACAGCCCTTGCCTAGGGTAGCTCTTGGCTCTGCCTGAACTTATGCAGGCGTTTGTCCAAGCGGTCGACATGCTCGCGGTACATCTGGAGCGCGATCTCGAGCTCCAAGTTGGCTATTTCATCGGAGATCACCAGCTCGAGGATGCGACGGCCATGTTCCTCTACCGCGCCCAGGTGGACACCTGGGCCAAGGAGGTGGTCATGCCTACGGACCAGCGCGTTGGCATCCAGCATGTCGCGGACAAGGCGAACGGTAGCACCCATGCAAACAACACGGCAGGCGTCTGGTGCAAGTACGGCGTGGCCATCATCTGGTGCAAGTACGGCGCACAGGGCCTCTGCCCACTCCTGGCGAGGAATGGGGGTACTGACGGAACATGTACCCAGCTGCGACGCGGTGTCGATAACAGGCAAGCGCCGATGGATCCACTCTTGCTGTGCGGCGCGTCGCGCCTCTCTCTCTACGGCGCTCCAACGGTCTCGCCGTGCGGCGAGCCGCAGCCTATCGGCGCTGACGTGTTGGGGAACGTAGTAATTTCAATAAATTTCCTACGCACACGCAAGATCATGGTGATGCATAGCAACGAGAGGGGAGAGTGTTGTCTACATACCCTCGTAGACCGAAAGCGGAAGCGTTAGCACAACATGGTTGATGTAGTCGTACGTCTTCACGATCCGACCGATCAAGTACCGAACGTACGGCACCTCCGAGTTCAACACACGTTCAGCCCGATGACGTCCCTCGAACTCCGATCCAACCGAGTGTTGAGGGAGAGTTTCGTCAGCACGATGGCGTGGTGACTATGTTGATGTTCTACCGACGCAGGGCTTCGCCTAAGCACCGCTACAGTATTATCGAGGTGGACTGTGGTGGAGGGGGGCACCGCACACGGCTAAGAGATCAATGATCAATTGTTGTCTCTCTAGGGTGCCCGCCTGCCCCCGTATATAAAGGAGCAAGGGGGAGGCCTGCCGGCCCTTGCAGGGCGCGCCAGGAGGAGGAGTCCTCCTCCTAGTAGGAGTAGGACTCCCCTCTTTCCTACTCCTACTAGGAGGGGGAAAGGAACGGGGAGAGGGAGAAGGAAAGGGGGGCGCCGCCCCCCTCTCGTAGTCCAATTCAGACCAGAGGGGGAGGGGGCGCGTGGCCCACCCTGGCCGCCCCTATCTCTCTCCACTAAGGCCCATAAGGCCCATTACTTCTCCCAGGGGGGTTCCGGTAACCCTCCGGCACTCCGGTTTTCTCCGAAATCACCCGGAACACTTCCGGTGTCCGAATATATTCATCCAATATATCAATCGCTATGTATCGACCATTTCGAGACTCCTCATTATGTCCTGATCACATCCGGGACTCCGAACAACCTTCGTTACATCATAACACATAAACTCATAATAAAACTAGCATCGTAACGTTAAGCGTGCGGACCCTACGGGTTCGAGAACTATGTAGACATGACCGAGACACGTCTCCGGTCAATAACCAATAGTGGAACCTGGATGCTCATATTGTTTCCTACATATTCTATGAAGATCTTTATCGGTCAGATCGCATAACAACATACGTTGTTCCCTTTGTCATCGGTATGTTACTTGCCCGAGATTCGATCGTCGGTATCTCAATACCTAGTTCAATCTCGTTACCGGCAAGTCTCTTTACTCGTGCTGTAATACATACTCCGGCAACTAACTCATTAGTTGCAATGCTTGCAAGGCTTAAGTGATGTGCATTACCGAGAGGGCCCAGAGATACCTCTCCGAAAATCGGAGTGACAAATCCTAATCTCGAAATACGCCAACCCAACATGTACCTTCGGAGACACATGTAAAGCACCTTTATAATCACCCAGTTACGTTGTGACGTTTGATAGCACACAAAGAGTTCCTCCGGTAAACGGGAGTTGCATAATCTCATAGTCATAGGAACATGTATAAGTCATGAAGAAAGCAATAGCAACATACTAAACGATCGTGTGCTAAGCCAACGGAATGGGTCATGTGAGTCACATCATTCTCCTAATGATGTGATCCCGTTAATCAAATGACAACACATGTCTATGGCTAGGAAACATAACCATCTTTGATCAACAAGCTAGTCAAGTAGAGGCATACTAGTGACACTCTGTTTGTCTATGTATTCACACATGTATTATGTTTCTGGTTAATACAATTCTAGCATGAACAATAAACATTTATCATGATATAAGGAAATAAATAATAACTTTATTATTGCCTCTAGGGCATATTTCCTTCAGGCTCCCACTTGCACTAGAGTCAATAATCTAGATTACACAGTAATGATTCTAACACCCATGGAGCCTTGGTGCTGATCATTTTTTTCTTGTGGAAGAGGCTTAGTCAACGGGTCTGCTACATTCAGATCCGTATGTATCTTGCAAATTTATATGTCTCCCACCTGGGCTAGATCACGGATGGAATTGAAGCGTCTCTTGATGTGCTTGGTTCTCTTGTGAAATTTGGATTCATTTGCTAAGGCAATTGCTCCAGTATTGTCACAAATGATTTTCATTGGACCCGATGCACTAGGTATGACACCTAGATCGGATATGAACTCCTTCATCCAGACTCCTTCATTTGCTGCTTCCGAAGCAGCTATGTACTCCGCTTCACACGTAGATGCCGCCACGACGCTTTGTTTAGAACTGCACCAACTGACAGCTCCACCGTTCAATGTAAACACGTATCCGGTTTGCAATTTAGAATCGTACGGATCAGTGTCAAAGCTTGCATCAACGTAACCATTTACGATGAGCTCTTTGTCACCTCCATATACGAGAAACATATCTTATTCCTCTTCAGGTATTTCAGGATGTTCTTGACCACTGTCCAGTGATCCACTCCTGGATTACTTTGGTACCTCCCTGCTAGATTTATAGCAAGGCACACATCAGGTCTAGTACACAGCATTGCATACATGATAGAGCCTATGGCTGAAGCATAGGGAACATCTTTCATCTTCTCTCTATCTTTTGCTGTGGTCGGGCTTTGAGTCTTACTCAACTTCACACCTTGTAACACAGGCAAGAACCCTTTCTTTGCTTGATCCATTTTGAACTTCTTCAAAACTTTGTCCAGGTATGTGCTTTGTGAAAGTCCAATTAAGCGTCTTGATCTATCTCTATAGATCTTAATGCCCAATATGTAAGAAGCTTCACCGAGGTCTTTCATTGAAAAAAATTTATTCAAGTATCCCTTTATGCTATCCAGAAATTATATATCATTTCCGATCAGTAATATGTCATCCACATATAATATCAGAAATGCTACAGAGCACCCACTTAGTTTCTTGTAAATACAGGCTTCTCCAAAAGTCTGTACAAAATCAAATGCTTTGGTCACACTATCAAAGCGTTTATTCCAACTCCGAGAGGCTTGCACCAGTCCATAAATGGATCGCTGGAGCTTGCACACTTTGTTAGCTCCCTTTGGATCGACAAAACCTTTTGGTTGCATCATAAACAACTGTTCTTCCAGAAACCCGTTCAGGAATACAGTTTTGACATCCATCTGCCATATTTCATAATCATAAAATGCGGCAATTGCTAACATGATTCGGACAGACTTAAGCATCGCTTCTGGTGAGAAGGTCTCATCGTAGTCAATCCCTTGAACTTGTCGAAAACCTTTTGCAACAAGTCGAGCTTTGTAGACAGTAACATTACCGTCAGCGTTAGTCTTCTTCTTGAAGATCCATTTATTTTAAATTGCTTGCCAATCATCGGGCAAGTCAACCAAAGTCCACACTTTGTTCTCATACATGGATCCCATCTCAGATTTCATGGCCTCAAGCCATTTTGCGGAATCTGGGCTCACCATCGCTTCTTCATAGTTCGTAAGTTCATCATGGTCTAGTAACATGACTTCCAGAACAGGATTACCGTACCACTCTGGTGCGGAGCTTACTCTAGTTGATCTACGATGTTCAGTAACAACTTGATCTTAAGTTCCATGATCATCATCATTAACTTCCTCACTAATTGGTTTAGGTGTCACAGGAACAGATTTCTGTGATGAGCTACTTTCCAATAAGGGAGCAGGTACAGTTACCTCATCAAGTTCTGCTTTCCTCCCACTCACTTCTTTCGAGAGAAACTCCTTCTCTAGAAAGGATCCATTCTTAGCAACGAATGTCTTGCCTTCGGATCTGTGATAGAAGGTGTACCCAACAGTTTCCTTTGGTTGGCTTATGAAGACACATTTCTCCGATTTGGGTTCAAGCTTATCAGGTTGAAGCTTTTTCCCATAAGCATCGCAGCCCCAAACTTTCAGAAACGACAACTTTGGTTTCTTGCCAGACCACAGTTCATAAGGCATCCTCTCAAAGGATTTTGATGGTGCCCTATTTAATGTGAATGCAGCCGTCTCTAAAGCATAACCCCAAAACGATAGCGGTAAATCAGTAAGAGACATCATAGATCGCACCATATCAAGTAATATGACGTTTGGACACACCATTACGCTGTGGTGTTCCGGGTGGCGTGAGTTGCGAAACTATTCCGCATTGTTTGAAATGTAGACCAAACTCGTAACTCAAATATTCTCCTCCACGATCAGATCGTAGAAACTTTATTTTCTTGTTATGATGATTTTCAACTTCACTCTGAAATTCTTTGAACTTTTCAAATGTTTCAGACTTATGTTTCATTAAGTAGATATACCCATATCTGCTCAAATCATCTGTGAAGGTGAGAAAATAACGATATCCGCCACGAGCCTCAACATTCATTGGACCACATACATCTGTATGTATGATTTCCAACAAAACTGTTGCTCTCTCCATTGTACTGGAGAACGGCGTTTTAGTCATCTTGCCCATAAGGCACAGTTCGCAAGTACCAAGTGATTCATAATCAAGTGGTTCCAAAAGTCCATCAGTATGGAGTTTCTTCATGCGCTTTACACCGATATGACCCAAACGGCAGTGCCACAAATAAGTTGCACTATCATTATCAACTCTGCATCTTTTGGCTTCAACATTATGAATATGTGTATCGCTACTATCGAGATTCATCAAAAATAGACCACTCCTCAAGGGTGCATGACCATAAAAGATATTACTCATATAAATAGAACAACCATTATTCTCTGATTTAAATGAATAACCATCTCGCATCAAACAAGATCCAGATATAATGTTCATGCTCAACGCTGGCACCAAATAACAATTATTTAGGTCTAATACTAATCCCGAAGGTAGATGTAGAGGTAGCGTGCCGACCGCGATCACATCGACTTTGGAACCATTTCCCACACGCATTGTCACCTCGTCCTTGGCCAGTGTTCGCTTAATCCGTAGTCCCTGTTTCGAGTTGCAAATATTAGCAACAGAACCAGTATCAAATACCCAAGTGCTACTGCGAGCTCTAGTAAGGTACACATCAATAACATCTATATCACATATACCTTTGTTCACCTTGCCATCCTTCTTATCCGCCAAATACTTGGGGCAATTTCGCTTCCAGTGACCAGTTTGCTTGCAGTAGAAGCACTCAGTTTCAGGCTTAGGTCCAGACTTGGGTTTCTTCTCCTGAGCAGCAACTTGCTTGCTATTCTTCTTGAAGTTCCCCTTCTTCTTCCCTTTGCCCTTTTTCTTGAAACTAGTGGTCTTGTTGACCATCAACACTTGATGCTCCTTGATTTCTACTCCCGCAGCCTTTAGCATTGCGAAGAGCTCGGGAATTGTCTTTTCCATCCCTTGCATATTATAGTTCATCACAAAGCTTTGTAGCTTGGTGGCAGTGATTGGAGAATTCTGCCAATGACGCTATCATCCGGAAGATTAACTCCTAGTTGAATCAAGTGATTATTATACCCAGACATCTTGAGTATATGCTCACTGAGAGAACTATTCTCCTCCACCTTGCAGTTATAGAACTTATTGGAGACTTCATATCTCTCAATCCGGGCATTTGCTTGAAATATTAACTTCAACTCCTGGAACATCTCATATGCTCCATGACGTTCAAAACGTCGTTGAAGTCCCGGTTCGAAGCCGTAAAGCATGGCACACTGAATTATCGAGTAGTCATCAGCTTTGCTCTGCCAGACGTTCACAACATCTGGTGTTGCTCCTGCAGCAGGCCTGGCAACTAGCGGTGCTTCCAGGACGTAATTCTACTATATGATTCACGCTCGACCTTTCGGTCTCAGTGTTCCAAGGCCATATCTGCATATGCTAGGCTCGTCAAGTTTAACCTGAGTATTCTGCGTGTGCAAAACTGGCTTGCACCCGTTGTAGATGGACGTAGAGCTTATCACACCCGATCATCACGTGGTGTCCGGGCACGACGAACTTTGGCAACGGTGCATACTCAGGAGAACACTTTTATCTTGAAATTTAGTGAGAGATCATCTTATAATGCTACCGATAATCAAAGCAAGATAAGATGCATAAAAGATAAACATCACATGCAATCAATATAAGTGATATGATATGGCCATCATCATCTTGTGCTTGTGATCTCCATCTCCGAAGCACCTCCATGATCACCATCGTCACCGGCGCGACACCTTGATCTCCATCGTAGCATCGTTGTCATCTCGCCAATCTTATGCTTCTACGACTATCGCTACCGCTTAGTGATAAAGTAAAGCATTACAGGGCAATTGCATTGCATACAATAAAGCGACAACCATATGGCTCACGCCGATTGCCGATAACTTCGGTTACAAAACATGATCATCTCATACAATAAAATTTAGCATCATGTCTTGACCATATCACATCACAACATGCTTTGCAAAAACAAGTTAGACGTCCTCTACTTTGTTGTTGCAAGTTTTACGTGGCTGCTACGGGCTTAGCAAGAACAGTTCTTACCTACCCATCAAAACCACAACGATAGTTTGTCAAGTTGGTGCTGTTTTAACCTTCGCAAGGACCGGGCGTAGCCACACTTCAGTTCAACTAAAGTGAGAGAGAGACACCCGCCGATCACCTTTAAGCAACGAGTGCTCGCAACGGTGAAACCTGTCTCAGCGTAAGCGTCTGGCGTAATGTCGGTCCGGGCCGCTTCATCTCACAATACCGCCGAACCAAAGTATGACATGCTGGAAGCAGTATGACTTATATTGCCCACAACTCACTTGTGTTCTACTCGTGCATATGACATCTACGCATAAAACCAGGCTCGGATTCCACTGTTGGGGAACGCAGTAATTTCAAAAAATTTCCTACGCACACGCAAGATCATGGTGATGCATAGCAACGAGAGGGGAGAGTGTTGTCTACATACCCTCGTAGATCGAAAGCGGAAGCGTTAGCACAACATGGTTGATGTAGTCGTACGTCTTCACGATCCGACCGATCAAGTACCGAACGTACGGCACCTCCGAGTTCAGCACACGTTCAGCCCGATGACGTCCCTCGAACTCCGATCCAACCGAGTGTTGAGGGAGAGTTTCGTCGACCTGACGGCGTGGTGACTATGTTGATGTTCTACGCAGGGCTTCGCCTAAGCACCGCTACAGTATTATCGAGGTGGACTATGGTGGAGGGGGCACCGCACACGGTTAAGAGATCAATGATCAATTGTTGTCTCTCTAGGGTGCCCCCCTGCCCCAGTATATAAAGGAGCAAGGGGGAGGCCGGCCGGCCCTTGCAGGGCGCGCCTGGAGGAGGAGTCCTCCTCCTAGTAGCAGTAGGACTCCCCTCTTTCCTACTCCTACTAGGAGGGGGAAAGGAAGGGTGAGAGGGAGAAGGAAAGGGGGGCGCCCCCCCTCTCCTAGTCCAATTCAGACTAGAGGGGGAGGGGCGCGCGGCCCACCCTGGCCGCCCCTCTCTCTCCACTAAGGCCCATTACTTCTCCCGAGGGGGTTCCGATAACCCTCCTGCACTCCGGTTTTCTCTGAAATCACCCGGAACACTTCCGGTGTCCGAATATGGTCGTCCGATATATCAATCTTTATGTCTCGACCATTTCGAGACTCCTCGTCATGTCCGTGATCACATTTGGGACTCCGAACAACCTTCGGTACATCGTAACACATAAACTCATAATAAAACTGTCATCATAACGTTAAGCGTGCGGACCCTACGGGTTCGAGAACTATGTAGACATGACCGAGACACGTCTCCGGTCAATAACCAATAGTGGAACCTGGATGCTCATATTGGCTCCTACATATTCTACGAAGATCTTTATCGGTCAGACCGCATAACAACATACGTTGTTCCCTTTGTCATCGTATGTTACTTGCCCGAGATTCGATCGTCGGTATCTCAATACCTAGTTCAATCTCGTTACTGGCAAGTCTCTTTAATCGTTCTGTAATACATCATCCCGCAACTAACTCATTAGTTGCAAAGCTTGCAAGGCTTAAGTGATGTGCATTACTGAGAGGGCCCAGAGATACCTCTCCGACAATCGGAGTGACAAATCCTAATCTCGAAATACGCCAACCCAACATGTACCTTCGGAGACACCTGTAGAGCACCTTTATAATCACCCAGTTATGTTGTGACATTTGATAGCACACAAAGTGTTCCTCCGGTAAACGGGAGTTGCATAATCTCATAGTCATAGGAACATGTATAAGTCATGAAGAAAGCAATAGCAACATACTAAACGATCGTGTGCTAAGCTAACGGAATGGGTCATGTCAATCACATCATTCTCTTAATGATGTGATCCCATTAATCAAATGACAACACATGTCTATGGCTAGGAAACATAACCATCTTTGATCAACAAGCTAGTCAAGTAGAGGCATACTAGTGACACTCTGTTTGTCTATGTATTCACACATGTGTTATGTTTCCGGTTAATACAATTCTAGCATGAATAATAAACATTTATCATGATATAAGGAAATAAATAATAACTTTATTATTGCCTCTAGGGCATATTTCCTTCAGGACGCACTTAGATTGCTCTACGGCGCGCCATCGATCATGTTGTCCGGGGATCTGCAGCTTGTCGGCACTGACATGCCTATCTTGATACGCGGCGCTCAAGCGCCATGCGCCAAAGGTCTACTCAACCCTGGCGATGTCGCGCATCACAACGTCGTCCATCACGTCGCCGGGCAGCGCCTCAGCCTCGACGGGCCGTGGCGCCTGCTCGTTTTCCTCGTCGACGAGGTTGATGAAAGAGGTGGCGCTTTAGTGGGTTGGCATGCTTGCAAAAGGTGGATGTGCTATAGGTTGTGCTTGTCGCCTCCGTGCGTCACGCGCCCCCTTTGTGCAATATAGCAGGGTGGCGGGAAACATGTGCGGAAATGGCGGGAAACGGTGGCGTGTTCATAAAACGCCATCAATTAATGGAAACTTAGCATCGAGCTAGCACAAGAAGTAGATGATGATCAGATGAACACGGACCACACTAGGGATCCCGTGAGTGATGAATTCATCAATCCCAAACGGTTGAATACTAGCAAGCGTTTGCCCACAACACACATGGCCTATTCCATCACAAATAGGTCGGATGGATCAACTGTATGCCACTTATCGCACATTGTCAAAAAGTAATGCGGTAGACCTTCTTTAACATGTGTTAAAAAAAACAAGGACGTCGAGGTTAAATTAGCCGAGGGAATGGGGCATTTCGGTCATTTGACCGAAATGACCCATCCCATCACCTAATTTAACATTGACACAACTTCCCATCTAGTCACCCATCCGATGGCTGCTCCTTATGGATAGGAACGCCTCTTCGCATCCTTAACTTGATAGTTTTCTTACATGAGCTACTGGTGGAACAGCTAGTCCTTGCTGATAGGAATGCCTCTTCGCATCCTTATGGTGTATCCGGATGACTGCCCGTCCCACAATGGCCAATAGATGTTGTGTAGACAGAGCATATCACATACGTCTTATTTTAAGCAATCGTCTGCGTTATTATCGGTCTTCGCACACATTTCTGATTATAGACCTGTTTGTCGCATATCAGACACATCTTGTTATATTGAACCGTTTCTGTTCTCTTGCATAATCACAAACAGTTCATCCGAGTGAACCGTATGATGTACATTGCACACACCTTGATCGGGCTGTCCGTTTCTTTTGTGTTGCCTAATCACAAACAGTTCATCCGAGTGAACCGTATGCTATACATCGCACACACCTTCATCTGTCTGCCCGTTTCTTTTGTTCCTCCTCATCGCAAACAGTTAATTGAACTGAACTGTATGCCCTTCATCGCATACGCAACTAAAACCTGAACCGTGTTTGATGCATCCGTCATCGCAAACGTTTTATACATTTCTGACGGTTTTCCTACACCACCGTTTGCGATCATTGCATCACACACAGTTTCTCGAAGGGTCTCTGATCATAGTGTCGTGTTAGCAGCATCCTGCAGTAGTGAAGGCAGAGGACATCGCCGACTCAGTCGAGACCCCACCCTGCCGGCAACGAGTGGGAGGATTTCCCCCGCTCTGCCGTGGCGCCGCCCCACCGGCAACGAGACAGACGACATCGCCGGCTCCGTCGAGGCCCCTCCCCGCTGCCAACGAGGCCACTCCAGACAGAAAACGAGGAAGAGTAGAACACGGTAGGTCACTGCCGCTCGGGTCCAAGTAAGGCCACCGCTGCTACCCTTCGGTTGAAGCCAAGCTAGGCGGGTTGACCATTGACGGCCGATTAGCTTCTTGGCAGCGACATTTAGTCGGGGAGCTATGTTGGAGAAGGACGTTGCTTCAGTTACTTAACTGTTGGTGTAGATGGGTCACTGACACATGGGCCCAACAGGCATCTAGGCCACATGTCAGCTACGCAACTGCACCTGCAGTTAAGTCACTGAAGCTCAGTCCGCTGGAGAATAAGCTTTTGTTTGGCTCAGTCGGACACAGGTGGGTAGATTCTATTAATTAATTATACCTCTAGCGCACCCCTTTTTAGTTGACGAATGTATGATAGGTAATGAAATCGGGCATGTTTATATGAAATCCGACCGTGTATGGATGAATTTAGTTTGATTAGTTCGAATTCTTGTATCACTGGCATTGGATGAACAAGCAAAACAATACGTACTAGGATTATTCCCAGGGTGATCACCTCGTTTGCAGCAGTTTCACATGTCCTCCATCTGTTCCTTTTTAGTCTGCATACAAGTTTTGTCTGCAGTCAAAGTATCTCTACTTTGACCAATCTTTTAGAAAAAAGTATGAACATTCATAATGTAAAATGAACTGACTTGAAAGAAATCTAATATGTGAGGTAAAAAGGAACATAGGGAGTACAAAGAGTTTGAACTGCTTTTTAGTGTTCCTGTACATTGCAATCAAACACACAGGCCTGGCAATTCATAGAGAACATTCAAAACAATCGATGATCATGCATCTCAGTGATTCACATGTCAGAGCCAATATTTACTTCACAACTAAACAATAAAGAAAAATCGATCGATGCTGCTGACAGCAAAGGGCATCCCATTCGAAAATATCAAACGCATTTCTTCTTGCTAACATCAATGAGCAAAATTTGACAAGGTTGTGTCATTCCAAAATGTTAAATGCGTGTTGTTTTGCGTACATCAATGAGCAAATATTGACAAGTTTTTCCCATTCCAAAATATCAAATGCCTATGATTGTGGAATGGGCAGGGTTTGCGATTAGTTCGGACATTGACATGGCACCTCGTGCTAAATAAACTAGCTGTTCTTTTTGTGCAGTTCCACCAAAATCAACCTAATTCGCGCATAGCTTGTATGATTTCTCCTTTACATTTTGCAATGCCTTGAACATATTGGCACCTCCTTTCTTTTGGTGGAAATGAATGATTCGATGTATTCATGAAAATTTTGTGCAGTTCCCATTGAAATCAAGCTGAGCACCCTGATTGCACAAATACAAAAAAAGTGATTAGTATAAAGCAAATTGTACTATGAATTGATAGTTTAAATAGGCACCTACATGGTCCATGTAGAGCACACTTTAAAAAAATGGAACTCACCGAAAAGAATCCTAGAAAAACATTGTACTTGCGCATCACAGCAAAAAAGATGGAGATCTGTAAGTCCTTCTGAGCTGAAGTTAGTTTTGTCTTGTGGGGAGTAATGTAACCATCCTTCAACTGCTCCTTCTGATGAGAAGATAGACAGGGTTTCTTCATCCTGGCATAATCGAAACTAGTCACTTCAGGTACTCCATATTCTTCTTCAGAGGAGGATGATCCTATTGTGCAAAGACAAGAGGACAACTAAATGCTAGCATCCCTGTTTGATCGAAAAAAAGGAAAGGAAATACTTAAAACAACACAGATGAAGCACTTCTCAAGGACAATACCACTTTCTCATGACAGTATCTAAACAGTAGCACAACACCAATAGAGATGACAAACCTCAATCATATGGATGAAATCCATGGGCGAGTACAAACCTTTGTTAGGAGGCTTATTGTGTAGAGCATACAGATCAAGCACTTCTCCGAAACCATCTGTTGTTATCTACTATGGTTGACATGCTTACTATATACTCCTCGATTTGTTTAATGTTTCCAACATCTTCTTGTGAAGTTCCACTAAAATATATGGTATCTTCAAAGAAGATCCTCTTTGCACAAGTAGAGATAATTAAATATTACATTAACAGTGGCATCAAATCAGTGGCAAAACAATTGCTTGTTCTAGCCATAGCAATAAATTAAGATGCAAAACTATATCATTACGTGTGTCATCACAGTTCCAGTGCTTCATTACAGCACCGGGAGCTGATTTTTGTTTTTCTTCCGCTTGTTCTTCCCCTTCATCACTTGGTTCTATAACAGACAAGCTTCGCCTTCAATGTAAGATTTGGCATGCAAATTGGGGAGCACAAGTATAGCACTAAACAACGACATTAATTTTCTGATGAAAGTGGCAAAATAGAGGCCAAAAGTTGTGAAATATCCTTATCTTACCTCAATCGGATATTACGGTGCACATACATATTGCAAGTCTTGTCTCTATTTGTGCACTTCACTAAAATAAAGCAACATTACCGTACAAGTAGCACAACATATGAAAGCACACTGCACAATCATGTGAAAGAAGGCTAGTACTGACCTCTCATGATGCGGAGTTCGAACAACTCACAAGAAGAAGATCTGAACCAAATTTGCCAACACAGATAGGAAGTAAGATATCCCCTTGTGCAGTTCCACTAAGATCAAGCAATCAAGCAACATTGTCGGTGACATTTTGGTTGAACTGCACAAAACACTCTTAAAACAAAAGTGTTTTGTACAGTGCAACAAAAGGTCACAATAGCAACGAGGTGAAGTAGATAACCCTCTTTACCCAGAGGTGCAAAGGAAGCAATAAGTGGTCAATAACGGTGGATGACATAGAAGCCAACAAAAATAAGCATCTAACTTATCTAAATGCGAAAGAATGCAAGACAGTAGCATTTCTCAAGCAGTGGAAATGATTCATATTAATAGAGAGATTATATTAACAATAAAATTTGTTAAACATGTAATTTGCTTTTAACTGTGGCATTGCATCAATTTTCCAGCGGCATTATTAGAGGGTGTTTGTTTACAGGGAATTTTTGGTGTAGGGACTAAAAGAACTCCCTTTCAGTCCCATCTAAACCAAACAGGAGGGACTTTTAGGGACTAAAAGTGGGTATTTGGGACTAAAGAAAGAAGACCCCGAGGGAGTCTTTTTGGGACTTTTTCCAACAGTTGCCCCCTGCAAGATCGCACCTTATCTCTACTAGTTCATTACTAGGGGTAACATGGTCTTTTAGCATATCATTTAATAACCTCTAGTCCATGTATAGTCCTTGGAACCAAGCAGGTAGGGACTAGGGACTTTTTAGTTGAGACTAAAAAAGTCCTAGGACTTTTTAACCAAACAGGGCCTTAGATTGACAACAGCTAAAGAGTTGCACGAGACAATGGAATCACCATCACCATGTGCATCTACCGATGTATGAAGGGATGATGCACAGTCTGTTGCAACAAAGAACAAATAACCAAGGAGCATATTTGTGTTGGTCCCAGTTTTGTTATCTTTAGACACCCTTCCCTATGTGAGCGCAACAAATCTAGTCCTGCTCAAACTCTACAGCCTTGTCCCCCAAAACAAAAAGATCAGTTCATTACAGATGTGCGTACTGCGTTTGTCATTGTTTTCCCTTTTCGACCAACATAGGTGCTGGATAGCCAGTATGTACTAGTTCTTTCCCCCCTTCCTTTCCTCTTTGAACCACGTCCTAGATTCATGCTATACAACTTTCCCCACTACTTCCCCCCATTCCTTTCCTCTTTGAACCACGTCCTAGATTCGTGCTATACAACTTTCCCCAGTACTTTCCTGTTTGATCGAACACCTAGATCCGAGTGCAGAAGTAGAAAAAGCCCACATGCAGCTAGAGCAATGCATGTGGAATAAGTAAATTATGCCTTAAGGTTCTTGGGGTGTGGTTCGGTGGGCGACCGGAGGCCGTTCTGCCCACATTATGTACGGCGGCGAGGAAGAAGGGGTCGAAGGCCCTCCCGCGCCTCCGCCGAGTGAAAGAGGACAGCTGCGCCGGTAGTGGATTCCCTCCCTCGCCGACTGTCGGTGTCAAAACCGGCGGATCTCGTGTAGGGGGTCCCGAACTGTGCGTCTAAGGCGGATGGTAACAGGAGGCGGGGGACACGATTTTTACCCAGGTTCGGGCCCTCTCGATGGAGGTAATACCCTACTCCCTGCTTGATTGATCTTGATGATATGAGTATTACAAGAGTTGATCTACCACGAGATCGTAGAGGCTAAACCCTAAAAGCTAGCCTATGGTACGATTGTTGTTCTTGTCCTACGGACTAAACCTTCCGGTTTATATAGACACCAGAGGGGGCTAGGGTTACACAGGGTCGGTTACAAGGGAGGAGATCTACATATCCGTATAGCCAAGATTGCCTTCCACGCCAAGGAGAGTCCCATCCGGACACGGGACAAAGTCTTCAATCTTGTATCTTCATAGTCCAACAGTCCAGCCAAAGAATATAGGCCGGCTGTCCGAGGAACCCCTAATCCAGGAGTCCCTCAGTAGCCCCCGAACCAGGCTTCAATGACGATGAGTCCGGCACGCAGGTTGTCTTCGGCATTGCAAGGCGGGTTCTTCTCCGAATTCTGAGTACCTGTTGAGTAGTGTCCGGCTTCCCATAAATGTTGCACTCCTTGGCTCCCGCGCCTAATAATGGCTATCTTCCACGTGTCGAGCGAATGCGAGAAGCCAGGGCATTTTTACATTTTCCACCCTAGCCACTTTTATAAACCGTCTATTAAAGAGACGGGGATTCTTAGATCCAGATCACACCATCCTCCCACAGCGAGTATCCATCAGAGCGCGCCCGTGAAAATCCATTCCAACATGGCCGGCCATCGAAGCTCCTCCTCTTGCTCCCGTAGCCCTAAGCCCGGCGATTGGAAGAAGTGTTCCGTCCCTCACAGCCAATTAGTAGAGTTATAGACCCAGGGATTTCTCCCTCCAGCATATATGGTCCCCGTTCGAGCCGGGCTCGCCACCTATAATGGCGGGGAGCAAGCGGAGAGCTTCCCCAACCCATCCAAGGGGGAGCGGGTATGCCTTGTCCCTTACTTACTAAGGGGACTTGGATTTCCAATCCATCCGTTCCTCCACGGGCTCCTGGAGTTCTACGGCCTCCAGCTGCATAACTTTACCCCAGCTTCCATATTACACATCGCCGGCTATGTCGCCCTTTGCGAGCTGTTTCTGGGCTGCCAAGCTCATTTCGAGCTATGGCGGAGGCTAATACGCCTCGTGCCTGCATACGAAGGGTCAATATATCAAGTGGGCGGAGCCGAAATATGGCGCATCGCCGGGACCGGATACCTGTCCGGTACTCCGAAGAAGATGTCTGAAGACTGGCCTTCGGAGTGGTTTTATATGGAGGACGTCCCCCTTCCAGATCCTATTCAGACGGGCCTTCCTGAGTTCGACAATGCCCCTTTGAAGAAACGTAGTAGCTGGCGCCCTCGGAGCCCCCAGGAGGAACATAACGGAGAAGTCCTTTACCTGATGGGCCGGATAGAGATGTTGGCCAAATCAGGATTGACAATAAGCGAGGTTATGTCCATATGTATAATGCGGGGGGTGCAGCCACTTCAATATCGGGGACAACCCATGTGGCACTTCAATGGAGAAGACAATGCCACCTGCTGCGGTCGTAAAGGTCCGGACTCCGTTGCTTCCCTAGCAAAGATACTGTCCGATTTGTATAAAGGAGAAGAAGAGGAGTTCGGACGTATTAAGCCACGGGATGGATTCTCCATGTACAACCCCCCAAGCTGGGTGAGTCGCTACTTTCTACTCCAGTCCTTTCCGCATTCTTTGTCAGAAGTATTTACCTTATTATTTCATAACAGCAACTGCGAAAAGCCGTGAGAGAGGTCCACAGCCCGTCTCCACAACCAGAGGACCTTGACCGGGCCCTCGACCCCGGACTCGAAGAAGATCCGGACACATTCGTGGAGCTCATCGACAGAACGTTCTATCAGTTGAGATGTGATGGTACCTTGGTGGCCATCATAGCCGATTATCCAGGACTTCTCCCCGCATCGCATGTAAGTAAAACCGGAGCCCTGACTTCCAAGAAGGATCCCATTTTCTGCACTTCACCTACCGCACACATATGGTGTTTTATAGGGAAGGCCCTCGGGATGCCATGCCGAACCTGCAGTGACTCGCCAACAAGGGGCACCAAAGCCGGGTAGGCTTAAAAGGAAGGCGGTCAGGACTGAGACACCGTCGCAAAGGTACGAAAGAGAACCCCGCTCCATGGTGGTCGTCTTTTAAAACATAATAACGCCCATGTTTCCTGGTAGGAAAAACGCTCGCCAGACTATATCCGGAGAGGTTGCCGGTCACGCCTCCACCATTCGGGCTCCAGAGCCGGACATAGAGGCGGACGCTAACATGGGGCCAACGCCGGATGTTCCTCCTAAAGAGGATGCGGATAGGCTATCCGCTACAAATTCTGAAGTGGAGAGCGCCATGAATCACAGGCGTCGCCGGGCAGTACTCCGTGACGCTTGTTTCTCCCAAGAGACGTTCGATGCCTTCAACTCAGGAGACGCGTACATCCGAGCTGCTCAAAATGGTCTTGCCAGATCCACAGACCAGTATGTGAAAGATATACAGGTAATGAAATCTAATAATTATGTATATCAGTAGCCGCTGAGACTTGAAGCAGTTGGCACAACTGATTTAAGGATCATTGTTTGCATAGGTTCTTACGGAGAAGAATACCCAGTTGTCTCTAGAGCTGGAGCAGTGCAAAGCCCAACTTCAGGCCGCAGTTGCCGCGGTGAAGGAGTCCGAGAAGGCCCCATCTGGTAACACGTGTTTTCATTGCAAAGAATGTCATGTACCAAGTAGTATGCGGCATGCGTGCAAATCTAACAATATATTATGCAGATGGTCCCGGAGTGAATCCGGATGATCAACATGCTCTACAACAGCTAAAGGCTGGCGAGCACGTGCTTACACAAGTTATGAGGGAGAAAAACGATCTCCAAGACGCCAATATCCAGCTGGGCGTGGAACTGAAAGATGTTCGAGCCCAGCTTGCTGACTCCGTGAAGGAGAATAAGCGGCTTCGACGCGGAATTTTCAGTAAGTGCCTGAATGAACTTTTAAAGAGTTCAGCGAAGAAGCCGGCTAACAGTGTTATGTCTGCAGGTATACTGATGGGTCGTCCCGAGGAAGAGATGCCCGGATCTGCGGGTGATCTTCTGCCAGAGCTCTCACAACTACACAAACAAGTTCGGCAGGTGATGCAGGGTATTCCCCAAGCCTTGTGGCCATTCGCCTCGCCGCCAGGAGGCATGGGGGAGCTTATAGAGAACCTCAAGGGAGCGCGGCGGCGCTTCCGATTATGGAAGATATCGACCTGCCGACAAGGTGCGAGGGAAGCCTGGGCCATGGTGAAGACGCGATTTACCAAGGCTGACCCGAACCACATGGCCGAGGTCGGACCTGTGGGGCCCGATGGGAAAGAGATCCCCGTTAGTTTGGTGTATGACCAAGTAGAATTAGCCGCGGAGTATTCTCAACAGGATTGTAGGTTAGACAGCCTGTTGGATGGTATAGAAGAAGAATTTAGTCAGTCTAAGTGACTGTGTACTTAAAGTGACATATATTGTCCCTAGCGGATTGTAAATCATTTGTCATGGCGGACCTTTTCGCTTCAAGCTCTGGACCCGACAGTCCGGAGTGTATCCGAATACCCGCTCAGTTATAAAAAAACCGGGGTACGCGTGGAAACCAAGCGTAGGGGTCATAAGTGCTTGAACAGACAAGTACCCAACTAGCTATGTTATATTACATGGATAGTAAGAAACATCTTCCAGGGAGAATAGTTCCGTTAAAGGTTCCTTTCCCTGGGTACGCATGCCCTAATGTGCATGTCGAGCTGCGAAAAGAGACGCAGGATATAAACATCTGGGGGCATCTATTACAATAAATAAAGATCGTCTTTTGTTCACCGACCGAGTATTCCCTTAAGAACGCTAGTTTTTGGCTTCACCCAGTCTGAGGTACACATCCGGCTGACCTGGCAGCAACAATCGTAGAGGTGCTCCCCTTATGACCTAGCCGAATTACGGGAACGTAGGGCATAAACACAAGAGCCAGGCAACCCATCTTGGCCAAAACTTAATTGATATCGATGCATATAATGGCAAAAAAAGGTACATGCGGAAGAATAACACATGTGTGGGGCATAGAGCCCGGAAAATAGTTATATTAAGCTTCTGTATAAGAAGCCCCCAGGTATAATGAGCGCGGCTAGCGCGTCAAGATTGTGTAGTCAAGACACATTCTGGCCTTTTAAGGCCTTGAAGAAAAGGGGAAGAAAGAAAGAAATAAAATACAGATAACGGATATATAAAAAATTGACAGAGGTATGGAGACGAACATCGAGTCTGGCACTAGGTGTAGAACCTTCGGAGTCTGGCTGCGTTCCAAGGGTTCGGCTCGAGTCGATTGTCCGATGCATCCCGCAGGCGGTACACTCCACCGGTCAGAACGTGGTCAATAATGAAAGGACCTTCCCATTTTGTCTTGAGCTTGTTCTTTTTCTTCTCCGGTAGGCGTAGAACGAGTTCGCCAATGTTATAAGTTTTGGCCCATACTTCTCTGCTTTGGTACCTTCGGGCCTGTTGCTGATAGAATGCGGAACGGGCTTTTGCCACGTCACGCTCCTCCTCCAGGGCGTCCAAACTGTCCTGCAGATCAAGCTGGCTTCTTTCTCTTCGTACATGCGCACTTGAGGTGAGTCATGAATTATGTCGCAGGGCAGTACCGCCTATGCGCCGTACACCATGAAAACGGTGTGTATCCGGTAGTGCGATTCGGCGTGGTCCGCAGCCCCCATAGGACGGAGTCGAGCTCCTCTACCCAGTGTATATCGGATTCCTTCAAGGATCACATTAATCTGGGTTTAATGCCGCTCATGATAAGACTGTTTGCTCGTTCGACTTGACCGTTAGTTTGCGGGTGATAGACAGAAGCATAATCGAGCTTAATGCCCATGTTAATGCACCAAAGTTTTACCTAGTCGGTTGTAAAGTTCAAGCCATTATCGGTGATGATGTTGTGGGGGACACCATAACGGTGTAGAACCCCGGATATGAAGTCTATCACTGGTCCGAATTCAGCCATTTTAAATGGTTTGGCTTCTACCCATTTGGTGAATTTATCCACCATGACCAGTAAGTATTTTTTCTTATGGCTTCCCCCTTTGATGGGTCCGACCATGTCAAGCCGCCAGACCGCAAAGGGCCAAGTAATGGGGATTGTTTGGAGAGCGCTAGGTGGCATATGGCTTTGGTTTGCGAAAAGCCTTATTAAGGTCCTTGAAGTCGATGCATAGGCGCCAGGATTTGTCCTTCTTATGTACCATCACCAGGTTTGCTAGCCAGTCCGGATGTTTTATTTCTCGAATGAATCCAGCCTCCAGTAACATGGCTAGCTCCTCTCCCATGGCTTGTCGCTTAGGCTTCACAGAAGCGCCGAAGAGTTTGCTTGACCGGTTTGAATCCCTTTAGGATGTTAAGGCTATGCTCGGCCAGCCTGCGTGGGATTCCTGGCATGTCTGAAGGATGCCAGGCGAAGATGTCCCAATTTTCGTGCAAGAACTCACGTAGTGCAGCGTCTACTGTGGGGTTTAACTGTGCCCCGATGGATGCTATTTTTGTAGGTTCCGTTGGATGGACTTGGAATTTGACTATTTCATCTGCTGGTTTAAAAGATGTGGAATTGGAGCGCAGCGCAGTTAACTCCTCGGCCGCGAGGGCTTCAGATAGCGCCTCGAGGGCCAGTGCAGCTGTTTTATTTTCGGCGCGGAGTGCTATGTCCAGATCACTAGCTAGAGTGATGATTCCATTGGGCCCGGGCATCTGGAGCTTCATGTACCCGTAATGGGGTATAGCTTGGAAGATCGTGAATGCCTCCCGCCCTAGAAGGGCGTGGTATCCGCTATTGAACGGGGCCACTTGGAATGTGATTTCTTTGGGCCTATAGTTCTCCGGCGTGCCGAATAACACCATCTAGTGTGATTTTGCCAGCGCATCGTGCCTCCCGACTAGGGATAATTCCTCTGAAGGTCATGCTGCCTTGCTCAATGCGGCTTCTGTCTATGTCCATTTTTCAAAGAGTCTCCTCATAGATGAGGTTTATTCCGCTGCCACCGTCCATGAGCACTTTAGTAAGCTGGAAGCCGTCCACAATTGGACTAAGGACCAAGTCGGATGGTGCTCGGGCTGTTCGGAATTTAGTTTCGTCACTGGCATTGAAGGTGATAGCCGTGTCGCTTCATGGATTTATTGCTGCTATGTGGCAGACTTCGGCAAGGCTGTGGAGTGCTCACTTACGCCTATTATTTGAGGTAAAGGTCTCGAAGGCTATCAATATTGTATTGTTTTTCTCCACGGGATGGTACTTTGCGGTATTGTTGATGAGGATATCCTCACCGCTCTTGGCCACCTGCCGGAGTACCCAACATGCTCTAAGGCTGTGTGTTGGTATGGTATCTGCTGTACTGTGAATTTTGCATGGCCCGTTGAGCCATCCTTCCAGTACGGTTCCGCGCCCTATAGTGGGCTTTTGTTTCTTTATAATTGGATCGGGTGACTTATCAGAGTATACCCTTTTAGTTCGGACGGGGGTTTTAGTGAGAACCAGAGTATCCCAGAATTTTGTTTGGGCTTTCCAGGCGCTTTCCATCGCACAGTACTTCTGTACTATGGCCGCCAAGTCAGCGAAGTGTGCTATGTCACGGCGACTTATGGCGTTGAGTATTCCCTTATCCGTACAATTTTTGCAAAAGAATGAAATTGCGTCTTCCTCGCGATAGTCCTTGACCTTGCTCATTATAAGGAGGAATCTAGCCCAATAGTGATGTACTATCTCTTGGGCTCTTGTCTAATGTGGGAAAGATCACTTATATCTGGGTGGGTGGGTAGATTTAGGTCCGAACCCTGACCCGATCTGAGACCCAGGAGCTGCGGAGTTTCCAATCTTGAAAGTTCGGGTTCTGGTTTGTTGCCCAATAGGTCTAGCCCGCTGTCTGATTCTAGGTTCAAAGTTTGGGCCATGTCCTCCTGTCGGTGTCAAAACCGGCAGATCTCGGGTAGGGGGTCCCGAACTGTGCGTCTAGGCTGATGGTAACAGGAGACAAGGGGCACAATGTTTTTACCCAGGTTCGGGCCCTCTCGATGGAGGTAAAACCCTACTCCTGCTTGATTAATATTGATGATATGGGTAGTACAAGAGTGGATCTACCACGAGATCAGAGAGGCTAAACCCTAGAAGCTAGCCTATGGTATGATTGTCGTTCGTCCTATGGACTAAAACCCTCCGGTTTATATAGACACCGGACAGGGTTAGGGTTACACAGAGTCGGTTACAACGGTAGGAGATCTACATATCCGTATCACCAAGCTTGCCTTCCACGCCAAGGAAAGTCCCATCTGGACACGGGATGAAGTCTTCAATCTTGTATCTTCATAGTCCAGAGTCCAATAGCGGTGATAGTTCGGCTATCCGGACACCCCTAATCCAGGACTCCTCAAGAGCCCACGAACGGGCTTCAATGACGACGAATCCGGCGCGCATATTGTCTTCGGCATTGCAAGGCGGATTCCTCCTCCGAATACTTCATAGAAGATTTTGAACACAAGGATAGTGTCGGGCTCTGCAAAACAAGTTCCACATACCACTGTAGAGAGAATAACCTTTGCACAGATCTGCTAACATATTCCGCGGCGTGACATCACACCACGGCCAGGCCTTTATACGAATCGTTTTCTTGTCCCACCTCGGTAGCGTTTAGCGAGGCGGGTTCTTCTGCATGTCTTATCAGAGCGGAGATCGTGCCCCCTTATTCCGGGATCCTCATCAATACGGGCGTGGGTAACCCAGTCGTGCCCGTTGGCACGCCTCCTCCATCGAAGGCGAGTCCCGAAAGTTCACGGGGAGGGCTCTTGGTATTCAACCTCTTTATAACGAGACCAAGGCCCGCTCCTTTCTTTCAAACTCAATCGAATCCGCCCCTCACCTCGAGTTCCAACACCCAAAGCTCCAGATTTAGGCGCTTCGGACCTTCAACGATGTCCGGCTCCGACCTGCACGGCCGGTGGATGTCTTCCTCCGTCACGGAAGAAGATGTCCTAAAGCTGAGAGACGCCAGGTATCTAATCGGCGAAATTTCGCATAGGCTGCCTGCCCTAGGGCAGGTTATTCCCACTCCCGAGCCTGGTGAGAGCGTGGTGTTCGTGTCTCACTTCCTTCAAGGTTTAGGCTTCCCGACGGACCCCTTCGTGAGGGCGCTCATGTTTTATTATGGGCTGGAATTCCATGACTTGGATCCGGAGTCCATCCTCCACATCTCATCGTTCATTGTCGTATGTGAAGCCTTCCTCTGCATTACCCGTCACTTCGGATTGTGGCTCAAGACCTTTAAAGTGGAGCCGAAGATGATCAAGGGGCATCAGCAGAAAAGTGAGGGGCTGTTATAAGCAAGAATGCTGACGCTCCATGGCCCGAGGGCTCTTTTCAAGAGGAGCTCAATTTATGGGAACAGGAGTGGTTTTATATCACCGCTCCCAGGGGCACCAAATGGGCAGCGCCACCTGCCTTCCGCTCGGGTCCTCCACTGCGGCGGGCGTCATGGGTCAATAAAGAGCTCGACTGGGGACCGTCCAACACTACAAGAAATCTGTTGATTCATGACGGATTTCGTATGACATTTTTGAAATCTGTCATGAATGGCCCGGTACAGCCCCGCAAGCCCTACTAAAGCCCGCCAAAGCCCACCTAACCATTCAGGTATAAAAACCAAACCCTAAGTGCCTCCTCCTCGGCCCCCTCCTCTCTCTGTCTCTCCTTTCGTCGCAGCCCCCCACCCGATTCCCCATCTTCTCACCCACATCGCCGCCACCCAGCACTACATCGCCTCCGCCCACTGCTCGTCGACAACCCTTTGCCTCCTCTCACCTCGCTGCTCCGGCATCTGCTAGATCCGCCGCAACCCCCACCAATCCATCTCTCGCGCACCCATCTCTGCCTCTCCTGCGAATCGTCGCGCCGCCACCAACATATGCCGATTCCGGCGACATCCGCCACCGTGCAGCATGCTCACGAGCTCGTCTCCGACCCCTCCGCCCTCTAGCCCGGCTGGATCCACCGCTCCCAGCCCCCTGCGCTCGCACTCAACCCCTAGCCCATGTCTAGGGTTTCGGCTGCGGCGACGCGTCCGTCCCTGGCACGTCTCCAGCAGCACCACTCTGTCGTGCATCACGCCCCCTCGCGCCTCTTCGCCTCACCCTAGCTCAGTGCGCTCAACTGCTTTGGGCTGGACGGGGGCGACCCCGACCCCCTCTTCCGTGTCTCCGGCGCAGCGGGGCGTCCTGTGGCAACCTCCTCTGTCACGCGAAATGGTGTCTGACCTGCACTGCGACCACTTCATTGCTTACAAAGGCCTCCGGTGAGCACTGCGACCTCTACCTCCCTCTTCTTGATTCATCTTGATTTTGTATCTTTCCTCTCAAGAATTGATGATTCAATATTTATAAACTTTAATCCCTCTGTTGTAGAATTTACAGTCTAGTAGCAAGTTAGGCTCATAGTCAGTAAATTGTTTGATGCTTTCCTGATTTGATTAAAATGGCTTGCAATCGTGTAGCTGTAGTTTTATTTGTGTGTACTTTTTTATCTGAATTCTGTGAAAGTAAACTCCAGAGTGCAAAATTGTATTTGTTGTGCATTTTGTATCTTTGCAGAACCAAAAGAGATGAATTGAACCTCTTCTTACCTCCTAATAAAAGGCAATGTGCAAAACTGTATGTGCTGTACATTTTTTTATCTTTCCAAAACCAAAAGAGATGTAGAATTGAACCTCCTCTTACTTCCTAATAAAAGGGAGTGTAGTACTGTTTCAATCACTTCAGAATGCTTCTTGATATATCAGGAAAAGCGAGTTATCCACTTCATGAATTACTGGATGTTGCTTTACATTCTACAGTAGCCTTTTTGTCTTTCTCTATTGTGGAATCAGTGTTCCTTGTCTGACATATTCTCTACTAATGTAAAGTGTATATATTAATGCAGTATTATTATGCTTGTTATGATATCTTAAGCCTTTGTTCTGGCTCAGGTCTCCACTTGATCAGTGATGAAGGTTGATGATTACAACTAAATGACTGAATCAGTCCACTGGCAGAATTAAAGATAGCTGAAGAACTATCCTGGAGACAAAAGAACTTGGTGTGTCAATTCTTTAGGACCTTCATCAGCAAGGACAATCACTACTGCATGCTCACACTACAGTACATAGTCAATCGTAACAACTTTATAATAGTTTAGATATACTTCACTGAAATGTTATGTGAACCATCGTGCTCTTCTGTTCATCATTACTTCCAGCTTGGTTGTTATTTCTTGTGGTACTGGTAGAGATTAGATTGCCATAGACCATTATATAAGTTCTAGGTTTGATTGATTTCCTCTACCAATTCTAAATATAATAATCAAAATTTGCATTTGTTTAATGCAGGATCTGTTATCAAAATCGAGAGTTAGTGGTACAAGTTTATTAAATCATGCTAAGTGCAGTGTAACTTTGAAAGTGTCTCCACCTTGAACATTTCATTTATTCTTGTTTTCTCCACCAGTAATAGGTACTATTTATAATCTGTTTCCTCAATTCCAAAATAATTCAATTCGATCTAGTTTATAAGAAGCTATATCAACATCTACACCACATATTTAGTTTCATTAGATTCATTGTAAAATACATTTTTGTAAAAAAGAGGTCACTTGGCTGTTCTTGATACTGTAGTATACCTATTATGTCTGTTCTCACACGTAGATAGGTGTATTGGTTTACATAAGAAAAATGACACCAAGTTAGTTCGTGATCATGGTTTAGAAAAAAAAAAATTATGGGTATGGTAGAAAGAAGTACAGTTTTGTTGCAAGTAGTTTTCCGAAACAATAACTTATCTTGTTCCCCTATCCCTTTATTATTTGTCAACACCCCTCTGAACTTTGAGATTATAATTTTTCGAAGGTACCTATAGTTGCACAACAAGGTGGCGGAGCTCCTTAGCACTTTGGCATGGGTAAACTCCTATGGCCTTCAGGATGATTTGAACTATTTGACACTAGGTTACTCGTGATTAGTCGTCGATGTTGTGTTGCTGCAATGAAACAATATTGTTGATTAATGAAAGACAAGGAATCCTGGCATAACTCTTTAAGTATATAGGCCTCACGAGTGAGGTTGAGGTTCAAACCACGTGAAATAAAAATGATGGTTCAGATGATAATAACTACTATTTATGTTGTTGTAATCAGCTTGCCATTTGGTAATGTACATATTGTCTATTACAGGTTTACTTGGTTTCTGAGTTTACTTGGTGGTCAGAGCCAAAAAGGAAGTTGGAGGTGTAGGCATGAACTTGATGATTAAGAGGATCTGTACAATCTTGTATATTTGTTGATGTAATCTGGTGTAATTATTCCTGAGGGCATGTGATCTGGTTGGATGTATTATTGGCCACATTTTAAAAAGGCTTTACTCAGTGAAATAATTGAACAAAAATTTGTGAAATGCTTTAAATTATGGGCCTGTTCAATAGAAATTAACTGTTTTCTGAAAGCTTGTTTGACTATGTATAATGGGTGGTGTTGTAACTCGTTGGATGGAAATCATGGTTGGACTAAAATAAATGGTCTAAACTACCGAGAATAAAATGCGGATGCCACATCACATCCATGCTTGTGCCATGTAGATGCCACGTCAAGCCCATTTTTGTACAACGTCATCTCAATCCATGACGGACTAGTCTGTCATAGAGGACTGGGCCTGGGCGGGCCTAGGGACTGATCGGTGACGGCCAGGATCCGTCATGGTGGTATAGTTGTAAAATTATGACGCGATATACATGACGGATTATAAATCCGTCACGGACAACCCTCCCTGACGGTTTTGCACTGTTCCATGAAAGACTGTATCCGTCATGGATTAACAAGATTCTTGTAGTGCAAGGACGTACCTCTATTGCAGGGCCGTATTCGAGACCTCCTAGAGAGAGAGATCAATCTAGTCGTATTAGCGCAGGTCATGTTGATTCCTCGCACCTTGCCCTGCAAACGTCGCCCCCTCTGCCTGTGGGAGTTTAATCCGGAGGGACCACAAGCTCTCCAACATTTTATGGGCGCAACGCCCGTGGATATGTACCAACTGTTCTTCGAATCACAAGCAATGTGTCCGGACTTAACCGAGGACACAGGTCTGAGCTGCAATCGCCCGGATACTCAAGTAAGTAGTCCTGTACCCAGACATGCTATCCGCATATTTATCATAAACTAGCCCTTAAAAGAGCTATCCTTTAAACAGGAGTGGATAGAAAAAGCAAAATTGACCAGGTGTCCGGCCCCCTCCCTGAGACCACGTCGGATCCTGTATTAACCAAGATGCTAGAGGCTGTGCCTTTTGAACAAGGTGAAGGGGGGAACAAGGGAACTACTACCTCCATGAAGGAGGCTATCAAGAAAGGGGGGATCGAGAATCCCACCCTCCAAGGGGAGAAGAGGACCGCTTCTGAAGATCCGGAGACCAAAGCCTCGAAGCGAGGGAATAAATCTTCACCAGAGGGTCCTGGGCGGAGATGCCCCGCCGCACTATTTCCCCAAGGAGATCAGCCCTCCAAATGAGCCGTAAGTAAAGGGGGCGTTTTTTTAAAAGAGAGACATCCCCATTTTATTTCTGAAGGTAACCGAAAGTTTACCTTGTAGTTTGGATCTCAGCCCTTCACAGCAGAGCTCGTCTTCAGGGGATCTTGGTCCGAAGATGATGGAGAGCGAAACGCCTCCGCCTGTCGTACCGTTATGCGAGGCGGATGACCCTGAGGTGTCGTCACGGAGGGCTTCTCCGAATCCGGCGGGGCAAGAAGGCAGCCGTATGTCCCCTCAAACCCCTCCGTGTCCGGCCTTCGAAAAAGGCCACCGGATGAGTCCGGCACCAACGGGTGTACGGTCGGAGGAGCTTAAGGATCTGCTTGGGCGAGCGTCTATCTCAGAAGATCACCGTACGTTAATGGGTACAGTGATTGAAAGGATTTCATCCGCTGAGAGCGGATTGCATGAAGCCGTCGTAAGTTTACTGACGGGTTTTGAGGTACGCAAAATGATGTACCTTCTGACAGTTTTGCATATAAAATGCGCCCTGTATAGATAGTAGCCCCTGAGACTTGGTGCGGTGTCAAAAATGACGGCGCACCGAGGATCATAACCGCAGGTATAATATGTGCTCTTCCTATGTAGGTGGCGAAGCGTCCGGCGGCTAGCCGGGCTGATGAATTTGCCGAACTGAAGCGGCAACTTGACGTGGCGGATGCGGACATCACGCTTGTTAATAAGCGGCTTGACAAGACACAAGGTATGCAACTTCTCCGCGGACACCTGGTAAGGGAGCTTGACGCCCATGCCTTACAACATGTATGCTTAATGCAAATGGTGCCGCTGCTATGGAGAACCTTCGGGCGGAGCTCGCCCGAGTCAAGGAGCAAGCCAGAAAAAGTGAATGCGGCTGCCTTAAAGGCGACCGCAGAGCTAAAAGCCGAACAGGCTGCTCACTGCCGAAGCAAGAAAGAAATGGCCGAGATGGCCGTGAAATTTAAGAATGCTACTGACCGTTGTGAGCTTCTTGAAAAATAAGATCGAGTGAAACAAGAGGACCTGAAAAAGGCCGCCACCGAGGCCAAGGATACTCACTCTGCGATGAGAGCTATGAAGGAGGAGCTACGTCAGGCCGGAGATATTGCTACTGGAAAGCCCTTTCTGATGCGGAGGAAATTCACGGATCCTATGTACGCTCAATTGGATCGGCTGTGGGGTGCGGTGGATGCTTATCTGGACTTGGCGGCGAGTGCCGCAGACGCGGCTGAACACTTCCGAGGTCAAAAGGATCACGGAATGGAAGAGCTTTTTTGGTCGCAGTTCCATAGTCCGGAGCTTCCACTTTCATTAACCGATCGTTTGGTCGAATGGGCTGAGCTGAATAGGTTGTCCGGACTTGCCATGAAGGTTGTCGTTACTCATTTGTGGCCGAACAGGCCCGAGCCGAAGAGTTATTTTGGCTTGGTGCAACTGTTCCTTGATGCGGTGCCGCATATCGATGCAATGAAGCGGTCAGCATGCATAGAGGGTGCGCGGATGGCTCTTGCCCGTGTCAAGACATACTGGGCAGAGATGAAGGCCACCGACGTTGCATCCCAAGATTCGGACAGAAGCCGAGTACCTGCCGAGCACTATTTTGAGGAAGTCCTACAGGGCGCTCATTTAATAGAGACGCAGTGCTCGAAGGATATTATGTTTAAATGACATGTATGATTTGTGAAAACAATGTTTCAATATAATATAAGAGCTTTTTATACTTGTGCGTTCAAGTATTAAAACACCTCTGTCGGCCGTTGATGTATATGTGTATATAACCCGAAAGATGGAATTCTTTGGCTTCAGCCCCCTCGCGCTTAGTGCTGTGGTGTTTGCAATTAAGGCGCATTTTCACACTTAATCCAACGCCTTGGTCCTGTAAAGGAGGTGATAGCGTAGCAAACTAGGCAACCGGACTATTATGCTTTATCACTTTCACTTAGCCATAGGAGTTCGATGGTGGGGCTACTATATAGCCCCTAGGGGCACCGCGCTCTCCCGAATTCGGGGCGCGTATGTGCCTGACCGGGAAACGGTCCTTCGTTAATGCGGGGGAATTCTAAACATTCTGGTGGGTCATCGAGTGGTTGACCAGTCTCACGCTATATCATGACAGTCAGTTTTCGGCTTTCTCTACTGAGGTGCTCACCTGGCCGAACCGGGGCACAATCGCAGTAGTTCTCCTGGTGCTGCGTTAGCCGATAGAACGGAACGTAAGGCAGCAAAACACAGGAGCCGGGCAAACCCAACATTTGACCAAAGACATGATTCGGAGCTGATGCATATAAGGCCTAACTCGAGACGCCGAACACTCCCTAAGGTATTCGGTCTTTATGAAAACAGGCAGAATAATGCCCTAAGCCCTGGTGTCCAAGCACGCCATAAAAATTCTGTGCGGCCGATGCCAAAACGCCAGCCTCCTCCTCGGTTATAGCAAGAAACCAGGGGATGTGTATCAACAAGAGACAGTAAAAAAGGTTTACGCAGGGTCTTAATCTGAAAAGAATCCTTGCAACGGGTCCCTACTGCACGTCTGCGCCTGTGTCTCCGTTGTGTCGTATCCTGGACGGGTGTAGCACGGTGTTCATCTGTAAAAGAGAAGAACTTAGTTGAAAAGAAAATAAAGATCGTGCGAAAAATGTTCTTTATATTAAATAAACAGAGTACGGTTCGAAAAGTGAATAAAATTTAGCTTTATTTTCTCTTGTTGTACATGCGTGCAGCCCGTTGTACGGGGGTATGCCGCTAGTAGGCGTTTATATGATTACGCCGGACTGGTCTAGCCATGTCCGGGGTCCGAATGACCTATTCACGTGCTTTGATTAGCGGAGCCAGATTAGTGTGGGGCTGTCAAGGCAGTCTCACGTTCTTCCATGCTCGAGTAACACTTGATACTCCCTTTTAATGAGATGATGCCGCGTGGACCGGGCATTTTAAGTGTAAGAGATGCATAATGCAGTATGGCGTTAAAGCGGGCGAAAGCTTCACGCCCCAATGAGTGCTTGATAGCTACTTTCGAATGGGGCGATATGGAAGGTTAACTTTTCGCGGCGGAAGTTGTCGGATGAGCCGAAAACAACTTCTAGCAGTAGGGAGCCCGTACAATGGGCATATAGGCCTGGCATTACCCCTTTGAAGGAGGTGTTGCTATGGCGAATTTTGGTTGGGTCTATCCCCATTTTGCAGATTGTGTCATGATATAGCAGGTTTAGATCGCTACCTCCGTCCATGAGGACTTGTGTAAATTGGAGTCCATCGATTATAGGATCTAATATCAAGGCAGTCCATCCTACGTTCCGGATACTTTTGGAATAGTCCTGATGATCGAAGGTGATTGGTTTTGACAACCAACGTTGGGACTCTGCTGGGATAGAACGTGCAGCGCGTGTTTCTATGGGCGCCGCTCTATTTTTCCCTTTTGTCACTTGAAGTGAGTTCACTGTTTTGACTTCTTGTGGGAAATTCTTTTGTTTTCCGGTGCTCTGCTTGTGGGGTTCGTCATCGTCCTCGCTTGGTGTGTCGAGCCCCTTGTGTTGGGCATTGAGTTTGCCGGACTGCTTGAAGACCCAACAATCTCTGTGGGTATGGTTTGCGAGCTTCCTCGGAGTACTGTGGATTTGGCATATTTTGTCCAAGATTTTGTTTAGGTTGGATAGCTCGTCGCTGTTATCCTTGAGGGGCAGTTTTTTATGATTCTGCCGGGAGCTTCTGAATCCGGCGTTGACTGCCATGCTCTTCGGGCTGTTTCCCTTTGTCCGGCGCTGGTCCTTGTTGCATCGTGGTTTTCCATTTCCATCCCTGACTTCGGATGTACTTGGGTCTCTGGTACTGCATCTTGCCAGTCAACTATCCTCTCACGCGCAAAAGCGGGTCATGAGGCTTGTTAATGCAGCCATTGTTCTCGGCTTCTCCTGGCCGAGGTGTCTGGCGAACCATTCGTCTCGGACATTGTGTTTGAAAGCTGCTAAGGCTTCGGCGTCCGAACAGTCGACTATTTGGTTCTTTTTTGGTGAGGAACATGTTCCAGAATTTGCGGCTGACTCTCCGGGTTGTTGAGTTATGTGACTTAAATCGTCTGCGTCCGGAGGGCGGACATAAGTCCCTTGAAAATTTGCCCGAAAAGCATCCTCGAGCTATTCCCAACTTCCAATGGTATTTTCGGGAGGCTTTTGAGCCAATGCCGGGCTGGCCCTTTGAGCTTGAGGGTAAATATTTTATGGCGTGGAGATCATCCCTCTAGCCATGTGTATGTGGAGGATGTAATCCTCAATCCGAACTGTGGTCTGTTGTTACGTCGTATGCCTCTATGTTTACGGGTTTGAATCCACCGGGAATTCGTGATCCAGCACCTCATCGGTGAAACACAGGGTGTGTGCGGCACCCCTATATTTGGTTGTGCCGTGATGTTCGGATATTTGGCGTGTTGCATTGCTTGGAAGAGCTTGCTTTCTCATCCCATAGATGGACCTAACTGGGCCATCCTTTTGATGCGAATCCTTATGCGGATCGCGTGTCGGCTTGTGTGCGGCGCCGCTTGCCGCTCCATGTTTGCCATGTGGTCGTCCATCCGACCGGGCGGCCTCTTTGTTCATTGATTGCGGGGGCTCTACGGCCTCCTCATCGAATTTGGGCAGTAGTTTGCGCTTCGGGTAGCTCTTTGTTTGGCGGCATCGTCGCCGTATTTCTCTGCGGTGTTGAGTACTTTGCTCCATCTGATTCGAGTGCATCTTCCGCTGTTTTGAGCTTCCGCTTACGCTTTTCAGGCTACTGCAGCGATGGCGATGAGCCTTTTGTGGAGGTTCTTCTGCTCCAACAATTTGTCCGGCGTGAGATCGTCCGGACTGTTATCTTCACCGGGTATGGGTTGTTTATCCAAGTTGTCCTGTTCGGACGGTTGCTCGATAGCATGTTCGTCGTCCACCGGTTCGCCCTGCTCTATGGCTGGGTCTGTGTGGCTGTCGTCTTTGTCGAGGCGGGACTTAGTGCGGCGTTTACGTTGCCATTTTGACTGCCGAGGGATTTATCCTTCGTAGCGTCCGTTGTTCCTCGTCGCCGGTTCCTTTAGGTGTATCCACCATGTATACATCATGGGATGAGGTGGCTGTCCGATTATCCTATAGGTGCTGGTTCATGGTTGTCTCCTACGCCGTCGTCCATACCGTCGATGTCTTCGAGTCGAAATCGAGCACGTCGTTTAAGCTTTCGGCGGTGGCTACAAAGTGGGTGGTGGGTGGGCGTTGAATTTCTTCGTCGTCCGCATCCCAACCTTCCTCGACGATAGTCCGCCGGGCTCTCTGATAAAGAGAGAGACTTTAGTGAATTCAGAATGTCGCCGAAGGGCGAGTGCTGAAAAATGTCAACGGTGGCGATGAACTCCATAAACGACGCCCAATTGGATTCGATTGGCAGGGGCGCGGAGGGTTCGGAGTCCGGAGAGGAGTCCGGCACCTTGGAGTCACAGTCTTCGCAAAGGACAGGGATGGAGTTCGGCTCAATCGCCGTAGAGATCGTAGCCCCCGAGGCGGTGTCCAGCCAATCGTCCTCGATTGGCGGAGTCGGCTCCGAGCTAAGGGTCGGAGAGGACGCTGGTGCGGCCTCTAGGGCACTGTTCGGCGGCAGAGCTAGATCGTGCCCACCGAGACAGTACGGTGCGCTTGGCTGTGGCTCGAATCCGTCGAAGATCAAGTATCCGCGGATGTCGGCCGTGTAGTTCAAACTCCCAAATCTGACCTGATGGCCAGGGGCGTAGGTTTCGATCTGCTCCAGATGACCAAGTGAATTGGCCCATGATGCAAAGCCGCGAATACGAAGATCTGTCAAGGGAGAAAAGTCTCACCTGGACCACGTCGTTGTTGATGATCGAAGGAGCCATCGGGCCTAAAGATTACGACACGCAGGAACTCTCAATGAAAGCACCAATGTCGGTGTCAAACCGGCGGATCTCGGTAGGGGGTCCCGAACTATGCGTCTAGGCGGATGGTAACAGGAGACAAGGGACACGATGTTTTTACCCAGGTTCGGTCCCTCTCGATGGAGGTAAAACCCTACTCCTGCTTGACTAATATTGATGATATGGGTAGTACAAGAGTGGATCTACCACGAGATCAGAGAGGCTAAACCCTAGAAGCTAGCCTATGGTATGATTGTCGTTCGTCCTACGGACTAAAACCCTCCGGTTTATATAGACACCAGATAGGGTTAGAGTTACACAGAGTCGGTTACAACGGTAGGAGATCTACATATCTGTATCGCCAACCTTGCCTTCCACGCCAAGGAATGTCCCATCCGGACACGGGACGGAGTCTTCAATCTTGTATCTTCATAGTCCAGGAGTCCGGCCAACGGTGATAGTTTGGCTATCCGAACACCCCCTAATCCAGGACTCCCTCACATCCCATAGACGGGTATCCGGCTTAGAGAGCTCGGGAACCTCGACATAGCTTGTCTTCAAGATAGAGGACGAATCGTTGCGTTGCTCCTCCACCACCGCTATCTGATGGGTGACCGGCGGAGACTTAATCTTTCTTTGGTCGGGTTTAAGCCCGATCCGAACATAGTCCGTAGAGACTCCCAAGGTGGCGATGCGATCCAAGAGCTCGTTCAAAGAAGAGAGCTCAATTGGATCCATCTGCTCGGCGAATTCTGAGCCGACGTGGAGACTGTTTTTGATGACCTGAGAAGTCATCGTCGGCGCAGCGGTCGAACGGGCGGTCATGACGAAGCCGCCTAGTCGGAGAGTTTGGCCTACAGCCAGGGCTCCCCCAGAGGTGATGTTGTCCTTGACAACGAGACGAGCCATCCAGCCTTATGATGACGGCACAGTGGAACTCTCAATGAAAGCACCAATGTCGGTGTCAAAACCGGCGGATCTCGGGTAGGGGGTCCCGAACTATGCGTCTAAGGCGGATGGTAATAGGAGGCGGGGGACACGATGTTTACCGAGCTTCGGGCCCTCTCGATGGAGGTAATACCCTACTTCCTGCTTGATTGATCTTGATGATATGAGTATTACAAGAGTTGATCTACCATGAGATCGTAGAGGCTAAACCCTAAAAGCTAGCCTATGGTTTGATTGTTGTTCTTGTCCTACGGACTAAACCTTCCAGTTTATATAAACACTGGAGGGGGCTAGGGTTACATAGAGTCGGTTACAAGGGAGGAGATCTACATATCCATATCGCCAAGCTTGCCTTCCACGCCAAGGAGAGTCCCATCTGGACACGGGATGAAGTCTTCAATCTTGTATCTTCATAGTCCAACAGTCCAGCAAAAGCATATAGTCCGGCTGTCCGAGGACCCCCTAATCCAGGACTCCCTCACCGACGGCGACAACGTTAAGCCTCCTCCCCTTCCCGGCAGACAGATCCTGCTGGCTCTTTGACCAGTAGTGAGGGGAGAGAGAGGCCAACAAAGTCTTGTTTAGATCTGGAGAGGGTAAGAGAGTGTGAAGAGAGCAACTACAAGCGCCGAGGCTCCAGCGTGTATATATATAGTGGAGAGAGTGTGTGAAGAGTGCAAACCCTAGAAAACAAGCACTGAGGCCGAGATCATATAGCTCCATATCCATCCATTTTGACCAGTCAAAGAATCCTCCTGACACCGCCCAGATCACTTTCTCTCTCTGTCATGCGGGGCCTACCTGTCATTGGGTGGAAGAAAGAAGTTGAACAAAAACAAAATTATGCTCAAGTGTGGTTATCGAACCTGAGACCTCAAGTCTGATGAGCGAACTGGCTAACCAGCTACACCACCCTCACGTTATGTTTAACGAGAGGAAAATAACCTTTTATACATTCCTAGATTTGTGTGACAAGCATGCCATGTTTTTTTTGTGTGGGAGTCATTGGGATTTAAATCATAATCGTGTCATGTGGCTTTGGTGGTAAGGTCTTTTGGGATTTAAAGCAGTGTTGGTAGTACAGAAATAATGCATCCTTAGTCACCTTACCTCTCTCCACGTAGTACGGTGGGTCCCACCAGTCAGAGGGTGAAACAAACAAATTATTAAGAAAAATTAAAAGCGCCAACGGTGTATCTTACCTCACACATCTCGCTACTGCTCGTGAACACTGTCCAATTGATCCCTCTATTCGCTCACGTACTATTTTAAGTGAATCCTTATTATAACATGCACAAAATTTTGGGCACTTGTATTCGACCTAAGTCAGTGTGCCACCGTATCTCGTACTACTCCCTCTATATAGGTGTAATAAGTCACATTAGAAGGTGCAGCGGGACCAAGGTGCAAGCAGATTGGAGGAGAAGGAGAAACTTGACCGGTCCTTCCTCCAATCAAAGCCCTGATTTCTATCTCTAAATGCAACAATTAATCACAACAACTAAGAGATGTCGTTTTACCTACCATGCAGGGCCACGTATTAACTCGCATGCAAGCCAACTTTGATTTCTTGACTGATCAATGCGTAGTTGCGCTCCATGCATTGGGTTTTTGGGGGAGATAACAAGGCAGAGCAAGGAGAGTTTAGTTACATTGCTAGGCTGGTCATAGTGGTGAGTAACTTGGACCAGTAACATGCATATGTTACTAGTCTATGTTACTACCTTCATAGTGGGTAGTAACATATGGATGGTAACATGCAAGTCTTCATTAATTGAGATATAGACTCATTTTACCATGGCGTGTGTGTGTGTGTGTTTAACAACATGTGTGTGTGTGTGTGTGTGTGTGTGTGTTTAACAACATGTGTGTTAGAGAGAGCGACACATCGACCTACTCCTACAGAGAGATGGTGTGTAGTGTATGATTTAGCAGCGAGAGTCGGTGCATCCCCTCGTTTCCGGCCATCCGGTCGGGATAGGCGGATATCTGCCATGCCTGCTCCTGACCAGCCTGGCCCACCCAAAGATCCTCCATCGCCCGCGCGCGCTTCCCTCCCGAAATAGTTAGCACCGCTCCAAAGAATCGGTGTCGCATTCATGCCCGGGCAGAGCGGACGCTACCTCTCACTGGCGCCTGCTTTGAAGGGAGAAGCGGATTGAAGAATGATGGTTGCTTCGTCCGTCCAACTTACTGCTAGGTCTATGTGATTTGACAGCTCATTGGTCATTATTATTGAGGTGGTATGACTGCTGGATGTCCCACGCTTTCGGCGAAAGGAGGTACTACTAGATTACAATTTTCTCCATTCTTACAGCGGAGAAGTGCGAAAGCAGTGAAAACACGCAGGCTCAGTTGAGGGAGTCCTGGATTAGGGGGTGACCGGATAGCCGAACTATCACCGTTGGCCGGACTCCTGGACTATGAAGATACAAGATTGAAGACTTCGTCCCGTGTCCGGATGGGACTTTCCTTGGTGTGGAAAGCAAGCTTGGCAATACAGATATGTAGATCTCCTACCGTCGTATCCGACTATGTGTAACCCTAACCCTATCCGGTGTCTATATAAACCGGAGGGTTTTAGTCCATAGGACGAACAACAATCATACCATAGGCTAGCTTCTAGGGTTTATCCTCTCTGATCTCGTGGTAGATCCACTCTTGTACTACCCATATCATCAATATTAATCAAGCAGGAGTAGGGTTTTACCTCCATCGAGAGGGCCCGAACCTGGGTAAAAACACCGTGTCCCTTGTCTCCTGTTACCATCCGCCTAGTCGCACAGTTCGGGACCCCCTACTCGAGATCCGCCGGTTTTGACACCGGCATTGGTGCTTTCATTGAGAGTTCCTTTGTGTCATCATCTTTAGGCCCGATGGCTCCTTCGATCATCAACAACGACGTGGTCCAGGGTGAGACCTTTCTTCCCGGACAGATCTTCGTATTCGGCGGCTTTGCACTGCGGGCGAATTCACTTGGTCATCTGGAGCAGATCGAAAGCTACGCCCCTGGCCATCAGGTCAGATTTGGGAGTTTGAACTACATGGCCGACATCCGCGGAGACTTGATCTTCAACGGATTCGAGCCACAGCCAAGCGCGCCGCACTGTCTCGGTGGGCACGATCTAGCACTGCTGGCGAACAGTGCCCTGGAGGCCGCACCAGCGTCCGCTCCGACCCTTAGCTTGGAGCCGACTCCGCCGATCAAGGACGAGTGGCTGGACACCGCCTCGGGGGCTACGATCTCTACGGTGATTGAGCCGAACTCCATCCCTTTCCTTTGCGAAGACTGTGACTCCAAGGTGCCGGACTCCTCTCCGGACTCCGAACCCTCCGTGCCCCTGCCAATCGAATCCAATTGGGCGCCGATTATGGAGTTCACTGCCGCGGACATCTTTCAGCACTCGCCCTTTGGCGACATCCTGAATTCACTAAAGTCTCTCTCTTTATCAGGAGAGCCCTGGCCGGACTACGGACAGGAAGGTTGGGATGCGGACGACGAAGATATTCAACGCCCACCCACCACCCACTTTGTAGCCACTGTCGAAAGCTTAACCGACGTGCTCGATTTCGACTCCGAAGACATCGACGGTATGGACGACGATGTAGGAGACAACCATGAACCAGCACCTATAGGATACTGGACAGCCACCTCATCCCATGATGTATACATGGTGGATACACCTAAAGGAACTGACGACGAGGAACAACGGGACGCTATGAAGGATAAATCCCTCGAAAAGCAGTCAAAACGGCAAAGTAAACGCCACACCAAGTACCGCCTCGACAAAGACGGCAGCCACATAGACCCAGCCATAGAGCAGGGCGAACCGGTGGACCACGAACATGCTATCGAGCAACCGTCCGAACAGGACAACTTGGATAAACAACCCGTCCCCGGCGAAGATAACAGTCCGGACGATCTCACGCCGGAAAAGTTGTTGGAGCTGAAGAACCTCCACAAAAGGCTCGTCGCCACTGCGCGTAGCCTGAAAAAGCAGAAGCGGAAGCTCAAAACAGCGGAAGATTCACTCAGAATCAGATGGAGCAAAGTACTCAACACCGCAGACAAATACGGCGACAGTCGCCAAACAAAGAGCTACCCGAAGCACAAACTACTGCCTGAATTCGATGAGGATGCAGTAGAGACCTCGCAATAAAAGAACAAAGAGGCCGCCAGATCGGTTAGTCGACCACATGGCATACATGGAGCGGCAAGCGGCGCCACACACAAGCCGGCACGCGATCTGCATAAGGATTCGCATCAAAAGGATGGCCCAGTCAGGTCCATCTATGGGCCGAGAAGGCAAGCTCTTCCAAGCAATGCAACACGCCAAATATCCGAACATCACGGCACACCCAAATATAGGGGTGCCGCACACCTGTGTTTCAGCGATGAGGTCTTTGGATCACGAATTCAATGGATTCAAACCCGTAAACATAGAGGCATACGACGGAACAATAGACCCTGGAGTCTGGATTGAGGATTACATCCTCCACATACACATGGCTGGAGGAGATGATCTCCACGCCATAAAATATTTACCCCTCAAGCTCAAAGGGCCAGCCCGGCATTGGCTCAAAAGCCTCCCTGAAAATACCATCACTACTAGGAAAAGGCCTACTAATGGCGCACCTGTTTTGCGTACTAATGGCGCACTACAGGTGTGCCATTAGTATCAAGCCACTAGTATTTTTTACTAATGGCGCACCACTGGTGCTCCATTAGTATCTGGTATACTAATGGCGCACCACGCAGTGCGCCATTAGTTTTGCCCACCGATCGCCACTAGTAATCGCTATACTAATGTAGCACAACATGGTAGTGCGCCATTAGTAACAAGTTTTTTAATTTTTTTTGTTTTTTCTTAATCTCAGGTCACTATATCACATATGAGATATCCAACACATATATATACACCAAGCATCCATATAACAATCATAGCCAACACACAAGTTCCATCATATATACATACATAGCCAACACATAGTTCCATCGTTACATATTACAAAAGTTTCACATTGTTCATCCAACACCGTTATCCATCAATTCACAAAAGTTTCACATTGATACAAAATAAAAACACAAATGGAAAAGAAGCACTCCATCCATGCAAGCTTTCGTGAATTAAATCAAATCTGCAAAATGATAAACAAGAAGTTAGAAGAAGAAGAAGAAGAAGACTAGAAGAATACTAGAAGAAGAAGAACACTAGAAGAAGAATAAGAAGAATTTTGGAGCCAACTTAGGTAAAATGAAGCTAACCTATGTCATTTTGGAAAAGAAGAAGAATAAGAAGAAGACTATAAGCTTATTATGTAAACTTGATCATTTTGTGCTAACATAAGTTATTTTGGAGCTAACCTATAGGAAACTAAGCATATAAGCTCTAAGTTAGCATATTAGAGCCAACTTAGGTAAAATGAAGCTAACCTATGTCATTTTGGAAAACAAGAAGAATAAGAAGAAGACTATAAGCTTATTATGTAAACTTGATCATTTTGTGCTAACATAAGTTATTTTGGAGCTAACCTATAGGAAACTAAGCATATAATAAGCTCTAAGTTAGCATATTAGAGCCAACTTAGGTAAAATGAAGCTAACCTATAGGAAACTCAGCATATTAGAGATAACATAGGTAACTAAGTATATATATATATCATTTTGGAGATCTGACATACCTGACATAGTTCAGTTCTCATTGTTCTTCTTCTCCTTCCTCAGCCTGATGCGCCAAGAGCGGCGAGGCGGTGGAGGCAGTGGAGGCAGTGGGATGTAGTCTTCTACCACAATTGGCGTGGTCATGTCACCCAGCTGTGGGATCGCCGGCGCCACCACCGATGTGTGGTCATTGTCAGGCCCCACCACCATCGCGAGGCCACCTTCAGGCAGGACGGGCACGGCCATCGCTAGGTCATCCTCAGCCACCTCCATCTCTTGCACATGGTCAGCCACCACCACCATCTCCTGCCCATGGTCAGCCACCACCATCTCTTGCCCTTGGTCAGCCACCACCAGCGCAAGGTCATCCTCAACCTGATGCTCATCGTCATCCTGCAGCTCCTCATCCCCACTCTGCTCCTCTTCTCCCGCACTCCAGTCTGGATCATCCTTCTTGTTGTCTATGCTGCTACTAGAATCGCTGCTGCTTTCGCTACAGCCAGAATCGCTGCTGCTTTCGTTACAGCCATAGTCGCTGCTGCTTTGGCTGTAGCCAGTGTCACTGCTGCTGCTCCCATTACCTGTCCAAATGCAACAATGACCGTTAAAAATCGATGTGAGACAAAGCCAAATGTAGAGGAATAAGAAGAGGCAGAACGTACCGGCTTCATCATCGTCAGAGTAGCGCATGCGACACATAGTCGCGTTGAACACCTTCACGATGAGCATGGTGGCGTCGTCGTCATACCTGAAGAGAAGGAAGTACCCCAGCCGCAGGTCGTAGGCACGGTAGAACTTCTCCCACCCATGAGACAAGTACATGTGGCCCTCCTTGATCACCAATTCCACATCCCACTGCCTGCGAAACCCGCTGCCGGCACATCCTGCAGCTTCACATTATTTGGCGGATCTTCACCCATCGGCATGTTCATAAAACTGTCGGGCAGCCTGCAGTTTGGGACAATGAGTGATGTAGCAAACAACAGATATCATAATGAGATGGGTGAAGGGAGATCTCTCGTTTTATATACTGCGTCATGGATGATCTGAAGTCCCAAGTATGATCTTGAAGAACTCGAAGCATCCAACTCAGACCGGTGTCGCAGAGCGGCGGTGGCTGCTTCCGCCATCTCGATAAGCAGCGAAGAAGAGACCAATTAGTACCCTTACAACAGATCATAAAACATGCATGATAACAGGCTATACCGAAAGGCCAATTTACTGGACTATAAATTAGGGTAACAATGACACAGAAGATGGGAGCACCTAGTACATATTAGCAAAACAAAAAGGTACCACGCTTAAAAGGAAAGACCACTTGGCTCTATTGCCACCTATGGTTTAATGCAGCAAGAATAAAGGCGATTGATCCTACTTAACTAAGTTCTAAGATACCCCAGCCCATGCATTAGTCTCAAGTACCCCATATGTCCTATTTTTAGCAAAGTCATGCTAAAATTCACGGAAAATTTCAGCATGAGCTTTGCTGAAAATAGGACATATGGAGTACCCGAATTTGCCGGAACGGAAGTTAATCGACATTCCGGCAAACTCAAGGGCCTCTCAGGGTACCTGCAAAATCATTATCCCCGCGTAATGAAGTCCCCAATGGGTCAACATTTTAGAAGATCACAAGTAGCACGCACCTTGCTACCCACACCACCACAAAATAATACTGGAAAAAAACATTACTATGCCATGACAAGTGACATGACAAGCTTGTACTACAAGTGACATGACAAGCATACCAAATAGGCAACTAAACTGTTTTTTTTACCAAATAGGCAAATAGTATATGCACACCATGCATAGAGGGACAAATCATGTTATTCCATCTGATCCAAAGCAAAAGATGAAGCTCACAAGAGAGAGAAGTTCCAAACTTGTATGTTTCTTATCCAGCAACATTCAGATTACCAGATTGGCGATAAAATTCACAAGATCGGTTCCCAGACTTTTATTTTTCTTATTCAACAGCATTCATATTGGCAGGAAGAGACACACTAGTACAATACAACTGCCCAATTCACTAGAGGAACGTTACACATGACTGACCTCGTCACTACACTTGTAACATACTCCCTCTGTCTCAAAATGATTAATTCAGGATGAAGTGTGACCAATTAAATTGTACACGTGCGCCAAGCAAACAAAAAAATTGCAAGATGAAAGGAAAATAATATTTCGGTTTATCAAGGATCAACACAGCTTCTTTTTTGGCAGAAACATTTGTTTTTCCAGTGCCATGATCATCATGGTCCTCACTGGGGCAACGAGAGAGGAAACCTATCAGATGCAAAATATGTTTCTGCGACCATCAGGTCGTAGTTCATTCCGTCTTCAGATAGAGAGCTATCAGCTACACAAGTTTTTTTCTATGATCAGGAGGTCATAGTTCATTCCATCTTCAGAAATAAGCACAACCATGGGTTCTTAGATGCAGTTTGGACAGTGAATACAGTTTGGACAGTACTCCACAGTCAAATTTCATTAGGGCAAAAACTAAATACAATTTGGACGGTTTTGACAGTTTAGAGAGCAAAATCTAAAGATTTGAGAACATTTGTTAATTTTGAAAATTTAGAGAGAAGAAAAAGGGGGATACCTCGAGCTTGGATAGCCTGGGCTCCGGCTTGGGCTTGGGCGGCGGGGGCGGCGCGTAGTCCGGCGGCGGCGGGGACGGGGACGTCTGGGACTTGGTCGGCCGGTGGTGCGCCTCATAGGGCGTGGGGGCGGGCCTGAGCTTGGGCGCGGGCGGCGAGTCCGGCACGAGGCGGCGGGGGTGCCGACACGGCCTTCTCGGGCGCCGATGTCGAGGAGGCGGTGGGCGGCGATCCGGAGGACGGGGCCGCCTTCTGGGCCTTCTGAGCTGAAGAAGGCACGGGCGGTGAGAGGAGGAGGAGGAGAAGCTAGGGGGATGGGCGGGAGGGGACGTATGTGCTGCGGCGGGGCGGCGAAGGAGCGGCGGAGGACGACGACCGGGCGGCGGAAGGACGGGGCGGGGCGGGGAGGCGTGAGGGTGGGCGGCGAGGCGGCGCGCTGGGAGCTGCAGTGGTGGGGGCGCGGGGGCGGCGGGGGTCGGGGCGGCGGCGGCGGGGGTCGATCTGGCGAGGGAGAGGGACGAAGGGATCTGGCGAGGGAGAGGGTGGAATTAGCTAGGGGGGAGATTACTAATGGCGCACCCCGCAGCGGTGCGCCATTAGTATGTTTTTTTATTACAGTTCGAGCCCTCAGGTTATATTCCACCTAACCCAGTCTAGATCAGAACCCACCCACTAGCCCGACTGGTCAGCACGCAGCACACACACTAGGAGGTCCTGGGTTCGATTCCCAGGCTCCCCAATTTTTATTTTTATGCATTTAAAATGTTGTTTGATATTTATTTGTGTTTAAATATCTTCAAACTTGTTTAAATCATAACAGTAATATCTTTTTTTATAAAAATAGTAATAATTTTTTTAAAAAATATGTTCAAATTTTTTATTTGAAAATATTTATGAATATGAAAAAGGTGGAGTGGAGGGTGCGGTGGGTCATCGGCGACAGTGGAGTGGGGGAGGGTGCGGGCCGGGAATTCGGGCGGCGGGCAGTGGAGGCGGGGGTAGGGTGCGGTTGGTCGTCGGTGGTGATGGAGTGGGGGAGGGTACGGGGGCGTCGTCAGGGACGAAGACGTCGACGCTGTGGATGTTTCCTCCGCGGGAGGCGATGCAGTCGGAGATCCGGGACGGTGAACTGCGCGCGGAGGCCAGGGGAGTCGAGTCAGTCAGGGGGAGGGGGCCGGGAGGGAGGAGAGGAGGAAGAGAGGAGAAGAAGATTACCTGACCACGAGGTGGTGGCCGGAGCGGAGACGACGAAGATCGGAGACGGCAAGCTTGGGGGAGGCGGGGAGGTCGCGGGCCTCCTGTCTTGGTGGACGTGGGGCCTCCTCTCCCTGGTGGACGTGGAGGCGGCACCGAGGCTCCAAGTCTCCGGCGGCTCTTTGGGTTAGGGAGGGAGGCGAGGGAGGCGGGGCTCGGGGGGAGGCGGGGCTCGGGAGGAGGCGGCGTGGGCGTGAGGCGGCTGGGCGTGGGGGCATGTGGGCGGCTGCGGCTGCTGCGGCAAACGGAGGAAGGGGAGAGGGAGGCGGCGGGGGCGCGTGGGCGGTGGCGGCGTACGGTGAATCTGTTATTTGAAAAAAATATCATCCAATTTATTATTTGAAAATATTTATGAATATGAAAAAATATCATCAAATTTGTTTTCCTTTTGCAATTTTAGTTGCATTCATTTGTGACGGTGGAGCGGGCCGGGGAGGGTGCGGGGAGAGGGTGCGGGTGGTCGCCGGGCGGCGGTAGAGTGGGGAGTGCGGGCGGGGGTCGGGCGGCGGGCGTGGAGCGGGAGGGAGGTGCGGTGGGACGTCGGCGTGGCGGTGGAGTGGGGAGGTGCGGGTGGTCGTCGGCGGTGGAGTGGGGGAGGGTGCGGGCCGGGGGTCGGCGGCGGCGGCCAGTGGAGCGGGGGAGGGTGCGGTGGGACGGGGGGTCGGTGGAGGGTGCGGTCGGCGGCGGCGGCCGGTGGAGCGGGGGGTCGACCCTGGTACCATTAGAAGTTTTGCAAAAAAAAAGTATATATTCTAATGGCGCACTGGACACAGAGTGCGCCATTACTAGTTAGAACTAGTAATGGCGCACTTCCCTGGGATGCGCCATTAGTATGTATGGAAAAATGGAAAAAAAATATTACTAGTGGCGCCTGTGTGTGCAGTGCGCCATTAGTGTCTTCCACACTAATGGCGCATCAACAAATGGTGCGCCATTAGTATATAGTAGTGGCGCACTACTTGACAGGTGCGCCATTAGTACCCATCCCATCTATAGCCCTTTTCCTAGTAGTGCATTGGAAGTTGGGAAGAGCTTGAGGATGCTTTTCGGGCAAATTTTCAAGGGACTTATGTCCGCCCTCCGGATGCAGACGATTTAAGTCACATAGCTCAACAACCCGGAGAGTCAGCCTAAAAATTCTGGAACAGGTTCCTCACCAAAAAGAACCAAATAGTCGACTGTCCGGACGCCGAAGCCTTAGCAGCTTTCAAACACAACGTCCGAGACAAATGGCTCGCCAGACACCTCGTCCAGGAGAAGCCGAGAACAATGGCTGCATTAACAAGCCTCATGACCCGCTTTTGCTGGAGAGGATAGTTGGCTGGCAAGATGCGATACCAATGACCCAAGTACATCCGAAGTCAGGGATGGAAATGGAAAACCACGACGCAGCAAGGACCAGCGCGGACAAAGGGAAACAGCCGAAGAGCACGGCGGTCAACACGGATCGAAGCTCCGGCAGAATCATAAAAACTGCCCCTCAAGGATAACAATGACGAGCTATCCAACCTAAACAAAATCTTGGACAAAATATGCCAAATCCACAGTACTCCGGGAAGCACGCAAACCATACCCACAAAGATTGTTGGGTCTTCAAGCAGTCAAGCAAACTCAATGCCGAACACAAGGGGCTCGACACACCAAGCAAGGACGATGGCGAACCCCACAAGCGAAACCTTGGAAAACAAAAGAATTTCCCACAAGAAGTCAAAATAGTGAACTCACTTCAAGTGACAAAAGGGAAAAACAGAGCGGCGCCCATAGAAACACGCGCCGCACGGTCTATCCCAGCAGAGTCCCAACGTTGGTTGTCAAAACCAATCACCTTCGATCATTAGGACTATTCCGGATGTATCCGGAACGCAGGATGGACTGCCTTGATATTAGATCCTATAATCGACGGACTCAAATTTACACAAGTCCTAATGGACGGAGGTAGCAATCTAAACCTGCTATATCAGGACACAATCCGCAAAAATGGGGATAGACCCAACCAAAAATCGCCACAGCAACACCTCCTTCAAGGGGGTAATGCCAGGCGTATATGCCCATTGTACGGGCTCCCTACTGCTAGAAGTTGTGTTCGGTTCATCCGACAACTTCCGTCGTGAAAAGTTAACCTTCCATATCGCCCCATTCGAAAGTAGCTATCAAGCACTACTGGGACGTGAAGCTTTCGCCCACTTTAACGCAATACCTCATTATGCATCTCTTACACTTAAAATGCCCGGTCCACGCAGCATCATCTCATTAAAAGGGAGTATCAAGTGTTACTCGAGCACGTAAGAACGTGAGACTGCCTTGACAGCCCCACTAATCCGGCTCCGCTAATCAAAGCACCTGAATAGGTCATTCGGACCCCGGACATGGCTAGACGAGTCCGGCATAAACATATAAACGCCTACTAGCGGCATACCCCGCATAAGGGGCTGCACGCTTGTACAACAAGAGACAATAAAGCTCAATTTTATTCACTTTTGAACCGTACTCTGTTTATTTAATATAAAGTACATTTTTAAATGCGATCTTTTTTCTTTTCAACTAAGTTCTTCTCTTTACAGATGAACCCCGTGCTACACCCGTCCGAGGATACGGCTGCAACGGAGACACAGCAGGCGTGTAGTAGGGACCCGTTGCAAGGATTCTTTTCAGATTAAGACCCTGCGTAAACCTTTTTTACTGTCTCTTGTTGATACACATCCCCCGGTTTCTTGCTATAACCAAGGAGGAGGCTGACGTTTTGGCATCGGCTGCACCAGAATTTTTGTGTGTACCTGGACACCAGGGGCTTAGGGCATTATTCTGCCCATTTTCATAAAGACCGAATACCTTAGGAAGTGTTCAGCGTCTTGAGTTAGGCCTTATATGCATCAGCTCCGAATCATGTCTTTGGTCAAATGTTGGGTTTGTCCGGCTCCTGTGTTTTGCTGCCTTATGTTTCGTTCTATCGGCTAACGCGACACCAGGAGAACTACTGCGATTGTGCCCCGGTTCGGCCAGGTGAGCACCTCAGTAGAGAAAGCCGAAAATTGACTGTCATGATATAGCGTGAGACGGGTCAACCACTCGATGACCCAACGGAATGTTTAGAATTCCCCCACATTAACGAAGGACCGTTTCCCGGTCAGGCACATATGCGCCCCGAATTCGGGAGAGCGCGGTGCCCCTAGGGGCTATATAGTAGCCCCACCATCGAACTCCTATGGCTAAGTGAAAGTGATAAAGCATTATAGTCCGGTTGCCTAGTTTCCTACGCTATCACCTCCTTTACAGGACCAAGACGTTGGATTAAGTGTGAAAATGCGCCTTTTTGCAAACACCCCGCACTATGTGCGTGAGGGTCAAGACTACCATCTTTCAGGTTATATACACATATACATCAACGTCAAGACAGGAGGTGTTTTAATACTTGAACGCACAAGTATAAAAAGCTCTTATATTATATTGAAACATTTTTCACAAATCATACATGTCATTAAAACATAATATCCTTCGAAACCTTTGCGTCTCTATTAAACGAGCGCCATGCAGGACTTCCTCAAAATAGTGCTCGGCGGTACTCGGCTTCCGTCGAGAATCTTGGGATGCAACGTCGGTGGCCTTCATCTCCGCCATGATATGTCTTGACACGGGCAAGAGCCATCCGCGCACCCTCTATGCATGCTGACCGCTTCATTGCATCGATATGCGGCACCGCACCAAGGAACTGTTGCACTAAGCCAAAATAACTCTTCGGCTCGGGCCTGTTCGGCCACAAATGAGTCACGACAGCCTTCATGGCAAGTCCGGACAACCTATTCAGCTCAGCCCATTCGGCTAAACGATCGGTTAATGAAAGTGGACGCTCCGGACCATGGAACTGCGACCAAAAAAGCTCTTCCATTCCATGATCCTTTTGACCTTGGAAGTGTTCGGCCGCGTCTGCGGCACTCGCCGCCAAGTCCAGATAAGCATCCTCCGCACCTACGGCGGTCCAATTGAGCGTACTTAGGATCCGTGAATTTCCTCCGCATCAGAAAGGGCTTTCTAGCCGCAATATCTCTGGCCTGACGTAGCTCCTCCTTCATAGCTCTCATCGCAGAGCGAGTATCCTTGGCCTCGGTGGCGGCCTTTTCAGGTCCTCTTGTTTCGCTCGATCTTCTTTTTCAAGAAGCTCGCAACGTCGATAGCATTTTCAATTTCACGGCCATCTCGGCCATTTCTTTCTTGCTTCGGCAAAGGAGCAGCCTGTTCGGCTTTTCGCTTTGCGGCCGCCTTTTAAGGCAGCCGCATCACTTTTTCTATCTTGCTCCTTGGCTCGGGCGAGCTCCGCCCGAAGGTTCTCCATAGCAGCGGCACCATCTGCATTAAGCATACATGTTGTAAGGCATGGGCGTCAAGCTTCCTTACCAGGTGTCCGCGGAGAAGTTGCATACCTTGTGACTCGTCAAGCCGCTTATTAACAAGCGTGATGTCCGCATCCGCCACGTCAAGTTGCTGCTTCAGTTCGGCAAATTCATTAGCCCGGCTAGCCACCGGACGCTTCGCCACCTACATAGGAAGAGTGCATATTATACCTGGGGTTATGATCCTCGGCGCGCCGTCATTTTTGACACCGCACCAAGTCTCAGGGGCTACTATCTATACATGGCGCATTTTATATGCAAAACTTTCAGAAGGTACATCATTTTGCGTACCTCAAAACCTGGCTATCTTCTGAGATAGACGCTCGCCCGAGCAGATCCTTCAGCTTCTCCGACCGTACACCCGTTGGTGCCGGACTCGTCCGGTGGCCTTTTTCGGAGGCCGGACACGGAGGGCTTTGAGGGGACATACGACTGCCTTTTGGCCCCGCCGGATTCGGAGAAGCCCTCCGCGACAACACCTCAGGGTCGTCCGCCTCGCATAACAGAATGGCAGGCGGAGGCGTTTCTCTCTCCATCATCTCCGGACCAAGATCCCCTGAAGACGAGCTCTGCTGTGAAGGGCTCAGATCCGAACTACAAGGTAAACTTTCGGTTACCTTCAGAAATAAAACGGGGATGTCTCTCTTTAAAACGCCCCTTTACTTACGGCTCATTGGAGGGCTGATCTCCTTGGGGAAATAGTGCAGCCGGGGCATCTCCCACCGCAGGAACCTCTGGCGAAGATTTCTTCCCCCGCTTCGAGGCTTTGGTCTCCGGATCTTCAGAAGCGGTCCTCTTCTCCCCTTGGAGGGAGGGATTCTCGATCCCCCCTTTCTTGATAGCCTCCTTCACGGAGGTAGTAGTTCCCTTGTTCCCCCCTTCGCCTTCTTCAAAAGGCACAACCTCTAGCATCTTGGTTAATACAGGATCCGGCGTGGTCTCAAGGACGGGGGGCTGGACACCTGATCAGTTTTTCTTTTGCTATCCACACCTGTTTAAAGGATAGCTCTTTTAAGGGCAAGTTTATGATAAGTATGCGGATAGCATGTCCGGGTATAGGACTACTTACTGGAGTATCCGGCCGATTGCAGCTCAGACCTGCGTCCTCGGTTAAGTCCGGACACATTGCTTGTGATCCGAAGAACAATTGGTACATCTCCACGGGCGTTGCGCCCATAAAATGTTGGAGAGCTCGTGGTCCCTCCGGATTAAACTCCCACAGGCGGAGGGGCGACGTTTGCAGGGCAAGGTGCAACGAATCAGCATGACCTGCGGTACTACGACCAGATTGATCTCTCTCTCTAGGAGGTCTCGAATACGGCCCTGCAACAGAGGTACGTCCTTGGACGGTCCCCAGTCGAGCGACCCATGATGCCCGCCGTAGTGGAGGACCCGAGCGGAAGGCAGGAGGCGCCGCCCATTTGGTGCCCCTGGGAGCGGTGATATAAAATCACTCCTGTTGCCATAAATTGAGCTCCTCTTGAAAAGAGCCCTTGGGCCATGGAGCGTCAGCATTCTTGCTTATAACAGCCCCTCCGCACTCTTCCTGATGCCCCTTAATCATCTTCGGCTCCACTTTGAAGGTCTTAAGCCACAATCCGAAGTGAGGGGTAATGCAGAGGAAGGCTTCACATACGACAATGAACGACGAGATGTGGAGGATGGACTCCGGATCCAAGTCATGGAATTCCAGCCCATAATAAAACATGAGCCCCCTCAAGAAGGGGTCCGTCGGGAAGCCTAAACCCCGAAGGAAGTGAGACATGAACACCACACTCTCAGCAGGCTCGGGAGTGGGAATAACCTGCCCTTGGGTAGGCGGCCTATGCGAAATTTCGCCGGTTAGATATCTGGCGTCTCTCAGCTTTAGCACATCTTCCTCCGTGACGGACGAAGACATCCACCGGCCGTGCAGGTCGGAGCCGGACATCGTTGAAGGTCCAAAGCGCCTAAATCTGGAGCTTTGGGTGTTGGAACTCGAGGCGAGGGGCGGATTCGATTGAGTTTGAAAGAAAGGAGCGGGCCTTGGTATCGTTATAAAGAGGTTGAATACCAAGAGCCCTCCCCGTGACCGTTCGGGACTCGCCTTCGATGGAGGAGGCGTGCCAACGGGCACGACTGGGTTACCCACGCCCGTATTGATGAGGATTCCGGAATAAGGGGGGCACAATCTCCGCTCTGATAAGACGTGCCGAAGAAACCGCCTCGCTAAACGCGCTGAGGTGGGACAGTTAAAACGATTCGTATAAACGCCTGGCCGTGGTGTGATGTCACGCCGCGGAATACGTCAGCAGATCTGTGCAAAGATTATTCTCTCTACGGTGGTATGTGGAACTTGTTTTGCAGAGCCGGACACTATCATTGTGTTCAAAATCTTCTATGAAGTATTCGGAGGACGAACCCGCCTTGCAATGCCGAAGACAATATGCGCGCTGGATTGATCGTCATTGAAGCCTGGTTCAGGGGCTACTGAGGGAGTCCTGGATTAGGGGGTGTCCGGATAGCCGAACTATCACCGTTGGCCGGACTTCTGGACTATGAAGATACAAGATTGAAGACTTCGTCCCGTGTCCGGATGGGACTTTCCTTCGCGTGGAGGGCAAGCTTGGCGATACAGATATGTAGATCTCCTACCGTTGTAACCGACTCTCTATAACCCTAACCCTATCCGGTGGCTATGTAAACCGGAGGGTTTTAGTCCGTAGGACGAACAACAATCATACCATAGGCTAGCTTCTAGGGTTTAACCTCTCTGATCTCATGGTAGATCCACTCTTGTACTACCCATATCATCAATATTAATCAAGCAGGAGTAGGGTTTTACCTCCATCGAGAGGGCCCGAACCTGGGTAAAAACATCGTGTCCCTTGTCTCCTGTTACCATCCGCCTAGACGCACAGTTCGGGACCCACTACCCGAGATCCGCCGGTTTTGACACCGACATCAGTGATTACATGGCCCATCTCACACTATCACCACATTTTCTGGACACAGTGCGACACCTAACTCTTTACATTGTATTGTACTAGTATAGTACGTACTCTCATTTCTCAGCGAGATAAATTTGTACAATGCCATGAAGCTTCTAGCATCTGTTCCATGTATCTTGCGTCCAAGGTTGCCCGTTGCAACATTTCATCAAATACAAAAGAGACTAACATGCATGTTATTGCATCTCAATGATTGACAGATCATAGCCAATATGTACTCCCTCCGTTCCAAAATAAGTGTCTCAACTTTATGCAAACTTTAGTACAAAGTTGTACTACTACTAAAGTTGACACTTATTTTGGAACAGACACAGCTAAAGAAAAATATGATCCATGCAGTCCCTAGCCCTTGAACCGTAAACCCTAACCAGGCTTTAATTTGTTGGCAACGTTGGAGCTTCCGATGAAATGAAGTTTGCAACCCTTTGACCATCGGATCATTTTGTGCATCCCTGTGGCAAAGAAATTGAAGAAGTGTGGTTAGAATAAGATTACTGGGACTAGTTGATGAGACATAAACTCATCACAAATACAGTATGTAGAAGGCGGTAGAGGTATGTGCGGGGCAAACAAGTAGATAAATATCCACATGGATTGATGTGGGCAGCTGGAGCAGTGGTGCAAGCCAGCTGTAAAGGAAGTTGTACCTGAGGGATGTCGGGACGTAGCTCAACCTAGAGGAGGGCGGCGGGAGGCGGCAACTGCCCACGTCACGGCAGTGAGCAAGGGACGAAGGCAAACTCACCGGCTTTGTGAGAGAGAACAGCATGGACCCCTGATTGGGACGTGTCGACAGTGGGTTTTTGCCGTCGGCGACGGTGACCGCATCTACACTAAGCATCCACCCCTTCCCCCGGTGGATGTGATCCGCCGGAATGTTAGAGATGTGGCCACAGTCGTTTTGTGCGAGAGAGTGTGAAGAGAGCTGTCGGTGTTCTGGGAACGGGGTCCCCAGACTTGCCTGCCTGCGGCCCACGGCATGGCTATGCTAGCAGGCCATACGGCCCATCTTCATCGACGAGGCGTTCAAGACCCTCGCGAGGGGCCAAGCCTCGCGGGGTGGACGACCCAGGACCTCCTCCGGAGCGGCCTCGCCAGGCAGGCTCATGAGGAGCGGAGATATCAAGGCGAGGGAAACCTCGCGAGGCTCTCGTGACGTGAGCCATGACAATCGACACCAGGCGGGCGCCAGCGCGTGCAGTGTCCTTGTTTCCCCTTTGGTGCTAAGGAGGCAGGCGCAGGCGCGGAGTACCGAGGCATCAAGCAAAGGTTTCCATATCGGTGCAACAAGATCGAAGACCAGCAGGATGGCAAGACAGAGGTCACCATGGAGCCCAAGACGGCGTCATCACCAGAGCCTTTTGCAGGCGAAGACCACTTTTGTCAGGATAGCTTGTACTAGTTGTCTCCTTTCAAATTGCCCGCCATTGTTGGCTCCCTTCCCGCTCCATATTTGGGGAGAGGACTAGGGCCTATATAAGTAGAACTAGCCACCACTATAGAAGGGGGCTGAGTTGATGGGATCTCATCTGGTCAGATCTAGAGCTAATCCCCAGCCACACATAAAACACAAGAACACCTCAACCTCAGGAGGCTGTTCTTCCCCTTGTACTGTTCATCATCAGCCCAAGAGGCAATCTAGCACCACCACATTGGAGTAGGGTATTACACCACAACGGTGGCCCGAACCAGTATAAATCTCGTGACTTTTTGTGTTGTGAGTTTGACGAGTTCGTCCGCGAGATCTTAGCAATCTAGGGCGTGGATCGGTAGGAGGGAAAGAACTTCGCGTGCACCCCAGAGTTCGAACCTTAAGGGTTTTGCCAGAACCCGTGATCCGAGAAGAGCAAGCCCATCAAGCAACTGTGTGGGCTCGTCCTTGCTATGTATATAGTGGAGCGGTTTCCTTTTCTCTCCATATGAACCTATTTTTGTTGAGTACGTGCCATTGAAGAAAAAAACTTTATTTATAAATGATGTGGCACCATTCATGCGTGGTTCCCGACCCTCCATTATTTATAAGTGAGTAACTACTACTAGACACATCAAATTATCACGTGGGTTGCATCATCTTACAGAAATGAGCTCCACCGTGTCACGTGTGTGGTTGGGGAAGACGCAATAGTGCTACTAGTACACTACGTGCGTGGGTGCGTGCACCTCTTCTCTTCAAGCATGGTTATTAAAAGTATAGCCCACTACTGTACTACCACACGGTTATTATATATGGGCAAAGAGTATTGGCAGTAATAATGACTAATAAGCCGTGAAATCACCAGGCCCACCTTTCTATCCGGCGCCACCGAGTTCTCTTGACATAGCCACTGCCAGATACCCTAATCAATTTGGTCTCACCGATAGGGATCTCGGTATCACCGAGATGGGATTGAAACTCTCTATTGCCTATTGCAATAATTTCGGTCTCACCGAAATATGCAATCGGTCCCACCGAGATTGCAATGCAAACTCTCTGTCACCCTTTCGTAATGTTTCGGTCCGACCGAGATGAGTGAATCGGTCCCACCGAGTTTGCCTGACCAAGTCTCTCTTTGTCTATTACCAAAATCGGTCCCACCGAGTTTGTGTAATCGGTCTCACCGAGATTACGTTATGCCCTAACCCTAATGGCATCGGTCCCACCGAGTTGACAAATCGGTCCTATCGAAAACCCTAACGGTCACATTATTAACCAAATTGGTCCGACCGAGTTTCATGATTCGGTCTCACCGAGATTGGTAAATTGTGTGTAACGGTTAGATTTTGTGTGGAGGCTATATATACCCCTCCACCGACTCTTCATTCATGGAGAGAGCCATCAGAACATGCCTACACTTCCATCCTATATTTTTTGAGAGAGAACCACCTACACTTGTGTTGAGGTCAAGATATTCCATTCCAACCACATAAATCTTGATCTCTAGCCTTCCCCAAGTTGCTTTCCACTCAAATCATCTTTCCACCAAATACAATCCTATGAAATAGAGTTGAGTGTTGGGGAGACTATCATTTGAAGCACAAGAGCAAGGAGTTCATCATCAACACACCATTTCTTACCTCTTGGAGAGTGGTGTCTCCTAGATTGATTAGGTGTCACTTGGGAGCCTCCGTCAAGATTGTGGAGTTGAACCAAGGAGTTTGTAATGGCAAGGAGATCGCCAACTTCGTGAAGATCTACCCGAGTGAGGCAAGTCCTTCGTGGGCGACGGCCATGGTGGGATAGACAAGGTTGCTTCTTCGTGAACCCTTCATGGGTGGAGCCCTCCGTGGACTCGCTCAACCGTTACCCTTCGTAGGTTGAAGTCTCCATCAACGTGGATGTATGATAGCACCACCTATCGGAATCACGGATGAAAAATCTCCGTGTCTCCAAATTGCGTTTGCACACTCCAATCCCATCCCTTTACATTCTTGCAACTTGCATGCTTTACTTTCTGCTGCTCATATACTCTTGTCATGCTTGCTTGATATGTATTGTGAATGTTTAAACTTGTGCCAAAACTCCACTTCAACTTAAAGAAATTAAGAACTGCAACTTTTCTTACTTTGCAACTCACATCTAAATGTAGAACAATCTAAACCATAATATACATCGAACAATCTCACATTTTATTTGAATTTGTGAGAATGTGTGGCATTGGCAGCATACAACTAAATATCGAACAATCTAAATAATACTATATATCGAACAATCTCACATTTTATTTGAATTTGTGGTAATCTGTGGCGTTTGTGACTCACATCTAAATACTTGTAGGAGTAGGGGGCGGGGCACCATACATTATGTGATAAACACATTATAAATATGAGACACGGTTTAGATTATGAAGATCTAGCTAGAGCTTGAAATGTACTATGATTTGAAATCAACATAAAGTGGATTCAAAAAATCGAGTTCGAGTTCATATAGTACACATAGTTCATATCTAACTCGACAGTAATCATGTGGTGTGATGTGAAGATAATACACAAGCGATGGTTTAACTTGACAATAATGATGATTGTAGATCTTATTAAAATAGAGAAACGAGTTCAAATGGTTTTACTTCACAACAATCATTATTGCAGACATTATTCAATTAGAGAAACGAATTCAAATTTAGTTCATATTGAAGCGGTAGTATATACATTTGGAATGCACCAAAACGTTCATTGGAGTAGCAGCTTGCATGCATTATGCATGTAACGAAATATTTTAATTGAACATAACATGAATTCAAAGTTTTGAATGGCATTTCTAGTGCGAATTGATTTGGTACAGTACACGGGACTAGACTCTCTTGTGTGGTGCGAATTGATTTCTTTTTGTTTTTTCGTCGACGGAAGTGCGAATTGATTTGGTACAGTACACGTTAGGCTTGTACGAAAATTTCAACCCGCGCCTTGTTACCCCAAAATATTTAAGATATATCTTTGTCTTGTTGTGCTCTGAAAACTCCCTCCATCTCAACTTGCACCTTGCTATCCCGAAATTACAACATGCGTGAAAACTCCCACCTCCTGCGAAATCCCGACACGCTAAATGCCCGTGATACCCCTGAACCGAAAGAACCGCCTAGCACAAATCGGTGGGGGTACTTTCGTAACTTACCCCACATTTCGGACAAGCGCGTCCCTAAGCCATGGTTCCCCACTCCCATCCCATCAGCCCACCCATTCGTACACCGAGGCCGTGAGAACCTGCGAAGCCCCACACCCTCCTCCGTCCACCATCCAGCCGGAGCCTCTTCCCCGAGGACGTCGTGCATAGCAACACCTCGACATCCCTCATCCACCGTACCGGATGAGGATCCGTCGTCGATCTTGTCATCCCACCGGTTCAGCCACCCCGTCCTCCACCTGCAAGGAGCTGCCCCAACGTTCCCCTCGTCTTTCGCGCCACCTCCATTCCCACATCGCCGTCTTAACCTGCACCACCCGAAGAGCAGCATCATCACCATTTCCTCGGATGAAGCTGAGGCCTAATCGCCGCCACCAAAGAGGTTATACACTAATCTCCGCATTTTCTTCTTGATTCGATCTCACAGTGCTGCTGGCTCTCGGTCCTGAGCCGACATGGCGTGGCTCCATCCACAGCGGCATCGCCGTCCACTTCCTCCACGGCGTCGCTCCCTCGACAGCGATGTCCACATCAGTAGGAGCTGCTGCTGCTTTAGCTCTCGCTCGCGCTGCTGCTCTGCTCTTGCTCTTGGTCCCCTGCCTGGTGTGCTCTTACTCTTCCTCGCACTGCTTCTCTCTCTCTTTCTCTTGCTTGCGATGCTGCTCCGATTTGGCTACACTTCAGTCGACTGAATCGACTTTTGGGTCAGACGATTTTCAGGGGGTGGGGGCACTCGCCGGAGTTAAGGAAGAACCAGCCGCAGCGGGAAGGGGGGCTCGACCGAGAGATACCCCACTATCTTTCTTAGAGTTCAGGGTGGGGCCGGTGGTCGCCGGTGGTGGTGGGGCGGTGGCATGGGGATTGCCGGAGAAAAAGCTCGGCACAGGGGGGGGCTAGAGGGATGGCCGAGGAGGCGGCGGACCGCCGGCGGGGAGTGGTTTTGGGGCGGGCGGCGGGGGGTGACGGTTTGGCTAGTGGTGTCAGTCGACTGATCCTGCTACACGACCAGCTGCCCCGGCTCTCGCACGCGCTACTGCTACTGCTTTTCTGCTACTAGTGCGTTCAGTTTCGAAAGTAAAATTCAGTTTCGACAACAAAATTCAGTTTCGACAGTTAAGTTCAGTTTCGACAGTTAAATTCAGTTTTGACAGTTAAGTTCAGAGATGAGCGGCTGATGTATTTTACATCTAGCACTTTGTGGTTATGTATTTTATGTCATCTATTGGAGATGCTATTAGAATTCCACTCAGGTTAACATTGTCTCTCTTGTCCTGCTTCAGCCTCGGCGTCGTACAACTCACCGGAGCTGCTCCAACGACGAAACCCTCCATCACAGCGGAGCAGTACCCGGGCACCATCTCAAGATGCCTAAGATCTTCTTTCCCTCCTCCAATAGCCAAGTCAGCCGGATCATCCTCAGCGACCAACCCAATCACGCTGAGATCGACATGGCTTCGCCAAAAAGGTTGTACAGTTGTTGCATCTCTTTTTTGCTCTACATGTTATATATATTGTCCACTCAGCACACGTAGTAACGTGAAATATGATTAGTTTCTCCTACTATATGACAAGAAGTGAGGTACTAGACACCTTAGCTATCCGTGATGGACTCTCTTGAACGCCATCATTATTTATCTCTGCGCGTTTGAGCTGTGCATTTGTCGATGGGCCTGGGAGTTGAGCTAGTAGGGCAGTGGCATCGGTCCAAAGTAGTAGAAGTAGCACAAAAACATTTTTTGAGTGTAGGCTTTTCCTTGCTCAAGCCTGCCTACTAGAATCGCCAGTGCTTGAAAGCAAAAGTGAAGGAAAAACATAGGAATTGGAAAGTTTCCTATGGTACTACTATTCATGTATTTGGTTCAAAGGAATGAAGCAAAGGAAAACTGTAGGATTTGTTCCTTTCATGTCTCCTTTAAAGAAAACCCATAGGAATTTTAATATCCACTTGTCCTCCTTTTCAAATTCCTATTCATGAAGCACAAGACTAAGAGATAGTAGAATAATAGCATTATAACCGTACATTTTCTTGTGGTTTGACTTAATCTCACCATGCTTCTTTGCATCCTGTGATCTTCCAATTCTTGTGAACTAAACCCCCAGATTGGCAGAAATCCCGTGTTTTTAAATTCTCTGTTTTGCACGTGCATTCCTATCCTATTACTGTGTATTTCCTATCACTGTGTTGTTAGAATCCTCCAATTCAAACAAGCCCTTACAGAGTACTTATCTTACAGATAGTTGTCAAAGAAAACCTTGTGTGGTTTGTCCCGCTCCTGATGCGCTGTCGTCCACCCTAGCTTAGTTGCTCCAACGACAGAAGGGTCCAGGACAGCAGGGATTCGGCCTCCAGACTGTCTTTCGCCGCCTCAGGTCTTCTTCCCTGTCGCGAGCAGCCATGGCAACTGCATTACCATCATCAACCGATCAGATGACCTCGAGGACTACACGGGTCCGCAAGAGAGGTCGCACTCTTTCGTGTCTTCTTACCTTATGAATCGCTTAATATTAAATGCTACTTTATCGTCCTGTTCACCGATTAGACTTTGAGTCAGCTCCAAACTAATGGTCAAACTTGAGTTTTTAAATGGTTGTGGGGTACATATCGCGGGCGCAATCAATAGTATCTATCTACTATCTGGTTAATCTCTGGTGTCTACTATGAGTTTCATGTTGGGTGGGAAACAAACAGTAAAGAAGCCATTATCTGTATTTTTTAACATAAGCCATTATTTGCCTGCTATCATTGGTTTTGGGTCTATCCACATGTTGCTACCATCACTCTGGATTTCTACATGCACTCCGTACATAATCTCACTATGTTTTATTCCTATGAATGTCAGTTATTGTACACAATTGAACTGAACATGTAGAGCAAAAGAGACAATCCTTGCGTGGAAATAAAATTTCATGCAGACGTCGCTCCATTGTAGGCGAAAAGGCAGCCCCCCTCCACCCATTTCAGATTATAATCGAGAGGAAGATATTTGTTCTGAAGGGGATTCAGAAGGAGAAGACCACTCCTATTTACCCCCTGAGGTCTTCGCTCTGACTCGGCATGCCGATGTTGGTTATATCATGCATATGGTGCCTTGCATTGCTTACTTTATACATCAATTATGTCATCTGCTTAGTTTAAACATGCTTTGTGTGAATGCCATGAGTTTAGTTTATTCATCGTTTATGTGAACTATGCAACGCCATCTTTTTTAGCCAGACATCATATATGTGAATTTTGCAATGCCATCCTGCTTAGCCAGTCATTTTATATGTGAATTATATTAGGCCATCCTTTTTTCGTTACATATTACATTTCTAAACAATGTTAGTACATTCAACTACTCTTCGAGTGCATTAGCCATTTGACACGGTGATGGAAAATTCTGGAGTCCAAACAAGGTCTTTAGAGCAGACTATGCGATCTGATGAAGCGCATATCTCGCTAGTTACGGATAGCTCCTCAGAGGAGGATTCAGAGACAGATGACCAGTCCTATCCCCCCCCCCCCCGAGGTGTATGCTCTAACTTGGCAGCGTTATGTTGCTCATATCATGCGTATGGTGTCTTGCATTGCTATGTCATTTGATTAGTTTAGACATGCTTTGTGTGAATGCCACCTGTTTAGTGTCTAATTACCATATATGTGAATTATGCATTGCCATCTTGTTGCAAGACATTATATATGTGAATTATGCAACGATATCTTGTTGCAAAGGCATTATATATGTGAATTATGGAATGCCATGCTGTTTAGCCAATCATCATGTATGTGAATTATATCATGCTATCATTTTTTTGTATTACATGTTCCATTTATCGACAACGTTTGTATATTCAATTACGCTTCCTGTGCATCAGCCATTTGAAGCGGTGATGGAAGTATCTCGAGTGAAAACAAGGTATTCAGAGCAGACATTGCTACCTGCTGAAGCAGACATCTTGCTAGTTACAGAGAGCTCCTCAGAGGAGGATTCAAAGACTGATGACCAGTCCTATTTCCCCCCGAGGTCAATGCTCAAACTTGGCAGGGTTATATTACCCATGTTATGCATGTTGTCTTGTATTGCTTAGTTTTTACCTCATATATGGATTGCCATATGCTTACTTGCTTACTATATAAATCATATATTTGAATTATATCATGCCATCATGTTTACATACACATCATCTATCTGAATTATGGCATGACAACCCATTTAATAAAGACATCATATAGTTATATCATCTCATCATGTTTAGTGTTTACAGTCATCATATTTTGAATTATGTCATTCTATCCGTGAATTATATCATGCTATCATGTTTCCATAGGCGGCATGTATGTGAATTATGGCATGCCAACCTATTTAATAAACACATTATATAGTTATATCATGTCATCCTGTTTACATAGTCATCATATTTTGAACTATGTCTTTCCATCTTTTTTAGTTAGCCATCATAATGTGAAATTGTGTCATGATATCCTGTTTTGTTAGCCATCATATATGTGAAATCGTGTCATGCCATCATGTTTGGTTAGACAACATAAATGTGAATTATTTCATGCCCTCTTTTATTCCCCACTATCCATTGCACCTGTCTATCATACAATGTCTGTGCATTCAATTACTTTTCTTATTTATCAGCCATTTGAATTGGAGAGGATGATGGTAGTATCTAAGGGAGTAACAACACGGTCTTCAGAAAAGATAGTGCTACCAGTTGATGCAGATAGAACCACGGTTGTACATGCCCAAGAATGAGCCCCACCACACATAACCCAAACTATTGCAGATTGTACCCCTACCCAGTTGGACAAAGAACCAGATACACCCCTTCTAACCCCAACCCCAGCAGATAGTAACCTAGTTCTAGTTGACACAACACCGTCTCCACCACAGAGCACCCAAACACGAGAAGTTAGTAAGAGAACTGCAGTGCCCAAAGCACGAGGACCACCAATATGAATCCCAACCCAGTGCTTAAAGGAGAAGAAGAATTGTTCTCAGGTCAGGTTCTGTAGCTACGGTTCATACTCCTTTGCTCTTGCATCACTGTATTTACTCATACCAACTATTTTCAAATTTGAAGGATGGAATTGAAACTCCAATGATGCAACAGGTATGTTTTAAACCTGTTTCTTTAACTAGTTTGCTATTGTAACTTGCTATATGTTGATTTCAGTTTCAATTGAATAAATAGTTATGTTCTCATGTCATGCACATTACAAGTGTTGTTATTGCTCTATAGTTTCCCACACTTATATTCTGTCTATTCTGCTTTGTCTTGAGCAAATATTATTTGAACTGTGTCTCTATCTTGATTTGGCAACAAAAGCTAGAATGATATAGACCATAAAGTGACCAGGGTACATAGATATATGTTTGTTTCATGCTATTATCCTGTCCACTTTACTACTGAAATGATTTACCAAAATGAGTTTCATATACAACATGGTAAACCTGTGATGTGTCTGCTTGTTTCTCTTTCAGAATGCGGACAAATTATTGGAGAACAATACACCATTAAGCAATGGTAAAGGAAGTAATGCAGATAGGTTTCAAGATAGTGAGACATCCCTATCAGTCTCCAAGAAAGCTGATAAAAACTATCTTGACGACAGTGAGAAAACCCAAAAGTCCTGTCTTCATGTAGTGTTCAAGTTACTGGCCACTACTGCTGGCACAAGCTCTTCGAACTCGCTGCCTGAATCAGTTTGTCTTCTTGAGTGTCAACTTCAAGTTGAAAGACATCGATCAGATGTGCTGCGACAGGAAGCTGAAGGACTGAGGAAGTCCCTGCAAAATTCAGATGCATACTTTCTGATGCAACAACAAGCATTGGAGGATTTAAGCGCCAAACAAGAGAAAGTTAATAAGCTTGCTAAGCATCTTGTAAGCATTATGGGTATCCAGGATATAGGTTCTTGAGCTCTTCTGAAGTGGTTTCAGTTCTGGACTTGTTTTGCTGTGGCGCTTATTTGCACTGGTCGCCAACTTTGACAACCAGTGTATATGATATGTGGCTTTGTTCCCTATATTTAAGCAATACTTTGATGTAAGACAAACGTATGAGGATGTAATATGTAAGAAAAACAGGATGACATGACATATTCACACCTACGATGTGTAAACTAAGCAGAAGGATTTTCAAGAAAATAAAAGTAATGCAAGCTAGACACCATATGAAAGATGCAACCAATATCACTCTGCCAAGTTAAAAGTGTCTGGTCATAAGTGGCATTTCAAAAAATTAGAAGTAGTGCAACGTAGAAATCAATGCAAGATGCAACCACTATCAAACTGCCATGTTAAAAGCATCCAATCATGAGTGGCTGATGCGGGATACACAACAGCAGTACTTTGATGTAAGAACGTGGTATGATTGATAGATGTAGTGTATTCTAGACACAGAAAAGCATGTCATATGCACATGTATAACATATAAACTCAGCAGGTGCAATTTAATCAAAATCGAAAAAATATAGGCTAGACAACATATGCAACATGAAACCAATTATCACACTGTCAACTTAGAGCAAGCACCTGCAATGGTGGAGTACGGGAGATGAAGTCATCATGTAGACTTGGGACTTCAACTTCATTAGCAGTAGCAGTGGAAAATCTAGAGAGTCTCTGTTTGCGTCGGTCCGGAGGACCACCAACATCCCCTAACTTACTCTTTTCCTTCCTATTTTCTAATATTGCCTTATGAAGTAAAAACCGAAAGAAGATGAATAAAATTATCTCTGCATAACTGGTTGATGCATGATATAGACGAATACTACTTTGATGTAAGGAAAGCACATGATAGGATGATGGAATATATACAAAACAAAAAGACAACATTGCATATTCAGACGCACGATAGGAGGATGGAATATGTATGAAAAACAGTAAGCAGAAGGCATTTCAATTAAATTAGAAGAAATAAAAGCTAGGCACCATATGAACATGCAACCAATATCACTCTATCAGGTAAAAAGTGTCTCGTTGTAAGTGCCATTTAAAGAAATTAGAAGTAGTACAAGCTAGAAGAAAATGCAAGATGCAACCCACATCACACTCCCAAGTTAAATGTGTCTTATGGGTAAGTTATCGTTGCAGGTATAAGTTGTAAGGTACGTAGATGCAATTCAACAAAATCAGAAGCAATACAAACTAGACATCATACGAAACACACAACCTGTGATGGTGGAGCAGGGGAGATGTTCTCATCATCTACGCGTATGTTCTAGTAACAGGAACATGTGTCATATTCACAGGCATTATGTGTAAAGTAAGCAGATGCAATTCAACAAAGTTAGAAGCAATACAAGCTAGACATCATACGCAACATGCAACCACATATAATAGTGCCAAGTTAGAGCAAGCACCTGTGATGGTGGAGTAGGGGAGATGTGCTCATCATCTACACAACTACGTTGATTGTCCAGCCTTGTGTTGTCTTGCGAATCTTGTTGGGAGGATGGTAGAGTAGAATCTGTAGAGACCCTCTGTTTGAGTTGCTCCGACGGACCACCATCATCCACTTCCGGACTAATTTCATTCAGTTCTATTGATTTTGCATTGTGAAGTCAAACTGATAAGACAAAGGAATAAAATTCGCTCTTCAGAACTCATTCATGCATGATACTGATGAACACTACTCGGATGAAAGGCAAACACATGATACGAGGATGGAATATGTAAGAAAAAAAGGACGGCGTGACATATTCACACCTATGATGTGGTAACTAAGCAGAAGGCATTTCAACAAATTAGAAGCACTGCAAGCTAGACACCATATGAAAGGTGCAACCAATATCACTCTACCAAGTTCAAATTGTTTGGCGTTTCAGCAAATTAGAAGCAGTACATGCTAGAAATCATATGCAAGACACAACCAATATCAAAGTGGCGACTTAAAGGTGCCTTATCAAAAGTGACTGATGCCGGATATGCAAGAACAGTAGTCTGATGTAATAACATGGTGTGATCAGATATAATATGTTCTAGAAATAGGAACACGTGTCATATTCACATGCATCATGTGTAAAGTAAGCATATGCAATTTAACAAAGTTAGAAGCAATACAAGCTAGACATCATACACAACATGAAACCACATATAATAGTTCCAAGTTAGAGCAAGCACCTGTGATGGTGGAGTAGGGGAGATGTGCTCATCATCTACACAGCTACGTTGACTGTCTAGCCTTGCTTGTCTTGCGAATCTTGTTGGGAGGATGGCAGAGTAGAATTTGTAGAGACCCTCCGTTTCAGTTGCTCGGAAGGACCACCATCATCCAATGCTTTACCAATTTCCTTCCACTTTATTGATTTTGCATTGTGAGGTCAAACCGACAAGAAAAAGGAATAAAATTCGCTCTTCAGAACTCATTCATGCATGATACTGACAAACACTACTCTGATGAAAGGAAAAGTCATGATACGAGGATGGAATATGTACAAAAAACTGGACGGCTTGACATATTCACACCGATGATGTGGTAACTAAGCAGAAGGCACTTCAACAACTTATAAGGACTGCAAGCTAGACACCATATGGAAGGTGCAATCAATATCACTCTGCCAAGTTAAAACTGTCTCGTGATAGGTGGCATTCGTCAAACTAGAAGCACTACATGCTAGAAATCATATTCAAGACGCAATATCACACTGCCAACTTAAAGGTGTCCCATCATAAGTGACTGATGCAGGATACACAAGAAGAGTAGTTTCATGTAAGAACATGGTGTGATAGACAGATATAGTATGTACCAAAAACAGGAAAGCGTGTCATATTCACACGTATCATGTGTAAGCTAAGCAGATTCAGTTTACACTAATTAGGATAAATACAAGCTAGACACCATATGCAACATGCAACCAGATATCACATTGCCAAGTTAGAGCAAGCACCTTGGTTGGTGGAGTAGGGGAGCGAAGACTTGGAACTTGTAATGCACTAGCAGTACAAGGAGAATCCGTACAGATGCTCCGTTTACGTTGCTGCAGAGGACCACCATCACCGCCTTCCTTACTCTTTTCCATCCTATTTTTTGATTTTGCCTTGTCAAGTCAAACCCACAAGAAAAACGAATAAAATTTGCTCTTCAGAACTCATTGATGCATGATACTGACGAACACTACTTTCATGTAAGGCAGCCGCGTGATAGGAGGATGGAATATGTATGAAAAACATGACGGCATGACATATTGACATGTATGATGTATAAAGTGTAAACTAAGCACAAGGTGTTTGAACTAGTTAGAAGCAATGCAAGCTATAAGTCATATGAAAGATGAAACCAATATCACTCTGCCAAATTAAAAGGGTGGCCTAACAAATGTATTTGACCAAATTAGAAGCAATACATAGCAACAGGCTAGAAATAATATGCAATATGCAGCGACTAAAGGTGTCTCATTGTAAGTGATTGATGCAGGATACAGAAGAGAGGTAGTTTCATGTAATTAAGAACATGGTTAACACATAGATGTAGTGTGTACCAAAAATAGGAAGGCATGTCATATTCACAGGTATAATGTGTAAACTAAGCAGATGCAATTTACCCTAATTAAAAGCATTACAAGCTAGAGACCATATGCAACATGCAACCACATATCACACTGCAAAGTTAGAGCAAGCACCTGCGATGGGGGTGTAGGGGAAGTGCGGTCTTCAAGTATAGAGCTACGTTCAATATCTTAATTTAGGCTTGCTGTTTCTTGAGAATCATGTGGAGAGGATGAAACTACACTCTTCATAAGAGTAGCATTGTTGGGGATATAACTACTAGTGTAACCCGCCCAGGAGGGGCCAGGTTACGCTATGGCGATTCATCATATGAAGCCCAATATCAAACTTGAAGATGGCGGTTCAGTTAAGGGCCCAAAGCCCAAAGGCGACTAAAGGCCTGTAGTGATAAACCGCCATAAGAGCATAACTTGTATTGTAAGGCAAGATTAAGTGGTCACCGAGCCGGACACTGTTTATGAGCCGGCCGGGACTCTATGAGCCGCTGGGCGTCGACCTCTATATATAAAGGGACGACCTGGCGGCAGTTTAGGGCAAGTAACATCAAATCGAGAGCCAGACATAGCAGATTCGCTCCCTGGTCATCGAAACCCTAGCAATTCCACCTCAACTGGATTAGGCTTTTACCTTCACCGCAAGTGGCCGAACCAGTATAAACCCTTGTGTCCTTTGTCTCGCTTTAACCCCTTTAAGCTTCCTAGTTGCGATGGTTCCACGACTAAGTCCTTTCACGAGGACATCTGCCGTGACAATTCCACGATAGTTGGCGCCCACCGTGGGGCCAGCGCACGGTGGATTTGAGTTCTTAAAGGGCAGCTTCGAAGGGCTCAAGGGATAGGCTGTGGGCCGGATGACCAAGAGTCGTCGCGGCAAGCTCTACATCGACGACGCCGGCTCAATTGAGTACGGGTACCAGGTCCCCTTCGGCGGAATCCACGTATTCATCGGCCGGATTGGCGAGCTGGGCCCTGAGCCAGACATCTGCACCGACATCATCGAGACAGCTCAGCGTGCGAGAGCCACCCGGGCTCAGACCGCCATGAAGCGTGCCTTCGTGGGTTGCATCCATGGAGGAGAATTTTCTGAAGGATCCGTGGACGGTGGTGAGACGGCCGTCTATTCTGACGGTGAGTCGTCCACAGGTGAGACGGATTCATTGTATCAACTACAAGACGGCGGGCTTGGGGGTTGTTCCGATGGCAGCAGTATTCCGGACCCCTTTGAGCCGCCGAGCAGGGTAGGGATCTTCATGGCTGGTACTCAACCCTGTCAAAACTCTACGGCTGCGGCTGCAATAACCTCTGGGTCAGGGGAAGCCGGGGCAGGAGGCCCTGTGCGCCCGCCGGCTCAGGTGTTGATAGATCTCATGGACAGTTTGACAATCCTATTAACCGCCACAGTTATTCCGGCGGATCAGGCTGAGTATGATGCAGAGGTGGCACGGGTACGCGAGGAGGTAGCCTGAGCCAAAGAAGCCTTAGCAGCTGAAGACACCATATTGGCCGCAGAGCGGGCGGCTTTGGATGCTCGAGCTCAATAGATTTAATCAGAGGCTTTTCAACTTACGATGAATCTGAATGCATCTAATGAGATCATGAGGAGGAGGCACCAGAAGGCCCAATCGCGTCTGCCTCCGGTTTATGATCCTCGCAATCTTTTCAACACACCTGGGGCTGGCCCTAGTAACCCGCCGGAGGTGAACCGGATTCTGACACCCGGAGCTGAAGCGCCGATTCAACCCCGAGTGATGGAACCACCTCACATGCACACAACTCCGCCTCGTTACATACCGACACCACCGGGTCATTTTTCTAACCCATTGGAGAACCTGATTGTCGTGTCAGCACGCCTGGCGGCTCTCCCAGCGGATGGCGACTCTCCAACAGCAGTCGAGACACGAAGGGTCAGGGAACTTCTTCAGACGGCCTTGGCTCAGCAGGAGGCTTATTCTTATAGTCGGGATAGGATGCATTCGACTCCTCGCCCGAGCCGGAGCCCGAGTAACATCAGACATATGGATTTGGCGGCCGTGTCAAGCAACGCTCAGCACCATAACCAGCCAGGTGGGCATAACCCGGTACTGGACAGGATACGTCAAGAGGCTGAGCGGGTGGCTCAGCAGGCGGCTGAACAGGCGGTTCACCAAACCTTCCCGGATTATCCGACGACTTCTATTGAGGCAAGCGTGGCCACAAGAACTGGTGGTGTTCCTTGTTTGGTGCTGGCTTTGCGTAATGAGCGGTTGCCCAAGGATTTCAAGGGACCCCGAAAGGTGCCGAATTACACAGCTGATTTATAGCCCGAGGCGTGGATTGAAAGCTATGAGATGGCCATGGAGCTTTCGGAGGTCAGTGATGCGGCGATGCCCAAGTACTTCACAATGATGTTGGACGGAACGGCCCGCACTTGGCTGAAGGGGCTGCCGCCTAATTCCATTGGTTCATGGGCAGAGTTAAAAGCCTGGTTTATCCAGAACTTCAAAGACACATGCAAGCAGCCCATGTCAATTGTGGACTTGACTAATTGCAAGCAAGAGGAAGGTGAGTCCACCACTCATTGGGTGCGGGTCAAGGAGATAATACATTCATCTGATAAGATGGATGCCGGCTCTGCGGTCTTAATGTTGGAGAAAAATTGCCGATTTGAATCTCTGAAACAGAAGCTGGGGCGGCTCAAGCGTGATTGTAATGACATGGGCCAGCTGAAGGCGGCTCTAGTTAAATATGCCAACTCTGATAGTACCAAGGATCCCGCTTCTGATGAAGAGAAGACAGGGAAAGGAAAGAAGAACGGCAATGGAAAGGGTAATCAGCATAACCCGGCGAGTTAGGGAGGCAATAAATGTAAGGCCGACGGTAACCCGGAGTTTGTGCCTAACACCAATTCGCAGGGCAACAGCCAACGACACAAGGGGAGCCCGCCCCCTCGGTCTGGCGGGTCAGGTCCTATTCTTGAGAAATTGCTAAATGAGCCCTGTCCAAAACACGGCACTTGGGAAAGGCCAGCCACTCACCTATGGAAAGATTGCGCGATCATGAAGGCTTTCAAAAATTATAACATGTTCGATGGCAACCATGGCCGGGTGGCGGCTCAGGTGGAGGCGGTTTTCATGGTCCGGGCGGCGGCTCAAGTTCCGGCTTTCAAGGAAATCAAGGTGGTTATAATCAACAGTCTGGTCAGGGAGGTCAGCAGCAGCAGCAATCAAGTTATCAGAGAAATCCAAAGCAGCTAAATAGTGGACAATATCAAGTGTTCACCAATAGATTGTGCAAACGAGACCAGAAGCTTCATAAAAGGGTTGTGAACGCTGTTGAGCCGGCAGTCCCCGTTATCTAAGGTGGTCAGAGCAGCTTTTTGTGTCGCGCAGGGAAGATCACCCTCCCTGGGTTGACAATCCAGGTCAGTTAGCCTTGGTGGTAGCACCTCAAGTTGGTGGATATAAATTCACTAAAGTACTCATGGACGGAGGCAGCAGCATCAACATCCTCTATTATGAGACCTTTCGTCGTATGGGGTTGACTGACAAAAATCTTAAGACATCCGACACTGTTTTCCATGGAGTGGTGCCTAGTAAGTCGGCATACCCAGTTGATAAGATTGAGCTGGAGGTAGCCTTCGGAGATGAGCATGGTTCTAGGGCTGAGAAATTAACCTTTGAAGTGGTCAAGATCAAGAGCCCATATCACGCTCTGTTTGGACGGCCAGCTTATGCCAAGTTCATGGCGCGACCGTGTTATGTTTACATACAGCTCAAGATGCCGGGGCACAAGGGCACCATCACAGTACATGGGAGTCGGAAGATAGCCCTAGAATGTGAGGAAGGTGAAGCTGCTTATGTCGAATTTGTTTGTGCAACAGAGGAGTTGAAGTTTTATAAGGACAACGTTGACCCGGCGGACATGACGTCTCTGAAGAAACCAACCACAGAGCACGACCCGGTGATGAAATTTAAGTCGGCTGATGACAGCAAGCTTGTTGATTTTGTTCCAGGCGACTCATCTAAGCAATTCAGTATCAGTGCCAATCTGGATCCTAAATAGGAAAGCGCGCTCATCGCCCCTGCTCATGGTCCCTTTACAACGGATGCCGGGTTGTTGGGTGGAGGAGTTGCCTTCTGTGATATGGAGCATCAATACTACACCTTACAGGTCTACAGGCTATATGCCTTTCTTCATGGTTTATGGAGCAGAGGCGGTTCTACCAAGTGACATCCGTCATGACTCGCCCCGTGTGGCGGCTTACGTTGAAGCTAATAACGAAAAAGCCCGTCAAGATGCACTTGACTTGTTGGATGAGAAGCGTGACTTAGCAGCAGCCCGCTTGGCGATTTACCAACAGGACCTGCATCGTTATCACAGCCGCAGGGTTAAGTCCAGAACCTTTCAAGAAGGTGACCTGGTGCTTCGGCTCATCCAGGACCAGTCTCGTGTGCACAAGTTATCCCCGCCTTGGGAAGGGCCTGTCGGTGTACTAGAGTAGGGGTACCCTAGTATCCCGTACTCGTGCCGCAGACGATTCTGACACCAGCGGCAGGGTTTGCCTCGTCACCGCCAAGATCCTCCGTGGCTCCTTTGGAGCCATTCAAGAACAAAGTATTTGATTAAGAAGACAAGGCCCCGGCAAGAGGAGCTTGCCGGGAAGGCTCGGAGCGCGACAAGCCTCCGGACGCGACAAGGATTCGGCCGCGGCAAGGCGCTTGTCATGCAAGCAACCTCTCTCCATCTCCGCTCCAGCTCATCCAACAACGTGTCGCCATGGGACCATTCCATGCGCTACAGGTCGAGAGGCTGTGCAGCCAGCGGAGAGCAGCGATAAGCGGCGCCGACAAGCTTGCCATCGTGGCGAAGCGGTGGCGCACTGACGGTCTCTGCACAGTAATCGTTCAGGTGACACCGACGGGCATTTATTGCTTTTGTCCCTTGCCGTCGAGTTAGGTATTTTGCATCGCATAATCGCTCGAGTAGGTGTACCAACTCCTGTTTTTACATTTGTACCCTCGCCTATGTTGCCACCTGTCGGAGACCCCTTGAGCATATAAAAGGAGGCCCATGTGCAACGTAGAGGGGGCTCGAGTTTTGGTTCATTCGACTCACTAGAGACCAGATACGCTCACTCTAGGTTTTGTAGCTCGCATCGCTCCCTAGCAAGAACAGAATACATCAAACAAGCAGCAGTAGGAGTTTTATCTCTCCGGAGAGCTCAAGCTGGGTAACCGCTCGTGTGCCTCGCCTCGATCCGCTCTTCGTGCGATCTCCGCCCCCCTCCGAACCACAAAGGGGCCTGGTCCGCCGGCCCCATAGGTGTTCGTGGGTACGATGAGCCTCCCCGACAGGGCCCTTTGTGGTCAGTAATAATTTACACAATGGGTCATATTACCTCATCAATGTTCGAGAGCGCAAAGACTCACGTAAGTCGGAGGAAGAGACCCGCGGGCCATGGAATATCGCTCATCTTCGGCCTTACTATACTTGAACCGCCGGCTCTCATGGTGTACATATTTTGACGATGTATATATTATGAAAAGTAATAAAGCAGGACCTCTGTCCTTTTCATCCTCAAAAGTTTATATGTCTTCGTTATTATATCTTTGAAACGACCAACAGGGAGCTGATCATATTTGAATATGGCTCTCCCTTTGGTTCGGGTCATGATCGTATTCGAATCTAGCCGTTACATATCATGATCACTAGGGGGCTTCCTGTTCAAACATAGGTCATATTCGAACCAAAGAGAACATAGCTGTCGATACCCTTTTGATTGGCACACTGCCAAAACCTACTAGGGGGCTTCTTGATCGTATTCGAATCATAGCTCAACCCCTTTGGGTCTGACGTGGATCGTATTCGAATCAACGTCATTAAACAAATTTCAAGATCATTTGGGGGCTTCCTGTTCAAACATAGGTCGTATTCGAATCAAAGAGAACATAGTTGTTGATACCCTCTTGATCGGCAACACCAAAGCCACTGGGGGCTATGTGATCGTATTCGAATCTTAGCTTAACCCCTTTGGAATGGTTTACTGATCATATTTGAATCAGAAGCCTCAAAATTTTGTCTGTTTCTTGTATAAGTTTTTTATAATCATAATTATTTGACTTTGTCTTGAGACTTTTTTGATCATATTTGAAAGCATCTAGGAGTGTTTTTTTTTCTTCCACCAGCTTAACCTTGATCAATAAAAGTTGTCAGCACATAACAAACATCATATGTGCCGGTTTTTACAGAATTGGGTTCTCACCCTCACTGTCCGGGTCACATAAACCGGCGGTATCATTCAAAGGATCATAGGTTTGATATCATCAATTGTATTTCAAGGTTATAATTGATAACAGACTTATCTATCTATGACTCTTTTTTGGGTTTTATATAAGTTATATAACCCGCCTTGCGGTGAGTCGCCAAGGGTCTTGTGGTTCATTTCTGTAAGCAGGACAGTTGAATCAAAACTCTCTTAAGCATAAGGAAACAGATGTTAAGCATAATATGGAGGAATACCAAATGCGTGCACGATGGCACGGCAAAATCAAGTTATTTCTACCCTATTACATGACTCCTCGAGTCCACATGATTAATATTTTTTTTCAGCAAAACGCAAAGTATGAGCCGCCAGACGGATCACTTGTTTTGTTGGCCAGAAGCTTCTGGGTCATCCTTTTCTGCTCCTCCATCTGTTTCCCTGTCCTGGAAGGTTGATGATGACCATTCAAGGCCACTCAAAGCCTCAAATTCACTTTCATCATCAATTAGCCCAGCCGGGTCAACTTCAGGGGCGAAGGTATGCTTACGAATTGGAGGGATCAGGCTGATCTCTTCATAATGAGGTGTTGGAATTCTCTGATTCTCTGCATCATAACTCGGTTGATTCTTGGTAAGATCCATGTCGTTAACAATCAGAGTAGCCACAGGGCGCATTTCTTTCACACAAGCGGTGAAATCCTTCTGGTCAAATGGGGTGACGTCCTCCTTCAGGCTTGGATACCCAATGGCGATGTCGGCCAGGTCTAGCTCTGGTAACCATGCCTTGGCCCGGCTAAACACAGCTATGGCTCTGGCTCTCGCAGAAGATTGCCTTAATTCTTTGAGCCACTGAGGTAGCACGACAAGCCGCTTTAGTACATCTGCCAGGAGGGTAGGAACTTCATTCGACAAGGCCACGGTGGCTAAGGCACGCTGTGACCCGGTGTAGAGTTGTTCTACCAGTGTGTAAACCGCCTTCAATTTTACCAGCATGCTTTGGTCAAGATTGGAACTCCTGGGGCCTGCATTACAAAGTTAGGTGAGCCGATGACAATTGATATACTTGTTAGAAAAGATTCAAATATCTAACACTTGCAGATAACTTACTAAAAATTGCTGAAACCATCTGAGATACATGGCGTTTTAAGCCGGATAACTAGGCGGTTGTTTCTGCAAGAGCCGCCTAAGTTTTCTCAGCCCGGTTGATCAAGGCGATCCTTTCATCAGCCCAGGCCTTTTTCTCTATTTCAAAGCCTTTTTCAGTTTCTCTTGTTCAAATACACTGAATTCAAACTTGGAGTTGGCTTTTTGGGTTTCAATCTCCTGCGCTTCCAGGCGATTCTTCAAGTCAGACATCTCTGATTCAAATTGACTAATGGTGGCCTGTACAAATGCCGGGTTACAATCAGGATTATCATAATGCAACATTATGTCCCAAGCACTTTGCAAGCAAAGATACTTGGCACTTGGGGGCTAATGTATGTTGTAGAATTCTGTTTGCAGTGGTGGTTCATTAAAGTAAGTCCCAAGCACTTTGCAGGCAAAGGTACTTGGCACTTGGGGGCTAATGCATATTGCTGTTCCAAGTACTTCTTGATTAAAACATGATAAGGACCGGTTCAAACATGTTGTTTAAGCCAGCCCTTGGGGGCTACAGGATAAGCCGGAGTTCTTGTATATATTACCAAGCTGATTTTAAAGTCTACAACGTATTTCGTTATAAGCAATAGACTTGGGGGCTGGTATGGTAAGAATAAATAAAATACAAAGCAAGAGTTATACCTTAGATTTTTGGTGTATCTGCTGCACTATGACGATTTCCAAGTCACAGCTGTTGAGGGAGTCCTGGATTAGGGGGTGTCCGGATAGCCGAACTATCATCGTTGGTCGGACTACTGGACTATGAAGATACAAAATTGAAGACTTCGTCCCGTGTCCGGATGGGATTTTCCTTGGCGTGGAAGGCAAGCTTGGCGATACGGATATGTAGATCTCCTACCATTGTAACCGACTCTGTGTAACCCTAACCCTATCTGGTGTCTATGTAAACCGGAGGGTTTTAGTCCGTAGAACGAACAACAATCATACCATAGGCTAGCTTCTAGGGTTTAGCCTCTCTGATCTCGTGGTAGATCCACTCTTGTACTACCCATATCATCAATATTAATCAAGCAGGAGTAGGGTTTTACCTCCATCGAGAGGGCCCAAACCTGGGTAAAAACATCGTGTCCCTTGTCTCCTATTACCATCCGCCTAGACGCACAGTTCGGGACCCCCTACCCGAGATCTGCCGGTTTTGACACCGACATTGGTGCTTTCATTGAGAGTTCCTCTGTATCGTCGCTGTCATGAAGGATGCCTCATCCCGTCTTTAAACACGGCACCGTTGCTAAAGCAGTTTTGGCCACCGGCCAAACTCTCCGGCTAGGCGGTTTTCTTATGACCGCCTGTTCGGCCGCCGCACCGACGATGACTTCTTGGGTCATCGAAAGCAATCTTCACGTTAACTCGGAACTTGCCGAGCAGTTAGATCCGATGGAGCTCTCTTCCTTAAACGAGCTCTTGGATCGCATCGCCGCCCTGGGAGTCGCCATGCATCACGCATCAGATTGGCCCTAAAACCGATCTCGAGAGAGATCAACTCTCCTGTGCTACCCACCATGTTGATGTGGTAGAGGAACAATACGGCGACTCTTCTCCTACCTTAAGGACTAGCTATGTCCGGATTCCTGACCCCTCCATGCCGGATACCGGCGGAGGGGAGGACACCACTCAAGCCCTGAACTTAAAGTCAGGCAGCGGGCTAGATTCATTGGACAACCTCCAAGAACCCAAGCATCCAAGTTCGGAAACTTCTTGGCCCCTGAGTCTTAGATCGGACGGGGTCCGGAATTTTCACCCGCCCACCCAAACATAAGCGATCTATCCCAAATCCGGCAAGAGCCCGGTGAAATAGCACATCATTATCGGGCCGATTCCTCCTGGTTATGGACAGGATAAAGGATTTCCATGAGGAGGACGTAATCTCATTCTTCCGCAATAATTGCACGGACAAGGGAATCCTAAACGCCATAAGTCGTCAGGAAATTACACGCTTCAATCGACTTGGCGTCCATAGTACGAAAGTACTTCGCGATGGAGAGCGCTCGAAAACCGAAATCAAATTTTGGGATAATCCGCCCCGAATACGACCCTAGTCCGAAATAAAAGGGTGCATCATCACCGTGCACCTGGGTTACATACCAAAAGCAAAAACCCCCAAAGGGCATGGAACCGTCCGGAGGGATGGCTCAATGGACCCTGCAAAATTCATAGCACGTAGGGCGCCACTCCAACTCATAGCCTTAGAGCATGTTGGATACTACGGCAGTGGCCAAAAGTGGCGAAGAGCTCTTAGCTCCAGAGCACCAAATTTCAAAGAATACCAAAGACGCAGGTATTAACAGTCTTCGAGACTTTCTCATCAAATAATATGCGAAAACGAACACTCCGCAGCCTTGCCGAAGTCTACCAGATAGCAACAATAAATCCATGGAGTGACACGGCTATTACGTTTAACGCCAAGGATTTAACCTAAATTCGAACAGCCCGAGCACTAGCCGCATTGGTCCTCGGTCCAATAGTGGATTTGCCGCCTTTACCAAGGTACTCATGGATGGCGGCAGCGGATTAAACCTCATCTACGAGGAAACCCTTGAAAAATGGAAATAGATCGGAGCCGCATTGAGCAAAGCGCACAATCTTTAGAGGAATAATCCCGGTCGGGAAGCATGTGCATGTGAAAGATCACACTGGATGTGGTGTTCGCACACCGCATAATTATAGGTCCGAGGAGGTCACATTCCAAGTGGCCCTGCTCAGCAGCGGATACCACGCCTATTAGGGCGAGAGGCATTCACAATTTTTCAAGCTATACCCCATTACGGGTACATGAAGCTCAAAATGCCCGGACCCAACGGAATTATCACTCTCGCTAGTGACCCGGACATAGCGCTCCGCTGAAAATAAAACAGCCGCACTTGCCCTTGAGGCACTATCCGAAGCCCTTGCGGCAGAGGAACTCATCACAACAAGGCCTCCACGGTGAATGTGGACGATGTGATACTCGATAAGAGATCCAAGTCCACCTCTTTTAAACCGGCAGACGAAATAGTCAAATTCCAAGTCCATCCAATGGACCCTACAAAAACTTCCTCCATCGGGGCACAATTAAACCCTAATGTGGATGCCGCACTACGAGAATTCCTACGCGAAAATTGGGACATTTTTGCCTGGCACCCTTCAGACATGCCAGGAATCCCACGCGGGCTGGCCGAGCACAGCCTAAATATCCTAAAAGGATTCAAGCCAGTCAAACAAGCTCTTCAGCGTTTCTCCTAACCCAAGAGACAGGCCATGGGAGAGGAGCTAGCCAAACTATTGCAGGTCGGATTCATCAGAGATATTAAACATCCGGACTGGCTAGCAAACCCGGTAATGGTACCAAAGAAGGACAACATCTGGCGCCTATGTGTCGATTTTAAGGACCTTAACAAGGCTTGCCCAAAGGATCCCTTCCCCCTCCCCCGCATCGATCAAATTATCGACGCTACCGCATGACACAATTCATTGTGTTTCCTCGATGCATACTCCGGCTACCACCAAATTAAGATGGCAGAGCCAGACCAAGCCGCAACGGCATTCATCACTCCATACGGCCCATTCAACACAATGCCCTTTGGGCTAAAAAACGCCGGCGCAACATATCAGCGGATGATTCAGACATGTCTGGCAAACCAGATCGGCAAAACAGTGGAGGCATACGTAGACAATGTGGTCGTCAAATCCAAGCATGTCGAAACCCTAGTCGCATTTACTTGAGGCTCACATTCGATTATCTCCAACATATGACATCAAGCTCAACCCGAAAATGCGTTTTCGCATACCGGAAAAGCTCTTGGGCTTCATTGTATCCGGTAGAGGAATTGAAGCAAACCCAGCCAAGATCCGAGCTCTTTCACAATTGGATATCCCCAAAGACCTCAAACAAATACAAAAATTGACTGGATGCATGGCGGCTCTAAGACGCTTTATCTCCCGCTTAGGAGAAAAAGCATTACCCCTTTATCGCCTCCTCTGGCGCACCGAACACTTCGAGTGGACGGATGCCGCCACGGCCGGACTCGAAAAAATCAAAGCCATATTGGCAACAAATCCGGTCCTGGCCGCGCCCAACATGGGCGAACCAATGCTATTATACATCGCAGTAACACATCAAGTTGTAAGCGCGGTGCTCGTTGTCGAACGAGAAACGGACGGTCACAAGTTCCCTATCCAAAAACCAGTTTACTACGTGTCCACTGTCCTAACTCCATGCAAGTCACGGTACCTGCATTATCAAAAGATAGCATACGTGGTGTTCATGCCATCCCGGAAGCTGCGACACTACTTTCAAGAGTGTTCGATAATGTAGCCTGCAAGTACCTCTTAATGACATTATAAACAACCGCGACGCAACGGGCCGGATTGCTAAATGGGCCATTGAGCTCCTCCCGCTCGACATAACCTACAAGCCACGGCGAGCTATTAAGTCGCAAGTTTTGGCTGACTTTGCCGCCGAATGGATCAAGCCGAACTCCCTAAAGAGTACGGCGCATATTCCAACTGGATCATGCACTTTGACGGCTCCAAAATGTTGGCCGGCCTGGGGGCTCGAGTCGTTCTGACGTCCCCAACCGGAGATACAGTCCAATACGTACATCAAATAATGTACACGAACTCCAACAACGCAGCCGAATACGAGGCCCTTCTACATTGTCTCCGGATGGCAGTCTCCATGGGCATTCAACGCCTAGAGGTGCGCGATTGAACCTCGCGATATCCCAAATAAATGGGGACTTTGATGCCAAGGATCCGAAAATGGCAGCTTATCGCAATGCCGTCCTAAAAATGTCAGCTCAGTTTGAGGGGCTCGATTTTCACCATATAGCCCGGGATAACAACCAGGCATCAGACGTGTTGGCACGCATTGGCGCAAAGCGCGATGCCGTCCCCCCCCCCCCCAACATCTTCCTAGAGAGGCTTTTCAAGCCATCCATATTATGGGAGGGAGAGTCTGGAAATAACAACCTGGACCCAACCACACTGCCCCACACCGAACATTCCGACATAGTTGGTGGTTCCGCCAGCGAAATAACACCGTCAGCCCACGCAATAATGGCAGTCATTGCCTGCGGGATGTAACCATTCCTAGCCTACCTAACTAGGCAGGAACTTCCCGAGGACCAAAACAAGGCCCGCTGCATAGTGTGGCGGTCTAAAGCCTATAAGGTCCATGAGGGAGAGCTTTATAAGAAAAGCACAACCGGAGTCCTTCAAAGGTGTATCTCCGAAGAGGAAGGGCGGAATCTCCTGGCTGAAATTCATGCCGGACTCGGTGGGCACCAAGCCACAGCCCGGGCTCTTGTAGGCAAGGCCTTCCGTACATGATTTTATTGGCCGACGGCCCGGGCAGATGCTCAGGACTTAGTCCAACGATGCGTCGGTTGCCAGCTCTTTGCTAATCAAAGCCACATGCCACCCACCGCCCTCAAAATTATACCCATCACCTAGCCCTTCGTGGTCTGGGGGCTTGACATGGTTGGACCCCTTAAAGGAGGAACCCACAAGCAAAAATACCTATTGGTCATGGTGGATAAATTCACCAAATGGATAGAGGCCAAGCTCAGAAGACGGCCGAATCCGGACCGGTGATAGACTTCATATCAGGGGTAGTACACCGTTATGGCGTCCTCCATAGCATCATCACTGATAACGGCACGAACTTCACGGCCGACGAGGTCCAAATCTGGTGCAACAACATGGGCATCAAGCTGGACTACGCTTCAGTCTATCACCCCCAAACTAACGGTCAAGTCGAGCAAGCAAACGGTCTAATCATGAGCGGCATTAAACCCATACTAGTGCGGTCCCTCAAGGAATCTAACACGCACTGGGTAGAGGAGCTCAACCAGACTGGGGCTGCGGACCACGCCGAATCGCACTACCGGATTCACACCATTTTTATGGTATACGGCATGAGGCAGTTTTGCCCTGCGACATAATTCATGACTCACCTCGCGTGCGCATGTACGAAGAAAGAGAAGCCGAGCTCGATCGGCAGGACAGTTTGGATGCCTTGGAGGAGGAGCGCGACGTGGCAAAAGCTCGTTCCGCATTCTATCAACAGCAGGCTCGAAGATATCAAAGTAGGGAAGTACGGGCCAAAGCTTACAATGTTAGCGAACTAGTTCTACGCCTGTCGGACAATAAAAAGGACAAACTCAAGCCCAAATGGGAGGGCCCCTTCATCATCGACCAAGTCCTGACCGGCGGAGCGTACCCTCTGCGAAACGCATTGGATAACCGACTCGAGCCGAACCCATGGAACGCAGCCCGTCTCCGAAGATTCTACGCCTAGCGCCGGATTCTGATTTCGCCTCCTTCCTCCGCCTATATTTTATACTTTAAGCTGTCTTTTATTTCTCTCCTTCTTCCTCCTTTTTCCGAAGCCGTTAAAGGCTCGCTTATGCATTGTTCGCACACACTTGACGCGCTTATCCGCGCTCATTATACCTAGGGCTTCTTTAATGTAAGCTTATTTATACGGGCTTTATGCCCAACACATGTGTCACACTTCCGCATGTACCTTTTATTCACCATTATATGCATCGATATGACTTAAGTTTTGGCCAAGCTGGGTTGCTCGCCTCCTGTGCTTACCCCTACGCTCCCGATTGTTCGGCTAGGTGGTAAAGGGAGCACCTCTGCGATTGTTACCGCCGGGTCACCGGACGTGTACCTCGACTTCGGTGAAGCCGAAAGCTAGCGTTCTTAAGGGAATATTTGGTCGGTGAACTAAAAGACGATTTTTATTTTTCATTTATCTGCCCCAGATGCTTTTACGCTTTTTTGTAGTCCGGACATGCACTTTAGGGCATGCCTCCTGTGGAAAGGAACCCCTAACGGAACTATTATCCCGGAAGATGTTTCTTTCTAACCATGTAATATAACATAGCTAGTTGGGCACTTTTCTGATAAAGCACTCATGACCCCTACGCCTGGTCTCCATGCATGCCCCGGTTTTTACATAACCGCGAGGGTATTCGGACACACTCCGGACTATTGGGTCCCGAGGTTGAAGCGAAAAGGTCCACTACGACCAACGCTCTACAATCCGGCTAGAAGGCATTTTACATGTCATTTTAAATTACATAGTCAAGTTGACTGATTGTATTCCTCTTCAATGCCATCTAATAGGTTGTCTAGTTTACAGTCCTGCTGGGAATACTTTGCGGCCAACTCTACTTGGCCGTACACTAAGCTCACAGGGATCTCCTTCCTGTCGGGCCCCACAGGGCCGACCTCGGCCATGTGGTTTGGAGTCCGCCGTGTGTACCGCGTCTTCACCATGGCCTGTGCCTCCTGGCGCCTTGACGACAGGCCGATATCTTCCATAGTCGGAAGCGCCGCCGTGCTCCCTGAAGCTTCTCTGCAAGCTCTCCAAGGCCTTCGGGCAGGGAGATAGATGGCACAAGGCCTGTGCGACGCCTTTCATCACCTGCCGAACTCGTTCGTGCAGTTGTAATAGCTCGGGAAGAAGGTCACCCGTAGAACCGGGCATTTCCTCTGCAGGACGACCCGTGAGCATACCTACAGACATAACTCTGTTAGTTGACTTCCTCGCCGAACTCTTTTTCAAAGTTCGCTCAAGCACTTACTATACATGCCGCGACGAAGTCGCCGATTCTACTTCACGGAGTCAGACAGCTGGGCACGAACATCCTTCAGTTCCTCACCCAGCTGGGTGTTGGCATCTTGGAGATTATTTTTCTCTTGCCTCACCCTTGTAAGCACATTCTCGCCGGCCTTCAACCAGCGCAAGAGCTGTTGCTTGTCCGGATCTAGTCCGGCGCCATCTGCAATATTCTTGTCAGATTTACACACACGCCGCACTTCACAAACTACTTATCTTTTGAAGCATATATTACCAGAGGGGTCTCGTGGCTCCCCTCATGGCGGCTAGTGCGGCCTCAAGTTGGGCCTTGCATTCTTCAAGCTCTGGGACAGTCGGGTATTCTTTTTTGTAAGATCCTGCATAACAAATGATCCTTAAATCAGTTATTCTAACTATTTTAAGTCTCGGGGGCTACTGGCATATATAACCGTCAAATTTTCTTACCCTTATGTCCTTTACATACTGCTCCGTGGCTCTAGCTAGACCATCTTAAGCGGCACGGAGGTGTGCATCTCCCGAATTGAAGGCATTCAATGCCTCTTGGGAGAAACATGCGTCACGAAGAACTGTCCGGCGGCGCCTGTGATCTATGGCACTCTCCACCTCGGAGTTGGTGGCGGACAATCTGTCGGCATCCTCTGTCGGAGGAGCATCCGACGCACGCCTCGTGTTCGCCTCCGCTTCTGGACCCGACTTTGGAGCCTGGCTGGCGGAGGCTCGATTATAACCTCTCCGGACATTACCCCCGAAGCGCCTGCTTCCTGAAAAGAGGACCAGCGTTAAATCGCCTTCAGGAATCAATCCTGGGAATATGGTGACGTGCCATACCGTTGCGGCGGCGTTTCGATCCGGACTGCACTTCTTTTTAGCCTGCGGGGCCGTGCTGCCCCTTGTTGGCTAGCCGCCGCGGGCTCGGCCTCCTGCCTCGAAGGCACCCCCTGCGAAACACCATTTGTATACGGTGATAAAAAATAAGCACGGATGGGTTATTATCAGAGTATTGGGACCTCGGTCTCAGTTACCTATGAGGCTGGAAGAACTCTGGGGTAATCGGCCGTAATGGCAACCAAGGCATTATCGATGCTCAGTTGGTGAAATACCCCATCATTCAGCTCCACCAATATGTCCGGATCCTCTTGGGAGGCCGGATCGAGGAGCCGTTCCAGATCCTCGAGTTGTGGAGGCGGGTTGTTTATGTCTTTTACGGCCTGGCGCAGTTCCTACGTCAAAATCACAAAATGAGATACCTAACCATGGGAATACGGATCGGATGTGCAAAAAAGAAATGTCCGCTTACCCAGCTTCGAGGATTGTTCATAGAAAATCCGTTCAATGGACTGACGCGGCGAAAATCCTTCTCTTCTCCCTTGTACAGCGCGGACAAGATCTTCACCTGATCGGTGACCGATCCCGGCCCCTTACGGCCATGACGGGTGGCATCGTCCTCCTCGTTGAAATCCCACATGGGGTGGCCCCTATACTGGAGCGGCTGCACCCCCCGCATAATACATGTGGCCATGACACCGATCATGGTCAGTCCAGAATGAGCTAACAATCTTATTCGGCTCATCAGGTAAAGGACGTCCCTGTCGTCTTCCCTCTGGGGGCTCCGCGGGCGCCAACTCAGGCGTTTCCTCAAAGGAGCATTGCTGAACTCCGGGAGACCGATCCGAACAGGATCCGACAGCGGGACGTCTTCTATATAAAACCATTCCAAAGGCCAGTCTTCTGATGCCTTCTTCGGGGTTCCGGATAGATATCCGGTCCCGGCGATGCGCCACAGCTCGGCTCCGCCCACTTGATATATTGACCCCTCATGAGAACGGGGTACAAGGTAGAATAATCTCTTCCATAGCGCAAAATGAGCCTCGACGCCCAAGAACAGTTTGCAAAGGGCCACGAAGCCCGCGATGTGCAAAATGGAGGCAGGCGTGAGGTGGTGCAACCGGAGGTCAGAGAACTCCAAGAGCCCCGGAGAAAGCGGATGAATTGGAAATCCGAGTCCTCTTACTAGATAAGAGATAAAGCATACCTGCTCTCCTTTGGAGGGATCGGGACACTATCCGCTTGCTTTCCGCCCTTATAGGTGGCGAGTCCGGCTCGAACGGAACCATGAAGGCCGGGGAAGAAATCCCTTGGTTTGGAGTGTCACTAGCTCGCTATGCGGGATCGAGCATCTCTCCCAATTTCAGCCGAGGGCTGGGAGCGCGAGAGGAGGAGCCGTGTCGACTGTCCATGATGGAATAGATTTTTGTCAGAGGCGCTCCGATGAAAGCTCACGGAGGGAGGATGGTGTGACTCGGATCTAGATCCCCGTCCCTTTTATAGACGGCTCATTTGCGCGGCTAGGGGATAAGTGTAAAAATACCCTGGCTTTTCGCATTCATTCAACACGTGGAAGATGGCCATTATTGGGCGTGGAAGCCAAGGAGCACAGCATTTATCAGAAGCCGGACACTATTCGACAAGTATATGGAATTTGGAGAAGAACCCGCCTCATAATGCCGAAGACAATCTACACGCCGGAGTCATCGCCATTGAAGCCTGGTTCGAGGGCTACTGAGGGAGTCCTGGATTAGGGGGTGTCCGGATAGCCGAACTATCACCGTTGGCCAGACTCCTGGATTATGAAGATACAAAATTGAAGACTTCGTCCCGTGTCCGGATGGGATTTTCCTTGGCGTGGAAGGCAAGCTTGGTGATACGGATATGTAGATCTCCTACCATTGTAACCGAATCTGTGTAACCCTAACCCTATCCGGTGTCTATATAAACCGGAGGGTTTTAGTCCGTAGAACAAACAACAATCATACCATAGGCTAGCTTCTACGGTTTAGCCTCTCTGATCTCGTGGTAGATCCACTCTTGTACTACCCATATCATCAATATTAATCAAGGAGGAGTAGGGTTTTACCTCCATCGAGAGGGCCCGAACCTGGGTAAAAACATCGTGTCCCTTGTCTCCTGTTACCATCCGCCTAGACGCACAGTTCGGGACCCCCTACCCGAGATCCGCCGGTTTTGACACCGACAGCTGTTGTGCACTTGGTTCATATAACCAGAGACGATTTCTCCAATACTCAGATGAGTATAATCAGTGACATCCAGCTTAGCCATGTGGCGTTCCAGAAGTTCTTCTTTGACGGAGCACTTGGCCAGCACAGTGGGTCTCCCCGGCTCAACAAAGACAGTCTTGAAGATTTCGACATCCGGGTCATCTGTCTTGGTCGGGCTAGGGATCTCTGGGTTCTCAGAACCATCAATGGCTTGCTCGACAGGCGGGTCAGCAGTAGGCGTTGGAATATCGTGGGCTGGTTCAGGCGGCTCATGAGTGGAGGTGTCAGGAGCAGCCGTGCTGAGCTCCAGTTCATTTAAGATCGGCTCTTTGGCCGGCTTGTTCTTCTTCGCCCTTTTGCTGGGCTTTACTTGTACGCTGTGTAAAAATCAAAAGGTTAGTGCAAAAAACATGAGTTAAGATAATCACAAGATAAGCAGATTATCATTGCCCTGGAGCAGTTTTAAAAGTCGGCAAGTTGGACTGCATTGACTCGCCGGAGGAAGGTGAAGTTTCTAGGTAGTTTGAGTTAGAAGAATTGAGTGGTTCACGAATGAGACCTGCCAAAGGATAATACGGTGTAAATCGGAAGTAACCTTGTTCCGGTGCTTCTTTGGTGCATTTGGTAAGCCGGAGGAAAGTTCGGCATCCTTGCTGGTCCGGGTTTGCCTCTGGTTCTCATGCATTTGTTGCTTCAAAAGAAATTTAGGATCTTGATAAGCTAAAGGATGTGAAAATCTTACTTTCCGGTTATTCTTCGGATTTTCTGTCTTGGCAAAGGCTCAGAGTCGGAGGAAATAATAGTTACCTCTTCATTCACTGCATGACTTGCTCATGTGTCCTCCTGTTGATAATCAATGTCAATAAGGTGGTTAAAAAAGGAGCCTAAAGAGTCAAGAGCTACCTCTGACTCGGAGGTATCTTCTAAATGAAGCATATCTGAGGCGCTAGGCTTATTCCCCTTCTTCCGAGCAGCGGCATTCCTGGCGGCTTTCTTGGTTTTCCTGGCTTTCTTTGCAGCTTCATGGTCATACTTGACCTTCCAAAATTCGTCATCAACCTGTGAATTACAAGAAGGGTTTTTGAGAAAAGATGAAATTGTCAAAGTTGAAGGTAAAAATGCTTAAGTCAATGGCTTACCGCCGGAGCCGGGTTAGCTTTACAGAAAGGACTTAAACCTACTTTGCCACAATCTGCCAGGCTTTCATTCAGAAGAGACTTTGTCATATCATCAATGACGTCCTCAGGTAAGTCATCAGGGCTGTGCCGCAGAGGATCATTCTTTTCGCCTATGTAATCGCACATAAAGCCGGTGCGGCGGCTCAAAGGAATAACCCACTAGGCAAGCCAAACCCAGACCAGATCAATGCCGTTTGAGCCATTCCCCAGAAGAGCCTTGACCTTACTCATGGTGGGGGCAAGTGTTTGACGTTCAGCAGGAGACAATTTATCTGGCAAGGGGTGAGTGGACTCGAGGTGCAGGGCGCGAAAGCCGGGCAGAGGGTTCTCATCAGCCGGAGAAGTATCTTGACAATAGATCCATGTCTCGTTCCAATCTTTAGGGTGACTCGGCGGTTCGGCATACGGAAAGAGACCGTCTCTCCATCGCTGGATTGAGATTCCACTAAGTTCCAAGCTGGGCCCATTGGCACATTCATTCTGGTGATTCAAATAAAATAACTCTCTAAAGAGTAGCAAGCTGGGTTCTTCTCCAAGGTACACCTCACAGAACATTTGAAAATTGCAAATATTTGACACGGAATTGGGCCCTATGTCTTGAGGTCGCAGGTCAAAAAAGTGCAAGACGTCTCTGAAAAACTTTGAGCCGTGTGGAGAAAAGCCCCGGTTCATGTGATCAGTAAAGACGATAACTTCCCCTTCCTTGGGTTGAGGTTTTTCTTCTATCGGATCAGGAACACGATAGAACATGACTTCCTTCTTCGGCAGATAACCTGTCTTCACAAAATCACTAAATCTGTTATCTGTGATGATGGATTTGACCGAGTTGCATGTAACGGGTGCTTTGGGAGCCTTGGGCGGCATTGTGGAGATGGAAGCCTACGACAAAATAAAATTTTCCGGTTCAATTTTAAGCCGGAGAGAAATACTTCAATTCATACTCAAGATGGCGGCTTACAAAGGGGCCTAATGGTGTATTGTTAATCATGTCAGATTATTTAAACCGCCATGAGCAGTTGAGGTTATCTAAGCCGCCGGGTGCGTTTGAAGTTATCTATTGAGCATCTCAAATTAGAGCCGGTGGTGTGAGCCGCCATGGATAAGTGGATCTATCAAGATACAGGCATCGTCTAAGTGTACAAAAACAGGTTTCACAGGACGCAGCAATTAATTTGGATCAAATGGCTATTCAAAAAACAAAACATTCTAGACCTAAAACTCTAGTACATATGAGTTCGTGAGTTATAATTAGGCCTCTGAACTGGAAATAGGGATCTACTAAGCATATTAAATAGATGCAAAACAACTACCGTGTGAGTTTAGTATTCCTTTTAGATCAAAAGAAGATGCGATGAAGGAACCACGGAGAAATCTGTGATGAACAGCGAAGAACACAGAGGAACTCGCATACCTTAAATGCGGATCTGAGGTGCAGGACGGTGAGGAATTACAGCTGCAGATCTACTGCGGAGGATCGCCGCCGTTCTCTGATCGATTCAGGTTGATGCAGCGGCCAAGGTCGACGAAGACGAGGTGCTCTGCGGCGGCGGTGGCGGCGGAGCTCGAGCAGCAGTGGAGCCGCAAGAGGAAGAAGGCGACAGAAAGGGGGAGAGTGAAGAAAGACCTAAGGTCGTGCTTATTTATAAGGAGAAGACTAACAGAGTAGGCGCGAGAAACGAGGAGGCCGAAACATGGTTATCCCGCTACTCAGACGCCTCGATTCTCGGGATGGTCATTAAGATAAGGATCCGTTGGGATATGATTGAATAAAATATGAATTTTATGCCAGATGACGTCATCACGGGTTATCATGAATTCAGAAGATGACGTCATGGCGGGTTATAACTTTTGCATAGGTAGAAGGCAGAAGACTTTTTCTTAAAGTATTGAAGATTGACATGAACCGGTTCAAATCAATCTGGGGCCTAATGTTGGGGATATAACTACTAGTGTAACCCTCCCAGGAGGGGCCGGGTTACGCTATGGTGATTCATCATATGAAGCCCAATATCAAGCTTGAAGATGGCGGTTCAGTTAAGGGCCCAAAGCCCAAAGGCGACTTAAGGCATGTAGTGATAAACCACCATAAGAGCATAACTTGTATTGTAAGGCAAGATTAAGTGGTCACCGAGCCGGACACTGTTTATGAGCCGGTCGGGACTCTATGAGCCGCTGGGCGTCGACCTCTGTATATGAAGGGACGACCCGACGACAGTTTAGGGCAAGTAACATCAAATCGAGAGCCAGGCATAGCGGATTCGCTCCCTGGTCATCTAAACCCTAGCAATTCCACCTCAACTGGATTAGGCTTTTACCTTCACCGCAAGGGGCCAAACCAGTATAAACCCTTGTGCCCTTTGTCCTGCTTTAACCCCTTTAAGCTTCCTAGTTGCGATGGCTGCACGACTAAGTCCTTTCACGAGGACATCTGCCGTGACAATTCCACGACAAGCGCGTCTCATACTAACCCACGGGCGTGACTGTCTCATCATAAGCGATAGATGCAGGATACACAAGAACAATAGTTTGATGTAATAACTTGGTGTAATAGGCAGATGTAGTATTTACCAAAAACAGGAAGGCGTGTCATATTCACATGTATAATATGTAAGCTAAGGACATGCAATTTAACAAATTAGGAGCAATATAAGCATGACACCATATGCAACATGCAACCAGATATCACACTGCCATGTTAGAGCAAGCACATGGGGTTGTGGAGTAGGGGAGATGAGATTTGGAACTTGCACTGCAGTAGGAGTAGCAGGAGAATCTGCAGAGATCATCTGTTTCGGTTGCTCCAATGGACCACCATCATTCCATGCCTTCGTCCTTTTCGATTTTTTCTTGTCAGTAAACACAAAAGAAAAAGGAATGAAATTCACACTTCCAAATTCTTTGATGCATGATACTGACAAACACAACTTTTATGTATGGCAACCACACTGTAAGAGGATGGAATATGTCTAAAACGCTAAGCGAAGGCATTTCAACAAATTGGAAGCAATGCAATCTAGACACCATATGAAACATCCAACCAAAATCACTCTACCAAGTTAGATGTGTCTCATTATAAGTGGCACTTCAACAAATTAGAGGCAATACATGTTTGAAATGATCTGCAAGATGCAACCAATATTACACTGTCAACTTGAAGGTGTCTCGTCAGAAGTGATTGATGAGGGATACACAAGAAAAGTAGTTTGATGTAAGAATATGGTTAATAGAAAGACGTAGTATGTACCGAAAACAGGAAGGCATGTCATATTCACAGGTATAATGTGTTAACTAAGGAGATGCAATTTACCCTAATTAAAACCATTACAAGGTAGACACCATATGCAAGATGCAACCACATATCATACTGCCAAGTAAGAGAAAGCACCTACGATGGTGGTGTGGGGGAATTGCGGTCATCAACTAGAGAGCTACATTGACTATCTTCATTTGGCCTTGCTGTTTCTTGAGAATCATGTGGGGAGGATGACACTGCACTCTTTAAATGAGTAGCGGGTCTCACAGTAACCCACTGGGGTGACTGTCTCATCATAAGTGATTGATGAGGGATACAAAAGAGCATTAGTTTGATGTACGAACATGGTTAATAGACATATGTAGTATGTACCAAAAACAGGAAGGCATGTCATTATCAAAGGTATAATGTGTAAAGTAAGCAGATGCAATTTAACCAAATTGGAAGCAATACAAGCTAGACACCATATGCAACATGCAACCACATTTGACAGTGCGAAGTTAAAGCAAGCACCCGGGATGGTTGTGTGTGGCAATTGAGATCATCAACTGCAGAGCTACGTTTACTGTCTCCATTTGCTCGCACTGCACCATCTAGAGCGCTGAAACGCTTAGTGCTTATCTTCGAATTACACTGCAGCAACTTCTGTCTTTCCTTTTTTGTGTTCATCAACACTGCATCAGAGTCTGAAATACCCATGCATAAAGAAACAATAGTGTGAGTATGGGTGAAGTCTGTGCACAAGTAGTACAGTGTAAAGGTAGCAGATAGCAGGTCGGAGAGAAATAAATGACGAGAGACATATGATAGCTCTACAACATGCATGTCACACGAAATTACTAGATTATAGGATTTTGAAATATGAGCACAGGGATGGTTGGGAAATGCAGATGCTCCTCCAGCGCACCACAAGGTGTGGTTCTATGAAAATAATAGTCAACTGAAAACAAATAGGTCAGTCCATTTTTTCTACAGCCTCCGATGTACAAAGAACGGGCATATCACCTTCATCTACCTCCAGCCAGTTAGTGTTACAATCTTCCTCGAAACGATAGCGACCACCGGCCCAGTCCCCTGCCCCACCCTCGCCTCGACCTCACCGCACCGCCCCTCAGCCATCCCTTCAAGCCCCGCTGAACTCCTGATCGGGCGCAAGCAGCTCCTGCGCCCCACAACCCTATGATAGACACCAATGCGCCGCTTCCCCGGTGGACAAGCAGACTAGGCGCTCCGCGCGCCTAGGCGGGCTACTGACCTCTAGCAAAGGTGAAATAGTAAATGGGAGGAAACCTTGTGCATTTAGTATCACGAAGAAGATGCAGTAAGAAGCGCCCAACTAGTTTATTTCATGGGTTGAATACTGTGTGAGCAGAGACGTATGATTTGCATGAATAGTTGAAGAGCAGTACCTCTTTCTGCTGGCAGTGATGTGTCCTCCTTCTGTTTTTTCAAATGGTGGGCGGTTTAGTTTTCGGCCGAGCGCATGGGTGTTCAGGCGCCCATGGCATATGAATGCTTCTCGGAGGCGGTTGATACTGGCGTCTTGGTGAAGTTACAAACCTACCCCTGTTTAGACCTTTGGACATCGGGCCGATCGGCTACACGAGCCAGAGCCAGGACAGTAATTTCCTACCACCAAACATTAGTCTCGCGCGGTTTCGGGTGACCAGAGGCTTATTTGGTGCTTCGTTCAATATTTGGGAGCAGAAGCATTAACGTTTTCGGTTCTCTTGAATTGAACTTTCAAGATTTGTCAAACTTCACAAATCTTTACTTTTGAAAATCCTAAAACTACGGTTGTTTTGTAATGGAGGGGGTACATTTGAATATACATTGTACACGAGTATATATTAAAAAGTATGCAACTTACCTCGGTTCATGCATGGTTCCAGATAAAATCTCCTTGGTTGCAAAAAAATAGTTAGACATGCGTATGAATATATAGCATGTTCAAACGCACAACAAAGATTGATGCCCCCTATTAGATCTGATTTACAAATGCCATTATCTCGGGGTTCAAATAGCTGAATGCACTTCCTATGAATTCGAATCTTCGAAACCCCCTTTATGTTGAATTCAACATGTATTCTATTTCGTAGCTAGCAATTTGGAATGTATCCATGTAAGTGACAAATGTATAAAGTGCTTCACACTAACAACATGGAGTGCACTAATTAATGTTTATATATGAATTGCAAAAGCAATGCATTGCCTGTATTTCAAACCCCTCACTCTATGGATCGATAATATGAAATAAACACAGGCACATGCCAGAATTCAATAGAGTATGGGTGTCTGATAGACCGATTTTCATTCATACGCAAATTCAAAATTCGTGATCTCTTCCAAAAATAATAATGCCATTTATATTTTAATTTAATGCGTAGAACCACCTTTTACACGTAGATGCACTATGCCTCGGCCCGTTATCACAAACATGCTATATATCTCTCTATCTAATGCATAAGTGCACACACTTTATATACATCGGCATTTCTCTTTCACACATGCTCACAATCTCTCCCGGGATGTCTCACGCACACACACTCTCTCTATATATCTCTCTCTCTTTCTAACTGCAATGTACCACTCTTTTCACTAATCTCAGTTGGAAAACACTATTTATGTCACATGCATATATACACACGCACGGTCTCTACTAGCCCTCTATATGCACATATATGTGCCTACGTGTCTCCCGCACGCACATTATCTTTAGGCCTCTCTCGCACACATCCCCCCCCCCACAGACACACCTCTCTCTTAGTAGTTGGCAGATATGATTCCATCAGATCATTCGGTAGGATATCCCTGACTATTAGGCTGGATGGTAATACGAGGCAAAGTTTTACCCAAGTTCGGACCCTTGCAGTTGAGGAAAAAGCCTACTCCTGGTACTGTATATTAGAGATAGGGGTGTGTACAGAGTACATGTGAATACCAGGCATTGTGCGTGTGTGTATACTATCGATGAACTAGCCCCCTGGCTTCTATAACATACTCGGGGCCTAGGTTTACAAATCATATATAGTCGGTTTATCACCAGTGGGGATAGAGTCCTCCACTACTCTGGTAGCTTCGTGTTGTACGCCGAGTCCTCCACATGCGTCTCGGTCCAACCTATGTGGCGCAGGATGGAACCGACCCATGAGTCCTCATGTTGGCCCACCACAACTAGAAATGATGTGCCCACCCCAACTAGAAATGATGTGCCCACCACACCACACACGCAGTCGGCCACTAAGAAAATAAGCATATACAATAGTACAATGTTATACATGAAAGCTAATTGCATGGTGCATCCAAAAATATTTGTTCTGCATTGTGAATGTTTATATTTTCTCCTAAAATATTAGTCACGGGAAAGAGAAACGAAAGGTATATCTCTCCTTGTCTCCACAGGACACCCCCTCTTTCTACACCACTTTCACGTACACACACAAACTATCTCTCGGTCCTCTAAAAGTATGCATGCCCATGACACATTCACGCATGACGGTCATTGTATTTCAAGTGAAAGCACTATACGGTCACTGGACTTCAGAATATGCTCATTACGGTCACCGTATACATTCTCATGGTGACCATACGGTATCTAGCACATGATACGTCTCCGTATTTTGTTGATGACACTTACGAACATTGTATTTGATGCGTGCTCCGCATTTTGTTGACGACACTTACAACATTGTATTGGAAGCGAAAGCACGATATGGTCACTAGACTTCAGAATAAGCTCATCACGGACACCACATACATTTTGTGGTGCTAACCAACCTATGGTTGGATGGTTAGGAGGACAGTGGTTTCCCGAGCCCACCAAGGTTAAAGTCCTGGTGCTCCCATTTATCCTGGGTTAATTTCACTATTTTCCGGCGATGTGCGTTCAGTGGGAGGAGACGTTCCACTTGACTACGAGGCACCTATGGCGACTTCGTAAAATCTCAAGATCATATGCTGGCTCACACTCTCGAAGGTGCTCATAGGGGTAGGGTCTGCGTGTGTGCACTTATAGAGGTGAGTGCTTGCATGTATATATGAGCGCTTTCGTCTATACAGTTCTAAAAAAATACATGTCATGATTATACGGTCACTGGCTCACCCGTACAACTCCGTATTTTGTTGATGACACAATCAATTGACCAGTCAAATGTTCCACGTGGTGCAATTAGTGTTGCTCCATCGGGGCACGTAACCGCGGGGCTCACCTATCAGCGCGTATATGAAAGAAAGAAATGGTAGTATGTACTATATTAATAAAATACATTTTAGGGTGATCATACGGTCACTGGCTCACCATACAGCTCCATAATTTGTTGATGACACGATCAATTGACCAGTCAAATGGTCCACATTTAGCAGCGCACATTACCATAGGGCCCACCCGTCAGCGCGTATATGAAGGACATAAATGGTAATAAATTAGTGGTTGGTGGGGATTCGAAGTCGTGAGATCTCTGGTTGGCAGTCGTCGGCGGTGGGGGGCACGGTGATTGGGCGGTGTCGTGGGGATCATGGGAGAAAAGCTTGGCGGGGGGCTAGAGGATGGTCGGGTGGCGGTGGGTGGCGGTGGAGAGTGGTTTCAAGCGGGCGGCATGGCGGTGCGGCCATGGCAGCGAGGGGGCAGCGGTTCGGCCGGTGGTAGCTGGCGGCTCAGGGGGGGTGGAGGTTGAAGATAAATTGCAGGCGCTTGATTTCATATCCAACATCTGGAAAATCTACTGACCAGAGATGAAAAAGTCAGTCGACTGGTGTGTAGCCTCACCCCACACGTACACATGCACGCACGCAACACTCGCACGAACACACGCACGCATGCAGGCGTGCAACACTGACACGTACACATAACGAACACACGCACGCATAAAGGCGTGTATCACTGACACGTACACATGCACTCATGAACACACGCACGTACGCACACATGCATGCAACACTGAAACATACACATGCACGCACGCAACACTCGCACGCCTGCATGCACACAGAACACGACGCAAGACACACGCTCAACCTATACGTGCATGCACCCTTTGTTAAGGACATGGATTGTTTGGGTATTAATCAATCTTATCTGTAATAAGCAGAACATTGATGTTTGCAGCGGTCTTTATGAATCACAACATATCGAACGAGCTATCAACGTATATATGAAAATTTTAAAATTCTCTTACATTATATAGTAGGCTTATCTACATGAAATAGATGACGTCACACTCAATGAACAACCATCGGTTTATGAAATGCCCCCTATTGGCCCCCTGGCCAACCAAAAGTTCATTTGTCGTGCGCTGCCTGTGTTGGGTCACTAACATGCAGGCCATGTACCCAAAGAGCTCACACGTCAGTGGAAGAACAGTGCGGTGTCGTACATCAGAGTCGAGGGCGCCACTCGTTGCACGCCCGGCTGAACATGCCTCCTTGCCACATTCAAACGCCTCCATGAAACCCGTGTGGAAGCCGAGAAACCCACTCTGGACACACATCCGTTCATGACCGGGCCGACATTAAACGCAACGCCGACCGAGCTCCTCCCACCCATCGTCTATTTAATCTCCTATTTAAACGAGGACAAACGTCGGCCAAGAATCGCACACCTCTCCGCTCCCCTATCTCCTCCTTCACCATTTTGTCCACTCTTACAATGGCTTACAAAGAGTAGTGATCTCGCATCCAAGCCGGCTGGGTGGCCCACCGAGCCCGCCGGATATGATCTATACAGCTCGTTGATCCACCTCCCTGCCCTCACCTGACAGAGCCAGTTGTCGCCCCAAGCGGGCACGCGGTTCAGCAACTCGCCGCTTCAGGCCAGCTCGATAAGGAGCGGCGCACGGGCGTCGTCGCTGCCGTCCACGCCGCCGCCTCGTACCGCGCCTCTCGTATCTACGACCGCGTCTCCCGGTTCTGTGGCCGAGACTCCCATGCACGGGGCCGCGCCATGCAATAAGAGACAGAAGCCGGGTACGCGGAGAGCGACGAGTCGGTGGCCATCGCCTCCGCGTCCGCCGCCATCATCGAGGAGAAGTAGAACACGGGAGGTCGCCGCCGCTTGGGTCTAATGAAGGCCACCGCGGAGGCGACGCTGACGTACACAGCAGGTGTCTTGTTGGATCCTTTTGTTGCGAGGACCTTCATCGACCCCGCATGGGCTCCATGAAAGTGGAGAAACCCCGTTCCACCATCATCTTGGGCATCAGCCAACGATATCAGGTGGGCAGTGGGGAAGCGAGCCGTCCTTTGCACTGAAGCATTTACCTCTGGGGCTCCTGGCAGTCTGGTAATCGTGCTGCTGGACATGAGGAACGCAAATGGATCGACGGGCGACCATTTAGGCCATGTATTATATACTTGTGCTGTCCAGAAGTAGCATGGCTTAGTTGATTTGAATGTAATGAAATTCGTCATGTTTGTATGAAAATCAGGTATTTTATATGAATTCCGTCATTGTTTATATGAAATATCGTCGTGTTTGCACGAATTTCGTCCTGTTGGTTGAGTTGCTGTTAGAATGTGTGCAGCTACGGTTGGATTGCGTAATTTGCAGGTCGTCGGTCGGTCTGCGGCCGGCTCGGGCGGCGTGGTGGGACAAAAAAAGCACAGCTCGTGCGAGCTCGTCTCCAACGTGCGCGTTGGAGCATGCATGAGCACCCGAGCCATTCCTCGTTCATCGGTGGCAAAGGCAACGGTGGACAAAAGGGTCGCCAATATTTTGGCTACCCCGGGCAAGATCCAAACAGCCCCTCCCAGCAGATTCAAATCCCTCGTTCGCCGTGAAATTTTGCCATGTGTTGTTTTCATGGACTAGCAAGATGCGTGTGCATTGCATGGAACACCAAGATGCATTTTTCTAAAAAACACCTGTTGTCATTGACCCATGTAGGAGTAATCCCATGTGTTGAAACTAATGATATCTCGAGAATTTTATCGGAAAAATGGTATCTCAAGAATTTCATCAAAAAAATGATATCTCGAGAAAGATGAGAGATAAGGTGAGGAGGAGTGGGGCGTGGTAGTGACTGGTGGTCTGATGACCCACAAGTGTAGGGGATCTATCGTAGTCATTTCTATAATTAAGAGTGTCAAGGTAATGACAAGCCGTTTTCATTAAGGTATTCTCTGCAAGCACTGAAATTATCGGTAACAAATAGTTTTGTGATAAGGTAATTTGTAACGGGTAACAAGTAATGAAAGTAAATAAGGTGCAGCAAGATGGCCCAATACTTTTTGTAGCAAAGGACAAGCCTGGACAAACTCTTATATGAAGGAAAACGCTCCCGAGGACACATGGGAATTATCGTCAAGCTAGTTTTCATCACGATCATATGATTCACGTTCGTTACTTTTATAATTTGATATGTGGGTGGACTGGTGCTTGGGTGTTGCCCTTCCTTGGACAAGCATCCCACTTATGATTAACCCCTATTGCAAGCATCCGCAACTACAAAAGAAGTTTTAAGGTGAAACTAACCATAGCATGAAACATATGGATCCAAATCAGCCCCTTACGAAGCAATGCATAAACTAGGTTTTAAGCTCCTGTCACTCTAGCAACCCATCATCTACTTATTACTTCCCAATGCCTTCCTCTAGGCCCAAACAATGGTGAAGTGTCAGGTAGTCGACGTTCACATAACACCACTAGAGGAAAGACAACATACATCTCATCAAAATATCGAACGAATACCAAATTCACATGACTACTTATAGCAAGACTTCTCCCATGTCTTCAGGAACAAACGTAACTACTCACAAATCATATTCATGTTCATAATCAGAGGGGTATTAATATGCATAAAGGATCTGAACATATGATCCTCCACCAAATAAACCAACTAGCATCAACTACAAGGAGTAATCAACACTACTAGCAACCCACAGGTACCAATCTGAGGTTTTGGGACAAAGAATGGATACAAGAGATGAACTAGGGTTTGAGATGAGATGGTGTTGGTGAAGATGTTGATGGAGATTGACCCTCTCCCGCTGAGAGGATCGACGGTGATGACGATGGCGACGATTTCCCCCTCCCGGAGAGATGTTTCCCCCGTAGAACAGCTCCGCCGGAGCCCTAGATTGGTTCCGCCAAGGTTCCGCCTCGTGGTGGCGGTGTTTCATCCCGAAAGCTTCCCCCTGATTTTTTCCAGGGTAAAAGACTTCATATAGCAGAAGATGTGCACCGGAGGCCTGCCAGGGGGCCCACGAGGCAGGGGGCGCGCCCCCCACCCTCATGGATGGTGGGTGGCCCCCCTCTGGTTGAATCTTTCACATGTATTTTTTATTAATTCCAAAAATTGCCTCCGTGAAGTTTCATGACTTTTGGAGCTGTGCAGAATAGGTCTATAATATTTCCTCCTTTTCCAGCCCAGAATTCCAGCTGTCGGCATTCTTCCTCTTCATGTAAACCTTGTAAAATAAGAGAGAATAGGCATAAGTATCGTGACATAATGTGCAATAACAGCCCATAATGCAATAAATATCGATATAAAAGCATGATGCAAAATGGACGTATCAACTACCCCAAGCTTAGACCTCGCTTGTCCTCAAGCGGAAAACGATAACAAAAATATGTCCACATGTTTAGAGATAGAGGTGTCGATAAAATAAAATACGGACATGAGGGCATCATGATCATTCTTATAACGGAAACATATATAAATATTGTCATATGATTTCTTATGCTCATTTAATAATCTATTCACAATGTCAAGTATGAATCAGAAACTTCATTGAGAACTAACAAACTATCATCTCGGTCATAGAAGCAATTGCAATTTGTCATAACATCAGAAAGAGTCAATATAAGAGCTTTTCAGCAAGTCCACATACTCAACCATCATTTAGTCTTTCACAATTGCTAACACTCACGCAATACTTATGGTTATGGAGTTTTAATCGGACATAGAGGAAGATAGGGGCTTATAGTGTTGCCTCCCAACCTTTTACCTCAAGGGTAATGTCAACAATAATAGTTCATGCTAACTTACATCCAATTGGATATATATATATATATATATATATATATATATATATATATATATCAGGATCTTTCCAACACAATGTGCTTGCCAAAGGATAAAATGTAAAAAGGAAAGGTGAAGATCACCATGACTCTTGCATAAGGTATAAGACAAAAGTAAAAGATAGGCCCTTCGCAGAGGGAAGTAGAGGTTCTCATGTGCTTTTATGGTTGGATGCACAAAATCTTAATGCGAAAGAACGTCACTTTATATTGCCACTTATGATATGGACCTTTATTATGCAGTCCGTCGCTTTTATTTCTTCCACATCACAAGATCGTATAAAGATTATTTTCTCCACACTAATAAATCATACATATTTAGAGAGCAAGTTTTATTGCATGCAACAATGACAACTTACTTGAAGGATCTTACTCAATCCATAGGTAGATATGGTGGTCTCTCATGGCAAAATTGGGTTTGAGGATATTCGGAAGCACAAGTAGTATCTCTACTTGGTGCAAAGAATTTGGCTAGCATGAGGGGGAAAGGCAAGCTCAACATGTTGGATGATCCATGACAATATACTTTATTTCGGATATAAGAAAACATAACCCATTACGTTGTCTTCCTTGTCCAACATCAACTTTTTAACATGTCATATTTTAATGAGTGCTCACAATCATAAAAGATGTCCAAGATAGTATATTTATATGTGGAAAACTCTCTTTCTTTATTACTTCCTATTAATTGCAACGATGACCAAAACAGTGTTTGCCAACTCTCAACAACTTTTATTCATCATACTCTTTTATATGTGAAATCATTACTCTCCATAAGATCAATATGATCTCTTTAAATTTTTTATTCTTTCTTTTACTTTTATTCCCTCATGATCATAGCAAGACAATCAAGCCCTTGACTCAAAACTAATCTTTATTATATATAGCTCACGGACTCGACTACATAAAAGGATCATAAAGCAAAACTCAAAACTAAATCATACTAAAACTTTATTCTACTAGATCAAGATATTACGAAAAGGATCGAACTAAAAAAACGGTAAAGATAGGACTGTGGTGGTGATACGATACCGGGGCACCTCCCCCAAGCTTGGCAGTTGCCAAGGGAAGTGCACATACCCGATACTCAGTTTTCCTTTGCTGGTGAAGAAGATGGTGGTGATGATGGATAGTCGCACATCGAGCGTAGGAGATCCCCCAATTTGCGGATAATGCCCTTGAGTGCGGTGATATGCTCCTTCAACAAAATATTTTCACGTGTGAGATACTTATTTTGTATGCGAGCTAACTCAATCATCTTAAAAGCTTCAATCTCTATTGGGGTAAGAAAATTGTAATGAGGTTGGAGGATGTCTTCGTCTTCTGCTGCCGGAGCTTGATCCTCCATGGCCTTCTTGATCCCATCATCCTTGTTGATCTCTCTGGGTTCTTTTCTGTTCAGCTCTATCTTCATTAGCCAAGCATCGTTGCCCTCATTGTTGGAGGAGGGGGGCGACATGATGCCTGGCCTTGATAACTCTGGTAGAAAACAGCTGGAAATAAAAAATGAGAATATTTGCGTGGTACGATGGTCAAAACCTTCAGGAGATTATATAATGAATTTTTACCAACCAAAAGAAGTATCGTGCAAGAAAACGGAGTCCGGAAAGCACACGAGGTGCCCACGAGGCAGGGGGCGCGCCCTCCACCCTGGTGGATGCCTCGTGTCCTTCCCAGACTACTTCTAATTTTCCTATTTTCTTAAATATTCCAAAATGGAGAAAAATTGACATTAGAACTATTTTGGAGTCGGTTTACTTACCATACCACATACCTATTCCTTTTCGGAGTCTGAAACATTCTGGAAAGTGTCCCTTATATATTCCTCCGGGGTTACGGTCTCAATAAAATTAGTTTCAACATTTATGGGATTACCTGAATATAATGCTTGATTATTTGACCGCTCACCACCTTTGGATTTGTGCTTTCGAAGTTGTTGATTTTTATGGCACCGGAACGATAGACCTCCTCGATAACGTAAGGCCCTTCTCATTTAGAGAGAAGTTTTCCTGCAAAAAATCTTAAACGAGAGTTGAATAGCAACACATAGTCACCTACATTAAACTCACGCTTTTGTATCCTTTTGTCATGCCATCTTTTAACTTTTTCTTTAAATAGTTTGGCATTCTCATAGGCTTGGGTTCTCCATTCATCAAGTGAGCTAATGTCAAATAGTCTCTTCTTACCGGCAAGTTTGAAATCATAATTGAGCTCTTTAATGGCCCAATATGCCTTATGTTCTAGTTCGAGAGGTAAGTGACATGCTTTTCCATAAACCATTTTATACGGAGACATACCCATAGGATTTTTATATGCAGTTCTATAGGCCCATAAAGCATCATCAAGTTTCTTGGACCAATTCACTACTAGGGAAAACGCTATACATAGAGGTATAGCAGTAGCGTTGGTCAAAACTCGGCGCTAGCGCTGCTTAGTAGTAGCACTTGTTGCAAAACCACGCTACAATCATTATTTTAGCAGTAGCGTGTCTTCACAGAAAAGCGCTACTACTAAAATTCTCTCACTAGTGCCGGTAGGCTAGGAATAGTAGCAGCGCTTCTCCCAGAAGCACGCCATCGCTAAAAACATTGTAGCTGCGCTTTCTTCTTTAGCGCTACTACTATGTAAAAAGAAAATAAATAGAAAAATAAGTAGAAAAGTAAATGAAAATGAAAGAAATAGAAAAAGGAGAAATGAAAAAGAAAATGTAAAGAAAACAAAAGAAAAGAAAAAGAAAATGAAAGGGTTAGCTGCAGCGTTTCCGGAACACGCTATATAGCTGCTTTCAAAGAAACGCTGCTGCTAGTTTGACTCAAATCCGGCCTGGCTCAAAATTTCGCTAAGTACTTCCCCTGTCTACTCCCCGTCCCCCAATCGCTCCATCGCCGTTGCTCGCCACGCACCTTCGACCACACCGCCGCCGCCCGCCGCCCGAGGCCGCTTTCGACCACACCGCCGCCGATCGCCGCCTTCGACCACACCGCCACCCCCTCGACCTCACAGCCGCCGCCCAAGGCCGTCCTTGACCTCACTGTCGCCTCCCGAGGCTCGGCCGCCACCACCTCGACCTCACCGCCACGCTGCCGAGCTGAGCCTGCCTCGGCCGACCATAAGGCTATGCCTCTCATGTCCCTACCCTCCTATTTCTCTCTGCTAGGGCAATTATATATATGTGTTGATACTGTGTTGATGTTCATATGAACCCTAGGTGTTCATATGAACCCTAGATTTTTTAGGGCAAGAGGCATTTTATAGCATTTAGGAAAAATGATTTGCAATTTTTTAGGAAATTAGCTAGGAAATTTTTATGAAAATTCCTAAACAGTAATTCCATTTAGCTTTAAACTAATAGAGGGTATATAAATAATAGTAGCATTTAGATTTAAATTAACAGAGGGTATAAACAAAAAACACTTAGCTATAAAAAAATATTTTTACTACGGACCTGAATTTGTTCCAAATTTCATTCAAATGAAATTTGAATTATTTGGACTATGTACCTGAATATTTTTGAAGAAATTGGGTGTAGGTACTAAGGTCTTGCTGTGGAAATTCTGGTGAGGTCAAAAGGGTTAGAGAAAATGTAGTTCCGAGACTTTTAGCTTTAGACAAAAATCAAAAGTTTTTAGAGATAAATAAAAAACAGTAGCTATGGCATTTAGATATAAACAAAAAACAGAATTGTTTTTCTTTTCAAAAACTTGGTCAAATGTAGAGCAGTAGCTATAAATACTTTTAGCTTTAGACAAAAAACAAAAGTATTTAGCTATAAATAAAAAACAGTAGCTATGGCATTTAGCTATAAAAAACAGTAATTGTTTTTCTTTTCAAAAACTTGGTCAAATGTAACAGTAGCTATATGTCATTGATGTTCATTTGCATATTCCATTATTGTTGATTATATCTTTTCATTGAAGTGGCCATGTTATATGTAAATTCCTCAATAGTGTTTGCTCATGTTATATCTTTTCATTGAAGTTGTTCGATTGTGCCCAAGTGGCTTTGTTGTTTCTGTGAATGATGTCGAGTGGTTTATGTTTTGCCGGAATGTTGATTCATTTCTGTTCGCAAATTTCAGGTTCTCGATTTGTCCACTTTTTAGCAAAGGTCATGCCGAAATTTTCCGTGAATTTCGGCATGACTTGTGCTACAAACTAGGACATATCGAATGCCCGGATTTGCCGCACTGTGAAGGAGTCAACATTCCTGCAAAACAATAGTCCTTTTTTATGTCATTATTCATTTTATTAGGTCTAGAATTAATTGACTAGATTTAATCATAGGAAACATGGCTAGCAACGATGAAGGAAAGGGTTCTGGTGATTGTGACGACGTCACCTGGCGGCGCATTTAATATTTTAGCCTTACCGACAATCAACCGATGTTGTTGCTGGGCCCACCAGTGGCATTGGGGACTGAGACCGACACGCAGACCGGTGCTGAGACTGAGACCGGCGCTAAGATTCAGACCGGCATTGAGACCGGTGCTGAGACCGGTGCTGCCTCGAGATGATGACGAGAGACAACTTTGTGTTGGATGATGATTATGATGAGACTATTTGTATGTATATGCTATGATTATATTCGTGGTCTCGCAGGCATTTGTATGTGTATCATGATGACATTTCTATGTGCTAAAGATTCTTCTATAAAGCCTGTTCAAATACAAAACAAATATGCCAAAAAAACAAAAAACCTGTTAAATTACGATGGCGAGTGTATAGAAGTTAGCAGTGCCGCTTATAGCGATGGAAGCGTTGCTTTGCAAAGGGCGCTTAGAGCTACTAGCGATGGCGTGCTCAAAGAATCGCTGCCGCTACACTTGTGTAGCAGAGCCGGTGTCCACGCCATCTTGCTATATGTTAGTCAGAAGCGCCAGACAGTAGTGCCCCACCCGCCATCGATACACCTAAAACCCGCGCTACTGCTAGCCTTTTCCCAAGTAGTGATTCTTTCTAGATCTATTAGTAGTCTTTTCCAAAATTAATTTGAGCTCTCTATTACTCAATTCTACATGACCACTAGACCGTGGGTGATAAGGAGATGCAATCCTATGATTAACATCATACTTAGCAAGCATTTTATGAAAAGCACCATGAATAAAATGTGAACCACCATTAGTCATTAAATATCTAGGGACTCGAAACCTCGGAAAAATAACTTCTTTAAGCATCTTAATTGAGGTGTTATGATCAACACTACTAGTTGGAATAGCTTCTACCCCCTTAGTAACGTAATCAACATCAACTAAGATATGTGTGTACCCATTAGAGGAAGACAGGTCCCATATAATCAAATCCCCAAACATCAAATGGTTCAATAACAAGTGAATTGTTCATAGGCATTTTTTGACGTCTACTAATATACCAATTCTTTGACATTTATCACAAGGCAATACAAACTTACGGGCATCTTTGAAGAGAGTGGGCCAATAAAAACCGGATTGCAATACCTTATGTGCAGTTCTATCTCCAGCGTGGTGTCCTCCATAGGCTCGGAGTGACACTTGCATAGGATCTGTTCCTGTTCATGATCAGGTACACAACATCTAATAACACCATCTAATCCTTCTTTATAAAGGTGTGGGTCATCATAGAACTAATGTCTTAAATCATAGAAAAACTTTTTCTTTTGTTGGTATGTGAAACTAGGTGGTACCAATTTAGCAACAATGTAATTAGCATAATTAGCATACCATGGAGCAGTACGAGAAGCATTTATCACAGCTAATTGTTCATTAGGAAAGCTATCATCAATAGGTAGTGGGTCATCAAGAACATTCTCTAACCTAGACAAGTTGTCTGCAATGGGGCTCTCAGCTCCCTTTCTATCAATAATATGCAAATCAAATTCTTGTAGCAAGAGAACCCATCTAATAAGTCTAGGCTTAGCATCTTTCTTTTCCATAAGATATTTAATAGCAGCATGATCAGTGTGAACAGTTACTTTGGAATCAACAATATAAGGTCGGAACTTATCACAAGCAAATAAAACTACTAAAAATTATTTTTCAATAGTAGCATAATTTCTCTGGGCACTGTCTAGAGTTTTACTGGCATATTGAATAGCATTTAATTTCTTATCGACTCTTTGTCCTAGAACAGCACCTACAGCATAATCACTAGCATCACACAAAATTTCCAAGGGTAAATTCCAATCAGGTGGTTGAACAATAGGTGTAGAAATCAAGGCTTTCTTAATTATTTCAAATGCTTCTACACAATCATCATCAAAGACAAAAGGAACATCTTTTCGTAAGAGGTTAGTCAGAGGCGTAGAAATTTTAGAGAAGTCCTTAATGAACCTCCTATAAAAACCGGCATGACCAAGGAAACTTCTTATACCTTTAATGTCCTTGGGACACGACATCTTTTCAATAGCATCAACTTTAGCTTTATCAACTTCAATACCTCTTTCAGAAATTTTATGCCCCAAGACAATACCTTCATTAACCATAAAGTGGCACTTTTCCTAATTCAAGACAAGATTAGTTTCTTCACATCTCTGCAAAACTCGATCAAGGTTGCTCAATCAATCATCAAAAGAAGTTCCATATACGGAGAAATTATCCATGAAAACCTCAATGATCTTTTCACAAAAATCAGAGAGTATAGCCATCATGCATCTTTGAAAGGTAGCAGGTGCATTGCATAAACCAAAATGCATACGTCTATAAGCAAAGGTACCGAAAGGACAAGTAAAAGTGGTCTTTTCTTGATCCTCTTTTGACACAGGTATCTGAGAGAAACCAGAATAACCATCTAGAAAGCAAAAATGTGTATGTTTGGATAATCTTTCTAGCATTTGATCAATAAAAGGTAAAGGGTAATGATCCTTTTTGGTGGCTTTATTTAATTTATGGAAATCAATCACCATTCAATAACCTGTAACAATTTTTTGTGGGATCAATTCATCTTTATCATTAGGGACAACAGTAACGCCTCCCTTCTTAGGGAAACAATGGACATGACTTACCCACTAACTATCAGCAACGGGATAAATTATAGCTGCCTCCAGAAGCTTTAGTATTTCTTTTCTTACCACTTCTTTCATCCTAGGATTTAACCATCGTTGGTGATCAACAACCGATTTAGCGTCTTTTTCCAATTTTATTTTGTGTTGGCATAGAGTGGGACTAATGCCCTTAAGATCATCAAGAGTATATCCAATAGCAGCACGGTGCTTCTTCAGAGTTTTCAATAATTTCTTTTCTTCATGCTCTGAAAGGTTACCACTAATAATAACAGGATATATCTTTTCCTCATCAAGATAAGCATATTTAAGAGTATTAGGTAATGGTTTAATCTCAAACACGGGATCACCCTAGGGTGGAGGAGGATCCCCTAGGATTTCAATAGGCAAGTTATGTTTCAAAATAGGTCCCTGTTTAAAGAATACTTCATCTATTTCCCTTCTTTCATTCATGAACATATCATCTTCATGGCCGAGCAAATATTGTTCTAAAGGATCATGAGGAGGCATGGTAATAGAAGCGAGACCAATAATTTCATCTTTACTAGGCAATTCTTTATCATGGGGTTGTCTACAAAATTTAGCAAAATTAAACTCATGAGACATATCCCCCAAACCAATAGTAACAACATCCTTTTTCCAGTCTATCCTAGCATTAACAGTATTCAAGAAGGGTCTACCAAATATAATGGGACAAAATTTATCTTGTGGGGAACCAAGAACAAGAAAATCAGTATGATATTTAACTTTCCCACACAAGACTTCAACATCTCTAACAATCCCAACTGGTGAAATAGTGTCTCTATTGGCAAGCTTAATTGTAACATCAATTTCCTCTATCTCAGCAAGTGCAATATCATGCATAATTTCTTTGTATAAGGAATGTGGTATTGCACTTGCACTAGCACCCATATCACACATAAGCCATGATAGCAATTATCTCCTATTTTAACAGAAATAACACGCGTGCCTACAACAGGTCTATGTTTATTTTTAGTATCAGGTCTAGCAATTCTAGCAGCTTCATCACAGAAGTAAATAACATGCCCATCAATATTATCGGCCAAGAGATCTTTAACCATAGCAATAATAGGTTCAACTTTAATTTGCTCAGGGGGTGTAGGTGTTCTAGTATTACTCTTACGAACCACAGTTGAAGCTTTAGCATGATCCTTTATTCTAATAGGAAAAGGTGGTTTCTCGATATAAGCAGTAGGAACAATAGGATCAACATTATAAGTGATAGTCTTTTCTTCAACTTTAATAGGTGCAACTACTTTTACTTCAATGGGAGGATTATATTTAAACCACTTCTCTTTAGGGAGATCAACATGAGTAGCAAATGATTCACAGAAAGAAGCTACTATCTCAGAGTCAAGTCCATATTTAGTGCTGAATTCACGGAAAACATCGGTATCCATAAAATATTTAACACAATCAAACTTAGGTGATATACCTGACTCCTTACCTTCGTCGAGATCCCAATCTTCAGAGTTGCGTTTAATTCTTTCCAATAAACCCATTTGAATTCAATAGTCTTCATCATAAAAGAGCCAGTACAAGAAGTATCGAGCATTGAGCGATTGTTGAGAGAAAGCCGAGCATAAAAATTTTGAATAATAATTTCTCTTGAGAGCTCATGATTGGGGCATGAATATAACATTGACTTAAGCCTCCCCCAAGCTTGAACGATGCTTTGTCCTTCGCGAGGCCAAAAATTATATATATAATTACGATAACGATGAACAAGATGCATAGGATAAAACTTCTGATGAATTCCAATTTCAACCGGTTGTAGTTCCATGATCCCATATCATCACATTGCCTAAACCATGTCAATGCCTTTCCCTTCAAAGATAAAGGGAAGACCATCTTCTTGATAACATCCTCGGGCATACCTGCAAGCTTAAATAATCCACAAACTTCATCCACATAGATAAGGTGCAAATCGGGATGTAATGTTCCATCACCTGTGAAAGGATTAGGTAGCAGTTTCTCTATCATACCTGAAGGAATTTCAAAGTAAACATTTTCAGTAGGTTCAGTAAGTTGAGGAGCAACTCTTTGCTCTACTGGTCGGGGTGAAGATACCCCGAACAAGCCCCTCAAAGGATTACTTTCCATAGTAACAAGTGATAGTAAATTTCAGCACACTATATATATTTTTCCTTACCAAATTCCACTTACCAAAGGCGCTTCACTCCCCGGCAACGGTGCCAGAAAAGAGTCTAGATGACCCACAAGTGTAGGGGATCTATCGTAATCCTTTCAATAAGTAAGAGTGTCGAACCCAACGAGGAGCAGAAGGAAATGACAAGCAGTTTTCAGTAAGGTATTCTCTGCAAGCACTGAAATTATCGGTAACAAAAAGTTCTGTGATAAGGTAATTTGTAACGGGTAACAAGTAATGAAAGTAGATAAGGTGCAGGAAGATGGACCAATCCTTTTTGTAGCAAAGGACAAGCCTGGACAAACTCTTATATGATGGAAAACACTCCCGAGGACACATGTGAATTATCATCAAGCTAGTTTTCATCACGCTCATATGATTCGCGTTCGTTACTTTGATAATGTGATATGTGGGTGGACTGGTGCTTGGGTGCTGCCCTTCCTTGGACAAGCATCCCACTTATGATTAACTCCTATTGCAAGCATTCGCAACTACAAAAGAAGTATTAAGGAAAACCTAACCATAGCATGAAACATATGGATCCAAATCAGCCCCTTACGAAGCAACGCATAAACTAGGGTTTAAGCTTGTGTCACTCTAGAAACCCATCATCTACTTATTACTTTCCAATGCCTTCCTCTAAGCCCAAACAATGGTGAAGTGCCATGTAGTCGACGTTCACATAACACCACTAGAGCAAAGACAACAGACATCTCATCAAAATATCGAACGAATACCAAATTCACATGACTACTTATAGCAAGACTTCTCCCATGTCCTCAGGAACAAACGTAACTACTCACAAATCATATTCATGTTCATAATCAGAGGGGAATTAATATGCATAAAGGATTTGAACATATTATCTTCCACCAAATAAACCAACTAGCATCAACTACAAGGACTAATCAACACTACTAGCAACCCACAGGTACCAATCCGAGGTTTTGGGACAAACATTGGATACAAGATATGAACTAGGGTTTGAGATGAGATGGTGCTGGTGAAGATGTTGATGGAGATTGACCCTCTCCTGCTGGGAGGATCGATGGTGATGAGGATGGCGTTGATTTCCCCCTCCCGGAGGGATGTTTCCCTGGTAGAACAGCTCCGCCGGAGCCCTAGATTGGTTCCACCAAGGTTCCGCCTCGTGGCGGCGGTGTTTCGTCCCGAAAGCTTCCCCCTGATTTTTTCAGGGTAAAAGACTTCATATAGCAGAAGATGGGCACCGGAGGCCTGCCAGGGGGCCCACGAGGCAGCGGGGCGCACCGAGGGGGGTAGGGCGCGCCCCCCACCCTCGTGGATGGTGGGTGGCCCCCCTCTGGTTGATTCTCTCGCCAGTATTTTTTATTAATTCGAGAGACTGCCTCTGTGAAGTTTCAGGACTTTTGGAGCTGTGCAGAATAGGTCTCTAATATTTGCTCCTTTTCCAGCCCAGAATTCCAGCTGCCGGCATTCTCCCTCTTCATGTAAACCTTGTAAAATAAGAGAGAATATGCATAAGTATTGTGACATAATGTGTAATAACAGCCCATAATGCAATAAATATCGATATAAAAGCATGATGCAAAATGGACGTATCATGGTCGGACTGGGCGGAGGCATGGAGATGGATGGCGCATTATGTCTAGGTTTGTATCTCTCTCACACACACACCCACGTAGGTGGGGGACGTGCACGAAGAGAAGAGGTGCGCGCACGTACTCCCATCTCTTTCCCAACCACACCCGCGTGGGTACACGGTGGAGCTCATTTCTGTATGAAAAGGCAGCCCACGTGGTAATTTGACATGTGTACTCGTTGTCCACTTGATGGAGGATCGTCTACCACGGGTGAACAAAAAAATTGCGACTTGACGCGTTATGTTAAAAAAGAGGCAAACCATGTGGGGCCTACCTTAGAGGCGAGGCTATATACACTCGAAATGCTCTGTACATATTCCGTACTTTTGATGTGTCCCGTCAACTTGTAGAACGAGGAGAAGCTTTCTTAGTACACCGTATCCCCCACCCACGGGCGCGATGGCTCGCAGGATGAGGTGAAGCTTGCTTACTACGCCTTACGCCCGCTCCCTCGCCCACGCGCGTGGTGGCTTGCAAGACGAGGAGAAAATTTTACTACTCCCTCCGTTTACTCCTCATCCCTACCTTGGTTAGAGAGATTATCATATTATTTGAACTATATGTCTTTTAGTAGTAGGAGTAGTACAGTGGTATATAGGAGTAGTACTACTACAACAATTTCCTTGGAGTCCGCTGTGCAGCAAGATACCCTAGGATATGTTACTACTCCATCATTTCCAGTTTATGGCTCAATTTCAAAATCTCTCCAACCAAGGTAGACGGTGAGTGGTGGAATTAATTTCGTAGTTTGCACAAGTAATTAGTACACTTTTTTTTCTCAAGAAGTTATGTTTACCGAGGCATTAATTAGAACGAATGCATGCATGACCACTAAATTTTCATGAACTTCTACATGCATTGGTGAGTTTTCTCTTGACACTGCTTGCATTGGGAGATTTAACGCACATCGAAATCCAAACATGTGATGGTACAATTACTAGTAGTAGAATTGAGACTTATAGAACAGAAAAACGGATTTTTTAGATGAGCCCTACAAACCGGAAAGGAGGGAGTAGTAAGTAGTATTACCTCCATAGTGGGTACGTACTTCGTAAATTAGATTTTCCCAAAACTCGCTCAACCTTTATTTGCTTGTTTCCCTTCCTGCCTCGTTGCCTCAAATGGACTATGCCAAACTCCCCTGCCTGCCGCGCGGGAAAAGACCCGCCCTCGCCTTTTTTAGTCCGAGTTTGTATCGATGGATCGCGCGTAGCAAAAAAAACCAAGCCGTCTCTTGTACTCCTCCGTCGGCGCTCGCATTCATGAATTATGTACTTCCTCTCGCCGGCATGTGGGACATATAGCAACCGGGTCGACGTGTCATGCACCAAATAATAGTGCAGAACAGCAGGGGACACACCCCAGTCGTACCGCCCCAGTAGTAGTAATGATCAATGAGACGTCAAATCACAATGCCGCACCTTCCTAGATGGACGAAGCAACCATTATTTCACACTTCGCTTCGCCATCATATCCTTCAAGAAAACCATGTAGTATTGCTTCTGCCATTGTTCTGCCTCAAGAGGGACATGCGCATCGCCTTGGTACATCATGACATGTGGAACCGCATGACAGGCCATGCTCCCCGCCCATTTCTCGGTAAAATGACCTCATTTTTACTACTTCCTCCGTATCGGTTTACACGGCATGCACGTCATTCTAGGTTGAGAATTTAACTGGCTATATATGTGATGAACATTATATTTTTAGAAACTACATCCGCTTAAGAATCCAATGATATACTTTTTGTGACATAGTAACTCATATTTAGTTAGTCAAATGGATGACCCAGAACTACGTGCACACCCTATAAACCGAGACGGAGAGGGTAGTACAGTACACATTTTTTTAGATCAATATAGTCGGGATTCACCAGGGAGCAAAACCAAGTGGTAGGCTGCTCCTGTCGTGTTGGCATAGCAAGTCAAGCAGGGTCAGTCCGCACACGAAATGGTGACACACTTAACAGGACCCCTTTGGCCGACATGTGGCTCATCCACCATCTTGTTCCACGTGTGATGCACCAAATTACAATTCGGAGCAGCGGTTGGACTTGGAGGCACCCCGGTCGTAGCGCCACAGTATTAGTAAATGACCGATGAGGGGTCAAATCACAAAGCCCCACCTTTCCCGCATTAAGCCGACAGATTTAAGCAACCATCATTTCACTCTAGGGCGCAAGAGCATAAAGAAAAGAGAAAACCAATGATGCGTGCGGCAGCTACCTAGGGCACCCTAGGATAGGGGCCTCTACAACAAATCCGTTTTTTAAAGCGCCTCCACTACAAATCCGCTTCTCCCTCGTCCTCTTGAAGAAAACCGATGATGCGTGCGGCGGTAGGGTTTGTAGGAGTACTATGGCGTGTGGGGCCATGTCCTAGTAAACGGGAGAGGAATTTAGTTCGAGTCGACGCCTTAATATGTGTGGACCGCTTGGTTTTACGGGAACAAGGCAGCATTTTGGGTTCGGGGACCAGTGGGGATATACATACAAAAAATTGTGGACGTAGGTTCGACCGAAAGGCAATGATGCATGGACCCTGCATTTTGATATACCCGCGGCCGCGTGAAATTTGCTACTCTACTCAAAACTAGTAAGGCACACATTCATTGAACGCATGAGATTTGGAAACCAAATTATGAATAAATACACACTATAGCATGTAATAAAGCTTTGAGTCATATATGCATGATGTAGATGTTCGTTTAGTTGTTATAGTTCATCTCATTCAAAATCAATTAGTTTTATAAAAAGTTTAAGATTCATGGGATTGTTCATTGTAAAGCATAAAGTAAAAAAACAAATAATGGCAATTCATTTAGAAAAAAAAGTTTGGGCAATTATGATACAGAAGATTCTAGAACAAAGGAGAAGTGCTTGTGTTATGAGGTTTGTGCATTATTCTTAAGTTCAACCATGGAGTCTTATAGCACTACAAAAAAAATACACTTCCGTGATGATACGTGTTTGTCACAGTAGGTCACGTTTTTTTGTCATTCATGTACATCCATGACAAATTTATGACAGAATCAAGATAGTCATACTGTGTCAGTCAGAGAAGTGTTCCATGACATTACCAAAATTATCATCACGGAAGTGTCCACTTCCATGACGATAAATCGCGTGTCACCGAAGTGCTTTTCGTCAAGGGTGACCGACACGTGGCATCCACCGTGAACGAACGCCGTTAAGCTATCGGGTTAGATTTTGGATCCGATAACCCGTTAACAGCCCGACCAATGGGAAATTTCCACGTGTGAAATCATCATTGGCTGGAGGAAACACGTGTCGGCTCGTCGTTGGGATGATGTCATCCACTCATTGGATGTATAAGCGCCTATGATACGTCGACACGTGGCACGGCTCATCAAGTTTAAATGGGCCGGCCCAACTAAAGGCCCACAAGATTTTGCGGACCATAATGGGCCAGCCCAGTTAAAGGCCCACGAGATTTTGCCAACTATAATGGGCTGGCCCAGCTAAAGGCCCACAAGATTTCGCGGCCCATATTTGGCCGGCCCAGTAAATGCCCACAAGATTTTTGTGTGCCATAATGGGCCGGCCCAGGTAAAGGCCCACAAAATTCTTACGGATCATAATGGGCCGGCCCAGCTAAAGGCCCACGAGATTTTGCCGACATTAAATGGCCGGCCCAGCTCTAGGCCCACAAGGTTTTGAGGACCCTAGTAGGCCGGCCCATTAACTGGCTGCCATGTTTTGGGCCAAATGCCGGTCCATATTTGATCTGGTCCATTAATGGACTGCCATGTTCTCGGCCTAATAATGGCCCATATAAGATCCGGCCCGTCAAAAGCCTCCCACTTTCTGGGCCAAATCACGGCCCAGATCAGGTCCGGCGCTTTAAGAGGCTTTGGGCTCAATTATGGCCCATATCAGATTCGGCCCGTTGACTGGACGCTATGCTTTTGGGCCCACTTGCTAAAGGCCCATTTAGTAATTCTTCATGATATTAGTTTCGGCCTGTTAAGGGCCCATTCAACATTTCGGCCCTATATTAATTTCAGCCTGTTAAAAGCCCGTCATATAGTTGGGCCTATCTACGGCCCGATTTGCATCCGGCCTGCTCACAGCCAATATCTGATTGGGCCAAAAAAGGACCGAGACAACTTTGGCATGTTAAAAGCCCGTGAATTGATTCGCACAATCATGGACCGGGGTCCATTTCGGGCTGCTGCCGGCCCGTGAGCTATTCGCACGCTTTGAGTCCAGCCTACTTCTCGACCTCCTAAAGTCCATTGAGTTTTCTTGCGAAAAGAGGGTCGGGGTTACTCGGCCTATTAAAGGTCTGAATCTACTAGTGGGCGGTTTGACTGGCCCATGATGCAGACCATACATCGTGATTGCATGACGGCCCGATTATGTACCGCAATTTTACGGTTTGGCCGGTTTACTGCGAAGACAGGATATATATACAGTAAAATAACTGCAGCATCGTGAATAAGAAAAAACCTAGACTATACAATAAATAAATTACAGCATATTGCATCCACTGGGCATCAAAGTTCGCCACTATGATAATAAAGCACAAGGAGACAGCAGATTACATACACTGGGCATCAAAGATCGCCACCAGTGCAAATAAACACGCCGACAAACTAATATACAAAACCGACAACACTTCAATAGAGTTCAAGAAAGGTTAGCCCTGCTGGGGAGCTGCAGCAAGCGGTGAAAGCAAGATGATGAGACTGCGCTTGTTCAACACTTATATCTTCCTCACTCGAAAGATAAACAAGCGATGACGGATGAGGTTTTGCACATAAAAGTATCGATCTTGACAATTCATCACAGTTCTTCCATCGATTTAATAAAGTGACACAGTTTTAAAATTGCATTAACACAATATGGTATTATTCAGGTCAAGACATGGCAGGAAATGACATTGTGAAGGAGTTGGCAGCTTCACGACACCACCGGATTACAGATCAAGAACTCATAAGTATCAATGGTTAGTGTCGTCAATTTATCCCATTTCAGATTGGCAAATAAAGAGACGGTTTAAATAATACTCCCTCCGTCCGGAATTACTTGTCATCAAAATGGATGTGTCTAGAACTAAAATACATCTAGATACATCCATTTCAATGACAAGTATTTTTGGACGGAGGGAGTAGTAGAATTTTTTTGCGGGTGATGTGACATTGTTCATAGTTAAGACATTGCAGAATATGACATTGTGTCAGTAGTGGGTAGGTTCACCACACCACCGGATTACGGATGAAGAATGAAGCATACATGCAGTGCAAAAGAAGATCACTTGCTCTGTATAGTTTAATTTACATGGTATGAAGAAGGAACTTGGTTGTACAACTGAAAACTTAAATTGAGAAGGACAAACTTTTGTTTATGAACTACATAATAAACTTTAAACATGCAATTTGATGCAAACACCAAAAATAAACAGTCAAGGTAATCATGCCTAACCAAATATACACAACAAAGTTTGAAGGCTTGAGAAGGACAAACTTACATTCTTGGTGAAGACAGGCTCTATAAAGCCCTTGTCCATGCTGATGGGGGGGGCAATTCAAGAAGTTTAGCACAGAACGTTCTTCATAAGCATTCCCTTTATTCTACATTTTGTTAAGAGTAAATATAGATGTGATAATATACGAAAAAATGGAGAATATTTAAGATGAGATGAAGAGTGATGCTACATAACCAAGTAGCTATAAATGTATGTGCAGCGACACAGTAAAAGTCACAGACCAAGAGCAATGCACAGCTAGACTTCTTCAAGACCAACCTTATGGTAAGAGTAAATATAGGTCGATGTGTAGAAAATGGAGGCAAAGGAAAATAAGCTGCAGAGTGATGGTACATGAACAACTACTGTCAATATAAGTACATCGATAAAGGACAGCATGTACTTACAAGAACAATGCAGAGCTAAAAAATTCATTGGCATTGGATATATTCTACACTAATGTAACCATTCATACAGATCAGATAATTTGGAGTGAACAATTGATAAGCAAGCTATCATGCATACTGCTGTCACATAATGAACCAGGTATGTATGCAAGTACAGTGATATAGGACAACAGGTACTAACAAGAGCAAAGCAACGGGCGGCATATTTGCGATATCCCGTCGTTCTTTTCAAACCGGAATTCTTCTTCGAGCAGATTTCACGCAAAAAGATCAAGAAGGCACATGCGAAAAGTAGAAGTTCAAATTGTCATGTGATTTCGTAGCGATTACCTCATCCCGAACGAGACCAAAGGTGCATAACAAGGTTTTTCCATTCAATGTCTTCTAAATTTAGCACAGGAGACTTCACCGAAATTCGTTTATAGACTTGCCATCAAAGTGTGATTTCCTCGGGTAACACTGATACTGCTGCAATGCTTCCTTGAAAAGCACAAGCAAGCTTTGCTCGTCATGAATATCCAGATTGACCCTCACCTAGTTACAACAATGTAATGTAAATCATTGATGTGTTCGATCAGCAGAAAACAGGAAAATAATAACCATGAATAATAGAACTTACACGTAAGTTGGACAGGAAGATGTGAAAATGGTGTTTGTCTTCACTATAATCTTCCCATGATGGGAATATATTCACGTAGTCCCTAACAACATTGAAAGCATTGTCTTTTAAACTGGGAATAAATGGAATGGGGTTCCAATCTGCAGGAATTGGCCGTCTCTGCAGCTTGGGATAGGTCTTGGGCCGGTGGACTTCTTTGTACTTTTTGGCCGGAGTGGGATTTTTCTATGGTGCAATTTGGTGCTATGGCAAATGAAATCGGTATACCTTTTGCTGGAGTGCAGGTCCTGTGTGGTGGGGCTAGTGGTGTGGCCAGTGAAGTATGGGTACAGTCTGTTGGAGTCGGTCCTATGTTTTGTGTCACTGGTTGTACAGCCAATATAAGTGGGGCGCTGTCTGATTTCTCCGGCACCACCACGTTTTGCAAGGACTTTGTGGGTGCTCCTTCACGTTCGGCAATCACCCTCTTCCTTTTTTATGTCTGATGCACAAGAACAGCATTTGAGTGGAAAAACATGGTATGACGAAAGATGGAATATGTATTAATAATGGATGGGCATGGCATCTCGAGTTATGATGAGTAAACTAAGCAGATGGTGGTGCAACAAAGTAGAAGAAATGCAAGACAACATATGCAAGATACGCACAATCAATAAAACCTTGCCAAATTAGAACAGGCAAATTGATGGGTAAACAGGACAGGTCATCTGCCTTTGACTCCTCGAGGTTAGAATAGTAATTAGGATGATATTCTGAACAAGAATCAACAGGTGGGGAGCGTACGAGTTTCATTGCTTCCAGAATGGCACTCAATGCCTTGGTGCCAATTTTATAAGTCATTGTAGTGTTCCACAATATTCTTCTGATGCGTGGATTCTGATATTCACTTTAATTGCGTATAATATCTGAGAACCATGAAAACATAAATAGTTGTGAGATTATCTTTGTAATGCAGATGATATTCTAATATAGGGGCGCCCCTATAAACACTTATGTGCTATCACTGGATTCTGATGAGAGAGCTCATATGTGCTGTAATATTGTGCGTGCATTTATGTAATCTGGCACAAGTACACAAAAAATAGGCTCCAGAAGTAAGGATAGCTGGCAGATGATAGTTTCATAATATACTATATACAAAGTTTATTGCCAAACCATGATAACAAGAGCACATAGCAACTAGGCAGATCATAGTGTACATAACAGGGGTACACCATAACCACGATATATAAATTGGGAAAGTGGAACTGGCTTGAAAATACGGTGTTGTATAGCCGCTAGTAATTGAAAGCCTATCGATCACGTACAGGCCAGCACTATCGAACATGGTAAAGAAGAGCAAGCAGATTTTGGATAATAAAATGTTGGTTGCGCAGTGCCCACACAAGATGAACCAGAGCACATTAAGAATGCAACTCCCAGCTATCTTTCGACCATTTCAGGCGGTTTGATGAAGATCCTACGTCTCCTAACCCTTCTTCTTCCTCGTCTCTTAATTCTTCCCATACAGAACACCGCACGGGCCGCCGGCCGGACCACCGGCCCCCACCGCCTGTGTTCCTCCGCCACCCCCACCCCCCACCCGCGTCGAGTTTTCTTCGTTCGGCGAGGCCCCACAACCACCCGAGCCCCTTGGATCGCACCGGCGAACTCCGGCGAGCTCTGAAAAATCGACTGACCCAATTTTGAAATTTAGTCTACTGTGATTTAACTAGTGTGGAATATAAAAGGGGAAAACCATAAGCATTGAGAGTATAGTGTTGAGCGTGCCATGGCGGATCTGAAGGTGCAAACCGGACAAAGGCAACTTCGCAACCAAGACAAGAAATCAGAGTAAAGCAGTGGCGATCTATTTTCTTGCTGCGATAAATAAGTTGAGCAGATACGAAAGAGCACCGCCTCTGGAGCGGCGCCATGTACGCATTTGCTGAGAATTTGACAGTGCTGCAGTAGCGATGCCTGTCAGTGGCATGGAAACAGAACTAGGAGGGTAGACGGTGGCGCGGGGGGCGGTGGACGAGACGGTCGTAGGAGCGGCGGCGGCAAGGTGGACGACGGCGGGGATGAAGCGAGAGGACGGGATGCAAGGATCCCGGTCTGAAGGCGTGGATGAGAGAGGTCGATCTCTTGTAATGGACGGCGACGTCGGGGTATCAGCTCCGGCATGGTGGAGGAGGACGACGGTGGATAGGGTGGCGAACGGCGGCGGACGGAGGAGGGTGGGGTGGAGAGGGTGTTTTGGCGCCCACGGAGTACGAATGGGGAAAAGGGAGGTAGAGAGGAAGGGGGGAACCATGTATTCAGGGTGCGCTTGTCTCAAATGCGAGGAAATTTACAAACTTAGCCCCCGTTTCAAATTTCTACTACATCACAGCAACATTAGTCGGTTGGGGATAGGACGGTAATCTCGCATACGAATATTTCTTGATGAGAGTTTGTTTTTGGCGCCCACCGTGTATGAATATGAATCGGGAGGAGTCGATTTCGGCCGAGGGCACACTGTGTTTTGGCGCCCACCGTGTATGAATCCGGGTGAGAGGCGGTTACGTCACGTTTGGCTGAAATTACAAACCTACCCCTATCGAAACCTATAGAAATCCAGCAGATAGGCTTTGCGTGGCAGGGATAGGCAGTAGTGATTTCCATCTCGCGGATATTGGTTTCGGGCGGGGTTACTACGACTTTCCCCGCTTCGTTCAAATTTTGCACAAAGGTATCGCGTTATCGTGCCAATTCAATTCGAATCCCGCTTTGTATTCTACTATTTTTTTCAAGGGATCCATTTTCAATTGGAATTACATTCTATATACATCACTTTTTTATATATACTTTCAAAAGCACAACACCATTTATACATAAATATGGTTTACAAATGGCATGATCTCAGATTCATAAGTTTGTATCCATCAATTTGGATTTTCAAATATTTGAAACCACTTTATGTTGAAATCTGATGTATGCATTCCTCGCTAACTGTCTCCAATCAATGTGTGTTTCATGCGGGTTTTTTTTAACTTCTCAAACATGTATAATGTGTTTCACACACGCAACATATAGTTTAATCCCGTTTAGACATTAATTGCATATAAACCATGAATTGTTTGTAATTGAAGAATCTATGGATCACCAATATTGATAAACTATATAACATTACACATGTGCCCAAATTCAAATGAATATGCATGTTTGATACACCAATTTATGCTATGATATTATCAATGTCGTGATCTCCAGTTTAAATATTTGAATCCCCTTTAATCCAGATATTCGTCTCATATAGCTATCACTCATGCTTATATAGGACTACCTCTCTGGACCTATACGTGTTCATCGTCTCTCACGCATCTCTCGTGCTACCTGTATGTCGACAATGATCTTTTATCTTCGTAACACACTGACGGTACTCTCTCCCTCGACCTTCATCACTCTATCTCTCTCTAAGTATATCTCGCTCCCTGCTATGTGTCTCTAGCTATGATTCTCCATGTGGAATCTCTTTCTCTCACACAAACACAAACCTTTGTCTCCTGGGGTCCCATTTCTCTCAACTATTCCCATGTGTGCCACTCGCACACCCCTCATACAGAGATGTCTTTCACTCCTTAGATATCAGAACCTACGACTCTTCCTCTTCAATATATCTTTCTCACACACAAACACAAACTTTGTCTCCCAGGGTCTCATATTTCTCCATTGTTCTCTTGTATGTCGCTCAAACACACCCTCTCTCCCTAGAGATATCTTGTGTTCCCTCATATGTCTCTCTAGCTATCACTCTCGTTGTGAAATATCTTTCTCTCTCCAAGACACAAAACTCCATCTCTCTGGATCTCATTTCTCTCTGATATCTGTTTGTATGTGACTCACATGCACCCTCTCTCTATCTCTCTCACACCCACACACATAACCCAGCCTTCGGATCCACTCGACTCCTATCTCTAACGCACACTAGCTAGCATCTTTATCTTTCTATTTATTTGTTTCGCCATCAACCTTCTTTCTCGCCCTCACTCTTGATTTCTATCACGCACACTACATATGTTTCTCTCTACATGAAGTCAAGTGCCCTCTCGCACACATATATAACTTCACCCTTTGAACCACCCGACGGTCATCTCCAACACCCAAACTAACGGATGTCCCTCTAGCTAGCATCTCCATCTCTGTATCTATCTGTAGTTTCTCCGTCAACATTTCTTTCTCGCACGGAGTCTTGCTTCCTATCACCCACACTATGTATATCTCTCCATACATATGCATTTATAGGTTGATCTCTTTTGCACAATCGTTGCGCCTCACCCCTCCTGCCGCCATAGATGCATGCTCCAGCTCACGCCACTATCTCTTAAAGACAAAAACACATGCTCAATTGTCGGGCCTTCCCTGCATTCTCACATGCATGCATATTGTCATACCGACCCGTCTCTCCCATGTCGTTGATCTTATGACTTATGTCTTCTTTCTTTTATCTCGATCATGCGCGCGCGTGCACACACACATCCCACGTATACATGTATACCTCTCACACATGCGCGTTCAAGGTCTCTATGTCTCCATACGTAGTTAATTACCCTCAATCCTAACGCCACATCGAATCGTTCTCCTCTTTTGCGCACATAAATTCCGCCTGGATGGGCAAAACACACACTCACACTTAACAATCTCCTTCTAGCTATCCCCCCCCCCGGGCGCGCCTCTCACTCTTCCCCTATATCCCTGAAACCAATAAGACCATCCCTTTGTTTAATTCCCGCCTACATGCACCATCAATATATAGTAGTCTTCCTCGGTGTCTCTCGAACAAACACGTTCTCTCGATGTCGACTCCTCTCACGCCAAGACGCACCTTCTCTTCCCTCTCTACGGGCATTTTCTCTCTCGCACCCCATCATTGGTGGCCTCTGCCCTACACATCACCTCTCTATGATGAAGCCATGCACACTTCAATTACATCCGCCACAGAGGACCCCGTGACACACCCACACACACACACACATGCACGCACGCATGCACGCACGCACCCCCCCCCCCACACACACACTAAGACTCCATCTCTCTCTCTCTCTCTCTCAAACACACACACACAAACACACACACACACCCCTCCCCCCACACACACTTAGAATCCATCTCTCTCTCTCAGACACACACACACACAAACTAAGACTCCATCTCTCTCCTCTCTCTCTCTCTCACACACACACACACACACACCCCACACACACACTAAGACTCCATCTCACACACACATGCTCTAGGCGGAGCATTTGTTCCTACCACCCTTCATCCAACCTTACCCGCATGATAAACAATCACCTTTATTTACTTGCATAACATGGACAGATTCCACTTTACTTTAGTATAGTTAGCAAACTTATCATCTGTACCCTTATAAAAAAACGAGCTGGCGATGATGGTGTGCCTGCCATCTTGTAATACAGACCATATGATCTATATCTGACGGATAGAAAGCAAACTATGATAACTTTACAAAAGATATCCGCACTCTCTCCACATCATTATCTCCCGCAACCTCATTTCTCAGCAATTAAAAAAGGAATAAGTCTCTGGAACAATCTAGCATGCATGGTGGCCGCTTTGCCGCGCGCCGGCAAATCCATCCCCATGCCTCTCGCCCATTCCGACCACCACCACCACCACGGTCCACTCCTCCTCACCTTATCTCTCATCTTTCATTTTTCGATGACATTCTCGAGATACCAGTTTTCCGATAAAATTCTCGAGATATCATTAGTTTTAACACATGGGATTACTCCTGCATGGGTCAATCACAACAGGTGTTTTGTAAAATAATGCATATTGATGTTCCGTGCAATGCACGAGAATCTGGCTTGTAATTATATAACGCAAATCATGAGCAGGAAGTGACATTTTTTTTGACACAACCACGTTAACATGGCCACGTAAATCACGAGCAGGAAGGAGATGGGAAGCGGGCTGTGGAGTAACGTTTTTACCACAATTTCTTAGGAAACTGAGTGCAATAATTGATTAGTTTTGCAAACTACCATTACTACTACACCTGAAACGGTACAAAACCTATACTCCCTTGCCAGCGCGCGCTTCCCGCGTGAAACGGTCAGCGTCGCACTGGAGCGTCAGTGCCGCATTAATGCCCGGCCAGAGCGGAGGCGACCTCTCACTGGCGGCGGCTTTGAAGTGGCGCGACGCCGAGACAACGCCGCATCTCGATGCACGCGACTGCTCCGCGTCAAGACTGGCCATAGGCCCTGTTTGGATCCATGGGTTAGAGTTAGTTTGAGCTATTTGGGGCTAAAATAGCCCAAAACTATCCAAGCATGAAGGTTTAAATTGGAGCAAGTTGCACCGAACCCACCAAAAAAACTATCCCACCCAAGAGGTGCTAACTGGAGATAGTTCTCATTGGGAGCACTGAAAAATCACTTTTCTCTCTCCATGAAGTGCATTTATTGTCAATCTAACCATGTCACCCAAACACCTCTTTGGCTACAGTTAGTTCAGGGTTAGTCATGAGTTAGTCTAACCTATAGCTAAGTTAGAGTATCAAACAGGAGCAATATAGGACATGCAAGTTGCTCAAAGCATAAAGGCAAATTCGTACGTGAAAGGATTTTTTTCTTTTTGAAAACAGAACGTGAAAGGATTTTTTTAGTATGCTCTTGGCATGTCGCTAACATGTGATAGTTAACCAACCTCAATAGACGGTAGAAACGCCAGCCCGCCGCACTTTGATAGAGACGAGGAGGGAGAAGCGATATAGGCTGCTGGATTACTAGAGATAGGTGTCGCACGGAAGCCAAGAAATATGGTGATAGCGTGTGTCGGTGTAGGAACGACACCTATGGGATCACAAGAATCCCTACTACGGTTGCGGGGCGCGGGGGTCGTGAGAAGAGCGGATCAAACAGATAGCACATGGTCTCTTTATCCAGGTTCGGACCACAAGGATGCGTAAAACCCAACTCCTGCTTTGGTGGTTTGTTTATCTGGTGTTGTTGAACTAGCAATGGGGCGTGAGGAGCACCAAAAAGCCGAATCCCCCTCCTGGTCACCTTGGGCCTCCTTTTATAAGGAAAGGGGTCGCCACAGTGGCACACAGGAGGTGGAAAGGGTACCGTGATCCTCGTTTATCCCTTGCATTACATGACAAGGCGCATTTAATGCGTCTTGCTTAGGTGTCCTTGCTTTATCGGGGACGGGGGAGAGCCCAGCCTCGTCCGTCGCTGCTCCCTTTCGTGTTGACGCGCATACAGCCAGCGGTGCCCGTGGTGCCATGTAGGCGTGCAGCGGTGAGGTGGCGCAATGGTGGGTCTCCACGAAGATCCGCTTGCCGCCACGCAGGCGCTTGCCCAACTGGTTGGGTCGGCAGCTACATGCGAACGGCGGTGAAGGTTTGATTGGCGTGGGCCCGACGGTGGCCCTACGGGTGTTTTTGGCAAGGGCCTTGCCGAAGCCCCGGCAAGGGTCTTGCCGGGGCCCCGGCAAGGGTCTTGCCATGGCGCCTGCTGTCATCCCCGGCAAGGCTCTTGCCGGGGCTCAGGGTCCTCCTTGGCTGGGATCCCGCCAAGGGTAGTCGTCTTCTATAGTGTGTATCTGATCTTGAATGTCTTCACAAAGATCTACATGCCACCACGGGGATATCTCCCGAATCCTTGCCCCATGGGGGCAGTGGACTCAAGGGTGACCCGCTCCGTAGGTGTGGGACGAGCCGCCCCGGCAAGGGTCTTGCCGGGTTTGCTAAAACCGCCCCCGGCAAGGATCTTGCCGGGGGAGTCTGCTTTGACCCCTTCGCTCTTTGTGGCCTTTGTCTTGGCGTCGTCCTGCTCCTTTCGAGCTTCGGCCTTACCTTGGCTCACCTCCCTCGCCTTGCTTTCGGTCTGGCGGTATGCGTAGCTCAGGCTGTGCTCGATTATAGGGGGTACAAAAAGCATACCCCTCTTTTTGTACACCGACAGGAGCCCCCGGGCCTGGGCCACACGTAAGCGCAATCGCGTCGTTGGGCTAGGCCCAAAAACGGTGCGCGGGCAGGCGGGGTAGTTTTTACCGCGGTAAGTCTCTTCGCGCGCTGCGCTTCCCATGCCTCCCGCGCGTGGCTCGGCGTGGGGAGGCATGCGTGACGTGGGCGGCATGCGTGGGGCTGAGCTCTGCGCGCATGCATCACGTCGCAGTAAAAGGGGGCGGATCGCGCCTTCTCCATAAACGGAGGGAGGCGTGGAGGCACGGCCCATTTACTCAACGGGGCCGGGGCGTGGTCTGAAAGGCGTCCACTCCCCACGATCACGGGGTGGGGAGAGGTCGCATCACCCGTCGCCTCGGTCCCGCATGCCCGCCACATGGTTCTCATGCGTTTGGGGTCGCGAACGGTGGAGGCGGGAAACCGGGCCATCGCGGGCCAGGGCAGCAGGTTGGTCCCAGTTCCCTGTGCCTTCCGCGTCTTGATTGGCTGAGCAGGGCGGCCGTGCCCGCACCCCTCCTTTATAAGGAGCGGGGGGGGGGGGGAATGGCGTCCCGCACTCTTCCATCTTCTCCTTCCTTCAGCTTCTGCTCCCCCTCCCTCCATCCGCCATGGAGAGAGGGAATCATGGTCCTTCTCCTTCACCTGCGGTGTCAGAGCCAGCCGCGAGGGGAAGGGGGAGGGGGCGAGGCCGAGGCGCTCAGGGAAGAGGAGAACGGGGCCATGTTGTTCCTCCCCCACGGAGGGCCATGTTGGTGATGATCCTTGCGAGTTCTTCGTCAGGCTACGTCGGCCGCCTCGTCGTCGCCTTCGTCTCCCGACTCCATTCGCGAGCGAGATGGAGCTGGATCCGCCGGAGTCATTGCGGTTGCACATGAGGGGTTGTTGGATCAGCGGTACGCGAGTTCGCGTCGACTTTCCAGCCCCTCACGTGATGTACCTTGGTCGAGGGTGGAAGACGTTCGCTCATATCCACCGCTTGACGGCGGGGCTCACTCTCCATTTCAAGCTGATGGAGGGCGGCCTCCTCTCCGTCAAGGTCTTCGGGTGCTTCGGGACTCGGGCAAGGTGCTGCGTGGAGAGCTCTTCTGATAGCGAAGGCTCCTCCTCGAGCGGGAGTGGCGAGGAGGACAGCGGCAGCGACGAAGAGGATAGCGGGCGGCAGGATGATGGATCCGACTAGGTGTCGGGTGCCGCTCCATGCGGCACCGGCGATCCCATCATCCGTGTCGCCGGCTTCCTGAACTTCTCGGGGTCGTCTCCTTGGGTGGCTGGCGTTGGGAGGCTGCAGAAGAGGAAGAGGGCGGGCGGCAAGGCCGTCAAATCAGAGCACGCGGGCACGACGCCTTCGACGCATGCTAACGTCCTGCCGCCTCGTCTTCGAGCTCTGCTACCGGCGCCGCCATCACCATCCAGCCTTCGGACGGCCACCGAGATGTTCTCTTTGTGTCTTCTGCCACTCGTAGCTCGTCTAGGCGTCCCTTTTGCCCTTTTTGCCTCCTTGACCTGCCTCCTGAGGAGAGGGGCAAGAGAGGGGTTATGGGCACCTTATCTCTTTTTAATTTGTAAGCCTTCGGGCCTTAGCTGAATTTAAAACTTGTAATCCCATCATTCATGTTTTTCATCCCCTATGGACTGTACCTGAGTGGAATGTTTTTAATGAAAAAGGGATGCTTGCCGGGTTATTTGTTTGCGGGTAGAACCCACGACAAGGAGTAAATCCTTGATATCCATAAGATAAACATTTCCTTGCCCGGCAACAGGCCCCGCCGTCTTCCCACTTCGCTCAACCTTTCTCACGCTTTCGGCGGAGGCAAGGATGAGGTGGGTTCAGGCTCCTCGTTTCATCCTTTTGCTGCCGCGACTACGACCAAACCTGGCCCCAGGAACAAGCCCTAGGGCCTAGAGTTTCAGGGGAGCACGGTAGCTTTGGGAAAAAACGAGGTTTCACATACCTTAGTCCATAAGGAAATGCATGATAAGGGATGAAAAACTTATCTGAAGTTGTAGTCCCCGGCAACTCTGGTTTGCCGTGGGTGAATCTTTGTACTCGCAGCCAGCCCCCGATAATACTGGCTTGCCAGGGTCTAGATGCCAGTCTGTCCCTCTTTTCTTTTTCGTCCTCAAGTGATCCGGCAAGGATATCTGTGAGTCCTGCGGACCAAAGAAGACAAAAGAACAGCAAAGAGACGCACACTCGACCTCTAAGCTAGGGGTCAGTCGCTGCTGAGCACTCTCAACACTAACCAAGGACGAGACTCGACCTAGCATGCATGCTATAACTTAGGGCGCCAGCGCTTCATTTATTTACGCTTAGGGTCTGCGCCTGGCTTTGTACAAAGGGTTACATGCATCATCGGCAATGCTTGTACAAAAGGTGGCTTGCCGGGGGGCCCGGCAAGCCGCGCCTTACGGGTAAAACTTGCGAAGATGCTCAATGTTCCAGGAGTTACTCATCGGAACAGCATCTTCGGTCTCCAGGCGGACTGCGCCGGGCCTGGTGACTCGTATTACCCGGTAAGGGCCTTCCCACTTTGGCGTCAACTTGTTGGAATTCTTGGTCGATTGAACGCGCCGAAGGACAAGGTCACCTTCCTCAAGGCGTCGGGCATGAACCTTGCGGCTATGGCAGCGGCGCAAGGCTTCTTTGTAGCGTGCTGCTCTCACGGCCGCCCGAAGGCGATCTTCCTCAAGGAGCACTGCGTCATCTTGCCGCAGATTGCTCTTGCTCGAGGTAAATCATAAGCTAGCACTCGAGGTGACCCGTATATGAGTTCGATGGGAGAATCGCTTACGCCCGTATACCAGGGCAAAAGGTGTATGGTCGGTGGCTCGATTTGGCGTCGTCCTGATCGACCAAAGAACCGCCGGCAACTCATCAATCCAGCGCCTTCCACTCTTGTGCATCTTGTCAAAGGTCTTGGTCCTTAATCCTCGCAGTACTTCAGCATTTGCCCTCTCAGCTTGAGCATTGCTTCGCGGAGTGCGCAGCAGGCGAAAGCAGACTCTGTTGCCGAGGTCTTGGGTATATTGCATGAAGGTGCGGCTTGTGAACTGTGTGCCGTTGTCGGTGATAACCCTGTTAGATGCGTAAAAGCGACACAATAGTCCCTTGAAGAACTTGACGGTGGCCGAGCTGTGACCTTCCTCACTGCCTCCACCTCCGGCCACTTTGTGAACTTGTCGATGGCAACGTACAAGTACTCAAAGCCCCCGATGGCGCGGGGGAAAGGGCCCAGTATGTCGAGCCCCCAGTCCGAGAAGGGCCAGGAGAGAGGAATGGTTTGAAGGGCTTGAGCTAGCTGATGAAGCTTCTTTGAATGGGCCGACACGCTTCACACACGGTGACTAGTGTCGTCGCATCCTGGAGGGCGGTGGGCGGAAGAAGCCTTGCCGAAATGCCTTGCCGGCAAGGGCCCTTGACCCAATGTGGGATCCACATATGCCTCCGTGTATCTCTGCCAACAGCTCTAGTCCTTCCTCCCGAGGGATACACTTCAATTTCACACCGTTCGGCCTCTTTCTCGCATGTAACGCGTCATCGCATTTAACTGGTACATGGTAGAGCGACGGGCTACTTTTTCCTCTTCTTCCTGCTCCTCAGGAAGTTCCCCTGTTTGAAGTAATCGGACGGTAGGCTGTGCCCATGCTGGAGCCTGGGGCTCGATGGCGAGGACTAAAGGCATCTCCCCCGCTATAGGGGCGGCTGCCTCGACGGCAAGAGCTTGACGCTCCGCCGGAGCCAGTCGTCCCGTGGCGGGCTCAGTATCCCCGGCAACATCCTTGCCGACGGCTCCGGGGAGCTCGGCGGGAAAGAACTTGCCGGGCCCTGAATTCCTCTTATTACGCTCTGTTGATGGATCAACGGATGGCTGAGTTAGCTGAAGCACAAAGGTACCTGGTTCCACAGGTAGCTTGAGGGCAGCGCATTTTGACAGGTAATCGGCGATATCATTCTCCGCTCGGGGAACGTGTTGAGCCTGTATCCCGTCGAAACGCTCTTCCAGCTTTCTCACTTCATTGACGTAGGCCTTCATCAACGGGCTCTGGTAATCCTTGTTGACTTGCTTGACGACAAGCTGTGAGTCTCCCCTGATGATGAGTTTCCTGATTCCGAGGTACACCGTGATCCTAAGACCGGCAAGCAACCCTCCGTACTCTGCCGTATTGTTTGTTGACACCTCCCTGGGGAAGTGCATTTGGATCACGTACTTGAGGTGCTCTCCGGTGGGCGCGACAAGCAGTATGCCATCCCCGACGCCTTGTAAGGAGAAAGCTCCATCAAAGTACATGATCCAATCGCAACTTGCCTCTTTGCCGGGGAGAGCAGTCTCTTGGGCTTCTTCGTCAGGCGTGGCGGTCCATTCTGCAATGAACTCCGCTAGGACTCGGCTCAATCGTCAAGTACTTTCAAACTTGAGGCCAAAGCTGGACAGCTCGATTGCCCATTCCACAATTCTTCCTGTTGCATCTGGATTGTGCAATATCCGTTGCGAGAGGAAGCGAGTGACGACAGTGATCTCGTGCGCCTGGAAGTAGTGACGCAGCTTCCTCGAGGCCATAAGGAGGTCGAAGAGCAGTTTCTGCACGCCGGAGTACCTTGATCTAGCCCCCCGCAGGAGGGAACTAACAAAGTAGACCGGGTGCTGCATCATTTTCTTCTTCGACGACACTCCAACTGGCTGTGTCGTCTCTGCATTGGTGGTGTCGGGCTCCGCCGCTGCCATCTCCTCGTCGTCAACCTCTCTCTGCGCCACCAGTGCGGCACTGACCACAGTGCATTGCCGCCAGGTATAGCAACAACGGTTCTGTGGCACAGGCGCAACTAGTATTGGCGCGGAAGAGGTATTTCTTCAAACCTTGCAATGCTGCTTGACTCGGCATCCACTCCATTGGGCCCGCCTTTTTCAGGATCTTGAAAAAGGGAAGGGCGCGCTCGGCAGACTAGGAAATGAACCTGCCCATGGCGGTGACGCAACCAGCAAGCCGACGCACATCCTTGATTCGCTTGGGTGCTTCAATCTGCTCTAGTTCGGATTGGCCTCTATCCCACGCTGTGACACCAAGAACCCGAGAAGCTTGCCGGACGGGGCGCCAAAGATGCACTTCTCAGGGTTTAGCTTGAGATTGATCTTGCGCGAGTTTGCAAATGTTTCTTGCAAATCTGGTATGAGGGTTGCCCTGTCCTTGGTTTTGACCACTATGTCATCCATGTAAGCTTCCATATTTCTATGGAGCTGGGGTTCAAAACCAATCTGGACCGCCCTTGCAAACGTTGAACCAGCACTCTTCAACCCGAAAGGCATCCGCATGAAACAATACGTACCACATGGGGTGATGAATGCTGTTTTCTCTTCGTCTTCTCTTGTCGTGAAGATCTGGTGGTAGCCGGAGTAGGCGTCGAGGAATGACAGCAGATCACACCCTGCCATGGAGTCAACAATCTGATCGATGCGCGGCAACAGGAAGGGGTCTTTAGGGCAAGCCTTATTGATATCTGTGTAATCAATACACGGCCTCCACTTCCCATTTGCCTTGCGCACCACGACTGGATTGGCCAACCACGTTGGATGGAGCACTCCTCTTACCAACCCTGCTGCTTCCAGTTTCCGAATCTCTTCTGTGATGAACTCTTGTCGTTCCAAAGCTTGCTTTCTGACCTTCTGCTTGACGGGCGCGCATGAGCCAGACAGCAAGGTGGTGCTCAATCACCTCCATGGGAACACCGGGGATGTCGGAAGCTTGCCATGCAAACACATCGACATTCGCCCGGGGAAGGTGACGAGCGTCTTCCTATTTGTCGTCAAGGGTGGAAATTATGGTAAAAGCTCCTCCCGTGCCGTCCTCATTGATGAAACCTTCTTGGTTCGGCGGTATGGCCACAGGCTTCTTGTTTCCGCCGGTGGAGCTCTCTGGCACGTCCTCGACGATAGCGCTACACTCCGAAGAGGCGCGCTTGCCGGAGTGGGTGTCCGAGGTCTCACCGGTCTTCTTCTTTTTCTTCCCTCCCGGGGTCCCAGTGGCAGGAGCAAGTGCCCTAGCAGCGGCGGCTGCAATCGCTTCTTTGGTATAGTTGGTCGGCAAATCAGCGCATCTTTCTTGTCGGAGGAGATGGAGATGATCGTCACAGTCCTGGCATCTTCGTGGTGTTGTAGGCGTAGTGTGGCGCCGCCATGAACTTGGCCCGGTATTTGGCGGCCAAGGATCCCGTTGTAAGGCAAGGGGATCTTGGCAATATCGAACACGATCCTCTCCGTCCTGAAGTTCAGGTCGCTTTCGAAAGTCACGGGCAGCGTGACCTTTCCCTTGGGTTGGCTTCTTCCCGGGTTGACCCCCTCGAATGTGCCCGTCTCTTCGAGGTCTCCATCAGGAATCTGCAGTTTCTCGATCACGGCAGGCGAGATCAAGTTCAGACCGGCACCGCCATCGACTAGCATCTTCGTCACTTTGAGGTTGCGTATTGTTGGTGAAACCAACAACGGCAAGCACACGAACGCGGTAGTGCGATCAGGGTGATCCTTACTGTCAAAAATGATAGGTGTGCTGGACCACTTCAGCGGCCTTTGGGCATCAAACGACGGCTCTGCCGCTGTAATCTCTCGCGCCCACTGTTTAAGCCAGCGGTGAGAAGTATGCAGCGAGGCGCCGCCATCGACGCACATGGCCTCTGTAGCTTTCTAAAACTCTTGGTCGCCGGATTCTTCATCCTCTTCGTGATCGTCGTCTTCTGGCTTTCTGTCACGGCCCCGGGCGGGCCTCTCTTGTTCCTTATCCTTGCCGCGACGGCCCGCTTGGCCGTCACGCTTCTTGCCGGACCCCTCAGCACCGTCTGGGCCCTTCTCCTTGTCCCGCCTCTCATACTCAGCCATCTGCTTCTCAGCGACGAGCTCAACCTGTCGGCAGTCCTGGAGAGCATGGCCTTTGGTGCGATGGATCTTGCAGTATCGCTTGTCGGAGTTTCCTGGCTTCTCGGCAGCCGCCAAGGCCCGGCAGGCGACACATCCGGCAACCTCCTTGCCGGGGTCGTCTACCTTGGTTTTCTTTGTGGAGCCGGCGTCATCAGATCCCTCGACGGCAAGCACGGCTTTTACTTTGCGCTTCCTGTTGCGGTGCCGGCCTTTCTTCGCCGAGGCGGCAATATCCTCACCTGAGGAGTCGGTTTCCATGCCGGCATCTTCGCCAGGGTACTTCCTTCCCTCTTCAGCCCGGGCGCATTTGTCAGCAAGAACATAGAGTTCTTCTAGATCTCTCACCTTGTTCATCGCCAGCTCTTCGCGCATCTTGCGATTACGCGTTCACGATGGAGCAGCGGCGATGATGGCGGCGGTGAACATCGGGGATATTATCTTGTACCGGCTGAACCTCTGAATATACTTGCGGAGACTCTCGCCTCCCTTCTGGGGAATGACATGCAGGTCGCTTGCTTGGCCATGGGCTTGGTGGTCTCCAGTAAAGGCGCCCACGAACTCATGGCATAAATCCGACCAGGAGGAAATAGAGTCTACGGGCAAGTGCATCAACCACGACATGGCGTTGGGTTTAAGAGCCAACGGGAAGTAATTCGCAAGCACCTTATCATCGCGGGCTCCGGCAGCTTGCATCGCGATGGTGTAGACGCTGAGGAACTCAGGCGGGTGGGTATTGCCACTGTACTTCTCGCCCACATCAGGTTTAAAGGTGCAGTGAGTGGGCCACTGGAACTGCCATAGTTCACGGGTAAAATCCGGACAGCCTACCTCGTAAGGTAGGCCTCCAGGGCTCCCCGGTGCCGGGTGGCTCACTGCAGGCCCTGCTCGCCTGTCTGATTGGTGGCGCGCTACACACCGGCGCTCGATAGTGGTTCGAGCGTCCTCATGTTCTCGTTCCCGAAGAACTTGGCGCTGGTCACAGTGGGCCCGTGGGTCGGACGATGCTACGACGTCGCCCGTAACGTCGCGACGGGCTGGCGTCCCATGATGCCGGGCGAGGAGGAGGCGAGTGCACCGTGGTTGCGGCGCCGCCGCTCTCCGCCATCGGTGCGTGGGGCTCCGTCGGAGCGTCGACCCGGGGGCTCCACCGGACTCGGTTCGTCTTTGTTGGCCACCGCAACAAGGCTTCGGATAGTGGCTCTCCATTCGTCGAGTTCCCTCGTAGTGGGAGGAAAATCGAGGAGCAACTACGCGCGCGCCAGGGCTTCTGCTGGCGTTGGTGGCAGCGAAACCTGCACGGATCGTGGCGATGCCCGACTTGACCATGTCAGAAGGAGCTCTATCACGATCCCGCGGTCGCATGCCACCTTCACCGGCGCCTCGGCGAACGGGCAGGTCTTCTAAATCTCGGGAGTGGCGCTCGGGGCTCTTTCCGCGGCGACGCCCGGGGTCCTCAGCGTGATTACGCCGTTCGTCGCGCGCCGCTTGAGAAGAGCGCGCAGTCGGAGCCGGCGTGGGAGTCTTGGAAGCCCTCGAGTCGCCTGCGAGCGGGGTGACAGCGATCTTGGAAGGCCCCGCGCCACCCGCGGAGGGCCTGGCTCCGTCTTTGGATTTGGTGGCGTGCGGCCCATTACCAGGTGCACGAACATCGCCGCCTCCCAAACTTGACTCTTTGGGGCCGGTGTTGGTGTTCGCGAACGGCGCCCCGGGTCCTTTCTGCGACCGGTCCGCTGCTCGCCCGCGTCGGGACGGGATGTCCGGCTTCCGACGGGCCAACCGCCACCGTCGTCTTCTTCTTGGGCGCCATGACGATGAAGAAGCGTCGAACTAACTGCTAGAGCCGATCCTCACAACTGAGACCCCTACCTGTCGCGCCAAAGATGTCGGTGTAGGAACGACACCTATGGGATCACAAGAATCCCTACTATGGTTGTGGGGCGCGGGGGTCGTGAGAAGAGCGGATCAAATAGATAGCACACGGTCTCTTTATCCAGGTTCGGGCCGCAAGGATGCGTAAAACCCTACTCCTGCTTTGGTGGTTTGTTTATCTGGTGTTCTTGAACTAGCAATGGGGCGTGAGGAGCTCCAAAAAGTTGAATCCTCCTCCTGGTCGCCTTGGGCCTCCTTTTATAGGGAAAGGGGTCGCCACAGTGGCACACAGGAGGTGGAAAGGGTACCGTGATCCTCGTTTATCCCTTGCATTACATGACAAGGCACATTTAATGTGTCTTGCTTAGGTGTCCTTGCTTTATCGGGGACGGGGGAGAGCCCAGCCTCGTCCGTCGCCGCTCCCTTTTGTGTTGACACGCGCCCTGGCCAGCGGTGCCCGTGGTGCCATGTAGGCAGGCAGGCAGCTGAGGTGGCGCAATGGTGGGTCTCCACGAAGATCCGCTTGCCGCCACGCAGGTGCCTGCCCAACTGGTTGGGTCGGCAGCTGCATGCGAACGGCGGTGAAGGTTTGATTGACGTGGGCCCGACGGTTGCCCTACGAGTGTTCTTGGCAAGGGCATCGCCGAAGCCCCGGCAAGGGTCTTGCCGTGGCGCCTGCTGTCATCCCCGGCAAGGCTCTTGCCGGGGGCCTTGTGGTCCTCCTTGGCTGGGATCCCGCCAAGGGTAGTCGTCTTCTATAGTGTGTATCTGATCTTGAATGTCTTCACAAAGATCTACATGCCACCACGGGGATATCTCCCGAATCCTTGCCCCATGGGGGCAGTGGACTCAAGGGTGACCCGCTCCGTAGGTGTGGGACGAGCCGCCCCGGCAAGGGTCTTGCCGGGTTTGCTAAAATCGCCACCCGGCAAGGATCTTGCCGGGGGAGTCCGCTTCGTCCCCTTGGCTCTCTGTGGCCTTGGTCTTGGCGTCGTCCTGCTCCTTTCGAGCTTCGGCCTTACCTTGGCTAACCTCCCTCCCCTTGCTCAGTGCAGCGGTGTCCGTGGCTCAGACTGCCCATGCACAATTATAGGGGTACAAAAAGCATACCCCTCCGACAGCGTGGGTTAGCCATGTACTAGTATGATGTAACTACACTGGGCTGCCGTGTTCCGTACTCTTCCAGTCCACTGTGGAGATGATTGGTTAATTTTATATTGTTGAATAATATTAAATATTATGAGTGCAGACGCTCCACCACGAGGTTCCTTGCTCCTTCTCGGTCATCCGGAATCTATTGTTCTTCCACTCTATTTTTTTTTACGTGAGCTTTGTTCATCCTTTTGCCAACACGCGAGACATCTAGCATCAAGGTGCACATGTTATGCAACAATATTTCCATCTATATGAATAACACGTGGGACTGGAACTACGAGACGGACATGTACCCAGGAGTGGACGTACGAACCTGAGTAATGTAGCGTAGTAAGTGAAGTAGAAAGGCACAAATGGTATGAACATGCGTGGCATACAGGGTGTGTTTGGTTGTGATCTCGTCTCAGCTTAGTTGTTCCCTCTTCATGCATGCTCAACTCAACACCCCTCTTCATGCATGCTCTCTTCATGCATGCTTCTAGTGTATTCGTGCTAAACTAGTGTGGACTCATGCACCCTCCATACACTCTACCAAACACCCAAAAGTAGGTCGAAGGGAACTCTTGGGCGGCATTTGTCTCTTACTACGTACTACCACTAAATGTTGTACGTGCAATGCACGGTGATGTTATGGAGTACGTGCCTAAGTACTCTACTACTAATATATTAGTTGGAGGCACATATTAACTTCTATATTTATTTACGTGTATGTCCCGAGACCTTCCAACTAGACATGTCTTTCTCTAAAGGTCACACTTTGTATCATTCATACCACTAAGTACTACTACTACGTGTGGTCTCCGACACAGAAGTGGAAGAAGTGGAGATGCTCTACCACGTTGTTTTTTTACGCTGGGCTCTACCGTGCTGTTCATGTCCCACTCCTTTCGCTGACGTGTGGGACATCCAGCACGTGCCGTGTTTGGCACCCTTCGTCGTAAGAGTTGAAACGCTAGCATTCATCAGAAATAAAAAATAATTATAAATCGGCAGTGATACTATTTTTTTGCGAACCAATCAACAGTGATACTATACCACGCGGTTTCCTTGCTTCTCGATATCGGAAAGAATACTTCCATTCGCCAACATGTGGGACATCGACCATCCTGGTCCACTTGCCATGCACGCAGAACTCCAAGGGAGAGTCACCCAGTCGTCAGCGCCCTTGATAACAATGACTAATGAGCCGTCAAATCACAGGCCCACTTCCCACATTGAACTTGCTCGGACGAAGGAACCATCATGACTTCGTTGAATTCGCTTCTTGAAGAAAACTACTGTACCAACAAAGATCTTGCTAGCTATGATATTTACTCAAACAGAGGCCTCCTTTCGTTCATAGGATAGTAATATGAAAATCATAGGAAGTGAGATGACATGCATCTCAATTCCTATATAGAAAGAGATGCCATTTGATGCATAGGATAGGAATGTTTCCATTTAGTCTAGGCTAATGTACTGGTAATTTGCTCTAAAAACTACAGTAGTAACTAGTAGTACTGGTACATGCTCGTACTCAAACACAGACACACACATTAACTACTACTAGTACTACTACTTCTCACATGCTGGCCAGAGGCCGTCGTTCTCCTTCCCGGCTTTGTCGACGACACCCCACCGTGCTTGGATCTCCTCCGACCTCTCCGCACCAGCGCGTGCGTCCTTTTCTTTCTTGCAGCGGCGGGCCTCTCTTTTCTTGAGTGCTTTCTGACTTTTCCGCTCCCTCTGGACGGCTCTGGCCGCCTCTTGCTCTACCGCCCATTCGGCCTTGGCATCTTCAAATTCCTCCCACATAGTTGTGAGGTCGTGAGGGCGATGAACTCGGCACGGCGGGATGCCATCGCTTCCCTACTATTTTGTGTGCGTTCGTGGGCGGCGAGGAACTCGGCGCGGCGGGATGCCATCGCTGCCTTACAGTTAGTGTGCGGTAGCGGTGGCATGAACGACGCTTGGTGAGAGCTCTAGGGTGGAGTGGCTGGACAACCTATAGTGCATTGGTTTGTCAAGAGCTCAAGGACAGAAGACGAAGCAAATTAGGATTCCCCTTCAATCCTGGTCATTTATTACCGAGTAAAATGCATTGGCGGTCATCAAACTTGTCTTGATAGCTCACTTTGATCATTGTATACGAGATATGGTGATTATACGGTCATTGGCTCAGCGTATAGCTCCGTATTTGTATGGTTGACCAGTCAAACAGTCCGCATGCGCCTCATCAGCTCGTGTTCTTTATCTATCTACGCGGGCCTACCTGTGAATGGAGAAAGAAATATTGTAAAAACCAAAATTATGCGCATGTGGGGAATCAAACCACGGACTCGTCGCTGCAACGCACCCTCGTCATCCAAATGAAAATGAAATACTTCGCGTCAGACACTCACGCTCATGTTGTCAAAGCATGCTAATGCATGCACGTAGCCCTCTAAATCAAAGTCCTGCTCATGGCACAACGCAAACGGCGAGCCCATCACCTGTGCGCCCCGGCGTTGCCTCACATTACTGTTTAGACGTTTGATGGAGGCCTACGCGAACGCCGAGCATGTATTCACCTGGCTCAACCCCAACGGTCATACTCGGACCGCCTTGCATGTATATCGTCCATCACAACGACAATCTATAAAACAGCCTAAGCTAGAGAGGGTACTATGGTAGTATGGTACGGAGTATGTACTATCACGAGCGACCGATCTTAGTGCCACTGCACACCGAAACCCCTTCCATCGCTAGCGCGCGCTTCCCGCCTGAAACGGTCACCGTGTCTCCAGAATGTCAATGCCGCATTCCCCGGACTTAACTGCAGGTGCAATTGGTGTGTCACTGACATGCGGGCTAGACGCCCGTTCTGCCCACATGTTAGTAACCCAAACGCATCTGCAGTTAAGTCACTGCAGCAGCGGCCCCATTCACGCTCGATGAACCTACTCTGGCGCCAGTTGTCCATCCGTCTGCCGCAGCTCATTGCCATTCACCCGCTATATTAACTTGAGCCCCAGCTCCCAGCCATAGCCAAAGACCCACACTTATTCTCCTCCGGTCCCTTCCTTCTGTCGGCACCACTTCAACCATGGCCTCCTGGCGCTCCGAAGCTCTCTTGGACGTACTGTCGCAGGAGCAGATGAGGGACATCGGCGGCTCTGCTCCGGGCACGCTCCAAATCTCTCTTCGACGTACTGTCGCAGGAGCAAACGAAGGAGATCGCCGGCTCCCCTCGGCCGCCCTCCGCCGCCACGACCACGAAGCTTGGCCCAAGCGTCTTGTGGCGCAGCCAGCGATGAGGAAGAGTAGTACACGATAGGTTGCCACCGCTCTGGTCCTAGGAAGGCCACCGCTCCTCCACTCAGTCGACGCCAAGCTTGGTGGGATAAAAATCGGTGGCCGATTAGCCGCTTGATGGCGACGTGGAGGCGGAAATCTTCATAACCATGTGCTCCGGAGGAGGAGGTTATCGAGGCGGATAAGGAGGAGGCAAAGGCAATGGCCTGCTTTCTCGGGTTCATGGCCGTACATGGTGGTCGGGGCCCGGCGATCGTTTAGATTAGGTTTACACTAGGTTTTAGTACGGTTTGTGCGAAATATGTAATGAATTTCATCTAGTTTATAGGAGAAGTTCTCGAAATGTAATGAATTTCATCCGGTCAATTTGAAATTTGCTTTGTTTGCATGAATTTCGTCCAGTTAGTTCATATAGTTGTTGAAAGGTATGCGGGCAGCATCGGATGGCATCCATCAGTGTCCTCGGACAGATGCCGGTGTAAATTTGTGGGCAAGCGCTGGAGATGCCCTAACTATCATGCTATAATCGCTAACAATCCGCCATTATTTGGCAGGGAACGGTTATCGCTCGATCAAAATCAGATCCGCGGTGTTTCGCACTCCTCCCGCGTAAGAGTGTAAACTCTTGCTTACATAAAAATGGAGCAAGTGGACGGCACTGTGTCCCGTCATATCACTCGAACTAGCCCGCCTAACGAGCGGGAAAGCACCGCCCTCATCATTTTTTTCTGGAGTTCTATCGATCGATCGTGCGAAAATGTTACGCTTCAGAAGTTCTAAAGGAAAAGGCGGCACACTTACGACTCGTACGCATCGCAACCCCGACAGTCCGGCTCGCACGCCGCTCACCAGAGGGGACACGCGTTGTCTTGCAATTTCACTGACATGTGCGACCGTAATTGAATAAACCGTCAATAGCCGGAATCTAATCGCTCGGCGGGCGTCGGCTGAGAAGAGAGAAACGGGGGAGGGAGAAGAGATCGCCCGCCCGCCGCGCACGGACTCCAAGAACTATATGGTGATAATGTTAGGAGCGCCATGCTGGAGTCCGGACCGCTTCTGGAGCCCGCTCTCACCGCCCTGGCCCCTCAAGACGCCAGCTGCCCGCTGCATGCATAGCAAGTACTCCCTCCGTTCCTAAATAATTGTCTTTCTAGAGATTTCAACAAATGACTACATACGGAGCAAAATGAGTGAATCTAAAATTTAAAACATGTCTACATACATCCGTATGTTGTAGTCCATTTGAGATGGCTAGAAAGACAAATATTTGGGAACGGAGGGAGTAGTCCCCGCTTATGTGGAGGAGAGAGAGGCATTGACAAAGTCAAGGAGTAACAGTGGAGACAATAGCTTTCATAAAAAATAAACAATGAATACTCGTTGCTCGTCCTCTATATCGGAAAGAATACTTTCATTCGCCGACATGTGGGACGTCGACCATCCTGGTCCACCTGCCATGCACAAAATTATCCTCCCGGTCGTATCGCAGGCCCAACCTTTCCCACTGTAAGTTGTTCGGACGAAGGAACCATCATGACTTCATTGAATTCTGCTTCTTCAAGAAAACTTACTGTACCCGCAATACTGCTACCACACGCCAAGATCGGGCTGACTGTACCACGTCATATCACGAAACCCACTAGGCCAAACTAGCCCGCCTAGGTCATCTATTTTGGAACGGAGGGAGTACGTCTACTGCCTTTGCTATGATTTTGTGTTGCACGTTCTCGTACTTTTGCTACGATTTTCCTACCCTATGAACCAAATGAGGCCTGAATGTATGTCGACTATTGTCTGATCGATCGCTAAGCCTACAATTTTAGGAGCTAGGGCTATTGGTCGATCGACGAGGGATAAGTATAAGCGTACCACGAGCTCATCAGCCCCAACGTTTCTCTTCGGTGAGTGTTTTGCAAGTACTATAGCTCGCACAATAGCTAGCCTACTAACACCAAGAATCATCAAACAAGCCCTGCTGATATGATAAACAGTTCAAAATTACATCTAAGCATGCCATATATTACATCAAAAGCTGGTGAGGATACATCTGTTTCCATAACTCGGAGATGGTTCGCATGATTCATTGCATGATTCACTATCAAATAAAAGTAGCAAGATCCGCCCACACAAGACAGTGCACTAGCCCTAAGATGGTTTGATAACACGCATCGTTCTAGTAATTAAACACAGGGCAATGCAAACTACCCTGAAGGATTAGCGCGACCAACTATTTCTTGTCATCGATCTCTCAGGCAATGACCACAACCCGGTCAGCGGCATGGGAATCGATTTCTGGGGCGATGTCCCCAGGACTGACCGTGACATCGGAATCGATCTCTGGGGCGATGTCCACAGGATGGACAGCGGCATCAGAATCGATCTCCGGGACGATGCCAACGGGATGGGCCACGACATCGGAATCATCAAGGACAACCACCGGGTCCTGCACAACCCTAACATATTAGTAAGCACATTGCAAATAATCAAAAATCAAGCACATTGCAAATAATTAAAAACCACAACTATGGTAATAAGCCATTATTTTTTACCTTGTGCAGCTCACGGGGATCTCATCCTCCGGGGCCATCTCCTCGTCCTCGATGGGGGCCATCACGTTGCTGGGGAATACTACTTCTCAACGGCGACTATCTCCTCAAACTCGGTCTTGAGCCTCACATAGGTGGCAATCAGAGTTCCTGGGGTAGGCACGGTGGGGCCCTTGCTGTTCTTCCAACTTTCTTTGAGGAGTTCGTCCGCCAAACGTCCTCAACTCTTTGGCGGTGCTTGTTTCTTGGAGTTCTTCGTCTCCATGGGTTGGCCCGCCAAAGATGGTCAACTTGTTGGTCGGTGCTCGCTTCCTGGAGATCTCTGTCTCCAGTGGGTTGTCCGCCGGCAACTCTTTGCCTAGTGCTCCAGGATCCATCAATGAACTGACAAACAAAAAGCAATCGAAAGGAAACCGCAATCGCAATGAAAATGGGAAAAGAATAGGATGTGAGAATCGGTCGAAGCTTCGCAAAAAAGAAGATTATTGGAATGAAAATATAGCAGCATAACTGATTCGCCCACCTTTCCTTCGTCCGGTAGAGAAGAAAAATGGCAGAAGTGAGTAGCACAGGTGAGGTTTTCTTCAAGAAAGGGAAGAAAGGGCTTAACCGAGCGTTCCAATGAAATGATGGTTGCTTCGTCCAGTCCAACTTGGAGGCCACCTTACCACTGCTGAAGGTGTGGGTTTTGTGATATGACGGGTCATGACGGCCACACAGGGATGACAGGTGAGTTTCGACTGTAGCACCTCGCTATGATTTGGCGGATGGTACGCGGGCCCAGATGCTTTGTAATGTCCTGCATGTAGATAGAGCGGCTAGTCATATACGAGTGCTCAATATTGTGCACCGCGACCAAGGCGGAGAGGAAAACAAGAGAAGTACGTAATTAATGCATGAGTTTAATTAGGGTAGTTTTGTAAAGTACGAGATACAGTACATTCCTCCAATTGCAAAATGCCTTGGTTCATGAGATTTGAGATTTGAGCCCTATAAACCGGAAGGGAGGGGGTACTGCACACGGTGTAGTCTAGTCACTTGTTGAAATCTCTAGATAGGCAAATACTCCTTTCCGGTTTACAGGTCTATACTACTCCCTCTCTAGAAAGTCATCTTACGAAAACCAAATAGTCCCAAAACACTTAGCCGCTGTGCATTAATTTCTACCTTGTTTCTTCTTTCTTGACATATGTATCAACCAATAAGAGATGAGAGGTTTGCATGCTTTTAATGACTTGCAATGGCTAGTTCATTGCATGGAATGCTATTAATTAGCAGATAAACATTGGTGACCCCAGGAGGAAACGGTGCTAAGCGCGTGGATCTATGCAGAATGAGTATCAACCAATGGATAATGGAGTTTAATTGTTAAACAACACTCCCTCCGTTCCCAAATAATTGTCTTTCTAGCCATCTCAAATGGACTACAACATACAGATGTATGTAGACATGTTTTGAAGTGTAGATTCATTCATTTTGCTCCGTATGTAGTGACTTGTTGATATCTCTAGAAAGACAATTATTTAGGAACGGAGGGAGTAGCAATTTTTTCTCATGCAAGAGCCTGGCTAGTACTCCAAGGAACCGCATCACGCGAGCGTTCACAACTGCCGCGTTCGGTTTGCGCTTGGCTCTTCGCCTCTTCGAGAAGACGAACAATGATGTTACTCCTACTTCTACAAAGATCGAATCCATCGCTGCATGTCCGTCCCACCTGCGGGAGAGATAGCGTAGCTTAAAGCTTCTACTTATCGCCTCGCTTTGCGTCTATGACAGGTGGGCCCAACAGGTGGTTGGCCCACCTGTCATGCAGCCAAAGGCAGCTGTAGTTAAGGCACCGGAGCTCGTCCGCGAGGGAGAGGGCGTCGTAGTAATCAAATTTCTCGGTCTTGTACGAGTTGACGCGACACATCAAACCACTGCTCTCGATAAAAGTCTTTTTACACATTTCAAATGGGCTAGTTCATGCTATGTAGGAGTAGACATATTCTGCTTCGTATGTAGTCACTTGTTGCAATCTCTAAAAGGACTTATATTTGGAAACGGAGGGAGTACAACACATGCATGCATGCCGTGACTTTCCTTTTGATACTTGCATGTGTTGATTTGATGCACCTTGCCAAATTTTGACTATAAATTTAACTAACCAAATTCCCATGCATGTCACAAAAAATTATGGGGCTGTTTGGATTGTGACTATGTTTGTCTTATGTTGCCACATTATTTTTCCCACACTTGCCACAGTTGCCTAACCTGAGTTGCTCAAATTGTTAGACACACTTTCGCTTGCCTAAGGGAATCTTGCCACAGTTTTTGTATCTATGACATGTGGGGATCACTGCTAATAAAAAAAATTCTTGTCTTAGGTGTGGCTAATAAAAAAGACTTATATTTAGGAACGGAGGGAGTAGAAAATATAAATAATAATGCATGTTGGGGCAACCCACGTTTCCGCTAATGTTAGCCGTGGGCTTGTTCACAGTTTTTACGAGGGGGTGGTTGTTCATTTAATGGAGGGACTTGTAGTACCAGACTTGAACGATACAAAGTGCGACCTGGCACACTGTAACACCACTTGGAACAAGCGGGTAGCTATCTCAAAAAACAATCAACAACTAAAAAAACCGCGACCTGACATGTAGGAGTAGTACACAATTTTAAACGATTGTTTTGATGGAGCGAAAAAGGAAAACTACCCCACTACTTATATATAGGTCGGAGCCTCCACGCTTGCTTGCTAGGGCTGCTCTATTCACACACTCTCATCGTCTCCAGATCTAAACAAGATAGGGGTAGTAACACTGTCTTTCTCCCTTCAAAAAACACTGGCTTTCTATCCTCACCGCTGGTTACAGATCCGGACGTATCCCCCTCCGCCGGTGAAGGGGAGGAGGGGCAGCATTTAGGCCGTCGTTGACAACGAGGGAGGAGACCCACTACCGGCCGCACCGTTATCTCTAGCCGAGCGCCGGCGCGGGAGGTCCTTCGATCCCTTCGTCGTTGCCTGTGGGCGGATGCAGCCTCCCGCCGCCCACCTATCCACATCCCGACGACCTTCAAGTATATCTTCGTTCGAAACCGCCTTAGCTCTACTTCCCCAGCTCGCTACATCGATGCATGTGCATCATTTTCTACCTCTCAGCCCCTCTCGATCGGATGGTCCAACGTCACCTATTTTTTTCTTCTATTGTTAGAGGTAAAGCTACTTCATGGAGTCGAATCTTGTACTCCCTCCGTCCGAAAATACTTGTCATTGAAATAAAGTGGGTGGGGGAAATTTAGTATGTACATCGGACTTGGTACAAACAGGAAGGAAAGGGGATGAAAGTAGTATGCACTGGTCATCCAACGGTCTCTTGGTCTAAAAGGAAATATAGGGGTAACGCTGTACAGTGGTATGACCAGGACTAGATTTGCTATCCACACATAGGAGTAGGTGGCTAGAGTGAACAAAAATGGGACCAACCCAGATATGTTTCTTGGATGTTTGTTTCTCGGGGCAACAAACTATGAATCACCTCTTTATGCCCCTGTTTACGTACATGGTGTTGTACTGCTGGTGCACCCACTGTCCCATGCTCTTATACCAAATATTTAGGCTCCGGTCAGAATAAAGGGGCAGAAAAGAGGACCGGAATAGGAAAGGAATGTAAGTATAAAACTATGGAACAGCGAACCGGAGGAAACTCTCAAGAGAATGTGTTTGGATGGACTACGAAATGTACAGATTTGTTTTTTTAGAGTAGCATGCTTGGCAGTATGAGATGCTATTTGTTTATTCAGCTGCACAGTGACTACTCTTGTCCTCACCTCACGTACCACACATAGGTTGATTTTTTATTTTGGGCAAACACAGACAAAGCAACCTTTGTCTAATGCATGGCAGCGGCGCCGCCAACAAAGAACCTGTCTAAGGCATGGCAACGAAGCGCCCAAAGGGTGGAGCAGCGTGGATGTTTCTAATCCGATGGAATCAAGATTACTACGGACCAGCTTTCCTATGAAACACTAATCACCTTTCCCGTGTTCCGAACGGTTGGAAGGGAAAGAATACCATAGGAATTGTGTTCCTATGAAAATCCCGCACCAAACCTGTGAACCGAACACAGCCTTAGCTGTTCTTAATATAATGTCCCTGGTAAAAATGAAGCCATGCCACTGTTTTTGCATGTAATTGTTTGAGACTCTGACAAGTTTAGCCAAATGTTATTGCCTGTAATTGTTCGAGACTCTGACTGTTTCCTCTGTGCCTTTTTGTGCAAATAGGGATATCCAATTCACACAGTTCTTTGTTGTGACCTTTTGGTGCCTTTGCACAAAACTCTTCTTAAAAGAAGTGACTTTTGTTACATTTAAGCTGGAATGTCAGAATGGAACAGTTGGTTCATTTTGGTGGAACTGCACAAAGGGAGATCTCTGTTCCAATCCTCATCATCCATATTGGCGCCATAACCTTTCTTTAGGTAAGAATGTTATTTAATGCATGTGTTCATCTCTATTTTCCGACTGCCATGAGAAAATAATGCTTTTTTTTACTAGTACACTTGTACTCCCTCACTGACAAAACCAATTCTGAATTAGAAGCCCAACCATGTACTTGGTTTCACCAACTGGTGAGGAGAAAGAGAAACAGAGCATGAAGAGGAAGAAGAAGAAGAATAAATAGTGCCAAGGCGATCTTGCTGAAGCCAGAGGCCTCCGTCGAGGCTATTCAAGGGCTCCGCAGCGACTACCTTACATGTGAGACGATCCTCCAGGAGCCCTTCCACTTGGCTGTCTCACTTAATTAATTAGGAGTACTTAAGTACCAGTAATTTATTAACGCCTAATTTTCCTGTTGGAGTTAAACAAATCTTTAGTAGGACCCTATGCTGAATTATGTACGTGTGAATGTTTGTCTATGGAGGTGAATCATGTGGTGGAGCAGGGAGGGAATATTATTAGTGTCATGACACAATAGTGTTATTGTTTTGCATGTCAATTTATTGCCATTGGTTCAATGAGGCAATGTTTTGCGTATTTTCCATCATGAATTTGATGCTACTGTTTGAGTAATATACTAATGTCTTCCTATCCTTTCTCACTAAGCTAATGAAGGTTTCACCCTGTTCCTACTTGTGAAAACAGGGATCATGTTGTGCCAATCATACATTTTAGTGGAACTACACAAGACAATACAACGAACTGTATCCCAGCCAGTGCTTTAACTCTGTTGGAAGTTCTTGATAATCTTTTGATATAATATCAGCACTGGTAAACAAGAGTGATTTCAACCATACATTTGAAGTGCACAAAAATATATACTATTGTGTAATTCCAGTGAGTGCTTTATCATCTCTTATGGGACTACATGAATAAGCTTTTTTCTCGAGGTTGGTAATGGGCCTAAGGCCTTCATCAATATTAGTTTGTTGTCATCTCTATTTGTATCGTGCTACTATCATGAGAAACTCCTTTATCTTTGCACTTTTAAGTTTTGCAACCTATGATAAATGGCAATGCTTTGAGTGTTGAGTTGAGCTAATTGGCACTGACTAAACAAACTAATACCTCTCTTTAAGCAAGACTACTATGTTGCTAACTTTACCCATTAAGATAATGAGGGTGCTTCTATTTGTTAGTGTATGTTTCATCAACTAGTCCCACTATTACAGTAATCTCACTCAATATATGTGCCAACAGGGATGCTCGATTTTGGTGGAACTGCACAAAAACTTTGGGTGCTTCATTGCCTCAACAGCTTCCGTCCTTTCCTGTCAGTCGCTAATCTCCGCTTTCTTTCTTCCTTTGATGTCACCGCTATGGCTTATCTCGTCTTCCACCAAAGGAAATAGTAATTGATATGCTACCTCACACAGGTTGGTACCGGTCTTTATCCTGATTGTTGTGCTTGTCATATGTATTGGTAATTTGGTATTGTGCTACTGTTTGCCGATTTCATAAAGGAGTAATTTGGAGCACGAACTCGCAGGCAAATCATTACATCGGGTGATTTCAGAGAACTGCACAAAATGATCGAGATGGACAGGTACTTATGCTGCTGCTATGTACTCCAAAGTTCACTCAGACAAGCATCGATGTTGACAAGAAGTGCCTATATTCATTCGAGTATCAACCGACATCAACCAATTGTCAAACTCCAAGTATTAGGAGAGTGAACGCCAAAAATATTGCTTGGTGCATAGCCCAGAAAAACGCAGTCCAGTCTTTGGTCCCAACTTGTGTCGGTTGGTTATCGGCACATATGGTAGCGAACTATATGGCATGGAGTCTAAAGATTACAGACAAGTTGGTTGACGTGTATATTCATCTGGGTGGTTCATTTTCAGTCTGCACGCCAAGAAGCTCCATTTCAGTTGAACCGCACAAAAAATTTGGGTGGTTCATTTTCTCAACCGCCTCCTTTCTCGTCTGCAATGTAGAATTTTGGCGAGATACAGGACCAAGATGAGCCAATAAACTAGTTGGATGAAAGTAGTGGCCAAGTTGCTCAAACCTCCCTCGGCACGAGGCCACTATTTGAGGATAAACCTACAAGCAAAGTTCAAACTGTCTGTGCTGCCTCTTATGTACTCGAAAGTTTACTCGTATAAGAACTAATTTTAGCAAGAAGTACCTCCGATTGAACACCATTTACCAGTCTGTACCCTAGGTAATTAAAGTTCGTCCATGGATCATATTGGCTGTGATCTCAATCATTTGGATGCATAAACATATTGAACATGTGTATATCTGAATCTTTTGTGAATTATGTATGAATATTGTCGTGTGATCTATCAATCATTTGGATGCATAGATATGCTTTGAGCTTGTGTATATATGAATCTTTTGAGTTGTTGATAGTGAATGTTGGCTAAGAATATGAATGTGTCGATTGAACCAGAGATTGATACGAATGTTTACCTTTTCTGTTGTATTTGTGTGTGAACTTGTTAGTATGCCTACTGTCAGGTATAAAACGCAGGTCTCTTATAAAAGTAATGATGTGTCCAATTTATGTTTTCCCTTCTAACCACATTATATATATTTATATTATTAAACTATTATCATATATTTTATACAGACTTATATATACATTATAAAAACATCCCACGTGTCATTAACTTATAAAAGTAAATGTTTAACGGAAAATCCTGGTTGTTTTTGACTCACAGGCAAGGAAAATCCTGGTGATTATGCATAAAATCTTGCGAAGATTTTAATGAACAATTTAATAATAACGTTCTAATTTTTATTTTGAGCAATAACTCGCTAATTTCTTAATTATATATATATATATATATAATGTGCCTCTCCGGTTTATTCTTTGATATTAATTGCTCCTTCTAACATAACATTATATATATATAATGAGCCCACCTAATACGTGTATTTCAAGGAAGTGCAAATGGGCTGGGATTTCTTAGAAAATATAAATGGGCCTGATTGACGCGAAATTATTTGCTCACCCAAAGACTGACAAATGGACTGTACATTCTAGAAAACATGGGTTAAATATATGCCACATTTTTGTAGGCTGACATGTGGGCCAATATGTCGAAGCCTATGCAGGGCGTTGTCAACTTGGTCAACAAATGATTTTGTCATCCACAGCCATTGGATTTATATCCAACGGCCGGCATGCACCTTCAATCTCTCATCTTCTTCCTCCAAATACGCTTCGACCGCTCGGTCCGGCCTCCGTGGCTAGCGGCTCGCTTAGCACGCATCGCTGTGGAAGCGCTACCCCACCGCTGGCCAGGCTATCCCTCCACCCTCGACACCTCATGTTATTCTCCATGCATCGCAGCCCCACGCCGCAATGTAACCAGTTATATCCCTTCTCCTCCTCTCAATCTGCGACTCCACTGCCGCGTTTTCCCATCTCCGAGTCGTTCCCGTCCGGGGCCTCGCCGTCGTCCAGCGCCTCACTGTGTTCGGTGTGGCGTGGTCAACAAACGAGAGTCATCGGAAGAGGAATGTACGTGGAGAGCCTGACGGCTGGGACCCACAAGGTCCATGGTTGCACGCAAGGAAAGTTCCTCCTTATTAAGCTGAAAAAATGTTTCCTCCGCCTGACAGCTGGGACCCACCGGCTGTATCTTCGTTCGGAAGGAAGTGCCTCCTTGTTTTGCAAAAAAAATTATTCATCCGTTGATACCGGGACCCGTCGACGGTGGATCGACTTGTGGGCCTGCTAAGCGGACGTGTACGCACGGCTTTGTGAACTTAATCAACAAATGATTCTAGCAGCTGGACCGTTGGATGTTAATCCAACAACCGTGCTCCTTCTTCAACCTTTGTTCTTGCTCCTGTCTCCCGTGCACCGCGGCTGTGCTGCCACGCACCCGAACCAGTCAAGTTTCCCACTCCTCTCCATCTGTGACTCCACTGCCCCGTCTTCCCCATCTCCAGGTCGTTCCAGTCTGGGTGCGCTCGGCACGGTGTGGTCAACAACCGAGAGTCATCGGAAGATGATCAGACGTGAGAAGTCGATGTGGGGACGCACTACGCCCATGGACGCATGCATGCAACGGAACGCGGCGAGGTCAACATGGTCAAGGAATGACTTCCATCGGAAGTATACTGTACGTGGAGAGTCTCAGCTGGGTCCACGGCCGCAGCAAGTAAGTGCCTCCTTATTACGCGGAAAATAATGATTCCTCCAACTGATAGTAGGGACCCATCGGACAGGCCACCGTATTTTGCGAAAAAAACATTTGCCCCCTGACTGCTGGGACCCACCTGACGGGCCACCAGATTAAAAAAACGCCCCCATTGCCGCCTCAGACCCACCGGAAGTGCCTCCTTATTACGCACAAAAAATGAATACTCCCCTGCTAGCTGTGACCCGCCTTAGTGGGAGGCTGACTTGTGGGCCTACTAAATTGACGGGGACGAAGGGCTTTGTCAACTTAGTCAATATGAATGATTCTAGCTCCAAAGGATCAGACGATGTCCATCCAACGGTCAGAGTGCTTCTTCAACCTCTAGTCTTCTTGCTCCACCGCCCAAACCAGCGCCGGTCGTTCCTCAAGCTCCCGCCTCCCGTGGCCGGGTCAGGCCGCTGGAGGCCTCACCGCCCCCTACTATTCCCACCGCTGGCCAGGCCCTGCGGCGACGGCAGCCTCACACCGCAGCTGAACCAGTGAACCCTCATACTCCTCTCCGCGCGGGCTTCCACTGCCGCCTCTTCCCCGGCTCCGCGTCGTCCCCTTCCTAGGCCTCGTCGTCGTCCACCGCCGTGGTGCTCTCCGCGCGGCGTGGTCAACATGGTCACGGAACAACTTCCATCGAAAGAGTACTGTACGTGGAGAGGCTGACAGCTGGGTCCATGCCATGACTTCAACTATTTCAACGTGTAATTTTCATCTTTCAAAATTTGAGTAGCTTATCCCATGCCATGCAAGGCGCTATGTCTTGGAGAGGATGGATTTTGAAGACCATGAAAATTTCGAAACAAAGAAAATTCACCTAAGGACCCATCATGGTATGGATTTTGAAGTAAATCTGTACAATTCTCAGAGTGTAACCCATTTTGGTTGCACAAATTGGGAAGCACTTTGCAAGATGTATGGTTTTTATGAGGGTATGCTTGTCACCATGGATCTTGGTGATCCTGACATCGACCAAGACAATATGGACATTTGGGTCCTTGTTGATACGCTTCCAATTCTACCGCTATGTGAGTTTCTCAAACATAGTTCTTAACTAATTTATTTTGTATATGACACGTCAAGGAAGTGCGTTGCGGTAATGGCGACTCCACCCACCCTCTCCCCCCACCCATGGCGACTCCCATGATCCCACCCTCCACACCCAAATCCAACCAGCCAAATATGTTTCTCCTCCAATGGATCCTTTAAATGATCCACTTTCCATTGCTCATCAACTGGATTTTTCATTTGGACATCATTTCAGATCTCCGGTTCGTGATCTATTTGCCTCGGCAGTCAACCCGGTCTCCCCTTCATCTGGTTTCATCTTGGTGGTTTCATTTGGAAGATCAAAATTTAGACTTGATCCATTGAATGTAAGTCTTGCTATCTCATCATGTACTGGTGCTGCTTACGATGCTTTCAATGTCACACACATCATAGGCAACATATTTAGTTTCAAGGTTTGTTTAAAGGCAGTGGGTTTTTATCTGGTTCGTTTGAAATATTTCTCCTGCAATATGTTCAAATGCTTCTTTCACATATGGAGCGGTGGAGGGCCTAATTGGATCTATGAAGAGAAAGTTTGGATCAAAGAACAAGAGGCAGAATGGACTCGTGTGAGCTATAAAAGGAAGCCTCCTTCTAGAAACGTCTCTGTCAGCAAAGTATATCAAAGAATTCTTGATGACATATCCTCCGTGCCTCAGCTCAATCAAGGTATCAGATCCAATGGCATTAATATTTCTCGGCTTCTTACTGGTGCCAACTCTACCCCGATTGGCAATGCTCAGATCCCATCAGCGGAGTTGGATGATCGTAACAATTGGCCGAACGGTGATTCCGGCACAAGGAGATAATAACACCCCGGAAGCGCCGGCGTCAGCGGCGCCGCTCTAAATCCCGCCACAGCAAAAACGGTGATTCCGGCACGGGAGATAATAACACCCCGGACAGTGCCGAAGACAACCTCCTCCAGCAGGATTCAAAGACAGAGGAGGGAGAAGCCAGCCCTCATGATAGAGCGGCAGACAGGGGAGGTGGAGGACGATAATTATATGCCTCCTCCGAAGATGAGGCAAGCCTCGACGACGCATTTAATTTGTCGTGCTGAGGATCTCGCCCGAACAGAGGCGTTTCAAACGCAGGCTTATGGCCACGGCAAGCAGCCTCAAGAAAAGCAGCAGCAGTTTAGAGCTGACCAAGACTTGCTAGGCTGACAGATGGATCAAGTCCTTGCAGCCAAAGAGTACGAACTCGAACGCCCCTCCAAGAGATACCCAAAACGCAGGCTGCTACCCCAATTAGAGGAGGAAGCACCCAAACCTACATCACCAGCGCATGATGCGGCCGACCAGCCACCCCGTGGCCATGACAGAAAGGCCTCTAGGCCCTCCATTCAAGCCGCACCCCGGCGTCGCTCGAAAAGTACCAAGGCACGGGGAAACGCGCCAGACCTGCGAGACATATTGGAGGACAAGGCAAGGCAAACAAGATCGATCTACGGATCGCGTGGGTGCCCCATGACACGCGATGATAACCGTCACGCCGGATACAGCAATTCCGGCTGGGCCGAACACAGTAGACAAAGCTCATTTGAGCTGCGTCGTGATATAGCTCAACATGAGGCGCCAAGACACCCACCATGCTTCACAAACGAAGTGATGGATCATCAAATCCCGAGGGTTTCAAACCCGTAAACATCGAATCATACGATGGCACAACAGATCCTGCGGTTTGGATCGAGGACTACCTCCTCCATATCCACATGGCCCGCGGTGATGATCTACACGCCATCAAATACCTCCCACTCAAGCTCAAAGGACCAGCTCGGCATTGTATTAACAGCTTGCCAAAGAGAATCAATTGGTTGTTGGGAGGACCCGGAAGCCGCATTCCTTGATAACTTCCGGGCACATATGTGCGACCACCAGACGCCGATGACCTCAGCCACATAATTCAGCGGCCGAAGAATCGGCGGACAATTACGGACACGGTTCCTAACCAAGAAAAATCAAATCGTTGATTGTCCGGATGCAGAGGCCCTTGCAGCCTTCAAACATAACATCCATGACGAGTGGCTTGCACGACACCTAGGACAGGAAAAGCCGAAATCCATGGCAGCCCTCACAACACTCATGACCCGCTTTTGCGCCGGAGAGGACAGCTAGCTAGCTCGTAGTAACAACTTGACCAAAAACCCTGGAAGTTCGGATACCAGGGACAACAATGGCAGGTCGCGTCGCAACAAGCACAAGCGCCGCATGAACGGTGATAATGCTGAAGATACGGCAGTCAATGCCGGATTCAGAGGCTCTAAATCCGGTCAGAGGAAAAAGTCGTTCAAAAGAAATACTCAGGGCCCATTCAATTTGGACCGAATACTAGATCGCTCGTGCCAAATACATGGCACCCCCGAAAAACCAGCCAACCACACCAACAGGGATTGTTGGGTCTTCAAACAGGCAGGCAAGTTAAATGCCGAACTCAATGACAAGGGGCTGCATAGCGATGACGAGGAGGAGCACCGGCCGCTGAACAATAGAGGACAGAAGGGCTTCCCCCCACAAGTGCGGATGGTGAACATGATATACGCAACCCACATACCAAAAGGGAGCGGAAGCGTGCACTAAGGGACGTATATGCGATGGAGCCAGTCGCCCCAAAGTTCAACCCATGGTCCTCCTGCCCGATCACCTTTGATCGAAGGGACCACCCCAAGAGCATCCGCCACGACGGATTCACCGCATTGGTTCTTGACCCAATCATCGACGGATTTCACCTCACTAGAGTCCTGATGGACGGTGGTAGCAGCCTGAACCAGCTCTATCAGGATACAGTGCGCAAATGGGCATAGACCCCTCAAGGATTAAACCCACAAAGACGACCTTTAAAGGCGTCATACCAGGTGTAGAGGCCAATTGTACAGGCTCAGTTACACTCGAAGTGGTCTTCGGATCCCCGGATAACTTCCGAAGAGAAGAGTTAATCTTCGACATAGTCCCGTTCCGCAGCGGCTATCACGCACTGCTTGGACGAACCGCATTTGCAAAGTTCAATGCGGTGCCGCACTACGCATACCTCAAGCTCAAGATGTCAGGCCCTCGAGGAGTAATCACGGTCAATGGAAACACCGAACGCTCTCTCCGAACGGAGGACCATACGGCGGCCCTAGCAGCGGAGGTACAAAGCAGCCTCTCACAACAATTCTCGAGTCCGGCTACTAAATGTCCGGACACCATCAAGCGCGCCCGGAGTAACCTACAACAAGACCGCCTGGCACGATTCGAGCACGCGTAGCAATCCGGCCCCAACCCCAGCCCTCGCGGAATTGCGAAGCCAGTACTACGCGTACATAACTACGCTCTGGAGATACCATGGGCATAATGGGAGGGGCACGACCACGGCACGCCAAGAATGCGGCTCAACCGCACCAGGGGCTCCCGATTGTGTCATTCTTTTTCTTTCTTCTTTTCTCTTACTTTCAGGACTCCTTTTTCCAGAAGCCCTGTCCGGCACTAGAATTGCCGAACTCACGATGCAACAGCCAAGGAAGCTGAAAGCTACGTCGGGTGTCCATGTGGTCTCTACTACGAGCATTATACCTGTTTTACATACCATCCCGCAGCTTACCCCTGGAGGGGGACATGTTAAATAGTCCCGTCCCTTGCTTATCGCACTATTTGTATCGTTCTGCTTTCATTGCAGTACCTTTTTGAATAAACAATACATAGCTTTTGCCTATTATTGCACTCCTTTCTTTATCTATATATATGTTCATTCATGACACGTTGCACCTGTACACTTTGGTACGGCCAATACACCAGGGGCTTAAGTACCCCAAAAATATGGTGTGATAAGTCCGAACACTTTCACAAGTGCGGCACCCGAACTTATAGCATTATATGCATCGGCTCCGAATCATGTCTTGGGTCAATAGTTGGGTTTGCCCGGCTCCCATGTGTTGGTACCTTACGCTATGCTATATCGGCTAAGGTAGCGCTTGGGAGAACCACTGTGATTGTGCCCGGTTGAGCTGGGTTGAGCACCTCGATGGACAAAGCTAAAACTGACCGTCATGATAGGGCGAGAGCCGGTCGCTGTTCGAGAGGTTTTTCGGGTCCCTAAAGACTTATGCCTCTTAGAGCGAGGAGTCGGCATTGTCCGTCCAAAGGCGTGCAGTAGCGCCCGAACTCGGTCTTCCGAATACTAGGGGCTTCGCGAAATTTAAAATTATAGAATTCTATGGCTAAGTAAGAGTGTTCAAGCACTATAGTCCGGTTGCCTTGTTCGCTATGTTGAGCCTCCCTCGAAGGACCCAAGAATGGGAACAAGAGCGCTCAAGTTTATCCCGAACACCCCAAAGACTTTCGTGGCATGGGGGCTGAAGCCAACGACTTGCCATCTCTCAAATTTGATAAACGGCCGCACAGAAGGTAATATTTTAAATTCACAAGCGTTGCTTAGCGCATATGAACAAGTTTTCAGCGTACAGGATAACAAATGCGAGTCTACTCAAAAATAATATCTTTGGAGAATTCATCCGCTAAGGCAGGCACCCTTCAGGACGCCCTCATAATACATTTCAGGCTTACGATGCTCCTTCTTCGGTGGTGGTCCGTCCGTCACAAGCTTCTCAGCGTCCATCTTGCCCCAGTGCACCTTAGCAAGGGCAAGGGCCCTACGGGCACCTTCGATGTAGACGGAGCGCTTGATGACTTCAATCCATGGACAGGCGTCCACCAGCCGCCGTGACTAGCCCAAGTAGCTCCTGTGCATGGCTTCAGTAGGCCACACCGAACTATGAGGCCCTTCATGGCCTGTTCGGCGACCTTAGGAGCTCGACCAGCTGCTTCAGCTGGTCGCTCAGGGCACTGGATGTCCGGCCTCACATCGAGACCAAAACACCTTTTCGTCGAGCCCCCTCCTCGGCGCGGTAGAACGCGGTAGCATCAGACACACTACGGGGCAGATCTGCGAATGCTCTTGGAGAGCTCCGGATTCGGGTAAGTAACAGATAATTCACTTTCACATGCTTGCTTTGCATAAAGATTGCCTTACCCGCCGCTATCTTTTTTAATGATTCAATTTCTGGAGGGCTTTTTGGGCTTCGCCTTAGCGGCTTTGGCACTCTCAAGAGCCGAGGCGAGCTCGGACTCTCGAGTCTTCGAGTCACGCCCAAACTCTCGTGTTTTTTCACGAGAGCACGGAGCTCTTGCCGCACCTCCGCCACCCGCCTCCTGCTTCTCTCTCTCGGTGCGCTCATGGCCGCTTTGCTTCGCCCGTGGACACCGCCTTCAGTGGTCACCACCTCGTTCGTGGCCCCTACAATACCCACGTTAGTCCTGTCACTTTTGCAACCAAATCCTTTCTATAAGGTATTACTTTAATAAGGTATTACTTACCATCCTTGTCCTCGAGCTGCTTCTTGGCAAGGCTGAGCTCGTTCTCGGACCGCTTGAGGCTCTGCTTCAATGCATTGACCTCCACAGTCAGTGCGGCAGAGGTCGCAGCTGCATTCCCATATTGACATACTTATGTTAGACTCCTGCGTATATCTTTTTAGATCCTCAGTCCGGCTTTTATTTCGGAACACCGAACTAAGCATCAGGGGCTACTGTCTATGCGGTAATATTTTTACATATTCAAAATTTACCTCAAAACCTGTTAGAAGGCTGGTACAGGCTTCAGTCAGCCCGCTCTTGGCGGACTGAACTTTCTGGATCACCACACTCTTAACAGTGCGGTGCTCCTCGTCGATGGAAGCGCTGTTGAGCACCTCCATCAAATTATCCGGTGCCTCCGGTTGGACGGAGGTCACCGGCGTCGTAGTCCTAAAGTATCCGGTACCTCCATCAAAGTATTCTTATGAAGGGGTCGCCCGCCGGACTCCGGAACCACTGAAGGTTCCGGTATGGAGTCCGGCACAGGGCCAGACTTAAAGCCCTTAGGGGTTTTATCCCCTTTGCGCCCGGAGTCCGGGAGGTCGCCTTGCGGCGCCTCCAGCGCCACCTCCTCCTGGCTGGGCCCCTTTTGGGACTCCACCTCTGCGTCATCCGCAGCGGGAGGAGACGAGGCGGTCGGAAGTGAGGCGCTATTCACATCCGACGGGTCCAGGGAGCCGCTCGACGAATCGTCGAGCCCATCTTTGGGCGGGCTGCATGGTTATATTCGACGTTAGAAAATGTCGTGCGACAAATGGAACGCCATGAGTTATTATGGTGTCCGGACACTTACGATTTCGATAGGGGCCTGGTCCTCGGTGCCCACCCCTCTTCGCCGTCGTCGGCGTTGGCGGTGTAGTCTGGAGGGAGGGTCCTCCCCTTCTTGGACCCTCCGGCCTCCCCCGTTGGGGCGGCCTTCCTTTTCTTCTCTCCCCCTGCTCGAAGAGAGGCCTCTTTTTCCTCCTCCTCGTCTTCGTGGGGGGAGTCCACCTCGGAGTCATCGGACAATGAGTCCGACGGCACCTGGCGCCGGGAGCTCCTTCGAGTTCCCGTGGCCTTCTTCTTGGCCTTCTTCTCCGGCACCACGTGAGGTGCCGGAGCCAGCAGCCTGGCTAATCGGGCGTCCGCTGGATCTTCCGGCAAGGGGTCGGACGGTCAATCTGTTCGGACGTCTTCAGCCGATCTGTCAAAGGTTAGGGAGTTTTAGATCCCGCATAGAGTCAAACTATGAAAAAAGAGTCCCATAAAGGGTAAAATAACTTACCTCGCTGGCTTGACGCCGCGAGCTGAATCCGCGATCTTCGGTAGTGAATGCGGGAGCTTCGGCGCCCTTGAACAGCACCTTCCAGGCATCTTCGTACGTAGTGTCGAAGAGCCGGCTTAAGGTCGGTGTTGTGCCGGATCAAACTCCCACAAATTGAAGGCCCGTTGCTGGCATGGGAGAATCCGGCGGATGAGCATCACCTGGATTACGTTGACAAGCTTGAGATTCTTGTCCACCAGGTTTCGGACGCAAGTTTGGAGTCCGGACAGCTCTTCCGAATCACCCCACGCCAGGCCCGTCTCTTTCCATGATGTGAGCCGTTTGGGGCAGCCAGATCGAATTGGGGCCGCCGCCATTGAGAGTCGCATGCTCGGTGATTTAGAACCACCCCGATTGCCACCTTTATGGTCTCCACAAAGGAGCCCTCGAGCCATAGGACGTTGGCCATCTCGCCAAAGATGGCACCTCCAAGACTCCGCTTGGCGGCCGCCCACTACCTTCGGCTTGACATTGAAGGTCTTCACCATAAGTCAAGTGGGGCTGGATGCAGAGGAAGGCCTCGCACACACGATGATAAACGCCGAGATGTTGAGGATGAAATTGGGCCAGATCATGGAAATCTAGGCCGTAGTAGAACATGAGCCCCGGACGAATGGGTGAAGTGGAAACCCTAGTCCGCGGAGGAAGTGGAGGAGGAACACCACCCTCTCATGGGGCCTGGGGGTGGGGATGAGCTGCCCCTTGTTGGGGAGCCGACACGCGATGTCGCCGGACAAGTATCCGTCCTTCCGCATCTTTTTGATGTGCCCCTCCGTGACGGAGGAGGCCATCCACTTGCCTCCCGCTCCGGACATGGTTGGAGAAGGTTGAGGTGGGATGTGCGGACTTGGGCGCTGGAGCTCGAGTCTGTGAAATGGATGAGCAAAGGAGGAAGAAGGCGAGGTTAAAAGGTGGATCCTTATCCCTTATATGGACGGACGAAGCTATGTGTCCCCCGCCACTGGTAAAACTTCGCTTATCTCCCAAGCGCCATAATCAATGGCGCGGTTGGGTTACCCACGTCTGTATTGATGGGAATCCCGGAATAAGGGGGCACGATCTCCGCTCTGATAAGACGTGCCAAGGAAACCGCCTCGCTAAACACGCAGAGGTGGAACAGTAAAAACGATTCGTATAAAGGCCTGGCCGTGGTGTGATGTCACGCCAAGGAATACGTCAGCCGATCTGTGCAAAGGTTATTCTCTCTACGGTGGTATGTGGAACTTGTTTTGCAGAGCCGGACACAATCCTTGTGTTCAAAATCTTCTATGAAGTATTCGGAGGAGGAACTCGCCTTGTAGTGCCGAAGACAATATGCGCGTCGGACTCGTCATCATTGAAGCCTGGTTCAGGGGCTACTGAAGGAGTCCTGGATTAGGGGGTGTCCGGATAGCCGAACTATCACCGTTGGCCGGACTCCTAGACTATGAAGATACAAGATTTAAGACTTCGTCCCGTGTCCGGATGGGACTTTCCTTGGCGTGGAAGGCAAGCTTGGCGATACGAATATGTAGATCTCCTACCGTTGTAACCGACTTTGTGTAACCCTAACCCTATCCGGTGTCTATATAAACCGGAGGGTTTTAGTCCGTAGGATGAACAACAATCATACCATAGGCCAGCTTCTAGGATTTAGCCTCTCTGATCTCGTGGTAGATCCACTCTTGTACTACCCATATCATCAATATTAATCAAGCAGGAGTAGGGTTTTACCTCCATCGAGAGGGCCCGAACCTGGGTAAAAACATCGTGTCCCTTGTCTCCTGTTACCATCCGCCTGGACGCACAGTTCGGGACCCCCTACCCGAGATCCGCCGGTTTTGACACCGACACACACTAATAAACTTCTTGAGGCCAAAAGGAAATATTGGAGAATCAGAGCCAATATTAGATGGGCTCAGCTGGGTGATGAAAACACCAAATTTTTCCATGATATAGCCACACATGTCTTCAGAAGAAATTATATTACTTTCCTAGTCAATACTGATAACCTGATTGTTAATGATCATGAGCAGAAAGCAGCTATTTTGTGGAACTCATTCAAAAACAGGATTGGCACTGCTGGCACATCCCAGATGAACTTCAACATTGATCACCTTCCCAGATCAATTAATCAAGAGGAGTTGGAACAACCTTTCTATATGAAAGAAGTGGATGATATCATTAGTTCTATGCCTAATGACAAATCCCCTGGACCTGATGGTTTTAATGGCATTTTCATGAATAAATGCTGGCATATCATTAAAGAGAGCAACTATAAATTTCTTCAAGATTTCCAATCAGAGAGTGTGGATCTTGCTCCAATTAATACTGCTTATATTGCCCTGATCCCTAAGAAAGAAAACCCTGAAACTCCCAATAATTCCAGGCCCATCTCCTTGGTAAGTATGCCTATCAAAATACTTACTAAGCTTCTTGCAAACAAAGTCCAAAAATGCATCATTCCTGTGATAAGCAAGTACCAATATGGCTTCATCAAAACCAGGAATATTCGGGATTGTCTTGCATGGTGTTTTGAGTACATCCATATGTGCCACAAGTCTAAGAAAGAAATTATCATTTTTCAAAGTAGACTTTGAGAAAGCTTTTGACAAAATCAACTATGGGGCCATTCTTTTCATGCTCAAGCACCTGGGATTTGGAGACAAATGGATTAGATGGATCAATAACATCCTACAGACTGCCTCTGCTTCTGTAATTTTAAATGGTGTACCTAGGAAGAAAATCAATTGTAAATGTGGAGTAAGACAAGGGGACCCTCTCTCCCCTCTTTTATTTGTTATTGCTGCTAAATTGCTACAGATCCTGATCAACCAAGCTTTGCACAATGGCCACATCAATACTCCCATTGAGCAACCTGCTTCCATGTCATACCTTATTGTCCAATATGCTGATGACACCTTAATTATTATGCCAGCTGTGCCTCATCAGATTTCACATGTTATGGAGACTTTAAAGATATTTTCAGATTTCACTGGACTTCAGGTGAATTTCCACAAATCTTCTCTTGTACCCATTAACATCTCTGATGAAAAAGCCACTCAACTTGCTAATATTTTGGGTTGTAAAAAAGAAAGCATGCCTTTCACCTACCTGGGACTGCCAATGGGGTCCACCAGACCAAGAGTTGAGGAGTTCATGCCAATGGTTTCTAGACTAGATAAAAGGTTATCTGGGATTGCAACAATTATGTCATATTCCGGTAGGCTCACCCACCTAAAGGCTATTATCACTACACTACCTATATTTGCAATGTGTTGTATCAGGGTACCCTTCACCATCTTGGATCATTTTGAAAAATCTGGCAGAAGTTTTCTTTTGTATGGTAAGGACATCAATAAATTTGTCAAATGCCTTGTTAAGTGGGAACAAGTTTGCTTACCCAAGGATGCTGGTGGTCTTGGTGTTCTAGATCTTAGAGCACACAACAAAGCATTGTTGACCAAATTCTTGCACAAGTATTTCAATAAAATGGATATCCCATGGGTGCAACTTATTTGGAGCAAGTACTATGGAAATGGTGATTTACCACACTTCCCAACGAGGCTTGGCTCATTCTGGTGGAGAGATTGTTGCTCTATTCTTGACAAGTACAAGAACCTCACAACCTGTTCTGCTGGTATTGGTGACACCATTTCTTTATGGCATGACAAATGGAATGACAATCCAATGAAAGACAGTTTCCCACACCTATACTCATATGCCATAAAAAAAGACATCACACTCCAGAAGGCTTGCATTGAAAGTGAGAAAATAGTATATTCCACCTACCTATGTCTTTTGTGGCTGTCCAACAAAGCACAGAGCTCATGGCCCTCATTAATGATGTGATGAGTAATAGTGAACTTGATACCTGGAAGTTTAAATGGGCCTCTGGACACTACAATGCTAAGAAGGTCTACTTTGAATATTTGGGATGCCCCGAGAAGCTCCCAAGCCTTTCCAATGGATTTGAAAATCTGGTTGCCTACCTAAACAAAAATTCTTTTTCTGGCTAGACAGATTAAACACCAGAGATCTTCTCACCAGGAAAAGCTTCTACATTGAGAGTTCCATCTGTGTGTTATGTGATGGTGAGCCTAATGAATACATGAAACATCTATTTTTCTCATGTGATTTCAGCCAAAACTTTTGGTTATCAATTGGTTTTGAATGGAACACTGATTTGAGATGCAATTATATGCTTATTGAAGCCAGAAACAGAACTCAGATTCGGCCATTTAAAGAATGCCTAATTGCTGGTTGTTGGACCATCTGGAAACACAGAAACAGCATCATCTTTGACAACAAAGAAAGGGATTTGAGCTACTATATTTCCTGTTTCAAGGATCACTTTGGCACCATCATGAAAAGAGTCAGACCTAGTTTAAAGGAGGGAATGCAAAGCTGGTTGGATCATTTGTACATTTTTCTGTTTATGCTACTATCCTTTGTTGTAATCCATCTGTATATAACACCCCCCCAATATCATTGAAAAAAGAGTTAAGTAGGGTTTTTACCCTACTGTGTTTGCTAAAAAACTAATTTATATTGTTTATTTCAAAATAGTTGACAGCTTATTTCCATTGGTAGCTTATTTTCATTCTTCAAATAATGTGCGGAAGATGGTAGACAAAACCTACTACACCGATGGCTCTGAGTTAACTTATCAGGAGAAAAATCATCTGATCACATTTTGTACTGATCTTGAGAATTACAATATCTATTATCAAACTCCTCCACATTATGGTCAATACGTGCCACTAGTGCACGTGTTGAACTACGGCAACATCCATGGAGATGCCATGGTAAGATTTTTTTACTATTACGACATCCGTCCATCTTTTCCATAAATTCTTTTAAAACTTAACTACATTGCTAACTACGAAGTTATTACTATGTTCTTCAACAGAAAATCCCGAAGGATTGTGTGCCTCATCTGATGTATCAGAATGGTCGCCTTGATCACTACAAAAAAAAGACACATCCGTGACATTTTGGGCCGAACGAAATTTTTTTCTGTCATACTTATGACACATCTATGACGATAATTGTGACAAAACCCGGTATCATCATAGATGTGGTGGGGTCCTACTTCTATGACAAAAAATCATGATGTAAAATGGGCTTTTCATCACAGGCGGGCGAGACGCAGCTGCATGACATTCTTTGGGCCGTCCATGACGGAAAAAACCATGGTAAAAGCGAGGGCGAGGAAAATATCGGGGTGTTCCGGTTCACGGTGGGTGGTCGGGGCGGCGATGCGTGTTTCTTCAGACAATCGTCGTCTCCAACGTATCTATAATTTTGATTGCTCCATGCTACTTTATCTATTGTTTTGGACTACAATGGGCTTTATTTTCCACTTTTATATTACTTTTGGGACTAACCTATTAACAGGAGGCCCAGTAATTGTCGTTTTTGCCTATTTCGGTGTTTCAAGAAACGGAATATCAAACGGAGTCCAAACGGAATGAAACCTTCGAACGTGATCTTCTCACCGAACGTGATCCAGGAGACTTGGACCCTACTCCAAGGAGTGCCGAGGCGGTCACGAGGTGGGAGGCGCGCCTGCCACTGGGCGCGCCCGCCTGGGTGGGCCCCCGACGCTCCACCGACGTACTCCTTCCTCCTATATATACCTCACGCACTCTCAACAGATCAGGGATGAGCCAAAAACCTAATTCCACCGCCGTACCTTCCTATATCCACGAGATCCCATCTTGGGGCCTGCTCCGAGCTCTCACGAGGGGGGGCATCCACCATGGAGGGCTTCTACATCATCACCATAGCCCCTCCGATGAAGTGTGAGTAGTTTACTTCAGACCTTCGGGTCCATAGCTAGTAGCTAGATGGCTTCTTCTCTCTTTTTGGATCTCAATACAATGTTCTCCCCCTCTCTCGTGGAGATCTATTCGTTGTAATCTTCTTTTTGCGGTGTGTTTGTTGAGACCGAGGAATTGTGGGTTTATGATCCAGCTTATCTATGGGAAATATTTGATTCTTCTCTGAATTCTTTTATGTATGAGTAAGTTATCTTTGCAAGTCTCTTCGAATTATCCGTTTGGTTTGGCCAACTAGATTGGTAGTTCTTGCAATGGGAGAAGTGCTTAGCTTTGGGTTCAATCTTGTGGTGTCCTTACCAAAGGATGTGAAGGGGTTGCAAGGCACGTATTGTATTGTTGCCATCGAGGATAACAAGATGGGGTATTTATCATATTGCATGAATTTATTCCTCTACATCATGTCATCTTGCTTAAGGCGTCACTTTGTTTTTAACTTAATACTCTAGATGCATCTTTGGATAGCGATCGATGAGTGGAGTAATAGTAGTAGATGCAGAATCGTTTCGGTCTACTTGTCACGGACGTGATGCCTATATACATGATCATTGCCTGGATAACCTCATAACTATGCTCAATTCTGCCAATTTCTGAACTGTAATTTGTTCACCCACCGTAGAATACTTATGCTCTTGAGAGAAGCCACTAGTCAAAACTATGGCCCCCGGGTCTATTCTCATCATATTAATCTCCATCGCTTTATTTACTTGCTTTGCTTTTACTTTTTTACTTTGCATCTTTATACCAAAAATACCAAAAATATTATCTCTATCAGATGTCACTCTCGTAAGTGACCGTGAAGGGATTGACAACCCCTAATCGCGTTGGTTGCGAGGAGCTATCGTTTTGTGCAGGTACGAGGGACTTGTGCATGGCCTCCTATTGGATTGATACCTTGGTTCTCAAAAACTGAGGGAAATACTTACGCTACTTTACTGCATCATCCTCTCCTCTTCGGGGAAATCCAACGCAGTGCTCAAGAGGTAGCAAGAAGAATTTCTGGCACTGTTGCTGGGGAGTCTGCGCAAAAGTCAACATACCAAGTACCCATCACAATCCCTATCTCTCGCATTACATTATTTTCCATTTGTCTCTCGTTTTCCTCTCCCCCACTTCACCTTTGCCGTTTTATTTGCCCTCTCTTTCCCAATTTCCTCCTCTTTTTCCTTTTGCCTTTTGTTTGCTTGTGTGTTAGTTTGCTTGCTTGTCATCATGACTAGTCTCATATCTTCTTCGTTATCTCCCGAGAATGAAGTTCTAAATTTTAAGCAAAGTGAGGGAGAAAATCTAAAAGATGCTTGGTATAGAATTTGCAATGCTAAAAATAGATCTACCAGGAAGCAATCTACTTCAGTTCTTCTTCGTAATTTTTACGTAGGTGCTAATCCTTGGTATAGATATATCCTTGATACCAATACCGGAGGGAATTTCTTGGGTAGCCATACTTTTGATTCTTATAATGCTTTAATAGATTTATTTGGCTCACCTCCTCTTTTGGTTAATGGAACTATGTTAACTTTGGAGCATGTTATGCAAAGGCTCGAAATTATTGAAAACAAAGTTGCTACCATTGAATCCGTTGAAAATCTAGAAAAAGAGATCCATAATCAAATTACTCAATATGGATCTAAGGTAGGAATGACTTTGAAAAATATTAAGGAGAAGGAACCCATGGTTAATGAGAAAATAAATCTAGACTCTACTCGAATCGATAAACTTGAGGGTATCATTCCCAACTTGGGAACCGCCTTTTCTTCTGTAAAGAATACTCCTAGTCCTCCCACTAAAATTGCCAAGTTTATGTATGTTCCTAAAAATAAGGGTGAATCATCTAGTAAGGAAAATGCGGATCTTAAATCTATAAGTATTCATCCCGATCTTTTTACTATCATTAAGGAATCATTTGCTACGAATGAATTTTTCGATCTTGTGCCTAAAAGTTTGATAATTACTGGAAATAAAGCAAATTCTAAAGGAGGAAGATGCCTCATTAAAGAATTGCCTACCAAAGATGGCAATACCTAGATCTATCCTTGTTTTTATGCCTAGCTAGGGGCGTTAAACGATAGCGCTTGTTGGGAGGCAACCCAATTTTATTTTGTGTTTTTTTGTTTTTGCTTCTATTTAGGAATAAATAATCCATCTAGCCTCTGTTTAGATGTGGTTTTATCTTTTAATTAGTGTTTGTGCCAAGTTGGACCTATTGGATCTTCTTGGATGATAGTTATTTGATCTTGCTGTAATTTCCAGAATCTTTGTGCTCAGTGCCCGAATTTTTAAAAATCATCAGAACGTGTTAAAATACTGATTCCAATTGCTGCTGATCAATAAACAAATTTTCCAGGTCTTCTAATTTTGGTAGAATTTTTTTGGTTCCAGAAGTTAGCGTTAGTTACGGATTACTACAGACTGTTCTGTTTTTGACAGATTCTGTTTTGCGTGTGTTGTTTGCTTATTTTGATGAATCTATGGTTAGTAAAATAGTTTACAATCCATAGAGAAGTCGGAATACAGTAGGTTTAACACCAATATAAGTAAAGAATGAGTTCATTACAGTACCTTAAAGTAGTCTTTTGTTTTCTTTCTCTAACGGAGCTCACGTGAATTCTATTGAGTTTTGTGTTGTGAAGTTTTCAAGTTTTGGGTGAATTCTTTTGATGGATTATGGAACAAGGAGTGGAAAGAGCCTAAGCTTGTGGATGCCCATGGCACCCCCAAGATAATACATGGACACCAAAAACTCAAAGCTTGGGGATGCCCCGGAAGGCATCCCCTCTTTCGTCCACTTCCATCGGTAATTTACTTGGAGCTATATTTTTATTCACCAACATGATATGTGTTTTGCTTGGAGCGTCTTGTATTATTTGAGTCTTTGCTTGTTAGTTTACCACAATCATCCTTGATGTACACACCTTTTGAGAGAGCCATATATGAATTAGAATTTGATAGAATAATCTATGTGCTTCACTTATATCTTTTGAGCTTGATAGTTTGCTCATAGTGCTTCACTTATATCTTTTTGAGCGTGATAATTTTTGCTCTAGTACTTCACTTATATCTTTTAGAGCACGGTGGTGGATTTGTTTTAAAGAAAATTGATCTCTCATGCTTCACTTAGATTATTTTGAGAGTCGTTAATAGCGTGGTAATTTTCTTAATGTTAATATACTTGGTGTTCAAGATATGTGAAACTTTCTTTTGAGTGCGTTGAATACTAAGATAAGTTTGATGCTTGATAATTGTTTTGAGATATGGAGGTGATAATATCAAAGTCATGCTAGTTGAGTAGTTGTGAAATTGAGAAATGCTTGTGTTGAAGTTTGTAAGTCCCGTAGCTTGCACGTATGGTTAAAGTTATGTAACAACTTTGAAACATGAAGTGTACCTGGCTAGTGCATCCTTATGAGTGGCGGTCGGGGACAAGCGATGGTCTTTTCCTACCAATCTATCCCCCTAGGAGCATGCGCGTAGTACTTGATTTTTGATGACTTCTAAATTTTTGCAATAAGTATATGAGTTCTTTTGACTAATGTTGAGTCCATGGATTATACGCCTCGACCTTTCCGCCATTGCTAGCCTCTTCGGTACCGTGCATTGCCCTTTCTCACATTGAGAGTTGGCGCAAACTTCACCGGTGCATCCAAACCCCGTGATACGATACGCTCTATCACACATAAACCTCCTTATATCTTCCTCAAAACAGCCACCATACCTACCTATTATGGCATTTCCATAGCCATTCCGAGATATATTGCCATGCAACTTCCACCATCATCATCATGACATACTTTACTTTTGTCATATTGCCATTGCATGATCATGTAGTTGACATCGTATTTGTGGCAAAGCCATCATGCATTATTTTTCATACATGTCACTCTTGATTCATTGCACCATCCCGGTACACCAGCGGAGGCATTCATATAGAGTCATAACTTGTTCTAGTTTCGAGTTGTAATCCTTATGTTGTAATCAATAGAAGTGTGATGATCATCATTATTAGAGCATTGCCCAAATAAAAAAAGAGAAAGGCCAAAAAAAAAGAAAACAAAAGGGCAATGCTACTATCTCTTTTTCCACACTTGTGCTTCAAAGTAGCACCTTGCTCTTCATGTAATGAGTCTCATATTTTGTGCTTCAAAGTAGCACCTTGTTCTTCATGTAATGAGTCTCATATTTTGTGCTTCAAAGTAGCACCTCGTTCTTCATGTAGTGAGTCTCCTATATTGTGCTTCAAAGTAGAACCAAGTTTTCCATATAGTGAGTTTCATAAGTTGTCCTTTTATACAAGTGGGAATTTTTCATTATAGAACTTGGCTTATATATTCCTACGATGGGCTTCCTCAAATGCCCTAGGTCTTCATGAGCAAGCAAGTTGGATGCACACCCACTAGTTTTCTTTTGTTGATCATTCATAGCTCTAGTACATCCGTTGCATGGCAATCCCTACTACTCATGTTGACATCAATTGATGGGCATCTCCATAGCCCGTTGATTATCCTCGTCAATGTAAGACTTTCTCTTTTTTGTCTTCTCCACACAATCCCCATCATCATACTCTATTCCACCCATAGTGCTATATCCATGGCTCACGCTCATGTATTGCGTGAAGGTTGAAAAAGTTTGAGATTATTTAAGTATGAAACAATTGCTTGGCTTGTCATCGGGGTATAGAAGTTGGGAACATCTTTGTGTGACGAAAATGAAGCATAGCCTAACTATATGATTTTGTAGGGATGAACTTTCTTTGGCCATGTTATTTTGAGATGACATAATTATTTTGATTAGTATGCTTGAAGTATTATTATTTTTATGTCAATATGAACTTTTGTCTTGAATCTTTCGGATCTGAATATTCATATCACAGTTAAGAATATTTACATTGAAATTATGCCAAAGTATCACTCCGCATCAAAAATCCTCTTTTTATCATTTACCTACTCGAGGACGAGCAGGAATTAAGCTTGGGGATGCCTGATACGTCTCCAACGTATCTATATTTTTTGATTGCTCCATGCTACTTTATCTATTGTTTTGGACTATAATGGGCTTTATTTTCCACTTTTACATTACTTTTGGGACTAACGTATTAACCGGAGGCCCAGCCTGTAATTGCTGTTTTTTTGCCTATTTCGTTGTTTCAAGAAACGGAATATCAAACGGAGTCCAAACGGAATGAAACCTTCGAACGTGATCTTCTCACCGAACGTGATCCAAGAGATCGGGACCCTACTCCAAGGAGTGCCAGAGGCGGTCACGAGGGTGGGGCGCGCCTCCCACAGGCATGCCCCTCGCTGGTGGGCCCTGACGCTCCACCGACGCATTCTTCCTCCTATATATACCTATGTACCCCCAACAGATCGGGGACGGAGCCAAAAACCTAATTCCACCGTCGTACCTTCCTGTATCCACGAGATCCCATCTTGGGGCCTATTCCGAAGCTCCGCCGGAGGGGGCATTCACCACGGAGGGCTTCTACATCATCACCATAGCACATCCGATGAAGTGTGAGTAGTTTATTTCAGACCATCGGGTCCATAGCTAGTAGCTAGATGGCTTCTTCTCTCTTTTTGGATCTCAATACAATGTTCTCCCCCTCTCTCGTGGAGATCTATTCGATGTAATCTTCTTTTTGCGGTGTGTTTGTTGAGACCGATGAATTGTGGGTTTATGATCCAGCTTATCTATGGAAAATATTTGATTCTTCTCTGAATTCTTTTATGTATGATTAAGTTATCTTTGCAAGTCTCTTCGAATTATCCGTTTGGTTTGGCCAACTAGATTGGTAGTTCTTGCAATGGGAGAGGTGCTTAGCTTTGGGTTCAATCTTGCGGTGTCCTTACCCAGTGATAAAAGGGGTTGCAAGGCACGTATTGTATTGTTGCCATCGAGGATAACAAGATGGGGCATTTATCATGTATCATGAATTTATTCGTCTACATCATGTCATCTGGCTTAAGGCGTTACTCTGTTTTTAACTTAATACTCTAGATGCATGCTGGATAGCGGTTGATGAGTGGAGTAATAGTAGTAGATGCAGAATCGTTTCGGTCTACTTGTCACGGACGTGATGCCTATATACATGATCATTGCTTGGATAACCTCATAACTATTCTCTATTATATCAATTGCTCAACAATAATTTGTTCACCCACCGTAGAATACTTATGCTCTTGAGAGAAGCCACTAGTGAAACCTATGGCCCCCGGGTCTATTCTCATCATATCAATCTCCATCACTTTATTTACTTGCTTTGCTTTTACTTTTTACTTTGCATCTCTATACCAAAAATACCAAAAATATTATATCTATCAGATCTCACTCTCGTACGTGACCGTGAAGGGATTGACAACCCCTAATCGCGTTGGTTGCGAGTAGTTATCGTTTTGTGCAGGTACGAGGGACTTGCGCGTGGCCTCCTACTAGATTGATACCTTGGTTCTCAAAAACTGAGGGAAATACTTACGCTACTATGCTGCATCATCCCCTCCTCTTCGGGAAAAACCAACGCAAGCTTGAGACGTAGCATACACGCACGCGCGTGGGTGCGAGGCATTGGGCTCTAATTGAACCCGAGTGAGGCGTTGGGCTCTAACTGAACCCGAGCTATTGCACTGCAGGCTACGCGTTACTGAACCCGAGCGATCGATCGATGGCTGTTAACTGAACCCGATCGAGCGACTCCTTCGCTACTGCTCCTAATTGAAGCCGATTGATGCTGCCTCTGGATGAACAGTGAGTGTTGTTGGGGGGTTTGGATGAACAGTTGTCGGTGGGAGTGGATGAACAGGACCCTGTGGTGTTGCCTCTGGATGAACAGGACCACGATCGATCGAGCCGGTTGGGGCTGGATGAACAGGACCCCGTGGAGGGCTGGATGAACAGGACCGCCCCGTGGAGGCTGGATGAACAGTAGATGGTGGAGGGCTGGATGAACAGTAGCCCGTGGAGCGGTGGTTGAACAGGAGCCCGTGGAGAGGGCTGGTTGAACAGTAGCCGGTGGAGTAGCGCGTGGTGGAGGTTGGATGAACAGGAGCCCGTGGATGAACAGTCTTAGGTGGAGGCTGGAGGAGGTCGACGGTGGATGAACAGTAGCCCGTGGAGGCTGGAGGGGGTCGGTGGTAGAGATGAACAGTATCCTATGGAGTCCCATTTTGCGGTACGCCACACCCCTCCCGATGAACAGGACCCCCGTTTCGACCGTAGTGCTCCAACACAAGTCTGTTTCCTCCGTTTTGTGGTACGCCAAACCCCTCCTGATCAACAGGACCCTTGTTTTGACCATAGGAGGTCCGTTTCCACCGTTTTGCGGTACGCCAGACCTCTCCTGATGAACAGGATCTTGTTTCGAACGTTGCCGGTCGAACACAAGGCCGTTTCCTCTGTTGTGCGATGCGGCAGGCCTCGTTTCCATCGGCTATTCCGTCCAAGCCGGTTGGCTCCCACGCATTCCGTTGCCTCCCGATGAACAAAATGCATTCCGCTGCCTCCCCATGAACACGACGACGACGCAGTTTCTCCATTTCGACCCAGCCTTGTACACGAGCCCTGGCCGTATGTATGCGCGAGTAGGCGTTCGAGACCCCGCCTGTATGTACGTACGTGGCCGTATTTACTTTCTTGCACCCTGGCCGTTATACGTACGTGTACATGCTATGTGCGCACCTTTACTACGACATGTGTGCGCCTCTACATCGACCAGTATGTACGTACACCTTCGCGGCTAGAATGACAACGCTACATACGCTTCGACCAAGTGGGTCCCGACTGTTAGGCACTTCCTTGCGTGCGAAGATGTAGCTGGTGGGTCCTAGCAGTCAGGGGGCGAATCGTTTTTTTTTTGCCCGGACGCACTTCCTTGCGTGCGAAGATGTAGCTGGTAGGTCCCAGCAGTCAGGGGGAAACATTTTTTCCCCTAATACGGTGGCCCGTCTGGTGGGTCCTGCTGTCAGGTGGAGGAATAATTATTTTCCGTGTAATAAGGAGGCACTTCCTTGTGGCTGCCGTGGACCCAGTTGTCAGCCTCTCCACGTACAGTACTCTTCTGATGGAAGTCGTTCCTTGACCACATTGACCACGCCGCACCGAGAGCACCAAGGCGGTGGACGACGGCGAGGCCTAGGAAGGGGACGACGCGGAGCCGGGAAGACGCGGCATTGGATGCCCACGCGGAGAGGAGTGCGAGGGTTCACTGGTTCGGCTGCGGTGTGAGGCTGCCGTCGCCGCAGAATAACGGGGGGTGTGGGCGAGTAGAGAGATGGCCTGGCCAGTGGTGGGAGTAGTAGGGGGAGGTGAGGCCTGCACGGGAGGCAGGAGCAGGCGGTCTCGCCGGCGCTGGATTTGGCGGCCGGAGCAAGAAGATCAGAGATTGAAGAAACACGACGGCCGTTGGATTGACATCCAACGGTTACGTCTGCTAGAATCGTTTGTTGACGTATATAATAACTAAAAAAATCTTGCATATGCGTCAACTTAATAGGCCCACAAGTCAGACCATTCCCTCTTTTTTTAATAATTTATATATAGCTCACTGCGAGTTCTTATGCAATTTATTGCAGTCCGTTTTTTGGTTGGCTAGGGCCAATTTCGCATATTTCTGTGGGTTCCAAACTATTTTTAATACCGAAATGTCGAGCCAGATTTAAAGCACTTTGAAGATATATTTAAATTAGGTTAATGCCCAGTGAAATAGGAATCTAAAAATCTGAAAAAATTCAGAAATTATAAAGTAATTGCCAATTTGTCATCTGTTTTTATATTTACAACCCATTTCATATTACTTTCAAGATTTGCAGGCATCTTGAAAGAGTTGCATGCCATCAGCGCGTAGAAAAATAAGTAGGCCTGGATTGGGTATTCTTCAGAAAAAATAAACTGGGCTCATTTTCACAAAGAAAAAATAACTGGGCTGGTCACATGGTGAACATAAAATATAAGCCTGGGCTAGACGACCCACAGCCTAGTTCAAACCCTGCTTCGTCTCAATAATAACAAAAAAAATACTGCTCAAGCAGCTACGTCCCAGGTGTCAGTCGATCTTGTGTTGTTCTCTTGTCTATTGACTATATACGCTCACAATGTCGTGGGTCCCAGATGTCAGGAAAACACTAGGAGGAATCATTTTATTTTTCCATACTGGCCGACATGGTGGGCCCGTCTTGTCATCCTCTCCACGCATTTCTGCCGATTCCTGTTGTTTGTTGACCATGTTGACAACGCGAGAGGGCGGCCTTGCAAGCGCAGCAAAGCCTTGCGGAGGGCGCAATGAGGCCTCGGACGTCGGCGTTAACGATTTAGGAGATGGTGGGCGGTGATGCATCTTGTTGAGGTCCAGCCAGCCATGGGAGTCGGAAGCGAAGTGACCCCGGCGCTGGTTTGGTTTTGGCGTTTGGAGGAAGACAGGATGAAGAAACACGACAATCGTAAAAGCAGCAGGAGTACTTAACAACCTTAACTGAAACCAGCAGGGGCACTTAACAACCAAAGCTGAAAGCAGTATGAGTACTTATACAGGTTCAACTGTACAAAGCACGCCTCAAACAGTGCTACTTTGCCTACAGTTAACCAAGGGTGAGGCCGCCAAGCCCCAGGACAAGGCCCAGGCGCCACCCCGCGCATCCACAACCTTCTGAAAGCGGCTTCATCTCGCAATGTGGTCAATAAACAGGATATTCGCTTTAGAGCCATGGACAAGCAGGAACATAATCTTCTGTCCTATTCTCCAAGATGGACGGGCCTTCATTATTTGAGACCACCCATGAATAAGTATCTGTTCACCTCCAAGGGGAATGGAGTAGGTCGACATAAACATCACGTTGTGACCAAGTGCAAGTCTGACCCGGCCATGGTCAGGCATCTGTATAGGAACAATAGAACTGTGCAGTTTCTATTTCAAGAAGATCACAGCTGTAAAACTGTGTATAACCAATTGTTTATGAACAACATATATAACAGAAAAAAGCTCGTACCATAAGTTTCTCGACACTGTTGGACCTGTTCAACGAGTGCAGCGATGCTTTACATATCCCACGTGGCCTTCCACCATTGAAACGCCCCACAAGGACCTCAAGGCGATCAATAAAGTGTAGGAACTTGTGGATGTCGTCCCGATCAACTTGATTGCCATCACTAACAGCCGAGTTGTTACGAGAATAACAAACGAGCAGCACCTTAACTCTGAAAAACCTACACGTGCCACCAATTATAAGAAAATATTAGTTAGAAGTAGCATCTTCATGAGAGATTCGTTGCTACTTCTAAAGTTAAATTGTGATTAGTTAGACAGAATAGGTGTATTAGAAAGTAATCGAGGCAACAAGCAAGAACCAGATACAAAACTAACATGGATGAACAATTGGAACGACGTCGGGGTGGAAGATCGCAGTGAAGATGAGACCAGGTTCTGCTATTTCCATCAACATTCGTGCGCCAACTTTTAGTCAGTAACACTTGAGAAAGTTTATCCAAGTTCGGTCATAAAAAAAGCAGCGATCTTTTTGGTTCATGAACCCAACTTGGAACTTATATCCATGGCTTGTCTTCACTGTGACCATTAAACTGGTGTATTCTGTTATGGCAAGGCCGAGCATCTTGAGTACATGTGTTCTGGCAGAGCAAATAATGCACTGCAGGAAAAATAATATGAGAACACAATGTATTCCCTATACAAATCTAGAAATAACTTCCTCCTTCACGTCAGTGTTGACCATCGTACTGGTATTACCTTTTATCCAAATATAGCAATCCAAATTTCCAAATTAGTCGATAGCATGTTAAAAAAACCCACCCTCCCGGATAGAAAAGAGGATTCTAGGAACATACTGTGCGCGTTTTAAAATCATGTGTTAGGATGAGAAGGAACAAGTGTGGCGTCTCGCCAAGGGCGCAGAAACCTGTAGGGTCCTTGCACTTGGGGCACTACAAATGAAACACACTAGATTCAGTAGGAAGAAAATTGCGTCAACGGCGGCGGTTGCCATCCTAGGATTACCTGCAACCAAGGGACTTGGATTTATCGGGGATGGATGAAGAATTCGTACCTGGTTCTCCATGAGAAAACCCAATGCAATCGCCAAGCGGGGGTTTTCTCTGAAGAAGCAGACGAGGGAGAAGAGGATTCAGGCCCAGTGAAATATTGCCGCTTCATCCGTCCAACTTACTGCTAAAGCTGGAAAGGGGGGGTTGTGATTTGATGGCTCATTGGGCATTACTGCGGCGCTACGACCGGGGTGTGTCTGTCGGATGTGGGGTTTCGGCAAACCCTTAAGGTTCAAACACTGGGGTGCGCGCGAAGTCTCTCCGTCCTGCCGATCTACGCTCTAGCTCGCTAAGATCTCGCGGACGAACTCGACAAACTCGCAACACAGAAAGACACGAGGTTTATACTGGTTCGGGCCACCGTTGTGGTGTAATACCCCATTCCAGTGTGGTGGTGGTGGATTGCCTCTTGGGCTGATGATGAATAGTAAAAGGGAAGAACAGCCTCCTGAGGTTGAGGTGTTCTTGTTCTTGTGTAGTTGAGGATGATCTGAACCAGTTCGGGGTCAGTTGCCTCCTACTGTGCTGGCTAGTCCTATTTATAGAGGCCCTGGTCCTCTTACCAAATATCGAGCGGGAAGGGAGCCAACAACAGCGGGCAAATTTGAAGGGGGACAGCTAGTACAAGCTATCCTGACAAAAGCGGTCTTCTCCTGCGAAAAGCTCTGGGGTGACGCCGTCTTGGGCTCCACGATGACCTCCGCCTTGCCGTCCTCCTGGTATTGGTCTCGTTGCACTAATATGGAAACCTTTGCATGATGCCTCGGTACTCTTCGCCTGCGCTGGCCTCCTTAACACCAAAGAGGAAATAGGGACGCTGCACGCGCTGGCGCCCGCCTGGCACCGTTCGTCATGGCTCACGTCACGGGAGCCTCGTGAGGTTTGCATCGCCTTGATATCTCCGCTCCTCGTGATCCTGCCTGGCTAGGCCACTCCAGAGAAGGTCTTGCGTCATCCGCCTCGCGAATCTTGGACCCTCGCGAGGGTCTTGGGTGCCTTGTTGACGAAGATGGGACGTACGGCCTGCTGCTTGGCCATGCTGTGGGCCGCAGGCAGGCAAGTCTGGGGACCCCCGTTCCCAGAACGCCGACAGTAGCCCCTGGGCCCAAGGTGTGCTCGGGCTTGGCTTCGCGGCGAAGCCAAGGGTTATGTTCGGAGCATCACGGGCCCAAAATGCCAGCGGCCTCGGTCGACGCATGGCGGTTGATTGGACATGGGCGTCTTCCCTTCCCCACGCTGCCTCGGCAACTGCACGACTTGACAAGTGCCTGCGACATGCAAGGAAAACCATCATTACCTGCGATCGTGGGAGACGCCGGTTGGCCTTCTCTTGCTATAGGGGAGGGTGGCAGAGCCCCCATTGCCCATCTCTTCCTCGATTGCTTGCTTCTCTGCTCCATTGCTTGCAGTGCCATCGATGGCGCCACGAAAGAAGTTCTCTGCCGCCGAGAAAGGAAAGGCCCCTCGCGAGGGCCCCGGTTCCCCGGCGCCCAAGCGCGGCCGCGGCCGTCCGCGCAAGCACGCCGCGACCCCCGCCGTGGCCCACCGTCGAGGTGGCGCCGCGGCACGCGGAGGGGATCGTCCCATCCATGGTGGTTCAGCCGATGAGGGGAGGCGCGCGATGGTGGCGCGGCCTCCCCGCCTGCGCTTCCATTCGGCTGAGGTGTTGCCGGAGTTCGTTGTCTGGTCGGAGAGCCCGGCCGGCAACTGGCTCTAACTTCTGCGCCTCTTCGCCGGCGAACTGCCGGCCTCTGGCCCGGGCGGGCTCTGGCTGCAGGCGGATGGCTGCTGCAGCAGGGCCTCTTGGGTTGCGGTTGAGACATCCGCCGCGGGAAACATAGCCCTGGCCCGCGGCTGGCATACGTTCGCCCGCGTGCGGCCTGGGCAGGCGGTGCACCCTCCACTTCAGGTACGATGGTGAACCGACCCTCTATGTGAGGTTCAGGGAAGATGGTCGCCGCGTGATACGTCTCCAACGTATCTATAATTTTTGATTGCTCCATGCTACTTTATCTACTGTTTTGGACTATATTGGGCTTTATTTTCCACTTTTATATTATTTTTGGGACTAACCTATTAACCGGAGGCCCAACCCAGAATTGTTGTTTTTTGCCTATTTCAGTGTTTCGAAGAAACGGAATATCAAACGGAGTCCAGACGGAATGAAACCTTCGGAAACGTGATTTTCTCACCGAACGTAATACAGGGTACTTGGACCCTACTCCATGGAACAAAAGAGGTGGTCACGAGGGTGGAGGGCGCGCCCCCCCTAGGGCGTGCCCCCTGCCTCGTGGGCCCCCTGTTGCTCCACCGACGTACTCCTTCCTCCTATATATACCTATGTACCCCCAAACGATCAGAACAGGAGCCAAAAACCTAATTCCACCACCGCAACTTCATGTATCCACGAGATCCCACCTTGGGGCCTGTTCTGGAGCTTCACCGGAGGGGGCATCCACCACCGAGGGCTTCTACATCATCACCATAGCCCCTCCGATAAAGTGTGAGTAGTTTAATTCAGACCTACGGGTCCATAGCTAGTAGCTAGATGGCTTTTTCTCTCTTTTTGGATCTCAATACAATGTTCTCCCCCTCTCTCGTGGAGATCTATTCGATGTAATCTTCTTTTTTCGGTGTGTTTGTTGAGACCGATGAATTGTGGGTTTATGATCCAACTTATCTATGAATAATATTTGAATCTTCTCTAAATTCTTTTATGTATGATTGGTTATCTTTGCAAGTCTCTTCGAATTATCCGTTTGGTTTGGCCAACTAGATTGGTAGTTCTTGCAATGGGAGAAGTGCTTAGCTTTGGGTTCAATCTTGCGGTGTCCTTACCCAGTGACAGATAGGGTTGCAAGGCACGTATTGTATTGTTGCCATCGAGGAACAAGATTGGGTTTTTATCATATTGCATGAATTTATCCCTCTACATCATGTCATCTTGCTTAAGACGTTACTCTGTTTTTAACTTAATACTCTAGATGCATGCTGGATAGCGGTCGATGAGTGGAGTAATAGTAGCAGAATCTTGAGAATCGTTTCGGGTCTACTTGTCTCGGACGTGATGCCTATATACATGATCATACCTAGATATACTCATAACTATGCTCAATTACATCAATTGCTCAACAGTAATTTGTTCACCCACCGTAGAATATTTATGCTCTTGAGAGAAGCCACTAGTGAAACCTATGGCCCCCGGGTCTATTCTCATCATATCAATCTCCATCACTTTAATATTTTTTTGGTTTTTACTTTGCCTTTTACTTTTTACTTTGCATCTCTATATCAAAAATAACAAAAAATATTATTTATCATCTCTATCAGATCTCACTCTCGTAAGTGACCGTGAAGGGATTGACAACCCCTAATCGCGTTGGTTGCGAGGAGCTATCGTTTTGTGCGGTCTGAGGGACTTGTGCATGGCCTCCTACTGGATTGATACCTTGGTTCTCAAAAACTGAGGGAAATACTTACGCTACTTTGCTGCATCATCCTCTCCTCTTCGGGGAAATCCAACGCAGTGCTCAAGAGGTAGCAAGAAGAATTTCTGGCACTGTTGCTGGGGAGTCTGCGCAAAAGTCAACATACCAAGTACCCATCACAATCCCTATCTCTCGCATTTACATTATTTGCCATTTGCCTCTCGTTTTCCTCTCCCCCACTTCACCCTTGTCGTTTTATTCGCCCTTCCTCCGTTCAATCTTGTGTTACCATGTGCCTTCTTCCTGCTTGCATCTTTGCTTGCTAAGAGTTTATGGATCCTCATCCACTTGCTAATCTCTTTAAGATATCCAATTATGATGAACCTTTTGCTAGTGAGTTGAGTGCACTAGATTATCTTTATGAAGTTTTGCCTGAATTTCATGAATCTAAAAATTGTGATAAAGTACTTTATGAAAAGATTCATGATAGGTCTTTGAATAAAAAGCATGATTGCAATGATTTTATTATAAATTCTATTGATGTAAATTGTGCTAATAATATGCAAAACCCTGATTGGGGTGATTCTTATGATCTTGAAAATTTATTTAATCCCGATGATGAATATGAGATTGATAATATTGTTTGCAATAATATTGATAGTAGGTTTGGAAGAGTTTTAACTTTAGATCCCACATATTTGGATAATGTTCAATCTTATGAAGTTTTTGATAAAAGTGGGTTTGGAGAGGTCATGACTTTAGTTAATATTAATCCCACTATTTCGGAAGAGTGTCAACTTTGCATGCATGTGGATCGTGTTGAGAATATGTTTTGAGATAGCTATATTGTTGAATTTTCTTATGATCCTACATGTAATTATTATGAGTGAGGAAAATATGGTTGTATAAATTTTCATGTTACTAAATTACCTCTCGTCATGTTGAGACTGCTATCGTCTCTTTCTTCTTCCTTGCATATGCTAGTTTTTGCTTGCCTTGCAAATTTGTTTGCTTATAATATGCCTATGCATAGGAAGTATGTTATACTGAGATGTGTTTGTCACGTGTTTCACGATGCTCTCTTTGTGCTTCAATTCTTGTCTTTCATGTGAGCATCATTAAAATTATCAATGCCTAGCTAGGGGCGTTAAACGATAGCGCTTGTTGGGAGGCAACCCAATTTTATTATTAGTTTTTTTGCTTTTGCTTCTGTTTAGGAATAAATATTACATCTACCCTCAGTTTAGATGTGGTTTTATGTTTTAATTAGTGTTTGTGCCAAGCTAGACCTATTGGATCTTCTTGGATGATAGTTATTTGATCTTCCTATAATTTCCAGAAACTTTGCGCTCAGTTCCCGAATTATTAAAAATCACCAGAACGTGATAAAACACTGATTCTAATTGCTGCTGATCAATAAACAAATTTTCTAGGTCGTATAATTTTGGTAGATTTTTTTGAGTTCCAGAAGTTTGCGTTAGTTACAGATTACTACAGGCTGTTCTGTTTTTCGTGTGTTGTTTGCTTATTTTGATGAATCTATGGCTAGTAAAATAGTTTATAATCCATAGAGAAGTTGGAATACAGTAGGTTTCACACCAATATAAATAAAGAATGAGTTCATTAAAGTACCTTAAAGTAGTCTTTTGTTTTCTTTCTCTAACGGAGCTCACGAGATTTCTATTGAGTTTTGTGTTGTGAAGTTTTCAAGTTTTGGGTGAATATTTTTGATGGATTATGGAACAAGGAGTGGCAAGAGCCTAAGCTTGGAGATGCCTATGGCACCCCCAAGATAATCCAAGGACACCAAAAATTCAAAGCTTGGGGATGCCGGAAGGCATCCCTCTTTAAATCTACTTCCATCGGTAATTTACTTGGAGCTATATTTTTATTCACCACATGATAAGTGTTTTGCTTGGAGCGTCGTGTATTATTTGCGTCTTTGCTTGTTAGTTTACCACAATCATCCTTGCTGTACACACCTTTTGAGATAGCCATACATGAATAGGAATTTGATAGAATACTCTATCTGCTTCACTTATATCTTTTGAGCTTGATAGTTTTGCTCATAGTGCTTCACTTATATCTTTTGAGCATGATAATTTTTGCTCTAGTGCTTCACTTAGATCTTTTAGAGCACGGTGGTGGATTTTTTTAAAGAAACTATTGATCTCTCATGCTTCACGTAGATTATTTTGAGAGTCGTTAATAGCATGGTAATTTGCTTAAAATTAATATACTTGGTATTCAAGATATGTGAAACTTTCTTTTGAGTGCGTTGAATACTAAGAAAAGTTTGATGCTTGATAATTGTTTCGAGATGTGAAGATGGTGATATTAGAGTCATGCTAGTTGAGTAGTTGTGAATTTAAAGAATACTTGTGTTGAAGTTTGTGATTCCCGTAGCATGCATTATGGTGAACCGTTATGTGATGAACTCGGAGCATGATTTATTTATTGATTGTCTTCCTTATGAGTGGCGGTCGGGGACGAGCGATGGTCTTTTCCTACCAATCTATCCCCCTAGGAGCATGCATGTAATACTTTGCTTTGATAACTTCTAGATTTTTGCAATAAGTATATGAGTTCTTTATGACTAATGTTGAGTCCATGGATTATACGCACTTTTTCCCATCCTTCCACCATTGCTAGCCTCTCTAATACCGCGCACTTTCCGCCGGTATCATACACCCACCATATATTTTCCTCGAAACAGCCACCATACCTACCTATCATGGCATATCCATAGCCATTCCGATATATATTGCCATCAACTTTCCACCGTTCTGTTTATTATGACACGCTCCATCATTGTCATATTGCTAGCATGATCATGTAGTTGACATCGTATTTGTGGCAAAGCCACCCTTCATAATTCTTTCATACATGTCACTTATGAATCATTGCATATCCCGGTACACCACCGGAGGCATGCATATAGAGTCATATTTTGTTCTAAGTATTGAGTTGTAATTGTTGAGTTGTAAGTAAATAAAAGTGTGGTGATCATCATTATTAGAGCATTGTCCCAAGTGAGGAAAGGATGATGGAGACCATGATTCCCCCACAAGTCGGGATGAGACTCCGGACGAAAAATAAAAAAATGAAAAAAGAAAGAGGCCATAAAAAAGAGAAAAGGCCCAAAAAAATGAGAGAAAAAGAGAGAAGGGACAATGCTACTATCCTTTTACCACACTTGTGCTTCAAAGTAGCACCAAGATCTTCATGATAGAGAGTCTCTCATTTTGTCACTTTCATATACTAGTGGGAATTTTTCATTATAGAACTTGGCTTGTATATTCCAATGATGGGCTTCCTCAAAAGCCCTAGGTCTTCGTGAGCAAGCGAGTTGGATGCACACCCACTTGGTCTCTTTTGTTGAGCTTTCATATACTATATCTCTAGTGCATCCGTTGCATGGCAATCCCTACTCACTCACATTGATATCTATTGATGGGCATCTCCATAGCCCGTTGATACACCTAGTTGATGTGAGACTATCTTCTCCTTTTTGTCTTCTCCACAACCACCATTCTATTCCACATATAGTGCTATATCCATGGCTCACGCTCATGTATTGCGTGAAGATTGAAAAGTTTTGAAAATGTGAAAGTATGAAACAATTGCTTGGCTTGTCATCGAGGTTGTGCATGATTTAAATATTTTGTGTGGGGAAGATGGAGCATAGCCAGACTATATGATTTTGTAGGGATAACTTTCTTTGGCCATGTTATTTTGAGAAGACATAATTGCTTAGTTAGTATGCTTGAAGTATTATTATGTTTATGTCAATATGAACTTTTATCTTGAATCTTTTGGATCTGAATATTCATACCACAATTAAGAAGATTTACATTGAAATTATGCCAAAGTATCACTCCGAATCAAAAATTCTCTTTTTATCATTTACCTACTCGAGGACAAGCAGGAATTAAGCTTGGGGATGCCTGATACATCTCCAACGTATCTATAATTTTTGATTGCACCATGCTACTTTATCTATTGTTTTGGACTATATTGGGCTTTATTTTCCACTTTTATATTATTTTTGGAACTAACCTATTAACGGAGGCCCAGCCAGTAATTGTTGTTTTTGCCTATTTTAGTGTTTCAAGAAAGCGGAATATCAAACGAGTCCAAACGGAATGAAACCTTCGGAAACGTGATTTTCTAACCGAACGAGATCCAGGAGACTTGGACCCTACTCCAAGGAACAAAAGAGGCGGTCACGAGGGTGGGGGGCGCGCCCCCTGCCTCGTGGGCCCCCTGTTACTCCACCGACGTACTCCTTCCTCCTATATATATACCTACGTACCCCTAAACGATCAGAACAGGAGCCAAAAACCTAATTCTACCGCCGCAACTTCCTGTATCCATGAGATCCCATCTTGGGGCCTGTTAGGAGCTCATGGGAGGGGCATCCACCATGGAGGGCTTCTACATCATCACCATAGCCCCGATGAAGTGTGAGTAGTTTACTTCAGACCTACGGGTCCATAGCTAGTAGCTAGATGGCTTCTTCTCTCTTTTGGATCTCAATACAATGTTCTCCCCTCTCTCATGGAGATCTATTCGATGTAATCTTCTTTTTTGCGGTGTGTTTGTTGAGATCGATGAATTGTGGGTTTATGATCCAGCTTATCTATGAATAATATTTGAATCTTCTCTGAATTCTTTTATGTATGATTGGTTATCTTTGCAAGTCTCTTCGAATTATCCGTTTGGTTTGGCCAACTAGATTGGTAGTTCTTGCAATGGGAGAAGTGCTTAGCTTTGGGTTCAATCTTGCGGTGTCCTAAACCAGTTCTAGAAAGGGTTGCAAGGCATGTATTGTATTGTTGCCATCGAGGATAACAAGATGGGTTTTTATCATATTGCAAGAATTTATCCCTCTACATCATGTCATCTTGCTTAAGGCGTTACTCCGTTTTTAACTTAATACTCTAGATGCATGTTGGATAGTTGTCGATGAGTGGAGTAATAGTAGTAGATGCAGAATTGTTTCGGTCTACATGTCTCGGACGTGATGCCTATATACATGATCATACCTAGATATACTCATAACTATGCTCAATTCTGTCAACCTCTCAACAGTAATTTGTTCACCCACCGTAGAATATTTATGCTCTTGAGAGAAGCCACTAGTGAAACCTATGGCCCCCGGGTCTATTCTCATCATATCAATCTCCATCACTTTAATACTTGTTTGGTTTTTACTTTGCCTTTTACTTTTTACTTTGCATCTCTATATCAAAAATACCAAAAAAATATTATTTATCATCTCTATCAGATCTCACTCTCGTAAGTGACCATGAAGGGATTGACAACCCCTAATCACGTTGGTTGCGAGGAGCTATCGTTTTGTACAGGTACGAGGGACTTGTGCGTAGCCTCCTACTGGATTGATACCTTGGTTCTCAAAAACTGAGGGAAATACTTACACTACTTTGCTGCATCATCCTATCCTCTTCGGGGAAATCCAACGCAGTGCTCAAGAGGTAGCACGGCGCCGGGTGCTGCCCCGAGACGAACGACGGTGAGGAGGTGCTCGGCCTTGGTGATGGCCACGATGAGGACGAGGGCGAGCCTGCCCTCGGCGGCGACCGCATCTCCTGATGAGGACATGTACCTAGGGTAGGGTCACAGGCCTGACCTAAATACCCTCCCCAAGGACATCACTCTAAAGCCAGCAGCATTCGAGGGATACCATCATCCACTCGACCAATAACATCTCCACTCGGAAGAATCAAGGACACTCGACCGTAACAAGAAACACTCGACGGACAGAAGACCTAAAGTCACTTTGCGCAGCAACGGTCGGACATTAACCCCTAGACTTAATAGCCATTTATAGCACTTTATTACGGACGTTACCAGTAACGTCACCCTCTAGATGTACCTTAAATCCCTTGTAACGTGGGCTAGTTGGGGTCCTGGCGCACTCTATATAAGCCACCCCCCTCCACAGGAACAAGGGTTGGCACCCCCTGTAACACACACGCATATAATCCAGTCGACCGCCTCCGGGCACCGAGACGTAGGGCTGTTACTTCCTCCGAGAAGGGCCTGAACTCGTAAAACTCGTGTGTACAACTTCTTCATAGCTAGGATCTTGCCTCTACATACCCACCCCCTATTCTACTGTCAGACTTAGAACCACGACAGTTGGCGCCCACCTTGGGGCAGGTACCTTAGCGATTTGTTGGAGAAGTTGCAAATTTTTTCGATCCCCATCAACATGGTTTCGGGCGGAGGATTGGCCGAGGGCTGGGAGATCCGTCTCGGCGCACCCGTGTTCGTCGCCGTCGACTCCGCTTGGCTCCAAGAGGCTCCACTCGGCGTTGAGGCGCTCCCCGTCCGTGGGGTGACGCACTTTCGCGCATGCGTTCGCGGCGTCCTCCTGGGGCAGCCGTCGACCCAGTATCGGTCGGTTTTCGTGGCGTCTTCATCCCCCGCCGCTCGGGGGCGTAAGTGTTCTGGCCGGTCGCGGCTCCAGCGATGGGTGAGGCACGCGGTGGCTCGCTAGTCGGCCACACCACAAGTCGCAGCAATCGAGCCCGAGGAAACTCTCTACGGCCTGTTCGACTGGCTCCGTTGAGACTGCATCCGAGTGCGACAGCAGTGACCCTGCGGCGGAAGTCTTGATGGTCGACGGACCATGCAGTCCACCTGGCTTCCCCCGTGGCGATGGTGGTGATGGCAGTGGTGATCCGTCACGCGTCCATGACGAGTATTGCCCCGAGCCCCTGTCTTCGCAGCGGAGGGAAGAGCTGCGTCGCCGTAACATGGATGCGCTTCACACTCCTATCGTCGGAGAAACCCCCAAGGCCCAGGCCTTGGAGGAAGCGCGCCTGGCCAACTTGGCTGAGCGCACTCGACTGGAGAACCTCAAGCACGCACTCGACGAGCGTGCTCGGCAGCAATTCCTCGAGTCGATCGGCGACAGCTTTTTCCACCTCCAACTCAGGTATATCGAACTCCGATTCAGAATCTCACAACTGCAGCCCGAGTAGCGGAGTCGATTCAACCTTCCCAGTCAGAAGCTGGCAGAGGTTTGATGCAGATCAGGGCTTTACTCCGGGCAGCGGGAGAACAAAATACAGCAGTGTCACAGTCGCGGAATAGGATTCATAGCTGATCCGTTGTAGCAGACACAGTTCAGTCGGCTCACAGCCCAAGATCGCCCCAAGGCGTGAGGGACATGGAGACCGACGAGATCAATACAGAAACCATGAGCAGTATGATCACCGACTCGACCACGATGATCGTCGTCAAGTGCCCACACCTCCTCCAAGGAGTGGATCATACGCACCTCGGCAACACGATGGCAGACGCCCTCATAGTGGTGGGCGAAGGATTCCAGGCGACCCCCGGGAGCCAGGCTTTGACGCGATATCCATTCTTGTTCAAGGTCTGGTTGACAGGAACATGGCACACAGAGATGGCCGCGATAGGGATTATCCGACTGACAGCAGAGTGCATGTTTCAGGTCCCGAGTGTTTCAGCAGAGCCATCAGGGCTGCAGTGATTCCTCCCAACTTCAGGTTAGCGACTGGAGTCAGCAACTTCACTGGTGAATCCAAGCCTGACACTTGGCTTGAGGATTACCGAGTGACTGTTCACATCGGTGGCAGCAATGATGCAGTGGCCATGAAGCACCTTCCTTTGATGTTGGAGGGCTTGGCCAGAGCGTGGTTGAATCAGTTGGCGCCAGGCAGCATTTATAGTTGGGAGGAACTCGCTCCAGTGTTTGTTAGGACATTTGAAGGTACATGCAAATGGCCAGCAGGGCTAACAGAGCTCCAATCTTGTGTGTAGAAGCCGAATGAAACTTTGAGAGATTATATCCAGAGAAGGATCACGTTGCACCACACGGTGGAAAATGTGTCAGAGATCACCAAGCAGTTTGTGTCTTCAAGGAAGGCGTCAAGTATCAAGAGTTGAACCTGAAGTTCGATCGGACCAGAGATATGTCTCTGAGTCGAATGATGGAGATTGCCACCAAGTACGCCAATGGTGAAGAGGAGGATCGGCTCAGGAGTGGCAAGCACAAAACAGTCGCCCACGAAACTGGAGGAGGTAACTCCAGTCGGAAGCAGAAGCACAAAGCTGAGCTAGCTACTCCTGGAGAAGCCTTAGCCGTGACTCAAGGAAAGTTCAAGGGGAAGCCCAAAGGGCCATGGAACCCCAAGAAAGTAAAAGATCAAGATGGAAATGATGTGTTGGATTTACCATGACACATTCACACCAAAAAAGATGAAGAGGGTATTCTCATGTACCCGAAACATACCACTCGACAGTGTCGGCTCCTGATCCAGTAGTTCCGAGAGAAACAGCCAAAAGAAAAGGAAAAAGAATCAGACAAAGTTGAAGACAAAGAGGAAAGTGATGATGGTTACCCCCATGTCAATCCCACTCTGATGATTTTTGCTGATGTTAAGAGCAAAAGTTGACTGAAATTCATCAACATAGAAGTAAACATGGTCGCTCCGGTGACACCCAGTTATCTGAAGTGGTCTCAGATGGCCATTACATTCGATCAATCCGACCACCCAGCACACATAGCCACCCCTGGGAGGCAAGCGCTGATGGTCGACCCAGTCGTTGAAGGCAGTCGGTTGACTAAAGTTCTGATGGACGGTGGCAGTGGCCTGAATATACTATATGCGGAGACCTTGAAGGAATGGGCATTCCGATGTCCAGGCTCAGTGAAAGCAATATGAGTTTCCATGGAGTTATCCCTGGCAAGAAGGCTGGGTCACTCAGCCAAATCGCCCTCGATGTGGTTTTCGGTGATTCTAAGAATTACCGCAAAGAAAAGTTGACATTGAAGTCGTGGATTTCTAGAGTGCTTATCACGCTATTCTGGGCATGCCGGCTTATGCACGTTTTATGGCTCGACCATCTTATGTGTACCTCAAATTGAAGATGCCTGGCCCCAAAGGAGTGATCACTATCACTGGCAATCAAAAGAAGGCAGAAGAGTGCTTCCAGAAAGGCTCAAAGATCGCTGATGCACAAATGGTAGTAGTGGAATTGCAGGAGTATCAGAAAAATGCAGATCCGAGTGATCTGTTGCGAGCTAAAGCCTACCACAGATTCAGCATTTCAGTCGTCTGGTGAAACGAAGCCGATTCACATTCACCCGACCGATCCCAATGCTGCTCTGACCCATATTTCGACAACACTCGACTCCAAATAGGAAGAGATGCTCATCCAGTTCCTCCATGAGAACTGGGACATCTTTGCATGGAAACCTTCTGACATGCCAGGAGTTTCCAGGGGGCTGGCTGAGCACCGTTTGCGAGTCGACCCAAAGGTGAAACCAGTTAAAGAACATCTTCGACGGTCCACCGTTCAGAAGAGAAAAGCAATTGGTGAAGAAGTAGCTCGGCTCCTAGCAGCTGAGTTTATCCGAGAGATTTACCACTCCGAGTGGCTAGCCAATGTTGTCATGGTCCCCAAGAAAGACAATTCACTTTGCATGTGCATTAACTTCAAGCATAACAATCGAGCCTGCTCGAAAGATCACTTTCCTCTCCCCCGCATCGACCAGATAGTCGACTCGACTGTGGGGTGCGAGCGCTTGTCCTTTTTGGACACTTATTCCGGGTATCATCAGATCCGACCGTATGGACCCGATGAGATAAAAACATCTTTCATCACTCCATTTGGGTGCTTCTGTTACATCACCATGCCATTCGGCCTGAAGAACGCTGGAGCCACATTCATGAGGATGATTCAGAAGTGTTTACTCACTCAAATCAGAATGTGGAATCATACATGGATGATATTGTTGTCAAGTCACGTAAAGGTTCCGACCTGCTGGCTGACCTTGCCGAAACTTTTGCCAACCTCAGAAGGTATGATATCAAGCTTAATCCATCAAAGTGCACATTCGGAGTTCCAGGCAGAAAATTACTCGGTTTCCTCGTTTCCGAACAGGGGATCGACGCTAATCCAGAAAAAGTTGGTGCCATTCTCCGAATGAAACGCCCCTGCGTGTGCACGATGTCCAGAAGCTTACTAGTTGTTTGGCCGCCTTAAGTCGATTCATTTCTCGCCTCGGTGAAAAGGCATTGCCTCTTTAACGACTGATGAAGAACTCTGATAAGTTCGAGTGGACTCTTGAAGCTGATGCAGCATTTGCAGAGCTCAAAGCCCTGCTTTCCACCCAGCCGGTGCTTGCTGTCCAAATCAGCGAAGAGCCTTTACTGCTTTACATTGTAGCCACTGGACAAGCCGTCAGTACAGTACTTACGGTCGAGCGGGAAGAAGAAGGAAAAGCCTATAAAGTTCAGCGCCCAGTATATTATGTTTCTGAAGTTCTGACTCCGTCAAAACAAAGATATCCACATTATCAGAAGCTTGTTTATGGGATTTATATGACCACGAAGAAGGTTGCACACTATTTCTCTGACCACTCCATTATAGTCGTCAGCGACGCTCCATTATGAGAAATTCTAAACAACAGAGATGCAACTGGTCAAGTGGCAAAGTGGGCAATTGAACTCCTTCCCTTGGATATCAAGTTTGAGGCAAAGAAAGTGTCGGGGAGGCTGATCGTACCCGCGGACACCTATGGGGCCGGCGGACCGGGCCCCTTGTGGTTCGGAGGGGGGCAGAGATCGCACGAAGAGCGGATCGAGGCGAGGCACACGAGCAGTTTACCCAGCTTCGGAGCTCTCCGGAGAGATAAAACTCCTACTGCTGCTTGTTTGATCTATTGTGTTCTTGCTAGGGAGCAATGCGAGCCACAAAACCTAGCTTGAGTGTGTCTAGTCTATGGCCAGTCGAATGAACCGAACAAGCCGAACCTGCGGAACCTCGCCAACCCTTTCTACGTTGCACCCGGGCCTCCTTTTATATGCTCAAGGGGTCTCCGACAGGTGGCAACATAGACGAGGGTACAAATGTAAAAACAGGAGTTGGTACACCTACTTGAGCGATTATGCGATGCAAAATACCTAACTCGGCGGCAAGGGACAAAGGCAATAAATGCCCGTCGTTGTCGCCCAAACAGTGTAACAGGGGCCGTCAGGTGCGCCTCCGCTCGCCACGATGGCGAGCCTGTCAGCGCCGCTTATCGCTACTGTCCGCTGGCTGCACAGCCGCTTTCGACAGCAGCGCGCGCAGCGGTCCCATGGCGACCGCGTCATTTGGGTGAGCTGGAGCGGAGACGGAGAGAGGTTGCATGCCGCGGCAAGCGCCTTGCCACGGCCGAATCCTTTGTCGCGCCCGGAGACTTGTCGCGCTCCGAGCCTTCCCGGCATGCTTATCTTGTCGGGGCCTTGTCTTCTGCGTGCCTGGAGTGGCCTTCCCGACAAGCTCCTCTTGTCGGGGCCTTGTCTTCGTGCCTAGAGAGGCCTTCCCGGCAAGCTCCTCTTGCCGGGGTCTTGTCTTCTGAAAGGCTGCGGAGGGTCTTGGCGGACGCCCGGCGAGGCTTGCCACGGGGACGCTGTGTTGCCCGTGCACAAGTTCGAGTACTAAGGTACCCCTACTTTAGTACACCGACAGGAGCCCCAGTGCAGGCCATACACGGTGCCGAAGCTGTTGGGCGAGGCCCAAAACAGGCTGCGAACGCAGCGGCCTGGGTCCAAACCAAACCCACTCCGTGTCTGCCGCGTTCCCCGTAGCAGCCGCGTCCAATTGCGGCGTCGTGGGGAAGTGGGCGGCGTGCGGGGTCGCTTCACCCGTCGCCTCAGTTCTGCATCCCCGCCACGTGGTTCCCATGCTCTTGGGGTCGCGGACGGTGGAAGTGGAAAACTGGGCCGTTACGAGCCGAGGCAGCAGGTTGGCTCCGATTCCCTGCTCTTCCTGTGCCCTGATTTGCCGAGCGAGGCGGTCGAGCCCCCACCTTGCTTCCTCAAAAAGAGCGGAAGGGGAGTGTAGAAGCCCGCACTCTCCCATCTCCTCCTTTCCTCAGTTTCTGCTCCCCTTTCTCTCATTTGTCATGGAGAAAAGGAACCTTGGTTCTTCATCGGTGGCGGCGAGGGTCGCCACAGACAGCGCCCCTCCCAACCCCACGCCCGGGGTGGCAGAACCGCCACAAGGGGAAGAGGGAGGCGAGGTCGTGGGCAGGTCGAGGCGCTCGGGAAGAGGCGGACGGGCGGCGCGCTGCCTCCGCTTCCGCCGGGCGGTTCCTCCTCCTGGTGGTCCATCTGAGGGACGACCCTTGCGAAGTTCTTCGTCCGAGGCTGCGCCGGGCGCCTCGTCGTCGCCTCCGGCTTCCAGCTCCGTCATGGCGCGATGGAGTCGGATCCGCCGAGACTTGAGGCGCACATGAGGGGCTGTGGAATCCAGCGGCATGCGAGTCCGTGTTGTATTCCCAGCCCCTAATGTGATGTATCTCGATCGTGGGTGGAAGGCGTTCACTCGCATCCACGGCACGATGGCGGGGTTTACCCTCCATTTTAAGTTAATGGAGGGTGATCTCCTCTCCGTCAAGGTCTTGAGGATCTCGGTACTCGGGCGAAGTGCTGCGTGGATAGCTCCTCCGACAGCGAAGATTCCCCCTCGGCGAGTGGCGAGGAGGAGAGCGACAAGAACGAAGAGGTAGCGGGCCCGATTAGTTGTCGGGCGCCCGCTTAAATCGTCACCGGCGACCCCATCATCCGCGTCGCTGGCTCCTTGAACTCCCCGGGGTCGTCTCCTTGGGCGACCGGCGTAGGGAGGCTGCGGAAGGGGAAGAGGGATGGCGACAAGGCTGTCAAGTCGGAGTACGAGGGCGTAGGGCCCTCGACAGCGTGCTGACGTCCTGCCGCCCCGTCTTCGATCCCCGCTTCCGGCGCTGCCATCTCTGTCAAGCCCTCGGGGAGCTCCCGGGTTGTTCCCTTGGTGCCTTCTGGCACCTGTAGCTCGCCTAGGCGTTTATTTTGCCCTTCTCGCCTCCTTGACCTACCTCCTGAAGAGAGGGACAGAAGAAGGATTACGGGCATCTTATCTTTTAATTTGTAAGCCTTGGGCCTTATACGCATTTAAAACTTGTAATCTTCTCTTTCATGTTTTTCATTCCCCACGGATTGTATCCGAGTAGAATGTTTTTAATGAAAAAGGATGCTTGAAAAGGGACGAAGGGCTTATCTGATATCGCAGCCCGGCAACTCTGGCTTGCAGCCCCGGCAACTCTGGCTTGCCGCAGCCCCGGCAACTCGACTTGCGGGGCTTGGGTCTGTGGCGCCCTTTTCTCTCCTCTTCGCTGTTATTTCAGTTACGAGAACAATTTAGCTTGATGCCGCAATAAGTTATTTTTGTAATATAACTTTATTACGGGCAACATTTGCTACGTTACTTCCTTTACTCGACTCTTGGCTTTGTATGTTATTGCCCTCGCTTTTCGAGGAAACTTGCGGTGCAGGCACCCTTGCCTTGGCGCCGAGTGCGGAACTTCAGCCTTCTTTGGCAAGGGTCGCTACCGACAAGTAACCTTGTCGCGGACTAGCCGCAGCTCACTTAAGTTGTTGAGCGGACTCGAAACAAAGTAAGCGCGACCGATCACGATTTGGTTCCTCCGCTGCACGGGTTTTTCATACAAAGCGTGATTGCTCAAGGAAGATAACTTTAAAATTTATTCTTGATCGTTGAAACTTAGCAACTTAGCTTCTCTGTTGCCCATTTCCGGCAAAGCGGCAGTTCCTCGGCGATCCATGCAGAAGGAACTGAATAATCTATTACGCCCATCTTTGGAGCTTGCGGCTCGACAACAAGGACTAAAGGCAAATCTATCGCTGCGGGAACATCAGCTTCTACGGCGAAAACCTGAGTTTCTGCCAGAGCTTGATGCTCCCCGACAAGCTTGCCGGAGCAAGACTTGCCGGAGGCGTCTGCTTCAACGAAACAAACCCTGGGGTCTGTCGGAGCAGACTGCTCCTCAGCACTGTTGGTGTTGACCTTGGGGACCTTTGCAACGACGGCTTCGGGAAGCTCTGTCGGAAAGTAGTCACCAGAGGCCAACCTCCTCTTATTGCTTTGTCCTGTTGATGGTTGATGTGCTTTCAAACTTGAGACCAAAGCTTGACAGCTCCAGTGCCCACTCGACAATCCTACACCGCCACGGATTCTGCAGTATCCTCTTGAGCGGAAAGCGAGTGACAAGCTGTGATCTCATGTGCTTGGAAGTAATGGCGCAGCTTTCTCGAGGCCATGAGGAGGCCGAAAAGCAATTTACACACCCAGTACCTTGACCTAGCCCCTGCAGGAGGGCCCGACAAAGTAAACTAGGCGCTGCACCATCCTTTTACATATCTGTTCATGTGCTGCGCTGGATTCATCCTTGTCGGGACCCAGAGCTTGTCGTGAAGCCCCACCTTGTCATTTGGATGTGCTTGCCGTGGTTGTTGGCTCGTCATCCGCCTCCCTCTCCGCTACTAACGCAGCACTAACCACTTGATTGGTTGCCGCTATATATAGCAGCAACTTCTCTTGTGGTTTAGGTGCGACAAGTGTTGGAGTGGAGGACAGGTATCTCTTTAAGTCCTGCAGCGCAGCCTCCGCTTCGGAGTCCATTTCTTGGACCTGCCTTTTTCAAAATCTTGAAAAATGGCAGGGCCTCAACAGACCTAGAAATAAACCTCTTGAGAGCAGCCGCATAACCGGCAAGTCTTCGTACATCCTTGACGCGCTTTGGTGCTTCAATCTGCTCAATGGCCTTGATCTTGTCGGGGTTGGCTTCAATCCCTCATTTGAGACACGAAGAACCGAGAAGCTTGCGGAAGGGACTCCAAACACGCATTTCTAGGGGTTGAGCTTGAGGTTGATCTTGCGCTTGATTTGCAAAGGTCTCGTCCGGATCTTGAACAGAGTTGCTTTGTCCTTGCTTTTGACCACTATTTCATCCATGTAGGCTTCTACATTTACGTGCATTTGCGGCTCAAAAGCGTCATGGACTACCCTTGCAAATGTTGAACCAGCATTCTTCAAACCGAAAGGCATCCGTATGAAACAGTATGTGCCACATGGTGTGATGAATGCGGTCTTCTCCTCATCTTCTTCAGCCATGAAGATCTGATGGTATCCTCAGTATGCATCAAGAAACGAAAGCAAATCACATCCAGCCGTGGAGTCAACAATCTGGTCAATGCACGGCAAGGGAAATGGATCTTTGGGACAAGCCTTATTAACATCCGTGAAGTCAATACAAAGTCTCCATTTCCCATTTGCTTCTTGCGCGACTACTGAGGATTGGCCAACCACGTAGGATGGAGCACTCCTCGACAAGGTCTGCTGCTTCCGGTTCTTGATCTCTTGACTATGAATTCTTGGCGCTCCACCGCTTGCTTCGACTTTTTGCTTGACGGGCGCAAGATGAGGACAAGCGGCCAGGCGGTGCTCAATCACTTTCACAGGAACACGGGGATGTCGACGGTTGCCATGCAAACACGTCGACATTCGCCCATGAGAAAACGAGCCGCGCCTTCCTATTTGGGGTCGAGAGAGGCGCGATGGTGAAGGTACCACCGGTGTCGTCCTCCTTGGCGGGCACCTTCTTGGTCTTGGCGGAGCCACCATCTTCTTGCACTTGCGGTGGAGCTCGATGGTGCGTCCTCGTGGTAGCGCAGCACTCGAAGAGGTGCGCTTGCCGGAGTGGGCATCGAGCCCTTGCCGGGACTTGGACTTGGTCTTCTTTCCCCGGGAGCTTCAGCGGCAAGTGCTTGGCAATCTGTCGCGGCTGCTGCATCCGGAAGATCTTGTCGGCCTGCAGATAAGGGCATCCTTCTTGTCGCCATGGACAGAGATGGCGCTTATCGGGCGGGCATCTTGAGTAGGTTGTAGGCGTAGTGAGAGGCTGCCATGAACTTGGCAAGTGCTTTGGGCGGCCAAGTATCCCATTGTAGGGCAATGGGAAATCCATAACGTCGAATGTAACCCTCTCGATCCACGAAGTTCAGCTCGCTGCCAAATGTGACCAGCAACGTAATCTTCCCCTTGGCTTGCTCCTTCCCGGATTGATTCCTTGGAAGGTACCGGTCTCTTCGAGCTTCATGCCGGGGATTTGAAGCTTACGGAGCACCGCGGAGGAGATCAGATTCAAGCCGGCCCCACCGTCAACTAACATTTTGTGACCTTGAGGTTGCGGATGGTTGGAGAGACCAACATCGGCAAGCACCCGACCGCATGATTATGCGATCGGTGGTCCTCAATATCAAAAATGATAGGCGTCTTGGACCATTTCGAGGCTTGCGTGACTCTACGGATGGTTCCTCTGCATTGACCTCCCGCATCCATTGCTTGAGTTGCCGTTGGGAGGTATGCAGGGAAGCACCTCCGTCAATGCAGAGAACCTCTGTGGCTTTCTGAAACTCCTGCTCGTCAGTTTCGTCGTCCTCCATATCTTCGTCGTCGTCCTCATCTTCATCCTTGTCGCGGCCGCGGGGAGGTCGATCTCCCTGTCGCTGCTTGGCCTTGCCGCGGCGTCCTCCCCAGCCGGGACGTTTCTTGCTTGCTCCCCCAGCACCTTCCTGGGCCTTCTCCTTGTCGCGCCGCTCGTACTCAGCCCTCTGCTGTTTGACAAGCTGTTCGACCTTCTTGCAGCTCTGGAGGTCGTGGCCCTTGGTGCGGTGGATCTTGCGATCTTGCTTGCCGGAGCTGTCACTGCTTGTCGTGGCCGCCACCGGTAGTGGTTGGCGTCGGCGGCAACCTCCTTGCCGGAGCCACCAGCCTTGGCGTTCTTGTCGCCACCTCCGTTGCCGGACTGCTCAACAGCTAGCACTTCTCGGCCTTCTTCTTCTGTTTCCTCCCGCCGGCCCTTCTTTGCCGGGCGGTGTCCTCCTTGTCGAGATCCTGCTTCCGCATTCTCTCACAGAGTCTCCTCCCTTCCTCGGTAGCGTGCACACTTGTCGGCCAAGGCGTACAACTCGCGGCGTCCTTGACTTTGCACATTGCCATCTCCTCCCTCATCCTGCGGTTCCGCACATTACGATGAAATGCGCTGATCACCGCGGCGGGGTGGACGTCTGGGATGTTGTAGTGCACACGGCTAAATCTCTGAATGAACTTGCGAGGACTCTCCCTCCTTACAGGCGAGCAAGTGAAGGTCGCTCTCTTAGCCATGAGGTTTGTGGCCACTGTGAAGGCGCCAACAAACTGATGGCACAGGTCTGCCAAGAGGATATGGAGCTGTCCGGCAAGTGCATGAGCCAAGATCGGCGTTGGGCTTGAGCACGGCGGGAAGTAGTTGGCGAGGATCTTGTCGTCCCGTCCCCGCAGCCTGAACCGCGATGGTGTAGATGCTAAGGAACTCCGACGGATGCGTCCTGCCATCATACTTCTCCGCACGCGTCTGGTTTGAAGTTTTTCTGGCTGGGCCCTTTGGACTTGCCGCAGCTCACGAGTGAGCAGCAGGGCAACCTACCGCGTCTGACAAGTCGCATGGCCCCTCCGGCGCGTGCATGTCAACAGAAGGCCCAGCGCGCTTGCCGGATGACGTCGCGCTTCTCTTCGGGCTTCGATCACGAGTTCGGCGTCCTCTTGTTGTCGCTCATGAAGAACTTGGCGCTGATCGCGGCGAGCTCAGCGGATCCGGCAGCGCGATGGAGTCATTGTCGAGGTGGATCCGTTGGGTCGGCGATCTTGGCCTTCGTGGCGGAGAGTGCACGGTGGTTGCACCTCCGACAGTCTCGTCGCCACCGGCTCGTGCCTTGTCGTCACACCGCGGCAATGATGGCGTTGGTTGCCGCGGAGCGTCGCCGTTGGCAAAGCCGATGAGGCTCTGGATAGTGGCCCTCCACTCGTCGACCTTGTCGGCCGTTGGAGGGTAGTCGAGGAGCAGCTGAGCTCTCGCCAGAGCTTCTGCTGGAGTAGTGGGTGGCATTGGAGAACGGTGCGAGGAGCGGGACACGCTCGGACTTCTAACTACGTTAGAAGGAGCAGCGCCCCGTCCGGGCGACTGTATCTCACTCGTGCCAGCATGTTGGCGCGCATGCTGGTCTTGAGGGTCTCGATCCAACGAACGTATGGCGTTGTGAACGCCATGATGTTGTTGGTCTCGCGTCTCCTGAGATGGACGCGAGGATGCTTGTGACGCCGAGGTCTACGGTGCCTTGTCCTTGGACTTGTAGCGTCGCGGCACCTTCGTCGGCGCCCGTTCCTCCACCAGCGTCGCACCACCACCCGTTTGCTGCGGTGAGGGTGGAGTACGCAGCGGACGGCTCTGCTGCCGAAGCTTTCTTCTTCGGTGGCATGTTGAGGAAGATGTTGATGACGCTGCTCGTGTGAACGCCGGATCAGGTTCACACGGCCTCGATGCCCCTACAGCGCGCCAAAGATGTCGGGGAGGCTGATCGTACCAGCGGACACCTATGGGGCGGCGGACCAGGCCTTGTGGTTCGGAGGGCGGAGATCGCCTGAAGAGCGGATCGAGGTGAGGCACACGAGCAGTTTACCCAGCCGGAGCTCTCCGGAGAGATAAAACTCCCTACTGCTGCTTGTTTGATCTATTGTGTTCTTGCTAGGGAGCAATGCGAGCCACAAAACCTAGCTTGAGTGTGTCTAGTCTATGGCCAGTCGAATGAACCGAACCAGCCGAACCTGCGGAACCTCGCCAACCCTTTCTACGTTGCACCCGGGCCTCCTTTTATATGCTCAAGGAGTCTCCGACAGGTGGCAACATAGACGAGGGTACAAATGTAAAAACAGGAGTTGGTACACCTACTTGAGCGATTATGCGGTGCAAAATACCTAACTCTGGCGGCAAGGGACAAAGGCAATAAATGCCCGTCGTTGTCGCCCAAACAGTGTAACAGGGGCCGTCAGGTGCGCCTCCGCTCGCCACGATGGCGAGCCTGTCAATGCCGCTTATCGCTGCTCTCCGCTGGCTGCACAGCCGCTCGACACGCGCGCACAGAACGGTCCCATGGCGACACGTCGCTGGGTGAGCTGGAGCGGAGACGGAGAGAGGTTGCATGCCGCGGCAAGCGCCTTGCCGCGGCCGAATCCTTTGTCGCGCCCGGAGACTTGTCGCGCTCCGAGCCTTCCCGGCAAGCTTATCTTGTCGGGGCCTTGTCTTCTGCGTGCCTGGAGTGGCCTTCCCGACAAGCTCCTCTTGTCAGGGCCTTGTCTTCGTGCCTAGAGATGCCTTCCCGGCAAGCTCCTCTTGCCGGGGTCTTGTCTTCTGAAAGGCTGCGGAGGGTCTTGGCGGACGCACGGCGAGGCTTGCCACGGGGACGCTACAACTGCCCGTGCACAAGTTCGGGGTACTAAGGTACCCCTACTTTAGTACACCGACAGAAAGCTATCAAGTCCCAAGCAATAGCATATTTCCTCGCTGAGTGGATCGAACAGCAACTGCCGACTCAAGTCCACTCGGAGCATATGACCATGTTCTTTGATGGCTCCAAGATGCTGAATGGTTCCGGTGTTGGGGTGGTACTGGTATCCCCCCGAGGAGACAAGCTCAGATATGTTCTCCAGATTCACTTTGATTCCTCCAATAATGAAGTGATACGTCTCCAACGTATCTACTTTTCCAAACACTTTTGCCCTTGTTTTGGACTCTGAATTGCATGATTTGAATGAAACTAACCCGGACTGACGTTGTTTTCAGTGAGAACTACCATGATGTTGTTTTATGTGTAGAAAAGAAAAGTTCTCGGAATGACACGGAAATCAACGTAGGAACTTTTTTGAATTTATAAAAAATTCTGGGCGATAGAAATACATCGGGGGCCGGGGCACATCCACGAGACAGTAGCGCCCCCTATCTCGTGGGCCCCCTGGACCTCCTCCGACCTCAACTCCAACTCCATATATTCCGTCTCGGGGAGAAAAAAACGAGAGAAAAAGTTTCATCGCGTTTCACGACACGGAGCCGCCGCCAAACCCTAATCTCTCTCGGGAGGGCAGATCTGGAGTCCATTCGGGGCTTCGGAGAGGGGGATTCGTCGCCGTCGTCATCATCAACCATCCTCCATCACCAATTTCATGATGCTCACCGCGGTGCGTGAGTAATTCCATCGTAGGCTTGCTGGACGGTGATGGGTTGGCTGAGATTCACCATGTAATCAAGTTAGTTCTGTTAGGGTTTGATCCCTAGTATCCACTATGTTCTGAGATTGATGTTGCTATGACTTTGCTATGCTTAATGCTTGTCACTAGGGCCCGAGTGCCATGCTTTCAGATCTGAACCTATTATGTTTTCATGAATATATGTGTGTTCCTCATCCTATCTTGCAAGTCTATAGTCACCTATTATGTGTTATGATCCGACAACCCCGGAGTGACAATAAGCGGGATACTTCTCGGTGATGACCATAGTTTGAGGAGTTCATGTATTCACTATGTGTTAATGCTTTGTTCCGGTTCTCTATTAAAAGGATGCCTTAATATCCCTTAGTTTCAGTAAGGACCCTGCTGCCACGGGAGGGTAGGACAAAAGATGTCATGCAAGTTCTTTTCCATAAGCACGTATGACTATTTACGGAATACATGCCTACATTACATTGATGAATTGGAGCTAGTTCTATATCACCCTATGTTATAACTATTGCATGAGGAATCGCATCCGGCGTAATTATCCATCACTGATCCGGTGCCTATGAGCTTTTCATATATTGTTCTTCGCTTATTTACTTTTCCGTTGCTACTGTTACAACTACTACAAAAACCCAAAAACATTTATCTTTACGTTTGCTACCGTTACCTTTATTATCATAACACTTTTGCTACTAAACACTTTGTTGCAGATACTAAGTTATCCAGGTGTGGTTGAATTGACAACTCAACTGCTAATACTCAAGAATATTCTTTGCTCCCCTTGTGTCGAATCAATAAATTTGGGTTGAATACTCTACCCTCGAAAGCTGTTGCGATCCCCTATACTTGTGGGTTATCAAGACCCTTTTCTGGCGCCGTTGCCGGGGAGCATAACTCTATTCTCTGAGTCACTTGGGATTTATATCTGTTGATCACTATAAAGAAATTGAAAGACGCTAAGGCAACAATTCATCCCTCAACTACGAGGGGAGGTAAGGAACTGCCATCTAGCTCTGCACTAGATTCTCCTTCCGTTATTAATAACCTTGCGACACCTAAACCTGCTACTGCTATGAATTCTGATATGTCGCATGTTATCTATGATGCCACTTCTGCTATGCATGATGAAACTACTTCTATGCATGATACTACTTTGCCATTAGGTGAATTTCTAGATGAACAACTTGCTAGAGTTAGAGGGGATGAAATTATTGAAGATCCTATTACTGATGATAGTGATGATGAACGTCCCCCCAATGATTATGTTTTACCTGTTGTTCCTAAGGGTTATGTTATGCATGAAAAAGCTGCTTTGGAAATCCTTGCCTGCAATGATAGGAATGATCTTAAGAAATTATTAGCTAAATGGAAGCAACAGTCTCTTAATGCTAGAATGAAACCCGATACTACTTTTGCCACTTCACCTATTTGTGTTACTGATAAGGATTATGAATTCTCTGTTGATCCTAATATTATTACTTTAGTTGAATCTGATCCTTTTTATGGCCTTGAATCTGAAACTGTTGTGGCACATCTTACCAAGTTGAATGATATAGCTACCCTATTTACTCATGATGAGAAGTCTTGCTATTTATATATCCTTAAGATATTTCCATTCTCATTAAAGGGTGATGCTAAGACTTGGTATTATTCTCTTGCTCCTGGTTGTGTGCGTAGTCCCCAGGATATGATTTATTACTTCTACGCTAAATATTTCCCTGCTCATAAGAAACAAGCTGCCTTGTGGGAAATATATAATTTTGTGCAAATCAAAGAAGAGATCTCCCACAAGCTTGGGGAGGCTTCTCCGATTACTTAATGCTTTGCCTGATCATCCTCTTAAGAAAAATGAAATACTTGATATCTTTTATAATGGACTAACCGATGCTTCCAAGGACCACTTGGATAGTTGTGCTGGTTGTGTTTTCAGGGAAAGAACAGTCGATGAAGCTGAATATTATTGAATAATATGTTGACTAATGAAAATAATTGGACTCTTCCCGAGCCAGTTCCTGAACCAATTGAGCCAACTCCTGAGTCTATTCCTAAACCCACTCCGAAGAAGAGAGGTGTTTTATTTCTCAGTCCTGAAGATATGCAAGAGGCAAAGAAATCTATGAAAGAAAAAGGTATTAAAGCTGAAGATGTTAAGAATTTACCTCCTATTGAAGAAATACATGGTCTTAATATACCGCCTGAAGAACCACATTGTCTTGATAACCCGACACAGGTAGTAAAGGTAAATTCTCTCTATAGATATGATAAAGTTGAAATACCCCCTACTAAAGTTCATAGCCCATGCTTAGATGAATTTGATGACTTTATGGCAAGTCAAGAAAGTTTTAATGCTTATGTTGGTAGAGAGTTAAAGAATAATGCTTTTGAGATAGGACACATAGGTGATAATCTGGCTAGAGTTAAAGATGAACTTCACTGCGTTAGCAAATATGCTTCTATGGTTGCTACTCAAGCTGAGCAAGTACTTAAAGCTCAAGATGATTTGCTTCATGAATTAAATAAGAAAAATGATTATGTTGTTAGAGTGGCTACTAGAACTGGTAGAATGACTCAGGAACCTTTGTATCCTGAAGCAACCCTAAGAGAATTGAGCAAGATTCTCAGAGAAATAATTTAGAGGCACCTAGTTCTTCTAAAAAGAAGAAGAAGAAAAACGATAGAACTCTGCATGCTTCTAGTGAACCTACTGTAGACACACCTGAGAATCCCAATAATATGTCTATCTCGATCTTTGAAACACAATCGGTGATGAACATGAACCTAGCAATAATGTTAATGATAATGTTCATGTTGATGATCAACCTAGCAATGATAATGATGTAGAGATTGAACTGCTTTGTTGATCTTGATAACCCACAATCAAAAGAATCAACGTTATGATAAGAGAGATTTTGTTGCTAAGAAGCACGGTAAAGAAAGAGAACCATGGGTTCAGAAACCCATGCCCTTACCTCCTAAACCATCCAAGTCAAAGGATGATGAGGATTTTGAGCGCTTTGCTGAAATTATTATACCCATTTTCTTACGTATGCGCTTAACTAATATGCTTAAAGTAAATCCTTATGCTAAGTATATGAAGGATATCATCACAAATAAAAGAAAGATACCGGAAGCTGAAATTTCCACGATGCTTGCCAATTACACATTTAAGGGTGGAATACCAAAGAAACTTGGAGATCCGGGTGTACCAACTATACCATGTTCTATTAAAAGAAATTATGTTAGAACTGCTTTATGTGATCTTGGAGCAGGTGTTAGTGTTATGCCTCTCTCTTTATATCGTAGACTTGAATTGAATAAGTTGACACCTACTGAAACATCTTTTTAAATGGCTGATAAATCAACTGCTATACCTCTCGGTATTTGTGAGGATGTGCCTGTTGTAGTGGCAAATGTCACTATCTTACGGACTTTGTTATTCTTGATATTCCTGAGGACGATAGTATGTCTATTATCCTTGGTAGACCTTTTGTTAATACTGCAGGGGCTGTTATTGATTGCAACAAAGGCAATGTCACTTTTCATGTTAATGGTAATGAGAATACGGTACACTTTCCGAGGAAACACTCTCAAGTTCATAGCATCAATTCAATTGGAAAAGTTCCAACTATCATTTTTGGAGGTTTTGAATTTCCTCTCCCTACCGTCAAGAAAAAGTATGATATTCTTATTGTTGGGGATTTTCATATCCTCGTTGAGGTAACTTAGTGTTATTCGAAATTTCTCCGGTTCGTGTTATTCGGAATGAGTTAGATTAACAAGACTTGATCAACCTTTTAGTGGGTTCATTTTGATGATCACGAGATGGATGAAACTAGAAGGCACAACCTTCTGTACCCTCTTTTTACTTTCTGTTATTTAGAATGAATAAAGCAAAATTAGTATTATCCGTACATTTTACGAATTATCCGTGCATTAAAAATAGCCCGAAAATAAAAGTGCTCCAAATGCCCTGCAAATCTAGTATGATTTTTTACGGAATATTTGGGGATTTTAGGCCTTGAAAACTTGTAGGAGGGCCAAGCACCAGGCCACGAGAGAGGAGGGCGCCCCATGATCGTGGGCCTGGTGGCTCCCTCCACTTATTCCTGCACCCACACACTTCATCTTCTACCCAAAAAAATCCCCATCTAGCTCAAGCACGAGTTCTAGCTCTTCTTGCTGCGATTTTCGATCTCCTTGCTCAAAGCTCCATTCACAAAACTGCTTTGGGAGATTGTTGCTTGGTATGTGACTCCTCCATTGGTCCAATTAGTTTTTGTTCTAGTGCTTTATTCATTGCAAATTTTTGCTGCATAGGTGATCATGTTCTTGAGCTTGCATGTTCAATTTTTGAGGTCCCAAGCAATTCCAATGCATGATATAGGCTCTAGGCACTTGTAGGAGTAGTTGCTATCAATCTTGTTTAGTTTTATTCACTTTTATATTGAAGTTACTAAAATTTCAGAAATTTCCAGAAAAAGAAATATGCTTAGAAGAATTTACCAAGGAGGTTCCTCGGCAAAGAAAGGTCCAAGGATTGCTATACGTGAGCAAGACGTCGAATTGCCGAGGGACGCAAATGTACGGGCTTGTGAGTGGCCATCCGATGATTTTATGGTCGAAGCAGGCTTCAAGGAGGAATTTGACGTATATGTCCGTAATGCCGAGCTGGAGGACTTCTTACAAGATAAGTGTCCATGATTACTATCGAGTTGGTGATTCTTTTGTGCGGAGGTTTAGATATAACTGCTCGCGTAATTCTCCTAGTGTCATGTTTGATATTTATGTTACATCTTATACCATGGATTTAGAGGATTTCACAACTGCTTGCAAACTCCCACAGTGGGGTAATATTAAGATCCTCCCAAATCTGAATTTAGAGTTTTTCTTGCTAGTATTACTGTGGGAGAATCTAGGGACGTAGCACAAGCTACCATAGGGAGCATTCATTTTCCTGCTATACACTACTTTGCTCTCTTTATTGGTAGATGCATTAACGGTAAGGACGAGGTAAGTCACATGTGTGCTCCTGATCTTTCTGTCCTCAAGAGTGTTGTGTCAGGTTATAAAGGTTATAACTTGGGGGCAATAGCATACGTAGGTTGCAGAATAATAGTAGAAAGGGAGATTTATTTGGAGGAATTTATGCAACCCGTGTGGCTAACTTTCTTAATATAGCTCCACGAGAGGGGGATATCATTTTACCTCCTGTTTATTTGGATAAAGAAGCTATGTTCCATCATCATTTTCTTGAGAGGAATGAACAATTCCTCCATTATCGACTAATCTATGACAGACGCAATGTCGTCCCTGTTACTCTTCATGCCCCCTACCTTTTTGATTATCACGCAAGAGGAAGATACATTGTCACCAGGGAAGAAGCAGCTGGATACGAGAGGGGAATGGAAGCAGCTCGCCAACACGCTGCTGCTCAGAAGGCTGTTGCCTCTGCATCTCAGTACAACTCCAGCTTCACTTATGGATATCAGCGAGGCGGTCCTTGGTACTAGACCAACTTATGCCAAAAGCCTAAGCTTGGGGGAGTATGTATTTCTCACCGACTTTACATTCATGTTCACACACTAGTCGTCGGTGATCATACTCTTTCATTGTATTATCCATGTTAGTTTAAATTTCTTTTTCTAGTTTTCTTCTTGTGTGTTTGATAAACCTTAAGAAAAACCAAAAAAATAGTTAGTTTAATTTCCATGCTTGTAGTAGAAATTAAACTTGAAAACCCAAAAAGATTTCTAGATCTTCTTCTTACTTGTTTAGAGTTTTCCCGTGTAAATAGTTTTATTTTATTTTCTTTCTTTTGGGGGTCGAGAAGACCATATTGAAAATGCTTAGTGGCTCTTATATGCATGAATGTTTATTTAACTTAGAGCCCATATTACCCTGTCTTCTCTCTTGAGTTGAATGCTTGCAGATTCCAGCTTAGTCCAATGCACATGCACTCTTATTATTATACACATCGTTCGGTCGTGCGAGTGAAAGGCAATAATGACGATATATGATGAACTTATTGGGATGAGAAAAGCTGGTATGAACTCGACCTCTCTTGTTTTTGTAAATATGATGAGTTCATCGTTCCTGAGTCAGCTATTATGAACTAAACATATTTTCAATGACATTTAGAGATTATAGTTGCTTGTGCCATGCTTGATTAGCTATGAGTTATAATGGTTTACCTTGCGTGCCAACATGCTATTAGAATGATTATGATATGATATGATGGGATGGTATCCTCCTTTGAATGAATTGGGTGACTCGACTTGGCACATGTTCACACATGTAGTTGAATCAAATCAACATAGCCTTCATGATATTTATATTCATGGTAGATTATATCCTACTCATGCTTGTACTCGGTGTGAATTAATTTTAATGCATGTTTATATTTGTTGTTGCTCTCTCGGTTGGTTGCTTCCCGGTCTTTTGCTAGCCTTCACGGACTAAGCGGGAATCTTGCTTGTGCATCCAAACTCCTTAAACCCCAAAGTTGTTCCATATGAGTCCACTATACCTTCCTATATGCGGTATCTACACCGCGTTCCAAGTAAATTTGTATGTGCCCAACTCCAAACCTTCAAATGAATTTCTGTTTTGTATGCTCGAGCAGCTCATGTACAACTAGGGCTGCCTATATCTTCCATGCTAGGTGGGTTATTCTCAAGAGGAGTGGACTCCGCTCCTCATTCATGAGAAAGGGCCGGTCACCGGGATGCCCAGTCCCATGCTTTATGCACACTAAATCAAAATAATTGCAAACAAAACTCCCCCTGGGACCCGTTGAATGTTGGAGGCACTCGTTGTTTCGAGCAAGCCATGGATTGATGCTTGTGGAGGAGGGAGTATAAACCTTTACCATTCTGTTAGGAACTGCCTATAATGCACGTAGTATGGAAGATACTGACCATCTCATAGTTGTTACGTTGACAATGAAAGTATGCCGCCCAAAATGTTATTCAGGTCTCTATTTTAAAACCGAGCTCGCACCTCTACAAATCCTGCTTCCCTCTGCGAAGGGCCTATCTATTTACTTTTATGTTGAGTCATCACTCTTCTTATTAAAAAGCACCCATTTGGAGAAACTGCTTGTCATTTGCATTCATTACTATTGGTTTATATTGGGTATGACTTGACTGGATCTCTTTACCATGAATTACAATGTTTAGTCAGTCCTTGATCTTTAAAGGTGCTTTCTGCATTTATGTTTTGCGATCTCAGAAAGGGCTAGCGAGATACCATTTTGTTATATCATGTTATGATTATTTTGAGAAAGTGTTGTCATCCGAGTTTTATTATTATGACTCGCTAGCTGATTATGTTATTGATATGAGTAATTGTGAGACCTACGTGTTATTGTGAGTATGGTTAGTTCATAATATTTGCTGAAACTTCAATGCTGGCTTTTCATGTTTACAACAACAAGAGCAATTAGAGTTTGTAAAAGTTTTCTTTATCACTTTCAGTTTATCAACTGAATTGCTTGAGGACAAGCAAAGGTTTAAGCTTGTGGAGTTGATACGTCTCCAACGTATCTACTTTTCCAAACACTTTTGCCCTTGTTTTGGACTCTAACTTGCATGATTTGAATGAAACTAACCCGGACGGACGCTGTTTTCAGCAGAACTACCATGATGTTGTTTTATGTGTAGAAAAGAAAAGTTCTCGGAATGACACGGAAATCAGCGGAGGCACTTTTGGAATTTATAAAAAATCTTGGGTGAAAGAAATACATCGGGGCCAGGGCCTGTCCACGAGAGGCAGTGCGCCCCTATCTCGTGAGCCCCCTGGACCTCCTCCGACCTCAACTCCAACTCCATATATTCCGTCTCGGGGAGAGAAAAAACGAGAGAAAAAGTTTCATCGCGTTTCACGACACGGAGCCGCCGCCAAGCCCTAATCTCTCTCGGGAGGGCTGATCTGGAGTCCGTTCAAGGCTCCGGAGAGGGGGATTCGTCGCCGTCATCATCATCAACCATCCTCCATCACCAATTTCATGATGCTCACCGCCGTGCGTGAGTAAGTAATTCCATCGTAGGCTTGCTGGACGGTGATGGTTTGGATGAGATTCACCATGTAATGAAGTTAGTTTTGTTAGGGTTTGATCCCTAGTATCCACTATGTTCTGAGATTGATGTTGCTATGGCTTTGCTATGCTTAATGCTTGTCACTAGGGCCCGAGTGCCATGATTTCAGATCTGAACCTATTATGTTTTCATGAATATATGTGTGTTCTTGATCCTATCTTGCAAGTCTATAGTCACCTATTATGTGTTGTGATCCGACAACCCCGAAGTGACAATAATCGGGATACTTCTCGGTGTTGACCGTAGTTTGAGGAGTTCATGTATTCACTATGTGTTAATGCGTTGCTCCGTTCTCTATTAAAAGGAGGCCTTAATATCCCTTAGTTTCCGTAAGGACCCCGCTGCCACGGGAGGGTAGGACAAAAGATTTCATGCAAGTTCTTTTCCATAAGCACGTATGACTATTTACGGAATACATGCCTACATTACATTGATGAATTGGAGCTAGTTCTATATCACCCTATGTTATAACTATTGCATGAGGAATCGCATCCGGCATAATTATCCATCATTGATCCGGTGCCTACGAGCTTTTCATATATTGTTCTTTGCTTATTCACTTTTCCGTTGCTACTGTTACAACTACTACAAAAACCCAAAAACATTTATCTTTACGTTTCCTACCGTTACCTTTATTATCATACCACTTTTGCTACTAAACACTTTGCTGCAGATACTAAGTTATCCAGGTGTGGTTGAATTGACAACTCAACTGCTAATACTCAAGAATATTCTTTGGCTCCCCTTGTGTCGAATCAATAAATTTGGGTTGAATACTCTACCCTCGAAAGCTGTTGCGATCCCCTATACTTGTGGGTTATCATGAAGCAGAATACAAAGCACTCTTATATGGGTTACGTATGTCCATCTCACTCGGCGTCCGTCGCCTCATGGTCTACGGTGACTCAGATTTGGTAGTCAATCAAGTGATGAAGGAGTGGGACGTCAGAAGCCCAGCTATGACTGGTTACTGCAATGCGCTGAGGAAGTTGGAAAAGAAGTTTGAGGGGTTAGAGCTCCATCATATACCCCAACTAAAAAATCAAGCAGCCGATGATTTGGCAAAGATAGGTTCCAAGAGAGAAGCCATTCCCAGCAATGTGTTTTTGGAACACATTCATACACCTTCAATTCAAGAAGATCCTTTCACTGAAGAACCCCCGCAGCCTAAGAGTGCCACAGATCCGACTGAAGTCGAGGTCCTAGCCGTGGTCGACCTGATCATGGAGGTTTTAGTCATCACTCCCGACTGGACAGTGCCATATATTGCATATATCCTTAGGAAGGAACTCCCACGGGATGAAGAGGAGGCTCGACAGATCGTCCGTCGGTCCAAAGCCTTTAATGTGATAAGGGGACAGCTGTTCAGAGAAAGTGTAACTGGAGTCAGCCAGAAATGCATAACACCAGAAGAAGGTCGAGTGATCCTCAACGACATCCACTCGGGGACCTGTGGCCACCATGTGTCGTCTCGGACCATTGTGGCCAAAGCATACCAAGCTGGATTTTATTTGCCACGAGCAAATGAAATGGCAAAAGATATAGTCGACAAATGTGAAGGCTGCCAGTTTTACTCCAATATGTCCCACAAGCCTGCGTCAGCCCTAAAGACCATTCCACTCGTCTGGCCCTTTGCTATTTGGGGATTAGATATGGTTGGACCCCTTAGGACTGGTAGGAGCGGCTTTACTCATGTGCTTGTAGCAGTCGACAATTTTACCAAATGGATTGAAGCCAAGCCTATCAAGAATCTTGAAGCCAGTACTATCGTCAGCTTCATCAGAGAGTTGACATTCAGATATGGGGTTCCGCATAGCATCATCACTGACAACGGATCGAACCTCAATTCTGATGAGTTCGGAACCTTCTGCGCTTCCCAAGGCACATGAGTCGACTATGCTTCAGTCGCCCATCCCCAGTCGAATGGACAAGCAGAAAGAGCAAATGGCTTGATTCTCAAAGGATTGAAACCCCGACTGATGCGTGATCTCAAGCACGCAGCAGGCACCTGGGTTGATGAACTTCCATCGGATCTTTGGGGATTGAGGACAACTCCCAATCAGTCGACTGGCCAAACTCCATTCTTCTTGGTCTATGGAGCTGAAGCTGATGAAGCAGAACAGGCCCGGCAAGACGCAGTCGATCTCCTAGAGGAGGAAAGAGAGATGGCCGTAATCCGGTCGACCATTTATCAGCAAGACTTGTGTCGATTCCACGCCAAAAACGTGAGGGGTCGAGCCTTTCTAGAGGGAGACTTGGTTCTTCGAGTGGATCAGCAGAAACCGCACAAGCTCGCCCCTGCTTGGGAAGGTCCCTTCATTGTCAGCAGAGTTCTCCACAATGGAGCATACCATCTTTACAATGTTGAACATCAGAAAGACGAGCCACGGGCTTGGAACGCGGAGCCGCTCCGCCCCTTTTATACTTAAGTACTCATTCGGATAAGATGTAATAAGATATTCCTGTGTAGTTTGTTTATCAAAGACAAGAGCTTTACATTATTCTTAAATGATTGTTGTTGCTTTTGTTTGTGTCTGAAATCCCCCAGTGGGTGACTTTGCTGCGAATCTGTTTCGCCTAACTTTGAAAAATCCTACGGAGTGGTGAGCAAGCCTCCCACTCGGGGGCTTAGCCGCGAATCTGTTTCGCCTAAGTTTGGAAAATCCTATCGAGTGGTGAGCAAGCCTCCCAATCGGAGGCTTAGCTGTAGTCCAGTACTCGCCTAAGTTTGAAAAATCCTACCGAGTGGTGAGCAAGCCTCCCACTCGGGGGCTTAGTTGCATTCCAGTACTCGCCTAATTTTGAAAAATCCTACCGAGTGGTGAGCAAGCTGATACGTCCATTTTGCATCATGCTTTTATATCGATATTTATCGCATTATGGGCTGTTATTTCACGTTATGTCACAATAATTATGGCTATTCTCTCTTATTTTACAAGGTTTACATGAAGAAGGAGAATGCCGGCAGAATGGAATTTGGAAAAGGAGCAAATATTGGAGACCTATTCTGCGCAACTCCAAAAGTCATGAAACTACATGTAATACATTAAAATAAATAAAGAAAAATCGTCGCCAAAGATGAAGGACAGGGGGCCCACACCCTGCTCACGAGGGTGGGGGGCGCCCCCCATGGGGCGCGCCCACCTACCTCGTGGGCCCCCTGGTGGCTCTCCAACGTCCATCTTCTCCTACATGAAGTCTTTCGATGAGAAAAAAACATGAAGCAACCTTTCGGGACGAGACTCCGCTGCCATGAGGCGGAACCTTGGCGGAACCAATCTAGGGCTCCGGCAGAGCTGTGCTGCCGGGGACACTTCCCTCCGGGAGGGGGAAATCATCACCATCGTCATCACCAACGCTCCTCTCATCGGGAGAGGGCAATCTCCATCAACATCTTCACCAGCACCATCTCATCTCCAAACCCTAGTTCATCTCTTGTATCCAATTCTTGTCTCTAAGTTTGGGATTGGTGCTAGTAGGTTGCTAGTAGTGTTGATTACTCCTTGTAGTTGATGCTAGTTGGTTTATTTGGTGGAAGATCATATGTTCAGATCATTTATGCATATTATTACCCCTCTGATTATGAACATGAATATGCTTTGTGAGTAGTTACGTTTGTTCCTGAGGACAAGGGAGAAGTCTTGCTATTACTAGTCATGTGCATTTGGTACTCGTTCGATATTTTGATGAGATGTATGTTGTCTAGCCTCTAGTGGTGTTATGTGAACGTCGACTACATAACACTTCACCATTATTTGGGCCTAGAGGAAGGCATTGGGAAGTAATAAGTAGATGATGGGTTGCTAGAGTGGAAGAAGCTTAAACCCTAGTTTATGCGTTGCTTCGTAAGGGGCTGATTTGGATCCATGTGTTTCATGCTATGGTTAGGTTTACCTTAATACTTTTGTTGTAGTTGCAGATGCTTGCAATAGAGGTTAATCATAAGTGGGATGCTTGTTCAAGTAAGAACAGCACCCAAGCACCGGTCCACCCACATATCAAATTATCAAAGTACCGAACGCAAATCATATGAGCGTGATGAAAACTAGCTTGACGATATTCCCATGTGTCCTCGGGAGCTCTTTTCCTATTATAAGAGTTTGTCCAGGCTTGCTCTTTGCTACAAAAAGGATTGAGCCACCTTGCTGCACTTTATTTACTCTTGTTGCTTATTGCTCGTTACAATTTATCTTATCACAAAACTATCTGTTACCACTTATTTCAAAGATTTGCAAGAGAATACCTTGCTGAAAACCGCTTATCATTTCATACGCTCCTCGTTGGGTTCGACACTCTTACTTATTGAAAGGACTACGATAGATCCCTATACTTGTGGTCATCAAGACTCTTTTCAAGGCGTCGTTTCACGGGAGTGTAGCGCCTTTGGTAGGTGGAATTTGGTAAGGAAAAATTTATATAGTGTGCTGAAATTTCTGTCACTTGTTACTATGGAAAGTAATTCTACGAGGGGCTTGTTCGGGGTATCTTCACCCCGTCCAATAGAGCAAAGAGTTGCTCCTCAACCTACTGAACCTATTGAAAATGAAACTCCTTTTTAAATTCCTTCGGGTATGATGGAAAAACTACTAGCTAACACTTTTACAGGAGATGGAACAAAGCATCCTGATGAACATCTACTCTATGTGGATGAAGTTTGTGGACTATTTAAGCTTGCAGGTATACCCGATGATGTTGTTAAGAAGAATTTCTTCCCTTTATCTTTGAAGGAATACGCATTGACATGGCATAGGCTATGTGATGATACGGGATCATGGAACTATAAAAGATTGAAATTGGAATTTCATCAAAAATATTACCCTATGCATCTTGTTCACCGTGATCACAATTATATATATAATTTTTGGCCTCGCGAAGGAGAAAGCATCGCTCAAGATTGGGGGAGGCTTAAATCAATGTTATATTCATGCCCCAATCATGAGCTCTCAAAAGTGACAATCCTTCAGAATTGTTATGCTCCGCTTTCTGATAACAATCGCACCATGCTCGATACTTCTTGTGGTGGCTCTTTTATGATGAGGACTATTGAATTTAAATGGAATTTATTGGATAGAATTAAACGCAACTCTGAAGATTGGGACCTCGACGAAGGTAAGGAGTCGGGTATGACACCTAAGTTTGATTGTGTTAAATCTTTCATGGATACCGATATTTTCCATAAGTTTTGCACTAAATATGGACTTGACTCTGAGATAGTAGCCTCTTTCTGTGAATCTTTTGCTACTTATGTTGATCTCCCCAAGGAGAAGTGGCTTAAATATCATCCTCCCATAGAAGTAAAAGTAGCTGCACCTATTAAAGTTGAAGAAAAGACTGTCACTTATAGTGATCCTATTGTTCCCACTTCTTATGTTGAGAAACCACCTTTCCCTGTTAGAATGAAGGATCATGCTAAAGCTTCAACTGTTGTTCGTAAAAGCAATATTATAACTTATACACCTCCTAAGCAAGTTAAAGTAGAACCTAATATTTCTATTGTTCAAGATCTCTTGTCTAATAATATTGATGGGCATGTTATTCAATTTTGTGGTGAAACTGCTAGAATTGCTAAACCTTGTGCTAAAGATAAACATAGACATGTGGTAGGCGTGCATGTTATTTCTGTTAAAATAGGAGATCATTGTTATCATGGCTTATGTGATATGGGTGCTAGTGCTAGTGTTATACCTATTGACTTATACAAAGAAATTATGCATGAAATTGCACCTGCTGAGTTAGAAGATATTGATGTTACAATTAAACTTGCCAATAGAGATACTATATCTGCAATGGGAATTGTTAGAGATGTTGAAGTCTTGTGTGGGAAAACTAAATATCCTGCTGATTTTCTTGTTCTTGGTTCCCCACAAGATAGCTTTTGTCCCATTATATTTGGTAGACCCTTCTTGAATACTATTAATGCTAAGATAGATTGCGAAAAGAATGTTGTTACTATTGGCTTGGATGATGATTCATGAGTTTAATTTCTCTAAATTTAGTAAACAACATCGTGAGGAAGAATTGCCTAGTAAGGATGAAATTATTGGTGTTGCTTCTATTGCTATACCTCCTAGTGATCCTTTAGAGCACTATTTGATAGACCATGAAAATGATATGTTCATGAATGAAAGAAGGGAAATAGATGAAGTGTTCTTTAAACAGGAACCTATTCTGCAACACAATTTTCCTGGTGAAATCCTAGGGGATCCTCATCCACCCAAGGGTGATCCCGTGTTTGAGCTTAAACCGTTGGCTGATAATCTTAAGTATGCTTATCTTGATGAAAAGAAAATATATCCTGTTATTATTAGTGCTAACCTTTCAGAGCATGAAGAAGAAAGATTATTGAAAAATCTTAAGAAGCACCGTGCTGCTATTGGATATACTCTTGATGATCTTAAGGGCATTAGTCCCACTCTATGTCAACATAAAATATATTTGGAAGCGGATGCCAAACCAGTTCGTGATCCTCAACGACGTTTGAATCCTAAAATGAAAGAAGTGGTAAGAAAAGAAATACTCAAGCTTCTGGAGGCAGGTATAATTTATCCCGTTGCTGATAGTCAGTGGGTAAGTCCTGTCCATTGTGTCCCTACGAAGGGAGGTATTACTGTTGTCCCTAACGGTAAAGATGAATTGATCCTGCAAAGAATTATCACAGGTTATAGGATGGTAATTGATTTCCGCAAATTAAATAAAGCTACTAAGAAAGATCATTACCCCTTACCTTTTATTGATCAAATGCTAGAAAGGTTATGCAAACATACACATTATTGCTTTCTAGATGGTTATTCTGGTTTCTCTCAAATACCTGTGTCGGCTAAAGATCAATCAAAGACTACTTTTACATGCCCTTTTGGTACTTTTTCTTATAGACGTATGCCTTTTGGTTTATGTAATGCACTGCTACCTTTCAAAGATGCATGATGGCCATATTCTCGACTTTTGTGAAAAGATTTGTGAGGTGTTCATGGACGACTTTTCCGTCTATGGATACTCTTTTGATGATTTCTTGAGCAATCTTGATCGAGTTTTGCAGAGATGTGAAGAAACTAATCTTGTCTTGAATTGGGAAAATGCCACTTTATGGTTAATGAAGGTATTGTCTTGGGGCACAAAGTCTCTGAAAGAGGTACTGAAGTTGATAAAGCCAAGGTTGATGCTATTGAAAAGATTCCATGTCCCAAGGACATCAAAGGTATAAGAAGTTTCCTTGGTCACGCCGGATTTTATAGGAGGTTCATTAAGGACTTCTAAAAAAATTCTCGGCCTCTGACTAATTTATTACAAAAAGATGTACCATTTGTCTTTGATGATGATTGTGTAGAAGCATTTGAAATACTTAAGAAAGCATTAGTCTCACTTTTTGTTGTTCGACCACACGATTGGAATTTATCCTTTGAAATTATGTGTGATGCTAGTGATTATGTTGTAGGTGCTGTTCTAGGGCAAAGAGTTGATAAGAAATTAAATGTTATCCATTATGCTAGTAAGACTCTAGACAATTCTCAAAGAAATTATGCTACTACCAAAAAGGAACTATTAGCAGTTTATTTGCTTGCGATAAATTCAGACCTATATTATAGATTCTAAAGTAACTATTCACACTGATCATGCTGCTATTAAATATCTTATGGAAAAGAAAGATGCAAAACCTAGACTTATTAGATGGGTTCTCTTGCTGCAAGAATTTGATTTGCATATTGTTGATAGAAAAGGAGCTTAGAACCCCTGCTATGCGGACAACTTATCTAGGTTAGAGAATGTTCTTGATGACCCACTACCTATTGATGATAGCTTTCCTGATGAACAATTAAATGTCATAAGAACTTCTTGTAGCACTCCATGGTATGTTGATTATGCTAATTATATTGTTGCTAAATGTATACCACCTAGCTTCACATACCAACAAAAGAAAAAGTTTTTCTATGATTTGCGACATTACTTTTGGGATGACCCACATCTTTACAAAGAAGGAGTAGATGGTGTTATTAGACATTGTGTGCCTGAGCATGAACAGGAACAGATCCTACGCAAGTGTCACTCCGAGGCTTATGGAGGACACCACGCTGGAGATAGAACAACACAGGTATTGCAATCCGGTTTTTATTGGCCCACTCTCTTCAAGGATGCCCGTAAGTTTGTTTTGTCTTGCGATGAATGTCAAAGAATTGGTAATATTAGTAGACGTCAAGAAATGCCTATGAATTATTCACTTGTTATTGAACCATTTGATGTTTGGGGCTTTGATTATATGGGACCTTTTCCTGCCTCTAATGGATATACACATATTTTAGTTGCTGTTGATTACGTTACTAAGTGGGTAGAAGCTATTCCAACTAGCAGTGCTAATTATAACACCTATATTAAAATGCTTAAGGAAGTTATTTTTTCGAGGTTTGGAGTCCCTAGATATTTAATGACTGATGGTGGTTCACACTTTATTCATGGTGCTTTCCGTAAAATGCTTGCTAAATATGACGTTAATCATAGAATTGCATCTCCATATCACCCACAGTCTAGTGGTCAAGTAGAGTTGAGCAATAGAGATCTCAAATTAATTTTGCAAAAGACTGTTAATAGGTCTAGAAAGAATTGGTCCAAGAAACTTGATGATGCATTATGGGCCTATAGAACTGCATATAAGAATCATATGGCTATGTCTCCGTATAAAATGGTTTATGGAAAAGCATGTCACTTACCTCTCGAACTAGAACATAAGGCTTATTGGGCTATTAAAGAGCTCAACTATGATTTCAAACTTGCCGGTGAGAAAAGGTTATTTGATATTAGCTCACTTGATGAATGGAGAACCCAAGCTTATGAAAATGCTAAGTTGTTTAAATAAAAAGTTAAAAGATGGCATGACAAAAGGATACAAAAGCGTGAGTTTAATGTAGGTGATTATGTATTGCTATACAACTCTCGTTTAAGATTTTTTGCAGGAAAACTTCTCTCTAAATGGGAAGGTCCCTACGTTATCGAGGAGGTCTATCATTCCGGTGCCATAAAAATCAACAACTTCGAAGGTACAAATCCGAAGGTGGTAAACGGTCAAAGGATCAAACATTATATTTCAGGTAATCCAATAAAAGTTGAAACCAATATTATTGAAACCGTAACCCCGAAGGAATACATAAGGGACACTTTCCGGAACATTTCAGACTCCGAAAAGGAGTAGGTATGTGGTACGGTAAGTAAACCGACTCCAAAACCATTTCTAAGGCAACATTTCTCCGTTTTGGAATATTTAGAAAAATAGAAAAATAAGTAGCAGTCCGGGAAGGACATGAGGCCTCCACGAGGGTGGAGGGAGCGCCCTACCCCCCTAGGCGCGCCCCCCTACCTCGTGAGCACCTCGTGTGCCCTCCGGACTCCGTTTTCTTGCACGATACGTATTTTGGTCGATAAAAATTCATTATTTATTCTCCCAACGGTTTTGACTCCCGTATCACGCAAATACCCTCTGTTTTTTGTTTCGAAATGCTGCTTTGCAGATTAGAGCAAGATGTCTTCTCAAGAGTCGATCGGAGAGGCGGATATCTAACCCGCACCGGAACCAGGCGACAATGACATTGACCACTTTGGGCCGGCAACGGAGGAAGAGATGGAGGCTGACCTGATGAGGGTAGATGCCATGGAAGATCAAGAAGTCACCTCTCGCCTCTGAGCTGGGTTTACGATGGGGGAACTACAGAGCTCAGCTATTCCAAACTCGGTTATCCCTTCCAAGGTTAGATTTCTTTCTTAAGAAAATATTAGGAGGAGTGTCTCTTGTTCTCCCGCAGCTATGCAACACCCTTGGGTGCAAGGAGCTTTAGCCGTTACAGGAAAGCTTCGCAAGGAAATAATGGACCTCAAGCAGCAAGTCAATAAGCTCGAAGAGGAGAACCGTATCTTGAGGGGAATCATCGCCAAAAATATTACACCAACAACAAAGGAGACATAATCACATGGGTATGGGCACTCCCCTTGGCAACTGCCAAGCTTGGGGGAGGTGCCTCGGTATCGTATCACCATCACAACTCCTATCTTTACCGTTTTTCTTAGTTCGATCCTATTAGTAGTATCTTGATCTAGTAGAATAAAGTTTATGGCACAATCTAGTTTTGAGTTTTGCTTTATGATCCCTCTATGTAATCAAGTCCGTGAGCTATATATAATAAAGTTTAGTGTTGAGTCAAGGGCTTGATTATTTTGCCATGATCTTGGGTGAATAAAAGAAAAAGAATAAAAAGAATCAAAGAGTTCATATTGATCTTATTGAAAGTAATGACTTCACATAGAAAGAGTATGATGATTAAAGTTGTTGGGAATCGACAAATATAGCTTTGCTCATCGTTGCAATTAATAGGAAGTAATAAGGAAAGAGAGGTTTCACATATAGATATATTATCATTGACTTCTTTTATGATTGGGAGCACTCATTAAAATACAACATGCTAAAGAGTTGATGTTGGACAAGGAAGACAACGTGATGAGTTATGTTTTCTTATATCTGAGATAAAGTATGTTGTCATGGATCCTCTAACATCTTGAGCTTGCCTTTCCCCCTCATGCTAGCCAAATTCTCAGCACCAAGTAGAGATCCTACTTGTGCTTCCAAATACCCTTAAACCAGTTTAGCCATGAGAGTCCACCATATCTACCTATGGATTGAGTAAGATCCTTCAAGTAAGTTGTCATCGGTGCAAAGCAATAAAAATTGCTCTAAATATGTATGATTGATTGGTGTGGGAGAAATAAGCTTTATACAATCTTGTGATATGGAAGAAATAAAAGCAACAAACTGCATAATAAAGGTTCATATCACAAGGGGCAATATAAAGTGACGTTCTTTCGCATTGAAATTTTGTGCATCCAACCATAAAAGCGCATAGCAACCTCTGCTTCCCTCTGCGAAGGGCCTATCTTTTATTATTATCCTCTACCTTATGCAAGAGTCACGGTGATCTTCACCTTTCCTTTTTCATTTTATCCTTTGGCAAGCCCAGCATGTTGGAAATAACATGAGGAGCATGAATTATTATTGTTGACATTACCCTTGAGGCAAAAGGTTGTGGGGCAAAACTATAAGCCCCTATCTTTCTCTGTGTCCGACTAAAATTCTGTAACCACAAGTATTATGTGAGTGTTAACAATTATGAAGGACTAAGTGATAGTTGAGTATGTGGACTTGCTTTTAAGCTCTGACATAGACTCTTTCCGATGTTATGATAAATTGCAATTGCTTCAATGATTGAGGTTATAATTTGTTGGTGCTCAATAAGGTTTCGATTCATATTTTCGCATTGTGAAAAGATCATCACTTGAACATAAGTAATCATATGACAAAATCTATATATGTTGCTGTTATGAGAATAATCATGATGCCTTCATGTCCGTATTTTATTTTTATCGACGCCTCTACCTCTAAACATGAGGACATATTTATTGTTATCGACTTTTCGCTTGAGGACAAGCGAGGTCTAAGCTTGGGGGAGTCGATACGTCCATTTTGCATCATGCTTTTATATTGATATTTATCGCATTATGGGCTGTTATTTCATGTTACGTCACAATACTTATGTCTATTCTCTCTTATTTTACAAGGTTTACATGAAGAGGGAGAATGTGGCATTTGGAATTACGAAATTTGGAAAAGGAGCAAATATTTGAGACCTATTCTGCGCAACTCCAAAAGTCCTGAAACTCCACGAAATATCTTAAAATAAATAAAGAAAATCGTCGCCAAAGATAAAGGCCAGGGGACCCACACCCTGCTCACGAGGGTGGGGGGCGCCCCCCCTACCTCGTGGGCCCCGGTGGCTCTCCAACGTCCATCTTCTCCTATATGAAGTCTTTTGATGAGAAAAAACATTAAGCAACCTTTGGGACGAGACTCATGACCACAAGGCTGAACCTTGGCGGAACCAATCTAGGGCTCACGTGAGCTGTCTGCCGGGGTCACTTCCCTCAGGGAGGAAATCATCACCATCGTCATCACCAACGCTCCTCTCATCGGAGAGGGAAATCTCCATCAACATCTTCACGGCACCATCTCATCTCCAAACCCTAGTTCATCTCTTGTTTCCAATTCTTGTCTCTAAGTCCGGATTGGTGCTAGTAGGTTGCTAGTAGTGTTGATTACTCCTTGTAGTTGATGCTAGTTGGTTTACTTGGTGGAAGATCATATGTTCAGATCCTTTATGCATATTATTACCCTCTTATTATGAACATGAATATGTTTGTGAGTAGTTACGTTTGTTCACGAGGACAAGGGAGAAGTCTTGCTATTAGTAGTCATGTGAATTTGGTATTCGATTCGATATTTTGATGAGATGTATGTTGTCTAGCCTCTAGTGGTGTTATGTGAACGTCGACTACATAACACTTCACCATTATTTGGGCCTAGAGGAAGGCATTGGGAAGTAATAAGTAGATGATGGGTTGCTAGAGTGATGTAAGCTTAAACCCTAGTTTATGCGTTGCTTCGTAAGGGGCTGATTTGGATCCATATGTTTCATGCTATGGTTAGGTTTACCTTAATACTTTTGTTGTAGTTGCGGATGCTTGCAATAGAGGTTAATCATAAGTGGAATGCTTGTTCAAGTAAGAACAGCACCCAAGCACCGGTCCACCCACATATCAAATTATCAAAGTACCGAACGTGAATCGCATGAGCGTGATGAAAACTAGCTTGACGATATTCACATGTGTCCTCGGGAGCGCTTTTCCTATTATAAGAGTTTGTCCAGGCTTGTCCTTTGCTACAAAAAGGATTGGGCCACCTTGATGCACTTTATTTACTCTTGTTGCTTATTGCTCGTTACAATTTATCTTATCACAAAACTATCTGTTACCACTTATTTTAGTACTTGCAGAGAATACCTTGCTAAAAACCGCTTATCATTTCCTTCTGCTCCTTGTTGGGTTTGAAACTCTTACTTATCGAAAGGACTACGATAGATCCCCTATACTGTGGGTCATCACAAGCCTCTCACTCGGGGGCTTAGCTCCAGTCCAGTACTCGCCTAAGTTTGAAAAATCCTACCGAGTGGTGAGCAACCCTCCCACTCGGGGCTTAGCTGCAGTCCAGTACTCGCCTAAGTTTGAAAAATCCTACCGAGTGGTGAGCAACCCTCCCACTCGGGGGCTTAGCTGCAGTCCAGTACTCGCCTAAGTTTGAAAAATCCTACCGGGTGGTGAGCAACCCTTCCACTCGGAGGCTTAGCTGCAGTCCCGTACTCGCCTAAGTTTGAAAAATCCTACCGAGTGGTGAGCAACCCTCCCACTCGGGGGCTTAGCTGCAATCCAGTACTCGCCTAGGTTTGAAAAATCCTACCGAGTGGTGAGCAACCCTCCCACTCGGGGGTTTAGCTGCAGTCCAGTACTCACCTAAGTTTGAAAATTTCTACCGAGTGGTGAGCAACCCTCCCACTCGAGGGCTTAGCTGCAGTCCAGTACTCGCCTAAGTTTGAAGTTCATCCCTATCCGCAAGGACGACGAGGTGCAGGTCGACTGCAACCTTCTCCTTTAGAGCTGCGCCACAAATACAATGTGCGCTCCATCCCTATATGCAAGGACGATGAAGTGCAGGTCGACTGTAACCTTCTCCTTCGGAGCTGTGCAACAAGTACAACGTGCGCTCCATCCCTATCCGCAAGGACGACGAAGTGCAGGTCGACTGCAACCTTCTCCTTCGGAGCTGTGCAACAAGTACAATGTGCGCTCCATCCCTATCCGAAAGGACGACGAAGTGCAGGTCGACTGCAATCTTCTCCTTCGGAGCTGCGCAACAAGTACAACGTGCGCTCCATCCCTATCCACAAGGATGACAAAGTGCAGGTCGACTGCAACCTTCTCCTTCGGAGCTGTGAAACAAGTACAACATGCGCTCCATCCCTATCCGCAAGGATGACGAGGTGCAGGTCGACTGCAACCTTCTCCTTCGGAGCTGCGCCACAAGTACAACGTGTGCTCCATCCCCATCCGCAAAGATGACGAGATGCAAGTTGACTGGAATATCCGCCCCAGAGCTGCATCTCAAGCTCAAAGATTATTCCGTGTGGAGAACAAATTCTACTCGACGACAAACACGAGCATATTCAGAGATAAACCAAGTTCGGATAAATCCTAAAGTGCCAGACCACGGATCGAAGTACTCGGGCATTCAGCCCGAAAGAGTTTAATGGTTACAAAATCACTAGGCATTCCGAGGCAAATTTAAAGCAGGGCATAAAAGTTTGTTCACTCCGCAGGAGGAGGGCTGGCAGGCTCGACGAATTCGTCCAGGTTGATTCCATCAGCGATCCAAGTGGCGGCAGCGATGAAAGTCTCCATGAAAGACTGGAAGTGGTTCCTCTTGGTGTTAGCAACTTTAATCGCCGCCAGCTTCTCTTCCCGAGCTTCTCGACAGTGGACACGAATCAGAGATAGAGCCACATCAGTGCCACACCGGGCAGAAGACTTCTTCCATTCTTAAATTCGGCTGGGAACTTCATTGAGCCGAGCAATCATAGACTCGAGGTCATTCTGAAGTGTTGCCATGGGCCAGAGAGCTGTGTCAATCCGCGGCATCACGACTTTCAGTCGGGCGAGATAATCAACAACACCAATGATGCGGGATTCGAGTCGGAGCACATTCATGGCAGCTTCATCCTTCACTGGAGATTTGATGGGGTCCAAGCTTGGTTCAATCCGGCCGGTCTCTTCCTCGAAGTCCCAGCAAAACTCTACATACACAATTCAAGGGTAAGTCAATGATCATGTGTCGAGTCGACAAGGATAAACCAGTTGGATCGAAGAAAACACCTTCAAGCATGACGAACAACTTCTTAGCAAGACTTCCCAGATAACTCTCCAGATCGTTCCTCCTGCGGGTAATACCTTCCATCTTCTCGTTCAGATTTTCCTTGTCCTTCTTCAGGCGAGTCGCTTCCTTATTGGCTTCGTCAAGGGCAGTTTTCAGCTTGGAATTTTCTTCCTCCAATTTGCCGAATGAAGCCAACTTCTGTTCGGCGAGCGTAGTTTTCTCATCGGCTTTTTTCTGCGCGGCCACCAGATCTTGATCCTTTTTCGCTAGAGCTTGGTTCAGTTTCTCTGAAAGAGATAATGTTGGATTAAGAAAAAGCATAATGAAATCCGGTTCAGGGATAACTCAGTCGACAGCCCTTCCTTACCAGAGGCGTCATCCTTGGCTTTCTGCAGTTCTGTCTTGGCCAGCTCCAGATCATGGTTGAGTTGAATCTGCTGCTTCTCCAGGTCAGCAAAACGAGCTCCAAGATCACAAGATTTCTGCAACCAAAGAATAGGTCAGTCGGCTGGTGAAAAGATTGGTTATTTCAGAGAGGTAAAGGGATAAAGCCAACAAATTCTAAGACTACTGCCGAATCAAACAACCAACAGTAGTCTCGGGGACTACACCCAGTGGGTACACTTAGCGTGCCCCCACTGGTTCAGTTTACACTCGACAAGTCCTGTCCAGCACGAGTGCCAAAAAAACAAACAGAGTCTTCAGACCATAGTCGATGCCAAAGATCGACCACGGTCTCGGATTACACCCTGGGAGCACTCAGCGTGCCCCCACTGGTTCAAAGTTCCACTCGACATGGCCCGACCAGACCGAGTGAAGAAATTCAAATTCTGATGCTCAGACCATAGTCGACTGCCCGCAGTCAATTATGGTCTCGGGGACTACACCTAGTGGGTGCACTCAGCATGCCCCCACTGGTCAATAGATTCAATCAACAACAACATTATCAGCTTAAAGTGTGAATCTGTTCAGTGACAAATCAAAACACCCAGTGGGTGTACAGATGCAAAGATTCTTGGAAAGAAAGTTTTCAAGTACCATATCCTAACAGAACAAGCCAGAAGAGTCAGTCGACGATCTACTAACCTGGATGTTGCTCTGGAGAGTGGAGTTGGCACCATAAGAAGCTTGGCTGGCTTCCCGCACCATGTTCATATTCTCCATCATAATGCCTGCCTGCCGTATAGCCTCTTTTGCAGCACCCACTTGGTCCTCTGGGACGTGATGTGTAGCAAAAAGTGAAGGTGGATCGGCGGGGGCCTGTGCAGCTGACGCGGAAGGCCGAGCACTCGACAGCAGTATGGCGAAGGATACAGAAGTCCGATTGGCATCGTCGGCGTCTTGAACTACCGGTCCCGCCACCAGCATCGACTGAAGTGTCTTGCCAGCGGACAATTTCATGTTTCTTCTCCCCAAGGGCCTCTGTGGCTCGTCCTCATCGTCGTCGGGGAGGTCAATGACATTGAGAGCTCTAAAAATATCAGTTGCCAAAATTTCATCACCCGATTGGATATATCACAGTTCAATCGACAAAGCAAAGACAAAATCATGAAGATTGTACCTGGATTGGAGGTGACCGCATCTTCCATTTCCTCATCCTCGTTCTTATAAGCAGAGGTCCCAGAGGTAGCGGCACTGCCAGTTTCAAGATTCATTCGGTCAAACCAAGGGAAAAATAAGCAGCACAGAACGTCGAGTAAAAGCAAAGGAAGAACACTCACGCAGTAGCAAGAGGAACATCAATTTTGATTCTCGGCAGCGCCTTCCGAGTCTTCTGCACGACAACCTTGGACTGCTTTGGGGCCTTTTCGGTTGGCGCCGGAGAGGACGTCCGAGGATGCTTTGACGATTGCCTGGCCTGAACGGTTGCCTTGTCACAGGCGCTCGCCGGGTCGTGAGTAAGCTTGGATCGCCTTTCCCTACGGGGAGGAGAGTCGACCTCTTATTCATCACTCTGGTCATCGCTCTCCTCGTTCCCCTCTCCGTCAGAATGCCACTCGCCGCTTTCACCTCCGCTTGCCTCCCCCTCCGGGTCCTGCTCCTGCCCTCCGTTGGGCATCGAATACATTTCAGTAAGGGCCTAGAAGGAAAGAACCAAGACAAAGTTAGTCTGTGAAGCATAAACAATGGCATGTTAAATCAAGATGACACTCGGTAATTCAGAGTTTGACCTTGTCTGGTTCATAGGATTGGTCGAGTGGAGGGATTCTCCTGGCTCCCCTGGGGTTATCCTTGTTGCCAGTGATACTCCTCAACCACTTCTCTACCGTATCCTTGCCGACTTCTTCTGGGTGCACCCGAGTGGAATCCTCAATGCCCTCAAAATGCTAAGGACAAAAGGATTGGCTCAAGCTCAAAGCTCAAGACTCTACATTTTTCTATTTTAGTGATCCAAGATCACATTGAGTCTATAGGAAAAGCCAATACTATCAAGGAGGGATGAGCTGTTGCTTAATGAGGTTCTTGCTCAAAATGCTTAGTGATATGCTCCAAACCCCTCAACTACTTTCTCACATACACATATGACCTAAACCAAAAGTCAAACTCGTCCCCACCGATTCTTTCTATTCGGTGCCACCGAGTTCAGATGTCATAGCCACTGCCACAAACCCTAGGCAAATCGGTCTCACCGATAGGGATCTCGGTCTCACCGAGATGGAATTGTAATCTCTCTGTTTCCCTTTGTAACGTTTCGGTCCCACCGAGATTGCAATGTAAATTCTCTGTTTCCCTTTCGTAACATTTCGGTCTCAGCGAAATGAGCGAATCGGTCCCACCGAGTTTACCTAACCAACTCTCTGGTTAGCTTATTACCAAAATCGGTCTCACCGAGTTTGTGTAATCGGTCTCACCGAGATTATGTCATGCCCTAACCCTAACCATATCGGTCCTACCGAGTTGCATGTCGGTCCCACAAAAAATCCTAACGGTCATGAGATTTCTGAATCGGTCCGACCGAGTTTATCAATTCGGTCCCACCGAGATTGGCAAGTTGTGTGTAACGGTAAGATTTTGTGTGGAGGCTATATATACCCCTCCACCTCCTCTTCATTCGTGGAGAGAGCAATCAGAACGAACCTACACTTCCAACTTACCTTTTCTGAGAGAGAACCACCTACAGTTGTGTTGAGGCCAAGATATTCCATTCCTACCATATGAATCTTGATCTCTAGCCTTCCCCAAGTTGCTTTCCACTCAAATCTTCTTTCCACCAAATCCATATCCTATGAGGGAGAGTTGAGTGTTGGGGAGACTATCATTTGAAGCACAAGAGCAAGGAGTTCATCATCAACACACCATTTGTTACTTCTTGGAGAGTGGTGTCTCCTAGATTGGCTAGGTGTCACATGGGAGCCTCCGACAAGATTGTGGAGTTGAACCAAGGAGTTTGTAAGGGCAAGGAGATCGCCTACTTCGTGAAGATCTACCGCTAGTGAGGCAAGTCCTTCGTGGGCGACGGCCATGGTGGGATAGACAAGGTTGCTTCTTCGTGGACCCTTCGTGGGTGGAGCCCTCCGTGGACTCATGGCTGCCGTTACCCTTCGTGGGTTGAAGTCTCCATCAACGTGGATGTACGATAGCACCACCTATCGGAACCACGACAAAAACATCCGTGTCTCCTATTGCGTTTGAATCCTCCAAACCCTTCCCTTTACATTCTTGCAAGTTGCATGCTTTAATTTCCGCTGCTCATATACTCTTTGCATGCTTGCTTGAATTGTCCAAAGTTGCTAAAATCTGCCAAGAACTAAAATTGGGAAAAAGATAAGTTTTATTTGTTCAAGTAGTCTAATCACCCCCCCCCCTCTAGACATACTTTCGATCCTACAAGTGGTATCAGAGCTTTGGTCTCCATTTTCTTTGATTTCCATAGCTTTTGGTAGTCATAGCCTTGGTTTCACAACCTAGGAGAGTATGGCGTCTAGCGAGGAAAATTACCACCGTAGAGGTCCTTACTTTGATGGTACTAATTTTGCTAGTTGGAAGCATAAGATGAAAATGCATATTTTTGGACATAACCCCGCCGTATGGGCTATTGTGTGTATTGGCTTGCAAGGTGAATTCTTTGATGGGAGAGAACCGAACCATGAAGCTACCGCGGAAGATTTGAAGATGCTGCAATACAATGCTCAAGCTTGTGATATCCTCTTCAACGGATTGTGCCCCGAAGAATTCAACAAAATTAGCTGTCTTGAGAATGCAAAGGAAATTTGGGATACTTTGATTGATATGCACGAAGGTACCAACTTCGGCAAGGAATCCAAGTTGGATGTGCTTCAAAGTCAGCTTGACAAGTTCAAAATGAAGGATGGTGAAGGTGTCGCTGAAATGTACTCTCGGCTTGCTCTTATCACAAATGAGATCACCGGCTTAGGAAGTGAAGAGATGACCGACAAATTCATCATCAAGAAGATCCTAAGAGCTTTGGACAGAAAATATGATACCGTATGCACATTGATCCAAATGATGCCCAATTACAAAGATCTCAAGCCAACGGAAGTCATTGGAAGAATTGTTTCTCATGAGATGTCACTCAAGGATAAGGAGGAGCTACATAACAAGTCAAGTGGTGCTTACAAAGCCTCATGTGAAGCTCCCACATCATCAAGTGAGAAACAAACCTTCAATGAAGAATTGAGCCTAATGGTGAAGAACTTCAACAAGTTCTACAAGAGTAGAAGCAAAGAGAGAAGTTCCAAGTCAAGGTCCTACAATGACAAAAGATCTTCTAGTAGAGAGCGAAATTGCTACAATTGTGGAAGACCCGGACACTATTCCAATGAGTGTATGGCACCCTACAAGAGAAGAGAAGATTCTCCAAAAAGAAGAAGTAAAAGAGAAGAATCACCATCAAGAGAGAGAAGGAATAGAGATGATCGTTATGAACAAAGAACATCCCGGAGAAGCAAGGATTCGGAAAGGAAGGACAAGTCATCAAGGAGCTACACAAAACGAAGACATCAAGCTCATGTTGGTGAATGGGTATCCGGCTCCGACTCCGACAATCACTCCGAGAGAAGCTATCACTCCGACTCCGAATATACTCAAGATGAAGGTGTTGCCAGTCTAGCACTTGTGTCAACAAACTCCTACGACATATTTGATTCACCAAATGAAGGACTTGGAAGATGCTTCATGGCTAAAGGCCCAAAGGTATCACACCCCGAGTATGTTGATTTCAATAGTGATGAAGCTGACTTGTTAGGTGATGATGATTTACTTGTTGACAACTCTAGTGATGAATACTATGATGAAACGTCAATTAATCATGCTAATCAAGATAAAACGAATGACAATGATAAGGAGAAGATTGAGTCTCTAACTAAAGAACTAAACACTCTTAAGTTAGCTCATGAAACTATCTTAGAAGATCATCGAGAACTTTTAAGGGCTCATGAGAAACTACGTTTTGAAAAGCTCAACCTTGAGCAAGAGCATGAGTTCTTAAAGGCAATCAATGATGACCTTCACAAGAAAAGTTCTTCTTACATTGCCAAGCGTTTACTCTTATCCACTTACATGCCTCAAGTCAAGTCTAGTAACAAGAACAAGAAAGATTCTTCCTCTAGTAGTAACAATAATCATGCTAAATCCAACGTTGTTGCTTCTAGTAGTTATCTTGATTCCACTAATGATTCTCTTAGCCAAGTTACACTTGAGCAAGAAAATAGCTTATTGAAGGGAATTATAGAGAAAGGTGTTTACAAGAGCCTTGCCGGGAGTAAGCAATTCGAGGAAAATGTACGCAAGCAAGGAAGGCACCGGAAGAACCAAGGTGTTGTTTTTTAACGAAAGTTCAATGCCAATGGAGTTGAGTGGGAAGAAGATCAATACCCCAAGACGAAGTTTGTTCCTCAGCAAGAGAAGTATGATCCTACTTCTTTCAAAGGGACACAAGCTCAAGATGATCTTCCACCACAAGACCACAAGCAAAAAAGGCAAGGACAAGCTTCAAGAGGAAATTGATGCATTTGAAGAAGCACCTAAGGCCTTGGTCAAGTGGGTTCCCAAGACTACATCAAGTTCTACTTCATCAAGTACCACTACAACTTCGACGATTCCCATCAAGATGGTGTTGATCCAGAAGAAGAAGAACTAGAGAGTTCTTGAGGGTGACTCCGCCAACATACTTCACTCTTATCATTTTGGCGAGAACAAGTGCAAACAACTTCCATATCTTGCACTAGTTCAAGGAGTCACAAACCCTCTTGTTGGTAAGACAAGGGACAAGGTAATCTAATGCTTTCATAGACATCATCTTGCATGTGCATCACTCTATGTCTATGGATATCCTTGTTTGTTCCTTGTGGGACTAACCCGTGTAGGTATTGAAAGTGCAACTCACTCCAAAGGATTGCTCCAAATTATCTACATCGACATTGAGCATCCACATCTTCAACGCCTACATGAAGTCATCATCGACAAAACCCAAGGTTAGTTCATCCCTCTTAAGGGGGATCTCACATCTAGGGGGAGATTTACTCTAAGAATTGAGCTAAAGAAACTATAATGGTGTGAACACAACAACGCTTTATGTAAAAGTGGTAACCCCACTTGTGCTTAAACGATGAGTATGACCTACGATCAAATGTTCTCATTTGACTCCTAAGTCAATATACTCATATACAGATGACCTAGTCATCGCCAATTGCTTGATAGATGCTAGAATTGGTTGTGCATGCTTTGCCACATATTTCATTTGCCATTTTATTGTGTGAGCATGTTGGTTGCATAATTTACTCATTCGAGGACATCCACTTGTTGTTTTGATTGCTTGGTTCCTTTTCTTTTGCCAAGTGGATGGACAAGAATGCCTAAGAACCTTCTCTAGCTATCTATGTTTTTCTTGTCTCAAACTCTATTCATGCTACATCACAAAGTTTGATCAAGTCAGATTCGAACCACTCTGTGTGAGGAGCACTCGGAGTCCCCGATTCGTCATAGACTTAAACTTCAAAAACTTCTTTGTGCGTTTCGGTCTGACCGATTCATCAATTTCGGTCATATCGAGATCACTAAGTCGATCTAGGTTTTCAATCTCGGTGCAACCGATTTGAACTTTTCGGTCACACTGAGTTGCTGTAACTGCTTGCAGTTATGCATCTCGGTGCCACCGAGTTGTTCCACTCGGTCACACCGACAGGGTCAGGCTATATATATCCCCGGGCCAAAATTTGGAAAATTTTCCGAACCCCTTCGCCCGCGCTCAGCCTGCTCTGCCTCCCTGGGTCTCCGGATCGTCCTCCTCATCGCCAGCTGCCTCCCGCCGCTGGTCTCCGCCGCCGTCAACGGAAATCGTCTCCGCCGTTGCCAGAAAGCGTGTCCATCGCCGCACTTAGGGTATGGACTTGATCCTTGTGCTAATCTCACTCTGATTCCTAGCACATTGTTTTGCCATGTATCTTGCCATGATTGAGATCACTCTATCCAGCGAAATCACTCCGTAGTTTAGTTGTGGATTGAAAATTTAGGGTTAGGTTTCCGCCGAAATCATCTCGGACCAACCGAGTTGTCGAAATCGGTTCCATCGACTTGGCTAAGGCCATTGCACATGTAATTCTCGGTCTGACCGAGAATTGCAAATCGGTGTAACCGAGTTCAATTCTTTGTGAAACCCTAGCAGTCTCGGTGCCACCGAACTGTGACTCGGTCTGACCGAGTTCACTAGTTTAGGTTCCAAAAGCTGCTTCAGTATCACCGAGTTTACAAATCGGTAGATCTGAAATGCTTTCTTTGGAAAACTAAAACTAAGTTTTTGACCTATTCTTTTGAAAAAACCTCTGCACTTTGTGATGCTCATCCAATCTATCTCATATATATCTATTCACAGGGTTAGCTATCAGTGTTTGCATCATGTCAGATCAGAGTGACAGTCAGAACAAGTCTGAGGAGCAAGTTCACATGAGTGAGGGCACTAGTCCCTCTAGCAGCTCTGATGATGGAAGCAGGAGTACACCCATCAACTTGCCTAAGGTAGCCACTAGGGCCAGAAAGAAGAGAACCTCAGATTCTGAGGATGAGGACTATGTGGCTGTTGAGGAAGAGGCCACTTCAAAGAAGAAAGTTCTGAAAAAGGAATATGGACAGCTGTTGCCACTAAGCCAGGAATGAAGACAAAGGTTCCTGCCAAGAGAGTTCCTATGTCAAAGGCCAGAACATCCACTCAAGAAACTTTGGAATCTGAACCCAAAGAACAGGTTGTGGCAGAGAAGAAAAGGAAAGAAAGGGTCAAGAAGACCATGGCCAGAGTAATTGGGAAGCCCTCAATGATGGAAGAGGAAGAGGAAGAGGTTGTTGCACCAGCACCTAAAGCTCAAAAGCTTATGGGAGATGCTATAAGATCAGGGGCTGCTCCATCTAAGCCCAAAGAAGCTCCCAAGGCAGCTGCTCCAAAACCCAAAGCTGCACCCAAGAGGAGTACAAGGAATATTCCAGTTGCAGAGAAGAACAAGGCCCCAGTGCCTGAAGCTGCTATAGAAGAAGATGATGATGAGTCACATGTCTTGAGGAAGTTGAAGCCCAAAATTCCAGATCGCAATGATGCTCATCCAGTTGCAGAGAACATGAAAATCAGGAAGGATTGAGGTTATGGAGAGAGTCTGATCCATATGCCACCAGGAGGAGAACTGCTGTGGACTACATGTTCCATACAAAGGAACAACAGGACTTCTATGAGACAGTGCTGCTTAACAAGAAGCCTATAGTCTGTGATATGAGATGGGTAGACTAGAACTACATCATGGAAAATGAAGAACACTATCCTGGAGTCTATGATAGTTTCAAGTCTTGTGGAGTAGAGGACTTTGTTGGGCAGAAGCTCACAAAGTGGAATGATGAGCTTATTATGCAGTTCTACTCCACAGCTCATTTCTACCCAGATGGAAGGATTGTCAACAGTTGAAGAATGGGCAAAATTGATCAATGCTCCTGAGGAGAATGAAGATGACTTGGATGTCTATGCCAAGAAGAAGAAGGATCACAACTCAATGGCTAGCATGTACAAGGAGATTCCTGATGCAGATCTTGAGACTCACCAATTTGGTTCTGTGAAACACTTGCTGTCAGGCCTGCCTACAATCAATTGGATTTTAAGGCACACATTGCTACCAAAATCAGGAGATCACAGAATGATCAGAGGACATTCCATCAACTTGCTTCATATATTTGATGTTCCTCAAAAGTTCAAAGTCATTAGCCTAATTGTGGAAACTATAAAGAGAACAGCTGTAGATCAGAAGAGAAGTTGTGGGTATGCCCCACAGATCCAGGAGCTAATCAACTCCAAGATGGGCACTGGCACATATCTCTTGGGCAAGGAACATATGCCCATCTACCCAGACTTTGAGGACAACACTGTGGTGATGGATGAGAATGAACCATCTTCTGTGCAAGCACAAGCAAAGAGGGAGAAGGCAAGGACTGAAAAGGCTGCAAAGATGCCAACCATTGATGAGGCATCTCAGTATCTTCTGAAGAGAAAGCAAGATCAGCTTGGCTACTTGATTGCCTCCACTCTGAGGACTGAGAAGGGATTGGCCACCCTGACTCGAAACTAGGAGAGCTTGGAGAGGATCATGGAGCAGAAGTTCTATGATTTAGATGTGAAGGTCAACGAGATATGATCGATTGTTGAGCAACTTCAGGATGAAGTGCAGGAGAAGAAGGGCAAGTCCACCACTGATGCTTTTGCTAGAGTGCCCAGAGGACACAGATCTGCTGCAGTGCCAGTTACAGACACCAGAGCAACCTCATCTACACCAGCTACAACTTCAGTGCCACCAGCTCCAGCACCCACTCCACCAGCTCCATCTACATCAACTGATGCCTTCGTCCTTGGAGTTTTATCTACACCACCACCTGAAGACCAAGCCTGAGAGTCGATCTAGCACTATGCATTTTTATGAACTTTTTGGTAACCTGTTGCCAAAATGGGAGAAAATGTATAGATCATAGGCTTCGAGAGAGAGTGTTGCTCTTTGTTCTCTCTTGTTTTTTGGTGGTTGAACTTTGTTATTTGCTTGTTTGAGATACTTTATGCTTTTGTGTGATACTTGGATGATCATGTGTTTGATCATATGCTACCTTAATGCTTGTTGGATGACATTATCCTTTTATATTCCCCATATGATCATTCACTTTGCTTGGTGATGAGTGCATGTATTTAATTATTATCATTTTGAGCGCTCCACCAAGATGTATGTGACATGGAAGAGTAACCCATGATCCTAACTCATTGTGCATTTGCAGCCCGAAGCAAATCTTAAACTATGCACAAATTTAGGGGGAGCTCTTGCTTTTCACATACTTCTCAAAGCGACAATGTTTTTCACTCTTATTATCATTTGTCGAAGCTTTGATCTATATGTTGTCATCAATTACCAAAGGGGGAGATTGAAGTGCAACTATCCCTAGGTGGTTTTGGTAATTCCTAACAGCATATAGCTCATTGAGCTAATGCTATTTCAAGATTAATATTTCAGGAAAGCTCAATGATTGGCATGGCATGGATGAGAAAAGTGGACCCCTCAAAATGCTAAGGACAAAAGGATTGGCTCAAGCTCAAAGCTCAAGACTCTACATTTTCTATTTTAGTGATCCAAGATCACATTGAGTCTATAGGAAAAGCCAATACTATCAAGGAGGGATGAGGTGTTGCTGAATGAGGTTCTTGCTCAAAATTCTTAGTGATATGATCCAAAGCCCTCAACTACTTTCTCACATCCACATATGACCTAAACTAAAAGTCAAACTCAGCCCCACCGATTCTTTCTATCCGACGCCAGCGAGTTCAGATGTCATAGCCACTGCCACAAACCCTAGGCAAATCGGTCTCACCAATAGGGATCTTGGTCTCACCGAGATGGGATTGTAATCTCTCTGTTTCCCTTCGTAACATTTTGGTCCCACCGAGATGAGCGATCGGTCCCACCAAGATTGCAATGTAAACTCTCTGTTTCCCTTTCGTAAATTTCGGTCTCACCGAAATGAGCGAATCGGTCCCACCAAGTTTACCTGACCAACTCTCTGGTTAGCTTATTACCAAAATCGGTCTCACCGAGTTTGTGTAATCGGTATCACCGAGATTACGTTATGCCCTAACCCTAACCATATCGGTCCTACTGAGTTGCATGTCGGTCCCACCAAAAATCCTAACGGTCACTAGATTTGCTGAATCGGTCCGACCGAGTTTATCAATTCGGTCCCACCGAGATTGGCAAGTTGTGTGTAACGGTTAGATTTTGTGTGGAGGCTATATATACCCCTCCACCTCCTCTTCATTCGTGGAGAGAGCAATCAGAACGAACCTACACTTCCAACTTACCTTTTCTGAGAGAGAACCACCTACACTTGTGTTGAGGCCAAGATATTCCATTCCTACCATAAGAATCTTGATCTCTAGCCTTCCCCAAGTTGCTTTCCACTCAAATCTTATTTCCACCAAATCCATATCCTGTGAGAGAGAGTTGAGTGTTGGGGAGACTATCATTTGAAGCACAAGAGCAAGGAGTTCATCATCAACACACCATTTGTTACTTCTTTGAGAGTGGTGTCTCCTACATTGGCTAGGTGTCACTTGGGAGCCTCCGACAAGATTGTGGAGTTGAACCAAGGAGTTTTTAAGGGCAAGGAGATCGCCTACTTCATGAAGATCTACCGCTAGTGAGGCAAGTCCTTCGTGGGCGACGGCCATGGTGGGATAGACAAGGTTGCTTCTTCGTGGACCCTTCGTGGGTGGAGCCCTACATGGACTCGCGCAGCCATTACCCTTCGTGGGTTGAAGTCTTCATCAACGTGGATGTAAGATAGCACCACCTATCGGAACCACGACAAAAACATCCGTGTCTCCTATTGCATTTGAATCCTCCAAACCCTTCCCTTTACATTCTTGCAAGTTGCATGCTTTACTTTCCGCTGCTCATATACTCTTTGCATGCTTGCTTGAATTGTGTTAAGATTGCTTGACTTGCCCAAAGTTGCTAAAATCTGCCAAGAACTAAAATAGGGAAAAAGATAAGTTTTATTTGGTCAAGTAGTCTAATCACCCCCCCTCTAGACATACTTTTGATCCTACAGTCGTCTGAGGAAGACTTCCACCAGATCCATTCCAGTTACGCCCTCACGGATGAGATAGACCACTCGCTCGACCAGCACTTTCATCTCCGCTTGTCAGATTTCGGGTTCCGGCAGACCCTCTAGGTTCGAACTCTAGGGTGCACGCGGAGATCTCACCCCCTACCAACCTGCACCTCGTCGCCTCGTAAGGATCTAAGACTACCCAAAGAGCAACACAATGGACACAAGGTGTATACTGGTTCGGGCCACCATTGTGGTGTAATACCCTACTCCAGTGTGTGGTGTGGTGGATTGCCTCAGGGGCTGATGATGAACAATACAAGGAAGAACAGCCTCGCGAGGGTCTGTTCTTGGCCGGTGCGACGAACTGCTAGGGGGAGTTCAGTCGCCCTCTCTCTCGCTCTCTCTGGATTCCGGATCCCCCTACCCTGTGGGTGGCTAGTCCTATTTATAGGCAAAGGCCCTGGGACTCTTCCCAAATATTGAGCGGGAAGGGCGCCAACAATTGGCCATTTTGAAGGGGAACATCTAGTACACTTATCCTGACTAAAGTTGGTCCTCGCCTGTCAAATGCTCTGAAGTTGACGCCGGCTTGGGCTCCACAATGACCTCCTTCCTGCTGTTGTGTTGGTCTTGGTCTTGTTGCACCGAAATGGTTGCCTTTGCTTGATGCTCTCGCCTGCGCTTGCCTCCTTTGCACCAAAGAGGAAATGAGGACACAACCCCAATGACAACCCCACAAAAAATATTTAAATCATGCACAACCCCGATGACAAGCCAAGCAATTGTTTCATACTTTAACATTTTCAAAACTTTTTCAATCTTCACGCAATACATGAGCGTGAACCATGGATATAGCACTATATGTGGAATAGAATGGTGGTTGTGGAGAAGACAAAAAGGGAGAAGATATTCTCACATCAACTAAGCATATCAACGGGCTATGGAGTTGCCCATCAACAGATATAAATGTGAATGAGTAGGGATTGCCATGCAACAGATGCACTAGAGCTATAAGTATATGAAAGCTCAACAAAAGAAACTAAGTGGGTGTGCATCCAACTCGCTTGCTCACGGATACCTAGGGCATTTGAGGAAGCCCATCATTGGAATATACAAGCCAAGTTTTATAATGAAAAATTCCCACTAGTATATGAAAGTGACAAAATGAGAGACTCTCTATCATGAAGATCTTGGTGCTACTTTGAAGCACAGGTGTGGTAAAGGGATAGTAGCATTGTCCCTTCTCTCTTTTTCTCTCATTTTTTATTTTTTTATTTAGGCCTCTTCTCTTATTTTTATGGCCTCTTTCTTTTTTTCATTTTTTTTATTTTTCGTCCGGAGTCTCATCCCGACTTGTGGGGGAAACATGGTCTCCATCATCCTTTCCTCACTTGGGACAATGCTCTAATAATGATGATCACCACACTTTTATTTACTTACAACTCAACAATTACAACTCAATACTTAGAACAAAATATGACTCTATATGCATGCCTCCGGCGGTGTACCGGGATATGCAATGATTCATAAGTGACATGTATGAAAGAATTATGAACGGTGGCTTTGCCACAAATACGATGTCAACTACATGATCATGCTAGCAATATGACAATGATGGAGCGTGTCATAATAAACGGAACGGTGGAAAGTTGCATGGCAATATATCTCGGAATGGCTATGGAAATGCCATGATAGGTCGGTATGGTGGCTGTTTTGAGGAAGATATATGGTGGGTGTATGATACCGGCGAAAAGTGCGCGGTATTAGAGAGGCCAGCAATGGTGGAAGGATGGGGAAAAGTGCGTATAATCCATGGACTCAACATTAGTCATAAAGAACTCATATACTTATTGCAAAAATCTAGAAGTTATCAAAGCAAAGTATTACGCGCATGCTCCTAGGGGATAGATTGGTAGGAAAAGACCATCGCCGTCCCCGACCGCCACTCATAAGGAAGACAATCAATAAATAAATCATGCTCCGAGTTCATCACATAATGGTTCACCATACGTGCATGCTACGGGAATCACAAACTTCAACACAAGTATTCTTTAAATTCACAACTACTCAACTAGCATGACTCTCATATCACCATCTTCATATCTCAAAACAATTATCAAGCATCAAACTTTTCTTAGTATTCAACGCACTCAAAAGAAAGTTTCACATATCTTGAATACCAAGTATATTAGTCTTAAGCAAATTACCATGCTATTAACGACTCTCAGAATAATCTAAGTGAAGCATGAGAGATCAATAGTTTCTTTAAAACAAATCCACAACCGTCCTCTAAAATATCTAAGTGAATCACTAGAGCAAAAATTATCACGCTCAAAAGATATAAGTGAAGCACTATGAGCAAAACTATTTTCAAGCTCAAAAGATATAAGTGAAGCACATAGAGTATTCTATAAAATTACAATTTATGCATGGATCTCTCAAAAGGTGTGTACAGCAAGGATGATTGTGGTAAACTAACAAACAAAGATGCAAATAATACAAGACGCTCCAAGCAAAACACATATTATGTGGTGAATAAAAATATAGCTCCAAGTAAATTACCGATGGAAGTAGACGAAAGAGGGGATGCCTTCCGGGGCATCCCCAAGCTTTGACTTTTTGGTATCCTTGGTTTATCCTGGGGGTGCCATGGGAATCCTCAAGCTTAGGCTCTTTCCACTCCTTGTCCATAATCCATCAATAGAATTTACCCAAAACTTGAAAACTTCACAACACAAAACTCAATAGAAATCTCGTGAGCTCCGTTAGAGAAATAAAACAAAAGACTATTTTAAGGTACTGTAATGAACTCATTCTTTATTTATATTGGTGTTAAACCTACTGTATTCCAACTTCTCTATGGATTATAAACTATTTTACTATCCATAGATTCATCAAAATAAGCAAACAACACACGAAAAACAGATTCTGTCAAAAACAGAACAGTCTGTAGTAATCTGTAACTAACGCAAATTTCTGGAACTCCAAAACTTCTACCAAAATAGGAAGACCTATAAAATTTGTTTAATGATCAGAAGCAATTGGAATCAGTATTTTATCACGTTCTGGTGATTTTTAACAATTTTTTTCGTGAACAGAAAGATTCTGGAAATTACAGCAAGATCAAATAACTATCATCCAAGAAGATCCTATAGGTCTAACTTGGCACAAACACAAATTAAAACATAAAACCACATATAAATAGAGGCTAGATGGATTATTTATTCCTAAACAGAAGCAAAAGCAAAAAAACTAAAAATAAAATTGGGTTGCCTCCCAACAAGCGCTATCGTTTAACGCCCCTAGATAGGCATAAAAGCAAGGATAGATTTAAGTATTGCCGTCTTTGGTAGGCAATCCATAGGTGGCTCTCATGATAGATTCATATGGTAATTTTATTTTCTTTCTAGGAAAGTGTTCCATGCCCTTCTTTAAGGTAAATTGGAATCTAATATTCCCTTCCTTCATATCAATAATTGCACCAATCGTTCTAAGGAAAGGTCTACCAAGAATAATAGGGCAAGAAGGATTGCGGTCTATATCAAGAACGATAAAATCTACGGGCACATAATTCCTATTTGCAACAATAAGAACATCATTAATTCTTCCCATAGGCTTTTTAATAGTGGAATCCGCAACATGCAAGTTTAGAGAGCAATCATCAAAGTCACGGAAATCTAGCAAATCACACAAGGTTTTGGGGATAGTAGAGACACTAGCACCCAAATCACAGAAGGCATGAAACTCATAATTTTTTATTTTAATTTTAATAGTAGGTTCCCACTCATCATAGAGCTTTCTAGGGATAGATACCTTCAACTCAAGTTTTTCTTCATAAGATTGCATCAAGGCATCAACAATGTGTTCGGTAAATTCCTTATTTTGACTATAAGCATGAGGAGAATTTAGCACGGATTGCAACAAGGAAATACAATCAATTAAAGAGAAATTTTCATAATTAAATTCCTTGATATCCAATATAGTGGGTTTAGCAACATCTAGGTTTTTATTTATTTCAATCCCACATTTATCAATTTCATCATCAAGATCTAAAAACTCCGAATTCTTAGAATGCCTTCTAGGTAAAGGAAGATCATATTCAGTTTCATCATGATTCATATTTGAAAACAAAGATTTAATGGGGGACACATCAATAACTTTTAGATCTTCATCTTGATTTTCATAGGAATTGGAAGAACACGCTTTAATAAAGGCATCTTTGGAAGCACGCATCCTAGCGGTTCTTTCTTTGCACTCATCAATGGAAATTCTCATAGCTTTGAGAGACTCATTGATATCATGCTTAGGAGGGATAGATCTAAGCTTTAAAGAATCAATTTCAAGAGAAATTCTATCAACGTTCCTAGCCAAATCATCAACTTTAAGCAATTTCTCCTCAAGCAAAGCATTAAAATTCTTTTGCAAACTCATAAATTCTTTAACACTAGTCTCAAATTCAGAGGGCATCTTATTAAAATTTCCATAAGAATTGTTGTAGGAATTTCCATAATTATTAGAGGAATTACTAGGATAGGGCCTAGGATTAAAATTCCCTCTATACGCATTGTTACCAAAATTATTCCTACCAACAAAATTCACATCCATAGATTCATTATTGTTCTCAATCAAAGTAGATAAAGTCATATCATTAGGATCAGAAGAAACACCCTTAGTAGCAAATAATTTCATTAGTTCGTCCATCTTTCCACTCAAAACATTAATTTCTTCTATCGCATGCACTTTTTTATTAGTAGATCTTTCGGTATGCCATTGAGAATAATTAACCATAATATTATCTAGAAGTTTAGTAGCATCTCCTAGAGTGATTTCCATAAAAGTGCCTCCCGCGACCGAATCTAAAACATTTCTAGAAGCAAAATTCAATCCGGCATAAAAGTTTTGTATAATCATCCACAAGTTCAAACCATGAGTAGGACAATTACGTATCATTAATTTCATTCTCTCAAAAGCTTGTGCAACATGTTCATGATCAAGTTGATTAAAATTCATAATATCGTTCCTAAGAGAGATGATCTTAGTGGGAGGAAAATACTTAGAGATAAAAGCATCTTTGCACTTGTTCCAAGAATCAATACTATTTTTAAGCAGAGATGAAAACCACGCTTTAGCACGATCTCTAAGCGAAAAAGGAAATAGCTTCAACTTAACGACATCATTATCGACATCTTTTTTCTTTTGCATATCACATAAATCAACGAAGCTATTCAGATGAGTAGCGGCATCTTCACTAGGAAGGCCGGCGAATTGATCTTTCATAACAAGATTCAACAAATCAGTATTGATTTCACAAGATTCAGTATTGGCAAGAGGAGAAATCAAAGTGCTAAGGAAATCATTATTATTGGTATGGGTGAAGTCACACAATTTGGTAGTATCTTGAGCCATCGCAACAAACAAGCAATCCAACACACGAGCAAACAAAAGGCAAGCGAGAAAAAGGCAAACGGGAAAAAGAGGAGGAGATTGGGAAAGAGAGGGCGAATAAAACGGCAAGGGTGAAGTGGGGAAGAGGAAAACGTGAGGGAAATGGCAAATAATGTAATGCAGGAGATAGGGATTGTGATGGGTACTTGGTATGTAGACTTTAACGGTGCCAGAAGTGGCTTGTTGTTAGGAGTCCAAGTCTTGACTTGCTCTTGCGTAAGCCTCCCCGGCAACGGCGCCAGAAATTCTTCTTGCTACCTCTTGAGCACTGCGTTGGATTTCCCCGAAGAGGAGAGGATGATGCAGCAAAGTAGCGTAAGTATTTCCCTCAGTTTTTGAGAACCAAGGTATCAATCCAGTAGGAGGCTACACACAAATCCCTCGTACCAGCACAAAACAATAGCTCCTCACAACCAACGCGATTAGAGGTTGTCAATCCCTTCACGGTCACTTACGAGAGTGAGATCTGATAGAGATTATAAATAATATTTTTGGTATTTTTGATATAGAGATGCAAAGCGAAAAGTAAATGGCAAAGTAAAAACAAAGCAAGTATTAAAGTGATGGAGATTGATATGATGAGAATAGACCCGGGGGCCATAGGTTTCACTAGTAGCTTCTCTCAAGAGCATAAGTATTCTACGGTGGGTGAACAAATTACTGTTGAGCAATTGATGAATTGACCATAGTTATGAGAATATCTAGGTATGATCATGTATATAGGCATCACGTCCGAGAAAAGTAGACCGACTCCTGCCTGCATCTACTATTATTACTCCACTCATCGACCGCTATCCAGCATGCATCTAGAGTATTAAGTTAAAAACAGAGTAACGCCTTAAGCAGGATGACATGGTGTAGAGGGATAAATTCATGCAATATCATAAAAACCCCATCTTATTATCCTCGATGGCAACAATAGAATACGTGCCTTGCTGCCCCTTCTGTCACTGCGAAAGGACACTGCAAGATTGAACCCAAAGCTAAGCACTTCTCCCATTGCAAGAACTACCAATCTAGTTTGCCAAACCAAACGGATAATTCGAAGAGACTTGCAAAGATAACCAATCATACATAAAAGAATTCAGAGAAGATTCAAATATTGTTCCATAGATAATCTTGATCATAAACCCACAATTCATCGGTCTCAACAAACACACCGCAAAAAAAGATTACATCCAATAGATCTTCACGAGAGAGGGGGAGAACATTGTATTGAGATCCAAAAAGAGAGAAGAAGCCATCTAGCTACTAGCTATGGACCCGAAGGTCTGAAGTAAACTACTCACACTTCATCGGAGGGGCTATGGTGATGATGTAGAAGCCCTCCATGGTGGATGCCCCCTCCGGCGGAGCTCCAGAATAGGCCCCAAGATGGGATCTCGTGGATACAGGAAGTTGCGGCGGTGGAATTAGGTTTTTGGCTCCTGTTCTGATCGTTTGGGGGTACGTAGGTATATATAGGAGGAAGGAGTGCGTCGGTGGAGCAACAGGGAGCCCACGAGGTAGGGGGGCGTGCCCTAGGGGGGGCGCCCCCACCCTCGTGACCGCCTCTGTTAGTTCTCGGAGTAGGGTCCAAGTCTCCTGGATCACGTTCGGTGAGAAAATCATGTTCCCGAAGGTTTCATTCCGTTTGGACTCCGTTTGATATTCCGTTTCTTCGAAACACTGAAATAGGCAAAAAACAACAATTCTGGGCTGGGCCTCCGGTTAATAGGTTAGTCCCAAAAATAATATAGAAGTGGAAAATAAAGCCCAATATAGTCCGAAACAGTAGATAAAGTAGCATGGAGCAATAGAAAATTATAGATATGTTGGAGACGTATCAGGCATGCAGGTGTAGCAGTACGCCCCGCATGGTGTCAGGAAGGCTGTCTTCTCCACATCCTCCACCGCCATCTTGATTTGGTGGTAGCCAGAGAACGCATCCAGGAAACATAGCAAGTCGCACTCGGTGGTGGAGTCGACGATTTGATCGATGCGCGGAAGGGGGAACGGATCTTGGGGGCAAGCTTTGTTAAGGTTGGTGAAGTCGACGCACATCCGTTCCTTCCCACCTTTCTTCGGTACTACGACGGGGTTCGCCAGCCAATCAGGGTATCGAACTTCTCGAATGGTACCAGCCGCCTCCAGCTTGCGTGTCTCTTGGACGATGAAGGGCTGCTTCTCAGTGGACTGCCGTCTCGCCCGCTGCTTCATAGGGCGCATGTTGGGGCACACCCTTAGAAGATCCTGGATCACCTCTCTCGGGACCCCTACCAGCTGATTGGGCTCCCACGCGAATATCTCCTTGTTTGCGCGCAAAAACCTCACCAAAGCTTCTTCTTGTCCCGGGTCAAGGCTGGTTCCTATGGTAAAGGTGGCTCCTGAAGACCCGTCCTCGTCAACCGGCACCTGCTTGGTCTCCGCCTTGTCTTGGGTGAACAACTGCTTCTTCATGGCAGGCGCGGTCTCCTTGGCCTCGGGCGCCGGCTGGTTGCGCTGCTGCCGCGGTCTTGAAGGCAAGCCTAAGCGCCGTCACGGCCTCCTTAGTGTCCCCCTTGATGGTGAGGGCGCCCTTGCTCCCTGGCATCTTCATGAGGTTGTAGGCCGGGTGAGTCGCCGTCATGAACTGAGTGAGAGCCGGGTACCCAAGTATGGCATTGTACGGGAGACCGATGTGGGCGATGTCGAAGTCCAACATCTCAGTGCGGTAGTTGTCGCGCGTGCCAAAGGTGACGGGGAGGCGGATCTGCCCCAGAGAGTGGGCAGCTCCACCACCCACTCCCGAAAAAGGCTTGTTGAGGTTGAGCCGCTCGGGCGGCACGTGGAGGAGGCTGAAGGCCTCTACAGAGAGCAAGTTCAGGCCGGCACCACCATCGATGAGGATCTTGGTGATGGCCACGTTGCAGATGATAGGCATGCAGAGAATTGGGAGCATGCCAGAGCCGGCGGTGGAGCCGAGGTGTTCTTCTGAGTAGAAGGTGAGGTCGGCCTCCGGCGCAGCCCAACCCGGCGGAGCCCCCGGGCGCTTGGAGGATACCCCAATCTGACGGAAGAAAGGCTTGACGTGGCGATCTGAAGGCGGTGCTTGAGAGCCACCCAGCAGCGCCGCGACTCTGTGGTGCGCCGGCACCGCATAGCACGCAGTGAAGAGGTTGCGGAGTTCCTCCCAGGGCGCCACCGTGGACCCCGAGAGGTTGAGCAGCCAGGCGCGTGGCTCGCCGGCGAGGGCCATGGGGAACCAGTTGGCCATGATCTTGCCGTCGCCTCCGGCATCGAGGACGGCCTCCTCAGACTGTCAGAACGGCGCGTCTGCTGCCGCTGTCGTCAGAACGCTGGCGGCATCTCCGTCTTGAACTTGGCTGGCCACTGCACTCGCCGTAGGGCGGGGGCCAGGGCTCGGTACCTAGACTCCTTGCTGCTAGTGTCGGTCACAGAGGCGGGTGGCGGCGCACCTGCCATGGGAGCGAAGCGCGGCGGCACGGGGCGCAGGTTGGTGGAGAGGAGCTCCGGCGCACCCCTACCTGGCGCGCCAAATGTCGGATGTGGGGTTCCGGCAAACCCTTAAGGTTCGAACACTGGGGTGCGTGCGAAGTCTCTCCCTCCTGCCGATCTACGCTCTAGCTCGCTAAGGTCTGGCGGACGAACTTGACGAACTCGCAACACAGAAAGACACGAGGTTTAGGCTGGTTCGGGCCACCGTTGTGGTGTAATACCCTACTCCAGTGTGGTGGTGGTGGATTGCCTCTTCGGCTGATGATGAACAGTACAAGGGAAGAACAACCTCCTGAGGTTGAGGTGTTCTTGTGCTTGTGTAGTTGAGGATGATCTGAACCAGTTCGGGATCAGTTGCCTCCTACTGTGGTGGCTAGTCCTATTTATAGAGGCACTAGTCCTCTTCCCAAATATCGAGCGGGAAGGGAGCCAACAACGGCGGGCAAATTTGAAGGGGGACAGCTAGTACAAGCTATCCTGACAAAAGCGGTCTCGCTGCGAAAAGCTCGGGTGACGCCGTCTTGGGCTCCACGATGACCTCCGCCTTGCCGTCCTCCTGGTCTTGGTCTCATTGCACTAATATGGCAACCTTTGCCTGATGCCTCGGTACTCTTTGCCTATGCTGGCCTCCTTAGCACCAAAGAGGAAATAGGGACGCTGCGCGCGCTGGCGCCCGCCTGGCACCGTTCGTCGTGGCTCACGTCACGGGAGCCTCGTGAAGTTTGCATCTTCTTGATATCTCCACTCCTCGTGAGCCTGCCTGCCTAGGCCACTCCAGAGGAGGTCTTGCGTCGTTCTCCTCGCGAGGCTTGGACCCTCGCGAGGGTCTTGGATGCCTTGTTGACGAAGACGGGTCGTATGGCCTACTGCTTGGCCACGCTGTGGGCCGCAGGCAGGCAAGTCCGGGGACCCCCGTTCCCAGAACGCCGACAGTGTCTACCGTGCAGTTATGCACTCAAATTTGTGCATATGGCACGTGGACCCCATTGTCGGATGCCCCACATATCAACGAAAGGAAGTAGAAAGACATGAGTAACTAGTTACACAAAAATATATTTTTGACAGAGAGATACTCCCTCTGTAAACAAATATACAAATCGTTTATATCACAACTTTATACATAAGAAAAATCAAGGCGAATATATATAACATATATAATTATAAAAAATAGTTGTTTTTAACACAGTATAGACGAGTTGGTGATGATGGTGTGCCTGCCATCCTGCAATATAGGCCATCCAATTTATATCTGACGGATAGGAAGGAAACTATGGCAATTTTGCAAAAAGGTACCCACACACCTCTCCACATTTGCAAATAAGTCCTTCCCTCGTGCATCCTTTTCTCTCACAAGATAAAATACTCATACAAATGCATCTTGATGTTACGTGCAACGCACGGGCATTATGGGGGTTCAGCTGAGAATATAATACTCATACAGGCTCGCGGTTCTGGACTTTAGGCCGCAGTCCCACCCTGCATGTTTGGGGGTCCATGTGTTCTACCTCAGCGCTTTTCATATTGCAAGCGATCGGTACGGTGCTGGTTTTAGATGCTGTCGCAAGGCGAATACACAAAATTGTATAAAGCACGGCAACTGTTGGAATGAAATCGAACGACATTTCCTAACCAGCAATGAGAGTTGCAGTTCTATCAACGATATACCATGTGATAAATGATACTATCATATTACTTATAAAAATAGGACACTTGTTTCACCATGCCAGATTATTACATCAAAATCTCTCGGAGGATAGATCAGTTCGGTAGTTGCGTGCTGCTACTGAAGAATTTCAAAGTTGATTTGGACCAGCTCTCGTTGCCGAGAAAGTTCGATTTTGAGATCATCCCCTACCGCAAGATATGATTTAGATTTGAACCTTGACCATCCTTTAGCATCAATCATCATGTGACCATCCTTTGTACTTACGGTATATTGAGCAGGTTCATTCACAGCAAGGCTGCGCATGGTAAGAGAAAATTGGCTGCTGTCGCCCGAATTGTTGAATGACTCCCTCCTTGCTCTACGAATTCTCTGTTTGCAAACAAGAAGACATACCCAAACAGTTAGATCAACACAGTGTGTCGGTGTACTAGAGTAGGGGTACCCTAGTATCCCGTACTCGTGCAGACGATTCTGACACCAGCGGCAAGGTTTGCCTCGTCACCGCCAATATCCTCCGTGGCTCCTTTGGAGCCATTCAAGAACAAAGTATTTGATTGAGAAGACAAGGCCCCGACAAGAGGAGCTTGTCGGGAAGGCCACCTGTGCACGCAGAAGACAAGGCCCGGCAAGAGGAGCTTGCCGGAAGGCTCGAGCGCGACAAGCCTCCGGGCGCGACAAGGATTCGGCCGCGGCAAGGAGCTTGCCGCGGCATGCAACTTCTCTCCGTCTCCGCTCCAGCTCACCCAGCGACGTGTCGCCATGGGACCGCTCCATGCGCGCGTGTCGAGCAGCTATGCAGCCAGCGGAGAACAGCGATAAGCGGCGCTGACAGGCTCGCCATCGTGGCGAGCGGAGGCGCACTGACGGTCTCTGTTATAATCGCTTGGGGCGACAATGATGGGCATTTATTGCTTTTGTCCCTTGCCGTCGAGTTAGGTATTTTGCACTGCATACCTTTGTTCAAGTAGGTGTACCAACTCCTGTTTTTACATTTGTACCCTCGTCTATGTTGCCACCTGTCGGAGACCCCTTGAGCATATAAAAGGAGGCCCGGGTGCAATGTAGAAAGGGTTCGGTTCCGCAGGTTCGGCTCGTTCGGTTCATTCGACCCACTCGAGACCAGATGGACTCACGCTAGGTTTTGTAGCTCGCATTGCTCCCTAGCAAGAACACAATAGATCAAAACAAGCAGCAGTAGGAGTTTTATCTCTCCGGAGAGCTCCGAAGCTGGGTAAACTGCTCGTGTGCCTCGCCTCGATCCGCTCTTCGTGCGATCTCCGCCCCCCCTCTGAACCACAAGGGGCCTGGTCCGCCGGCCCCATAGGTGTTCGCGGGTACGATCAGCCTCCCCGACACAGTGAATCATGCGAAACAACATGGAAAGAAAAAAGAACGAAACACTTGGGCGGCCAATGCTTACTAAGAAGGTGGACATGTTGGTTTTTGTAAGGACTTTGGTATATGAAGTGCGAACTGCAGCCCAGTCTGTTGCCGGTGCAACTGCTCATTCGGTTGCCGCTGCACCGGCCGGAGCAGATGCAAGTGCAAGTGTTGGTGCCGGTGCCGAAGCCACTGCTGCTGCCGGAGATGGTGCTCCTTGTAGAGCTGGTGCCGGTGTCGGACCAGGTGCCGATGTCGATGCCCGATCCTCTAGTAGATCAGCCTAATCCGCTTACGCGGTCGGTGCCCAATGCTCAGCTGGATCAGACTGAGCTACTGCCCCTGTCAGTGCTAGAGCAACTACTGGTGCTCGATCCGTTGCTGAAGGTGGTACCGATGTGCGAGACAACGGCGATCGTGTCTGGTCTGCTATGATCAGCTTTCTAACTTGACTAGGCTTCGTGACCGTGATCCAGTTTTTTTCTTCATTTCTTTTAAACGCGAGAAGGACTAATTGTGGAGTTTTTGTTAAACCAAACTGCAGTTCATCATAGGGATTTAGCTTGTACTCAGACAATAGACTGATCCAATTTTTTCCAGTAATATAAGTGATGGGCCGGTGCCTTCCGTTCTTGACACGACATAAGAAGTGAAACCTGCAAAAATAGCCATCATAGAGTAAACCAAATGGTTTATTCTGTGATGAATGTCACTTGGCAAAACCTGCATCGTAAAATTGCAGGAAAAGAAAGAAAACATGACACTAAATCTATAAGATTTAGACAGTAAATCAATAAGATTTACTTGATGTGACACGAGTGAATCCTTACCAGGAAATCACTATGTTGAAGTACTAAACAAAAGATTGATCGTCCAACTACGGGTGGCATGCAGGGGCCCCGCCTACTCCCACAAGCAGGACAGTCCAAAGGTCGTGACAAATTGTATGGACCGAACATCCATGGGACTGGAAATACTGGTGGGTGCGATAAACCCTGCAATGCATACAGATATTGGAGTGTAACCATAATTGATAAACTGTCCTCACAAAAAGATGATCTGGATACTTCAAAATATAAAGACTGAATTGAGTGGACAGACATTAACATAGACCGTTCTCAGGACTGACCACACACCAAAAGCGGAAGTACTAATAAACAATATAGGGTTCACAAACACAAATCAAGTACTGAACAATAGTACTTACTACAGACAAGCAAAGTTGCACTAATTAAACTCTGCAGACTATTTATCGCCACACCTACAGGATGAACCCCGCATAATCGGCTAGGCCATGGACTTCGTGAGAGATGTCTACATGCACCATCACCATCTCGTCAACCTTGGAGAACCTAACAGAGTGGTCTTTCCACTCATAAACATGATCATGAAGATGGCCGCATCAGATTTGTTGGGAAGCTTTACAAGAACCACACCCTTCGTAATTGAAGGCTCAGCCAGAAAATTGTTGTGGTCAAGTAAAGCCTCGAGAACACGCCTGACAACAATGGTACAGGAAAACACTAGTTCAGGACACCTGGCAACAAGGACACAACAGCTGGATAGTTTAGCAGTAGAACTCATCCTCAGGTCTTCCAGTTCACACGGCATGACTTTGAGAACTTCATCTCCACCGCGGACCTGGTTCTAATTCAAGCGAAACCATATTTTATTACTACCTCCGTTCAGAAATATAAGATGATTTTCGATATTATACTCCATATATGACTACATATACGCACATAAAAGAGTGAACAAAGACACTAGAACATGTCTTCAAAGGCAAGAGAGCAGAGGGATTATTTGCAATATCCATAACACAAGTTACTGAGGCAAATATACCCTCTTCAAAGGTAGCATTGATGTTCATAAAGTACTCCCTCCGTCCCAAAATTCTTGTCTTAGATTTGTCTAGATACGGATGTATCAAGTCACATTTTAGTATTAGATACATCCGTATCTAGACAAATCTAAGACAAGAAATTTGGGGATGAGGAAAATAGTTGAAAGTAATCTATAAGAAATCAGTGTCAACCTCTCGCATGTTTTGGTCAAAAGATGAATTTAGAAACATCATTTGGCACACAAAAATCACATGCAAGATCACCCAGAAAGTTGTACTACTAGTACTAGTACTGCGTGTTAGATGAAAAAACACGATCAAGATCGAGAAAAAGATCGTCAAGAAGAGATATTACCTGGACTTGCTTAATGAGGGATCCCGGAGAGGGGGGCTTGGACAGGGCGATGGCTTTGAGCTTGTCTGCGGTAGTCTTGGCGGGGTGCTTGCACTTCTTCGTACCATGAGCCTCGACGGTTTTGGCAGAGTGGATGAAGGGTGCATGAGTCCACACTAGTAGGTTAACACAAATGCACGAAAAGGAAACAACTACTCCCACACACTTTGTGCTGCAGTGACTGATCTGCACTGTATGAGTTTGATCCAACGGTCATGTTGCGCCGAGACATGGACATGCCCATGCAGAGGGCACCTAAACACCACCAAAGTCCCTCTGCTTCTCGAGGCGCATGACGTTGGTGATGCAGTGGGCAAAACGGCTAAAAGGCAATGCAATCTACGGGAAGGTGGAGGGAGCCAGCCGAGGAGCGGGGAATCTTTTGGTTTTCACCATGGTAAAACACCAGTCGACGACTTCTCACATCAGGGAGCAGTGGGTTTTACACGCAGAGTCATCATGACTAATTGCTGCCGCGCCTGCTCCCGTCAATTAAGAGAGTCAGGGCCTATCTTGTTTTATGCTATTTTACCTAAGAGAAGGTAGTAGGTCCTAGTTAATAATACTCATGATCATGTGCTAAGAACAACTAAGTAGGATTGGTTAGATGACTATGATGATGATGTGGTATCGAGTAGAAGTTGTATGATCGATGATGATGAGTATGACTTGTTATTATGATACCAATGATGAGTTATTTATTATTATGATCGATGATGCATGATGCTAAGTTGTTATATGAGCATGATAAGTTGATCTAGTTTGGATTAGTAGTACTTTCAACATGCACCACATGTTGCCTCCACTTGAATATACTCCACTTCATTTCACCCACTGCTATATATAATAACTAATCATGGTCATAAAATCATATGATGAAAGTACTGTATATAAAACCACAATGAAAATAAGCTGTATTTTTGAAAATACAGGAAAAGTTAGCAGCAGCGCTTTTCGAAAGAAACGCTACTGCTACTTACTACTAGCAGTAGCGTTGTCCCAACGAAAGCGCTACTGCTAACTAGGTATAGCAGTAGCACTCCCTTTCCAGCGCTACTGTTACTAGTTACATGTAGCGCCTTAGTGGTAGCACTCATACAAGCGCTACTGCTAGCTATAAAACAAGCGCTACTACTAAGGCTTTCCCTAGTAGTGTTGATACGTGCCCCCTCTCTCTCACGCACACATGCACCCTCACGAGTCACGACTCTCCCGAGTCCTCTCGCACCCACCGTCTATCTGCAGGTAGACGTCACACACATATGTGCTCTTCACACCCTACCCTCAGAACTTCTAAAAAACAAAAGAGGTTGCGCATCTTTTACTTTAGCTCACACGTCACACACTTATACTATTACTCTTGTGGTGAACGTTCTTTGGGCATAGTATATTGTACTCTCACAAAGAGAAGCGGTGCACGCACGCACTAGTTCTCTCACACCCACTCGCGGGTACACGTAGGAGCGCATTTTTTGAAGCTGGTACAACAAAATCACTCCACTATATATATAAGCAGGAGCCTTAGCGCTTTATTTACTAGGGTTCCTCTCTTTCACTCTCTCATGATCTCCAGATCTAAGCAAGACATAGGTGGCCCTACTCTCTCTCTGCTCACGACTGGTCACAAATCCGGCCGGACCACCTCGACCGGGGCAGGGGTGTAGGTGCATCGTTCAAGCTGTCGGCGGCGGCGAGGGAGCAGACCAACGTCTACCCGCGCATCCCAATCGGCGGTGCTGCCGTTCTCTTCGAGAGAGCACCGTCTCGGGAGGACCTCCGACCCCTTCTTCCTCCCTGCGGTATTGTGGCCAAGATGTGGCCTCCCGACGTCGTCTTTGCCACATGCCGACGAGCCTCAGGTATATATTCCTTCGAAACCTGCCTTGCTCTACTGCCCCAGCTCCCCACGTGGCTGTGTGTGGATATTTTTATACTTTCGTCGGTTGTTCCAAAGCCACCTAGACTTCTACTATTATTAGAGGTAAAGCTAGTTCATACAGTTGAATCTAAGTGTTGGTTCAAAGAGGGAAGAAAGTGAGAAAGCTATAGCATGAATCTAGGACTTGGTTCTAAGAGGAAACGGGGGAAAGTAGTAGATACTGGCTAGCGAACCAGTCTCTTGGTTGAAAAGGCGAAGAAAGCATGGTGGATGGCAAAGGGTGGGGGGAAGTGGACCCGTCTCTTGGTTGAAAAAGGAAAGAAAGTGAGGGGTGTTGGGGGACAACGCAAATGAGAATGAGCAGGTCTAGATTTCCTGTGCTCGCATAGGAAAATGTCACCGAGGAGATAAAAAATGGGACAAATGCAGACATGCTACCTGAGTGTTTGCTGCTCTCGGCAACCACATCTGCCTCACCACTTTATGCCCCTGCTGTCCCTATGCCCATATCGCTACCGTTAATGTAAAATCACATGAAGCATTAAGCAATGCCACCTAATGTCACTATAAGTAATGGTCTAGTGCCGTCGATAAATTGAAGCAATGCCACCACTATTTTATGAAGTGCTTCTGTCTTGCTTTATTTCCCATGAATTGTGTTTTTGCAGTTACACTTAAATATCACACCGCTAACATTGCTTCATCCCAGTGGAACTGCACAAATTTGATTGCACATTTACTGACCATGTGCTACTCTCATGACAGTAATACTAATGCTATTGTTCTGCATGTTAATCTAGTGGCAGTGTTGATGTGATGTGATGCAACTTACTTAAGGTCACTTTCGTATTGTCAATCTAGTGCCAATTATAACACAATAGATGTTGTTGTTAATCATACGCCACTTCAAATATCTATCACTGTTTAAATAACCGTATTTCATATTTGCGCAAAGAGGGATGTATGTCTCCATATTGTTTCTATCTGCGCAATCAAAAGTACACACCTTAGTTTTAGTACAATTGCACAAAATGAGATGGTTATTCCTAGCTGTTGTCCTCTAACCACCAATGTTCCAGGTATTCCTACATTGGTTGTAACTAGGTAGAATGACCAACGCAATCTAAAAGAAGTTGATTCATACATTTTACTTCCTGATTGCAGTGCAGGAACGAGCGAAAACAACTAAATCCTAGTCCAGAATGCACTTTCTACCAGTTCATCCATGGACCGAGGACTAGCTGGCACGACTGCACAGAGGTTTTTGGGACAGGTGCATGGACAAGAGGCATTGTGGTCTGCTTATTTATGCAAATAGCGGTGCTTAAATTTAGTGGAATGCACAAGAATTTCAGCTGGTCAGTACACTACATGGTTCGGTTCAGCATTCCAGCTGAGAACACAATTATAATTGGTTATTCTGGAATGAGAGAACCTAACCCTGGATGGTGGCAACAAGAAAAAACCAGAGTGAACTCCAGGAAATTTAAGCCTGCCGGGAGGCCCTTTCCTCAGAGAAGCCTTGCTTGTTTTTTTCCTGATTTATAAACCTTCTCATAACTTTGTCTTTTGCTGTGAACTAGTATATGTTTGTTATGTTCAATGAACCATTGAGATGTATAAAATTGCTTAATTTATGCTTTTCAAGTTTCTTATGAAGCCGAGTTTAATGTGAGTGTTCCACATGAATGCTGGACTAGTGTGTGAACGTTTGGAATTTACATTGTGGCCTCAGTTAACTGCATGAACCACTGTAACAAGATACGTAGTTGCTTATATGTCAGACAGCAGATATTGATTGTTAGCTGGTCGATAGCCTAGTGTTGAAGCGAGCTAAGCCAATGTGCCGTGTTTTGCACAACTGCTTACAAGTGGGGTAGCACCAACAGTGTTTACAAGTACTTATGTATACGTCGGCGCACAGTTCTCGAACGAGTACTCTATTTCATCAAACACACACTACTCATATGATAAACCGTGACAACTTATGTCTTACCATGCCATATTAATGAAAAAACTAGAGGACGCATTTGTTTCGGCAACAATTACGATGGTTCTCACATGATTCACGGGCACACAAAATTAGTAGCAGTACCCATAGACGGATTCAAACAGAGTATTAGCCCCAGAGGGCTCGATAATAGGCAAGATTCGGATAATTAGACACAATCCAAACTACTATTAAACACTAGCTGGGGCAACTAGTTCGTACCTCGATCTAATTTGGGCTAGACACAAGACGGATCTTGCCATGAACATCATCGAGGACGTCTGGCAGCAGCTCAATCCTGTGAACCTTCATGAAGATAAGCTTGTGGCCTTGCCACTCATAAACTTGTTTGTGGAGGCATGCCACGTCATCTTCGTGCGTAAGCTTGACAAGAACCGTATGCCTCACAAACAAAGGAGTAGCTTTGAACTTTTTGTGCTTCAGTACACCCTAGACAACACGCCTGACAATAGTGAGGCTGGAATACAACTCGACATCGGTATAAGCGCAAATGGCTTCCAGGATCCAACAGCCTAAGAACTATGTTTTCCCAGTGCGTATATTCGGGTCATCCGCCTCATAGCGAGTGACATGTACAACCACACAATCCTTGCCTGCATCAGGGCATTAATTGAAACAGAAACAAATTTTGAATTACTTTCCAGTATAAGAAACACAAGTTATTTAAAGCACTATGTATAGCATGGCATCGAAGCTAATAGAATTTTGCATTATTCATCACCACATACTTAGATGAAAAACCACAATCGAGATCGACAAAGAAGAAAATCACCTTGGGAAGCTCAGTGGGGGGGGGGACACATCCTCGAAGGGGGAAAACTGCTCCTGTAGGGCCACGGGGGTTGTAACCTCAAAAGGGGCGTTGACCATCTCAGTAGTGGCCGTGAGCATATCTGGGGTCGGCTCGGTGGGTGCCTCCATCTTCTTGGAGCTCTCTGTCTCGTGGGGATCAACCTCCCACGTCTGCTCCTATATCGGCAGATCTTTGCCTGGTTCTCCTTGGTCCATCATGAAACTGACGAATACTAGGAGACCACTGAAAGGAATACACAATTGCAATGACAATGAAAAAAACGAGAGTGGGGATCGGTTACTGCTTTGCAAAAGATCTTTTTTTTCTCTGAACGAAAATATACCAACATCACGGATCCGCTTACCTTCCCTTCGTTGGGAGAGAAGAATAGTGGCAGATGCGAGTGTTGGCTTTCTTGAAGAAAGTGAGGGAGAAGGGGATTCAGCGAAGAGTGAAATGATGGTTGCTTCGTCCATCAAACTTAGACTGCAGTGAGGTGGGGTTTTGTGATACGATGGCTCGTTACTGCCGCGCTACGACTGGGGTGACTCTCCGCCTGCATACTGCCTTCTAATTTGGTGGATGGCATTTGGGCCCGCGCGCTGCATGGCCCGCATGTCGGTGAACAAAAGTAAAACGGAATTCAGTAGAGGGAGACGTTTCGATGACCTAGGAGGAGCCAGAAGTGGTAGTGTATCCACTGTACTAGTAGTAATTGTTTTTCTAGGTAGTTGTAGAGTGTCTCCACTGTACTAGTAGTAATTGTTTTTCTAGGTAGTTGTAGAGTGTCTCCACTGTACTAGTAGTAATTATTTCTCTAGGCCCAAGACAAAACAGCCCATCCACCCTAGTAAATAATAAAATCAATTCAAAAGCCCATATATTTACTTAACGAGAGGCGCTACCCACACCTAGCACACCCCCCCCCCCAAAACATGGGTGCTCTTCTTCCTCCTCACTCCCACCCACCTCACGTCAGCTCGCTCCACTTGTACCCCCAAATTCCTCACCTCACTCCAACGGAAAACCCCAGCTCCCCTTCTTCCTCACTACTATAGAAAAACCCCAACTCCCCTTCTTCTTCACTCACACTACAACTAGGCTCGTCATTCGTTACTCTGCTCAGATCTGTGAGCGCGACACGATGCCCTCGTGGAAAATGGAGTCGGCTAACCCCAGCGCCAAGAAGATGAATCTCCCGCCAACGGCGACGCCTGTTGTAGATCCCACCCCCGGCAGCGTGGGGAGAATCGGCGACCCCGCCCCCACCGGATCCCAGGAACCCGTAGAATCTCGGGTGGCCCGCATCAGCGATCTCCCGGACGCCGTCCTTGGGGAGATCATCTCGCTTCCCCCCACCAAGGATTGCTGCCACACCCGAGTCCTCTCAATTCAGTGGTGCCCTCTATGGTGCGTCGTGCCCCTTAATCTCGACTCGTCAGCTATCTCTCTTCAATGATTTTGAAATCCCCGGATCATCATCTCCTCCCACCAGGGCTCTGTTCAAAGCCTCTGCATCCCGTCATGCTACCTGAGCAAGCATACCATGCCCTGCATGGTGGATGCCTGGCTAAAATCCCCTGAATTCACAGAACTACAACTGCTTGAGTTCTTCTATTCGCCATGAAATCACCTACCAGATACCGAACGACATGTACTTGTGCCCTCTGCACCGATGTCCATCTCGCGGTTTTCCTCCTCTCTCCACACCGCCACCTTTGCGCTATGCTACCTACCAGACAATCTTGTACTAAACCTTCGACTCCCATTTCTGAAGAAACTTTCACTTCTGCGGGTTCATATATCGGAGGCCTCATTGCACAGCATCATCCACTCCAGTTTTCCTGCCCTGGAGTGCTTGGTGCTTGTTTTCACAGTTAGAATCGGTTGTCTCCAAATAAAGTTGCCTAACCTTGTAAGAATTTGAATTTCTTTTGACGGAAGGTCCTACCTCTTGAGCACTGCGTTGGATTTCCCCGAAGAGGAGAGGATGATGCAGCAAAGTAGCATAAGTATTTCCCTCAGTTTTTGAGAACCAAGGTATCAATCCAATAGGAGGCTACGCAAGTCCCTCGTGACTGCACAAAGCGATAGCTACCGCAACCAACGCGATTAGGGGTTGTCAATCCCTTCACGGTCACTTACGAGAGTGAGATCTGATAGAGATAATATTTTTGGTGTTTTTGGTATAAAGATGCAAAGTAAAAGTAAAAGCAAAGCAAGTAAATAAAGTGATGGAGATTGATATGATGAGAATAGACCCGGGGGCCATAGGTTTCACTTGTGGTTTCTCTCAAGAGCATAAGTATTCTACGGTGGGTGAACAAATTACTGTTGACCAATTGACAGAATTGAGCATAGTTATGAGGTTATCCAGGCAATGATCATGTATATAGGCATCACGTCCGTGACAAGTAGACCAAAACGATTCTGCATCTACTACTATTACTCCACTCATCGACCGCTATCCAGCATGCATCTAGAGTATTAAGTTAAAAACAGAGTAACGCCTTAAGCAAGATGACATGATGTAGAGGAATAAATTCATGCAATATGATAAATACCCCATCTTGTTATCCTCGATGGAAACAATACAATACGTGCCTTTCAACCCTTTCTGTCACTAGGTAAGGTCACCGCAAGATTGAACCCAAAGCTAAGCACTTCTCCCATTGCAAGAACTACCAATCTAGTTGGCCAAACCAAACGGATAATTCGAAGAGACTTGCAAAGATAACTTAATCATACTTAAAGGAATTCAGAGAATATTCAAATATTTTCCATAGATAAGCTGGATCATAAACCCACAATTCATCGGTCTCAACAAGCACACCGTAAAAAGAAGATTACACTCCACGAGAGAGGGGGAGAACATTGTATTGAGATCCAAAAAGAGAGAAGCAGCCATCTAGCTACTAACTATGGACCCGAAGGTCTGAAGTAAACTACTCACACTTCATCGGAGGGGCTATGGTGTTGATGTAGAAGCCCTCCATGGTGGATGCCCCCTCCGGCGGAGCTCCAGAACAGGCCCCAAGATGGGATCTCGTGGATACAAGAAGTTATGGCGGTGAAATTAGGTTTTTGGCTCCGTCCCCGATCAGTTGTGGGTAGTACGTAGGTATATAAAGGAGGAAGGAGTACGTCGGTGGAGCTTCAGAGGGCCCACGAGGCAGGGGGGCGCGCCCAGGGGGAGGGCGTGCCCCCCACCCTCGTGACCGACTCTGGCAGTCCTTGGAGTAGGGTCCAAGTCTCCTGGATCACGTTCGGTGAGAAAATCACGTTCCCGAAGGTTTCATTCCGTTTGGACTCCGTTTGATATTCCGTTTCTTTGAAACATCAAGTAGGCAAAAACAGCAATTTCGGGTTGGGCCTCCGGTTAATAGGTTAGTCCCAAAAATAATATAAAAGTGGAAAATAAAGCCCATTATAGTCCAAAACAATAGATAAAGTAGCATGGAGCAATCAAAATTATAGATACATTGGAGACGTATCGGGCATCCCCAAGCTTAATTCACCTGCTCGTCCTCGAGTAGGTAAATGATAAAAAGAGGATTTTTGATGCGGAGTGATACTTTGGCATAATTTCAATGTAAATCTTCTTAATTGTGATATGAATATTCAGATCCGAAAGATTCAAGACAAAAGTTCATATTGACATAAAAATAATAATACTTCAAGCATACTAATCAAAATAATTATGTCATCTCAAAATAACATGGCCAAAGAAAGTTCATCCCTACAAAATCATATAGTTAGGCTATGCTTCATTTTCGTCACACAAAGATGTTCCCAACTTATATACCCCGATGACAAGCCAAGCAATTGTTTCATACTTAAATAATCTCAAACTTTTTCAACATTCACGCAATACATGAGCGTGAGCCATGGATATAGCACTATGGGTGGAATAGAATATGATGATGGGGATTGTGTGGAGAAGACAAAAAAGGAGAAAGTATCACATTGACGAGGCTAATCAACGGGCTATGGAGATGCCCATCAATTGATGTCAATATGAGGAGTAGGGATTGCCATGCAACGGATGCACTAGAGCTATGAATGCTCAACAAAATAAAACTAGTGGGTGTGCATCCAACTTGCTTGCTCATGAAGACCTAGGGCATTTGAGGAAGCCCATCGTAGGAATATACAAGCCAAGTTCTATAATGAAAAATTCCCACTAGTATAGAAAGACAACTTATGAGACTCACTATATGAAAAACATGGTTCTACTTTGAAGCACAATATATGAGACTCACTACATGAAGAACGAGGTGCTACTTTGAAGCACAGAATATGAGACTCATTACATGAAGAACATGGTGCTACTTTGAAGCACAAGAGTGGAAAAAGAGATAGTAGCATTGCCCTTTTTTTTGGGCCTTCCCTTTTTTTTGGCCTTTCTCTTTATTTATTTATTTATTTGGGCAATGCTCTAATAATGATGATCATCACACTTCTATTGTTACAACATGAGGATTACAACTCGAAACTAGAACAAGGTATGACTATATATGAATGCCTCCGGCGGTGTACCGGGATGGTGCAACGAATCAAGAGTGACATGTATGAAAATAATGCATGGTGGCTTTGCCACAAATACGATGTCAACTACATGATCATGCTATGGCAATATGACAAAAGTAATGTATGTCATGATGATGATGGTGGAAGTTGCATGGCAATATATCTCGGAATGGCTATGGAAATGCCATAATAGGTAGGTATGGTGGCTGTTTTGAGGAAGATATAAGGAGGTTTATGTGTGATAGAGCATATCGTATCACGGGGTTTTGATGCACCGGTGAAGTTTGCACCAACTATCAATGTGAGAAAGGGCAATGCAGTGCAATCAAGAGGCTAGCAATGGCGGAAAGGTAAAAGTGCGTATAATCCATGGACTCAACAATAGTCAAAAGAACTCATATACTTATTGCAAAAATTTAGAAGTCATCAAAAATAAAGTACTACGTGCATGCTCCTAGGGGGATAGATTGGTAGGAAAATACCATCGCTCGTCCCCGACCGCCACTCATAAGGATGCACAAGCTGTACACTTCATGTTTCAAATTTGTTACACAACTTTAACCATACGTGCATGCTACGGGATTTACCAACTTCAACACAAGCATTTCTCAAATTCACAACTACTTAACTAGCATGACTTTGATATTATTACCTCCATATCTCAAAACAATTATCAAGCATCAAACTTTCTTAGTATTCAACGCACTCAAAAGAAAGTTTCACATATCTTGAATACCAAGTATATTAACATTAAGCAAATTACCATGCTATTAACGACTCTCAAAATAATCTAAGTGAAGCATGAGATATCAAGTTTCTTTAAAACAAATCCACCACCATGCTCTAGTGAAGCACTAGAGCAAAAATTATCAAGCTCAAAAAGATATAAGTGAAGCACTATGAGCAAACTATCAAGCTCAAAAGATATAAGTGAAGCACATAGAGTATTCTATCAAATTTCAAATCATGTATGGCTATATCAAAAGGTATGTACAGCATGGATGATTGTGGTAAACTAACAAGAAAAGACTCAAATAATACAAGACGCTCCAAGCAAAACACATATCATGTTGGTGAATAAAAATATAGCTCCAAGTAAATTACCGATGGAAGTAGACGAAAGAGGGGATGCCTTCTGGGGCATCCCCAAGCTTTGACTTTTTGGTGTCCTTGGATTATCTTGGGGGTGCCATGGGCATCCCCAAGCTTAGGCTCTTGCCACTCCTTGTTCCATAATCCATCAAAAGAATTCACCCAAAAATTGAGAACTTCACAACACAAAACTCAATAGAAATCTAGTGAGCTCCGTTAGAGAAAGAAAACAAAAGACTACTTTAAGGTACTGTAATGAACTCATTATTTATTTATATTGGTGTTAAACATACTGTATTACAACTTCTCTATGGACCATAAACTATTTTACTAGCCATAGATTCATTAAAATAAGCAAACAACACACGCAAAACAGAATCTGTCAAAAACAGAACAGTCTGTAGTAATCTGTAACTAACGCAAACTTCTGGAACCCAAATAATTCTACCAAAATTAGACGACCTGGAAAATTTGTTTATTGATCAGCAGCAATTGGAATCACTATTTCATCACGTTCTGGTGATTTTTAACAATTCGGGCACTGAGAACAAAGATTCTGGAAATTACAGCAAGATCAAATAACTATCATCCAAGAAGATCCTATAGGTCTAACTTGGCACAAACACAAATTAAAACATAAAACCACATCTAAACAGAGGCTAGATGGATTATTTATTCCTAAACAGAACCAAAAACAAAAAACATAAAATAAAATTGGGTTGCCTCCCAACAAGCGCTATCGTTTAACGCCCCTAGCTAGGCATAAAAGCAAGGATAGATCTAAGTATTGCCATCTTTGGTAGGAAATCCATAAGTGGCTCTCACGATAGATTCATATGGTAATTTTATTTTCTTTCTAGGAAAATGTTCCATGCCCTTCTTTAAAAGGAATTGGAATCTAATATTTCCTTCCTTCATATCAATAACTGCACCAATCGTTCTAAGGAAAGGTATACCAAGAATAATAGGACATGAAGGATTGCAATCTATATCAAGAACGATAAAACCTACGGGCACATAATTCCTATTTGCAACAATAAGAACATCATTAATTCTTCCCATAGGCTTTTTAATAGTGGAAGCCGCAAGATGCAAGTTTAGAGAGCAATCATCAAAATCATGGAAATCTAACAAATCACACAAAGTTTTGGGAATAGTAGAGACACTAGCACCCAAATCACACAAAGCATGGAACTCATAATTTTTATTTTTAATTTTAATAGTAGGTTCCCACTCATCATGGAGTTTCCTAGGGATAGAAATTTTCAACTCAAGCTTTTCTTCATAAGATTGCATCAAGGCATCTATAATGTGTTCGGTAAAAGCCTTATTTTGACTATAAGCATGAGGAGAATTTAACACGAATTGCAACAAGGAAATACAATCAATTAAAAAGCAATTTTCATAATTAAATTCCTTGAGATCCAATATAGTGGGTTTAGAAATATCTTGATTTTTATTTCTTTCAATCCCACTTTTATCAATTTCATCATTAAGATCTAAAAACTCCGAATTCTTAGAATGCCTTCTAGGTAAAGGAAGATCATATTCAGTTTCATCAAGATTCATATTGCAAAACAAAGATTTAATAGGGGACACATCAATAACTTTTAGATCTTCATCTTGATTTTCATAGGAATTCGGTTTAGCGGCCATCTTATTGACTAGGGTAGCTTGCATATCCGAAATTTCAGCGGTCATCTTTTCGAGACGAGCGATTTGGGATCTTATACCATCAAATTCTTTGGACATATCATCAAGCTCTTTATTCATATAACTCATAAAACTCTTTTGTTCCTTAAGCTCGTTTCTAAAGAAATTATTATGCTCAAATTGCAAAACCATAAACTTCCTGACATTGTTTTCGATCTCCTCTAGCCTTTTAAGGTGAAGATCGCCAGATTTAGGTAGGGCAATTACGACAAACAAGCAAACTAACACACGAGCAAACAAAAGGCAAAAGGAAAAGGAGGAGGAGATTGGGAAAGAGAGGCCGAATAAAACGGCAAGGGTGAAGTGGGGGAGAGGAAAACGAGAGGAAAATGACAAATAATGTAATGCGAGAGATAGGGATTGTGATGGGTACTTGGTATGTTGACTTTTGCGAAGACCTCCCCGGCAACGGCGCCAAAAATTCTTCTTGCTACCTCTTGAGCACTGCGTTGTATTTCCCCGAAGAGGAGAGGATGATGCAGCAAAGTAGCGTAAGTATTTCCCTCAGTTTTCGAGGACCAAGGTATCAATCCAGTAGGAGGCTACGCGCAAGTCCCTCGTACCTGCACAAAACGATAGCTACTCGCAACCAACGCGATTAGGGGTTGTCAATCCCTTCACAGTCACTTACGAGAGTGAGATCTGATAGAGATAATATTTTTGGTATTTTTGGTATAAAGATGCAAAGTAAAAGTAAAAGCAAAGCAAGTAAATAAAGTGATGGAGATTGATATGATGAGAATAGACCCGGGGCCATTGGTTTCAGAGTGGCTTCTCTCAAGAGCATAAGTATTCTACATTGGGTGAACAAATTCTTGTTGAGCAATTGATGAATTGAGCATAGTTATGAGGTTATCCGGCAATGATCATGTATATAGGCATCACGTCCGTGACAAGTAGACCGAAATGATTACGCATCTACTACTATTACTCCACTCATCGACCGCTATCCAGCATGCATCTAGAGTATTAAGTTAAAAACAGAGTAACGCCTTAAGCAAGATGACACGATGTAGAGGAATAAATTCATGCAATATGATAAATGTCCCATCTTGTTATCCTCGATGGCAACAATACAATACGTGCCTTGCAACCCTTTATGTCACTGGGTAAGGTCACCGCAAGATTGAACCCAACGCTAAGCACTTCTCCCATTGCAAGAACTACCAATCTAGTTGGCCAAACCAAATGGATAATTCGAAGAGACTTGCAAAGATAACTTAATCATACATAAAAGAATTCAGAGAAGATTCAAATATTTTCCATAGATAAGCTGGATCAACCCACAATTCATCGATCCCAACAAACACACCGCAAAAAGAAGATTACATCGAATAGATCTCCATGAGAGAGGGGGAGAACATTGTATTGAGATCCAAAAAGAGAGAAGAAGCCATCTAGCTACTAACTATGGACCCGAAGGTCTGAAGTAAACTACTCACACTTCACCGGAGGGGCTATGGTGTTGATGTAGAAGCCCTCCGTGGTGGATGCCCACTCCGGCGGATTTCCGAAATAGGCCCCAAGATGGGATCTTGTGGATACAGGAAGTTACGGCGGTGGAATTAGGTTTTTGGCTCCGTCCCCGATCTGTTGGGGGTACGTAGGTATTTATAGGAGGAAGGAGTACGTCGGTGGAGCGTCAGAGGGCCCACAAGGCAGGGCGGCGCGCCCAGGGGGGGAGGGCGCGCCCCCCACCCTCGTGACCAACTCTGGCACTCCGTGGAGTAGGGTCCAAGTCTCCTGGATCACGTTCGGTGCGAAAATCACATTCCCGAAGGTTTCATTCCGTTTGGACTCCGTTTGATATTCCGTTTCTTCGAAACACTGAAATAAGCAAAAAACAGCAATTCTGGGCTGGGCCTCTAGTTAATAGGTTAGTCCCAAAAATAATATAAAAGTGTAAAATAAATCCCATTATAGTCCAAAACAATAGATAAAGTAGCATGGAGCAGTCAAAAATTATAGATACGTTGGAGACGTATCAGAAGGCAGCTCATCATCCAAGATGCCCCTTCACTTCAAAGGTTGATCCTTGATTCTAGTTACTCCTGTTGCAAATAACCGTCCTCTTTGCGCCTAAACTAGAGACCTTGGGTGTAATACATGATCTATGTGCTCATTTCAAGATGGTGTTTGGCTCCACACTTCTTCAGGTACTTTATAGTATCATCTACACTTGTAACCGTACGCTGCATTTTAAATTTCTGCGCATAAGTTATATATCATCTTGGAGTGCCATTTTGTACTAATATTATGTTCTATGCTCAATGAAGAGTTTCTCCATGGATGGCCTATCAATGGTGCTGGATTCTGTCAAGATCTTATATATCCAAATGAATAGTTTTGATCTGAACAAAATTATTGGCTTGTTGCAATGCTTTCCATGTCTGGAGAAGTTGTATATAAAGGTGATAATTTCACGCACATTGGAAGCCCGCATATAGTGTACTAGAATTAACCGTTCAGCTATTGCTCTTCCGACACTCTTTTTTTAAACCTTAACTGTTTACAATCTTCATGTCTATTTAGGCAACATGACGTTGTAAGAAAGTTATAACCAATCGTGGATTCGTAAGCACCGGGATTTTCTCACTTCTCATGACATTCGATTGAAGACAATAACGCTAGAACCATATGTAGCCAACCATGCAAACACTAGATTTTCACATTCTTCCTCCTGAATGCGAGGTTACTATTGTCCATCAGGCTTAAGTTTATCACCAACATGGTTTTGATGGATGGGTATGTAGAAGAGCAAAAAAAGGAGTTTTGGGTGGGCAAAAGAGCTTCTGAACGTGCTGGGCTTCTATTCATAACATATTGTGGTCATAATCCAGTAAATTTTACGACCCAGGATGTTCATTCTATGGATCTGACCGAGCCATTTGACTATGATTGCCGAAAACAGTGCTGGAGTTAGATGTTATTGCCCTTTTCAACCTGGGTTTTGTTTAAACCTGATGAACAATTAACCCTCATGCTTTTGTACAGTTTGTAAGCTGGAGTTAGATATTCTTGCCCTTTTCAACTCGGCTGTGACTGTCATATTTTTTTGAAACAAGGCAAAAGGCTTGCCATTCGTTTAATTTAGAGTGAAATATTGTAACAAATCCCAACCAAGGGAAATAACATCACTCTCGCCGACTGCTTGAGCTCATTGTGCATTACAGAAGCCAGGTGATTAGCCCCCACCAGCACCCACAAACTTATTTCGAACTAGCACACCAAATGGGTTGTAAATTTTCATAGGAAAGGCTGCATGACCATGACAGATTTGGATTCTGACATTTGGGACCCACGAGGAAATAACCTATCCAAGGTGGTGTCAACTTACTAGCTAGTCAACAAACGATTCTGCCTACCAGCCATTGGATTGACATCCAACATCTGTCGTGTATCTTCTATCTCTTGTCTTCTTCCTCCAGCCGCCCAAACCAAACAACCCCGTCGGCTCGGCCTGCTCCCGCCTCCCATGGCTGGCTGCGCCTCCGCTGCCCTACTGTACCCTCCAACGTTGGCGGTCCCTCCTCTATTCCCCACACGCCCCGTTATTCTCCAATGACGTCACTTAACTCCCTTTTGAACCAGTCAACCCTCATACTCCCCTCCGCCTGCGACATGACCGACGCATCTTTCACGACTCTTGTTTGTTCCGTCCGAGGCCTCACAGTCGTCATCCGCCTTGGTTCGCTCGCCGTGCCTAGTGCGCCGCCCTCTTGCATTGTCAACGTCGTCAACAACCGAGAGGAACAAGGAGATGATCAGACGTGGAGAGGATGATGAGGGACCCACCAAAGACATGCCAGTACGCAAGCAAGTGCCTTGTTATTACAATCCCAAAAAATGGTTGCTCTAATGGTTGGACATCTGGGGCTCACGCCATTGTCAACGTAGTCAATAAACGAGAGAATTACACAATGAGCGGCTTACACCAGGGACCCAGCAGGTCGCGTAGTTGTTATTTACTTTTTTAAGAACAAGCCGTTGTTATTTATATTAGTTTTAGCGACGGATCAGGGTAACAACGGGGCTGTGCGGGGGCTATGGCCCCTCTAGCAAGGGTTTTATTTATGTTTACCACATCATGAGCCCAGTTGTATTTTTTTCTTGCTGAAAATGGCTAGCCCAGTTATATTTTTTTTAACAAATTCCCAAACGAGGCCTACTTGTTTTATCAGCCCTGCTGGGCTGCAAATCTTTCAAGATGAGGAGAGTTTCATTCGGTTTGCCCAGGAATGGGCTGTACATTTTTAAAACGCATGAAACGAGGAATTAGTTTCAATTTTTTCCGTTACAAGATTTTAAATTCCATTGATTTTTATGAGTGGACAATTATTTGGATTTTATATTTTATTAATTATTTTTCAAAATAGTTTGAACGTGACTCGATATTTCGGGATTAAAAAAAGTTGACCGCACCGAAATATGCAAAATTTCATATTATTTTTAACCGTGGCCATGATATGGGGTGTAATTCTAACAGAAAGATGGGCTCCAAAAAAATTCTTAAGAATTAGCAAATGGGCTATAAATTATTAGAAATAATGGCAGATGGGCTGTATGTTGTTTCCACAAATTTGAGGCTGACTTGTGCGCCTACTACAGGTTGACGCGTATGCTTTCCTAAGAAAAGGTTGACGCACACGCAACACCGTGTCAACTTAGTCAACACACAAGAGAAGTGACTGTTGGATGTCCATCCAACGGCCTTCATGCTTCTTCAATCTCTGCTCTACCTGCTCCAGCCGCTCAAATAAGCGCCGATGGGACCGCCTGCTCCCTCCTCCCGCGGTCGGCTGTGCTGCCGCGCAGGCCTCACCGCCCCACCGTGCTCCCATTGCTGGCCTAGCCATCCGTTTACTCACCCACACTTGTTGTTATTCTCCGGCGATGGCAGACGAACCAGTAAACCCTCGTACTCCCCTCCACGTGGGAAACAACTGTCGAGTCTTCCCTGGCTCTGTGTCGTTCCCTTCCTAGGCCTCGCCGTCGTCCACCGCCCTGGTGCTCTCAGCGCGGCGTGGTCAACGTGGTCAATGAACGACATCCATCAGAAGTGGACTGTACATGGAGAGGCTGACAGGTGGGTCCATGGCCGCACGCAAGGAAATGCCTCCTTATTACACGAAAAATAATGATTCCTCGACCTGACAGCTAGGACCCACCGGAAGGGCCTCTGTATTTCGCGAAAAAAATGTTCCCCCGCTGACAGGTCGGACCCACCAGCTATATCTTCGCACGCAAGGAAGTTCCTCCTTATTATGCAAAAAAAGAATACTCCTCTGCTAGCTGGGACCCACCATAGTGGGAGGCTGACTTGTGGGCCTACTAAGTTGACGGGGACGGAGGGCCTTGTCAACTTAGTAAATATGAACGATTCAAGCTCCAGTGTCCGTACGATGTCCATCCAATGGTCGTAGTGTTTCTTCAACCTCTGGTCTTCTTGCTCCAGCCGCCCAAACCAGCGCCGGTCGTGCCACGTGCTCCTGCCTCCCGTGTCCAGTTGTGACGCCGCGGAGGCCTCACCGCCCCCTTCCTCTCCCACCACTGGCCAGGCCATCCCTCTACTCACCCACACCCCCTGTTATTCTGCAGCAACGGCAACCTCACACCACAGTCGAACCAGTGAACCCTCGTACTCCTCTCCCCGTGGGCATCCACTGCCACGTCTTCCCCGGCTCTGCATCGTCCCCTTCCTAGGCCTCGCCGTCGTCCACCGCCCTAGTGCTCTCGGCGGGGTGTGTCAACATGGTCAAGGAACGACTTCCATCAGAAGAGTACTGTGATGACCCACAAGTATAGGGGATCTATCGTCGTCCTTTCGATAAGTAAGAGTGTCAAACCCAACAAGGAGCAGAAGGTAATGATAAGCGGTTTTCAGTAAGGTATTCTCAGCAAACCTTTGAAATTATCGATGTGAGATAGTTTTGTGATAAGGTAATTCGTAACGGGTAACAAGTATCAAAAGTAAACAAGGTGCAGCAAGGTGGCCCAATCCTTTTTTTAGCAAAGGACAAGCCTGGACAAACTCTTATATAAAGGAAAACGCTCCCGAGGACACATGGGAATTACCGTCAAGCTAGTTTTCATCATGCTCATATGATTCACGTTCGTTACTTTGATAATTTGATACGTGGGTGCTTGGGTAATGCCCTTCCTTGGACAAGCATCCCACTTATGATTAACCCCTGTCGCAAGCATCCGCAACTACGAAAGAAGAATTAAGGTAAACCTAACCATGGCTTGAAACATGTGGATCCAAATCAGCCCATTGAGAAGCAACGCATAAACTAGGGTTTAAGCTTCTGTCACTCTAGCAACCAATCATCTACTTATTACTTCCCAATGCCTTCCCCTAGGCCCAAATAATGGTGAAGTATCATGTAGTCGATGTTTATATAACACCACTAGAGGAAAGACAACATAGATCTCATCAAAATTTCGAACGAATACCAAATTCACATGACTACTTATAACAAGACTTCTCCCATGTCCTCAGGAATGAACGTAACTACTCACAAATCATGTTCATGTTCATACTCAGAGGGGTATTAATGTGCATAAAGGATCTGAACATATGATCTTCCATCGAATAAACCAACTAGCATCAACTACAAGGAGTAATCAACACTACTAGCAACCCACAGGTACCAATCTGAGGTTTTGAGACAAAGAACAGATACAAGAGATGAACTAGGGTTTGAGAGGAGATGGTGCTGGTGAAGATGTTGATGGAGATTGACCCCTCCGATGAGAGGATCGATGGTGATGACGATGGTGACGATTTCCCCCTCCGGGAAGTTTCCCAGTAGAACAGCTCATGGGAGCCCTAGATTGGTTTCGCCAGGTTCCGCCTAGAGACGGCGACGCTTCGTCCCGAAAGCTTCCTTCTTATTTTTTCCATGGAAAAAGACACCGTATATCAGAAGATGGGCATCGGGGGGCTTCCAGGTGGCCCACGAGGCAGGGGGCGCGCGCAGGAGGGTAGGGCACACCCTCCACCCTCGTGGATGGTGGGTGGCCCACCTCTGGTGCTTTCTTAGCCCAATATTTTTAATATATTCCAAAACTGACTTTCGTGGAGTTTCAGGGCTTTTGGAGTTGTGCAGAATAGGTCTCTAATATTTGCTCCTTTTCCATTGAGAATTCCAAATGCCGCATTCTCCCTCTTCATGTAAACCTTTTAAAATAAGAGAGAAAGGGCATAAGTATTGTGACATAATGTGTAGTAAGAGCCCAAAATGCAATAAATATCGATATAAAAGCCTGATGCAAAATGGACGTATCAACTCCCCCAAGCTTAGACCTCGCTTGTCCTCAACCGGAAGTCGATATCGAAAAATATGTCCACATGTTTAGAGATAGAGGTGTCGATAAAATAAAGTACGGACATGAGGGCATCATGATCATTCTTGCAACATATATATATATATATTATTGTCATATGATTTATTATGCTAAAGTAACAATCTATTCACAATGTAAAGTATGAATCAGAAACTTCATTGAAAACTAACAAACTATAATCTCAGTCATTGAAGCAATTGCAATTTATCATAACATTAGAAAGAGTCAATATAGGAGATTTTCAGCAAGTCCACATACTCAACTATCATTTGTTCTTTCACAATTGCTAACACTCACGCAATACTTATGGGTATGAAGTTTTAATCGGACACAGAGAAATATAGGGGCTTATAGTTTTGCCTCCAAACCTTTTACCTCAAGGGTAATGTCAACAATAATGCTTTATGAAAACCCACATCCAATTGGATATATATATATATATATATATATATATATATATATATATATATATATCAGGATCTTTCCAACACATAGTGCTTGCCAAAGGATAAAGTGTAAAAAGGAAAGGTGAAAATCACCACGACTCTTGTATAAGGTATGTGACAAAAATAAAAGATAGGCCCTTCGCAGAGGGAAGCAGAGGTTTTCATATGCTTTTATGGTTGGATGCACAAAATCTTAATGCAAAAGAACGTCACTTTATGTTGCCACTTGTGATAGGGACCTTTATTATGCAGTCCGTCGCTTTTATTTCTTCCATATCACAAGATCGTATAAAGCTTATTTTCTTCACACTAATAGATCATACATATTTAGAGAGCAATTTTTATTGCTTGCAACAATGACAACTTACTTGAAGGTTCTTACTCAATCCATAGGTAGGTATGGTGGACTTTTCACAATAATAGATCATACATATTTGGAAGCACAAGTAGTATCTCAACTTGGTGCAACGAATTTGGCTAGCATGAGGGTGAAAGGCAAGCTCAACATGTTGAATGATCCATGACAATATATTTTATTTCAGATATAAGAAAGAATAACCCATTGCGTTGTCTTCCTTGTCCAACATAAACTTTTTAGCATGTCATATTTTAATGAGTGCTCATAATCATAAGAGATGTCCAAGATAGTATATTCATATGTGAAAACCTCTCTTTCTTCATTACTTCCTATTAATTGCAACGATGAGCAAAACTATGTTTGTCAACTCTCAACAACTTTTATTCATCATACTCTTTATATGTGAAATCATTACTCTCCATACGATCAATGTGATCTCTTTATTTCTTTCTATTCTTTCTTTTATTCCCTCAAGATAATAGCAAGATAGCAAAGCCCTCGACTCAAAACTAATCTTTATTATATATAGCTCACGGACTCGATTACATAGATAAGGATCAACACAAAACTCAAAACTAGATCATACTAAAAATTTATTCTACTAGATCAAGATATAATCAAAAGGATTGAACTAAGAAAAACGGTAAAGATAGAAGTGTGATGGTGATACGGTACCAGGGCAACTCCCCCAAGCTTGGCAATTTCCAAGGGGAGTGCCCATACCCATGTATTTATGTCTCTTTCTACGGAGGTGGTGATGTGATATTCTTGGCGATGATGCCTCTTAGGATATGATTCTCTTCCTCGAGCTTATTGACTTGCTGCTTGAGATCCATTATTTCTTTATGGACCTTACCCGTGACGGTCAAAGCTCCTTTCACCCATGGATATTGCATAGCTGCGGGAGAACAAGTAACAGTCTGCTTCATATTTTCATAAGAAAGAAATCTAGCATTGGTAAGGATAACCAAGTTTGGAATTGTTGTGCTCTAAAGTTCCTCCGTCGTGAATCTGGCTTGTGGATGAGAGTTAACTTCTTGATCTTCCTCCATGGCAGCTATCCTTTCCAAATCAGCCTCCATCTCCTCCTCAGTTGATGGCCCAAAGTGATAGGCATCACTGTTTTCTCCTGGACCCGATGTTGGATGAGATACCCGACTCACCCCGACTGACTCTTGAGAAGACATCTTACTCTAATCTGCAGCAAAAACAACTCACAACAAAAACAGAAGGTTGTGTTGTGGTACGCTGGTCAAGACCTTCGGGATATTATATAATGAATTTTTACCGACCATATCGTGCAAGAAAATGGAGTCCGGAGGGTGCACGAGGTGCCCACGAGGCAGGGGGGCGCGCCCAGGGGGTAGGGCGCGCCCTCCACCCTCGTGGTTGCCTCGTGTCACTTTCGGACTGCTTCTTATTTTCCTATTTTCTTAGATATTCCAAAAAGGAGAAAAATTGCTATTAGAACTGTTTTGGAGTCGGTTTACTTACCGTAACACATACCTATTCCTTTTCGGAGTCTGAAACATTCTCGAAAGTGTCCCTATGTACCCTTCCGGGGTTACGGTTTCAATAACATTGGTTTCAACATTTATGGGATTACCTGAGACATAATGTTTGATTCTTTGACCGTTCACCACCTTTGGATTTGTGCCTTCGAAGTTGTTGATTTTTATGGCACTGGAACGATAGACCTCCTCGATAACGTAAGGACCTTCCCATTTAGAGAGAATTATTCCTGCAAAAAATCTTAAACGAGAGTTGTATGACAAAACATAATCACCTACATTAAACTCACGCTTTTGTATCCTTTTGTCATGCCATCTTTTAACTTTTTCTTTAAATTTTTTGGCATCCTCATAGGCCTGGGTTCTCCATTCATCAAGTGAGCTAATGTCAAATAGTCTCTTCTCACCGGCAAGTTTGAAATCATAGTTGAGCTCTTTAATGGCCCAATATGCCTTATGTTCTAGTTCGAGAGGTAAGTGACATGCTTTTCCATAAACCATTTTATACGAAGACATACCCATAGGATTTTTATATGCAGTTCTATAGACCCATAATGCATCATCAAGTTTCTTGGACCAATTCTTTCTAGATCTATTGACAGTCTTTTGCAAAATTAATTTAATCACCCTATTACTAAGTTCTACTTGACCACTAGACTGTGGGTGGTAAGGAGATGCAATTCTATGATTAACATCATACTTAGCAAGCATTTTACGAAAAGCACCATGAATAAAATGTGAACCACCATCAGTCATTAAGTATCTAGGGACTCCAAACCTCGGGAAAATAACTTCTTTAACCATCTTAATAGAGGTGTTATGATCAGCACTACTAGTTGGAATAGCTTCTACCCACTTACTAACGTAATCAACAACAACTAAAATATGTGTATAACCATTAGAGGAAGCAAATGGTCCCATATAATCAAAGCCCCAAACATCAAATGGTTCAATAACAAGTGAATAGTTCATAGGCATTTCTTGACATCTACTAATATTACCAATTATTTGACATTCATCACAAGACAAGACAAACTTACGGGCGTCCTTGAAAAGAGTAGGCCAATAAAAACTAGATTGCAATACCTTATGTGCACTTCTATCTCGAGCGTGGTGTCCTCCATAAGCCTCGAAGTGACACTTGCGTAGTATCTGTTCCTGTTCATGCTCAAGTACACAACGTCTAATAACACCATCTACTCCTTGTTTATAAAGATGTGGGTCATCCCAGAAGTAATGTCTTAAATCATAGAAAAACTTTTTCTTTTGCTGGCATGTGAAACTAGGTGGTATAAATTTAGCAACAACGTAATTAGCATAATCAGCATACCATGGAGCAGTACGAGAAATATTTATGATAGCTAATTGTTCATCAGGGAAGCTATCACCAATAGGTAGTGGGTCATCAAGAACATTCTCTAACCTAGACAAGTTCTCTGCAACGGGGTTCTCAGCTCCCTTTCTATCAATATAATATGCAAATCAAATTCTTGTAGCAAGAGAACCCATCTAATAAGTCTAGGTTTCGCATCTTTATTTTCCATAAGATATTTAATAGCAGCATGATCAGTGTGAATAGTTACTTTAGAATCAACAATATAAGGTCTGAACTTATCACAAGCAAATACAACTGCTAAAAATTCTTTTTCAATTAGTAGCATAATTTCTCCGGCAATCGTCTAGAGTTTTACTAGCATATTGGATAACATTTAATTTCTTGTCAACTCTTTGTCCCAGAACAACACCTACAACATAATCACTAGCATCACACATAGTTTCAAAGGGTAAATTCCAATCAGGTGGCTGAACAATAGGTGCTGAAATCAAGGCTTTCTTAAGTATTTCAAATGCTTCTACACAATCATCATCAAAGACAAAAGGAACATCTTTTTGTAAGAGATTACTCAGAGGCCTAGAAATTTTTGAGAAGTCTTTAATGAACCTCCTATAAAAACCGGCATGACCAAGGAAACTTCTTATACCTTTTATGTCCTTAGGACACGACATCTTTTCAATAGCATCAACTTTGGCTTTATCAACTTCAATACCTCTTTCAGAAATTTTATGCCCCAAGACAATACCGTCATTAACCATAAAGTGCCACTTCTCCCAATTCAAGACAAGATTAGTTTCTTCACATCTCTGCAAAACTCGGTCAAGGTTGCTTAAGCAATCATCAAAAGAAGTTCCATACATGGAGAAATCATCCATGAAAACCTCAACAATCTTTTCACGAAAGTCAGAAAATATAGCAGTCATACATCTTTGAAAGGTAGCAGGTACATTACATAAACCAAAAGGCATACGTCCGTAAGCAAAGGTACCGAAAGGGAAAGTAAAAGTGGTCTTTTCCTGATCTTCTTTTGACACAGGAATTTGAGAGAAACCAGAATAACCATCTAGAAAGCAAAAATGTGTATGTTTAGATAATCTTTCTAGCATTTGATTAATAAAAGGTAAAGGGTAATGATCCTTTCTAGTAGCTTTATTTAATTTGCGGAAATCAATTACCATTCTATAACCTGTAACAATTCTTTGTGGGATCAATTCATCTTTATCATTAGGAACAACAGTAATACCTCCCTTCTTAGGGACACAATGGACAGGACTTACCCACTGACTATCAGCAACGGGATAAATTATACCTGCCTCTAGAAGCTTTAGTATTTAATTTCTTACCACCTCTTTCATCTTAGGATTTAACTATCGTTGGTGATCAACAACCGGTTTAGCGTCTTTCTCCAATATTATTTTGTGCTGGCATAGAGTGGGACTAATGCCCTTAAAATCATCAAGAGTATATCCAATAGCAGCACGGTGCTTCTTCAGAGTTTTCAATAATTTATCTTCTTCCTGCTCTGAAAGGTTAGGACTAATAATAACAGGATATATCTTCTTCTCATCAAGATAACCATATTTAAGAGAATCAGGTAATGGTTTAAGCTCAGACACGGGATTACCCTTAGGTGGAGGAGGATCCCCTAAGATTTCAACAGGCAAGTTGTGTTTCAAAATAGGTCCCAGTTAAAGAATACTTCATCTATTTCCCTTCTTTCATTCATAAACATATCATTTTCATGGTCTAGCAAATATTGTTCTAAAGGATCATTAGGAGGCACGACAAAAGAAGCAAGACCAACAATTTCATATTTACTAGGCAATTCTTTATCATGGGGTTGTCTACGAAATTTAGCAAAGTTAAAATAATGAGACATATCCCCTAAACCAACCGTAACAATATCCATTTCGCAATCTATCCTAGCATTAACAATATTCAAGAAGGGTCTACCAAATATAATGGGGGAAAAGTCATCTTGTGGGGAACAAAGAACAAGAAAATCAGTAGGATATTTAACTTTCCCACACAAGACTTCAACATCTCTAACAATCCCAACTGGTGAAATAGTATCTCTATTGGCAAGCTTAATTGTAACATCAATACCTTCTATCTCAGCAGGTGTAATATCATGCATAATTTCCTCGTATAAGGAATGAGGTATTGCACTCAAGACTAGCACCCATATCACATAAGCCATGATAACAATGATCTCCTATTTTAACAGAAATAATGTGCATGCCTACAACAGGTCTATGTTTATTTTTAGTATCGGGTCTAGTAATTCTAGCAGCTTCATTACAGAAGTAAATAACATGCCCATCAATATTATCGACCAAGAGATCTTTAACCATAGCAATACTAGGTTCAACTTCAATTTGCTCAGGGGGTGTAGGTGTTCTAGCATTACTCTTATGAATCACAGTTGAAGCTTTAGCACGATCCTTCATTCTAACAGGGAAAGGTGGTTTCTCAATATAAGCGGTAGGAACAATAGGATCAACATTGTAAGTGATAGTCTTTTCTTCAACTTTAATAGGTTCAACTACTTTTACTTGAATGGGAGGACGATATTTAAACCACTTATCCTTAGGGAGATCAACATGAGTAGCAAATGATTCACGGAAAGAAGCTACTATCTCAGAGTCAAGTCCATATTTAGTGCTAAATTCACGAAAAACATCGATATCCATAAAAGATTTAACACAATCAAACTTAGGTGTTATACATGAATCCTTACCTTCGCCGAGTTCCCAACCTTTAGAGTTGCGTTTGATTCTTTCCAATAAATCCCATCTGAATTCAATAGTCTCCATCATAAAAGAACCAGTGCAAGAAGTATCGAGCATGGAGTGATTATTGAGAAAAAGCTGAGCATAAAATTTTTGAATAATCATTTCTCTTGAGAGCTCATGATTGGGGCATGAATATAACATTGACTTAAGCCTCACCCAAACTTGAGCGATACTTTCTCCTTCGTGAGGCCAAAAATTATATATATATAATTACGATCACAATGAACCAGATGCATAGGATAAAACTTCGGATGAAATTCAAATTTCAATCGGTTGTAGTTCCATGATCCAATATCATCACATAGCATAAACCATTTCAATGCCTTTCCCTTCAAAGATAAAGGGAATACCTTCTTCTTGATAACATCCTCGGGCATACCTACAACCTTAAATAATCCACAAACTTCATCCACATAGATTAGGTGCATATCGGTATGTAATGTTCCATCTCCTGTAAAAGGATTAGCTAGCAGTTGCTCTATCATACCCGAAGGAATTTCAAAGTAAACATTTTTAGTAGGTTCAGTAGGTTGAGGAGCAACTCTTTTCTCTACTGGTCGGGGTGAAGATACCCCGAACAAGCCCCTCAAAGGATTATTTTCCATAGTAACAAGTGATAGTAAGTTTCAGCACACTATATAATTTTTTCCTTACCAAATTCCACCTACCAAAGGCGCTTCACTCCCCGGCAACGGCGCCAGAAAAGAGTGTTGATGACCCACAAGTATTGGGGATCTATCGTAGTCCTTTCGATAAGTAAGAGTGTCGAACCCAACAAGGAGCAGAAGGAAATTACAAGGGGTTTTCAGTAAGGTATTCTCTGCAAGTACTGAAACTATCAGTAACAAATAGTTTTGTGATAAGGTAATTCGTAACGGGTAACAAGTAAAAAAAGTAAACAAGGTGTAGCAAGGTGGCCCAATCCTTTTAGTAGCAAAGGAAAAGCCTGGACAAACTCTTATATTAAAGAAAACGCTCCCGAGGACACATGGGAATTATCGTCAAGCTAGTTTTCATCATGCTCATATGATTAGCGTTGGTTACTGTGATAATTTGATACGTGGGTGGACCGGTGCTTGGGTAATGCCCTTCCTCAGAAAAGCATCCCACTTATGATTAACCCCTCTTGCAAGCATCCGCAACTAAGAAAGAAGAATTAAGGTAAACCTAACCATAGCATGAAACATGTGGATCCAAATCAGCCCCTTGCAAAGCAACGCATAAACTAGGGTTTAAGCTTCTGTCACTCTAGCAACCCATCATCTACTTATTACTTCTCAATGCCTTCCCCTATGCCCAAATAATGGTGAAGTGTCATGTAGTCGACGTTCACATAGCACGACTAGAGGAAAGACAACATACATCTCATCAAAATATCAAAGGAATACCAAATTCACATGACTACTTATAACAAGACTTCTCCCATGTCCTCAGGAACAAATGTAACTACTCACAAATCATGTTCATGTTCATACTCAGAGGGGTATTAATGTGCATAAAGGATCTGCACATATGATCTTACACTGAATAAACCAACTAGCATCAACTACAAGGAGTAATCAACACTACTAGCAACCCACAGGTACCAGTATGAGGTTTTGAGACAAAGATTGGATACAAGAGATGAACTAGGGTTTGAGAGGAGATGGTGCTGGTGAAGATGTTGATGGATATTGACCCACTCCCGATGAGAGGATCGATGGTGATGATGATGGTGACGATTTCCCCCTCCCGGAGGGAAGTTTCCCAGGTAGAACAGCTCCGCCGGAGCCCTAGATTGGTTTCGCCAGGTTCCGCCTAGAGACGGCGGCGCTTCGTCCAGGAAGCTTCCTTCTTTTTTTAGGGAAAAAGACACCGCATATCAGAAGATGGGCATCGGGGGGCTTCCAGGTGGCCCACGAGGCAGGGGGCGCCCAGGGGGGTAGGGCGCGCCCTCCAATCTCGTGGACGGTGGGTGGCCGCCCTCTGGTGCTTTCTTCGCCAATTATTTTTAATATATTCCAAAACTGACTTTCGTGGAGTTTCAGGACTTTTGGAGTTGTGCATAATAGGTCTCTAATATTTGCTCCTTTTCTGGCCCAGAATTCCAGCTGCCGGCATTCTCCCTCTTCATGTAAACCTTGTAAAATAAGAGAGAAAGGGCATATGTATTGTGACATAATGTGTAGTAACAGTCCATAATGCAATAAATATCGATATAAAAGCATGATGCAAAATGGATGTATCATATTGTACGTGGAGACGCTGACAGTTGGGTCCACAGCTGCAGCAAGGAAATGCCTCCTTATTACACGGAAAATAAAGATTCCTCCACCTGACAGAAGGGACCCACCGGACGGGCCACCGTATTTCGCGAAAAAACGTTTCCCCCCTGACTGCTGGGACCCACCAGCTACATCTTCGCACGCAAGGAAGTGCATCCATATTACGGGTAAAAAATGATTCACCCCCTGACTGCTGGGACCCACCAGCTACATCTTTGCACGCAAGGAAGCGCGTGACAGTCGGGACCCACCTGGTCGAAGCATACGTAGCGTTGTCATTCTGGTCGCGAACATGTACGTACATACGATCGGTTTTTCTGCAGGCTGCAGCGATGAACCGTGGGCGTGTAAGGAAGGGCACGTGTCGTAGTATAGGCGCGCACGTGTCGTAGTAGAGGCGCACATGTAGCATGTACACGTACATACAGCCAGGGTGCAAGAAAGAAAATATGGCCACGTACGTACATACGGGCGGGGTCTCGAACGCCTACTCGCGCATACGTACGGCCAGGGCTCGTGTACATAGCTGGGTCGGAACGGAGAAACTGCGTCGTCGTCGTGTTCATGGGGAGGCAACGAAATGCACCGTGTTCATCGGGAGGCAATGGAATACGTCATGTTCATCGAGAGCCAACCGGCTTGGACGGAACAGCCAATCAAAACGGGGCCTGGCGTACCGCAAAACGTAGGAAACGGCCTTGTGTTCGACCGGCCACGGTCGAAACGGGATCTTGTTCATCAGGAGGGGTCTGGCGTACCGCAAAACGGAGGAAACAGACTTCTTTTGGACCTCCTATGGTCGAAACAGGGTCCTGTTGATCGGGAGGGGTGTGGCGTACCGTAAAACGGAGGAAACGGACTTGTGTTGGAGCGCTAACGTCGAAAAGGGGTCATGTTGATCGGGACGGGTGTGGCGTACCGCAAAACGGAGGAAACAGACTTGTGTTAGAGTGCTACGGTCGAAACAGGGGTCCTGTTCATCGGGAGGGGTGTGGCGTACCACAAAACGGGACTCCACGGGATATTGTTCATCTCCACTGTCGACTGCCTCCACGGGCTACTGTTCATCCACCGTCGACCTCCTCCAGCCTCCACCTACGACTGTTCATCCACGGGCTCCTGTTCATCCAGCCTCCACCGCTCCTCCACCGGATACTGTTCAACTAGCCCTCTCCACGAGGTCCTGTTCAACCACCCCTCCATGGGCTACTGTTCATCCAGCCCTCCACCGGCTATTGTTCAACCAGCCCTCCACGGAGTCTGGTTCATCCAGCCCTCCACGGGGTCCTGTTCATCCACCACCAACTGGCTCGATCGTGGTCCTGTTCATCCAGCGGCAACGGCCTCTACTACCACGGGGTCATATTCATCCAACCCCCCACCGACAACTTTCATCCAAACCCCCAACAACGCTCACTGTTCATCAAGAGGCAACATCGATCGGCTTCAGTTAGCAGCAGTAGCGAAGGAATCACTCGGGTTCAGTTAACAGCAAGGGATCGATCGCTCGGGTTCAGTAACGTAGCTAGTGCAATTGCTCGGGTTCAGTTAGAGCCCAACGCCTCGCTCGGGTTCAGCTAGAGTGCAACGCCTCACACACATGCGCGTACGTGTACGAGAGAAACACACATCGCTCGGCCCCCGACCACCCACCGTAACCGGGAACTCCCCGATATTTTCCTCACCCTCGCTTCTACCACGGTTTTTTCCATCATGAACGACCCAAATAATGTCATGCAGCTGCGTCTCCGACCCGCCCAGGACGAAAAGCCCATTTTCTGTCATGATTTTTTGTCATAGAAGTAGGAGCCCACCACATCTACGATGATACCGGGTTTTGTCACAATTATCATCATAGAAGTGTCATAAGCATGACAGAAAGAAAAAATCGTTTGGCCCAAAATGTCACGGATGTGTCTTTTTTTGTAGTGGTAGTTCTTGCTCTTGCCTTTTCCATGGTTGTTTCCTGAATCGTATATTCCACTGGCACGGATTTCAGCTTCCCAGAGAGGGCAGTCCGAAATGAAATGTCCTGGCTTTTTGCACTTGAAGCAGGTGTAATGTCTAGTAGATTTTGATGAAGATTTTGAGCCGCCAGAGTTGCTGGATCCTTTCTTCTGAAACTGGTTTTTCCTATGAAGGCGCTAGAATCTTTTCTTGATTAATGTGAGATCTTTGTTGATCCTTACTGGGTCATCTGAATCTTCTTTGGCATTTCCTTCTGAGGGAGAATCAACCACAGCCTTGAGAGCATGACTTTTGCGGTGACTTGAGACATAGAGATCTCTCTTTTCTTCTTCTTGTTCTTCGTGGGTGTCTAGCCTTTCCATAATATCATTAGAGTCGAGAACTTTGAAATCAGCTCATTCCTTAATCATCAGAACTAGTGTATTGACAGAGCTATCAAGAGATCTGAGCAGTTTCTTCACAACTTCGTCGTTAGTGATGTCTTTCGCACCGAGACCTTGCAGCTCGTTTGCAATGTCACTCAGACGATCGAAAGTTTGCTGACATCTTTCATTTACGATTCACTTGAACCGATTGCACTTTGCCCGAAGAGTATCAACACGAGCTTCTTTCTGATTTTAACCACCCTCATTTATCTTTTCAAGAATGTCCCACAATTCCTTCGCAGTTTCACACTAGCGATAGTGAAGAAATTGAGCACAAGAGAGATGGCCACCAATTTCATTTTTAGCTTGAGCGTCCATGTGAATGAGTTTCTTCTTGAGGTTAGTGGGGACCTAGGGCACTTCAACCGTGAATCCATTTTGCACCACATTCCACATGTCATCATCAATAGCTCGGAGGTGGATCTTCATCTTCTCTTTCCAGAAGGGATGGTCCGTCCCATCGAAGATGGTAATCTTGAGATGCGACTTGTAGCTCACTGAAGACATACTTAAACTCCAAGGTGGTTAGACCAAAATGAGCAGAGCCAAAGAGTACCTCGCTTTGATACCAATTGTAGGAATGAAGTATGTATACCAGAGGGGGATGTGAATGGGAGTTTTAAAATTACTTCGGAAATATCAGAACTCTCGGAACCCAGCAGCGAAGCGAATGAAAACAGTGTACAACGAGCGAATACAAGCTAACAATTGGAAACTAAAAGCATGCATCGACACAAATCACATGATTGAAATAGTTCTAATGTAAAGAGGAGTAGCAGAGGTAACCAGTGATGCTCGATGGCAACAAGGAATTTGGTAGACCGGTTCGCCCTTCTGCACAAGGACTACGTCTGGTTGGAGGGGTTGCGATTTAACACAGAAGATAAACTCTCTTCGCCCTATTCTCCTTGATAATTGGTTCGTTGACCGATACGTCCATTTTGCATCATGCTTTTATATCGATATTTATTGCATTATGGGCTGTTATTACACATTGTATCTCAATACTTATGGCTATTCTCTCTTATTTTTACAAGGTTTACCATGAAGAGGGGAATGCTTGAAATTTGGAATTCTGGCCGAAAAGGAGCAAACGTTGGAAACCTATTCCGCACAACTCCAAAAGTCCTGAAACTCCACGAAACAACTTTTTGGATTTTATAAGAATTTATGAGCAAAAGAAATAGGCCAGGGGGCCCACGATCCAGAGATGTGGCGCGCCCCTATCTCCTGGGCCCCCTGGCGGGCTCCCGGCGTCCATCTTCTGCTATATCATCACTTTTACCCTGGAAAAAATCATGGTTAAGCTTACGGGACGAAACTCTGCCGCCACGAGGCGGAACCTTGGCAGAATCAACCTAGGGCTCTGGCGGAGCTGTTCTGCCGGGGACACTTCCCTCCGGGAGGGAGAAATCATCACCAACGTCATCAACAACGATCCTCTCATCGAGAGGGGGTCAATCTCCATCAACATATTCACCAGCACCATCTCCTCTCAAAACCCTAGTTCATCTCTTGTATCCAATCTTGTATCAAAACCACAAATTGGTACCTGTGGGTTGCTAGTAGTGTTGATTACTCCTTGTAGTTGATGCTAGTTGGTTTACTTGGTGGAAGATCATATGTTCATATCCTTTATGCATATTATTACTCCTCTGATTATGAACATGAATATGCTTTGTGAGTAGTTACGTTTGTTCCTGAGGACATGGGTGAAGTATTGCTATTAGTAGTCATGTGAATTTGGTATTCGTTCGATATTTTGGTGAGATGTATGCTATCTTTCCTCTAGTGGTGTTATGTGAACGTCGACTACATGACACTTCACCATTATTTGGGCCTAGAGGAAGGCATAGGGAAGTAATAAGTAGATGATGGGTTGCTAGAGTGACATAAGCTTAAACCCTAGTTTATGCGTTGCTTCGTTAGGGGCTGATATGGACCCTTATGTTTAATGTTGTGGTTAGGTTTACCTTAATACTCCTTTTTGTAGTTGCAGATGCTTGCAATAGGAGTTAATAATAAGTGGGATGCTTGTCCAAGTTAGGAGAGTACCCAAGTGTCGGTCCACCCACATATCAAATTATCAAAGTACCGAACGCGAATCTTATGAACGTGATGAAACTAGCTTGACGATAATTCCCAATGTGTCCTCGGGAGCTCCTTCTTCATTCTTAGAATTTGTCCAGGCTTATCCTTTTCTACATAAAGGATTGGGCCACCATGCTGCACTTTATTTACTTTATTTACTTTTTGCTCGTTGCTATTTATCTTATCACAAAACTATCTATCACCTACTATTCAAAGGTTTATGGAGAAAACCCATCGAAAACCGCTTATCATTTCCTTCGCTTCCTCGTTGGGTTCGACACTCTTACTTATCGAAAGGACTACGATAGATCCCCTATACTTGTGGGTCATCAAGACTCTTTTTGGCGCCGTTGCGGGAGTGTAGCGCTTTTGGTGAGTGGAACTTGGTAAGGAAACATTTATATAGTGTGCTGAAATTTTCTGTTACTTGTCACTATGGAAACTAATCCTTTGAAGGGCTTGTTTGGGGTATCTTCACCCCAACCAGAAGAGCAAAGAGATGCTCCTCAACCTACTGGAGTTTATGAAAATATTCACTTTGAGATTCCTTCGGGTATGATAGAAAAACTGCTAGCTAATCCTTTTGCAGGAGACGGAACATTGCATCCTGATTTACACCTTATCTTTGTGGATGAAGTTTGTGGATTATTTAAGCTTGCAGGTATTCCCGATGATGTTGTCAAAAGGAAGGTCTTCCCTTTATCTTTGAAGGTAGATGCATTGACATGGTATAGGCTATGTGATGATACGGGATCTTGGAATTATAAGCGATTGAAGTTGGAATTTCACCAGAAGTTCTATCCTATGCATCTTGTTCATTGTGATCGTAATTACATATAAAATTTCTGGCCTCACGAAGGAGAAAGCACCGCTCAAGCTTGGGGGAGGCTTAAGTCAATGTTATATTCATGCCCCAATCATGAGCTCTCTTGGGAAATGATTATTCAGAATTTTTATGATCGGCTTTCTCTTAATAATCGCAACCTGCTCGATACTTCCTGTGCTGGTTCTTATATGCTGAAGACTATTGACTTCAAATGGGACTTATTGGAAAGAATTAAACGCAACTCTGAAGATTGGGGTTCCGACAATGGTAAGGAGTCAGGTATGACACCTAAGTTCGATTGTGTTAAATCTTTTATAGATACCGATGCTTTCCGTGGATTTAGCGCTAAGTATGGACTCGACACTGAGATAGTAGCTACTTTTTGTGAATCTTTTGCTACTCATGTTGATCTCCCTAAAGAGAAGTGGTTTAAATATAATCCTCCCGTTGAAGTGAAAGTAGTTGCACCTATTACAGTCGAAGAAAAGACTATTACCTATAGTGATCCCATTGTTCCTACTTCTTATGTTGAAAAACCTCCTTTTCCTGTTAGGATAAAAGATCAGGCTAAAGCTTCGACTGTTGTTCGTAAGAGTAATACTAGGACTTATACACCTCCTGAGCAAATTAATGTTGAACCTAGTATTGTTATGGTTAAAGATCTCTTGGATGAGGACTTATATGGGCATGTTATTTCTTTCTTGGGTGAGACTGCTAATATTGCTAGACCCGATACTAAGACACGTAAACATGTCGTAGGCATGCCTGTTATTTCTGTTAATCTAGGAGATCACTGTTATCATGGCTTATGTGATATGGGTGCTAGTGCTAGTGCGATACCTTATGATTTTTATAAAGAAATTATGCACGATATTGCACCTGTTGAATTAGAAGACATTGATGTTACTATTAAGCTTGCTACTAGGGACACCACTAAACCTATTGGGATTGTTAGAGATGTTGAAGTCTTGTGTGGGAAGATTAAATACCTCGCTGATTTTCTTGTTCTTGCTTCCCCACAAGATGATTTTTGTCCCATTATTTTTGGTAGACCTTTCTTGAATACTGCTAGTGCTAAGATTAATTGTAAAAGGAAGGTAGTCACTGTTGGCATAGATGGTATGTCTCATGAGTTCAATTTTGCTAAGTTCAAGAGACAACCTCGTGAAAGGGAACCACCTAGTAAGGATGAGATTATGGGTCTTGCTTCCATTGTTCCTCCAACGATCCGTTAGAACATTATTTGTTAGACCATGAAAATGATATGTTTATGAAGGAAAGGGAAGAAATAGATGAAGTGTTCCTTAAACAAGAACCTATGCGGAAACATAACCTTCCCGTTGAAATTCTTGGGGATCCCCCTCCACCCAAGGGTGATCCCGTGTTTGAACTCAAACCTTTACCTGATAATCTGAAGTATGCTTATCTTGATGAAAAAGAAATATATCCTGTTATTATTAGTGCTAACCTTTCAGAGAAAGAAGAAGAAAGATTATTGAAAACTCTGAAGAAGCACCGAGCTGCTATTGGATATACTCTAGATGATCTTAAGGGCATTAGTCCCACATTATGTCTGAAAGTGCTAGTTATCGACTAGAGGGGGGTGAATAGGCGATTTTAACAAAGTCTTCAAAACACGGATGTTTCGAAGACAAACTGTCGGTGTACTAGAGTAGGGGTACCCTAGTATCCCGAACTCGTGCACGGACAGTTGCAGCACCCCGCGGAAAGGCTTGCCTGGTCACCGCCAAGATCCTCCGTGGTTCCTTTGGAGCCATTCAAGAACAAAGTATTTAACCAAGAAGACAAGGCCCCGGCAAGAGGAGCTTGCCGGGAAGGCCACTCAAGGCACGCAGAAGACAAGACCCGCAAGAGGAGCTTGCCGGAAGGCTCGAGAACGACAAGCCTCCGGACGCGACAGGATTCAGCAGCGGCAAGGCACTTGCCGCGGCAAAGCACCTCTCTTCATCTCCGCTCCAGCTCATCCACCAACGTGTCACCATGGGACCATTCCATGTGCGCGTGTCAAGAGGCTGTGCAGCCAGCGGGGAGCAGCGATAAGCGGCGCTGACAAGCTTGCCATCATGGAGAACGGTGGCGCTCCTGACGGTCCCTGTTGCACTGTTTAGGCGATAGGGATAGGCATTTAATGCTTTTGTCCCTTGCCGTCAGGGTTAGGTAGAGTACACTGTACACTGTACAAGTAGGTGTACCAACTACTGTTTTTCCATTTGTACCCTCATCTACGTTGCCACCTGTCGGAGACCCCTTGAGCATATAAAAGGAGGCCCATGCGCAACGTAGAGGGGGGTTCGATTCCAACGTAACCAGAGAACACCCACGCTAGGTCTTGTAGCTCTCATCGCTCCCTAGCAAGAACACAATACAAACCAGACAAGCAGCAGAGGAGTATTATCTCTCCGAGAGCTCCGAAGCTGGGTAACTTGCTCGTGTGCTTCGCCTCGATCCGCTCTTCGTGCGATCTCCGCCCCCCTCCGAACCAAAAGGGACTCGGTCTGCCGGTCCCATAGGTGTTCGCGGGTCCGATCAGCCTCCCCGACATCTTTGGCACGCCAGGTAGGGGGCGTCGAGGCTGTGTGAACCTGATCCGGCGTTCACACGAGTGACATCTTCATCATCTTCAACATCTTCATCAACATGCCACCGAAGAAGAAGGCTTCGGCGGTAGCGGAGCCGTCCACGTCGAACCCACCATCACCGGAGCAAACGGGTGGTGGAGCAGACGCTGGCGGAAGAACGGGCGCCGGCGAAGGAGTTCGTGACGCTGCCAAGTCCAAGGACATGGCCGCGCAAACCTCGGTGTCCGTACATGTCACGCGCCCATCTCAGGAGCAGCGGGACCAACAGCGTCATGGTATTCACAATACCATACGCTCGTTGGATCAAGACCGAGCTGGAGGATCTCGAGACCCTCAAGACCAGCATGCACGCCAACATGCTAGCACGAGCGAGATACGGTCGCCTGGACGGGATGCTGCTCCTTCTAACATAGTTAGAAGTCCGAGCATATCCCGCTCCTCGCACCGTTCACCATTGCCACCCACCACTCCAGCGGAAGCTCTGGCGAGAGCTCAACTACTCCTCGATTACCCTCCAACGGCATACAAGGTCGACGAATGGAGGGCCGCCATCCAGAGTCTCATCGGCTTCGCCAACGGCGATGCTCCGCGGCAACCGAGTGCGTCGCTGCCGCGGCAGGACCGCCAAACGCGAGCCAGTGGCAACGAGACCGGTGGGGGTGCAAGAAGGCCAAGATCGCCGACTCGCAGGATCCATCACGACAGTGACTCCATTGCATCATCGGATCCGCGAGCTCATCGCGATCAGCGCCAAGTGCTACACGATCGACAGCAAGAGGACACTCGAACTCGCATCGAGCGCCGAAGAGAAGCGCGACGTCAATCCGACAAGCGCGCCGGGCCCTCTGTTGACATGCACGCGCCAGAGGAACCAGGCGACTTGCCGTACGCGGTAGGTTGCCCTGCGTTCACTCGTGAGCTGCGGCAAGTCCATGGCCCAAAGCAAGAAAAACTTCAAGCCGACGCATCGGAGAAGTACGACGACAAGACGCATCCGTCGGAGTTCCTCGGCATCTACACCATCACGGTGCAGGCTGCCGGGGGCGACGACAAGATCCTTGCCAACTATTTCCCGCTCGTGCTCAAGCCCAACGTCAGGTCCTGGCTCATGCACTTGCCGGACAACTCCATATCTTCTTGGGCAGATCTATGCCATCAGTTTGTCGGCGCCTTCACAGGCGGCCACAAACCTCATGGCCAAGAAAGCGACCTTCATCTCGCCGCCTGAAGGAAGGAGAGCCCTCGCAAGTATATTCAGAGATTCAGCCGTGTACAGCACAACATCCCAGATGTCCACCCTGCCGCGGTGATCAGCGCGTTCCATCAGAACGTGCGAAACCGCAGGATGCGGGAGGAGATGGCGATGAGCAAGATCAGAGACGTCAGTGAGCTATACGCCCTGGCCGACAAGTGCGCACGTGCTGAGGAGGGGAGGAGACTCCCCGGAGAGAATACCGAAGCAGGAGGATCTGACAGTGAGGAGACCGCCCCGGCAAAGAAGAGCCGGCGGCGGGGCAACAGGAAAAAGAAAGGCAGAGATGTGCTAGTCGTCGGAGCAGCCCGGCAACGGAGGTGGCGACAAGAATGCCAAGGCTGGTAGCTCCGGCAAGGAGGTTGCCGCTGGCACCAACCACCAACTGTGGCGGCCGCCGACAAGCGGTGACGGCTCCGACAAGCAAGATTGCAAGATCCACCGCACCAAGGGCCATGACCTCAAGAGCTGCAAGAAGGTAGAGCAGCTTGTCGAGCAAATGTAAAGCTGAATACGAGCGACGCGACAAGGAGAAGGCTCAGGAAGGTGCCGGAGGAGCCAAAGAAGAAACGCCCCGGGGAGGGCGCCGCGGCAAGGCCAAGCGGCAAGGAGACAGACCTCCCCGCGGCCGCGACAAGGATGAAGATGACGACGACGATGAAGACATGGATGATGACGACGCCGATGAGCAGGAGTTTCAGAAAGCTACAGAGGTCCTCTGCGTTGACGGAGGTGCTTCCCTGCATACTTCCCACCGCCAACTCAAGCAGTGGATGCGGGAAGTTAATGCAGCTGAACCATCCGGAGTCACGCAAGCCTCTGGAGTGGTCTAGCACGCCTATCATCTTTGATATTGAGGACCACCCTGATCACATAACTGCGGTCGGGTGCTTGCCGATGTTGGTCTCACCAACTATCCGCAACCTCAAGGTCACCAAGATGCTAGTTGACGGCGGGGCCGGCTTAAACCTGATCTCCTCCGCGGTGCTCCAGAAGCTTCAGATCCGTGACAGCGAGCTCGAAGAGATTGGCACATTCAAGGGAATCAATCCGGGAAGGAGCAAGCCGAAGGGAAAGATCACGTTGCCGGTGACATTTGGCAACGAGCTGAACTTTAGGACTGAGAGGGTCACATTCGACGTTGCTGATTTCCCATTGCCTTACAATGGGATACTTGGCCGTCCAGCACTCGCCAAGTTCATGGCGGCCTCTCACTATGCCTACAACCTCCTGAAGATGCCAGGCCTCATAAGCGTCATCTCTGTCCATGGCGACAAGAAGGATGCTCTTATCTGCTACCGACAAGATCTACCGGAAGCAGCAGCCATGACAGATTGCAAAGCCACTTGTCACCAAGCTCCCGGGGAAGAAGACCAAGTCCGGCAAGAGCTCGATGCCCACTCCGGCAAGCGCACCTCTTGGAGTGCTGCGCTACCGTCGATGACGCACCATCGAGCTCCACCGGCAAGTGCAAGAAGACGATGGCAGCTCCGCCAAAGACCAAGAGGGTGTCCGCCAAGGAGGACGGCACTGGTGGTACCTTCACCATCAGTGCCACTCTCGACCCTAAATAGGAAGGCGCGCTCGTTGCTTTCCTCCGGGCGAACGTCGACGTGTTTGCATGGCAACCGTCTGACATCCCCGGTGTTCCCAGGAAAGTAATTGAGCACCGTCTTGCCGTTTGTCCTCGTGCGTGACCCGTCAAGCGTAAAGTCGAGGAAGCAAGCGGTGGAGCGTCAAGAATTCATCGCAGAAGAGATCAAGAACCGGAAGCAGCAGGCCTTGTCGAGGAGTGCTCCATCCAACGTGGTTGGCCAATCTCGTAGTTGTGCGCAAGGCAAATGGGAAATGGAGACTTTGTATTGACTTCACGGATGTTAATAAAGCTTGTCCCAAAGACCCGTTTCCCTTGCCGCGCATCGACCAGATTGTTGACTCCACGGCCGGATGTGATTTGCTTTCATTTCTGGATGCATACTCAGGATATCATCAGATCTTCATGGCAGAAAAGGATGAGGAGAAAACCGCATTCATTACTCCATGTGGCACATACTGTTTCATACGGATGCCTTTTGGTTTGAAGAATGCTGGTTCAACGTTTGCAAGGGTAGTTCATGATGCTTTTGAGCCGCAAATGCACGTAAATGTAGAAGCCTACATGGATGACATAGTGGTCAAGAGCAAGGACAAAGCAACTCTGGTTCAAGATTTGGATGAGACCTTTGCAAATCTGCGCAAGATCAACCTCAAGCTCAACCCGAGAAGTGCGTGTTTGGAGTCCCTTTCGCAAGCTTCTCGGGTTCTTCGTGGTCTCGGCGGGAATTGAAGCCAATCCCGACAAGATCAAGGCCATTGAGCAGATTGAAGCACCAAAGCGCGTCAAGGATGTACGAAGGCTTGCCGGTTGCGTGGCTGCTCTCGGCAGTTTATCTCTAGGTTCTGCTTGAACGCATACCGCCATTTTTCAAGATTTTGAAAAGGCAGGTCCAATGAAATGGACTCGAAGCGGAGGCTGCGCTGCAGGACTTAAAGAGGTACATCCTCCACTCCAATACTTGTCGCACCTAAGCCACAAGAGAAGTTGCTGCTATATATAGCGGCAACCAATCAAGTGGTTAGTGCTGTGTTAGTAGCGGAGAGGGAGGCAGACGATGAGCCAGCAACCACGGCAGACATATCCAGCGACAAGGTGGCGCCACGACAAGCTCGGTCCCGACAAGGACGGATCTGCAGCAGACGCATGAGCAGATCTGAGAAAAAGGATGGTGCAGCGCCCAGTTTACTTTGTCGGTTCCCTTCTGCGGGGGCTAGGTCAAGGTACTACGGTGTGCAGAAATTGCTTCGGCCTCCTCATGGCCTCGAGAAAGCTGCGCCATTACTTCCAAGCACATGAGATCACAGTTGTCACTCGCTTTCCGCTGAAGAGGATACTGCAGAATCCAGAGGCGACAGGCAGGATTGTCGAGTGGGCACTAGAACTGTCAAGCTTTGGCCTCAAGTTTGAAAGCACTTCAACTATCCAAAGCAGAGCATTGGCAGAGTTCATAGCGGAATGGACCCCAACGCAAGATGAAGAAATTCTAGAGACGAGCATCCCCGTCAAGGAAGCGAGCAAAGAGTGGCTGATGTACTTTGATGGTGCCTTCTCGCTGCAAAGGCGCCCGGTCTTTGGCGTCTCGCTTATAGCACCCACCGGAGAGCACCTCAAGTACATAGTCCAAATGCATTTTCCCAAGGAGCAAGCAACAAACAATACAGCAGAGTATGAAGGTTTGCTTGCCGGTCTCAGGATCGCAGTGGACCTTGGGATCAGGAAGCTTATTGTCAGGGGTGACTCGCAGCTTGTCGTCCGCCAAGTGAACAAAGATTATCAGAGTCCATTGATGGAAGCCTACGTTGATGAAGTGAGAAAGCTAGAAGAACACTTTGACGGCCTACAAATGGAACATGTTCCAAGAGCTCGAGAATGATATTCTTGATGGTTCGTCAAAGTGCGCTGCACTTAAGTTGCCTGTGGAACCGGGATTTTTGTGCTCAAGCTAACTCAGCCAACCGTAACACCATCAACTCGGATGTAACAAGAAGAGGAAGTTGATCTCTGGTGACTACTTTCCGGCAGAGCTTCGAAGCCGCCGCCACGAAGGTCCCCAAGATCGACACCAACAGAAAGCCGAGGGGCGTCTGTCCCGACAAGCCCTGTGGTTTGTTTCATTGAAGCAGACGCTCCCGACAAGTATTGCTCCGGCAAGCTTGTCGGCGAACGTCAAGCTCCGGCTGAGCCGCATGTTCTTGCCGTGGAAGCTGATGGTCCCGCAGCAGCAGATGTGCCTTTAGTCCTTGTTGTCGAGCCGCAAGCTCCAAAGATGGGCACAAAGAGATTGTCCATTTCCTTCAGACAGAGAACTTCCGAAGAGCAAGAAGAAGCTGAAAGAGTAGCCCGGCGGTCAAGTATGTACCAGTTTGTCGACAAGACACTGTATGTAAGAAGACTCAACGGTGTGAAATTGAAGTGTATTTGCCGGAAGATGGACAAAAGCTGTTGGCGAGATACATGGAGGCATATGTGGTCACCACATTGGCGCGAGCACTTCTTGGCAAAGCGTTCGGCAAGGCTTCTTTGGCCGACGACCCTCCAGGATGCAATCGCACAAGTAACCAAGTGTGAAGCGTGCGGTTCCATTCCAAACAGATACACCAGCCAGCTCAAGCTCTCCAGACGATCCCTTTATCCCGGCCATTTTCGTCCTGGGGCTCGACATCTCGGCCCCTTCCCCGAGCTGTCGGGGATTTGAGTACTTGTACGTCGCAATCGACAAGTTCACAAAGTGGCCGGAAGTGGAAGCAAGTGAGGAAGGTGACAAAGACGGTCGGCGATCAAGTTCTTTCAGTCGATTGTTTGCCGCTTCGAATCCCTAACAGGATCATCACCGACAACGGCACCACAGTTCTAAGCCGCACCTTCATGCAAGACGTCCAAGATCTTGGCGCCAAGGTTCCGCTTCGCTTCATTGCTCATCCAAGAAGTAACGGTCAAGCGGAGAGGGCAAATGCTGAAGTGCTGCGCGGGCTCAAGACCAGAACTTTCGGCAGGCTGCACAAGTGCGGAAGAAACTGGATTGAGGAGCTGCCGGTGGTTCTTTGGTCGATCAGGACGACGCCAAATCGAGCCACTGGCCAGACACCTTTTGCTCTAGTCTATGGAGCAGAGGTAGTTCTCCCCACGGAACTCGTATACGGATCGCCTCGAGTGCTCGCTTATGATGAGCTTGAGCAAGAGCAGCTGCGACAGGATGACGCGCTGCTCCTTGAGGAGGATCGTCTTCAGTCAGCATTTGAGCTGCTCGTTACCAGCAAGCTTTGCGCCGCTACCATAGCCGCAAAGTTAGTGCGGAAGCCTCGAGGAAGGCGACCTTGTTCTTCGCGCGCTCAGTCCGCCAAGAATTCAAACAAGTTAACGCCAAGTGGGGAGGCCCTTATCGGGTGAAACGAGTCACTAGGCCTGGCTCTGTCTTTCGAGACCGAAGATGGCATTCGGTGAGCAACTCCTGGAACATTGAACATCTTCGTAAGTTTTACCCATAGGCGCGTTGTCGAACCTGTTAAGCAACCACCTTTTGTACAAGTCTTGCCGCTGTTGCATGTAATCCTTTGTACAAAGCCGGGCGCAGACCCGTGCATCGATAAAGCTCATGTGTTGCGCACAACTTGTCAAATTCATGCTTTCATCATTTTATTGCATGTTTTGGCTAACACTTTGTGCAGCACCCACAGCCGGTAAGCAATATCGAGCCGCTGGGCTCCATAAATTTATTTTCTCTTCTTTATTTTTTCTCAAAGAAAGGAAGGTTCCCTCGCGCACAAGTTAACCAGGGGGGAAGGAGAAGATAATACTATGGACCAAGCGTTGCTCGAGGAAGTTTCGCCTTATCGGGAAGCAAACGATGAAAAGCTAAGTTGCCCAAGTTTGAGCAATCAGTTCTTAAATTTTTAAGTTATCTTCCTCGAACGATAGTACTTTGTATGGAAAACCTGTGCGGCGGAGGAACCAACTCATGGCTAGTCGCATACTTTACTTTGTTTCGAGTCCGCTCAACAACTTAAGTAAGCTGCAGCTAGTCGCGACAAGGTTGCTTGTCGGAGGCGGCACCGCCAGCAGGCCGCTGACGTTCCGCACTTAGCGCTCGCGGCAAAGGTGCCTGCACCGACAAGTTCCCTAAAAGCGTAGGGCAAAAACGTACAAAGGAAGGAATCAACAGCGACAAGGGAAAGGTAAAATTGGCGACCTAGTCTACGCGGTCGCCATCAACCCGCTTGATCTTGCCCACCTTGTCCACAATGGGTGCGACAAGGACTTTGAGCGCCTCCACATCGGCATCTGGCGGCAAGGATCTGAGGACGCCGTTGAGGTTGAGGCCTGGATTGCGAAGGCCACCTTCATCAACACCTTACGGAGGGCTCTCGCACAGATCTGGCGCGATTCCTCGGCCAGCTGCTGGGATCTCTTCCCGAGTCGGCTGGAGACCCGCCACCACGCCTTGAAGAATAAGCTAAGCTTGGCGCTGGGTTGGAGGTGCTCGTCGGAGGAGTATCCAAGATCCACCATCCCCAGCTCCATCAGCTCATTGTGGATGGCGGCGGCAAGATCCACGAGACCTTCGGTCCAAAGGCTCCACACTCTCCCTCAAGGCGCTCTAGGTGGCAACAAGATTCGCCGGCTGACTCATCGTTGGCCTTGATCTTCTCCAACAGGCCCACCTCCCGCTCCTTGGCGCCGTCCAGCGTCTGCGTCAGAGTGGTCAGCTTCAGCTCAAGATCTGCCTTGGAATCCTTGGCGGCGTCGAGCTCCTTGCTCCTCTCGGCGAGACGGCCCTGCAGCTCGCCAAGAGTGTAGGCGTCCTTCTCGCGCTCGTGCTTGAGCGCAGCAAGCTCCTCGCCGCTCTTCTGGAGACTGGCCTCCAGCTGCGCCACCTTCGTCTCCAACTCTTTCTTGGCGGCCTCGGCGGCTGCGGCGGCGTCCTTCGCTTCCTTAAGAGCCCCGCCAAGTGACTCCTCGCGCGCGACAAGCTCTTCCTCGTGGCTATCCAGGTTGACCTTCCGCTGCGCCCATTTCGTTTTTCCTGCGGACAGATTCACGGCGGCCAGCCGCTGCTCCTCCACAGCTCCCTCCTTCTCGAGGATGAAGTCCGTGCGCTCCTCGGCGAGTTGCTCCCGCTCCTCCGCCAAGGACCGGAGAGCTTCCTGGTTGCGGCCCCGGAGCTCCTCCGCGCGCTTCTCAATATCTGCTCCCGCCTTGGCGACAAGTGCTTCCCGGGACTCCAACTTGGCTTGTCGGGCGCGGTAGAGCGACAGCAGCTTCTTCAGCAGCTGCTCCTCCTCAGACTCGCCGCTACTGCTGCTTGGCGCGTCCACCAGCGTCAGCCCAGCGGAGGCGAGCAGCTCTCCGTCGAAGGTCTCTCCTTCAACCGGCGCTCTGGAGCTCGACTCCCATGGGAGCTTGATGAAGACGCCGTCGCCCGGCCTTCAAGTAGGCGGCTGGATGGGGCTCTTCGAACTCGACGCTGCAGCAAGAGCGGGGGAATCGGCGGTCGGTGAAGCGCTGGCGCTCCTGCGGCCCAGGGCGTCGGTCACGATCGCGGACCCTCGCCCGGCTTCAGCGGCGGCAGCCTCGGTGGCCTCTTCGCGGCGAGCTTATCGGCGCCGACTTCTTCTTCCACGGCGGCCGTCGGTGTTAAGAAAGCGCGTCCTCCTCGCCGGCGACCTCGGTCTCCATCGGCTCTGCGTCAGACAAAGAAAGAACAGTCAAGCAGATGTTCAGAAAGAAAAATAGAAGAAAACAAGCCCAAGGGAAATTTTCGCGCAAGAGGATTACCTGCAATGCGATCTGCAGCCATGGTCTCGACCACTGGAGGATCACTAGTGCTGTCCCTTGCCGGAGTAGTCTCCCTTGACGGGGGGCGCTCCCTTGCCGGAGAATCCTCCCTTGGTGGCGTAGTCGAAGCAGATAGAATTTCGGGGGCGGCCTCCGGGCCCTCCTGATGAGGCTGCTCTGCTCCTACACAAACCAACAAATGATATCAATGAAGAAGGAGCACCCATGCACACCTATGATGAGGAGAAAACTGCATACTTACTGCAGGGGCTGTCTTTGGGGGCTGCTCTGAGGAAGGGTTGCCGGGTCCGGCAAGGGAATCCCAGACGCGCCTCCTGTTGCCGCGGGTGAATCGTCCTCAACAACGACCACCGGGGTCTTGGCTCTCTCGACGCTCTGGGCCAGCGTCACGAAAAGGAAAGAGTTCAGAAGCGAAGCAAATCAGATTCAAGATGAAGCAAAAAATTGAAGAAATACAAGCACAATATTGAAGCTTACTCTTCTTCTTCCTCGTCGGAGCTGAGCGGAGAAATCAAACTCGGTTCGCCTCCGGTGCGACGAGGCGGAGGAGGGCTCTCTTGGCCGCTTGGCGGAGGTGTCGGCGGTGGCACAGGAGGATCCCGCCCGATTGTCGCAGCGGTGTGGGTGCTCCAGCGGCAACATTGCTTGCAGCGGTAGAAGCGCGTCATGGCGCTTCTGGCTGTTGGCCCGTCTGCCGCCCCGTCTCGTCTCCGGCCTTGCGGAGACGCTTCTTGGGCGGAGCCGGGGGCTCCGTTTGCGGCAAGCCGCTGGATGGTGGGGAAGAAGCGCCCTCGGCTGGTTCGCTCGACTCGGCCTCGGGTTCGGCAAGCTCTTCTTCACCGGCGAACTCCCTTCGCTCGGCAAGGCTTGCCGCCTCTGCTGCATCTGCCTCCTCCACGGTATACCCGAAGACGCCAGCGGCAGCAGCTGCTGCCGCCTCCTCCAACCTTGTGGCGATGCGCACCATCTCTTTGTCGGTGGTGTCGCGGGTGAGCCTCTTCTGCTCGTCGGGGCGGATCGGCACTTCTTCCAAGTTGTCGAAGAACTGCCGCACGATGTCGTCGGAAGGCTCTTGCCAGGTTGGAACGATCCCATGCGAATCGCACAACGGCATCATTGCACGGATGCGGTCGAGCGAAGAGTTGTTGCACAATGGGACGACCCCCCTCGGCAACCTAAACCACTCGGGGTGATCGGGGTCATTCTTGAACAGCTCTAGCAGCATCGCATCCAACTCCAGGACGGCGAAATTCCAGTTAAGGTCCGGGCGCAGCCTCATGATGTCCGCCGCGTTTTGGAACTCCCAAGCAGGTCTCCTCCTCTCCTGCAAGGGAGCGATGCGGCGGCGAAGGAAATCTGCGCCAACTGCGCCTACGATGAGTCTGGCAAGCCTGAGGCGCAAGATCCGGGTCACAGCAATCTTCAACCTAGCATCTTCCGGCGCCAAGTTGCTCGTTGCCGCGCACTATTGGGGCTTGGCGCAGGGCAGTGAAGGGCTGCGGGTTCTCCTCAACGATCCAACACCAGTTGGCTCTCCACTCCTCCCATTTGCTGCGGAGCTCTCCCTCCAGATACGCCTCCTTCTTGCCGACCACAGAGACCCAAACAATCCCTCGACAGCGGCTCCCCTCTCTCAACGCGGGGCATGAAGAAGTGGCGGAAGAGGGCTACGTTTGGGTGGTTCCCGACAAAGTTTTCGCAAAGGTGTGCGAAAACTGCCATGGTTAGAACGGCGTTGGGGGTGAAATCAAGGAGGCGGAACCCGTAGGTGTTCATGATATCGCAGAAGAATTCAGAAAAGGGCGGGCAGAGCCCGCATTAGAAGAAAAGTGCAAAGAAAGGATACCCAGTTGGGGCTAGTTCCGAAGCGGTGGCGGGGAGTACCTTCGTGCGCGGATGCGCACGCGTCTCCGTCGACCAGAAGAGGGAGAAGCCCTCCCTCATCTCCTTTGCGTCGAGCTGGGGGGAGAAGATGGCCCGCTCCTTCCGCAGCACAGCGAGCCGCTGCGCCTCGGCTGATTTCACGCCTTTCCCCTTGTCGGCTTTCGGAGCCATGGCGGAGGCGGTGGAGGAGACCGACGACATTGATGGCGTTGTGGCGGAAGGGGGCGGAGCGCTGCTCTCTTCGCACTAGAGAAGAAGGGGAGCGGCGGTGGTTTTCGAGACGAGACAGCAATGGCGAGGTGGGCGACCTGCCCCTGTTTCCCCTGTTTATAAGGAGGGAGAGGGGGCGGACGTTCCGCTTTTCCTAATAAAGAAACCCCCCACGATCTCTCCCACGACGCCACGTTCGTTGCGTGCTATTCGTGGGGGACGTGGTGGGTCCAGAGCAAGTTACGGCGTGATCAAGCCCGCGTGTGACCGTGCACTGTTTTGGGCCTGGCCCAACAGCGCTCGGCACCATGTGTGGCCCAGTTCGGGGCTCTGCCGGTGTACTAGAGTAGGGGTACCCTAGTATCCCGAACTTCGTGCCGCAGACGATTCTGCACCAGCGGCAAGGCTTGCTGGTCACCGCCAAGATCCTCCGTGGTTCCTTTGGAGCCATTCAAGAACAAAGTATTTAACCAAGAAGACAAGGCCCCGACAAGAGGAGCTTGCCGGGAAGGCCACTCAAGGCACGCAGAAGACAAGTCCCCGTCAAGAGGAGCTTGCCGGGAAGGCTCGGAGAACGACAAGCCTCCGGACGCGACAAGGAGTCAGCAGCGGCAAGGCACTTGCCGCGCAGCGACCTCTCTTCATCTCCGCTCCAGCTCATCCACCAACGTGTCGCCATGGGACCATTCCATGCGCAGCGTGTCAAGAGGTTGTGCAGCCAGCGGGAGCAGCGATAAGCGGCGCCGACAAGCTTGCCATCGTATGGACGGTGGCGCCCCGACGGTCCCTGTTGCATTGTTTAGGCGAGGGGACGGGCATTTAATGCTTTTGTCCCTTGCCGTCGGGGTTAGGTAGAGTACATCTGACACCTTTGTACAAGTAGGTGTACCAACTCACTGTTTTTCCATTTATACCCTCATCTACGTTGCCACTGCCGGAGACCCTTGAGCATATAAAAGGAGGCCCATGCGCAACGTAGAGGGGGTTCGATTCAACGTAACGAGAGAACACCCACGCTTAGGTCTTGTAGCTCTCATCGCTCCCTAGCAAGAACACAATACAAACCAGACAAGCAGCAGAGGAGTATTATCTCTCGGAGAGCTCCGAAGCTGGGTAACTTGCTCGTGTGCTTCGCCTTGATCCGCTCTTCGTGCGATCTCCGCCCCCCTCCGAACCAAAAGGGACTCGGTCCGCCGGTCCCATAGGTGTTCGCGGGTCCGATCAGCCTCCCCGACACAAACAATAGAAATGACCTAATTGATATGCGGCGGAAGATGAACTACAACAAGCAAACCATAGTCTAGTATGCAATAACGTGAAAGTACAAGACTAATAGCAGCTTGGTAGTAGGATTAGGATGGAAGATAGTATGAAGCCAAACAACAATAGTAGTCAAGCAATGAAGTCAAACAGATAAGACATATAAGCAATGACTTCACGAAGACAAAACTCAAGGTAAAGGAGGGAAGGGATAAAACCAGTCACTTGTTGAAGACACAGGATTTGTTGGACTGGGCCCAGTTCGATTCTTTGTGACAATTGTACATCCGGTTAGGGAGGCTGAGATTCAACTCAAGACCGCGTCTTTACCTTATTACCCTTCAGCTAAGGACACAGTCCTCGCCCAATCACTCTGGTAAGTCTTCAAGGTAGACTTAGAACCTTCACAGATCATGCGTTCACCGGCAATCCACAATGACTCTTGGATGCTCAGAACGCGACGCCTAACCGGGCCGGAGGATTCACAGTCCTCAAGTGTAATAAGTCTTTAGGTCACATGCATGTAAAGACTTCAGTGATGCCTAACACTCTTTGGCTCTAGGTGTTTGGGCTTTGTCCTCGCAAGGATTTCTCTCTCTCAAAGGCTTCGAGGTGGGTTGCTCTCAAACGACAAAAAGCCGTGCACTAACTCACGAGCAGCCACCAATTTATGGTGTAGGGGTGGGCTATTTATAGCCACTAGGCAACCCGACCTGTTATGTCCGAAATGACCACAGGTCACTAAGGAACCGACACGTGCTCCAACGGTCGATTTCAAACACACACGCCAACTTTACTTGGGCTACAAGCAAAGCTGACTCATCCACTACGGACAAGTTTTGCTCTCATTGTCTTCGTTCGAAGACATATGATTTGGGTTGAGCATCACTTGATCATTTTGACTATGATCACTTGGACCCCACTTAACGATACGGTGGTTCCTACGACTCAACAAAGAAGAAAAGGAAACAACGAAGCGACACGATCTTCAAGGCTCCATAGTCTTCACTCGATGTCTTCTCATGTCATAGTCTTCAATGTGAATATCTTCACATACCACCATTGTCTTCAATGTCTTTATACATTTTTAGGGGTCATCTCCGGTAGGTAAACCGAATCAATGAGGGACACTACCTGCGTTATCCTGCAATTCTCACAAACGCATTAGTCCCTCAACCACATTTGTCGTCAATACTCCAAAACCATCTAGGGGTGGCACTAGATGCACTTACAATCTCCCCGTTTTTGGTGATTGATGAAAAACTGGTTGAAGTTTTCAACGGGATAAAATATGTGAAATTGTAAAGGATAGGGAATTGTCTTCATAAGTGGCAAAGGCTCCCCCTGAAGATGTGCATATAAGTAGTTTTCTTTTGGAATGCAAATGCACATGGCAGGTTGTACTTGTGGAGATCCTCTTCAGCTTATGAAGTTATAATTCATCATGCATGAAATGATATAGCTAAGAGACTGACATGCATAATGAAAAATGGACGTCTGCAGAATGATCTAAGTGCGGAAGTTATCGTCGCACATGCGGAATTTATCATCGCACTAGAGTAAAGCAAATAAGTAGCAGACGAACATCGAGTTTAAGTGTTACAACTCAAAGAACCAAATGTATCAAAAGCGAGAGTTGTAAACACTAGGCAAAATATTTATGCAACCGCCCTTGTGAACCCGCTTGAAGACTATCAAACTCATATGCTTCTCCCCCTTTTGTCAGTAAGGACCAAAAAGGTTTGAAGACATAGAGCTTCTACTCGTCCTCTTCTGAAGAAGATGATGCAGCAGGGTTGTCGGTGTTGGTTGGCGGTGCAGACGAGCTTGGTGCAGTGTCGATTCGTGCAGAAGTAGGGGGCGGTGTAGTAGCATCATCTTCATCATTGATCACTCTGGCATTGACAGTTGCCGCGGAGGAAGAATAGTCAGAGTCTTCAAGTGATGGAGTTCGTCGTAGGACTGCATTTCGTGGAGGAGTGGAGTCAAACTTGAAGCGTTCAGTGAAGCCATCGTCTTGAAGATCTGCTTCAAAGATCGAAAGGTGGTCAAACTCTCCCATGATCGCCGACAGGTCTCGTGAGTGACAAAAGCATTCTTGGTGGCAAGGTTTCAAATGCGATTGACGTCCACCAAGAGGCTTTGCATTTGACGCTTGAGCCAGGAGTGATGCTTATCTTGCTTTTGATGCAGCGCCACAAGAAGTTCTCGATCATTGAGGACTCGAGAGCGCTTCCGTGGCCTTTGGCCAATTGTGCTCTCAGTGGCTTCAGTCCGCGCACGATGAGGCAGACGTGTGTTCCCAGCCAGGGGATAGACACGAGATACCGCTGGACGCCTTCCATGGGTTGAGAGAAGCTATGGTGATCTGCATTACGAAGACTTAGTGGCGCTTTTGGTGCTCTGTGGTATATGGCTTCAATAGACATATCAACCTCTCGTAGAAAGATCGGATGATTGCGAGCAGAGGGTTGATAGTTGATAGCAGAATGCATCTTGATGATGCGCATGACCCATGGAGCATAGAACTGCATCAAAACAGATCAGATCCACGCAGCCAATTGTCGGATGAAGAATTCTTGCGTGTTGAAACTGATGCCATTGAGGATGTAGAAGACCAATGTCTTCATTGCTCCTTCCAGTTTTGCAGATGATGAATGCCCTTTGATTGGCCATAGAGTTTGCCTGATGATGTGATATATGGTCGAGGCAGATACTCAAGGTCATCAACAAAGAAGTGCTGAGGGTATTCATCATCGTGTGGCTGTGGCTTCATCATGCTCAGCATCTGACTCATTTCGGGTTCTGGCTTATGAAATATGCTCTCCTGTGCATCGCGGTGGAGTTGACATCCAGGTTCAAACAGCTCTCCGGGAGTGGGTAGGCCTGTGAGCTCAATGATGTGAAGAGCTTTGGCTTCATGATGAACATTTCTTGTCATCCACTCGAGAACCCATGTCTTTGTGTCTCTGTTGTAGCCGCGGATGTGGAGGGTAGCATAGAATTGAAGCACTAATTCTTCATTCCAGTGTTCTTTGTCTGTAACGAAACCAAGCAGACCTGCATCATGAAAGCAATCAAGTGCTTCTTCTAAGCACGGTAGTCCGGCAATGGCTTCAGTGTCGAGGCGCATATGAGGGAAAATGCGCCCTTGATCATACAGAACGCATGAATAATAGCTTCTTTGCTGATAGCTCCGTAAATGGTCGATGAGATCCTTGGCCTTGTGTAGGGGTTCTTTGCAATCACAAAGAAAGTGTTGTGGGCTTTGAAGCCATTTGCATTGAAAGAACTTTGTTGAGGTGGCGGTGCTCGGAAACCTTGGCGGTCTTGGCTTCGCTTCGGACTGAGGCCTATGCTCAATATGATAGTCGAACCGAGGACCAGAGGCATGAGGCGGAGGGACGAGCAGTGCCATCTTTCTGTGACTAGCTCACCTTAGTCGTATGGTTGTTGATTTGTGTTGGGCCTTGGTGGCGGTACTGGTGCAGTGGCAACATCTGAGGCTTCAGGCTGCTCAGCTGATGCTTCGGGAGTAGTAGCCTCATTGGCTTGAGCACAGTTCCTTCATTGGCTTCAGGAGCTGTTGGTGCAGGCTCCACATTTGCTTCAGCCATGACCACGTCATTGGCTTCATTGGTGTTGGAGGTGTCAGCCTCAATGTTTTCAACCTCCACTTGAGGAGCTGGATAACTTCTTCAATTACTGGGGGTGTAGGGACACGTTCTTCTTCTTCTTGGGTGTCTGCGGCTGATGCGGCCGGATTGTCTTCAGTAGCTTTAGCTTCAGACTCAGAGACATTTACAGTTGGAGTGGCTTCTGAGAACACTTGACGTGCAACAGGTTGGTGTTGCACTTCTCCTTCTGGAACGCTCGAGAGAGGTACTTGAGGCCTTTGACCTTTGTCAAGCCTGCGAAATGCTGGCGACGCCTTTGGAGATGGGGTTGCCTAGGCCTCAAAGTCTTCCTCTTCTTCTTGTTGTTGTTGTTGGGGAGTGACTTGTTGTTGGGGAGTACTAGGGGAGTCTTGTTGTTGCGGGCGATCAGCCCATGAGGCATCCTGAGCAATTGGCGTCAGAGGACGACCAATGCTGATGAGTTCGTTGTTCGTACGAACAGGCGATGATACCACATTGTACTTGATTTGAGGAAGAACTTCATCATCTTCAACATTGTCATGGTGACCAATGTCTTCAGCAGTGATGGGATCAGCTGCAGGAATCTCTTCAGCTTCGTGGAGCCTCTGTGGGAAGGTGCTCATGAACAGTCATGCGAAGTTCTTGGGTTGCAGACGCGGGACGAACCACAGAAATGGGTTCAACAATCAGGGGCTCTATGGGAGTAGCCCGATTCTTCTTGGTCTTGAGCTTCTTTTTGGAGGGAGCAGCATCAGAGGCTTCAGGAAGTTTCCTTTTTCTGGCTTCAGCCTCGGCAGCCCTCATCTTCTTCTGTTCAGAAGCGGTTGACCGGACCTTTGGCTTCGAGCCACCATGCTGCTTGGGAAGACTATGCGGGTTCTTCCTGTCTTGAAGGTGCAGCTTGGTCATTGAAGACTTCTTTTTCTTTGCAGCCATCCTGGGTCGATGCCAGGACGGCCAAGAGCCTTGGCGCTTCTCAAATTTCATTGTAGGCAAGCACGCACTTGTCAGCCAGAGCCTTCATGCACTCACGAGAGCCTCTGGCTTCTTCACGCTTCTTGACAAAGGCTTCCTTGAGATCGTGCAGCATGACCTTGAAGTTTTTGACATCTTGCACGCTGAGTGCAGCCATATGCTTCTTGAACTGAGCCTTCTCATAGTCAATCTTGTGCTTCAGTTCAACAATGCGCTGAGCTAGAGCTAGCTCAAAAGCAATGGCGCCATTGAAGGAGACGCTGAGGCCAATTGGAAGTTGCAGATCTTCAAAGCTGATGTTTGGGGTATCAAACCACTCATCAATGAAGTGATGGATGGTTGCCACATCAAAGAGAGGCAAGTTGTTGAAGATTTCTGCTTCTTCTTTGCTCTTGATAAGTTGCTCAAGAGCATCATCTGCAAGATCATCATCATTGGACAGATCAATGTGCTCTTCACGCAGAATGGCAGCGAGTCGAGTGTCGATTCAAGATTCTTGACAATATTCTTTCTCTTCTCCGCCTTCTTGGAGATACGGATTGATCTTGACCGCGTAATCGCTTCGTGGAGGTGCAGTGGCTAGTGGCTTCACACGTGAAGCTTTTGGAGGAGCAGCTGACTTTGAAGCCTTGACTTTCTTAAGCTTCTGCGGCTTTGGAGCAGGAGCAGGAGATGGATTTGGGGCTTCATCAGACTCAGCATCGTCATCAGAGTGATCCACTTTGGCACCTTGGACCAGGATGTAGGTGATGAGGCCATCAAGGTTTGAAAAGGGACCGATGACATTGGGTTCAGCATCACGTGAGCCGGCCAAAGACGGGAGCAGATGGACCAGGGTTGAAGTCTAATCCCAATTACTTCTTTTTTTACTTTGCAGAAGCTTTTGCATCTTTGGAAGTTGCGCTTGAAGAGATTATCGCCACGACACCGTGAAAGCAAAGACGTTGGGTCGGCATTCTCAAGCTGAGGTCCACGGACCATACAAGGATAGAAACCTTGTGCAATAGCTTCAGCCATGTTCTTGGGTGGAAGGCCTCGAAACAGAATATCATCCCAAGGGCTTCTGATAGCATTCTTCTCGGCATATTCCTGTGTGACGAAATTGTACTTGAACCTTTATTTCAGCCTAATATGGACGAATCCATTGGATTCGCGTCTTGCGCTGATTGTAAGTCTCTTCGGATCTGCTTTTGTACAGCTCTGCGAGGTCATCAGCGAGATCTTTGAGGTTCCTCACGACGCTGTCACGCCGCTTCTTCCCGACTGATTTCTCTAAAGCCATGAATTTCAAACAGAATGGCTTCACGCTCAAAGGCTTCAAAGGCTTATGCGTTCTTTAATGCAGACAGTGAACCGGCTTCGGAGAGTTAGTTTGATGTTGTAAGAATTCTGCAAACGAATGCAGACTATGAGAACCAAGGGATTCTCCCACGGACATGTACCTTTGACAGCATTAGAGATGCGAGGGAAGGGGAAGAGGTCATATGCATTCTCAGAAGATTTTGAAGATAAATCGGTTTGAAGACATTGACCTCATGATGCGAAGACATTCACTTATACGCTGAGAAATGGTTCCAGATTTGTATGAATCCGTGAATAAGTACAAGTGAGGAATCTAACTAGTTGTGAAGCTTAAGTGAATATACTAGGCAGTACGAGATGCAGACAGAATAGATCTAACATAGTATGGGCAGAAACCAATTTTGGCAAGTAGGATGAATCTTGAAGATCAAAAAGATGGTAAAAATAGAGTTATATTTACCGCTTCGAAGAACTGCTAGACGGTAGGGAAGGAGGCCGAGCAGTTCAATCCACCGTGCCCTAACTTGGCGACGGAGGACATTTACGGCGGCGGCGGAGATGAAGATGTTCGCGGCCGGCGTGAAGACGGCGTCGGAGAGGTTGCGGCAGCTAAGCGCTTCGTCGCCGGCGCGTCGAGAGCTAGCGGTGGCGCTTGGGTTTTGACGAGGTAGAGAGGTGGAAGAAGATTTTCTTTACCGCAGGGGACATGTATTTATAATGAGGTGTGCGGCACAGCGCAATTACGCAGGTGCCCCTGGCGGTTCACATCTGAGGGGCACGTGGCAAGCATGCAACATGCTCTGAGTTGTCCCACGTTCCCACGCCGCTGTGTTTGTTTGATGGTCGTTCCGGCTTCTCCGAATTCAACAAAGAAGGATGAATCATTTAAAACAGACTTAAAGTTTGTCTTCGTGTCTTCACGACAAGGACGCAGAGAAGATATTCTACGGTTTCAATAGAATGCATATTATTTTTACAGATAGAGTTTTAGATAGAAAGCATAGAGAGATTAGGTTCCGATCACATTCACTTAGATCAAAAGATTCAACTTGAAGACATAGCTATAAGTGAATGCTGTAGAGGACAGAACAATATATATATATATATATATATATATATATATATATCAGACATCAACCAAATCAAAATAGTGAAGAAAATCATGAAGATAAGTTGAAGTTGAAGACAAATCAAATGCGAAGATATTGCAGAAATATCGCCATGAGTGAAACACTTCAAACAAAGAAATTTGGTGGTGGTGTTACCCAATCAGATAGGAAGTATTAGACCTGGACATCGGCGCACAATTATCGTGGGCGCTCCAAGTCAAATTCCACGTTAATGTATTCACACTCGTAATGTAAGTCATCATTGATTGAAGATATACGTTACTCGTGTGTTGCACATCTAAGTCATCAACATGCATAAGTGTTAGGATGTGTGCTTGATCACATGACATTTGAGGATTCCAAGATATTTAGCTCACAATCAGAACTTGCAAAACCTTTTCTCACCCAAGGGCTTTGTGAAGATATCTCGCCAGCTTGCTCTTCAAGGTTGACGTGAATGATGTCAATATCTTTCTTCATGACATGATCCCCGAGAAAATGATGACGAATTTCAATGTGCTTTGTCTTCGAAAGTGCTGGACTGGATTGTTGGCAATCTTGATGGCGCTTTCGTTGTCGCAGAAGAGAGGTACTTGTGTCGATTGATGACATAGTCCTTGAGAGTTTGCTCCATCCATAGAAGCTGAGCACAGCAAGATCCAAAGAAGCAATGTATTCAGATTCAGCAGTTGAGAGTGATACACAATTCGCTTCTTTGAAGACCAACAGACGAAAGTGATCGTCCCCGTAAAGTGACATGTGCCTGATGTAGACTTGCGATCCACCTTGTCACCAAAGCATAATCAGCATCCGAAAATCCAACCAAATCAAATTTTGAGCCCTTTGGATACCATAATCCGAGTGTTGGGGTGTGAGCCAAATATCGAAGAATTCGCTTCACGCCTAAGTGGTGCGATTCCTTTGGTGCCGCTTGGAATCGAGCACACATGCAAACACTAAGCATAATATCCGGCCTAGATGCACATAGGTAAAGTAAGGAACCAATCATGGAGCGGTATACCTTTTGATCGAACTCTTTACCATTGTCGTCGGGACCCAGATGGTGTTTGGCTGGCATTGGCGTCGTGTATCCTTTGCACTCTTGCATTCCAAACTTCTTCAGACAATCTTGGAGGTATTTTTATTGAGATATAAAGATGCCATTTCTTTGTCGATTTAATTTGAAGACCAAGGAAGAACTTGAGCTCTCCCATCATGGACATCTGATATTGTTCTTGCATCATGTATTCAAATTCATCACTATACTTCTGGTTGGTGCAGCCGAAGATAATGCCATCCACATATATTTGGCATACAAACAGTTCACCATCATATGTCTTCGTGAAGAGTGTGGGATCAAGGGATCCAGGTTTGAAGCCTTTTCTCTTCAGGAAGTCTTTGATCGTATCATACCAGGCGCAAGGATCTTGCTTGAGGCCATACAGTGCTTTATTTAGCTTGTACACCATATCAGGATGTTTTGGATCTTCAAAGCCAGGGGGTTGAGCGACATATACTTCTTCTTCAATCTTGCCGTTGAGAAATGCACTCTTCACATCCATTTGATAGAGCAAGATGTTGTGGTGGTTAGCATAGGCTAGTAGTATGCGAATGGCTTCAAGCCTAGCTATAGGAGCAAATGTTTCATCGAAGTCAATTCCTTCTACTTGAGTATATCCTTGAGCCACAAGCCGTGCTTTGTTTCTGACCACTTGACCATGCTCATCTTGCTTGTTTCGATATATCCATTCGGTGCCAATAATGTTATGCTTGCGAGGGTCAGGACGCTTGACAAGTTCACAAACATTATTCAGCTTGAATTGTTGAAGTTCTTCTTGCATAGCTTGAATCCATTCTGGTTCCATAAAAGCTTCAAAGAACTTTCTTGGGTTACGATATTGACACAAATGAAAAGTACCCACGTAAATTTGCTAGTCGTGGTTGCTCTTGAGAGAGTAAGTGGACCAGGTGCATTGATGCTATCGATTATCTTCTCAATCTGTACTTCATTTGCAACTCGAGGATGAATCGGACGAAGACTTTGCTCATGCCGATCATTGTCTTCATTGGGAGGATTGTCTTGAGTCGTGAGCAATGTCTTCGTGTTGGTTAGGTGCGTAAATGATAAGTTCCTCTTCAAAGTTGTGCTTCATTTGGCATGATTTCACCAGTTCCCATCAGCTTGATAGATTCGGCTGGTGAGCTTCGCCTAGTGTACTTGGCAGGAACTCTCTTTGTGAACCATTGGTTTCATCAAATCGCACATCTACAGATTTGACGATTTTGTAGAGATAGAGATTGAAGACTACGTAAGAGTGTGAGTCCTTTCCAGAATCGAGCATGAAGCCTTCGTGAGCTTTGGGTTCAAATTTTGACTTGTGATGGGGATCCTTGATCCAACACCTAGCTCCAAATACTCTGAAGTAGCTGACATTTGGCTTCTTGCCAGTAAGGAGCTCATAGGACGTTTTGTTTAGAAGCTTATGGATATAAACACGGTTGATGATGTGACAAGTTGTATCAATGGCTTCAGCCAGAACTTTCTTGGTGTCTTGTACTGCCGAGCATTGTTCGAGCCATCTCAATGAGGGTTCTGTTCTTGCGCTCCATGATGCCATTTTGCTGAGGTGTGTATGGCGCAGAGAACTCATGAGTGATTCCCATGGTATCCAGATAAAGATCAAGTCCGGTGTTCTTGAATTCAGTGCCATTATCACTTCTGATATGCTTGATCTTGACGCCATAATTGTTCATTGCTCGATTGGCGAAGCGTCTGAAGACATCTTGCACTTCAGCCTTGTAGAGAATTATGTGCACCCATGTGTATCTTGAGTAGTCATCAACAATGACGAAGCCATAGAGACAAGCAGTTGTTGTGAGGGTAGAGTAATGAGTAGGGCCAAACAAATCCATGTGTAACATCTCGAAGGGTTGAGATGTCGTCATGATTGTCTTCGAGGGGTGCTTTGCCCTAGTCATCTTTCCAGCTTCGCAGGCACCACACAAATGATCCTTCTTGAACTTGACACCGTCGATGCCTATGACATGCTTCTTCTTGGCGAGTGTGTGTATGTTCCTCATGCCAGCATGCTCCAGCCTTCAATGCCAGAGCCAGCATTCTGAAGCTTTTGCAAGAAGACATACGGCAAGCTGTGGACCTGCTGAGAAATCTACCATGTATAGATCATCTTTCCTATACCCTTCAAAGACTAGAGACTTGTCGATTCCATTAGTACAAGGCAACGATATTTTCTGAATATCACAATCATGTTCAAGTCACAAAGCATTGAGATGGACATCAAGTTGAAACCAAGGGATTCAACAAGCATCACTTTATCCATGTGTTGATCCTTTGAGATTGCAACTCTACCTAGACCCAATACCTTGCTTTTACCTGGTGTCAAGCCAAATGTGATGTGACTCTTGTCCGATGGACGTAAGGTTGAGTCCATGAGAAGACTTCGATCAACAAATCATATGATTAGTGCATCCACCGTCCATAATCCATTCTCAAGCATGAGGTGTCATACCCTACAATACGCTTAGGGGATAGGCTTCACCAAGAGCATTGTGAAGCATAAACATTTGACAGGCAAGTGGATTATTGAAGCTTAAATCAAGATTAGGACTGATAGGATGAATGGCAAATGATTCAGGAACAAAATACATAGTGAGACCATTTGGCAATTTGATCTTGTGCCCTACAAGATATTTTAGGTCCCCAGCAATATCATCAGACGCCTTTGATTTTTGGCTGGAGACCCTTTCCTGCAAAAGAGAGTTAATTCTTCTTAACCACCCACATCTTCAGGGGTGGCTTAGAAGCAATGAGTCTAAGTGCAGCATCTGAGAGTTTCGGCTTTGGAGCCCTAGCAAATAGCCTTGCAGGAGATGAATGATACTCATATGAATAAGCAGAAAAGTTCTTAGTTCTATGAACCTAGTGGTTTGAAGACACACGCTCATATTCATAAATTTGAGTACGGTTTCCCTGCAAAACATTGGCGTTAGGGTGACTCTGTAAGTCCTCTGTCTCAGATGAAGCCTTTGGACCATATGACGCCTTAGGTCTGGGTTTGTCTTCTTCCTGTGTGGTGTCATGATGACATTCAACTTTGGAAGATTCTCAAGACAGCTTTTGGGAACCCAGATCTTCTTCATAGGCGGTCCATTCCTGCAGCTTAGTACCAATATACACGGCAAACACTTCACCATTCGATTCTTGAACAGCTTATAGTTTGCATCAAAGGATTCATCAATGATAATAGGGTTAGCACAGGTAAAGCCAGATAAGGTGGATGGATCCACTGAAGGTCCCTTTGCAAAGAACCCATGTGGTTTTGGGATACCGCTTGGCTTCCAGTAGGAACCATCAACATTCATTTTCCTCTCGAACCCAAAACCCTCTTTCCTAGGGTTTCGGTTCAGAATCTGCTTTTTGAGGACATCGCAAAGTGTCTGATGCCCTTTCATACTTTTATACATCCCTGTTTCAAGAAATGTCTTCAACCTAGCATTTTCATCAGCAATAGCAGTGGTATCCTCCGCAGAGGGTTAGTTACCACATTAGTAGTTGAAGAAAATGCAACAAGAGTAACAGCTTGAATATTCAAAGCAGAGGTAGCGATATCACGCTCAAGGCATTTTAGACATGGTGGTTCAAATCCATCCTAAGCGGAACTGATACATTGAGCGAAGTGACTCATTCTCTTTTTGAAGATCTTCATGAGCCGCTCTCAATTTTTCAAGCTCTTGCTTCCTTTGAAGATAATCATAGGAGAGTTTATCATGAGTAGTTGAGAGCGTTTCATGACGACTTTCAAGTTCTTGGTACTTAGCATGAAGATTTTTAATGTCTTCAACTAAGGACTGTGAACGTGTCATTTCCGCGTCCAACATGTCATCACTTTTGTCTAACAATTTTTGAGTATGTTCCATAGCTCTTTGTTGTTCGGTTGCAATTTTAGCAAGTGTTTTGTAGCTGGGTTTGGATTCACAATCAGAGTCATCTTCACTTGATGTTTGAAAGTAAGCATCACGTGATTTTACCTTGGCACCGCGTGCCATGAAGCAAGAGGGTGGGAGCAGGGTCGTCCTTGTCATCGGCTTCAGCGTTGGTGTAGAAGTCATTGTCTTGATGTTGAAGATGGACTTGGCAACATAGGCTGTGGCTAAAGCCAGACTTGCAACGCCTGTGGTCGGACTCCTCTTGGACTCCACCTCCACCTCCTCGTATGCCTCCTCCTCTGAATCCATTTCCTTGCCAACAAAAGCACGAGCCTTGCCAGATGAGCTCTTCTTATGAGATGAAGCCTTTGATGAGGACTTGGAAGAAGACTTTGAAGATTTCTTCTTCTTCTTGTCATCAGAATCGTATTCTTTGCTTTTCTTCTTCTTCTTCTCATTGTCCCACTGTGGACACTCACAGATATAGTGTCCAGTTTTCTTGCACTTGTGACAGGTTCTCTTCTTGTAGTCATGAGTGGAAGCTTCATCATTTCTTGAGCTGGATCGTGAAGACTTTATGAAGCCTTTCTTCCTAGTGAACTTCGGAACTTCTTCACAAGCATAGCAAGTTCCTTTCCAATGTCTTCGTGGATCATCGTAACCGCATGATGATTCTTCGTCAGATGAGGAAACAACTTTTGCCTTCAAAGCGCGAGTTCGGCCATAGTTGGGACCATAGATATCTCTTTTCTCAGAAAGCTGGAACTCATGTGTGTTAAGCCTCTCAAGTATATTAGATGGATCGAGTGTTTTGAAGTCAGGACGTTCTTGTATCATGAGGGCAAGGGTGTCAAAAGAGCTGTCAAGTGATCTCAGTAGTGTCTTGATGATTTCATGCTTGGTGGTCTCAGTGGCGCCGAGAGCATGAAGCTCATTTGTGATGTCAGTGAGGCGATCAAACGTGAGCTGGACATTTTCATTGTCGCTTTCTCTTGAAGCGGTTGAAGAGGTTGCGAAGAACACCGATCCTTTGATCTCTCCGGGTTGAGACGCCGTTGACCTTGGATAGCTTGATGCAGACTAGCTTCGACGTTTCCAGAGCACTCACACGGCCATACTGTCCTTTGGTCAGATGACCACAGATGATGTTCTTTGCAGTGGAGTCCAGTTGAATGAACTTCTTGACATCAGCAGGGGTGACACCTTCACTAGATTTAGGAACACCGTTCTTGACGACATACCAGAGGTTGACATCAATGGCTTCAAGATGCATGCGCATCTTATTCTTCCAAAGAGGGATAGTCGGTTCCATCGAACACGGGCAAGCGGTGGAGACTTTGATTATCCCCGCAATCGACATAGCTAAAACTCCAGGTGGTTAAACCGAATCACACAGAACAAGGGAGTACCTTGCTCTGATACCAATTGAAAGTGCTAGTTATCGACTAGAGGGGGGGGGGTGAATACGCGATTTTAACAAAGTCTTCAAAACACGGATGTTTCAAAGACAAACAATAGAAATGACCTAATTGATATGCAGCGGAAGATGAACTACAACAAGCAAACCATAGTCTAGTATGCAATAACGTGAAAGTACAAGACTAATAGCAGCTTGGTAGTAGGATCAGGATGGAAGATAGTATGAAGCCAAACAACGATAGTAGTCAAGCAATGAAGTCAAACAGATAAGACATATAAGCAATGACTTCACAAAGACAAAACTCAAGGTAAAGGAGGGAAGGGATAAAACCAGTCACTTGTTGAAGACACAGGATTTGTTGGACCAGTTCCAGTTGCTGTGACAACTGTACATCTGGTTAGGGAGGCTGAGATTCAACTCAGAAGACCGCGTCTTTACCTTATTACCCTTCAGCTAAGGACACACAGTCCTCGCCCAATCACTCTGGTAAGTCTTCAAGGTAGACTTCCGAACCTTCATGCATCATGCGTTCACCGGCAATCCACAATGACTCTTGGATGCTCGTAACGCGACGCCTAACCGACTGGAGGATTCACAGTCCCGAGGTGTAATAAGTCTTCGTGTCACATGCATGTAAAGACTTCGGTGATGCCTAACACTCTTTGGCTCGGGTGTTTGGGCTTTGTCCTCGTAAGGATTTCTCTCTCAAAGGCTTCGAGGTGGGTTGCTCTCAAACGACAAAAGTCGTGCACTAACTCTGAGCAGCCACCAATTTATGGTGTAGGGGTGGGCTATTTATAGCCACTAGGCAACCCGATCTGTTATGTCCTAAATGACCTCGGGTCACTAAGGAACCGACACGTGTTCAAACGGTCGATTTCAAACACACACGGCAACTTTACTTGGGCTACAAGCAAAGCCGACTCATCCAGCTCTGGACAAGTTTTGCTCTCATTGTCTTCGTCAAGACATAGGATTTGGGTTGAGCATCACTTCAGTCATTCTGACTATGATCACTTGGACCCCACTTAACAGTACGGTGGTTCCTACGACACAACAAAGAAGAAAAGGAAACAACGAAACGACACAGTCTTCGCACTCCATAGTCTTCACTCAATGTCTTCTCATGTCATAGTCTTCAATGTGAATATCTTCACATACCACCATTGTCATCAATGTCTTCATACATTTTTAGGGGTCATCTCCGGTAGGTAAACCGAATCAATGAGGGACACTACCTGCGTTATCCTGCAATTCTCACAAACTCATTAGTCCCTCAACCACATTTGTCGTCAATACTCCAAAACCAACTAGGGGTGGCACTAGATGCACTTACAATGTCAACACAAAATTTCAGTGGAGAAAGATGCCAAACCAGTTAGAGATCCTCAAAGACGATTAAATCCCAAGATGAAGGAAGTGGTAAGAAAGGAGATACTAAAACTCCTTGAGGCAGGTATTATTTATCCCGTTGCTGATAGTGAGTGGGTAAGTCATGTCCATTGTGTCCCTAAAAAGGGAGGTATTACCGTTGTTCCTAATGATAAAGATGAATTGATCCCGCAAAGAATTATTACAGGTTATAGGATGGTAATTGATTTTCGTAAGTTAAGTAAAGCTACTAAGAAAGATCATTACCCTTTACCATTTATTTATCAAATGCTAGAAAGACTGTCCAAACACACACATTTTTGCTTTCTAGATGGTTATTCTGGTTTCTCTCTAATACCTGTGTCAGCAAAGGATCAATCTAAAACTACTTTTACTTGCCCTTTTTGTACTTTTGCTTATAGACGTATGCCTTTTGGTTTATATAATGCACCTTCTACCTTTCAAAGATGCATGATGGCTATATTCTCTAATTTTTGTGAAAAGATTTGTGAGGTATTCATGGATGACTTCTCCGTCTATGGATCCTCTTTTGATGATTGTTTGAGCAACCTTGATCGAAGTTTTGCGGAGATGCGAAGACAATAGTCTCGTCCTGAATTGGGAAAAGTGTCACTTTATGGTTAATGAAGGCATTGTCTTGGGGCATAAGGTCTCCGAGAGAGGTATTGAAGTTGATAAGGCCAAAGTTGATGCTATTGAAAAGATGCCATGTCCCAAGGACATAAAAGGTATAAGAAGTTTCCTTGGTCATGCCAGCTTTTATAGGAGGTTCATTAAGGACTTATCTAAAATCTCTAGGCCTCTGACTAATTTATTGCAAAAAGATTTTCATTTTGTCTTTGATGATGATTGTGTAGAAGCATTTGAAACACTTAAGAAAGCTTTGATCACTGCACCTATTGTTCAGCCACCTGATTGGAATTTACCTTTTGAAATTATGTGCGATGCTAGTGATTATGTTGTAGGTGCTGTTTTAGGGCAAAGAGTCAATAAGAAATTGAATGTTATCCAGTATGCTAGTAAGACTCTTGATACTTCCCAGAGAAATTATGCTACTACTGAAAAAGAGTTCTTAGCAGTTGTGTTTGCATGTGATAAGTTTAGACCTTATATTGTTGATTCCAAAGTTACTATTCACACTGATCATGCTGCTATTAAATATCTTATGGAAAAGAAAGATGCTAAGCCTAGACTCATTAGATCGGTCCTCTTGCTCCAATAATTTGATTTGCATATTATTGATAGAAAGGGAGCCGAGAACCCTGCTATGCATAACTTGTCTAGGTTAGAGAATGTTCTTGATGACCTTGCCTATTAATGATAGTTTTCCGATGAACAATTAGCGGTTGTCAACGCTTTCTTGTAATCGCTTCCTTGGTATGCTGATTATGCTAATTACATTGTTGCTAAATATATACTGCCTAGTTTCACATACCAAAGAAAAAGAAAAGTTCTTTTATGATTTAAGACATTACTTCTGGGATGATCCACACCTTTATAAAGAAGGAGTAGATGGTATTATTAGACATTGTGTGCCTGAGCATGAACAAGAACAAATCCTACGCAAGTGTCACTCTGAATCCTATGGGGGACACCATGCTGGAGATAGAAGCGCACACAAGGTACTACAATCTGGGTTTTATTGGCCTACTCTTTTCAAAGATGCTCGTAAGTTTGTCTTATCTTGTGATGAATGTCAAAGAATAGGTAACATTAGTAGACGTCAAGAAATGCCTATGAATTATTCTCTTGTTATTAAACCGTTTGATGTTTGGGGCTTTTATTATATGGGACCTTTTCCCGCCTCCAATGGTTATACACATATTTTAGTTGCTATTGATTATGTTACTAAGTGGGTAGAAGCTATTCCAACTAGTAGTGCTGATCATAACACTTCTATTAAAATGCTTAAAGAAGTTATTTTTCCGAGGTTTGGAGTCCCTAGATATCTTATGACTAACGGTGGTTCACACTTTATTCATGGTGCTTTCCGTAAGATGCTTGCTAAGTATGATGTCAATCATAGAATCGCATCTCCTTATCACCCATGATCCGGTGGTCGTAGGGTTGAGCAATAGAGAGCTCAAATTAATTTTGCAAAAGACTGAATAGATCTAGAAAGAATTGGTCCAAAAAACTTGATGATGCATTATGGGCCTATATAACTGCATACAAAAATCCTATGGGTATGTCTCCATATAAGATGGTTTATGGAAAAGCATGTCATTTACCTCTTGAACTTGAACATAAAGCATATTGGGCTATTAAAGAGCTAAATTATGACTTCAAACTTGCCGGTGAGAAGAGGTTGTTTGATATTAGCTCACTTGATGAGCGGAGAACCCAAGCATATGAGAATGCCAAGCTTTTCAAAGAAAAAGTCAAATGCTGGCATGATAAGAGGATACAAAAGCGTGAGTTTAACGTAGGAGATTATGTGTTATTGTTCAATTTTCGTTTAAGATTTTTTGCAGGAAAACTTCTCTCAAAATGGGAAGGTCCCTACGTTATCGAGGAGGTCTATCGTTCTGGTGCTATAAAAATCAACAACTTCGAAGGCACAAATCCGAGGGTGGTAAACGGGCAAAGAATTAAACATTATATTTCAGGTAATCCTATTAATGTTGAAACTAATATTATTGAAACCATAACTCCTAAGGAATACATAAGAGACACTTTCCAGAATGTTCCAGACTCTGAAAAGGCATAGGTACGTGGTACGGTAAGTAAACCGACTCCAAAACAACTCTAATGGCAATTTTATCAGTTTTGGATTATTTCAGAATTTTAGGAAGAAAGAAGTAGTCCGAAAGGGACACGAGGCTCCCATGAGAGAGGAGGTCGCCCCCCCCCTAAAGGGCACGCCCCCTGTCTCGTGGGCACCTCGTGTGCCTCCCGGACTCCGTTTTCTTGTATGTTACGTATTTTGGTCGGTAAAAATTCATTATATATACTCCCGAAGGTTTTGACCACCGTATCACGCAAATATCCTCTGTTTTCGTTTCGAGCTGTCTCTGTTCCAATTTAGAGCACCATGACTTCTCCCTCCTCCAACAATGAAGACAAGGATGCTTGGCTATAGAAGATAGAGTTGAAAAGAGAGGAACCAGAAGAGATCAACAAGGATGAAGGGATCAAGAAGGCCATGGAGGTTCAAGCTCCGGTGGTGAAAGAAGAAGACATCCCTCGATCTTTACCTAACCTTTTCACTCCAACAGAGATGGAAGCTTTCAAGATGATTGAGTTAGCCCAAGTCTGAGCAATGTATCTCACACAGGAGAATATTTTGTTGAAGGATCATATTGCTGGGCTCAAGGGCATTATCCGCAAGTTGGAGGAGCTTTTACGCTTGATGTGCGATTATCCACCGTCATCAACAACTCCTACTTCACCACCTCCGAAGAAATAATCACATGGGTATGGGCACTCCCCTTGGCAACTGCCAAGCTTGGGAGAGGTGCCCCGGTATCGTATCACCATCACAACCTTATCTTTACCACTTTATTTAGTTCGATCCTTTTAGTAGTATCTTGATCTAGTACATTGAAGTTTTGATATCAAGTAGTTTTGAGTTTTGCTTTGTGATCTCTTTATGTAAGCGATTCCGTGTGCTATCTATAATAAATATTAGTGTTGAGTCAAGGGCTTTGCTATGTTGCTATGATCTTGAGAAAGTAGAAAGAACAAATAGAGTTCATATTGATCTTATGGATAGTGATAACTTCACACATAGAAAGTATGAGGCATAAAAATTGTTGAGAGTTGATGAACGTAGCCTTGGTCATCGTTGCAATTAATAGGAAGTGATAAGGTAAGACGGGTTCACATATAAATATATTATCTTGGACATCTTTTATGATTGTGAAGCACTCATTAAGTATGACATGCTAAAAGAGTTGATGTTGGACAAGGAAGACAACGTAATGGTTTATGTTTTCCGACATCTCAGTTAAAGTATATTTTCATTGACCTTCCAAACATGTTGAGCTTGCCTTTCCCCTCATGCTAGCCAAATTCCTTGCACCAAGTAGAGATACTACTTGTGCTTCCAATTATCCTTAAACCCAGTTTTGCCATGAGAGTCCACCATACCTACCTATGGATTGAATAAGATCCTTCAAGTAAGTTGTCATCGGTGCAAGCAATAAAAATTGCTCTCTAAATATGTATAACTTATTAGTGCAGAGAAAATAAGCTTTGTACGAACTTGTTGTGGAAGTAATAAAAGCGATAGACTGCATAATAAAGGTCCACATACAAGGGGCAATATAAAGTGACGTTCTTTTGCACTAAGACTTTATGCATCAACCCTAAATGCGCATGACAACCTCTGCTTCCCTCTGCGAAGAGCCTATCTTTTACTTTATGCTTTACTTTATGCGTTGAGTCAAGGTGATGCTCACCTTTCCCTTTTTATCTTTATCCTTTGGCAAGCTCCTCGTGTTTGAAAGATCATGATACATATAGCCAATTGGGTGTAACTTGGCATAGGCTATTATTGTTGACATCACCTAAAGGTGAATATGTTGGGAGGCAACACAATAAGCCCCTATCTTTCTCAGTGTCCGACTGAAACTCTATCACCGCAAGTATTGTGTGAGTGTTAATAATCATAGGGGACTACGAGATAGTTGAGTATGTGAGCTTGCTGAAAAGCTCTATTATTGACTCTTTCCGATGTTACGATAAATTGCAATTGCTTCAATGACTGAGATTATAGTTTGTTAGTTCCCAATGAAGTTTTTGAACCATACTTGATATTGTGGATTGCTTATTACTTGAGCATAGGAAATCATATGACATAATCCATATATGTTGCTGTTTTTAGAATGATGATGATGCCCTCATGTCCGTATTTTATTTTTATCGACACCTCTATCTCTAAACATGCGGACATATTTCTCGATTTCGGCTTCCGCTTGAGGACAAGCGAGGTCTAAGCTTGGGGGAGTAGATACGTCCATTTTGCATCATGCTTTTATATCGATATTTATTGCATTATGGGATGTTATTACACATTATATCTCAATACTTATGGCTATTCTCTCTTATTTTTACAAGGTTTACCATGAAGAGGGGGAATGCCAATTGGAATTCTCGGCGGAAAAGGAGCAAACGTTGAAATCTATTCTGCACAACTCCAAAAGTCCCGAAACTCCACGAAACAACTTTTTGGATTTTATAAGAATTTATGAGCAAAAGAAATAGGCCGGGGCCCACACTCAGTCCAGAGGCAGGCGCGCCCTATAGGGCGCGCCCCCTATCTCCTAGGCCCCTGGTGGGCTCCCGGCGTCCATCTTCTGCTATATCATCACTTTCACCCTGGAAAAATTGTGGGCAAGCTTACGGGACGAAACTCCGCCGCCACGAGGCGGAACCTTGGCGGAATCAATCTAGGGCTCTGGCAGAGCTGTTCTGCCAGGGACACTTCCCTCCGGGAGGGAGAAATCATCACCAACGTCATCAACAACGATCCTCTCATCGAGAGGGGGTCAATCTCCATCAACATCTTCACCGGCACCATCTCCTCTCAAAACCCTAGTTCATCTCTTGTATCCAATCTTGTATCAAAACCATAAATTGGTACCTGTGGGTTGCTAGTAGTGTTGATTACTCCTTGTAGTTGATGCTAGTTGGTTTACTTGGTGGAAGATTATATGTTCAGATCCTTTATGCATATTATTACTCCGCTGATTATGAACATGAATATGCTTTGTGAGTAGTTACGTTTGTTCTTGAGGACATGGGTGAAGTCTTGCTATTAGTAGTCATGTGAATTTGGTATTCGTTTGATATTTTGATGAGATGTATGTTGTCTTTCCTCTAGTGGTGTTATGTGGACGTCGACTACATGAAACTTCACCATTATTTGGGCCTAGAGGAAGGCATAGGGAAGTAATAAGTAGATGATGGGTTGCTAGAGTGACAGAAGCTTAAACCCTAGTTTATGCGTTGCTTCGTTAGGGGCTGATATGGACCCATATGTTTAATGTGGTTAGGTTTACCTTAATACTCCTTTTGTATTTGTGGATGCTTGCAATAGGGGTTAATCATAAGTGGGATGCTTGTCCAAGTTAGGAGAGTACCCAAGTGTCGGTCCACCCACATATCAAATTATCAAAGTACCGAACGCGAATCTTATGAAGGTGATGAAACTAGCTTGACGAAAATTCCCAATGTGTCCTCGGGAGCTCCTTCTTCATTATTAGAATTTGTCCAGGATTATCCTTTGCTACATAAAGGATTGGGCCACCTTGCTGCACTTTATTTAATTTTTGCTCGTTGCTATTTATCTTATCACAAAACTATCTATCACCTACTATTTCAGTGCTTGCAGAGAAAACCTTACTGAAAACCACCTATCATTTCCTTCTGCTCCTTGTTGGGTTCGACACTCTTACTTATCAAAAGGACTACGATAGATCCCCTATACTTGTTGGTCATCACTGACCAATGTCGACCCCTTGTGGTAGATACTTGAGGCGATCTCTGAACCTTTACAGACTTCTTCTTCGAGAACCACAATTACTCTTGTTCTCTGAACAAATTGACACCTAACCGTCTAGAGAGGTTGCAGTTCTCAAGAGTAATAGGTGGAGCGTACTGGACTTAGATTGGAGTGATGCTGAACCACTATCTAATTTTTTGGCTCTAGGGGTTTTCTCTCGGTGGATTTTAAACTCAAATCACCCTAGAGAGGGGGTTGCTCAACAATCTTCTCACAATCAAACGGAGCAGCCACCGGACAACGCTGGTGTGGAGTGGCTACTTATGGCCATGGCCTTCTGTCGTGGTTTTGTCACGGCAGATGTCCTTATGAAAGGACTTAGTCATGGAGCCATCGCTATGGGTTAACTTAGAGGGGTTAAAGCGGACGCAAAGACCTACGTCTAGTTTGTGATGGGATTGATGTGGTCTCGATGACTTGGGAGCAAACAGCTTCGCCTAGGCCTCGAGTTGTTGTTGTCTGTCCCCTTGAACCGCCCCGGGTCGTCCCCTTATATACACGGGTGACGCCCGTCGGCTCAGAGAGTCCCAACCTCCGGTTCATATTCGTATCCGGGTTGGTCTCTCTCTATTCCTAACTTACAATACAAGTTATACATCAGGCCGGTTTACGATTCTGTGTTCTCGAACCGACTACAGGCCTTGGGCCCTTACACTCATGCCTCTTGGGCTTTTACACTATTGAACTACTGATGAAGTTAACCCGGCCCAGATAAGCCGGTTTACCCCCAGTAGTAACATCCCCAACATTAGGCCCTAGATTGATTTGAACAGGTTCACTTCAATCCTTGAGAAAAAACCTTTATCTTCAATGCCTTCTTGAAATCGTTGAACCGCCGTGATGTCACTTTCTCTGATGTTGTAAACCGGCCTGACGTCCTCAGAAAAATAGCATCCGCGATATCCTCTTTGTTTTAATAGATCCGCAATAATCGAGGCGACAGCTCCGCTTTCTAGGGTTACGGTTCCTTGATTCCCGCGCCTGACACAGGGATCCTGCCTTATAAATAGGCCCGAAGGGCCATCTCTTCTCTTCCCTTCGTCCCCTTTCTCTTCGTCTTCTTCGCGTCGCTGGCCTCAGAGCTCCGCGCCGTCGACCGCGACCGTCTTGGGCCAATCAGACGACCTGAGCATTTCGTAGAAAACGCAGATTCTTTCGCCTCTCCTTGACTCAGGTAGGTCTTCAGTTCCCTTTTTGACCTAGATCCATTCTAGGGTTTCCTGTCCTTGCCGTACTCCATGAACTGTTCCTATAGCAGATTCTTGAATATACCTGTGATACTTTTGCACTGATTAGCAGTAACCTTTATGCTCCGCCTGTAGTCTCGTGCGTGCATCCAAGGATCTAGTGCCTCATCTCTGCTCATTGCATCAATACTGCTCTGTTGTCTTCCTTTTTTGAATATTTTTCTTATTTTCTGATCTGGCGTCAGATCCTTCGTTGTAGAAAAAACTTGCAAAACCTGTTTCTGCACACTTACCCGTTCGCAACCTTCATTGCTTTCAATATTTAGCCCTTAGACCAGGCGGTTTAACTTAACATAGAAAAAATTAGATAAACCGGTACACACCATTAGCCCTCTTGTTGAACCGTCGAATTTACGAGCAGAATCATCGCTTCATAAAACTCCGGTTTAACATTGTACACCGGTTCTCTCTTTATCCCACCATGCCTCTTTGAACCGGGTTTATATATTTTTTGTAGATGGCCAAACAAGTGTATGAGTGCAACTGGGCTCCTTCCCGTGTCACTGAGACTCAATTAAACAACTCGGTCCTCGACCGGGCGCTTTAGCCAAGAAAATAGCATCCATTGGAGGGTCCCTGGCAAAGAATGTCCACCCACCCCTCAGGAAGGAGAGGTTGTAGTTTTTGCAGATCACCTAGCCCGGGGCTTCAATCCGCTCGGTTCAAAATTTTATCGAGATGTGCTAGCCAATTTTCAACTCCGTCCACAAGATATAGGCCCCAATTCCGTTACCAATATCTGCCACTTCCAAGTGCTCTGTGAGGCATACTTTCAGGAAGAACCCACAGTGGAGCTGTTTAGAGACTGCTTCCATATAAACCACCGCACAGAATTCACTGACGGGCCTAACATGGAATTAGGTGGCGTGGCGATTCAGAAAAGAAAGGAGGTCACTTATCCTCATGTGAAACTGCACAGCCACCCCAAGGAATGGAATCAAACATGGTTTTATTGCAAAGATACTTCACCTGCCAATGAGAATCCCTTGCCCGGTTTTCGTCTCGAGCGACTCGGCAACACACATCCCTTTCCACAAAGGTTAATCGCGATTGAGAGAAGTAAATATGCTCCTCAACTCTCCAAGCTCGAGCCTTCATGGCTAACGGTTTAACCGGAATTGACCTTGCGCGCATTTGTTGGATATCATGGAGCATACTGCCCTCTCCGGCGCTCAGCTTTAATGTGCGAGTACACTAGTAGTGTCGACGACCCCTCCTCAAACACATTAACATCCAGCTTACCGATGACGAGGTCACCGAGGCGGTGAAGAAGATGCCGAATCGAACCGAAAATCTACGTGCCGGACCGGTCCGCTCCCCTTCTGCGCTACCAACAAACCGCCAAATTGTAAGATTTCTTATTATTTTTACCGAATATATTGTTGCCATCCCGGTATAACTTTTAATACCGATCGTTATTGCTGAACCAGGCGATGATCCATTACGGAGCAAGTAACGCCTGCATAAGAAAACCGGAGAAACCAGACAAACCGGAAAAACCACTTAGGCAAAAGACAAAAGCTGTCAAGAAAACTGCTCATAAGAGAAAAACCACTGCCTCTTCTGATCCGACTGTGGATGATGATGTGGGTAATCCGGACCTTGAGGTAAAATTTGATTCACTTGGTTTACCTTTCACACGCCTAATTAATGATGATGTTTGTCAGGATGATGCTGAAGCCAGTAACGCTGATGTCGTAGAGGTAACCGTTCTCTCCTCTGACTCAAATCCCTTGCCTTCGCTAAAAAACCGTCAGGCAAACCGGAAAATTAAATTTTCTCATCCCCTTGCTTACTTGGATCCCAAATTTCTTATGAAGACTCAACAACATGAAGCTCGCCGCACAACTCGACACAGCGGCCAGGTAGTTACCTCCACCGGTTTACCAGATAGTCCGGTTCGGAAACGCCGTTCAGAGGTCTCTAATTTGCTTGTCAGTGCTCCTCCTAAAGCAGGCTGGTTTCGTCAACCCCTTAATCCGTCTGATTCTGATTATCAGGTCACTTCCCACTCCTCATCTGGCGAGTCATCAGCCACTCAGCTGCCGCCGCTAAAAACGGTGCTTGGGTAAGTTATACTTTTCATATTCCTTCTACAACATCACTGTGTTGTATATGCCGTATTTAACTCTTGTTGTGCTTTTTCAGGGCCAAGCCTAGGCCGAGCAAAAAGGCTCGTCTGGGCAAAGCGGCCGACGAAGAAATCGCTTCGAACCGGGAGCACCCCAAACCTTGAAACGGATAAGCTGCGAAGACACACCCAATGATCCGCCACAGCAAAATGAGCGATCTTATTCTTGAAGAAAGGCTCATCGACACCGCCCTTCCGCCGATCAGCCTAGAAGCCCAACCCGGATTGAAAAATCCACCGGTCCATTCCGGCATTGACCAACCGACGGTTCCTCGGTCAAACCGGTAGCTCCAAGGACGCATTTACGTCCGTAATTGCTGGTTTTGGCCACGATGAACCGGCAATCCAGCTTGCCTTATCTAAACATTCTCGCCAAGGAGGAGTTTGCCACTATGAGCAAGGGCAAGTGGGATGTTGATCTGGCCACTTATGCCGCCTGAACCCTCAAGACCTTCACTCCGGCTACTTGAACATTTGTATACCAGCCGTGACTATGAAGCTGGCCTGGTGAAAATGATGAAGGAGAAACTCAAGGTAACCTCCATGTTCTTTTTCTTGCCTGAATATTTCCATTTTTGTTAACTCTCCTAGCCCCCAAGGGCCGATTCAACTTAGCATAGTTAAACCGGGACTTAGTATAAACTCAATGCTTCAGAATCCGCTGATGTAGCCCCCCAGAGCCGGTTCAACCTAGCCTAGTTAAACCGGGACTATACTTTATATCGCCACATCAGTACATGTTTGAATAAGTAGCCATTAGCCCCCAAGTGCCAAGCTGAATACTTGTATTGAGCTTGGGACTTTGTGATTGCATTAACAGATGAAGATTAAATATGCATTAGCCCCCAAGTGCCAAGCGTATAACAGGTTATGCACTGGGGACTTGAAATGACGATATGTAATATGCTCCCTTGTTGTTGTAGAGTGAGATACGTCAACAAGCCTCACAAATCCAGGACCTCCAAGAAAATCTGAAATCTCAACAAACAGAAACCTCCAAAGCCAAGGATGAGCTAAAAACCGCTTTAACTACTATGGAGCAACTCAAGGAGTGGTTCAAGTCTGAGCGGGCCGGCTGGGATACTGAAAAGGCCGCTTTGACAAAAAAGGTTGAAAATGCTGAGGCTGCCCTTAAACCGGTGGTAGACGAGTGACCAGTGAAGCGGCAAGTGCATTCCATGACCGCTGCCATCTTGGTAAGTTTCCTCTGGTTTCTATGATAATCTTGACCTTTCTTATGATAAGTCCGGTTTGTAATTTCTCTTGCCATGCTGTAGGCACACGCATTGGTCACTTGGGGTCAGATGTTCGGAAAAAATTGAAGGCTGCCTACACCTTAAAAGAGCAGCTGTATACTGGAGCGCAGCGGATCATCTCCACCGCATCTCATAACAATACGGTGCCTTCCTTAATTCAGGATACCCTTAAGAGGTTGTCCATGCTTCCCGCCCGGATTGAAGAGTTGAAGAAATCTGCTGCACGAACCGGCGCCATCAACGCCTTAATCCGGGCCAAAGCATGGGTGCCTGATTTCGATCCCATTGAAGTGGCTCAGGGCTATCCTAGTCTGAAGGAAGACGGCTCAGAATTCAACGAAGATGACTTGAGAGCAATAAACCGGGCCGTGCGCCCTTTGGCTTGCCAATTAGCTGAAGAAGCCAACTTGTCGAATTATCAAGCTCAAGATGATGATCGTAACAAGCGAGTGGCTGCACCTATTCCTGAAGCGGAGAACCTGATCCCTCCAATCCGTAAGCATACTTATGCTCCTGATATTGACCCAACTTCCTTGATCCATGAAGAGGCTGTCTTTCAAGCTTTAATGGGAATCGACTGGGCCACTGTTGATTTCCAGCAGCTGGGTAGAGAGGAAGAGGCTGAAGCGGCGCAGACGCATCCACAACCATCAAACTGGGCAGCGAACAAGCATGAACCGTAAGCCGGTTTGAAGAGCTGCTTTATTATATTCCGCCCAGAACAATGATCTTATTTGGGCACCATGTTGCCTTGTAATAGGATAGCCAACACTCTTGCTTTGAACATGCCTTCGTGCATGGGTGCCGATACTCTTGCTTGAATGATCAAAACTTTTCATCTTATATTGCTCGCAGCTACAAAATCTTAAACCGCCACGGCGGTTTATACCGCCAAATTGGTTTGTGATATTCATGTATTCATATAATGGAATATTTAAGGCATATAACCGAAATTTATGATATCAAATACCGCCATTGTCGAGCATAAGGTTGGCTTAGCCAATCTTGAAGCGGAGGTTGTATAAACCCTTACCGCCAAAGGAGAAAAACAGCTCTCATTATTTATAGCCGGTTTACCATATGTAAACCGTGCGGGTCATAATAAGCCCCCTGTTACTCCATAATAGGATGTTAACAAAAAACATCAAACCGTGAAATTATCACGGATTAAAAATTGACCGAATTCCATCAACCGATAGTTTTTAAAACGGTTTAAAAATGTTGCGGTTTAAGAAACGCAACCAAAATTAAATAACAAAGTGATGAAAAATATGGAAGCAAAGGCAATGATAAAACCGTTTGCAAAAAGAGGCTTTACTGAGCCGATCAGATGGTGTTACCATGGTCGGACACGACCAAGCTCCCAACAAGGTGTAGCTACGGTTCAAGTCAGCCAGGCCCCCAACTGAAACCGTGGCATTATGCCGATCAAGTGGCGTGGCAATGGTTCGGGTTCGACCAAGCCCCCAAGTGGCTCTATGGCCTTAGGCCGATCAAGAAGCATGACTGGTTCAGACTTGACCATGTCCCCAAGTGATCTGGTGGCTTTCGCCTATCAAAAGGTGTTGCATTGGTTCGGATACGACCAAGCCCCCAAGTGATATCACAAAGCTTTTTGAAAAGCAAACTCAAGGGGTAAACCGGAGACCGCTTTAAGACGGAACAACTCCATGTAACCACGCAGGATGTAACAGAACGGATACCCCGCTTTAGCCGAGGCTCCGGTTTATTGCTTTATTCATAATATATACAATGTCATAATATAAACATAAGTAGCGCTGATGGCTCAGGTATAATAAGGCCAAAGATGAGCTATGTTCCACGGCCTGTTGGTCTCCTCTTCTGACGTGCGTGAGTCTTTATGCTCTCGAACATCGATCAGATAGTACGACCACAGTGCAGATTCTTGCTGACCACAAAAGGTCCCTCCCAAGGCGGGGATAGCTTGTGCATGTCATGCGGTCTTGGATGAGCCGAAGCACCAAATCTCCTTCTTGAAAGGTTCTGGTCCTGACCCGGCGACTATGATAACGACGAAGATCCTGCTGGTAAATCACCGAGCGAGCAGCTGCTATGTCTCGCTCTTCATCCAACCGATCCAAAGCGTCCCGTCGTGTTGTCTCGTTATCCGTTTCGACATAGGCTGCCACACGAGGTGAGTCATGACGGATGTCGCTGGGGAGAACCGCCTCCGCTCCATAAACCATAAAGAACGGCGTGTATCTCGTGGATCTGTTAGGTGTAGTATTTATACTCCATAACACAGACGGTAGCTCTTCTACCCAACAAACCGGCGTCCTCTGCAAAGGGACCATAAGCCGGGGTTTGATGCCTCTCAGGATCTCTTGATTGGCTCTTTCCGCTTGACCATTGGACTGTGGGTGAGCTACTGAAGAAACATCAAGCCGGATGTGCTCACGTTCGCAGAACTCCTTCATGGCACCTTTGGACAAATTGGTACCATTATCTCGTAATGATACCGTGTGGAAAACCAAACCGAAAATCACTTTTTGATGAACTGAACCGCCGTGGGCCGCATCACACTTGCTAATGTGTTCGCCTCTACCCACTTTGTAAATTTGTCAACCGCCACCAACAGTGTGTCTTTTTGTCCTTGGACCGCTTGAAAGGTCCAACCATATCCAGCCCCCAAGTCGCAAACGGCCAAGTAATTGGAATCATCCTCAATTCTTGGGCCGGTACATGAGCACGTCTGGAAAACTTTTGGCAACCATCACATCGTCTGACCAGATCTTCTGCATCAGCATGGGCAGTCAACCAATAAAAACCGTGGCGGAACGCCTTAGCCACCAAGGATTTTGAACCGGCGTGATGACCACAATCTCCTTCGTGGATCTCACGCAATATTTCACAGCCTTCCTTAGGGGACACACAACGTTGAAACGCCCCTGACACACTGCAATGATGCAACTCGCCATTAACAATGGTCATAGACTTAGACCGCCGAACTATCTGTCGGGCCAACATCTCATCTTCTGGTAACTCGCCCCGGTTCATGTACGCCAGATAAGGGAGTGTCCAATCCGGAGTGACGCTCAGAGCTGCCACCAATTGAGCCTCTGGATCAGGAATAGCCAAATCCGCTTCACCAGGGAGCTTGACTGACGGATTGTGCAGTACGTCGAGAAAAAAATTGGGCGGGACCGGTTTGCGTTGAGAGCCCAACCGGCTCAAAGCGTCAGCCGCTTCATTCTTCCGGCGATCCACGTGGTCCACCTGATAGCCCTTGAAATGACCTGCGACAACATCCACCTCACGACGATATGCAGCCATGAGTGGGTCCTTGGAATCCCAAGTGCCGTATACACTGTTGAGCCACTAGGTCCGAGTCACCAAGCACTTAACCCGGCTTAGGTTCATCTCCTTAGCCATCCGAAGACCAGGGAGCAAGGCTTCATACTCAGCTGCATTGTTAGTACAAGGGAACATTAAGCGGAGAACGTAACAAAACTTGTCACCTCGTGGGGAAGTTAATACGACTCCAGCCCCCGAGCCCTCCAGCTGCCTGGATCCGTCAAAATGGATGGTCCAATAGGTATGATCCCGCCTTTCTTCAGGCGCTTGCAACTCCGTCCAATCATTAATGAAATCCACAAGCACTTGAGACTTCACTGCCGTCCGAGGTACATACTTCAAACCGTGAGGCCCAAGCTCTATAGCCCACTTGGAAATCTGGCCAGTCGCCTCCCGTTTCTGTATGATATCACCTAAGGGAGCTGAACTGACCACCGTGATGGGATGCCCTTGAAAATACTACTTCAGCTTCCGGCTTGCCATAAAAACTCCATACACCAGCTTCTACCAATGCGGATATCTCTGCTTAGACTCAATAAGCACCTTGCTGATATAATAAACCAGACGTTGAACCGGATGCTCCTTCCCTGCCTCCTTCCGCTCTACCACAATGGCCACGCTAACTGCCTTGGCGTTAGCAGCAACATATAGCAGAAGCGGCTCCTTGTCGATGGGGGCGGCGAGTACAGGCGGGTTGGCCAATTGCCGCTTTAAATCCTCCAACGCTTCATCAGCGGCTGGACTCCAGACAAACTTATATGTCTTCTTTAGCATCTGGTACAAAGGGATGGCCTTCTCTTCGAGGCGGCTGATAAACCGGCTCAGCGCGGCGATCCGGCCCGCCAAACGCTGGACATCATTAATACACTTTGGTTTAGCCAGGGAGGTGATAGCCGTAATCTTCTCCGGATTAGCTTCAATCCCCCTGTTGGACACAAGAAAACCCAATAACTTGCCTGCCGGAACACCGAAGACACATTTGGCTGGGTTAAGCATCATTTTGTAAACCCGCAGGTTGTCAAAGGTTTCTTTCAAATCATCAATTAGTGTTTCCTTCTTCCTTGACTTAACCACAATATCATCCACATAAGCATGCACATTACGGCCGATCTGTTTATGCAAGCAATTCTGTACGCAACGCTGATAAGTTGCTTGGGCGCTCTTGAGCCCAAAAGGCATAGACACATAGCGTAAGGCTCCAAAGGGGTGATAAATGCTGTCTTCTCCTGGTCCTTAACCGCCATCTTGATCTCGATGATATCCGAATATGCATCCAAAAAGCTCAACGCCACAACCCGCAGCGGGCATCAATAATCTGGTCAATGCGGGGAGGGCAAAAGGATCTACCGGACAAGCCTTGTTAAGATCTGTAATCCACACACATGCACCAAGTGCCATTTTCTTAAGGACCAAAGACCGGATTAGGAAGCCACTCGATGGAAAACTTCAACGATAAAACCACGCTAAGAGCCTGGCAACCTCCTCTCCAATGGCCTTACGCCTCTCCTCGTTAAACCGGCGGAGAAACTGCTTTACCGGTTTGTACTTGGGATCAACATTAAGAGTGTGCTCAACGAGCTCCCTCGGTACACCTGGCATGTCAGAAGGCTTCCATGCAAAAATGTCTCGATTCTCACGGATGAACTCGATGAGCGTGCTTTCCTATTTAGGATCCAAGTTGGCACTGATGATGAACTGCTTGGACGAATCGCCAGGTACGAAGTCAACAAGTTTAGTCTCAGCTGCCGATTTAAACTTCAGGGCGGATCGTGCTCAGTAGTTGGCTTCTTCAACGGGTCATGTCCGCGGGATCAACATTATCCTTATAGTACTTCAGCTCTTCGTGGCACAAACCGACTCTGCATAAGCCGCATCACCTTCCTCACACTCCAAAGCGATCTTGCGGCTCCCATGAACCGTTATTGTCCCCTTGTGACCCGGCATCTTGAGCTGCAAATAGATATAACAAGGTCGTGCCATGAACTTGGCATAAGCCGGCCGCCCAAACAGAGCGTGATAAGGACTTTGAATTTTCACCACTTCAAACATCAATGTTTTTGATCTGGAGTCATGTTCATCCCCGAAGGCCACCTCCAGAGCTATTTTAACAACCGGATATGCTGACTTGCCAGGCACCACACGATGGAACACCGTATTGGACGGTTTGAGATGTTTATCTGTTAACCCCATACGACGGAAGGTCTCGTAGTACAGGATGTTGATGCTGCTCCCTCCGTCCATAAGCACCTTGGTGAACTTGTAACCTCCCACCGAGGTGCCACCACCAGGGTTAGCTGACCCGGATTGTCAACCCGGGAGGATGATCCTCTCTACTCCACACAATGGGCTGCTCGACCAGCGTAGGTAATGAGGCACGGCCGGTTCAACAACGTTGATCGCCCGCTCAAGCTTCCGGTCTCGCTTGTCTAAGCTGGTGGTGAAGACGTGGTACTGCCCACCATTCAACTGCTTTTGGGTTGCTCGATAACCCGATTGCTTCTTCTTCTGATTGTAACCACCTTGGTTATTCTCGATTGTTCTCGATTGTTATGTCCGCTCAATTACCATTAAACCTCGGACCGGAATTTCCTCCACCGTGAACTCGGCCGGACCTGAACCGCCGCGGAACCTTGATCATACCGGAAAGCATTAGAACTTTTGAACTCCTCGTGATAATGTAACAATCCTTCTAGAGGTGGTTTGCTGGCGCCTCCTTCGTCCCATGCTTCGGACAGGGTTGATTCAACAGATAGTTCAATCGGTCCGGATTGGGATTAGGCGCACCACCTCGATTCGGTTGTTTACCCTCGCGTCGCTGGCCCTTGTCCTGCGCGTTGGTGTTGGCTATGAAGTCCATGTTGCCGTTCGCTTTACGCTTACTTCCACCATTACCTGCCGAGTGATGTCAGCTTTGGCCTTTGGAGTTGCCGTTCTTCTTTCCCTTCCCTCGTTTCATCATCATCATCGGACTGGGATCCTTGGTACTATCGTAATCAGGATACTTCACTAAAACGCCCATGAGAGTGCCCATGTCATTGCAAAACCGCTTCATGCGTCCCCACTTCAACTTTAAAGGTTTAAACCGGCAGTTGCCCTCTAGGGTCAAGATCGCAGAATCAACGTTGATCCGTCCGAAGAATGTAAGACTTCCAAACGCGCGCGTACCCAATGGGTTGTTGATTCCCCCGCAGCCTGGACACAAGCCGCCAAGTCCACCACAGACATGGGCTGCTTACAGGTATCTTTGAAATTCTGAATGAACCGGGTCCGCAACTGAGCCCATGAACTGATGGAATTGGGTGGCAAGTTTTTCAACCAAGTACGGGCCGTGCCCTCGAGCATCATAGTGAAGTACTTCGCACACGCAGCTTCATCCACATCCAGCATCTCCATGGCCATATCATAGCTCTCTATCCATGCTTCTGGAGCCAGATCGGCGGTGTAATTTGGCACCTTGCGCGGCCCCTTTAAATCCTTGGGCAAGCGTACATTGCGTAGAGCGGGGACGAGGCAAGGCACCCCCAAAGAGCTAGAGGTAACTCCAGGCTCAAAGATGGTCGCACGAACCGGCGTAAGCTGATAATCCCGATGTCAGGCCGCTAACTCGGCCTCCCCACGTGCGGGCCCGGTCCACCACCTCTCGGCGTTGTCGAAACCACCCGCCGGTTGTTGCCACCAGCGCACTGCCGCCGCAGCATTACTTGACACGGCGGTTCATCCACGCGCCTACTATAGCTCCCGCCATGGGGGGTAGAGTGGATCCAATCGCGTGTATTTAATATGCTTCTTGTTGGACCGTAGCTGTCCTAAGGAGCTCCTTGACCCGGCTGCTGCCTCTACCGCTGCGGTGAATCGCCTTTCAATTGAATCGCCTCCAACCGTGCCGCAATCGCAACAAGGTTATCCATCGGGTTGGAGTAGTGACTGAGGTGTTTGCACAGCCCGAGGCGTGCTTGCAGATAATGGCGAGGCAGATCTATTACGCTGGGCTGAACCGGCGCGCCGTCCCAGTGCTTCCGCCAGTTTACCACCGGCGGATTACTAGTCCTCGCCTCAGGGTATTGAAGAGATCTCTTCCTCGAAACTGAAGGCAAACGGGATCTCAGATTTCCTCTTCATGACTTAATGCGACGATTACGATCCAAAGATGAGCCTATAAGCTATGCGCATCCAAAGCGGCCGCTCTGCCGCCATCTGGCGTCTGCACCGCCAGATCCGCTTTAGCCTCGAAAGTGATCTGTTCCTTCACCTTTGCAATCTCCGCATTATGAATGTCCTGGTCCGCCGGGTTAGCCTCTGCCATGAGCACAGCCAACGCATCAAATAGTTCTGATAAAACTTGAGCCGGCGGGCGCACAGGGCCTCCTGCCCCGGCTGCCATCGCCGCTGTTGAACCGACGACCATCGTCGCAGCGGTCGAAGAGTGAAGCATCGCTTGTGTACCAGCCATGAATATTCCAACCAGGTTGGGCAGATCAAAGGGGTCCGGAATCATCACCTTGTCGAACAGCCCTAATCCGGCCATCTTGCGGTAATCTGAGAGACTCAGTTTCTCCGGTCGACGACTCGTCATCAGAGTAGACGACGGTTTCGCCACCAGATGCTGATCCGTCCTCATAATTTCCTCCGTGGATGACTCCCACGAAAGCACGCTTGACAGCCGGTTTAGCCTGGGCAGGTTTCGCACGCTGAGCCGTCTCGACGAGGTCGGTGCAGATGTCCGGCTCAGGCCCTGGCTCACCGATCTTGCCGATGAAAATGTGTATGCCACCAAAGGGGACCCGGTACCAGACTCAATCAAGCCGGCCTCGGGGCCCCAAACTGCATCGTCGATGTAGAGCTTGCCATGACGACTCTTGGTCATCCGCCCACAACGTAGCCTTCGAAGTCCTTCGAGCTTGCCTCCAAGATCATCAAACCATCGTGCGATAGCCCCACAAAGGCTTAACCGCCGTGGTTTTGTCACGGCAGATGTCCTTATGAAAGGACTTAGTCGCGGAGCCATCGCCACGGGTTAACTTAGAGGGGTTAAAGCGGACGCAAAGACACGAGAGTTATACTAGTTCGCCCTTCGATGAAGGTAAAAGCCTACGTCTAGTTTGTGATGGGATTGATGTGGTCTCGATGACTAGGGAGCAAACAGCTTCGCCTAGGCCTCGAGTTGTTGTTGTCTGTCCCCTTGAACCGCCCCGGGTCGTCCCCTTATATACACGGGTGACGCCCGTCGGCTCAGAGAGTCCCAACCTCCGGTTCATATTCGTATCCGGGTTGGTCTCTCTATTCCTAACTTACAATACAAGTTATACATCAGGCCGGTTTACGATTCATGTGTTCTGAACCGACTACAGGCCTTGGGCCCTTACACTCATGCCTCTTGGGCTTTTACACTATTGAACTACTGATGAAGTTAACCCGGCCCAGATAAGCCGGTTTACGCCCAGTAGTAACGTCCCCAACACCTTCCCTGGTGGGAAATGACCATTTTGGACACGCGGTCTAGCCAATGGCCAGCCGACACGTTTAAAACGGTCGGATTTCAAAGATCAACGGTAACATTACTTGAGGACCAAGTAATGCTAACTCCTCGGCCAGAGACAAATCTCTCACAGCTAAGAAGATCACAGTCTTTTGCTGGCAAGTATTTGCTCGGAACACAAAGAGATTTCTCTCGCAACTTCCATAGGACTTGGGTTTAGCATCAGAGAATCGAAGCTTCGGATGCTACACCCCTCTTAATAGTGCGGTGGTCCTGTGACTCAATAAAGATAAGTGAAACAATGAAATAAGTGCTACGTCTTCACTTCATCTTCCAACTTCTCGGTCACAGTCACTTCCTTCAGACGAGCACCGAACTAATTGCTTCGCGTCAGTAATTTTTGAGGGGACACTCTTATTATCATAATCTTCGGTGATAACCTTCACTGCCATGCAGGGGATTATCTTCGGCGTTTGAATCAAATCCCTCTTGATTCCAGTGACCTGTTACTCTTCCTGCACTAGCAAACACATAAGTTCCATATTGTTAGTCAAAATTCTCCAAAACATAAGGTAGCAGATTATTGCACCAACATGTACCTTGGTTGCAACTTGTTCAAGAAAGACATTATATGCCTCACCGTTAGTTACCTCCCGTAGTGGATACTTCATGGATATCATCTTGACAAAATTGGCAATGGTATAATTGTACTCTCGCACATGACATGTGTCAAGTACCTCAGCTTTTTCTTCGTTGCTTCTTACCATTTTAACTTCAACCGGGTTAGGCTCCGATTTACCTGCAAACTTGGCCAAAATCAAGGCTTGGCTTTCTACTATGTTTGCCACTTGTGCCTCCATGTTCTTGGATCTAGCTTCAAGTACCTGCACATCATTTGTTAGTCCCACAATCTTACCGGTTAATTGAACGAGTAAGTTATCATGGTTCTTCAAGATATTCTTGAAGATTTCATTCTGCTCAGTCTGGCTAGCAATAAAACTTGTAGGAGTTTCTTCAAGAGTATTTCTATTGCTACCATTAGCTCAACTAAAATTATTTGATGCTCCTCCATTATTAGGATAAGGAAGTTTAGGAGCATAACTATTTCTATCCCAATTGGGATTATAGCTATTACGAGCAATAAAGTTCACATCACTAGTATCTTCATCAGTGATTGCATTGACATTTACCTCTTCTTTACCTTTAATAAAGAGATAAGTTCATCTAGCTTGGTTGTTAACTATGAATTATTTTCTTCCCTGACATTTGATAACCCACAAGTATAGGGGATCGCAACAGTTTTCGAGGGTAGAGTATTCAACCCAAATTTATTGATTCGACACAAGGGGAGCCAAAGAATATTTGCAAGTATTAGCAGTTGAGTTATCAATTCAACCACACCTGGAAACTAAATATCTGTAGCAGAGTGATCAGTAGTAGCATAGTTTGGTACTGATAGCAACGATAGCAAAAGTAACGGTAACGGTAGCAGCAATAGTTTTGTAGCAATTGTGATAGTAGCAACACCAGTAGTAACTTAGCAAAGATCAATATGTGAAAATCTCGTAGGCATTGGATCGGTGATTATGTTGGATAACATTCATCATGTAATAGTCATAACCCAGGGTGACACAGAACTAGCTCCAATTCATCAAAACTGCGGTAATAAAAATCAACACATAATAGTCATACGTGCTTGCAATAAAAACTTGCATGACAAGTTTTGTCCCACCCTCCCGTGGCAGTGGTGTCCATAAGGAAACTAAGGGATATTAAGGCCTCCTTTTAATAGAGAACTGGAACAAAGCATTAACACATAGTGAATACATGAACTCCTCAAACTGTGGTAATCACCGGAAAGAATCCCAATTATTGTCACCTTGGGGTATGCGGATCATAACACATGATAGGTGTGTATAACTTGCAATATAGGATCAAGAACTCAAATATATTCATGAAAACATAAAGGATTTAGATATGAAATCATGGCACTCGGGCCCTAGTGACAAGCATTAAGCATAGCAAAGTCATAGCAGCATCAATCTCAGAATATAGTGGATACTAGGGATCAAGATCTAACAAAACTAACTCGATTACATGATAAATCTCATCTAACCTGAGGGAGTCCTGGATTAGGGGGTCTCCGGACAGCCGGACTATATCCTTTGGCCGGACTATTAGACTATGAAGACACAAGATTGAAGACTTCGCCTCGTGTCCGGATGGGACTCTCCTTGGCGTGGAAGGCAAGCTTGGCAACATGGATATGTAGATCTCCTCCCTTGTAACCGACTCTGTGTAACCCTAGCCCCCTCCGGTGTCTATATAAACCGGAGGGATTAGTCCGTAGGACAACAACAATCATACCATAGGCTAGCTTCTAGGGTTTAGCCTCTACGATCTCGTGGTAGATCAACTCTTGTAATACTCATATCGTCAAGATCAATCAAGCAGGAAGTAGGGTATTACCTCCATCGAGAGGGCCCGAACCTGGGTAAACATTATGTCCCTCGCCTCCTGTTACCATCCGCCTTAGACGCACAGTTTGGGACCCCCTACCCGAGATCCGCCGGTTTTGACACCGACATTGGTGCTTTCATTGAGAGTTCCACTGTGCCGTCATCGTAAGGAGGGATGGCTCGTCTCGTTGTCAGGGACAACATCACCTCTGGGGGAGCCCTGGCTATAGGCCAAACTCTCCGACTAGGCGGCTTCGTCATGACCGCCCGCTCGGCCGCTGCGCCGATGATGACTTCACGGGTCATCGAAAGCAGCCTCCACATCGGCTCGGAACTTATCGAGTGGATGAATCCAACAGAGCTCTCCTCTTTGAACAAGCTCCTGGATTGTATCGCCGCTTTGGGAGTCGCTACAGACTATGACCGGATTGGGCTTAAACCCGACCAAGGGAGATTAACTCTTCGTCGGTCACCCATCAGATAGCGGTGGTGGAGGAGCAACGCGGCGATTCTTCCTCTATCTTGAGGACGAACTATGTCTGAATTCCCGAGCTCTCCGAGCCGGACACCCGTCTACGGGAGGACTTCGCCCAAACCCTGAACCTAGAATCAGGAAACAGGCCGGTCCCACTGGGCAACATCCCAGAGCCCGAACTTCTAAGATCAGAAACTCCCTCTCCCTTGGGTCTCAAATCGGGTCAAGGTCCAGACTTAAATCCACCCACCCACCCAGATACCAACGATCTTTCCCAATTAGGCAAGAGCCCCAGGAGACATTACATCACTATTTGGCTAGATTCCTCCATGTAATGAACAAGGTCAAGGACTGTCGCGAGGAAGACGCAATTTCATTCTTTTGCAATAATTGCACAGACAAGGGAATCCTCAATGCCATAAGTCACCGTGACATAGCACGCTTCACCAACTTGGCGGCCATAGTACGGAAGTACAGTGCAATGGAAAGCGCCTGGAAAACCCAAACAAAATTTTGGGATAGTCCGGCTCTGACAAAGTCCCCGGTCCAAAATAAAAGGGTGCAGTCTCATAAGTCGCCCGACTCAATTCCAAAGAAGCAAAAGCCCACCACAGGGTGTGGAACCGTATTGGAGGGATGGCTTAATGGGCCCTGCAAAATTCACAGCACAGCGGATACCTTACGAACACACAGCCTTAGAGCATGTTGGGTACTCCGGCAGGTGGCCAAGAGCGGTGAGGATCTCCTCATTCAAAACACCGCAGAACACCACCCCGTGGATAACAATACAGTATTGACAGTCTTCGAGACCTTCGCCTCAAATAATAGGCGTAAGCGAGCACTCCGCAGCCTCGCCGAAGCCTGCCACGTGGCAGCAATAAATCCATGGAGGGACACGGCTATTACCTTCAATGCCAGTGACGAACCTAAATTCCGAACAGCCCGAGCACCATCCGCCTTGGTCCTCAGTCCAATTGTGGACGGCTTTCGGCTTACTAAAGTGCTCATGGACGGCGGCAGCGGATTGAACCTCATTTATGAGGAGACTCTCCAAAAAATGGAAATAGACAGAAACCGCATCGAGCAAAGCAGCACGACCTTCAGAGGAATCATCCCCAGTAGGGAGGCACGTTGCACCGGGAAAATCACACTAGATTTGGTATTCGCTCCGGATAATTACAGGTCCGAAGAGATTACATTCCAAGTGGCCCGTTTCAGTAGCGGACACCATGCCCTTCTAGGGCAAGAGGCATTCACGATCTTCCAAGCCATACCCCATTACGGGTACATGAAGCTAAAAATGCCCGGGCCTAATGGAATCATCACTCTAGCTAGTGATCCGGACATAGCACTCCGCGCCGAAAACAAAACAGCCGCACTGGCCCTCGAGGCATTATCCGAAGCCCTTGCAGCGGAGGAGTTAACTGCGTTGCGCTCCACAGTGGACAGGGACGACGTAATACTCGACAAAAGATCCAAGTCCACCTCTTTTAAACCAGCGGATGAAATAGTCAAATTCCAAGTCCATCCAACGGCCCCCGCAAAAACAACATCCATCGGGGCACAGTTAAACCCCGCTGTAGACACCGCACTACGGTAGTTCCAGCGCGAGAATTGGGACAAATTCGCCTGGCATCCTTTAGACATGCCAGGAATCCCACGCAGGCTGGCCGAGCATAGCCTTAACATTCTAAAGGGATTCAAGCCGGTCAAGCAGACTCTTCGGTGTTTCTCTGAATCTAAGCGACAAGCCATGGGAGAGGAGCTAGCCAAGTTACTGGAGGCCCGATTCATTAGAGAAATAAAACATCTGAACTGGCTAGCAAACCTGGTGATGGTACCAAAGAAGGACAAATCATGGCACCTATGTGTCGACTTCAAGTACTTTAATAAGGTTTGCCCAAAGGATCCCTTCCCCCTCCCTCGCATCGATCAAATTATTGACGCTACCGCAGGACACGACTCATTGTGCTTCCTCGACGCATACTCCGGCTACCACCAAATTAAGATGGCGTAGTCCGATCAAGCCGCAACGACATTTATCACGCCATACAGCCCCTTCTGTTTTAACACATTGCCCTTCGGGCTCAAAAACATCGGCGCAACGTATCAACGCATGATTCAGACATGTCTAGAAAAGCAGATCGGCAAAACAGTGGAGGCATACGTAGACGATGTGGTCGTTAAAACCAGACACGTCGGCTCCTTAATAGACGACTTGAGGCTCACGTTCGACAATCTCCGAACATACGACATTAAGCTCAATCCGAAAAAATGTGTTTTCGGCGTGCCCGCCGGAAAGCTCCTCGGCTTCATCGTCTCCAGTAGAGGAATTGAAGCAAATCCGGCTAAAATCCGAGCTCTGTCGCAATTGGGTATCCCAACTGACCTCAAGCAAATCCAGAAGTTAACTGGATGTGTGGCGGCCCTAAGCCGCTTTATCTCCCGATTAGGAGAAAAGGCACCCCCCCTCTATCGCCTTCTTCGGCGCACCTAACACTTCGAGTGGACGGACGCAGCCACGGCCGGATTGGAAGAAATAAAAGCCATTCTGGCCACCAACCCAATCTTGGCCACGCCAAATGTCGGCAAACCAATGCTGTTATATATAGCGGCAACTCACCAAGTTGTAACTGCAGTGCTCGTCGTCGAATGAGAGACGGACGGACATAAATTCCCACTTCAAAAGCCGGTATATTATGTATCCACTGTCCACATTCCATGCAAATCATGGTACCCACATTATCAAAAGATAGCATACGCGGTATTCATGGCATCCCGGAAATTACGACACTACTTTCAAGAGTGTTCAATTACGGTGGCCTCGGAAGTACCACTCAACGACATAATAAACAACCGCGATGCCACGGGCTGGATTGCCAAATGGGCTATCGAGCTCCTCCTGTTCGACATAACATATAGACCATGGCGAGCCATTAAGTCGCAAGTACTGGCCGATTTCATCGCCGAGTGGACAGAAGCCGAACTCCCTAAAGAGTACGGCGCGTACTCCAATTGGATCATGCACTTTGACGGCTCTAAAATGCTAGCTGGTCTGGGGGCTGGCGTCGTCCTGACGTCCCCCACCGGAGATACAGTCCAATACGTACTCCAAATACAATACACAGACTCCAACAACGCAGCAGAATACGAGGCCCTATTGCATGGTCTCTGGATGGCAGTTTCCATGGGCATTCGACGCCTGGAGGTGCGCGGGGACTCGAACCTCGCAATATCTCAAATAAATGGAGACTTCGATGCCAAGGATCCGAAAAACGCGGCATATCGCAACGCCGTCCTCAAAATGTCAGCTCGGTTCGAGGGGCTTGAATTCCACCATGTGGCTCGGGAAAACAATCAGGCGGTGGATATTCTCGCCCGTATCGGCGCTTAAGCGACCACCGCCCCACCCAACATCTTCTTGGAAAGGCTATTCAAGCCATCCGTGGTATGAGAAGGGGACACCGGTAACAATATTCCGGACCCGGCCACAACACCAGATACCGAACACTCTGACACAATCGGAGGATCTGCCATCGAAATAACACCTTCAGCCCACGTGATAATGGTCCTCATCGCCTCGTGGACAGAACCATTCCTGGCCTACCTAACCAGGCAGGAACTACCCGAGGACCAAAATGAGGCACGCTGCATGGTGGGGCGATCTAAATCCTACAAGGTCCACGAGGGAGAGCTCTATAAGAAAAGCACTACCGGAGTCCTTCAAATGTGCATCTCCGAAGAGGAAGGGCGGAAGCTTTTGGCAGAAATCCATGCTGGACTCGGTGGCCACCACGCCGCAGCCCGGGCCCTTGTAAGCAAGGCCTTTCGTACAGGTTTCTATTGGTCGACGGCCCGAGCAGATGCACATGATTTGGTCCAACGTTGCGTCGGTTGCCTGCGTTTTGCAAACCAAATCCATATGCCGCCTACCGCTCTCCAAACAATCCCCATTACTTGGCCCTTTGCGGTCTGGGGGCTTGATATGGTTGGACCCCTCAAAGGGGGAACCCATAAGAAAAAATACTTACTAGTCATGGTGGATAAATTGACCAAATGGATAGAAGCCAAACCCATTAAAACGGCTTAATCCGGACCGGTGATAGACTTCATATTTGGGGATGTACACCGCTATGGCATCCCCCAAAGCATCATCACTGACAACGGCACGAACTTTACAGCCGACGAGGTAAAACTTTGGTGCAGCAACATGGGCATCAAGCTCGATTATGCTTCTGTCTATCACCCGCAAACTAACGGTCAAGTCGAGCGAGCAAATGGTCTTATCATGAGCGGCATCAAACCCAGGTTAGTGTGGTCCTTAAAGGAATCAAAAACGCACTAGGTAGAGGAGCTCGACTCCGTACTATGGGGGCTGCGGACCACGCCGAATCGCACAACCGGATACACACCATTTTTATGGTGTACGGCGCAGAGGCGGTTCTGCCTTGCGACATAATTCATGACTCACCTCGAGCGTGCATGTATGAAGAGAAAGAGGCCGAGCTCGATCGGCAGGACAGTTTGGACGCCCTGGAGGAGGAGTGCGTCGTGGCAAAAGCCCGCTCCGCATTCTATCAGCAACAGGCTCGAAGGTGTCAAAGCAGAGAAGTACGGACCAAAACTTATATCGTTGGCGAACTAGTTCTACACCCGCCGGAGAAGAAAAAGAACAAGCTCAAGCCCAAATGGGAGGGTCCATTCATTATTGACCAGGTTCTGACCGGTGGAGCGTACCGTCTGCGGGATGCATCGGATAATCGACTCGAGCCAAACCCATGGAACGCAGCCAGACTCCGAAGATTCTACGCCTAGTGCCGGACTCTATGTTCGTCTCGTTACCCCTGTCAATTTTTTTGCATATCCGCTATCGTTCTTCTCTCTCTCTCTCTCTCTCTCTCTCTTTCTTCTTTTTCCCTTCTCCTCAAGGCCTTAAAAGGCTAACTTGTGTCTTGACCACACAATCTTGACGCGCTAACCGCGCTCATTATACCTGGGGGCTTCTTATACATAAGCTTAATATAACTATTTTTCTGGGCTTTATGCCCCACACATGTGTTATTTTTTCGCATGTACCTTTTTTCGCCATTATATGCATCGATATGACTTAAGTTTTGGCCAAGCTGGGTTGCCTGGCTCTTGTATTTGTGCCCTACATTCCCATTAATTCTGCTAGGGCATAAGGGGAGCACCTCTGCGATTGTTACTGCCGGGTCAGCCGGATGTGTACCTCAGACAGGGTGAAGCCGAAAGCTAGCATTCTTAAGGGAATATTCGGTCGGTGAACAAAAGATGACTTTTATTTATTTTGGTACATGCCTCCAGATGTTTATAGCCTGCGTCTCCCTTCGTAGTTCGGACATGGACATTAGGGCATGCGTACCCTGGGAAACGAACCCTTAACGGAACTATTCTCCCTGGAAGATGTTTCTTACTACCCATGTAATATAACATAGGTAGTTGGGTACTTGTCTGTTCAAGCACTTATGACCCCTACGCCTGGTTTCCATGCATACCCCGGTTTTTACATAACCGAGCGGGTATTCGGATACACTCCGGACTATCGAGTCCAGAGGTCGAAGCGAAAAGGTCTGCCATGACAAATGATTAACAATCCGGCTAGGGACATTATATATGTTAATTAAAGTACACAGTCACTTAGACTGACTAAATTCTTCTTCTATACCATCCAACAGGCTGTCTAGCCTACAATCATGTTGGGAATACTTTGCGGCTAATCCTACTTGGTCATACACCAAACTGACGGCGATCTCTTTCCCATCGGACCCCATAGGTCCGACCTCGACCATGTGGTTTGGGTCAGCCTTGGTATATCGCGTCTTCACCATGGCCTGTGCTTCCTTGCACCTTGTCGGCAGGCTGATATCTTCCATAATCAGAAGCGCCGCCGCGCTCCCTTGAGCTTCTCTATAAGCTCCCCCATGCCTCCTGGCGGGGAGGCGGATGGCCACAAGACTTGGGCAAAACCCTGCATCACCTGCCGAACTTGTTCATGCAGCTGTGAGAGCTCAGGTAGAAGATCACCCGCAGACCCGGGCATCTCCTCCGCGGGACGACCCGTCAGCATACCTGTAGGCATAACTCTGTTAACCGGCTTCTTCGCCGAACTCTTTCAAAAGTTCGTTCAAGCACTTACTGAAAATGCCGCGTCGAAGCCGCTTATTCTTCTTCACGGAGTCTGCAAGCTGGGCTCGAACATCTTTCAGTTCCATGCCCAGCTAGATATTGGCGTCTTGGAGATCATTTTTCTCCTGTCTGACCCGCTTAAGCACGCGCTCGCCAGCATTTAGCTATCCATTAGCATGTTGCGCATCCCCTGGCATGGCCTCCGGATTCACTCCGGAGTCGTCTGCAACATCTATTGTTAGATCTGCTTGCATGTCGCATATTATCTGGTACCTGTCATTCTTTACAATGGAGACAAGTGTTACCAGAGGGGGCCTTCTCGGACTCCTTCAACGCGGCAACTGCAGTCCGCAGCTGGGCTTTGCACTCTTCCAGCTCTTGAGACAATTGGGTATTCTTCTCTGTAAGAACCTGCACAAATAATGATCCTTAAATCAGTTGTGTCAGCTGTTTCAAGTCTCAGGGGCTACAGATATATATATAATCATCAGATTTTCTTACCCGTATATCCTTTACATACTGGTCCGTGGCTCGGGCAAGACCATTTTGAACAGGACGGATGTACGCGTCTCCTGAGTTGAAGGCATCAAACGCCTCTTGGGAGAAGCAAGCATCACAGAGTACGGCCCGGCGACGCCTGTGATTCATGGCGCTCTCCACTTCGGAATAAGTAGCGGATAGTCTATCCGCATCCTCTGTAGGAGGAGCATCCGGCGTTCGCCCCGTGTTAGCTTCCGCCTCTATGTCCGGCCTCGGAGCCCGACAGGCGGAGGCGTGATCGGCAACCTCCCCGGAAATAGTCCGGCGAGCGTTCTTCCTACTAGGAAACATGGACATTATTATATTTTAAAAAGACAACAACCATGGAGCGAGGTTCCGTATCATACCTCTACGCCGGCGTCTCAGTCCTGACCGCCTTCCTTTTTAGCCTACCTGGCTTCGGTGCCCCTTGTTGGCGAGTCACTGCGGGTTCGGCATGGCGTCCCGACGGCCTTCCCTGTAAGATACCATATGTGTACGGTAGGTGAAGTGCATAAAAGGGGATCCTTCTCAAAAGTTGGGACTCCTGTTTTTCTTACATGCGATGCAGGGAGTAGCCCCGGATAGTCGGCTATGATGGCCACCATGGCATCATCGTAGCTCAATTGATAGAACGTCCTGTCGATCAGCTCCACAAATATGTCCGGATCCTCTTCGAGTCCGGGATCGAGGGCCCGGTCAGGGTCCTCCGGTTGTGGAGGTGGGCTGTTGACCTCCCTTACAGCTTTTCGCAGTTCCTGCCATGAAATGGCAAGGTGATTACTTATGACGAAGAATGCAGGAAGGCTGGGAGTAAAAAGGGACAGCTCATCCAGCTTGGAGGGTTGTACATGGAGAATCTGTCTCGTGGCTTAATACAGATGAACTCCTCTTCCTCTCCCTTGTATAAATCAGACAGAATTTTTGCTAGAGCAGCAACTGAGTCCGGTCCCTTACGCCAGCAGCGGGTGGCATCATCTTCCCCGTTAAAGTGCCACATGAGGTGCCCTCGATATTGAAGTGGCTGCACCCCCCGCATTATATATATTGACATAACCTCAGTTATTGACAGTCATGATTGAGCCAGCACTTTTATCCGGCACATCAGGTAAAGGACTTCTCCGTCATCTTCCTCCTGAGGGCTCCGAGGGTGCCAGCTTCGGCGTTTCTTCAGGGGAGTATTGTCGAACTCAGGAAGACCCATCCAAATAGGATCTGGGAGGGAGACGTCCTCCATGTAAAACCACTCCGAAAGGCCAGTCTTCGGACGTCTTCTTCGGGGTACCGGACAGGTACCTGGTCCTGGCGATGCGCCATATTTCGGCTCCGCCCACTTGATATATTGACCCCTTCTGTGTACGAGGCACAAGGCAGAATAGCTTCTTCCATAGTTCGAAATGAGCTTCGCAACCCAGAAACAGCTCACAAAGGGCAACATAACCAGCGATGTGTAATATGGAAGCAGGGGTGAAGTTATGCAACTGGAGGCCATAAAACTCCGTGAGCTCATGGAGGAACGGATGGATTGAAATCCAAGTCCCCTTAATAAATAAGGGACAAGGCATACCCTCTCCCCCTTGGAGGGATTGGGAAAGCTCTCCGCTTGCTCCCCGCCATTATAGGTGGCGAGCCCGGCTCGAACGGCGACCATATACGCTAGGGGGAGAAATCCCTGGGTCTGTAACTCTACTAATTGGCTGTGCGGGACGGAACACTTCTTCCAATCACTCGGATTAGGGCTACGGGAGCGAGAGGAGGAGCTGTGGTGGCCGGCCATGTTGGAATGGATTTTTCTGAGCGCGCTCCGATGGATACTCGCCGTGGGAGGATGGTGTGATTTGGATCTACGAATCCCCGTCTCTTTAATAGACAGTTTACTCACATGGCTAGGGTGGCAAATGTAAAAATGCCCTGGCTTCTCCCATTCACCCGACACGTGGAAGATAGCCATTATTGGGCGCGAAAGCCAATAAGTGCAACATTTATGGGAAATCGGACACTACTCAGCAGGTGTTCAGAATTTGGAGAAGAACCCGCCTTGCAATGCCGAAGACAATCTGCGCGCCGGACTATCGTCATTGAAGCCTCGTTCGGGGGCTACTGAGGGAGTCCTGGATTAGGGGGTGAGGGAGTCCTGGATTAGGGGGTGTCCGGATGGCCGGACTATAACCTTTGGCCGGACTCCTAGACTATGAAGATACAAGATTGAAGACTTCGTCCCGTGTCCGGATGGGACTTTCCTTGGCGTGGAAGGCAAGCTTGGCGATACGGATATGTAGATCTCCTCCCATTGTAACCGACTCTGTGTAACCCTAGCTCTCTCCGGTGTCTATATAAACCGGAGGGTTTTAGTCTCAGAGGATCTAACAACAATCGTACCATAGGCTAGCTTCTAGGGTTTAGCCTCTCGATCTCGTGGTAGATCTACTCTTGTACTACCCATATCATCAATATTAATCAAGCGGGAGTAGGGTTTTACCTCCATCGAGAGGGCCCGAACCTGGTAAGAACATTGTGTCCCTTGTCTCATGTTACCATCCGCCTAGACGCACAGTTCGGACCCCCTACCCGAGATCCACCGGTTTTGACACCGACATTGGTGCTTTCATTGAGAGTTCCTCATGTCATCATCTTTAGGCCCGATGGCTCCTCCAATCATCAAAACGATGCGGTCCAGGTGAGACTTTTCTCCCGGACAGATCTTCGTATTCGCGGCTTTGCATGCGGCCAATTAAGCAGCCATCTGTAGCAGATCGAAAGCTATGCCCCTGGCCATCAGGTCAGATTTGGAAGTTTGAACTACACGGCTGACATCCGCGGAGACTTGATCTTCGACGGGTTCGAGCCACAACCGACGGTGCCGCACTGTCACAATGGGCCTGATCTAGCTCTGCCGCCGAACAGTGCCCTGGAGGCCGCATCTGTGTCCGCTCCGACCCTTAGCCCGGAGCCGACCGCGCCACTCGAGGACGGGTGGCTGGACACCGCCTCGGGGGCTGCAATCTTTACGGCGATCGAGCCGAAAACCAGCCTTATCCTCTGTGAAGCTCGTGACTCCAAGGTGCCGGACTCCTCTCCAGACTCCGGACCTTCCACGCCCCTGCCGATCGAATCCGATTGGGCGCCGATCATGGAGTTCGCCGCCGCGGACATCTTTTCACTAAGCCCTTGGCGACATTCTGAATTCACTAAAGTCTCTCTCTTTATCGGAGAGCCCCGGCGGACTATGGTCAGCAAGGTTGGGATGCGGATGACGAAGAAATTAAAAGCCCACCCACCACCCACTTCGTAGCCACTGTCGATGATTTAACCGACATGCTCGACTTCAACTCCGAAGACATCGACGGTATGGACGATGATGTACGAGACGAACAGGAACCAGCGCCTATAGGGCACTGGACAACCACCTCATCTCGCGATGTATACATGGTGGACACACCTAAAAAACGACGACGAGGAACAAAGGGACGCAACGAGGGATCATTCCCTCGAAAAGCAATCAAAGCGGCGCGTAAGCGCCGCTCCAAACCCCACCTCGACAGAGACATCAGCCATACATACCCAGCCATAGAGCAGGGCGAACCGGCGGACGACGAACATGCCATCGAGCAACCGTCCGTACAGGGCAACTTGGATAAACAAACCGAACAACCCGTCCCCGGCGAAGATAACAGTCCGGACGACCTCACGCCGGACAAGTGGCTGTAGCAGAAGAACCTCCACAAAAGGCTCGTCGCCACTTTGCGTAGCCTGAAAAAGCAGAAGCGGAAGCTCAAAACAGCGGAAGATGCACTCAGAATTAGATGGAGCAAAGTACTCAACACCGTGATACAACACGGGCGACATACCGCCACACAAGGAGCTATCCAAGCGAAAATTACTGCCGTAATTTGATGAGGAGGCCTTAGAGCCCCCGCAATCAAAAAATAAGGAAGCCACCTGGTCGGATAAACAACCCCATGGCCAACATAGAGCGGCAAACGGCGCCGCACACAAGCCGGCACGCGATCCGCACAAGGATTCAGATCAAAAGATGGCCCAGCCAGATCTATCTACGGGCCAAGAAAGCAATCTCTAGTAAGCAATGCAACACAACAAGTATCCGAACATCGCGGCACACCCAAATATAGGGGTGCCGCACACCCCCTATGTTTCACCGATGAGGTGCTGGACTATGAATTTCCAGCGGGATTCAAGCCCGTAAACATAGAAGCGTACGACGGAACAACATACCCTGGAGTCTCGATTGAGGATTATATCCTCCACATACACATGGCTAGAGGAGATGACCTCCACGCCATAAAATACTTACCCCTCAAGCTCAAAGGGCCAGCCCGGCATTGGCTTAAAATCCTTCCCGAAAACACCATTGGAAGTTGGGAAGAGCTCGAGGACGCTTGTCGGGCAAATTTTCAAGGGACCTATGTCTGACCTCCGGATGAAGACGATTTAAGTCATATAACTCAACAACCCGGAGAGTCAGCCCGGAAACTCTGGAACAGATTTCTTACTAAAAAGAACCAGATAGTCGACTGTCCGGACGCCGAAGCCTTAGCAGCTTTCAAACACAAGATGTTCGAGACGAATGGCTCGCCAGACACCTCGCCAAGAAAAGCCAAGAACAATAGCCGCACTAACAAGCCACGTGACCCGCTTTTGCGCAGGAGAGGATAGTTGGTTGGCAAGATGCGATACCAATGACCCAAGTACATCCGGGTTAGGGATGGAAACGTTAAACCGCGACGTAGCAAGGACCAGCGCCGGACCAAGGGAAACAACCCGAAGAGCACGGCAGTCAACGCCGGATTCAAAAGCTCTCGACAAAACCAGAAAAAGCTGCCCCTCAAGGATAACAGGGACGAGCTATCTAACCTAAACAAAATCTTGGACAAGATATGCCAAATCCACAGTACTCCCGGGAAGCCTGCAAACCATACCCACAGAGATTGTTGGGTCTTCAAGCAATCCGCAAACTCAACGCCGAACACAAGGCTCGACACACCAAGCGAGGACGATGACGAACCCCACAAGCAGAGCACCGGAAAACAAAAGAATTTCCCACAAGAAGTCAAAATAAAGAAACTCACTTCACGTGACAAAAGGGAAAAACAGAGTGGCGCCTATAGAGATACGCGCCATACGGCCTATCCCAGAGGAGTCCCGCCACTGGTTGATTAAACCAATCACCTTCGACCATCAGGATTACTCTAGAAGTATCCGGAACGCAGGCTGGACTGCCTTGATATTAGATCCGATAATTGATGGACTCCACTTTACACAAGTCCTAATGGACGGCGGCAGTGATCTAAACCTGCTATATCAGGACACAATCCGCAAAATGGGGATAGACCCAACAAAAATTCACCATAGCAACACTTCCTTTCAAGGGGTAACGCCAGGCCCAGATGCCCATTGTACGGGTTCTCTCCTGCTAGAAGTTATGTTCGGCTCCCCCGACAACTTCTGCCGTGAAAACCTAACCTTCCACATCGCCCAATTTACAAGTAGCTATCAAGCACTACTGGGACGCGAAGCTTTCGCCCGCTTTAACGCAATACCGCATTATACATCTCTTACGCTTAAAATGCCCGGTCCGCGAGGCATCATCTCATTAAAGGGAAATATCGAGTGTTCCTCGAGCACGGAAGACTGTGCAGCTGCCTTGACAGCCACACACTAAACCGGCTTCACTAATCAAAGCACCTAAACAGGTCGTTCAGACCCCGGACATGGCTAGACGAGTCCGCGTAAACATACAAGGGCTTACTAGCCGCCTACCCCGTACAAGGGCTCCGCATGTACAACAAGAGACAATAAAGCTCAATTTTACCCATTTTTTGAATTATACTTTGTTTATGTAATATAACATACATTTTCGCACGATATTTTTCAACTAAGTTCCTCTCTTTTATAGATGAACACCGTGCTACACCCGTCCAGGATACGGCTCAACGGAGACACAGGCGCAGACGTGCAGTAGGGACCCGTTCCAAGGATTTTTTTAGATTAAGACCCTGCGTAAACCGTTTTCACTGTCTCTTGTTGATACACATCCCTCGGTTTTTTGGTATAACCGAGGAGGAGGCTGGCGTCTTGGCATGTGTCCACGCTCGAATTTTTATGCTGCATCGACACTGTGGGCTTATTACCAAGGGCGTTGTTCAGCCCGTTTTCATAAAGACCGAATACCTTAGGGAGTGTTCGCGTCATGAAGTTTGGCCTTATATGCATCAGCTCCGAATCATGTCTTTGGTCAAATGTTGGGTTTGCCCGGCTCCTGTGTTTTGCTGCCTTACGCCCGCTCTATCGGCTAAGGCGGCACGTGGAGAACTCATCGCGATTGTGCCCGGTTCGCCAAAGCGAGCACCTCAAGAGAGAAAGCCAAAACTGACTGTCATGATATAGCGTGAGACTAGTCAACCACTCGATGACCCGCCGGAATCTTTAGGATTCCTCGGCATTAACGAAGGGCCGTTTCCCGGCCAGGCACACACACGCCCCGAATTCGGGTGAGCGTGGTGCCCCTAGGGGCTATATAGTAGCCCCACTGTCAAACTCCTATGGCTAAGTGAAAGTGATAAAGCATTATAGTCCGGTTGCCTAGTTCGCTGCGCTATCACCTCCTTAATAGGACCAAGACGTTGGATCAAGTGTGAAAATGCGCCTTCTGCGAACACCCCCGCATTATATGCGTAATGTCAAGACTGCCATCTTCGAGTTATATACACATATACATTAACGGTCGCACATGAGGTATTTTAATTCTTGAAGGCACAAGTATAAAAAGCTTTTATATTCCCTTGAAACATTGTTTTACAATAATACATGTTATTCGAACATAATATCCTTCAAGCACCGCGTCTCTATTAAACGAGCGCCCTGCAGAACTTCCTGAAAATAGTGCTCGGCAGGTACTAGGCTCCCATCCGAATCTTGGGATGCAACAGCGATGGCATTCATCTCCGCCCAATATGTTTTGACACGGGCAAGAGCCATCCGCGCACCCTCTATGCACGCTGACCTCGTCATTGCATTGATATGCGGCACCGCACCAAGGAACTGCTGCACCAAGCTAAAATAACTCTTCAGCTCGGGCCTTTCCGGCCACAGATGACTCACGACATACTTCATGGCAAGTCCGGATAACCTATTCAGCTCCGCCCATGCGGCCAAACGATCAATTAATGGAAGTGGGCGCTCTGGATTGTGTAACTGCGACCAAAAAAGCTTTTCCACTTCGTGATCCTTTTGATCTCGGAAGTGTTCGTCCGCGTCCACGGCACTCGCCGCCAATCCAGATAAGTGTCCGCCACACTCGACAGCCGGTCCAACGGAGCATATTTAGGATCCCCGAACTTCATCCGCAGCATAAAGGGCTTTCCAGCCGCGATATCTCTGGCCTGACGTAGCTCCTCCTTCATAGCTCTCATCACAGAGCGAGTATCCTTGGCCTCGATAGTGGCCTTCTCCAGGTCCTTCTATTCCGCCCGATCTTCTTTTTCAAGAAGCTTGCAGCGTCAGCAGCATTTTCAACTTCACCGCTATCTCGGCCATTTCCTTCTTGCTTGGCAGGAGCAGCATGTTCGGCTTTCAGCTCTTCAGCCGCCTTTAAGGCAGCCGCATCGCTTTTCCTGGCCTGCTCCTTGGCTCGGGCAAGTTCCGCCCGAAGGTTCTCCATGGCAGCGACACCATCTGCATCAAGCACACATGTTGTAAGATACGGGCATCAAGCTCCTCTTACCAGGTGTCTTCGGAGAAATTACATACCTTGTGCCTCGTCAAGCCGCTTGTTGACAAGCGCGATGTCGGCATCTGCCACGTCAAGTTGTCGCTTTAGCTCGGCAAATTCATCGATCCGCCAGCCACCGGACACTTCACCATCTACATAATGGCGGGCTTACATATTATACCTAGGATTATGATCCTCGGCGCGCCGTCATTTTTGACAACGCACCGAGTCTCAGGGGCTACTATCTACACATGGCGCATCTTATATATGCGGAACTATCAAAAGGTACATCAGTTCGCGTACCTCAAAACCTATCTGTAAACTCCTGACGGCCTCGTACAACCCGCTCTCCGCGGATGAAATCCTTTCAATCACCGTACCCATCAACGCACGGTGTTCTTCTGAGATAGACGCTCGCCCGTGCAGATCCTTCAGCTCCTCCGACCGTGCACCAGATGGTGCCGGACTCGTCCGATGGCCTTTTTCGAGGGCCGGACACGGAGGGCTTTGGGGGGCCATACGACTGCCCTCCGACCCTGCCGGATTTGGAGAAACCCTCCGTGAAGACACCTCAGGGTCGCCCGCCTCGCAAGGCGGTACGGAAGGGGGAGGCATTCCGCACTCCATCATCTCCGGACGAAGATCCCCTGAAGATGAGCTCTGCTGAGAAGGGCTGAGATCCGAACTACAAGGTAAAATTTCGGTTATCTTCCTCAGAAATAGAGCAGGGATGTCTCTCATTTTAAAACTCCCCTCTCTACTTACGGCTCGGTGGAGGGTTGATCCCCTTGGGGGCACAGTGCGGCCGAGGCATCTCCCGGCATCGGACCCTCTGACAAAGATTTCTTCCCCCGCTTTGAGACCATGGTCTCCGGGTCTTCAGAGGCGGTCCTCTTCTTCCCCTGGATAAAGGAATTCTCGATTCCTTCTTTCCTGACAGCCTCCTTCGGGGAGGCGGTAGCTTCCTTGTTCCCCCCTTCACCTTCTTCCAAAGGTGCAACCTCCAGAATCCTGGTTAACACGGGATCCGGCGTGGTCTCAGGGAGGGGGGCCGGACACCTGATTAGCTTTGCTTTCGCTATCCACTCTTGTTTAAGGGACAACTCTTTTAAGGGCAATTTTATGATAAATATACGGATAGCGTGTCCGGGTACAGGGCTACTTACTTGAGTATCCGGGCGATTGCAGCTCAGACCTGCGTCCTTGGTCGAGTCGGGACACATTGCTTGTGATCCAAGAACAATTTGTACATCGCCATGGGCGTCGCGCCCGTAAAATGTTGGAGGGCTCGTGGTCCCTCCGGATTAAACTCCCACAAGCGGAGGGGGCGGCGTTTGCAGGGCAGGGTGCAGCGAATTAATGTGACCTGCGTCACTATGACCAGATCAATGTCTCTTTCTAGGAGATCTCGAATGCGGCCCTGCAACAAGGGCATCTCCTTGGACGGCCCCCAGTCAAACCCTTTATTGACCCATGACACTAGCTGTGGTGGGGGACCCGAGCGAAAGGCAAGTGGAGCCACCCACTTGGTGCCCCTGGGAGCTGTGATATAAAACCACTCTCATTGCCATAAGCTGAACTCCTTTTGAAAAGAGCCCCCGGGCCATGGAGCGTCAGCATTCTTGCTTATAACAGCACCTCCGCACTCCGCGTGCTGCCCCTCGATCATCTTCGGCTCTACTTTGAAGGTCTTAAGCCACAATCCGAAATGAGGGGTAATACGGAGGAAGGCTTCGCACACGACAATGAACGATGAGATGTGGAGGATGGACTCCGGAGCCAAGTCGTGAAATTCCAGCCCATAATAAAACATGAGCCCCCTCACGAAGGGGTCCGTCGGGAAGCCTAGCCCCCGAAGGAAGTGAGACGTGAACACCATGCTCTCACCAGGCTTGGGAGTGGGAATAACCTACCCTCGAGCAGGCAGCCTATGCGATATTTCGCCGGTCAGATACCTGGCATCTCTTAGCTTTAGCACGTCTTCTTCCGTAATGGAGGAAGGCATCCACCGGCCTTGAAGGTCGGAACCGGACATCATCGAAGGTCTGAAGCGCCTGAATCTGGAGCTTTGGGTGTTGGAACTCAAGGTGAGCGGCGGATTCGATTAAGATTGATAGAAAGGAGTCGAGCCTTGGTCTCTTTATAAAGAGGTTGAATACCAAGAGCCCTTCCCGTGACCGTTTGGGACTCGCCTTCGATGGAGGAGACATACCAACGGGCACGATTGGGTTACCCACGCCCGTATTGATGAGAATCCCAGAATAAGGGAACACGATCTCTGCTTCGACAAGACGTGCCAAGGAAACCGCCTCGCTAAGTGCGCTGAGGTGGGACAGTAAAAACGATCCGAATAAGGCTTGGCCGTGGTGTGATGTCACGCTGCAAAATACGTCAGCAGGTTGGATTTGTGTAAATATTATTCTCTCTACGGTGGTATGTGGAACTTATTTTGCAGAGCCGGACACTATCCTTGTGTTCAAAATCTTCTATGAAGTATTCGGAGGAGGAACCCGCCTTGCAATGCCGAAGACAATCTGCTCGCCCGGACTCGTCGTCATTGAAGCCTGGTTCAGGGGCTCTTGAGGGAGTCCTGGATTAGGGGTGTCCGGATGGCCGGACTATGACCTTTGGCCGGACTCCTGGACTATGAAGATACAAGATTGAAGACTTCGTCCCGTGTCCGGATGGGACTTTCCTTGGCATGGAAGGCAAGCTTGGCGATATAGATATGTAGATCTCCTCCCATTGTAACCGACTCTGTGTAACCCTAGCCCTCTCCGGTGTCTATATAAACCGGAGGGTTTCATTCAGAGGATCTAACAACAATCATACCATAGGCTGGCTTCTAGGGTTTAGCCTCTCTGATCTCGTGGTAGATCTACTCTTGTACTACCCATATCATCAATATTAATCAAGCAGGAGTAGGGTTTTACCTCCATCGAGAGGGCCCGAACCTGGATAAACACATCGTGTCCCTTGTCTCCTGTTACCATCCGCCTTGACGCACAGTTCGGGACCACCTACCCGAGATCCGCCGGTTTTGACACCGACAGGGGGTCTCCGGACAGCCGGACTGTATCCTTTGGCCGGACTATTGGACTATGAAGACACAAGATTGAAGACTTTGCCCCGTGTCCGGGTGGGACTCTCCTTGGTGTGGAAGGCAAGCTTGGAAATACGGATATGTAGATCTCCTCCCTTGTAACCGACTCTGTGTAACCCTAGCCCACTCCGGTGTCTATATAAACCGGAGGGATTAGTTCGTAGGACAACGACAATCATACCATAGGCTAGCTTCTAGGGTTTAGCATCTACGATCTCGTGGTAGATCAACTCTTGTAATACTCATATCATCAAGATCAATCAAGCAGGAAGTAGGGTATTACCTCCATCAAGAGGGCCCGAACCTGGGTAAACATCGTGTCCCCTGCCTCCTGTTACCATCCGCCTTAGACACACAGTTCGGGACCCCCTACCCTAGATCCGCCGGTTTTGACACCGACACAACCCATCATCGTCCAGCAAGCCTACGAACGAATTACTCACTCACGATGGTGAGTTATATCTTGTATCTATGTTGGTATTTCCCCGAAGAGGAGAGGATGATGCAGCACAGCAACGGTAAGTATTTTCCTCAGTTATGAAACCAAGGTTATCAATCCAGTAGGAGAACCAAGCAACACTATGTAAACAGTACCTGCACACAAATAACAAATACTTGCAGCCCAACACGTAAGAAGGGTTTTCAATCCCTCATAGGTATTGAGATAGATTAAATTGTATGAGATTGGATAAACAGATCTGACAAAAACACAAAATAAAATAAATAAATAAAAGGTGCAGCAAGGTATTTTTGAGTTTTTGGAATAATAGATCTGAAAACAATATGATAGAAAATAGACTCGGGGGCCGTAGATTTCACTAGTGGCTCCTCTCGAGAAAATAGAAGACGGTGGGTTGATGTCTACTATGCAACCTTCTTCTTGTAGACTCGTTTTGGGCCTCCAAGCAAAGAGTTTTGTAGGAAAGTAGCAAATTTCCCTCAAGTGGATGACTGAAGGTTTATCAATCCGTGGGAGGCGTAGGATGAAGATGGTCTCTCTCAAACAACCCTGCAACCAAATAACAAAGAGTCTCTTGTGTCCCCAACACACCCAATACAATGGTAAGTTGTATAGGTGCACTAGTTCGGCGAAGAGATGGTGATACAAGTGCAATATGGGTAGTAGATATAGGTTTTTGTAATCTGAAAATATAAAAAAAAAAAAAGGTAACAAGTAACAAAAGTGAGTGAAAATGGTATAACAATGCTTGGAAACAAGGCCTAGGGTTCATACTTTCACTAGTGCGAGTTCTCTCAACAATGATAACATAATTAGATCATATAACAATCCCTCAATTTCCAACAAAGAGTCACTCCAAAGTCACTAATAGCGGAGAACAAACGAATAGATTATTGTAGGGTACGAAACCACCTCAAAGTTATTCTTTCGGATTGATCTATATTGGGCTATTCCTATAAGTGTCACAAATATCCCTAGAGTTCGTACTAAAATAACACCTTAAGACACACATCAACCAAAACCCTAATGTCACCTAGATACTCCAATGTCACCACAAGTATCCGCGGGTTTTATTATATGATATGCATCACACAATCTCAGATTCATCTATTCAAACCAACACAAAGAACTTCAAAGAGTACCCCAAAGTTTCTACCGGAGAGTCAAGACGAAAACGTGTGACGACCCCTATGCATAAGTTCACAAGGTCACATAACCCGCAAGTTGATCACTAAAACATACATCAAGTAGATCACGTGAGTATCCCATTGTCACCACAGATAAGCACACACAATACATACATCAACTGTTCTCAAATCCTTAAAGACTCAATCCAATAAGGTAACTTCAAAGGGAAAACTCAATCCATTACAAGAAGGTAGAGGGGGAGAAACATCATAAGATCCAACTATAATAGCATAGCTCGTGGTACATCAAGATCATGCCAAATCAAGAGCAGGAGTGTGAGCCATAGATATAGCACTATATGTGGAATGGAATGGTGGTTGTGGAGAAGACAAAAAGGGAGAAGATAGTCTCACATCAACTAGGCGTATCAACGGGCTATGCAGATGCCCATCAATAGATATCAATGTGAGTGAGTAGGGATTGACATGCAACGGATGCACTAGAGCTATAAGTATATGAAAGCTCAAAAAAAGAAACTAAATGGGTGTGCATCCAACTCGCTTGCTCACGAATACCTAGGGCATTTGAGGAAGCCCATCATTGGAATATACAAGCCAAGTTCTATAATGAAAAATTCCCACTAGTATATGAAAGTGACAAAATGAGAGACTCTCTATCATGAAGATCATGGTGCTACTTTGAAGCACAAGTGTGGAAAAAGGATATTAACATTGCCCCTTCTCTCTTTTTCTCTCATTTGTTTTCTTTTTTTCTTTTTTTTTCTTTTTTTGGGCCTTCTCTTTTTTTGGCCTTTCCTTTTTTTTCCTCACATGGGACAATGCTCTAATAATGAAGGTCACACTTTTATTTACTTTACAACTCAAGAATTACAACTCGATACTAGAACAAAATATGACTATATGAATACCTCCGGCGGTGTACCGGGATGTGCAATGACTCAAGAGTGACATGTATGAAAAATGATGAATGGTGGCTTTGCCACAAATACGATGTCAACTACATGATCATGCAAAGCAATTTGACAATGGTGATGTGTGTCATAATAAACAGAACGGTGGAAAGCTGCATGGCAATATATCTCGGAATGGCTATGGAAATGCCATAATAGGTAGGTATGGTGGCTGTTTTGAGGAAGGTATATGGTGGGTTTATGGTACCAGCGAAAGTTGCACGGCACTAGAGAGGCCAAAAATGGTGGAAGGGTGAGAGTGCGTATAATCCATGGACTCAACATTAGTCATAAAGAACTCACATACTTATTGCAAAAATCTATTTTTCATTGAAACAAAGTACTACGCGCATGCTCCTAGGGGGATATATTGGTAGGAAAAGAACATCGCTCGTCCCCGACCGCCACTCATAAGGAAGACAATCAAAAAATATCTCATGCTCCAACTTCATTACATGACGGTTCACCATACATTCATGCTACAGCACTCACAAACCTTTACACAAGTATTTCTCAAATTCACAACTGCTCACTAGCATGACTCTAATATCACCATCTTCATATCTCAAAACAATCATAAGGAATCAAACTTCTCATAGTATTCAATGCACTTTATATGAAAGTTTTTATTATATCCCTCTTGGATGCGCATCATATTGGGACTAAATTCATAACCAAAGCAAATTACCATGTTGTTTAGAGAGACTCTCAGAATAATATAAGTGAAGCATAAGAGTTCAACAACTTTTTCAAAATAAAACTACCGTCGTGCTCTAAGAAGATATAAGTGAAGTACTAGAGCAAAAGACAAACTACTCCAAAAGATATAAGTGAAGATCAATGAGTAGTCGAATAATTATGTGAAGACTCCTTCTCATAAGTAACATTGTAGATCTTAAGTACTTTATTCAAACAGCAAGCAAAACAAAATAAAATGACATTGCAAGGATAGCACATATCATGTGAAGAAGCAAAAACTTAGGCTCAACCAAAACTAACCGATAGTTGTTGAAGAAAAAAGGTGGGATGCCAACCAGGGCATCCGCAAGCTTCGATACTTGAGACTTATTGAAATATTAATTAGGGATGCCTTGGGCATCCCAAATCTTGAGCTTTTGTGTCTCCTTAATTCCTTTCATATCGCGGTTTCCCTAATTCTTAGAAACTTCATTCACACAAAACTCAACAAGAACTCGTGAGATAACTTAGTATAAATCAACGCAAAACCTTATCATTCTCTACTGTATAAAATAACTAAAATTATAATTTGACATTGCATACTAAATGCCTCTGCATATTTAATAGTCATATCCTCAAATAGAATCATTAAACAAGCAAACATATGCAAACAATGCAAACATAACAGCAATCTGCCTAAACAGAACAGTATGTAAAGAATGCAAGAGGAATCATACTTCCCTAACTCCAAAAATTCTGAAAAATTAACACACTGTAGAAAAATTGTTGTTACTCATTATGTAAAAATTTCAAGATTTTATCACATTCTAACTTTCCAGAAGAATTCAGACAATGGTAGAAAACTTTCTGTTTTCAAAACTGCAACATATAGACTTGGAAAATAAGCATGGTAAAGGCTATACTTGACCTTTTTATTGAACCAAAAGATGCAAAACACTACTCTAAATAACAGAAAGCAAATCCTGATAAAATAAAATTACACTCCAAGCAAAACACATATCATGTGGTGAATAAAAATATAGCTCCAAGTAAGGTTACCGATGAACAAAGACGAAAGAGGGGATGCCATCCGGGGCATCCCCAAGCTTAGGCTCTTGGTTGTCCTTGAATATTACCTTGGGGTGCCTTAGGAATCCCCAAGCTTAGGCTCTTTCCACTCCTTATTCCATAGTCCATCAAAACCTTACCCAAAATTTGAAAACTTCACAACACAAAAATCAATAGGAAACGTGTAAGCTCCGTTAGTATAATTAAACAAATCATTACTTTGGTACTGCCAAGACAAGATTCACAATTTTTCTCACATGATGCATACTGTGCCCTGTCATTTCTACAATTTATATTAAGCAATATAAGCCATAGAAACTAGAAAACAAGCAAAGTATGCATCGAAAGCAGAATCTGTAAAAAACAGAACAGTTTGTAAAGATCTGAACTGAAATCATACTTCTGTAACTCCAAAAATTCTAAAAAAAATAGGAAAAGGTAGAAAATTTGTATATAAATATACTTTAAATACTTCAGAAATTTTTGACGCTCCAGTGATTTTTAATAATTCTGTGGCTGGGCATGATGATCATCCACACTATCCCAAAGCCTTTACTTGGCATTTTATTGAAACAAAAGCTATAAAACATGATTACTACAGTATCTTAATCATGTGAACATGAAAAAACAGTAGGGGGTAAATATTGGGTTGTCTCCCAACAAGCGCTTTTCTTTAATGCCTTTTTAGCTAGGCATGATGATTTTAATGATGTTCATATAAAAGATAAGAATTGAAACATAATGGGAGCATCATGAAGAATATGACTAGCACATTTAAGTCTAACCCACTTCCTATGCATAGGGGTTTTGTGAGCAAACAATTTATGGGAACAAGAATCAACTAGCATAGGAAGTTAAAGCAAGCAAAACTTCAAAAATTTCAACATAAAGAGAGGAAACGTGATATTATTGAAATATGTAAGAGCACATGTTCCTCTCTCATAATAATTTTCAGTGGCATCATGAATGAATTCAACAATATAGCTATCACATGAAACATTCTTTTCATGATGCACAAGCATAGGAATTTTACTACTCACCACATAAGCAAATTTATTCTTATCAATAGTAGTGGAAGCAAACTCAACAAAATAACCATCATGTGAGGCATAATCCAATTGAAAATTAAAATCATGGTGACAATTTTCATAGTTATCATTATTCTTTATAGCATACATGTCATCACAATAATCATCATAGAGCAACTTGGTTCTCATAATCAATTAGAACCTCTACCGAAATAGTGGATTCATCACAAAATAAAGTCATGACCTCTCCAAATACACTTTCATCAATATAATCATCATAAATAGGAGGCATGCTATCATCATAATAAATTTGCTCATAAAAACTTGGGGGACTAAAAAATATCATCTTCATCAAATATAGCATCCCCAAGCTTGTAGCTTTGCATATCATTAGCATTATGGATATTCAAAGAATTCATACTAACAACATTGCAATCATGCTCATCATTCAAAGATTTAGTGCCAAACATTTGAATGCACTCTTCTTCTAACACTTTGGCACAATTATCGGAATCCTTATTTTCACGAAAGACATTATAAAGATGAAGCATATGCGGTAACCTCAATTCCATTTTCGGTAGTTTTATTTTATAGACTAAACATGTGATAAAACAAGAAACTAAAATATTCAATTGCAAGATCTAAAGATATACCTTCGAGCACTAACCTCCCCGGCAATGGCAGCAGAAAAGAGCATAGTTGACGGGGTGTGAGTGCTGCTTACCTAGCCTTCCCGACAACGGCGCCAGAAAAGATCTTGATGTCTACTACGCAACCTTCTTCTTGTAGACTCGTGTTGGGCCTCCAAGCGCAGAGTTTTGTATGACAATAGAAAGTTTCCCTCAAGTGGATGACCTAAGGTTTATCAATCCGTGGGAGGCGTAGGATGAAGATGGTCTCTCTCAAACAACCCTGCAACCAAATAACAAAGAGTCTCTTGTGTCCCCAACACACCCAATACAATGGTAAATTGTATAGGTGCACTAGTTCGGCGAAGAGATGGTGATACAAGTGCAATATTGATAGTAGATATAGGTTTTTGTAATCTGAAAATATAAAAATAGAAAGGTAACAAGTAACAAAAGTGAGCGAAAATGGTATTGCAACGCTTGGAAACAAGGCCTATGGTTCATACTTTCACTAGTGCAAGTTCTCCCAACAATGATAACATAATTAGATCATATAACAATCCATCAACGTGCAACTAGGAGTCACTCCAAAGTCACTAATAGCGGAGAACAAACGAAGAGATTATTGTAGGGTACGAAACCACCTCAAAGTTATTCTTTCTGATCGATCTATATTGGGCTATTCCTATAAGTGTCACTCCCTAGAGTTCGTACTACAATAACACCTTAAGATACACATCAACCAATACCCTAATGTCACCTAGATACTCCAATGTCACCACAAGTGTCCGCGGGTCTGATTATACGATATGCATCAGAAAATCTCATATTCATCTATTCAAACCAACACAAAGAACTTCAAAGAGTACCCCAAAGTTTCTACCGGAGAGTCAAGACGAAAACGTGTGCCAACCCCTATGCATAAGTTCACAAGGTCACAGAACCCGCAAGTTGATCACCAAAACAAACATTAAGTAGATCACATGAATATCCCATTGTCACCACAGATAAGCACATGCAAGACATACATCAAGTGTTCTCAAATCCTTAAAGACTCAATCCGATAAGATAACCTCAAAGAGAAAACTCAATCCATTACAAGAATGTAGAGGGGGAGAAACATCATAAGATCCAACTATAATAGCAAAGCTCGTGGTACATCAGGATTGTGCCAAATCAAGAACACGAGAGAGAGAGAGAGAGAGAGAGAGAGAGAGAGAGAGAGAGATCAAACACATAGTTATTGCTACATACCCTCAGCCCAGAGGGTGAACTACTCCCTCCTCGTCATGGAGAGCGTTGGGATGATGAAGATGACCATCGGTGATGATTTCCCCCTCAGGTAGGGTGCCGAAATAGGTTCTCGATTGGTTTTTAGTGGCTACAGAGGCTTGCGGCGGCGGAACTCCTGATCTAGGTTTATTTCTGGGGGTTTCTATATTTATAGGGATTTTTGGCATCGAGAACAAGTCAGGGGGGTCCACGAGTTAACAACAAGGACGGAGGACGCGCCCGGTGGGGTAGGGCGTGCCCTCCAACCTTGTGGTTTGATCGGGACTCTTCTAGCCCAACTCTTTTGCTTCGGGGGCTTCTTCTGTTCCATAAAAATCACCATAAATTTTTAGCTCGTTTGGACTCCGTTTGATATACCTTTTCTGTAAAACTCAAAAACAAGGAAAAAACAGAAACTGGCACTGGGCTCTAGGTTAATAGGTTAGTCCCAAAAATCATATAAAATAGCATATAAATGCATATAAAACATCCAAAACAGATAATATAATAGCATTGAACAATAAAAAATTATAGGTATGTTGGAGACATATCATGGGTAAACAAATTACTGTTGGGCAATGTCGGTGCAACAAACCTTGGGTCTGTTGCCCACACTGTGCACAGGCATGGGAACAAGATTGAGGCACCAACCCAAGTCAGAGTACGAGAGACCAAGAACTACGAAGGACCAACAAGCAGATCAAGAGGACCGAAATCGAGCCGGAAAAACAAGATACCATTAGGAGAAGGGCATCCCTTGTCGGGCAGGCGAGCCCGGCAGGGTCGAGGCCACCCCAGAAGGAGACACCCAAGACGTCCCGGCAAGGCTTGTCAGGACTCACGAGGGCAAAACCACCTCACCAACTACTCCGCCACGAGCTACGTCGTCAATCCATGCGGTGTCAAGCCGCAGAGTGACTAAGTGGCAGCCATTCGCCACATGGCGGCTTTCCTCTATAGAAGATTCCTGCAGACGACACCTGTCCTGTGACGTGTCAAGGGAGCAGGTGTGAAGCTAGCAAGATAGCCCGACAAGGCCTGCCGAGCAACCAACAACGTGACGTTAAGCGGTGCATTTAATGTACCCTGTCAGCCTGTAGAGTTAGGTATGATAGCACAGTTTGCTATCTTATCAGTGCATAATGACTTCTTTGCCATTGTGGTAACCCCTTAATCTACAAAAGGAGGCCCATGGCAACCGTAGAAAGGGTTAGAAGGTTGGACAACTCACATCCATACGCACGTAGCCACTGTCGCCCCCTGCCGGGCAAGTGTACTATGCTCCACCAACATTCTTCCACCATCAATCCACATAAGCATGAGTAGGGTTTTATGCCTCACGGCGCCCCGAACCTGGGTAAAATTGTCTGCGTGATCTCTGACGTGCTGTCCCACACTCCTCTGCTCTTTGTGCAACATGACGTCCCCCTGCCGAACTAGCAAGGGGCCGTCTGGTCCCATAGGTGGCCATGGTTTCCCACGACATCTTTGGCGCTCCGGGTAGGGGGATCGCTTGCACGAACCTGAAGGTGTGTGTAGCGCGTCATCTTCATCACTGTCTTCACCTTCGACAACGCCATCGACCATGGCACCCAAGAAGAAAGCCGGTGCTTCGGCTCATCCGTCCACCTCGAAGGCTCCGCCGCCCATGGCCTCTAATGTTGCGGGGGATGCGGAGGCACGCGAGGACATGGATGCCGCTGGGGATGTGGTCGGAGCAGGCGGCGCTGTCACCACTTCCCTCGCGGCCGGCACAGGAGCAGGAGGCATCGGAGGAGAACAACATCAGCAGCACCCCGATGGCCACGCTCCACAAGGTACGGGTGAAGGGGTTACTCCATCTGCGCCCCTTCCTCCCACCGACGGGCACTGATACGTCTCCAACGTATCTATAATTTTTGATTGCTCCATGCTATATTATCTTCTGTTTTGGACATTATTGGGCTTTATTATACACTTTTATATTATTTTTGGGACTAACCTATTAACCGGAGGCCCAGCCCAGAATTGTTGTTTTTTGCCTATTTCAGAGTTTCGCAGAAAAGAATATCAAACGGAGTCCAAACGTAATGAAACCTTCGGTAACGTGATTTTCGGAACGAACATGATCCAGAGGACTTGGACCCTACGTCAAGAAAGCTACCAGGAAGCCACGAGGTAGGGGGCGCGCCTACCCCCCTGGGCGCGCCCTTCACCCTCGCGGGCCCCACGTTGCTCCACCGACGTACTCCTTCCTCCTATATATACCTACGTACCCCCAAACTATCAGATACGGAGCCAAAAACCTAATTCCACCGCCGCAACCTTCTTACCCGTGAGATCCCATCTTGGGGCCTGTTCCGGAGCTCCGCCGGAGGGGGCATCGATCACGGAGGGCTTCTACGTCAACACCATAGCCTCTCCGATGATGTGTGAGTAGTTTACCTCAGACCTTCGGGTCCATAGTTATTAGCTAGATGGCTTCCTCTCTCTTTTGGATCTCAATACAATGTTCTCCCCTCTCTTGTGGAGATCTATTCGATGTAATCTTCTTTTGCGGTGTGTTTGTTGAGACCGATGAATTGTGGGTTTATGATCAAGTTTATCTATGAACAATATTTGAATCTTCTGAATTCTTTTATGTATGATTGGTTATCTTTGCAGGTCTCTTCGAATTATCAGTTTGGTTTGGCCTACTAGATTGATCTTTCTTGCAATGGGAGAAGTGCTTAGCTTTGGGTTCAATCTTGCGGTGTCCTTTCGGTGACAGTAGGGGCAGCAAGGCACGTATTGTATTGTTGCCATCGAGGATAACAAGATGGGATTTATATCATATTGCATGAGTTTATCCCTCTACATCATGTCATCTTGGTTAAAGCGTTACTCTGTTCTTATGAACTTAATACTCTAGATGCATGCTGGATAGCGGTCGATGTGTGGAGTAATAGTAGTAGATGCAGCTGGAGTCGGTCTACTTGTCTCGAACGTGATGCCTATATACATGATCATACCTAGATATTCTCATAACTATGCTCAATTCTGTCAATTGCTCAATAGTAATTTGTTCACCCTCCGTAAAATACTTATGCTTTTGAGAGAAGCCACTAGTGAAACCTATGCCCCCCGGGTCTATTTTCCATCATATTAATCTTCCAACACTTAGCTATTTCCGTTGCCTTTTATTTCGTTTTGCATCTTTATCATAAAAAAACCAAAAAATATTATCCTATCATATCTCACTCTCGTAAGTGACCGTGTAGGGATTGACAACCCCTTATCGCGTTGGTTGTGAGGATTTATTTGTTTGTGTAGGTGCGAGGGACTCGTGCGTGGCCTCCTACTGGATTGATACCTTGGTTCTCAAAAACTGAGGGAAATACTTACGCTACTTTGCTGCATCACCCTTTCCTCTTCAAGGGAAAACCAACGCAGTGCTCAAGAGATAGCAAGAAGGATTTATGGCGCCGTTGCCAGGGAGGCTTACGCGAAGTCAAGTCAAGATTTGGACTCCCGACAACGAGCCATTTTTGGCGCCGTTGCCGGGGAGGTCTACGCAAAAGTCAACATACCTAGTACCCATCACAAACCCTTATCTCCCGCATTACATTATTTGCCATTTGCCTCTCGTTTTCCTCTCCCCACTTCACCCTTGCCATTTTATTCGCCCTCTCTTTTCTGTTCGCCTCTTTTTCGCTTGCTTCTTGTTTGCTCGTGTGTTGGATTGCTTGTTTGTCATGATGGCTCAAGATAATACCAAATTATTTGACTTTACCAATACCAACAATAATGATTTCCTTAGCACTCCGATTGCTCCTCTTACCGATACCGAATCTTGTGAAATCAATGTTGCTTTGTTGAATCTTCTCATGAAAGATCAATTCGCCGGCCTTCCTAGTGAAGATGCCGCTACTCATCTAAATAGCTTCGTTGATTTGTGTGACATGCAAAAGAAGAAAGATGTTGAAAATGATATTGTTAAATTGAATCTATTTCGTTTTTCGCTTAGAGATCGTGCTAAAGCTTGGTTTTCGTCTTTGCCTAAAAATAGTATTGATTCTTGGAATAAGTGCAAAGATGCTTTTATCTCTAAGTATTTACCTCCCGCTAAGATTATCTCTCTTAGAAATGATATTATGAATTTTAAGCAACTTGATCATGAACATGTTGCACAAGCTTGGGAGAGGATGAAATTAATGATACGTAATTGCCCCAGGCATGGTTTGAATTTGTGGATGATTATACAAAAAATTTATGCCGGATTTAATTTTGCTTCTAGAAATCTTTTAGATTCGGCCGCGGGAGGCACTTTTATGGAAATCACTTTAGGAGAAGCTACTAAACTCCTAGATAATATTATGGTTAATTATTCTCAATGGCACACAGAAAGATCTACTAATAAAGAAGTGCATGCCATAGAAGAAATTAATGTTTTGAGTGGAAAGATGGATGAACTTCTGAAATTATTTGCTACTAAGAGTGTTTCTTCTGATGCTAATGATATGCCTTTGTCTACTTTGATCGAGAATAATAATGAATCTATGGATGTGAATTTTGTTGGTAGGAATAATTTTGGTAACAACGCGTATAGAGGAAACTTTAATCCTAGGCCTTATCCTAGTAATTCCTCTAATAATTATGGTAATTCCTACAACAATTCTTATGGAAATTTCAATAAGGTGCCCTCTGAATTTGAGACTAGTGTTAAGGAATTTATGAATTCGCAAAAGAATTTCAATGTTTTGCTTGAAGAGAAATTGCTTAAAGTTGATGAATTGGCTAGGAACGTTGATAGAATTTCTCTTGATGTTGATTCTTTAAAACTTAGATCTATTCCTCCTAAGCATGATATCAATGAGTCTCTCAAAGCCATGAGAATTTCCATTGATGAGTGCAAAGAAAGAATCGCTAGGATGCGTGCTAAGAAAGATTGCTTTATAAGAGCGTGTTCCTCTAGTTCCTATGAAAATAAAGATGAAGATCTAAAAGTTATTGATGTGTCCCCTATTAAATCATTGTTTTGCAATATGAATCCTGATAATGATGGGACTGAATATGATCCACCTTTACCTAGAAGGCGTTCCAAAAAATTGGAGTTTTTAGATCTTGATGCTAAAATTGATAAAAGTGGGATTGAAGAGATCAAAACAGTAGATATTAATGAACCCACAATTTTGGATTTCAAGGAATTTAATTATGATAATTTCTCTTTGATATATTGTATTTCCTTGTTGCAATATGTGCTAAATTCTCCTCATGCTTATAGTCAAAATAAAGCCTTTACCAAACATGTCGTTGATGTTTTGATGCAATCTTATGAAGAAAAACTTAAGTTGGAAGTTTCTATCCCTAGAAAAATTTATGATGAGTGGGAACCTACTATTAAAATTAAGATTAAAGATCATGAATGCTATGCTTTGTGTTATTTGGGTGCTAGTGTTTCCACGATTCCAAAAACTTTGTGTGATTTGCTAGGTTTCTGTGATTTTGATGATTGCTCTTTAAACTTGCACCTTGCGGACTCCACTATTAAGAAACCTATGGGAAGAATTAATGATGCTCTTATTGTTGCAAATAGGAACTATGTGCCCGTAGATTTTGTCGTTCTTGACATAGATTGCAATCCTTCATGTCCTATTATTCTTGGTAGACCTTTCCTTAGAACGATTGGTGCAATTATTGATATGAAGGAAGGGAATATTAGATTCCAATTTCCATTAAATAAAGGCATGAAACACTTCCCTAGGAATAAAATAAAATTACCATATGAATCTATTATGAGAGCCACTTATGGATTGCCTACCAAAGATGGAAATACCTAGATCTATCCTTTCTTGTATGCCTAGCTAGGGGCGTTAAATGATATCGCTTGTTGGGAGGCAACCCAATTTTATTTTTACTTTTTTTGCTTTTTTGCTTCTGTTTAGGAATAAATATTTATTCTAGCCTCTGGTTAGATGGGTTTTTATGTTTTAATTAGTGTTTGTGCCAAGTTAAACCTATAGGATCTTCTTGGATGATAGTTATTTGATCTTGCAGAAAATTCTAGAAACTTTCTGTTCACGAAAATAATTGTTAAAAATCACCAGAACGTGATAAAATATTGATTCCAATTTCTTATGATCAATAAACAAATTTTATAGGTCGTCCTATGTTGGCTGATTTTTTGGAGTTCCAGAAGTTTGCTTTAGTTATAGATTACTACAGACTGTTCTATTTTTGACAGATTCTGTTTTTCGTGTGTTGTTTGCTTATTTTGATGAATCTATGGATAGTAAAATAGTTTATAAACCATAGAGAAGTTGGAATACAGTAGGTTTAACACAAATATAAATAAATAATTAGTTCATTACAGTACCTTGAAGTGGTCTTTTGTTTTCTTTCGCTAACGGAGCTCACGAGATTTTCTGCTGAGTTTTGTGTTGTGAAGTTTTCAAGTTTTGGGTGAAAGATTTGATGGATTATGGAATAAGGAGTGGCAAGAGCCTAAGATTGGGGATGCCCATGGCGCCCCCAAGATAATATAAGGACACCAAAAATCCAAAGCTTTGGGATGCCCCGGAAGGCATCCCATCTTTCGTCTACTTCCATCGGTAACTTTACTTGGAGCTATATTTTTATTCACCACATGATATGTGTTTTGCTTGGAGCGTCTTGTATGATTTGAGTCTTTACTTTTTAGTTTACCAAAATCATCTTTTCTGTACACACCTTTTGAGAGAGACACACATGATTCGGAAATTATTAGAATACTCTATGTGCTTCACTTATATCTTTTGAGTTATATAGTTTTTGCTCTAGTACTTCACTTATATCTTTTAGAGCACGGTGGTGGATTTTTTTATAGAAACCATTATTCTCTCATTCTTCACTTAGATTATTTTGAGAGTCTTAAATAGCATGGTAATTTTCTTAAATAATCCTAATATGCTAGGTATTCAAGATTAGTAAAAACTTTCTTATGAGTGTTTTGAATACTAAGAGAAGTTTGATGCTTGATGATTGTTTTGAGACATGGAGGTAGTGATATTAAAGTTGTGCTAGTTGAGTAGTTGTGAATTTGATAAATACTTGTGTTGAAGTTTGCAAGTCCCGTAGCATGCACGTATGGTAAATGTTATGTAACAAATTTGAAACATGAGGTGTTCTTTGATTGTCCTCCTTATGAGTGGCGGTCGGGGAAAGCGGTGGTCTTTTCCTACCAATCCATCCCCCTAGGAGCATCTTGGCGTAGTGCTTGGTTTTTGATGACTTGTAGATTTTTGCAATAAGTATGTGAGTTCTTTATGACTAATGTTGAGTCCATGGATTATACGCACTCTCACCTTTCCATCATTGCTAGGCTCTTGCACTGCGTGCATTGCCCTTTATCAATTGAGAGTTGGTGCAAACTTCGCCGGTGCATCCAAACCCCGTGATATGATATGCTCTTTCACACATAAACCTCCTTATATCTTCCTCAAAACAGCCACTATACCTACCTATTATGGCATTTCCATAGCCATTCCGAGATATATTTCCATGCAACTTTCCACCGTTCCATTTATCATGACACGTTCATCATTGTCATATTGCTTTGCATGATTATGTAGTTGACATAGTATTTGTCGCAAAGCCACCGTTCATAATTCTTTCATACATGTTACTCTTGGTTCATTGCATATCCCGGTACACCGCCGGAGGCATTTATATAGAGTCATACTCTGTTCTAGTATCGAGTTGTAATAATTGAGTTGTAAATAAATAGAAGTGTGATGATCATCATTTTCTAGAGCATTGTCCCAAGTGAGGAATAAAAAAGAGAGAGAAAGGCCATAAAACAAGGAGAAGGCCCAAAAAAATGAGAGAAAGATAGAGAAGGGACAATGTTACTATCCTTTTACCACACTTGTGCTTCAAAGTAGCACCATAATCTTCATGATAGAGAGTCTCTTGTTTTGTCACTTTCATATACTAGTGGGAATTTTTCATTATAGAACTTGGCTTGTATATTCCAACAATGGGCCTCCTCAAGTGCCCTAGGTCTTCGTGAGCAAGCAAGTTGGATGCACACCCACTTAGTTTCTTTTGTTGAGCTTTCATATATTTATAGCTCTAGTGCATCCGTTGCATGGCTATCCCTACTCCTTGCATTAACATCAATCGATGGGCATCTCCATAGCTCATTGATTAGCCTAGTTGATGTGAGACTTTCTCCTTTTTGTCTTCTCCACATAACCCCCATCATCATATTCTATTCCACCCATAGTGCTATATCCATGGCTCACGCTCATGTATTGCATGAAGGTTGAAAAAGTTTGAGATTACTAAAGTATGAAACAATTGCTTGGCTTGTCATCGGGGTTGTGCATGATGAGAGCATTCTTGTATGATGAAAATGGAGCATGACTAAACTATATGATTTTGTAGGGATGAACTTTCTTTGGCCATGTTATTTTGAGAGGACATAATTGCTTAGTTAGTATGCTTGAAGCATTATTATTTCTATGTCAATATTGAACTTTTATCTTGAATCTTTCGGATCTAAATATTCATACCACAATTAAGAAGAATTACATTGAAATTATGCCAAGTAGCATTCCACATCAAAAATTCTGTTTTTATCATTTACCTACTCGAGGACGAGCAGGAATTAAGCTTGGGGATGCTTGATACATCTCCAACATATCTATAATTTTTGATTGATCCATGCTATATTATCTTCTGTTTTGGACATTATTGGGCTTTATTATACACTTTTATATTATTTTTGGGACTAGCCTATTAACCGGAGGCCCAACCCAGAATTGCTATTTTTTGCCTATTTCAGAGTTTCATAGAAAAAGAATATCAAATGGAGTCCAAACGGAATGAAACCTTCGGGAACGTGATTTTCGGAACGAACATGATCCAGAGGACTTGGACCCTACGTCAAGAAAGCTACCAGGAAGCCAAGAGGTAGGGGGGCGTGCCCACCACCCTCATGGGCCCCATGTTGCTACACCGACGTACTCCTTCCTCCTATATATACCTACGTACCCCCAAACTACCAGATACGGAGCCAAAAACCTAATTCCACCGCCGCAACCTTCTGTACCCGTGAGATCCCATCTTGGGGCCTGTTCCGAAGCCCCGCCGGAGGGGGCATCGATCACGGAGGGCTTCTACATCAACACTATAGCCTCTCCGATGATGTGTGAGTAGTTTACCTCAGACCTTCGGGTCCATAGTTATTAGCTAGATGGCTTCCTCTCTCTTTTGGATCTCAATACAATGTTCTGCCCCTCTCTTGTGGAGATCTATTCGATGTAATCTTCTTTTGCGCGTGTTTGTTGAGACCGATGAATTGTGGGTTTATGATCAAGTTTATCTATGAACAATATTTGAATCTTCTGAATTCTTTTATGTATGATTGGTTATCTTTGCAAGTCTCTTGAATTATCAGTTTGGTTTGGCCTACTAGATTGATCTTTCTTGCAATGGGAGAAGTGCTTAGCTTTGGGTTCAATCTTATGGTGTCCTTTCCCGGTGATGAGGGGCAGCAAGGCACGTATTGTATTATTGCCATCGAGGATAACAAGATGGGGTTTATATCATATTGCATGAGTTTATCCCTCTACATCATGTCATCTTGCTTAAAGCGTTACTCTGTTCTATGAACTTAATACTCTAGATGCATCTTTGGATAGCGGTCGATGTGTGGAGTAATAGTAGTAGATGCAGGCAGGAGTCGGTCTACTTGTCTCGGACGTGATGCCTATATACATGATCATACCTAGATTTTCTCATAACTATGCTTAATTCTGCCAATTGCTCTCCGTAAAATACTTATGCTCTTGAGAGAAGCCACTAGTGAAACCTATGCCCCCCGGGTCTATTTCCATCATATTAATCTTCCAACACTTAGCTATTTCCGTTGCCTTTTATTTTGTTTTGCATCTTTATCATAAAAATACCAAAAAATATTATCCTATCATATCTATCAGATCTCACTCTCGTAAGTGACCGTGTAGGGATTGACAACCCCTTATCGCATTGGTTGCGAGGATTTATTTGTTTGTGTAGGTGCGAGGGACTCGTGCGTGGCCTCCTACTGGATTGATACCTTGGTTCTCAAAAACTGAGGGAAATACTTACGCTACTTTGCTGCATCCCCCTTTCCTCTTCAAGGGAAAACCAACACAGTGCTCAAGACGTAGCAGGCACAACCGCAGCAACGGTGCTCGGACCGGAGTGAATCGTTGCCCTCCGGCCGCCCCCACCACGGGAGTGACCGCAGCGTGTGCGCCTTCCCCGGGACGGGTTGACCAATTCGTTGCGCCCGACGGAGCCGCTGGCCCTCGGGCGCCTTCGTCGCCCCACCCTGCCATCCAGGTGGCCACTCCGCAACAGCAGGGGCACGGTGCTACCGCCGCTGGCAGCATCAGGAGCCGAGTGACGGTGCGATCTACTTCATCATCACCTATGCCAAGTACAGCCACAGAGGCCATGGCGCGGGCTCGGCTGTTGTCGAAGGTTCCGCCAGCAGCCGAGCATATGGACGAATGGCGTGCCACCATCCAAAGTCAGCTCGGTTTTGCCGAGGCTGGGGGCCCGCAGCGAGCTGGCCCGCCACGGCCTCCCCAAGCGACGACGACAGCTCGTGTTGCTGGCCGTATGGAAGGGGCCACCCCCATGGTGTAGTCCCCACCACGGCTGCCAGCGCGAGCACAGCAGAATCAAGACCCTGACGATGTCTTGATGGCCTCTTCTGACCCTCGAGCATGTCCAGGCCGACGGCGAGCCCCGGAGGATAGGCGGGTGGGAGACGCGCGCATCACCATCGAGCGGCACCGCAACGACCACTGCCGGACCGATGGGCACGATGGTCCCGACATCGATGAGCCTGCGCTCGGTGTTGGCGTGTGCCTACCTTTCGAGGTTGGGTGCCCTGCCTTCACTCATGAGCTGCGGCAAATATGTTGGTCGTCCGTTCGCACGTTCAGGCCAGAAATACCCAAGAAGTACGATGGGAGGCTGAACCCGACAGAGTTTCTGAGCATCTACACCATCTTTGTTCAGGCTGCCGGGGGAAGATATGAGAAGGAGTTTGCCAACTAGTTCCCTTTGGCCCTCAAGTCCAATGTGAGGTATTGGCTGATGCACCTGCCGGAGAACTCAATTTCATCATGGGCCGACCTGTGCCACGAGTTCATTGGCGCCTTCACCGGCGGCCATCAAGAGACAGGTCGACCCAGCAATTTGCAGCTTCTCCAACAGAAGGAAGAAGAGACTCTCCATAAGTATTTACAGAGATTCATCAAAGTCCATAGGAACAACCCAAATATCCATCCGCCAGCTGTGATAGCTGCCTTCCAGTCCAATGTGCGCAACCACTGGATTCGTTCCAAGATGAACGTGCGGTTGCCCAAGACTGTGAAGGAGCTATACACCTTGGTAGATAAGTGTGCTCGGATGGAGGAGGGAAGGAAGTTGCCCATAGAGGAAGATTGCACCAATGTCGATTCAGACAACGATGATGAATCAACCACTCGGAAGTAGAGCAAGAAGCGTAATAAGAAGCGGAAGGATAAGGCAGTAATGACTGTTGAAGGATCGGGTACACTTAGTACCGGCAAGAAGGCCAAAGCTGAGGTCCCCGGCAGGGAAGCTGCCGTGTGGGCTGACTGCCGGGAGGCCACGGCTGCTGAAAAGGTCGGGAAAGGTGATGGGCCGTATTGCAAGATTCATCAGACCAAAGGCCACGACCTTCAAGAGTGCTATCAGGTTGAGCAGCTTGTTAAGAGACACAGAGAAGAGTATGAGAAAGGTTAGAATGCTGCTAGCGGTAAGGGCCGAGGCGGTGAAGTAAATTGCCCTGGCAAACCCTTCCGAAACCAAGGAAAGCCCGCTAGAGGTCGAGAGAAGGAAGCCTGTGATGATGAGAGTGATGGAGGGGGTGAAGAGGAAACCAAAGAGCAGTAGTTTCAAAAGGCCATCGACGCCATGTGTATTGACGGGGGTGCATCTTTGCACGCCTCTCACCGTCAGCTCAAGCGATGGGCACGGGAAGTCAATGTCGTGGAACCAGTGCTAGAGGTCCGGAAGCCGCTCAAATGGTCACACACGCCCATCATCTTTGACGAAGAGGATCATCCTAACCGTACTACTATGGTAGGATGTTTGCCATTGTTGGTCTCTCCAACAATTCGCAACCTCAAGGTCACAAAGATGTCGGTGGACGGCGGGGCCGGGTTGAATCTGATTTCCCCAACTGTTATCAGCAAACTTCAGATTGGAGAAGAAGAGTTAAAGGTTACTGGCACGTTTCAAGGAGTTAATCCCGGCAGGAGTCATCCTAAGAGAAAGATCATGTTGCCGGTAACTTTTGGGGGAGAGCTGAACTACCGGATTGAGAAGATTGTGTTTGATGTGCTTGACCTCCCCTGCCGTATAATGGGTTCCTTGGATGCCCAACCCTGGCTAAATTCATGGCAGCCTCCCACTATACCTACAACACCTTGAAGATGCCTGGGCTTATGGGAGTCATTACCATCCCATCAGATGAGAAGGATGCAATCATTTGTGTGGACAAGATGTACCGGGATGCAGTCGTGACAGAGACCGCGGCGGTAGTAGATCCCGCCAAGGAGGATAGAGGAAAGAAGATGGGTAGCAAGAACTCCAACAAAGATCCGGGAAGCATGCCCCCACCGAGTGCACGACACCCGTTGATGACTTGCTGGAGTGTTCCAACAACAAGAGATCCACGGTCGCTGCACCCCAAGTGAAGAAGGTCCCGGCAGGGCTGGCTGGCGTTGATGGTACTTTCACTATCAGCGCCACCCTTGACGACAAATAGGAAAGCGTGCTCGTTGCCTTCCTGCGGGTTAATATCGATGTGTTTTCCTGGCAACCATCTGATATCCCCGGTGTTCCTAGGGAGGTAATCGAGCACCACCTTGCTATTTGCTCACACGCCCGACTTGTCAAGCCGAAAGTCCGGAAGCAGGCCTTGGGGAGGTAGCAGTTCATTTCATAAGAGATCAAGAAACTTGAAGCAGCTGGTTTGGTCAGAGGAGTGCTGCATCCCACATGGTTGGCAAATCCAGTGGTAGTCCGGAAGGCTAACAGGAAGTGGAGGCTTTGCATAGATTTCACAGATCTCAACAAAGCTTGGCCGAAGGACCCATTCCCCTTGCCGTGTATCGATCAGATTGTGGATTCCACCTCAGGTTGTGATTTCCTCTCCTTTTTTGGATGCATATTCCGGGTATCACCAAATCTTCATGTCCAAGGAAGACGAGGATAAGACATTGTTCATTACTCCATGCGGTATGTACTATTTTATCCACATGCCATTCGAATTAAAGAGTGCCGGGTCCACTTTTGCAAGGGCAGTCCAGATTGGTTTTGAGCCACAGCTGCACAGAAACATTGAAGCTTATATGGATGATATTGTGGTCAAGACCAAGGATAGGGCCACCCTAATTCAGGATTTGGAGGAGACATTTGCTAACCTGCACAAGATCAAATTGAAGCTCAACCCGGAGAAGTGTGTGTTTGGCGTTCCCTCCGGCAAGCTGCTTGGTTTCTTTGTGTCCCATCAGGGGATCGAAGCCAACCCCGACAAGATTAAAGCTATCAAGCAGATCCAAGCACCAAGGACAGTCAAGGATGTGAGGCGTCTGATAGGGTGCGTTGCCGCGCTAAGCAGATTCATTTCCAAGTCTGCCGAGCGCGCCCTGCCATTCTTCAAAATCTTGAAGAAGGCAGGGCCCATGAAGTGGACTCCAGAAGCAGATGCAGCTTTGCAAGAGTTGAAGACCTACTTGGCCTATGTGCCTACCTTGGTTGCTCCCAAACCACAAGAGTCGTTGTTGCTGTACTTAGCGGCAACCAACCAAGTGGTTAGTGCAGCCTTGGTGGCACAGCGAGAAGTGAATGAGGCAGAGAATGAGCAAGGACTGGCAGAGCCAGAGAAGGATCAAGGCAGTAGTGAGCACGACAGGGAGAGCAACCCCAAGGACACGGCAAGGAAGAAAGTGGTGCAGCGCCTAGTGTACTTTGTCAGCTCCTTGTTACAGGGGGTAGATCGAGGTACTCTGGCATGCAAAAGTTGATGTTTGGTCTCATCATGGCCTCAAGGAAACTGCGCCACTACTTCCATGGCCATGAGGTCACAGTTGTCACTCGTTTCACGTTGCAAAGGATACTCCGAAACCCTGAGGCTACCGGCAGGATAGTGGAGTGGGCTTTGGAATTATCCTGTTTTAGTTGAAGTTTGAGAGCACATCAACGATTCATAGCAAGGCATTGGCAGAGTTTATTGCAGAATGGACGCCAACCCCTAATGAGGAAGTGCAAGAGACACTTATCCCCGGCAAGGAATCACCCCAAGAATGGATCATGTATTTCGATGGTGCCTTTTCCCTTCAAGGTGCAGGAGCTGGCATGCTTCTTGTCGCCCCCTCCGGGGACCACTTGAAGTACGTCGTCCAGATGCATTTTGCCCGGGAAGAGGCAACCAATAATACAGCAGAGTATGAAGTGCTCCTTGCCAGGCTCAGGGTTGCCGCATAATTGGGAATTAAGAAGCTGATCATTCGAGGAGATTCACAGCTTGTGGTGAGATGAGTCAACAAGGATTATCAAAGCCCATCACCGTCTTAGCGTCTTTCAAGTTCTTCATAGTGTCCAGCAGATATAAATCCCAAGTGACTCAAAGAATAGAGCTATGCTCCCCGGCAACGGTGCCAGAAAAAGGTCTTGCTAACCCACAATTATAGGGGATCGCAACAGTTTTCGAGGGTAGAGTATTCAACCCAAATTTATTGATTCGACACAAGGGGAGCCAAAGAATATTCTCAAGTATTAGCAGCTGAGTTGTCAATTCAACCACACCTGGAAACTTAGTATCTGCAGCAAAGTGTTTAGTAGCAAAGTAATATGATAGTGGTGGTAACGGTAACAAAAGGAAAGACGGCAAAAGTAATGTTTTTGGTATTTTGTAGTGATTGTAACAGTAGCAGCGGGAAATTAAATAAGCGTAAACCAGTGTATGGAAAGCTCGTAGGCATCGGATCAATGATGGATAATTATGCCGGATGCAGTTCATCATGTAACAGTCATAACATAGGGTGACACAGAACTAGCTCCAATTCATCAATGTAATGTAGGCATGTATTCCGTATATAGTCATACATGCTAATGGGAAAGAACTTGCATGACATCTTTTGTCCTACACTCCCGTGGCAGCGGGGTCCTATTGGAAACTAAGGGTTATTAAGGCCTCCTTTTAATAGAGAACCAGAACAAAGCATTAGCACATAGTGAATACATGAACTCCTCAAACTATGGTCATCACCGAGAAGTATCCCGATTATTGTCACTTCGGGGTTGTCAGATCATAACACATAATAGGTGACTATAGACTTGCAAGATAGGATCAAGAACTCACATGTATTCATGAAAACATAATAGGTTCAGATCTGAAATCATGGTACTCGGGCCCTAGTGACAAGCATTAAGCATAGCAAAGTCATAGCAACATCAATCTCAGAACCTAATGGATACTAGGGATCAAACCCTAACAAAACTAACTCGATTACATGATAAATCGCATCCAACCCATCACCGTCCAGCAAGCCTACAATGGAATTACTCACACACGGCGGTGAGCATCATGAAATTGGTGATGGAGGATGGTTGATGATGACGACGGCGACGAATCCCCCTCTCCGGAGCCCCGAACGGACTCCAGATCAGCCCTCCCGAGAGGTTTTAGGGCTTGGCGGCGGCTCTGTATCGTAAAACGTGATGATTTCTTCTCTCTTATTTTTTTATCCCCGAAAGCCAATATATAGAGTTGGAGTTGGCGTCGGAGGGTCTTCAGGGGGCCCATGAGGTAGGGGGACGCGCCCTAGGGGGGGGCGTGCCCCCCACCCTCGTGGACAGGGTGTGGGCCCCCTGGTCTTCATCTTTGGCGAGGATTTTTTATTATTTTTTATAAGATATCCCGTGGAGTTTCAGGTCATTCCGAGAACTTATGTTTTCTGCACATAAAACAACATCATGGCAATTCTGCTAAAAACAACGTCAATCTGGGTTAGTTCCATTCAAATCATACAAGTTAGAGTCCAAAACAAGAGCAAAAGTGTTTGGAAAAGTAGATACGATGGAGACGTATCAACTCCCCCAAGCTTAAACCCTTGCTTGTCCTCAAGCAATTCAGTTGACAAACTGAAAGAGAAAAAGAAAGACTTTTACAAACTCTGTTTGCTCTTGTTGTTGTAAATATGTCAAGCTAGCATTCAAGTTTTCAGCAAAGATTATAACTAACCGCATTTGCAATAATTCTCAGGTCTCACAATCACTCTTATCAATAGCATAATCAACTAGCAAGCCATAATAATAAATCTCGGATGACAACACTTTCTCAAAACAATCATAATATGATATAACAAGATGGTATCTCGCTAGCCCTTTCTGAGACCGCAAAACATAAATGCAGAGCACCTTTAAAGATCAAGGACTGACTAGACATTATAATTCATGGTAAAATAGATCCAATCATAGTCACACCCAATATAAATTAACAGCGATGAATGCAAATGACAGCTGTGCTCTCCAGCTAGTGCTCTTTAATAAGAGGGTGATGACTCATCATAGAAGTAAATAGATAGGCCCTTCGCAGAGGGAAGCAGGGATTTGTAGAGGTGCCAGAGCTCGGTTTTAAAATAGAGATAAATAATATTTTGGGCGGTATACTTTCATTGTTAACATAACAACTAAGAGATGGCGATATCTTCCATGCTAAACACATTATAGGAGGTTCCCAAATAGAATGGTAAAGTTTATACTCCCCCTCCACCAACAAGCATCAATCCATGACTTGCTCGAAACAACGAGTGTCTCCAACATACATCAGGTCCTAGGGGGAGTTTTGTTTGCAATTAATTTTGATTTAGTTTGCATAAAGCATGGGACTGGGCGTCCCGGTGACCAACCATTTTCTCGTGAGTGAGGAGCGGAGTCCACTCCTCTTGAGAATAACCCGCCTAACATGGAAGATAAGGGCAACCTTGGTTGATACATGAGCTATTCGAGCATACAAAACAGAATGTTTATTTTAAGATTTAGAGTTTGGCACATACAAATTTACTTGGAACGGCAGGTAGATATCGCATATAGGAAGGTATAGTGGACTCATCTGGAATAACTTTGTGGTTTAAGGGATTGGATGCACAAGCAGTATTCCCGCTTAGTACAGGTGAAGGCTAGCAAAAGATGGGGAAGCGACCAACTAGAGAGCGACAACAGCCATGTACATGCATTAAAATTAATAAACATTGGATGCAAGCATGAGTAGGATATAATCCACCATGAACATAAATATCGTGAAGGCTATGTTGATTTGTTTCAACTACATGCGTGAACATGTGCCAAGTCAAGTCACTTCAATCATTCAAAGGAGGATACCACCCCATCATACCACATCATAACCATCTCAATAGCATGTTGGCACGCATAAGGTAAACCATTATAACTCATAGCTAATCAAGCATGGCATAAGCAACTATGATCTCTAATTGTCATTGCAAACATGTTTATTCATAATAAGTTGAATCAAGAACGCATTTAACTCATCATATTTACAAAAACAAAAGAGGTCGAGTTCATACCAGCTTTTCCCATCTCAGTCGGTCCATCATATATCATCATAATTGCCTTTCACTTGCATGACCGAACGGTGTGAATAATAATAAGAGTGCACGTGCATTGGACTAAGCTGGATTCTGCGAGCATTCAATAAACAGGAGAAGACAAGGCAATGTGGGCTCTGGGTTGAATCAACAATAATGCATATAAGAGCCACTTCAACAATTTAAACATGGTCTTCTCCTACTAACCCCCAAAGAAAAGGAAAGAAATAAAAACTATTTACACGGGAAAGCTCCCAACAAGCAAAAGAAGAACGGGAAATATTTTTGGGTTTTCTTTTTACTTACTACTACTATGGCAGAAAAGTAAACTACTACTAATTTTTTTTGGTTTTTCTTAAGGTTTAACTAACACACAAGAAGAAAGCAGGAAAAAGAAAATTAGCATGGATATTACAGTGAAAGAGTATGAGCACCGACATCTAGCAATGAGTCTGTGAACATAAATGTAATGTTGGTGAGAAATACGTACTCCCCCAAGCTTAGGCTTTTGGCCTAAGTTGGTCTATTGCCAAGGATGACCTGGCGGACACCCATATGTGTAGCTGGGGTCGTACTGCGACAAAGAATAGCAGGGATCATACTGTGATGAAGAAGACTCTGACTGCCACTGGCTGACAGTCATCTCTGGATCCCAAGAATAAACAGATTATCGTGGAGGCTCATCTTGTGGTTCCGGTTCCGGGGCTGGTGCAGGATTTCGGTAAGCTTGAACGGCAGCCCACGTAACGAGGTAGGGTCCTACAAAATTAAACAAAGAAGGAGAAGGCAGCGTAATAGTTTCAGGATGATGTTTACCAAAGTATAACTTATATTTGAGCTCTCCATCCCTGCCCTTAACGAGAAAATCATGTGCTATCATACTCTTATAATCTAGATAGGCATTAGGCAGCAATTTTTCTTGTTTCTCATAATGCCTAATAGCTATGTTAAAATGTGCAGCAAGGCGAGAAGCATAAATGCCTCCAAAGATGGGGCCCTTAAATGCAGTTCGAGACTCAACCGTCTAGCAACAATTCCGCCCATACTAACAGTGTTATCGCGGTATAAACCATGCAACAGAATAATAATATCAGGAATGCTAAGGTTCCCACAGTTCCCGCGACCAATCAAGCAACGACTAGCAAATAAAGCAAAATAGCGTAAAACAGGAAAATGTATGCTAGTGATTCTTGCATCAGAAACCTTCCTGGTTTCTCCCGCAGAGATAAGGTTATCAAACGCTTCCACCTATTTATGGGGTGGTTCCTCTAAAATACCCTCAGGGGGTATGTTGCATACTGCACAAAATTCAAACAATGGCATTTTCTTCACAACATCATATAAATGAAACTCTATTGAAGGAGGTGATTCCTTAGGGTAAAAGTAGAAGTTTTGCACAAAAGTATTTGTGATTAAGAGATACTGTGGACGTTGGTCGCAGACGAAGTCGGTGAGGCCAGCATTCTCAATCAATGAATAGAAACCCTCATAAATCCCGACCTGTGTCAAGAAATTATCGGAAGGCCATTCACACGGTCGTATCTCTGCGATATGAGGAAAATTATATTTGGGCCTCTGAGCTTCTTCATTTTGTTTCTCCTTTGAGCTTCGGCTCGATGAGCCCCTCAAAAGTCTCTTCATTATTTTCTGAAATAATCTGAAATTTTTAGTAACTTCAAACAAAAGTGAACCAACTTCAATAAAATTGATAGCAACTACTCCTACAAGTACCTAGAGCCTATATCAAGCATTAGAACTACTTGGAACCATATAAATTTGACATGCAAGCTCAAGAACATGGTCACCTATGCAGCACAAATTTTCAAAGAATAGAGCACTAGAACAAAAACTAATTGGACCAATGGAGGAGTCACATACCAAGGAACAATCTCCCCAAGAAGTTTTGCGAGAGGTGCCTTGAGCAAGGAGATCGAAAATCACAGCAAAAGTGGCTGGAACTCGTGCTTGCGTTGGTTTTTCGTGTTTGTGTGAGGCAGAGGAAGAAGATGGGTACTGGGATAAGTGGAGGAGGGCCACCGTGGGCCCACGAGGTAGGGGGGCGCGCCCAGGGGGGTAGGGCGCACCCTCCACCCTCGTGGCCAGGTGGCAGCTCCTCCCACGGTAATTTTTGCACACTAAATCCTCAAATAATCCCGAAAAAATCATATTAAATTGGCATGTCATTTTGAGGACTTTTATTTTTGGGATATTTTTATATTGCACGGATAAGACAGGAAACAGACAGAAAAATACTATTTTTACTTTATTTCTACTAAATTACAGAAAATATAGAGAGGGTACAGAAGGTTGTGCTTCTAGTTTCATCCATCTCATGCTCATTAAAAAGAATCCACTAACAAGGTTGATCAAGTCTTGTTAACAAACTCACTCCGATAATCATGAAACTGGAGAAATTTCGAATAACAATAAGTTACCTCAACAGGGATATGCACATCCCCAATAATAAATATATCATATTTCTTTTTGACAGTGGGAAGGGGAAATTCAGAACCTCCAAATATAATCGATGGAATTTTTCCAATAGAGTTGATACTATGGACTTGAGGTTGTTTCCTCGGAAAGTGTACCGTATGCTCATTACCATTAACGTGCAAAGTAACATTGCCTTTGTTTCAATCAATAACAGCCCCTACAGTGTTAAAGAAAGTTCTTCCAAGAATAATAGACATACTATCATCCTCGGGAATATCAAGAATAACAAAGTCCGTTAAAATAGTAATGTTTGCAACCACAACAGGCACATCCTCACAAATACCGGCAGGTATAACAGTTGATTTATCAGCCATTTGCAAAGATATTTCAGTAGGTGTCAACTTATTCAGGTCAAGTCCATGATATAAAGAGAGAGGCATAACACTAACACCGGCTCCAAGATCACATAAAGCAGTTTTAACATAATTTCTTTTAATGGAGCAAGGTATAGTAGGTACTCCGGGATCTCCAAGTTTCTTTGGTATTCCACCCTTAAAAGTATAATTAGCAAGCATGGTGGAAATTTCAGCTTCCGGTATCTTTCTTTTATTAGTAATGATATCTTTCATATATTTAGCATAAGGATTTGTTTTGAGCACATCAGTCAATCGCATATGCAAAAAGATGGGTCTAATCATTTCAGCAAAGCGCTCAAAATCCTCATCATCCTTTTTCTTGGATGGTTTGGGAGAAAAAGGCATGGTTTTCTGAACCCAAGGTTCTCTTTCTTTACCATGATTTCTAGCAACAAAGTCTCTCTTATCATAACGTTGATTCTTTGATTGTGGGTTATCAAGATCAACAGCAGGTTCAATTTCTACATCATTATCATTACTAGGTTGAGCATCATCATGAACATCATCATTAGCATTTTCATTAGGTTCATGTTCATTACAGTTGTGTTTCAACATCGGACATAGAGATATCATTTGGATTCTCGTGTGGTTCGGCAATAGGTTCACTAGAAGTTTGCAAAGTCCTATCATTTTTCTTTTATTCTTTTTAGAAGAACTAGGTGCATCAATATTATTTCTCTGAGAATCTTGCTCAATTCTCTTAGGGTGGCCTTCAGGATACGAAGGTTCCTAAGTCATTCTACCAGTTCTAGCAGCCACTCTAACAACATAATCATTTTTCTTACTATTCATTTCATCAAGCACTTCTTTTTGAGCTTTAAGAACTTGTACTACTTGAGTGGTAACCATAGAAGCATGTTTGCTAACAAGTTTAAGTTCACCCTTAATATTAGCCATATAATCACCCAAGTGTTTAATCATATAAGCATTATGTTCTAATTGTCTACCAAAATAAGCATTAAAATTTTCTTGTTTGACAATAAAATTATCAAATTCTTCTAAGCATTGTCTAGCAGACTTGTAATGAGGAATATCACCTTCGTCAAATCTATAGAGAGAATTTACCTTTACTACCTGGGTCGGGATATCGGGATCATGCGGTTCTTCAATAAATAAAGGATTAAGATCATATGTTTCTTCAACAGGCGGTAAATTTAGACCATGTGTTTCTTCAATAGGAGGTAAATTCTTAACATCTTCAGCTTTAATACCTTTTTCTTTCATAGATTTATTTGCCTCTTGCATATCTTGGATCGAGAAATAGAACACCTCTCTTCTTCAGAGTTGGTTTAGGAATAGGCTCAGTAATTGGAGCATGAGCTGGCTCAGGAGGTGCCCAATTATTTTCATTTGTCAACATATTATTCAATAGAATTTCAGCTTCATCCGGTGTTTTTTCCCTGAAAAGAGAACCAGCACAACTATCCAGGTAATCTCTGGAAGCATCGGTTAGTCCATTATAAAAGATATCAAGTATTTCAGGTTTCTTAAGAGGATGATCAGCAAAGCCTTAAGTAACTTGAGAAGCCTCCCCAAGCTTGTGGGAGACTCTCTTCTTCAATTTGCACAAAGTTGTATATTTCCTTTAAAGCAGCTTGTTTCTTATGAGCAGGGAAATATTTAGCAGAGAAGTAATAAATCATATCACGGGACTACGCACACAACCAGGATCAAGAGAATTAAACCATATCTTAGCATCACCCTTTAATGAGAACGGAAATATTTTGAGTATATAAAAGTATCGCGATCTCTCATCATTAGTAAACAGGGTGGCTATATCATTTAATTTAGTAAGATGTGCCACAACAGTTTCAGATTCATAGCCATGAAAAGGATCAGATTCGACCAAAGTAATTATATCAGGATCAACAGAGAATTCATAATCCTTATCAGGAACACAGATAGGTGAAGTAGCAAAAGTAGGGCCAGGTTTCATTTTATCTCTAAGTGATTCTTTGTTCCATTTAGCTAATAACCTCTTGAGCTCATATCTATCTTTGCAAGCTAAAATAGCGGCAGAAGATTCCATATCAAAAACATAACCCTCAGGAATAACAGGCATATCTTCATCATCACTTTCATCATTATATTCAGATTCAATAATTTCTTTCTCTCTAGCCCTAGAAGTTTGTTCATCAAGAAATTCACTAAGGGGCACAGTAGTATAAGGCATAGAAGTAGTTTCATCATAAGTATCATGCATAGCAGAAGTGGCATCATCAATAACATGCGACATATCAGAACGAATAGCAGAAGCAGGTTTAGGTGCCGCAAGCTTACTCATAACAAAAGGTGAATCAAGTGCAGTGCTAGATGGCAGTTCCTTACCTCCCCTCGTAGTTGAGGGATAAATTGTTGTCTTAGCGTCTTTCAAGTTATTCATAGTGTCCAGTAGATATAAATCACAAGTGACTCAAATAATAGAGCTATGCTCCCCGGCAACGGCGCCAGAAAAATGTCTTGCGAACCCACCAGTATAGGGGATCGCAACAGTTTTCGAGGGTAGAGTATTCAACCCAAATTTATTGATTCGACACAAGGGGAGACAAAGAATATTCTCAAGTATTAGCAGTTGAGTTGTCAATTCAACCACACATGGAAACTTAGTATCTGCAGCAAAGTGTTTAGTAGCAAAGTAATATGATAGTGGTGGTAACGGTAACAAAAGTAAAGGCGGCAAAAGTAATGTTTTTGGTATTTTGTAGTGATTCTAACAGTAGCAGCGGGAAAGTAAATAAGTGTAAACCAGTATATGGAAAGATCGTAGGCATCGGATCAGTGATGAATAATTATGCCGGATGCGGTTCATCATGTAACAGTCATAACATAGGGTGACACAGAACTAGCTCCAATTCATCAATGTAAAGTAGGCATGTATTCCGTATATAGTCATACGTGCTTATGGAATAGAACTTGCATGACATCTTTTGTCCTACCCTCCCGTGGCAGCGGGGTCCTATTGGAAACTAATGGATATTAAGGCCTCCTTTTAATAGAGAATTGGAACAAAGCATTAGCACATAGTGAATACATGAACTCCTCAAACTATGGTCATCACCGAGAAGTATCCTGATTATTGTCACTTCGGGGTTGTCGGATCATAACACATAATAGGTGACTATAGACTTGCAAGATAGGATCAAGAACTCACATATATTCATGAAAACATAATAGGTTCAGATCTGAAATCATGGTACTCGGGCCCTAGTGACAAGCATTAAGCATAGCAAAGTCATAGCAACATCAATCTCAGAACCTAATGGATACTAGGGATCAAACCCTAACAAAACTAACTCGATTACATGATAAATCTCATCCAACCCATCACCGTCCAGCAAGCCTATGATGGAATTACTCAAGGACGGCGGTGAGCATCATGAAATTGGTGATGGAGGATGGTTGATGATGACGACGGCGACAAATCCCCCTCTCCGGAGCCCCGAACGGACTCCAGATCAGCCCTCCCGAGAGGTTTTAGGGCTTGGCGGCGGCTCCAGATCGTAAAACGTGATGATTTCTTCTCTCTGATTTTTTCTCCCTGAAAGCCAATATATAGAGTTGGAGTTGGCGTCGGAGGGTCTCGAGGGGCCCACGAGGTAGGGGCGCGCCTAGGGGCGCCCCACCTCGTGGATGTGGTGTGGGCCCCTGGTCTTCATCTTTGGCGAGGATTTTTTATTATTTTTTATAAGATGTCGCGTGGAGTTTCAGGTCATTCCGAGAACTTTTGTTTTCTACACATAAAACAACATCATGGCAATTCTGCTGAAAACAGCGTCAGTCCGGGTTAGTTCCATTCAAATCATACAAGTTAGAGTCCAAACCAAGGGCAAAAGTGTTTGGAAAAGTAGATATGACGGAGACGTATCATGGGTCACCTTGAGTTCTTGCCTACGATGAAGTAGCGCAAGTTCAGCACCAGCGTGATGACGCTGTGCTACTCGAGGAGAACCGTCTCTGGGCTGCTACGCGTGCTGCAGGCTATCAGCAAGCCTTGCATCGCTATCATAGCCGCAAGGTTCATGCCTAGTGTCGTGGAATTGTCACGGCAGATGTCCTCTTTCAAGGACTTAGTCGTGGAGCCATCGCAACTAGGAAGCTTAAAGGGGTTAATCGGGACAAATGACACGAGAGTTATACTAGTTTGGCCCCTTACGGTAAAGGTAAGACCTACGTCTAGTTGGGTTGGTATTGCTTGAGGTTTCGATAACCAGGGAGCGAGATACGCTATGCCCGGCTCTCGAGGAGTTGTTTCTTGTCCTAAGCCGCTAGCGGGTCGTCCCCTTATATACACGGGTGGACACCCTGCGGTCTACAGAGTCCCGGCCGGCTCATAAACAGTGTCTGGCTCGGTGACTAGTTAATTCTACCTTATGATACAAGTCATGCCATCATGGCGGTTTATCACCATGGGCCTTAAGCCGCCTGTGGGCCTCAGCCCCTTTTATGAACCGCCATCTTCATGCTTGGCCTTGGGCTTCTTCCTGATGAGTATTCTTTGCGTAACCCGGCCCCTCCTGGGCGGCTTACTCAAATAGTTATATCCCCAACATTAGGCCCCAAATTGATTTGAACCGGTTTATGTCAATCTTAAAATACCTTAAGAAGTAAACATCAGCCTTCTGCCTGTGTAACGGTTTTTAACCCGTCATGACGTCATCTTCCGGATTCGCGTTAACCCGCCGTGACGTCATCTTTACTTAAATTCATATTTTACTCCACCATATCCTCCAATGGATCTTGCTTTAACTGACCGTTCCAAAAACCGAGGCGTCGGGGCCGCTGGATAATGATGTTCAGCCTCCTCGTTTCTCGCGCCGTCTCAGTCAGCCCTTCCTTATAAATAGGCACGACCTAGGTCTTTTTCCATTCTCCCCCTTAGTCCGTCTTCTTCCTCTCGCTGTCTCTCTACTGCTCGAGCTTCGCTGCCGCCGCCGCTGAGCTCCTCATCTTCACCGACTCAGGCCGCTGCATCAACCTGAATCCGACCAGATCCCAACGGCGAAACTTCACAGCCAGTCCGCATCCGTAAGTTTCCTTCTTTCCCTACCTTAGATCTGGATTACGGTTTCTCAAGTTCATCAGTGTTCATCGCCGCCCATTGCAAACTTCTAATAGATTTCACCTTCGACACCCTTTTCTGATCGTCAGATAGCGTAGAACTGCTACGGTGGCTGTTCCACACCTATTTCGAATGCAAATAGATCCCCTTTTCGCTTGTTCAGAGACTTTCTTCGAGCGTATGAACTTCTCCGTACTAGTTTTAGGTCTAGAAATTTTTCTTTTCCGAACGACCATTTGATCCAAAATAATAGTTGTAACTTGTGAAACCTGTTTGTTCCACACTTAGCCAAAAAACTGCATCTGTTAAATCTGTTTCACACGGTAGCTCATGCGGCCGGTTTAAGAAGACAACACTGATTGTCAGCCTTGCTTGCTTCTGGCGACTTAAGAAAATTTAACTGCCTTTGATACCTGTAGCGGTTTAAATATTACTGCATAGTTACCCATATGTCATTAGGCCCCTTCTTAAGCCGCCATCTTGAATAGACTTAAATTTTTTTCCTCCGGGTTAAATTTGAACCGGAACTCTTATTTTGTCATAGGCTTCAATTTACACAATGGCACCCAAGGCTCCCAAAGCTCCCGTGACTTGCAACTGGGTCAAATCCACTGTTACGGAGAGCACTTTGTCTGAATTCGTCAAGTCCGTACATCTGCCTAAGAAGGAGGTCATGTCTTATCGTGCTCCTAATCTGTCAGAGGAGAAACCTCAACCCAAGGAAGGGGAGGTGATCGTGTTTACTGACCATATGAGCCGGGGTTTTGCTCCACCCGGTTCAAAATTCTTCAGGGATGTTTTGCACTTTTTTGACCTCAGACCTCAAGACATTGGACCCAACTCCGTGTCAAATATTTGAAACTTCCATGTTTTCTGCGAGGTGTACCTTGGAGAAGAACCCAGCTTACTTTTGTTCAGAGAGTTGTTTTACTTAAACCGGCAGAACGAACGTGCCAACGGGCCCAGTCTGGAACTTGGTGGCATCTCTATTCAGCGGCGGAGAGACTGCCTTTTTCCTTATGCTGAACTGGCAAGCCACCCAAAAGACTGGAACCAGACGTGGTTTTATTGCCAGGACACTTCTCTGGCTTACGAGAACCCTCTGCCCGGCTTCCCCACTCTGCGCCTTGAATCAAATCACTCGCTGCCGGATAAGTTAACTGTTGTTGAATGTCTATCACTTGCCCCTACCATCAGGAAGATCAAAGCCCTCCTAGGCAATGGCTTGAGCGGTATTGATTTGGTGCGAGTCTGGATCTCCTGGCGGGTGATCCCGTTAAGCCGCCGTCCCGGCTTAATGTGCTCTTATACTGGCGAGAAGGATGATCCGTTGCGCCACAGTTCTGATGACTTATCAGATGATATGGTTGTAGTTACGACCCAGGCGTTATTGAAAGAGGGCACGGTAACCAGTAATGCCTTTGGCTTACTTCCCTTCTGCAAGAAGAACCCGGCCCCCGCAGTGAGCCATCAAACCTCAATGAATACTCTTTACTATATTACACCTTGCTTTTACTCATAATCCTTTGTCATTTTTCACAGGCCGATGACAACTTCTGGAAGGTCAAGTACGACCATGAGGCAGCCAAACAAGCCAGAGCAGCAAAAAGAGCCGAAAGGAAAGCTGCCAAGACTGGAACTTCAAGCAAAAGGAAGCCAAGCGCTTCAGATTTACTTCAATTGGATGACACTTCTGACGATGAAGAAGAGGTAATCCTTAACTCTCCTAACACCTTTATCATTATTTTATTGACATCCTGCCCTTTCAGGAGGACACGAGAAACAACCAAGCAGTTGACGAAGAGGTAACTATAATCTCCTCCGACTCAGAGCCTTTGCCAAAGCCAAAAATCCGAAGGGTAACCCGGAAAGTACGATTTTCACATCCTTTGGCTTACCAAGATCCTCAATTTCTTTTGAAGCAACAGCAATTTGAAAGCCGGAGGCAGACCTGGACCAGCAAAGATATAGAGCTCTCCTCCGGCTTACCTGACGTAACCAGGAAGCGTCGGGCTGAGGTTATCTCCGATTTACATTATGTTTACCCTTTGGCGGGTTTAATTCGTCAACCTCTCAATTCATCTGACTCCAATTATCAGGATACCTCTCCTTCTTCCGGCGAGTCTATGCAATCTAACATGCCAGCTTTCAAAACTGCCCTTGGGTAATGTAATTTTGTTTACCTTATGCTTTACCTTACTCATGCTTTTGTACTCATCCTTCTGTCTTGTCCACAGCGTGCAGGCGAAGCCCAGTAAAAAGGCAAGAAAGAATAAGTCGTCCCAAGATCCGGTCATAACTGAACCAGCTCTCGGAACAGCTGCCCCTGACACTTCCACTCATCAACCATCGCCTGAACCGGTTTATGATATTCCAGCACCAACCTCTGATCCACCCGCCGAAGATATCCTCAACAGCTCTAATAACCCGGAAGCTCCTAGCCCGGCCAAGACAACTGATCCGGAAGTTGAGATTCTGAAGACTCAATTTGTTGAGCCGGGGCAGCCCACTGTCCTTGCCAAGTGCTCCGCCAAGGAGGAGCTTCTGGAACGCCGAAAGGCCAAACTAGATATTGTTGTCACGCCCAAGATGCGACCCTATCCAAAAGGAACTCGAAGGTCCCACCAAGGATAGAAGCGCATCTTGAAGACGCTTTTGCAAGGTGGATATCATTACATCAACATTACATAATAGATGGGGATACATACATAAGGCATACAATGCCACACAAATACAACATCATATACAAGATCAACATCCGACTACGGATGAAACATAAACAGAAACTCAAACGACATCCACCCTGCTAGCCCAGGCTGCCGACCTGGAACCTATCCCCTGATCGAAGAAGAAGCAGAAGAAGAACTCCAAAACAAGCAAACATCGCTCTCGTGTCATGATCATCGCAAACCTGTACCTGCAGCTGGTGGTGTAGTAATCTGTGAGCCACGAGGACTCAGCAATCCCATTACCATGGGTATCAAGACTAGCAAAGCTTTAAGGGAAAGGAAGGGGTAAAGTGGTGAGGTTGCAGCAGCGACTAAGCACGATATGGTGGCTAACATACGCAAATGAGAGCGAGAAGAGAAACAAAGGAACGGTCGTCAACTAGTAATGATCAAGAGGTGATCCTGAACTCCTACTTACGTCAAACATAACCCAGAAACCGTGTTCTCCTCTCGATTAACCCGAAAAGAGACACTCACGATTACGCTTACACGGTTGGTGTATTTTAGGAGAGTTTGCTTCAAGTTTACTACAACCGGATATTAACAAATTCCCATATGCCTATAACGCGAGCACGGCTTTGAAAAGATTATACCTGCAGGGGTGTCCCAACTTAGCCCATGATAAGCTCTCGCGATCAACGAAAGATATTCCTTCTCCCCGGGAAGACCCGATCAGTCTCGGAATCCCGGCTACAAGACATTTCGACAATGGTAAAACAAGACCAGCAAAGCCGCCCGATGCGCCGACAATCCCGATAGGAGCCGCACATATCTCGTTCTCAGGGCAACACCGGATGAACACTACGTACGGCAACCAACGATACCCCAAGTTGCCTAGGGGCGGCACCGCAAGTGGCTCTGGTTTGGACCAACACTTAGACAAGCATTGGCGGGGGTGAATAAAGATGACCCTTGGGTTAATTACTCCCAAGGGAAAATAGGTGGTGGTGAGGCAAATGGTAAAACCAATGTTGGGCCTTCTTTGGAGGAGTCTTATTCAAAGCGAACTGTCAAGGGGTCCCATAAATCACCCGACCGCGTTAGGGACGCAAAATCCGGGAACATAATACCGATATGACGGAAACTAGGGCGGCAAGAGTGGAACAAAACACTGCATAAGGCCGAGCCTTCCACCCTTTACCAAATATATAGACGCATTAATAATATAAGATATATTGTGATATCCCAACAAGTAAACATGATCCAACAAGGAACAACATCTCCATGTTCCAACAAGGAACAAACTTCATCTTCACCGCAACTAACAACGCTATAAGAGGGGCTGAGCAAAGCGGTAACATAGCCAAACAACGGTTTGCATAGGAAAGGTGTCAAAGGTTAGAGGCTGACATGGCGATTTGGGATGGCTTGATAAACAGGTAATAGGTAGCGCAGCATAGCGATAGAACGAAGCAACTAGCATAACAATGATAGTAGTGAGATCCAGGGTAGCGGTCATCTTGCCTGAAATCCCGCAAGGAAGAAGAACGAGTCCATGAAGAAGACGAACGGATGAAGCCGAACCAAGCGTAGACGAACGAATCCTCACGATCGCAACGAAACGAGAACTATTGAGAAGAAGCACACAACATAGTAAACACATCACACATAAACAAGACATGATGCACAACAAGCATGATGCATGACCAAGCTACATGAAGCTACTCATGGCAAGAGATGATGCAAACAAGAGCAACACATTAAAGCAAGTTAAATGAGGCCGGGAACAACATATAACAATTCCGGTAAGTCCTCATATGCAAATTTCGAAATTGGTCCAGATCTGAATAAACATTATGTTCAAGTTGTTAAACAGCAAGTTAAGATGCACCACGATGATCTACGAAATTCTAGTCAAGTTACATATAAAGTTCATTTAATTCGAGACTACGGCCTAGAAGATATGAGCAAAACAAGATAAGCATGGCATTGATGCAAAATGCATCCAAACATCAAGCAAACACCTCAAAACAAGGATGCAACATGATAATATGAAACTACATGCAAAATCAAGCAAGTTTCATATAGAGCACACTCAAAACGGAGCAACGGTTCAACACATACACCCTATACAAGTCATGACAACAATCTGTCCAAAACAGCAACTAGGCATATTGCAAGCATCAAAACAATAAGCTACAGCACCCTAACATAAAAACAAAAGGCATGACCATGATGTACAGGTAAAGCATGACAAAACATGAACACTGAGCTATCTCCAGAAATCACTAGAACATGCTCAAAATGACATGGCAAGATTGCAAATAATAACAGTTTCAGACTTTAGCAGAAATAACATCAGGTTGCAATGTTTAGAGCTATCAAACAACATGCTACAGGAACTTATCATGGAAAACAAAGGCATGAATCTACTAATTGCATAGAACAAAAGTCCCTTACTGACAATGAGCCAAAAAGGATCAGAAGATATGATGGCACACATGTAAACATGGCAAGTTATATTACAGATTCATACATGGCAGGAACAACAATAAGTAGGCATGTTGGTGAGCTTGAACCACTCACCACAGAGCAATACATGGCATGGAAATGCAACTCACAGTAAGAAGACATGTTTATGAAGCTAAGAATGGCAAGAGCAAGTTCATAGGGTGCATGGATCACTAACAACAACCTTGGCAAAATTGAATAACATGTAAACAATCTGCCAGGAAACATTTTATAGCAAAAGTAGAGCTCGATTGACTCAAGCTATGCACTCCATAATTGCAAAAAAGGGCATGGATGGATAGAGCATAACCATATGTTAGAAACATCCTTACAGAAGTATCTCAAAATAAGCATGGATCTCTCTGTAGCATCAATTTTACATGGCATAAAAATATCAGCAGAACAGGGGCTGAAATCAGCAACATCATGAAGCCTAGTTTGCATGCTTGTGCTAGTCACCACAGAGATCACAAAAATACATGGCATACACCCCTGTAAAGATGGCATGGCATATTACAAAACACATGTAGGACTCAAGTTCATAGGGTGCACACATCAATCATGGAAAAAATGACAAAAGTGCATGTTCTGATAAGAATCTGAAACTAACATCACATAGCCCTCTTGCAATGATGATTCAGGCATCAAGATGAGCTCAAATGAATATGATGCAATGAGATGAAATGATGTACTCTACGAGGCGAACTATAGGTATGCTACACGCCCGAAACGGAGCCATCAGTGCAAAGTTATGGCACGATGAATATGCAATAACAATTACTGGGGGAAAATGACGGAGGAATCGGGGGAAGGGGGAAAAGTCAACCGGGCGGATCGGGTCGGGCCGGGTCGAGGCCAAGGAGGACCCGGGCGGCGAGGCGACGACTCCGGCGAGGAGGTTCACCGGCGGGGCGACAGGACGGCGGCGGGGGCGGGTCCGGCCGTGGGACCTCCGGATCCGGCCGGATCTGGGCTCGGCGAGGCCGGGGCGGCGAACGGCAGCGAAGGACCGGGCGGCGGTGGAGCTCGGACGGGCGGCGAGGCTGCGGCCGGCGGCGGCAGCGGCGCTGGAGGCAGCCTTGAGGCGGAGGCGGCGGGCGCCTGGCGCGGGCGCGGAGCGCCAGGCGGGCGGCAGCGGGGACACGGACGGGGCCGGCCTCGGCCCGGGCCGGGCAGCGGCGTGGTTCGGCAAGCGCCCACGTGGCGCGCTGGGATTCGCCGGGCGCGGCGGCGCGGACACGTCCGACTCGGGACGAACATGTCCGGCGGCGGAAGGTGGAAGGAGACTAGGGTTAGGGAATTCATCTGCGAATTTCGGGGGAGGGCACCTATTTATAGATTCTGGGAGCTAGGAGAGTCCAAATGAGGAGCGGTTTTCGGCCATGCGATCGTGATCGAACGGCGGAGAGCATGGAGGGGAGTTTGCTGGGTTTTGGGCCACTTTGAAAGGGGTGTTGGGCTGCAAAGAGAAGGGGGCTTTTACGGTTACCCGGTTAACCGTTGGAGTACCAAACGACCTCCAAATGATCCGAAACTTGACAGGCGGTCTACCGGTGGTATACCAAGGCCGCTTGGCAAACCTCGGTCCATTCCGAGAATGTTTAACACCCGCACACGAAAAGAGGTAAAAGAGGGCACCGGGAGACATAGGAGTGCCGGATTGGAAAACGGACAACGGGGAAAATGCTCGGATGCATGAGACGAACATGTATGCAAAATGAGATGCACATGATGACATGATATGAAATGCATATGATGACATGGCAAAGAGCAACACGCAAGCACATGACATGACAACGCCGGCGAATAACTGGCAGACACCTGGCGCATCGGATCCGGGGCGTTACAATTGTTGACTATACTCATTTGAGCATTGGAGATATAGTCTCTGGCTATATCAATCAAGTGCATAGCAGTCGTGACCTGGAAATTGACATGGTGAAGCACATACAGCAAAAATCTGAGGTATAACTTATACTACTCTTCTTTAATCATACTTACTGTATCAGCCCCCAAGTCTATTGCTTATGAATAAATATGTTGTAGACTTAGAAAACTGCTTATCATTGCTCTGCCTGGTTTAGAAAGAAGATATTTAACCCGGTTGTAACATGATACATTGAACGTGCGATATACATTAGCCCCCAAGTGTCAAGTACCTTTGCTTGCAAAGTGCTTGGGACTTAATTACCATGAACCGACATTGTGAGTTTAAAATTCTTCAGCAATACATTAGCCCCCAAGTGTCAAGTATCTTTGCTTGCAAAGTGCTTGGGACTTAACGTTATCTTACCATGACTCTGACTATAACCCGGCATAAATGCAGGCCACCACGAGTCAATTTGAGTCGGAGATTGCTGACCTGAAGAGCCGCCTGGCAGCTCAAGAACTTGAACTTCAAAAGGCCAATTCCAAATTTGAGTTCAGCATCTCTGAACAAGAGAAGTTGAAGAAGAATTTTGATGCGGAGAAGAAAAACTGGGCTGATGAGAAGGCCTCGCTAGTGACCCGGGCCGAGACAGCAGAAACATCGCTTGCAGAAGTAACAGCTGAGCTGTCCGACTTAAAGCGCCAGATATCTCAAATGGTCTCAGCAATCTTCGGTAAGTTATTATAACTCCAAATATTGCAATCCTTCCTTTGATGACTACTTTAATTGTTATCTTCGGCTCACCTTATGTTTATGAACGCAGGCTCCAGGAGCACAAACCTCAAGCATAACATGTTGATCAAGCTGAAGGCGGTTTATACTCTGGTGGAACAGCTCTACACCCGGTAACAACGTGCTTTGGCCGTTGTAGCTTTATCAAATGATGTTCCTCACCTCCTGCAAGACGTGCTGAAGCGGCTTGCGGTGCTACCTCAGCGGATCCAAGAGCTAAGACGGGCATCTGCCAGAACCGGAGCCATAGCTGCATTGAGCCGGGCCAAGGCATTGCTTCCAGAATTAGACCTGACAGATATTGCTCTTGGATATCCCAGCTTGAAGGAAGACAGCTCTTTATTCGACGAGACAGACTTTACCGCCTGTGTGAAAGTCGTACGTCCTGTGGCTACTGTCATTGGGAACGATATTGACCTTACCAAGTATCAGCCGGGCTATGACAGCGAGAATCGGAGAATTCCAACACCTCACTATGATGACGTCAGCCTGATCCCTCCAACTCGTAAGCATACCTTTGCCCCTGAAGTCAACCCAGCCGGTTTAATAGATGATGAATCTGAGTTTGAAGCCTTGAGCGGCATTGACTGGGCTTCGTCAACCTTCCAGGACAGGGCAGCAGAAGGAGAGGCAGAGAAGGATAACCCGGAATCCTCAAGCCAACCACAAGAGTGAGCCGCCGGGCGTTTATGACATTGTGAAAACAATGCTTCATCATTTAGACTCAGGGAGTCTTGTAGTAGGGTAGAAAAAACATCTCGATTTTTGTCATGCCTTCGTGCATGTTTGTGGCGCTTAATACTTTCGTAAGCCGCCAGCATTATATACTTCCAGCTTATGTTGATCTTTCCTTGATGTTAAAACTTTGCTTGTCTTAACCTGCATATAAAACAAGCAAAACTCCCTTGGCGACTCATCGCATCGGGGGTCACATAAGGTATTGATAACCCGGAATGCGAACCAAAACATCATATAAAGTCCGGTTTATGATTATATTCATGAAACATAATCACAATAGCATACCTGCGATCCTTTTGGTAATCTCGCCGGTTCATATGACCTAAATCATGAGGGTAAGTTTAACTCCTGAAAGTTGGCACATATACTGTTCACCTGGCCCTTAACAACTGAAGCGACCAATATTAAACCGGTGGAACAAGAACCCCATAGTACTTTTGAGAAGACCGCATGATAGGCAAACATTTATACTTACAATGTATGATCAATAACAAACAAAATTTAAAGGCCTCTGATTCGGATACGATCAGTAAACCGTTCCAAAGGAGTTAAGCTAAGATTCGGATACGATCATATAGCACCCAGTGGCTTTGGCGATGTCGATCAAGTGGGTATCGGCAGCTATGTTCTCTTTGGTTCGAATACGACCTATGTTTGAACAGGAAGCCCCCAATTGACCATAAGAGTTGTTTAATGACGCTGATTCGAATACGATCCACGTCAGACCAAAAAAGGTTAAGCTATGATTCAAATATGATCAAGAAGCCCCCAAATGGGTTTGGCAGTATGCCGATCAAGTGGGTATCGACAGCTATGTTCTCTTTGGTTCGAATACGACCTATGTTTGAACATGAAGCCCCCAAGTGATCATGGCTAGATTCAAATATGATCATAAGCCGGACCAAAGGGAAAGACGGATTCAGATATGATCCGCTCCCTGTTTGTTGTTTCCACCACCTGATAAAGAAGACATGTAAACCTTTGAGGGTGAAAAATGACAGAGGTCCTGCTTTATTGCTTCATATAATATATACATCATCAAAAAATATATACATCTTGAGAGCCGGTGGCTCAAGTATAGTAAGGCCGAAGATGGGCAATATTCCACGGCCGGCGGGTCTCCTCCTCCGACTTACGTGAGTCTTTCTGCTCTCGATCATCAATAAGGTAATATGACCCGTTGTTCAGATTATTGCTGACCACAAAGGGTCCTTCCCAAGTAGGGGATAGCTTGTGCATATCAGACTGATCCTGGATGAGCCGGAGCACTAAGTCGCCTTCCTGAAAGGTTCTGCTTCTAACCCGGCGGCTGTGATAGCGGCGCAGGTCTTGCTGGTAAATCGCCGAGCGGGCTATTGCCAAGTCTCGCTCCTCATCTAACAAGTCAAGTGCATCCTGACGAGCTTTTTCGTTATCAGCCTCAACGTAAGCCGCCACGCGGGGTGAATCGTCTTCGGATGTCACTTGGCGGACTGCCTCGCCTGCATACACCATGAAGAAAGGTGGGTAACCTGTAGATCTGTTAGGCGTAGTGTTGATGCTCCATAGTTCAGAGGGTAGCTCCTCCACCCAACAACCCGGAGTCCGCTATAAGGGGACCAAGAGCCGGGGTTTGATACCCTTCAGGATATCCTGATTAGCTCTTTCTGCTTGACCATTGGATTGAGGATGAGCTACAGCTGAAACATCAAGACGGGTATGTTCTCGTTGACAGAACTCTTCCATGGCACCCTTGGAGAGATTAGTGCCATTATCAGTTATAATGATGTGTGGAAAACCAAAACGAAATATCACCTTTTTCATGAACTGAACCACCGTGGCTGCATCACACTTACTGACCGGGTATGCCTCAACCCACTTTGTAAACTTATCTACTGCCACCAGGAGATGTGTCTTTTTATCCTTAGACCTCTTGAAAGGTCCAACCATGTCAAGCCCCCAGACTGCGAATGGCCAAGTAATTGGAATCATCCTCAACTCTTGAGCCGGCACATGAGCTCGTCGTGAGAATTTTTGACATCCGTCACACTTGTCGACGGATCCTCCGCATCGGCATGAGCCGTCGACCAATAGAAACCATGACGGAAAGCCTTGGCCACAAGAGATTTTGAGCCGCATGATGACCACAATCTCCTTCATGGATCTCACGAAGTATCTCCGACCCTCCGCAGCGACACACGACGTTGAAACGCCCCAAGAATAATCAACTGCGGTGATGTAACTCGCCATGAACAATCGTCATAGATTTGGACCGTCTGATGATTTGTCTCGCCAAGGTCTCATCCTCAGGCAATTCTCCCCGGGTCATATAGGCCAAATATGGCATTGTCCAATACGGGATGACGTGAAGAGCTGCCACCAGCTGTGCCTACGGGTCTAGCACTGCTAGTTCTTCCTCTGTAGGTACCTTGACAGAAGGATTATCCAAAACGTCAAGAAAGGTGTTTGGCGGCACCGGCTTACGCTGAGATCCCAGCCGGCTTAAAGCATCAGCCGCCTCATTCTTCCTTCGATCAATGTGCTCCACTTGATAACCCGTGAAGTGTCCAGCCACAGCATCAACTTCACGACGGTAAGCCGCCATAAGGGGATCCTTGAGTCACACTTGCACGACACTGTTGAGCCACGAGATCCGAGTCGCCCAAGCACCTTACCCGGCTCAAATTCATCTCTTTGGACATCCGGAGACCATGGAGTAAGGCCTCGTACTCAGCCGCATTGTTCGTACAAGGAAACATAAGCCGGAGCACATAACAAAATTTGTCACCTCGAGGAGAAGTTAAAACAACTCCAGCCCCCGAGCCCTCTAGCTACCTGGACCCATCAAAGTGAATATTCCAATATGTGTTATCCGGCTTCTCCTCAGGTGCCTGCAACTCTGTCCAATCATTGATAAAATCCACCAGGGCTTGAGACTTGATAGCAGTCCGAGGCATGTATTTCAAACCATGAGGCCCAAGCTCAATGGCCCACTTGGCGACTCGTCCCGTGGCCTCTCTATTCTGTATGATGTCTCCTAAGGGGGCAGAGCTTACCACAGTGATAGGATGACCCTAAAAGTACTGCTTCAGCTTCCGGCTTGCCATGAACACGCCGTAAAGAAGTTTCTGCCAATGTGGATACCTTTGTTTAGACTCAATGAGCACCTCGCTGATGTAGTAAACCGGCCGTTGAACCGGATGCTCCCTGCCATCTTCCTTGCGCTCCACCACGATGGCAACACTGACGGCTCGTGCGTTAACAGCCACATATAACAGTAATGGCTCCCTATCAATGGGAGCCGCAAGGACCGGTGGCTCAGACAATTGTCTCTTTAAATCTTCAAAGGCAATATTAGCAGCATCACTCCAGATAAAAGTGTTTGTTTTCTTCATCATCTGATACAGCGGTAGGGCCTTCTCACCTAACCGGCTTATGAACCGGCTTAAAGCAGCAACATGACCCGCCAGTCGCTGAACGTCATTGATACACGCCGGTTTAGCCAAAGAGGTGATTGCCTTGATCTTCTCCAGGTTAGCTTCAATGCCTCTGTTTGAGACCAGGAAACACAGAAGCTTGCCTGCAGGTACACCAAATACAAACTTGGCCAGGTTAAGCATCATCTTATAAACCCGGAGATTATCAAAGATCTCCATTAAATCAGATATCAAGGTTTCCTTCTCCCTGGATTTCACCATGATGTCATCCACATAAGCATGAACATTGCGCCCAATTTGACCGTGGAGACAGTTCTGTACACATCGCTGATAAGTCGCCTGGGCACTCTTGAGCCCAAATGGCATAGATACATAGCAGAAGGCTCCAAACGGAGTGATGAAAGCCGTCTTCTCCTGGTCCTTAACTGCCATTTTGATCTGATGATAGCCAGAATAAGCATCCAAAAAGCTCAATCGCTCGCAACCCGCCGTAGCATCAATGATTTTATCAATACGGGGAAGGGCAAAGGGATCAGCCGGACAAGCCTTGTTTAAGTCCGTGTAATCCACACACATCCGCCATGTGCCGTTTTTCTTGAGCACGAGCACCGGGTTAGCCAACCACTTCGGGTGAAAAACTTCAACAATAAACCCAGCCGCTAAGAGCCGGGCGACCTCCTCTCCAATAGCTTTCCATCTCTCCTCATTGAACCGTCGAAGAAATTGCCTGACCGGCTTATACTTCGGATCAATATTAAGGGTGTGCTCAGCGAGTTCTCTCGGGACACCCGGCATGTCAGAAGGTTTCCATGCAAAGATGTCCCGGTTCTCACGGATGAACTCGATGAGCGTGCTTTCCTATTTAGGATCCAAGTTGGCACTGATGCTGAACTGCTTAGAAGAGTCGCCTAGAGTAAAGTCAACAAGCTTCGTTTCAGCGGCCGATTTAAAATTCAACGCCAGGTCATGATCTGTAGTGGGCTTCTTCAGAGGGGTCATATCCGCCGGGTCAACATTATCTTGATAAAACTTTAATTCTTCTTCTGCACAAACAGACTCAGCATAAGCTCCGTCGCCTTCTTCACACTCCAGGGCTACCTTTCGACTCCCATGTACAGTGATGGTGCTCTTGTGACCCGGCATCTTGAGCTGCAGATAAACATAACACGGGCGTGCCATGAACTTGGCATAAGCCGGCCGTCCAAATAGAGCATGATATGGGCTCTTGATTTTGACCACCTCAAACGTCAATTTCTCAGTCCTGGAATCATATTCATCTACAAAGGCCACCTCCAATTCAATCTTACCGACCGGGTACGCCGACTTACCAGGCACCACCCCATGGAAAACGGTGTTGGGCGCCCTTAAATCTTTGTCAGTCAAACCCATGCGCCGAAAGGTCTCGTAATAGAGGATGTTGATCTGCTACCTCCGTCCATGAGTACCTTGGTAAATTTATATCCATCGACACGAGGCGCCACCACCAAGGCTAATCGACCGGATTATCAACCCGGCGGTGATCTTCCCTGCTCCATACAATAGGCTGCTCTGACCACCTCAAGTAACGGGGAACTACCGACTCAACAGAGTTCACGGCCCTCTTACGAACCTTCTGGTCATGCTTGCACAAGCTAGTGGTGAACACATGATACTGCCCACTATTCAGCTGCTTCGGATGACTTTGATAACCCGACTGCTGCTGCTGTTGTCCCCCTTGACCAGGCTGATGTTGAATATAGCCGCTTTGATTTCCCTGAAAGCCGGAACTTGAACCACCGCGCGGGCCATGAAAACCGCTGGCTCCTGAGCCGCGCTTGACCCATGATTGCCATCAAACATGTTGGAATTCTTGAAAGCCTTCATGATCGCGCAATCTTTCCATAAGTGGGTGGCGGGTCGTTCCGGGTGCCGTGTCTCGGGCAAGGCTCATTGAGTAGCTGCTCAAGAGATGGGCCTGACCTGCCAGATCGAGGGGGCGGTTTTCCCTTACGTCTCTGATTGTTACCCTGTGCATTGGCATTGGCCACAAACTCCGGGTCACCCTCAGCCTTTACGCTTGTTGCCTCCTTGATTAAATCGGGTTATGCTTGACCCTTTCCATTGCCGTTCTTCTTTCCCTTCCTGTCTTTTCCTCATCGACGCAGGATCCTTGGTACTATCGAGTCGGCGATTTGACTAAAGCTGCCATCAGCGTACCCATATCATTGCAATCATGCTTAAGGCGCCCTAGTTTTACATCTTAGCGGCTCAAAGCGGCAATTCTTCTCCAACATGAGGACAAGAGCCGGCATCCATCTTATCGCATTTAATGTATTATATACTTGACCCGGCGCACCCAATGAGTTGTGGATTCACCCTCCTCCTGCTTACAATTTGTCAAGTCCACAATCGACATGGATTGCTTGCAAGTGTATTTGAAGTTCTGGATGAATCGGGCCTTTAGCTCTGCCCATGAACTAATGGAATTGGGCGGCAAGCCCTTTAACCAAGACCGGGCCGTTCCGTCCAACATCATGGTGAAGTATTTAGCCATTGCTGCATCGCTGACCTTTAACAGCTTCATGGCCATCTCATAACTCTCGATCCACGCTCCGGGCTGTAAGTCGGCCGTGTAATTCGGCACCTTTCGAGGCCCCTTGAAGTCCTTGGGCAGGCGTACATCACACAGAGCCGGCACCAAACAAGGAACACCGCCGGTTCTAGTGGCCACCCCCGCCTCAACGGAAGCCGTCGGATACTCTTTATGAGCCGTCTGTTGAGCTTCTAGCTGAGCCGCCCACTCGTCCTCCTGACGTATTCGGTCTTGTACAGGGTTATAGCCACCGGGCTGGTTACGACGCTGGGCGTTGCTTGACAAAGCTTCTGACTCCATGTGCCTGCTGTAACTCGGACTCCGGTTTTGACGCGGCGGTGCTAACCAAGACGGAGGAGTTGAATGAATCTTGTCCCGGCTATAGGAATAAGTCTCTTGCTGAGCCAGGGCCGTTTGGACAAGTTCTCTGATTCTTCGGGTCTCCACCGCTGTCGGATCATCACCGTCCACTGGGAGAGCCGCCAAACGTGCCGATGCTGCGATTAAGTTCTCCATGGGGTTGGAAAAGTGACCCGGTGGTATTGGTACATAGCGGGCGGGCCATACTCCCATGAGGAGGTGCCATCTCCTCGAGGCTGAGCCGGTCCTCCCGCCCGGCTGTCATGAACTGATTTGCTTGAGTGGGTTGCTAGGACCCGGCACCGGTGTGGCGAAAAGGTTCCGAGGGTCGAAACCGAGGAAAACGGGATTGAGTTTTCTGGTGCCTCCTTCTCATCACCTCATTAGATGCGTTCAGGCTCATATTAAGCTGGAAAGCCTCTGACTGGAGCTTCTGCGCCCGTGCATCCAAAGCCGCCCGTTCTGTAGCTAACCTGATGTCCTCAGCTGCCAAGGACACCTTGGCCCGAGCTATCTCCTCACACACCTGTGCCACCTCCGCATTATGCTCATCTTGATTTGCAGGAATAACCGTGGCGGTTAACAGGGTTGTAAGCTTATCCATGAGATCCATCAAGATGCTCGAGCCGGGCGCGCGACAGGGCCTCTGCCCGACCACTCTCGACCCGGACGTTATTGCCGCAAGTGATCAGAGAGTTTTGGCCAGGTTGAGTCCCAGCCATGAAGACTCCTGCCCAGCTTGGCGGCTCATAGGGGTCCGGAATACTGGAGCCATCGGAACAGCCCCCAAGCACGCCATCTTCCACTTGATACAGCGAATTTGTTGAACCGGCGGACGAATCACCGTCAGAGAGGACGGCCGTCTCACCACCATCTTCAGATCCGTCAGAAAGTTCCTCTCCATGGACGCAGCCCACGAAGGCACGCTTCATCACGGGTTGAACTCGGGCGGGTCTCGCACGCTGAGCCGTCTCGACGAGGTCGGTGCAGTTGTGCGGCTCAGGGCCCGGCTCACCAATCCTGCCGATGAAGACGTGGATTCCGCCGAAGGGGACCCGGTACCCGTACTCAATTGAGCCAGCATTGGGGCCCCAGCCTTCGTCATCAATGTAGATCTTGCCGCGACGACTCTTGGTCATCCGGCCAACTGCGTATCCCTTGAGCCCTTCGAAGCTGCCCTTCAAGAACTCAAATCCACTGTGCGCTGGCCTCATGGTGGGCGCCAACTGTCGTGGAATTGTCACGGCAGATGTCCTCTTGCAAGGACTTAGTCGTGGAGCCATAGCAACTAGGAAGCTTAAAGGGGTTAATCGGGACAAAGGACACGAGAGTTATACTAGTTCGGCCCCTTACGGTGAAGGTAAGGCCTACGTCTAGTTGGGTTGGTATTGCTTGAGGTTTCGATAACCAGGGAGCGAGATATGCTATGCCCGGCTCTCGAGGAGTTGTTTCTTGTCCTAAGCCGCCAGCGGGTCGTCCCATTATATACACGGGTGGACGCCCTACGGTCTACAGAGTCCCGGCCGGCTCAAAAATAGTGTCCGGCTCGGTGACTAGTTAATTCTACCTTATGATACAAGTCATGCCATCATGGCGGTTTATCACCATGGGCCTTAAGCCGCCTGTGGGCCTCAGCCCCTTTTATGAACCGCCATCTTCATGCTTGGCCTTGGGCTTCTTCCTGATGAGTATTCTTTGCGTAACCCGGCCCCTCCTGGGCGGCTTACTCAAATAGTTATATCCCCAATACCTAGTGTTTTGAGGAAGGCGACCTTGTCCTTAGGCGCGTTCAGTCCGCCAAGGGTATAAACAAGTTGTCGCCAAAGTGGGAAGGTCCTTACCGGGTAGTACGAGTCACCAGACCCGGCGCAATCCGTCTGGAGACCAGAGATGGCATTCAATTGCAAAACTTGTGGAATATTGAGCATCTCCGCAAGTTCTACCCATAAGTCGCGACTGTCGGGCCCTGCCCGGCAGCCACCCTTTTGTACAGGCCTTGCCTCAGTTGCATGTATCCCCTTGTACAAAGCCAGGGTGAAGACCCTGTGCAAGAGAGAAATAAACGAAGCGTTGTGGGGGCCCCGACCAAGTCGCATGCATGCATGAGCATTCCAAGACCACTGCATATGCATATAGATAGGATCGCATCCTGCATTCATTCTCATATGCATAAAGCTGCAAGTTCCTGCCGTGAACTTGGCTTCAACAAGGAGTTGAGAAGATTGCCTGGCACTAGGATCCCCGGCAAGCCACACAAATAAGTTCTACCTCTCGTCCATTAGTGTTCCGTAAGCTATAACTTGTGCATTAGAAAACCTCGCCACTCTTTTGAGACTTAGGTGCTCCCATCCTTGACTCGAATGTTGCTTCGGTCAGGATGTTCGCAATGGCATTTGGTAAAAGGAAGTTGGCGGGGGGCTGGTCCCGCTATTTTTGCTCGGTAGACACAGTTCGCCGACAAGCAAAAGGGTGCCGTCAAGATAGCCTGTCAGGGAAAACTCGTTTATTTACACTAAGGAGGCATCTCATCTCTGCATGGACATATACATGCACGGGTTCCCGACAAGGTTCATCATTTTCATTAATATGCTGATAATACAAGTACAAGCATTACAGAACACAAACATGGGCTCGAGAGATTACACTATTTGAATTAAAATTTGGCAAGTGCCTACAGATTTAAGATTGAAAAAAGATAAGTACCATGTGATGCCTTTGCCCTTATCCATCTCCTTCAGGAAGAGGTCGAGGAGGCCGGTGGCAGGTCCAGCTAGGATTAGGCGCCTCCCCAGGATCAGGATGGCGTCACCTTTCAACAAGGAGGAAGAAACCGGAGGGCAGGTGTGGATGGTGACACTGCTGGAGGATTAGATGTAGGACACAGAGTCACCGGCAAACACGACTCGTCGGAATGGTCATCCCCATTCTTGACGCGTCGTGGGTTGCCGCCGTCGTCCACATCACCACCACCTAAAGACCTCAGCATGGCAGTCACATTGGACACCATGCTCTCTGGGCTATTCCACAAAGAGCATTGTCGTCCCCAACAGCCCTGACGTTAGAAGTCACTGCACGCCCCGAAGACGTGTATGGGAGCAAAGAGCCCTCCTGCACGGCAAGAGGACGGCGCCCAGGAGAGTCAGATTCGCCTCTGCTAATGATGAATCGCTTCCGTGACTCCTCCCCAGCGCCGCGAACGGAAGAAGAATGGGGAGCGATTGACTACCACGCGCCATGCCCATTTCGGGCCTCGACGTGGTGTCGTTTGCGTCCCCTCCCACTGAAGTCAAGGCCACCGGTGGCCTGGCGGAAAGCACACCAGAGTTGCCACCTCCGGTGTTGTCACCGCGCCGCCCGAGTACCCCTTTCAGATCTAGGAAAAGCCTCACAATGGAACCCGGGGCCTGGCCCCAGGGTCTTATCCTCAACATGACCAGCAAGAAGCAGAAGACAGAGGAGGAGGAGCACAGGGATGGATGACTCCAACCTCCCTTCGCCCCACCTTTTATAGGCGGGCCAAGGAGGGGAGCCGCTCCCTCAACAGGTGACCACCGTGCTCCTCCACCAATTTAAGAAGGCCGGCCCTCGCCTTGATGCTCTCCCGCGCCACATGCCTCCGTTACCTACCCCCGTGATGCATGCAACATACATGGGCAAGGATAAGGGCATGGTGGGAAGAGTGAATTGGCAGTTTCTACCCCGTGCGTTAAAGTCATTCACAGGCCATTACAAGGGCGAGCCCACTGCTATTGGCTTTACACGACGAGCGGGGAAACCGGAAACTGGCCCAGCCCCAAGATTGATGAAGAAGCAAAGAAGACCCCAAGAGACCAGCCTCTTCAACACCCCAGCCTGTGCACTTATTAGGCCCTACCCCGATGACGCTTGGTAGCGCGTTCGGGGCAGGTACGGGGGCTTCTGTCGGTGCAACAAACCCTGGGTCTGTTGCCCAGACTGTGCACATGCACGGGAACAAGATTTAGGCACCAACCCAAGTCAGAGTACAAGAGAGCAAGAACTACGAAGGACCAACAAGCAGATCAAGAGTACCGAAATCGAGCCAGAGAAACAAGATACCATCATGAGAAGGGCATCCCTCTCCGGGCAGGCGAGCCCGGCAGGGGTGAGGCCACCCCCAGAAGGAGACACCCAAGACATCCCGACAAGGCTTGCCACGACTCATGAAGGCAAAACCACCTCACCAACTACTCCGCCACGACCCACGTCGTCAATCCCTGCGGTGTCAAGCCACAAAGTGACTAAGTAGCAGCCATTCGCCACATGGCGACTTTCCTCTACAGAAGATGCCTACAGATGACACCCGTCCTGCGACGTGTCAAGCGAGTAGGTGTGAAGCTGGCAAGATAGCCCGGCAAGGCTTGCCAGGCAACCAACGACGTGACATTAAGTGGTGCATTTAATGCACTCTGTCAGCCTGCAGAGTTAGGTATGATAGCACTGTTTGCTATCTTATCAGTGCACAATGACTACTTTACCATTGTGGTAACCCCTTAATCTATAAAAGGAGGCCCATGGCAACTGTAGAAAGGGTTAGAAGGTTGGACAACTCACATCCATACACGCGTAGCCACCGCCGCCCCCTGTCGGGCAAGTGTACTACGCTCCACCACCATTCTTCCACCATCAATCCACCAAAGCAGTAGTAGGGTTTTACGCCTCACGGCGGCCCGAACCTCGGTAAAATTGCCTGTGTGATCTCTGTCGTGCTGCCCCACGCTCGTCTGCTCTTTGTGCAACACGACGTCCCCCTGCCGAACCAGCAAGGGGCCCTCTGGTCCCATAGGTGGCCGTGGTTTCCCACGACAGGCAATTGATAGAAGAGAAAATAATTATGACGATATCCAAGGCAATGATCATGTATATAGGAATCATGTCCAAGATTAGTAAACCGACTCCTGCCTACATCCACTACTATTACTCCACACATCGACCGCTATCCAGCATGCATCTAGTGTATTAAGTTCATGGAGAAACGGCGTAATGCAATAAGAAAGATGACTTGGTTTAGACAAGATCTATTCATGTAGGAATAGACCCCATCTTTTTATCCTTAATAGCAATGTCATGCGTGCCTCGCTACGCCTTCTATCACTGGGTGAGGACACCGTAAGATCAAACCCATCACAAAGCACCTCTTCCCATTGCAAGGAAAATCAATCTAGTTGGCCAAACCAAACGAAAGATTCGGAGAAGAAATACGAGGCTATAATAATCATGCATGTAAGAGATCAAAGAAGACTCAAATAATATTCATAGATAGATATGATCGTAAACTCGCAATTCATCGGATCCCAACAAACACACCACAAAAATCATTACACCAAATAGATTGATACGTCTCCAACGTATCTATAATTTTTGATTGCTCCATGCTATATTATCTACTGTTTTGGGCAATATTGGCCTTTATTATCCACTTTTATATTATTTTTGGGACTAACCTATTAACCGGAGGCCCAGCCCAGATTTCCTGTTTTATGCCTATTTTAGTGTTTCGAGGAAAAGGAATATCAGACGGAGTCGAAACGGAACAAAATCAACTGGAAAAGTTATTTTTGGAAGGAAAGCCACCGGATAGACTTGGACTCTATGTCAGAAGATACGAGAGCTGGCCACGAGGGTGGGGGCGCGCCCAACCCCTAGGGCGCGCCCCCTGCCTCGTGGGGCCCCTGAAGCTCTACCGACGTACCCCCTGCACCCATATATACCTACGTATCGAAAAACTTCCAGAGGAGAAGATAGATCGGGAGTTCCGCCGCCGCAAGCCTCTGTACCCACCAAAAACCTCTCGGGAGCCCGTTCCGGCACCCTACCGGAGGGGGAATCCATCACCGGTGGCCATCTTCATCATCCCGGCGCTCTCCATCACGAGGAGGGAGTAGTTCACCCTCGGGGCTGAGGGTATGTACCAGTAGCTATGTGTTTGATCTCTCTCTCTTGTTCTCTCTCGTGTTCCCTCTATGGCACGATCTTGATGTATCCCGAGCTTTGCCATTGTAGTTGGATCTTATGATGTTTCTCCCCCTCTACTCTCTTGTGATGAATTGAGTTTCCCCTTTGAAGTTATCTTATCAGATTGAGTCTTTTATGAGAACACTTGATGTATGTCTTGCCGTGCTTATCTGTGGTGACAATGGGATATCATGTGCCACTTGATGTATGTTTTGGTGACCAACTTGCGGGTTCCGCTCATGAACCTATGGATAGGGGTTGGCACACGTTCTTGACTCTCAGGTAGAAACTTTGGGGCACTCTTTGAAGTACTTTATGTTGGTTGGATGAATCTGAGATTGTGTGATGCATATCGTATAATCATGCCCACGGATAATTGAGGTGACAATGGAGTATCTAGGTGACATTAGGGTTTTGGTTGATTTGTGCCTTAAGGTGTTATTCTAGTACGAACTCTTTTATAGATCGATTCGAAAGAATAGCTTTGAGGTGGTTTCGTACCCCTACCATAATCTCTACGTTTGTTCTCCGCTATTAGTAGCTTTGGAGTGACTCTTTGTTGCATGTTAAGGGCTTTCTATCTATGTTATTATTGTTGAGAGAACTTGCACTAGTGAAAGTATGAACCCTAGGCCTTGTTTCCTATCATTTCAATACCGTTTACGCTCACTTTTATCATTAGTTACCTTGCTGTTTTTATATTTTCAGATTACAAAAACCTATATCTACCATCCATATTGCACTTGTATCACCATCTCTTCACCGAACTAGTGCACCTATACAATTTACCATTGTATTGGGTGTGTTGTGGACACAAGAGACTCTTTGTTATTTGGTTGCAGGGTTGTTTGAGAGAGACCATCTTCATCCTACGCCTCCTACGGATTGATAAACCTTAGGTCATCCACTTGAGGGAAATTTGGGGTTGTTTGAGAGAGACCATCTTCATCCTACGCCTCCTACGGATTGATAAACCTTAGGTCATCCACTTGAGGGAAATTTGCTACTGTCCTACAAACCTGTGCACTTGCAGGCCCAACAACTTCTACAAGAAGAAGGTTGTGTAGTAGACATCAAGCTCTTTTAAAGGCCGCTGTCGGGAGGTTAATGCTTGAAGGTATATCTTTAGATATTGCAATCGAATCTTTTTGTTTCTTATTTTATCACTAGTTTTGTCTATAAAAGAAAACTACAAAAAAATGGAATTGAGTTTGTCTCATACGCTTCGTCTTTTTAATATCTTTCTTGAGTATGATGGAAAGGAAAATTGTGCTCAAGTGCTAGAAGAAGAATTACATAGAATGCTTGGCACTAAATATGTGAATGATGAGCATGATTGCAATGTTTTTAGTATGAATTCCTTGAATATCCATGATGCTAATGATATGCAAAGCCACAAGCTTGGGGAAGCTATGTTTGATGAATATGATATTTTTTGTCCCCCAAGCTTTGATGAGCAAATTTACTATGATGAAAGCATGCCTCCTATCTATGATGATTATTGTGATGACACGTATGCTATAAAGAATAAGATAACCTTGAAACTTGTCATCTCGATCTTAATTTTCAATCACATGATAGTTATTTTGTTGAGTTTTCTCCCACTATTATTCATGAGAAGAATTTTGCTTATGTGGAGAGTAATAAAATTTCTATGCAAGTAGATCATGAAAAGAATGATTTAGGTGCTGGTTATATTGTTGAATTCATTCATGATGATACTGAAAATTATTATGAGGGAGGAACATATGCTTGTAGGAATTGCAATAATATCAAGTTTCCTCTCTATGTGCCTAAAATCTTGAAGTTGTGCTTGTTTTACCTTCCTATGCAAGTTGATTCTTGTTCTCATAAGTTGTTTGCTCACAAAATCCCTATGCATAGGAAGTGGGTTAGGCTTAAATGTGCTAGTCATATTCTTCATGATGCTCTCTTTATGTTTCAATTCTTATCTTTTTGTGAGCATCATTGAAATCATCATGCCTAGCTAGGGGCTTTAAACGTTAGCGCTTGTTGGGAGGCAACCCAATTTTATTTTAGTTTATTGCTTTTTGGTTCTGTTTAGTAATAAATAATCCATCTAGATTCTGTTTATATGTGGTTTTATGTTTTAATTAATGTTTGTGCCAAGTAGAACCTTTGGGAAGACTTGGGTGAAGTCTTTATGATCATGCTGTAAAAAACAGAAACTTTAGCGCTAACGTAATTAGCTTCAACTTTTTACTGGAGAGTGTTATTTAGTTGATTCTTTTTGCATATGATTACTAGACAAACTCCTCAGGTCCACCAATTTATTTTAGAATTTTTGGAGTTCCAGAAGTTTGCGTTAGTTACAGATTACTACAGACTGTTCTGTTTTTGACATATTCTGTTTTCATTGTGTTGTTTGCTTATTTTGATGAATCTATGGCTAGTAAAATAGTTTATAAAGCATATAGAAGTTGGAATAAAGTAGGTTTAACACCAATATAAATAAAGAATGAGTTCATTACATTACCTTGAAGTGGTGTTTTGTTTTCTTTCGCTAACGGAGCTCATGAGTTTTCTGTTAAGTTTTGTGTTGTGAAGTTTTCAAGTTTTGGGTAAAGGTTCGATGGACTATGGAATAAGGAGTGGCAAGAGCCTCTTTCGTCTTCGTTTATCAGTAACTTTACTTGGAGCTATATTTTTATTCACCACATGATATTTGTTTTGCTTGGAGCATCATTTTCTCTTGTTAATATTTGCTTTCTGTTATTTAGAATTATGTTTTGAATCTTTAGTTTCAATAAAAAAGTCAAGGATAGCCTTTGCCATGCTTATTTTGCTACTATACATGTTGCTGTTTGAAAACAGAAAGTTTACCGATGTTGAAAAAATTCCCTAGAAAAGTCAGAGAGTGGTATAATGTTGAATCTTTTTGCATATTGAGCTCTGATAAATTTATTACAGTGGGAATTTTAGTTCATATTTTTTGGAGTTAGGGAAGTATGATGAATCTTGCATTCTTTGCAGACTGTACTGTTTTGGCAGATTGCTGTTATGTTTGAATTGTTTGCATATGTTTGCTTGTTTAATGATTCTATTTGAGGATAGGACTATTAAATATGCAGAGGCATTTAGTATGCAATGTCGAATAATAATTTTAGTGATTTGTTACAGTATAGTATGATAAGGTTTTTGCATTGGTTTATACTAACTTATCTCACGAGTTCTTGTTGAGTTTGGTGTGAATGAAGCTTTTGAGATTTAGGAGACCGTGATATGAGAGAAATTAAGGAGACACAAAATCTCAAGCTTGGGGATGCCCAAGGCATCCCAATATAATATTTCAAGAAGTCTCAAGCATCTAAGCTTGGGGATGCCCCGGTAGGCATCCCACCTTTCTTCTTCAACAATTATCGGTTAGTATCGGTTGAGCCTAAGTTTTTGCTTCTTCACATGATGAGTGCTATCCTTGAAGTGTCATTTTATTTTGTTTTGCTTTCTGTTTGAATAAAGTATCAAGATCTGAAATTCTTAAATGTTAGAGAGTCTTCACATAGTTGCGTAATTATTCGGCTACTCATTGATCTTCACTTATATCTTTCGGAGTAGTTTGTTGTTTGCTCTAGTGCTTCACTTATATCTTTTAGAGCATGGTGGTAGTTTTATTTTGAAGAAATAGATGAACTCTCATGCTTCACTTATATTATTTTGAGAGTCTTAAATAGCATGGTAAAGCGCTAAATCATAATATGCTTGGTATTCAAGATTTGTAAAACTTTCTTATGAGTGTGTTTAATACTAAGAAAAGTTTGATGCTTGATAATTGTTTTGAGATATGGAGGTGATAATATTAGAGTCATGCTAGCTGGGTAGTTGTGAATTTGAGAAATACTTGTGTTAAAGTTTGTGATTCCCGTAGCATGCACGTATGGTGAACCGTTATTTGATGAAGTCGGAGAATGATTTATTTATTGATTGTCTTCCTTATGAGTGGCAGTCGGGGACGAGCGATGGCCTTTCCCTACCAATCTATCCCCCTAGGAGCATGCGTGTAATACTTTGCTTTGATAACTTGTAGATTTTTGCAATAAGTATATGAGTTCTTTATGATTAATGTTGAGTCCATGGATTATACGCACTCTTCTTCCTTCCACCATTGCTAGCCTCTCTAATACCGCGCACCTTTCGTTGGTATCATACACCCACCATAAACTTCCTCAAAACAGCCACCATACCTACCTATCATGGCATTTCCATAGCCATTCCGAGATATATTTCCATGCAACTTTCCACCGTTCCGTTTATTATGACACGCTTCATCATTGTCATATTGCTTAGCATGATCATGTAGTTCACATCGTATTTGTGGCAAAGCCACCATTCATAATTCTTTCATACATGTCACTCTTGATTCATTGCATATCCCGGTACACTGCCGGAGGCATTCATATAGAGTCATATTTTGTTCTAAGTATTGAGTTATAATTGTTGAGTTGTAAGAAAAATAAAAGTGTGATGATCTTCATTTTTAGGGCATTGTCCCAGTGAGGAAAGGATGATGAAGACTATGATTCCCCCACAAGTAGGGATGAGACTCCGGACGAAAAATAAATAAATAAAAGAGAAAAAAAGAGGCCATAAAAAAGAGAAAAGGCCCAAACAAAAAAAGCAAAAAAATGAGAGAAAAAGAGAGAAGGGACAATGCTACTATCATTTTACCACACTTGTGCTTCAAAGTAGCACCATGATCTTCATGATAGAGAGTCTCGTATGTTGCCACTTTCATATACTAGTGGGAATTTTCATTATAGAACTTGGCTTGTATGTTCCAATGATGGGCTTCCTAAAATTGCCCTAGGTCTTCGTGAGCAAGCGAGTTGGATGCACACCCACTTAGTTTCTTTTGTTGAGCTCTCACATACTTATAGCTCTAGTGCATCCGTTGCATGGCAATCCCTACTCACTCACATTGATATCTATTGATGGGCATCTCCATAGCCGTTGATACGCCTAGTTGATGTGAGACTATCTTCTCCTTTTGTCTTCTCCACAACCACCATTCTATTCCACATATAGTGCTATATCCATGGCTCACGCTCATGTATTGCGTGAAGATTGAAAAAGTTTTGAGAATGTCAAAAGTATGAAACAATTGCTTGGCTTGTCATCGGGGTTGTGCATGATTTAAATACTTTGTGTGGTGAAGATAGAGCATAGCCAGACTATATGATTTTGTAGGGATAACTTTCTTTGGCCATGTTATTTTGAGAAGACATAATTGCTTAGTTAGTATGCTTGAAGTATTATTATTTTTATGTCAATATGAACTTTTGTCTTGAATCTTTTGGATCTGAATATACATATCACAATTAAGAAGAATTACATTGAAATTATGCCTAGTAGCATTCCACATAAAAAATTTATCTTTTTTATCATTTACCTACTCAAGGACGAGCAGGAATTAAGCTTGGGGATGCTTGATACGTCTCCAACGTATCTATAATTTTTTATTGCTCCATGCTATATTATCTACTGTTTTGGGCAATATTGGGCTTTATTATCCACTTTTATATTATTTTTGGGACTAACCTATTAATCGGAGGCCCAGCCTAGATTTGTTGTTTTATGCCTATTTCAGTGTTTCGAGGAAAAGGAATATCAGACGGAGTAGAAACGGAACGAAATCAACTGGAGAAGTTATTTTTGGAAGGAAAGCAACCAGATAGACTTGGACTCGACGTTAGAAGATACGGTAGCTGGCCACGAGGGTGGGGGCGTGCCCACCCCCTAGGGCGTGCCCCCTGCCTTGTGGGGCCCCCAAAGCTCCACCGACGTACCCCCTGCACCCATATATACCTATGTATCGAAAAACTTCCAGAGGAGAAGATAGATCGGGAGTTCCGCCGCCGCAAGCCTCTGTACCCACCAAAAACCTCTCGGGAGCCCGTTCCGGCACCCTGCCGGAGGGGGAATCCATCACCGGTGGCCATCTTCATCATCCTGGCGCTCTCCATGACAAGGAGGGAGTAGTTTACCCTCGGGGCTGAGGGTATGTACCAGTAGCTATGTGTTTGATCACTCTCTCGTGTTCTCTCTCGTGTTCCCTCTATGGCACGATCTTGATGTATCCCGAGCTTTACTATTGTAGTTGGATCTTATGATGTTTCTCCCCCTCTACTCTCTTGTGATGAATTGAGTTTCCCCTTTGAAGTTATCTTATCGGATTGAGTCTTTTTATGAGAACACTTGAATTATGTCTTGCCGTGCTTATCTGTGGTGACAATGGGATATCATGTGCCACTTGATGTATGTTTTGGTGACCAACTTTCGGGTTCCGCTCATGAACCTATGCATAGGGGTTGGCACACGTTCTTGACTCTCCGGTAGAAACTTTGGGGCACTCTTTGAAGTACTTTATGTTGGTTGGATGAATCTTAGATTGTGTGATGCATATCGTATAATCATGCCCACGGATACTTGAGGTGACAATGGAGTATCTAGGTCACATTAGGGTTTTGGTTGATTTGTGTCTTAAGGTGATATTCTAGTACGAACTATTTTATAGATCGATCCGAAAGAATAGCTTTGAGGTGGTTTCGTACCCTACCATAATCTCTACGTTTGTTCTCCGCTATTAGTGGCTTTGGAGTGACTCTTTGTTGCATGTTGAGGGCTTTCTATCTATGTTATTATTGTTGAGAGAACTTGCACTAGTGAAAGTATGAACCCTAGGCCTTGTTTCCTATCATTGCAATACCGTTTACGTTCACTTTTATCATTAGTTACCTTGCTGTTTTTATATTTTCAGATTACAAAAACCTATATCTACCATCTCTTCGCCGAACTAGTGCACCTATACAATTTACCATTGTATTGGGTGTGTTGGGGACACAAGAGACTCTTTGTTATTTGGTTGCAGGGTTGTTTGAGAGAGACCATCTTCATCCTACGCCTCCTGCGGATTGATAAACCTTAGGTCATCCACTTTAGGGAAATTTGCTACTGTCCTACAAACCTGTGCACTTGCAGGCCCAACAACGTCTACAAGAAGAAGGTTGTGTAGTAGACATCATAGATCTCCAAGAACATCGAGGAGAACATTGTATTGAGAATCAAAAAGGGAAAATAATCCATCTAGATACGGCCTACGGACCCGTAGGTCTGTGGTAAACTAATCACGCATCATCGGAGGAGCTCCAATGAGGATGATGAACCCCTCCGTGATCGTGTTCCCCTTTGGCAAGGTGCCACAAAATGGCTCTAGATTGGATGTCATGGTTCTGGAACTTGCGGCGCCTGGAATTGTGTTTTGTTGACTCCCCTAGGGTTTCTGGAACATTTAGGTATTTATAGTGCTGAGAGGTTTTGGAGAGGATTCCCATGGGCCCCACTACCAAGCTGGGCGCGCCCTGGTGTCTTGTGGGCCCCACAGACCTCCCCTCTCCTTGGCTCCCAAGTTGTCTTCTGGGCAGAAAAAATCTCCAAAATGTTTTGTGGCATTTGGACTTTGTTTGGTACTGATATTCTGCGGAGTAAAAAATAAGTAAAAAAACAGCAACTAGCACTGGGCACTATGTCAATAGGTTAGTCCCAAAATATGATATAAAGTTGCTATAAAATGAATATAAAACATCCAAGAATGATTATATAACATCATGGAACAATCAAAAATTATAGATACGTTGGAGACATATCAGTGTGCATCATGAAATTGGTGATGGAGGATGGTTGATGATGATGATGACAGATGATCCCCCTCTCCGGAGCCTGGAACGGACTCTAGATCTGGCCTCCCGATGAAGAACAAGAGGTGGTGGTGGCTCCGTATCGTAAAATGCGATGAAACTTCCTCTCTTATTTTTTATCGGGAAATAGGAATTTATAGTGCTGAGATTAGGGTCACGGAGCCACATGGGTTCCACAAGCCACTAGGGAACGCCTAGGGGGTGGGCGCACCCTCGTACCTCGTGGGCACCTGGTGGCCCCCTCAGTTGGTCTTTGCTCCATTATTTTTTATATATTTCATAAAAAATCTCCAAAAAGTTTTGTCCAATTCCGAGAACTTTTATTTCTACACAAAAACAACACCATGGTAGTTCTGCTGAAAACAACGTCAGTCCGGTTTAGTTTCATTGAAATCATGCAAATTAGAGTCCAAAACAAGAGCAAAAGTGTTTGGAAGAGTAGATACAATGGATACGTATGAAGTCCCCCAAGCTTAACTCATTACTTATCCTCAAGCAATTCAGTTGACAAACTGAAAGTTATAAATAAAAACTTTTACGAACTCTTTTGTTCTTCCATCTATATATATGCGTAAATAGTACCCAGGTTTGTAGCAAAGAGTATAACTAACCATGCAAATGATAACTCTTAGAAATTATATTCACTCATGTCAATGGCATAATCAACTAGCAAGCAATAATAAGATATCTCAAATGCCAACACTTTGTCAAAACAATCATGATATAATATGACAACATGGTATCTCGCTAGTCCTTTCTGAGACCGCAAAACTTAAATGCAGAGCACCTCCAAAGTTCAAGCAGCGACTAAACATTGTAATTCATGGTAGAAGAGATCTAGTCATGATGCACACAACATTAACTATGCACAATGCATGAGAATGACAATAGTGCTCTCAGGATGGGTGCTTGTTTGAGAAGGTGATGACTCAACAATAAAAGTAAAATAACATAAAGTAAATGGATAGGCTCTTCGCAGAGGGAAGTAGGGATTTGCACAGGTGCCAGAGCTCAAAGCTTAAATCAGAGATAAATATAATTTCGGGAGATATGCATTTCCTGTCAACGTCATGGCTGAGAGTTTTCAATATCTTCCATGCTAAACAAATTAGCGGTGGTTCCCAAAGCAGTAAAGTAAAGTTTACTCCTCCTCCACCAACAAACACAAGCCATGGCTAGCCTAATCCTCGGGTGCCCTCCATACCAACAACTTTTCTAGGAGTTTGTTTTATTATTTTGCAATTTTAATCATGGGACTGGGCATCCCGTACCAGCCCCTCTCGTGCAAGGACAAGTGAGTAAACACTCATCATGAGAATAACCCGCTTAGCATGGAAGATACTGATCGCCCCTATCGCTCCATAAGTGGTACGGGCACACAAAAATAGATGTTCATTTGAATATTTAGAGGTGTCACATGCAAATTTACTTAGGACGGCAGAGTAATACCGCATATAGGTAGATATAGTGAACTTATCTGGAATAACTTTGGTTTAAGGATTTTGATGCACAAGCAGTATTCCCGCTTAGTATAGGCGAATGCTAGCAACTAGATTAGGAAGCGACCAGCGAGAGAGCGAAAACGGTCATAATCATGCATTCTGAATAATTAATATTGAATACTAGCAGGAGTAGGATATAATTACCATGAACATAAATATCATGGAGGCTATGTTGGTTTTGAATCAACTACACGCCTGAACATGTGCCAAGTCAAGCCACTTGAAACATTCAGAGGAGGATACCATATCATCATACTACATCAAATTCATTTTAATGCATGTTGACACCCATGATAAATCAGTATCCACTTCTAGCTACTTAAGCGTGGCATGAGCAACTATAATCTCTAATTGTCATCATAAACACGTTTAATCATAATATGCTGAGTCATGGATACTGAGTTAACCATATTTACAAAAACAAAAATAAGTTGAATTCATACAAGCTTTTCCTTACCACAGTCACTTTATCAAATTAACGTCATTATTGCCTTTTACTTGCATAACCAAATGATATGAAAATAATAATAGTGCAAGAGTGCCGTGGACTAAGCTGGAATCTGCAAACATTTTATTCAAAGGAGAAGAAAAAGTAATATGGGCTATTTGTTAGATCAACAATAATGCATATGAGAGCCACTCAACATTTTCATCATGGTCTTCTCCTCACAATGACTCAACGAAACAAAATATTTTCAAAGAAACACACCGAAGTATTTTTGGTGTTTTTAGTTTTTTAAGGAAGCAAATTAATGAAGGAAAAACAAAAACAATCAAAACTATTTACACGGGAAAGCTCCCAATAAGTAAAAGAAGAAGTGAGAAATATTTTTGTGTTTTCTTCTAATACTACAACTAATTAAAGTAGAAAGAAAACTGAAAAGAAGCGAGAAATATTTTTGGATTTTCTCAAAGTTTTTCAAACACACAAGAAGAAAGTGAGAAAAAAAACTAACATGGATTATACAATGAAAGAGGATAAACACCGACAACTAGAATGAAATGTGTGAACATGAATAATTTATCAACGGGAAATACGTACTCCCCCAAGCTTATGCTTTTGCCTAGCTTGGTCACCATCTATAGTAGCCATCTGGTCCCGTAAGTGCTGAGGTGGCGGCACCTGAGTGTCCCACTACTGGACCTCATTCTCTACCGCTGCCAACGCGTTCTATAAGCAACGATGTCCGCTGGTAGGATGGTATATCCGTTCCTGGCATGAAAGTCAAACAAAGGAGGTGCAGGCAACGGAAACTATCATGAGTATCCTCACTAAAAATCAAGTTATAACGAATGTGGTGAGGATGTTTAGGAGCATCAAGAAAGTGGTGATCCTGCATAGACTGGTGATCTAAATAAACTCTAGTTAACATATAGTCATGTGGGCGTATGTTAACTTTAAAACGTCTCGCCAAGCGAGTAGCATACATACCATTGTGAATTTTTCCCTTAGTCCTATTAGTGTGCAGGCGGCATGCAATGATAGCTCCAAGGTTATAAGTGTTATCGTTATGAAGTGTCCCGCGTAAAATGGCAAAGCCAGGGGCACATAGTGCACCCCCTTGCTCTCTAGCAATCAAACATTTCCCTATGAATAAAGCAAAGTAATGAACAACGGGAAATTGCAAGCTAGTGGCTCAGGCTTTCAACACGCCCCTTTCCTCTCCCACAGCTAAAGTGTGGAGGAAGCCCTCAAACTCCTCCAGTCGAGGTTCTCTTATTTCCCCATCAAAGGGGATCGAACATATCTCACAGAATTCAACAAGCGGTATCTAATGATGTTCAGCGCGCACCACGGGAGGTTTGAGCCTATTCAGGAAATGAAAATTTTGCACAAAGGAATTCTTAAGGAGGTGGTATTGGTCACACTCATCTGCGAGGAAGTCGGTCAATCCGGTATTAGCAACGAATTGCGTGAACTCTTGGTAGAATCCAGCTTCATTCATGAAGGACTCCCTTGGAATTTCGCTTCGAGGAACTCCTCTGGAAGAAGTTCATTTTTTTACGAACAAATTTCTAAAAAAATTGGCCACAAAATGATGTCAACAAAACCTCAAAAGATTGATAGCAACTACTCATATGGATGTCTAGAGGCTATATCAAGCATTCAAACTACTTAGAACTCAAAGAATTATACATTCATGCTCATTTTCAGTAGCACTAAGAGCAGCTAATTATGCAAAATATAATACACTAGAGGAAAACTAATTGGAGCAATGGAGGAGTCACATACCAAGTAGCAATCCCCCAAAACAGTTTTGGAAACGGGGCTCCCAGCAAAGAGATCGAAAGTCTTAGGTTTGGGAGCAAGAACACGAGAGAGAGAGAGCTACCAGGAATTTTTGCTAGATGTAAGAGACGAAGTGGGCTGAAGGAATAAGTGAGGGGGCCCTGTGGGGCAAACAAGCCACCAGGGCGCTCCGGGTGCCTCGTGGGCACCTGGGGCATCCCCTGAGATGTTTTTAGTGCCAGAAATTCTTAAATATTCTATAAAAATCCATGTTAAAATTTCAGATCATTTTGAGCACTTTTAGTTTTGGGCTATTTTATTGCACGGATAATTTAGAATCTAGGACAATCATGGAATTTTATTACATTTAGCTAAAATAATAGAAGAAAAAAGTGGGTACAGAAGGTTGTGCTTACTAAATTCATCGACCACATGTCCCTAAAAAGAATCCATTAATAAGGTTGATCAAGTCTTATTAACAAACCAGTTCCGAGTAACATGAAATCGAAGAATCTTCGTAAAACACTAAGTTACCTCAACGGGGATATGCATCTCCCCAATAATAAGTTTTCATATTTCTTTTTAATTGTGGGAAGAGGGAATTGAAAACTTCCAATAATAATTGTCGGAGTCTTTTCAATAACATGAATACCATTTACTTGAAATTGTTTCTTCGGAAAGTGTACTGTATGTTCATTACATTGATATGGAAAGTGACCTTGCTTTTGTTGCAATCAATAGCAGCCCCTCTATCACCTGTGGCGGTGTGTGAAGACCATGTATTTCTTCATTAGGTGGTAAATTCTTAACTTCTTCATCTTCAATACATTTTTCCTTCATACATTTATTTGCCTCTTGCATGTCTTCAGGACTGAGAAATAAAATAGCTCTCTTCTTCGTAGTGGGTTTAGGCGGTGGTTCAGGAAGTGTCCAATCATTATCATTCTTCAATATATTATTCAATAGTTCTTCTGCTTGTTCAATAGTTTGTTCCCTGAAAACACAACCAGCACCACTATCTAGGTAGTCCCTAGAAGCATCGGTTAGTCCGTTATAGATGATATCAAGTATTTCATTTTTCTTAAGAGGATGATCAGGCAAATTGGAGAAGCCTCCTCCAAACTTCTTCATCAATTTGCACAAAGTTAAATATTTCCTGTAAGGCAGCTTGTTTTTTATGAGTAGGAAAATATTTTTCAGAGAAGTAATAAATCATATCCTGGGGGCTATGCACACGACGAGGAGCAACAGTATTGTACCATATCTTAGCATCACCCTTTAACAAGAAGGGAAACAACTTAAGAATATAGTAATAGCAAATTTTTTCCTCATGGGCGAATAGGGTGGCTATATCATTTAATTTAGTAAGATGTGCCACAACAGTTTCAGTTTCATAACCATGGAAAAGATCAAATTCAACCAAAGTAATTAACTAAGGATCGACAGAGAATTCATAATCCTTATCAGTAATAAAGATAGGTGAATTACCAAACTTAGGACCATATTTCATTCTAGCATTCAAAGATTTTTCTTTCAGCTTGCATAGTAATTTCTTAAGATCATCTATATCCTTACAAGCAAGAAAATCCCTAGCTATCTCTCCATCCATAACATAACCCTCAGGTATCTTAGGCAATTCATATCTAGGAGAGCTAGGTCGAATAGGTGTTTCATAATTTTTAGTTTCAATAACTTCATCAGTTTCAGCATTCTCAAATTCTTTAGCTTTAACAAGTTGTTCATCAAGAAATTCACCTAGTGGCACAATATCATCAAGCAAAGTACTAGCATCATGAATAGCATCATTCATAGCAGAAGTAGCATTATCAATTACTTGCGACATATCAGAATTAATAGCAGGTGGTGGTGTCGCAAGCTTACTTAAAACAGAAGGTGAATCAAGTGTAGAGCTAGATAACAGTTCCTTACCTCCCCTCGTCTTAGAAGGAAAGATTTTGGTTCTACCATCCTTAAGATTCTTCGTAGTGATCAATATATATAAATCCCAAGTGACTTAGCAAATAAAGATATGCTCCCCCGCAATGGCGCCAGAAAAATGTCTTGACAACCCACAAGTATAGGGGATCGCAACATTTTTTGAGGGTAGAGTATTCAACCCAAATTTATTGATTCGACACAAGGGGAGCCAAAGAATATTTGCAAGTATTAGCAGTTGAGTTGTCAATTCAAACACACCTAGAGACTAATTATTTGCAGCAGAGTGATCAGTAGCATAGTAGTATGACAGTTTGGTAGTGATAGCAATGATAGCAAAAGTAATGGTAACGGTAATAGTAACGGTAACGGTAGAAGCAATAGTTTTGTAGCAATTGTGATAGTAGCAGCAACAGTAGTAACTTAGCAAAGATCAATATGTGAAAAGCTCGTAGGCATTGGATCAATGATTATGTTGGATAACATTCATCATCTAACAGTCATAACCTAGGGCGACACAGAACTAGCTCCTATTCATCAATGTAATGTAGGCATGTATTCCGTATATAGTCATGCGTGCTTGTGATAAGAACTTGATGACATCTTTTGTCCTACCCTCCCATGGCAGCGGGGTCCATAAGTAAACTAAGGGATATTAAGGCCTCCTTTTAATACAGAACCGGAACAAAGCATTAACACATAGTGAATACATGAACTCTTCAAACTATGGTCATCGCCAGAAAGAATCCCAATTATTGTCACATTGGGGTATGCGGATCATAACACATAATAGGTGTGTATAACTTGCAAGATCGGATCAAGAACACAAATATATTCATGAAAACATAAAAGGTTCAGATCAGGAATCATGGCATTCGGGCCCTAGTGACAAGCATTAAGCATAGCAAAGTATAGCAACATCAATCTTAGAACATAGTGGATGCTAGTGATGAAGCCCGAACAAAACTAACTTGATTACATGATAAATCTCATCCAACCCATCACCATCCTGCAAACCTACGAAGGAATTACTCATTCCCAACAGTGAGCATCATGAAATTGGCGATGCAGGATGGTTGATGATGACGAGGATGAAAGACCCCCCATCTCTGGAGCCTTGAACGGACTCTAGATCTGGCCTCCCGATGAAGAACAGGACGTGGCGGCGGCTCCGTATCGTAAAATATGATGAAACTTCCTTTCTTATTTTTTTTAGGAAATAGGAATTTATAGTGCTGAGATTAGGGTCAGCGGAGCCATGTGGGCCCCACAAGCCACCAGGACGCGCCCAGGGGGGTGGGCGCTCCCTGGTGCCTCGTGGGCACCTGGTGGCCCCCCTCTAGTGGGTCTTTGCTCCAGTATTTTTTTATATTCCATAAAAATCTCCAAAAAGTTTCGTCCAGTTCTAAGAACTTTTATTTCTGCACAAAAACAACACCATGGTAGTTTTTGCTGAAAACAGCGTCAGTCCGGGTTGGTTTCACTCAAATCATGGAAATTAGAGTCCAACACAAGAGCAAAAGTGTTTGGAAAAGTAGATACGACGGAGACGTATCAACATTCTTGGTGGTGGTTCTCTCAACGTGCCATTGGGCATGGTTCCCTTGCATATAATCTAGTATCTTCTTGAAATCTTCTATGGGCTTTCCCATGATTGTTCCTCCTGCAACTATATCAAGCATAATTTTTGACATGTGATTTAAGCCATTGTAAAACATATGAAGGATTAACCACTCCTCCATTCCATGATTGGGGTAGTTTCTTATAGCTTCTTTCGTTCCATCCCACGCAAGACTTACTGTCTCACTTTCCTCTTGCTTTGAACTTGTAATGTGAGAACGTAATTGCATAATTTTTGCAGGTGGACAAAACTTACATAATAATTTACTGCAACAAGCATCCCAAGAAGTAATACTGCCTTTAGGAAAAGCTAAAAGCCATTATTTAGCTTTTCCTCTCAAAGACAAAGGAAATAAGCGAAGTTTCAAAGCATCTGGGTCATAATCATTTATGCATATCATGTTGCACAATTCAGTAAATTATTTAAATGCATAACTACATCTTCAAAAGCAGAGCCTCCAAATTGGTCCTGTTGAACCATGGAAACCAGGTTGGTTTGATCTCATACTCTGCAGCTGCAACATCAGGTAGTGCTATTGGTTCACGCATGAAATTGTTGCGAGGAGTAGCAAAACTCCCAAGATTATGAGCCATAGTAACTTTTTTTGGTTTTTCAACTGACAAGACTTGCAACAAAATAAGACTTCAACTAAAAATGAAAAAGTAAAAACTAAAACTAAAAATTAACTTCAATAAAAACTCTAAACATAAAGACTAGGAATACTACACTCATCCTCGGCCACGGCGCTAGAAAAAGGGCTTGATATCTCCTTTTATCAATCCGCTATTGGAACAAGAAAGGGCATCCTGCAACTATTTCCCCAGATCATACCCACGAGAGGAAGACTCCCTTGAAGCGATGGTCTCTAGGAAGCTTTTGCCAAAGTGTCAAATTTAGATTTTGACCGGATCAACAAGCAAATAGTAATTCAAACACTTATAATAAAAAGAAGATACAACGATGAGGTCTTAATGCTTACAACCAGGTGTTGGTGTTGGGATAATAAATGATATTAGTTTGTGCTCGGTAAGTCACCCATCAAGAGGTGCTTGCTTCGTACCGGACTGGGGATGTGTCCAAATAACATCTTGACCGGTATGAGTCCTGCATCAAGAATCAATTGTCCTACCGAAGGCCCTATCCATCTCGCGGGGTTGCCATGATAATTAATATAATAATATCAGACAAAAGCATTGGGCGTTTAATGACTACAACTCATGAATCCCCAAGGATATGATCCATGTTACCCTACTAAACCTTACTATCACCGGTGTTCGGTATAACACTTCACGGTCCCCTTGCTCCTACCCTCATCGATGCTCAATCTCCATGATCCTCGGTACCTTCAGGGATGAAGATCGCGAACAAGACAAGAGATACTTCACGAAACAATTTTATTTTACACATACGAGACATTGTGTCAAAGACTTCCGTTGATCCCTTCACCAAATAGCCAGGGTTGTAAGGCTCATGCCTCACCCCATACCTTACCAAACTACTCACATATGGAGATCAGATCATGAGAAGAAATCATCAAAGAACACATCTTGGGATTGATTGATTGCAATGTGTCTTACAATGGATGCCTTGTGCGATGCATGATTACAAGTATGAACTAGATGAGAGAGCACTATGGTGGTGGAGATGGCTATGGAGGTGAAAATGGCATCGGCTAGGGTTTGTGGATGAAGATGATGATGAATAGGTTGTGGTTGTGCTCGACGCTCCTCTTTCTCCCCTTTCTGTTGACATTTCGATGGGGTCTCCTTTATAAAATTGTTCAAGTGGACGACCTGCCTTGGTTTCACACCAAACGACTACTCATGTGAGCGCGTGCGGTTGCATGGAACATCGTCTTTGGTTCTGGTGGCCTTTTTGACGCCTCTTGATGACTTATTTATTCTCCATTTTCCTTCCTTTCCTTTCTCCCACGTGATCTCTTCCTTTTTAGCCCATTTGTTGTGGAAAAATGTCAAAGAGAGTATTTGTTGAATCCTTTGCATTCGTTAGTCAATAGTGGCAATCTCGGAGTGAATATCTCTCTTTTACTGAAATATTTCAGTTTAAACAAGGTTGAAATGAGTGTAAAAATATCAGTCATCAGCCACCATCGGTCACCATTGGCGAGTTGTGAATGGGAAGCGGTGGCTGGTAGTAGCACTGTAGGTGGCAATCGGGAGCATAAATCCGTGCAGTGGCTGCGAGCGGCAAGTTTGGTAGAAGTGTAGGAGCTGGTGGCCAGTGCTGTGAGCAGAGGACGCGATGACGCTAGTTGATTTGAAAGAGATGATAGGGTTGGGGATCGAAGGTGCTATTGAGATGGTATGAGGGAAACTTTCTCCACATACAATATACAAAGGGAAATACATACGTGTCATGTTGTCTAATCAAGCATGTGAACTTTGTAGTTGCATGTTTCAAAGTTAAAGAACAATAATGGCATTTCTCAAGACCAGAAACTTTGAACTGCATACACCAAATTTTCCTAACATAAAATGCTCAGGAAGGCTCGAGCTCGACTCCATAAATCTTGATAACTTAATGGGAGTACAACAAATTGATCGAAACAACACAATGGACCACAGTAGCCTTGAACAAACTAATCAGAACAACTTGATAAGAACCATTTATCACCACACCATGCTTTGACATTTACACATGTCTAGTAAAACCAAAATTGTATTACGGGTAGCCAAAAGAATGACAAGTAAACTTGTCTATATAGTGAACACAACCACAACTCATAAATATTCTTGCCACATCTAGTTAAATTTTGTAGGTGGTTAAATCCAATGTGTATATGTTTGCAACGCATAAGAATCAATCAACATATGGAATTAAAGTCATTCACATGCATGATCCTAATATAGCATGTTGTTTATCCACACTCGCGGTGGAATCAGTGAAATGATGACACGGATGGGACATGCACTAAGTGGAACCCATCACCCAACACAATAGGAAACAATGCCACAACGTCAACAACCACTCGAGGGAGTGAAATCGCTAGTGCTTTTTGATCCTTGCGCCCATTGCATCATCCGTTTTTCACCACCACAAAATGACACTATGACCAAACATGTAAAGCAAACGGATGATAATAGCACATGATAGCTTCTACGCATCACTCTGATATTAGACTTTTTCCTGAAAAGGATACATGTCTATTATAAAAGTTTATCAAAAATACAAAGCACCTCAAACATAATAAAAATTCCATGGAGGTCTCAGACCACCAAACGACCACAACCGCCACCAGAATAAGCCGCTAACGTGTACATGTCACCTCTCCCCTACCGGAGCCGGCTTGACCTTTTTTATGATAGCTTGGAAGTCTTGAAAATCTCGTGAAGGCTTGAGAGAGTACAAAAAATTAACTGGGGCAACACAATGAAGCACAACATCTGAACAAACTGACCAGAACCACAACATCAATGAACAAAATTGATCATAACAATTTATGGCCACACCATGCTTTGACATTTACACATGTGTTTTAGTAAAATAAAAATTATATTTCGGGTAGCCAAAACATTGATACGTGAACTTGTCTGTCTAGTCAAAACGATCACAACTCATAAATCTTATTACCACATCTAGCTAGACTTTGTAGGTGGTTGATCCGATGAGCATATGTTTGCAACAGAAATAATCAATCAATATATGGAATTAAAGTCCTTCACATGCATGATCCTAATATGGTGTGTTGTTTATCCACGCTCGAGTTGGAGTTGATTAAATGATTGCACGTATGGGACATACACCAAATGGAACCCATCACCGAATAAAAAAGAAAACAACGCCACAATGGAGTTAGGTTGCTAGCGCTTCTCGATCCTTGCATCACTTGCATTATCCGTTTGTCACCACCACAAAATGACACTATCACCAAACACGTAAATCAAATGCAGACAACGCGGATGAAAGTAGCACATGATGGCTTCAACGCATCACTCAGATACTACACTTTTTGCTGAGTTGAAGGACAAGATATTCTCCTTGAAACAACATTGATTTTGGTAGATTACAATCTGTAGTAATTTGATCTTCTAGACCTTACAAACGATACCCTGAACTATCTCGTGTCCACCCAAAATGAATCCAAAAGATTTTGCTTGTAGCTAGAGCGCAAGCATCACCGCATAGGAGGCATTCAGACACCCACGTAAGCGGCGGGCCACGAAGGGAAATGCATAGCTTACGACGCGGACGAAACTGCTTACACTTTGGTGTGGTTGGGGCAGTGTGCGCATTAGTGCATCACTTGCCCGCACGCCACCTAATCATGATAGCGACGTCCCGGAGAAGGAAAAAAAGCTTTCATGGCGCCAATAGGAGGGAGAGACATCTGTCTTCTCTCCACTCCCCCTCATTGCTTCGATGCATCACTTTGATACCAGGCTTTTTTCTCTTTGCTAGATTAAAGGCCTAGATATGCTCCTTGAAACAAGAATGATTTTTATAGATCATGATCTGTAGTAGTTTGATCTTCTAGACCTTACATACGACAGTCTGAACTAACCAAAATGAATCCAATAGATTTTACTTGTAGTTATGTAGTCATCACCGTGTCAGAGGCATTCATACACCCCACATACGTGGCAGACCACGCTGGGAAAAGCATACCTTACGACCGAGACGAAACTGCTTACACTTTGGTGTGGTTGAGGAAGTGTGCCCGTTAGTACGTCACTTGCCCGCACACCACCTAATCATGATAGAGGCATACCGGAGAAGGGAGAAAGCATTGGTGGCACTCCCCTCATGCCTCTTCCTTCCTCTAGCTTAGTTGTCCGCCACCTCTCGCCCTTCTAAAACCCACCACCACTACCAAATTAAAGTCCTTGACATGCATTATCCTAATACGGCGTGTTCTTTATCCATGCGCGCGGTGGAGTCGGCCAAGTGATGACATGCATTGGACATGCACCAACTGGAACCCATCACGGAACAAAAGAGGAAACGACGCCACAACATCAACAACCACTTGAGGGAATGAGGTTGCTTGTTTGTGCTTCTCGATCCGAGCGCCCATAGCATCATTTGTTTTTCATCGCCACAAAATGTCACTATCATCAAACACGTAAAGCAAACATAGACAAAATGGATGACGACAACACACGATAGCTTCAACGCAACACTCTGATACTAGGCCTTTTTTGCTGAACTGAAGGCCAAGATATGACCCTCGGATACAATAGTTTTGGTAGACTATGATCTGTTTGATCTTTTAGGCCTTACGAACGACAGCGTGAACTATCTCGTGTGCAGCTGAAGTGAATCCAAAAGATTTTGCTTGTAGCTAGAGCAAAAGGCATCACCCCATCGAAGGCATTCGGAGAACGTATCGTGTGAAACGGGCTAATCTGTGCACCAAGTGCACCACTGATTTTGGGCCATTGGATGAAAATCCGAGGGATGTGGTTTGGCTAGAAAGTGAATTGTTGTCACATTTGCAAAATTGTCCTTCTGCTTTTTCGAATTGAACCGGCAGTCCACATCTTACTCTCCCATCAATAAATATGTATGTTTACTCTGTGTCTAGATAAAAAAAAGGTTACATATTTTTAACGGAATATCTAAATTCGGATATATTTTTGGCTATAACCTTTATTTTGACGAGATCTTTGGAAGAAGAACAATATGGACTATGTTTTTTTTATGACTTGGAGCTTATAGATGTCGCGGCCAAGTTTCAAAACAGAAAAATAGAAAATATATCCAGCATTAGTAGTATTGTTTCGAACATCTCATCAAAATAATGATGATGGTCAAACCATATCTACATTTGGATACATGGTCCGGCCATTCCTATGCTTGAAGATAGAAATAAGAAATCTACATTAATGTTGAGAGAGGGAAATGATGTAGTGCGGCTTGATTTTGGTAGTGCGTGAGAGCATTGTTGCTAATGTGCCAACAATCCATTCATCAGCTAGACTGCATTCGTCTGATATCCATCCGACGGTCGAAAATAGCTTGGTGCGCCCGTGCATATAGATTTCGATGTAGTTGGGGCAGTGTGCGCATTAGTGCGTCACTCGCCGGCACGCCACCTAATCATGATAGCGGCGTCCCGGAGAAGGGAGAGGGCGTTGGTGGCGCTCCCCGCTCGTGCCGCTTCCTCCCTCTGCCTCCGCTGCCCGCCACCTCCCGCCCTTTTTAAACCCACCTCCACTGCCAAATTCGCGTCTGCCACCACCGCCGCTGCCTAACCAGGCTACAATCAGACGGCCGCGCTAGCTTCTGGCTACGACACGGCACGACGCGACGCGAGGCTCTCGAGAGCGCGAGGGAGGTCGTCGTCTGCTGCGGCTAGGGAAGCGTCGTCGGTGGTTGTCTGCCTCATGGGCTCCGCCATGGACCACGTCGGCGCGGCGGGCGGGAGGGCCAAGAAGGCGTCCGGCGGCTCGCAGCTGTGGAAGAAGGCGCTGCTGCATTCCAGCCTCTGCTTCGTCATGGGCTTCTTCACGGGCTTCGCGCCCTCGTCCGTCTCCGACTGGCGGTCCGTCGCGCCCGCCGGGGTGGGGAGCAGCCACATGGCGAAGACGCCGCAAGTGATCACGTCGGGCGCGGCCATGGACCGGAGCCTGTTGGCGCGGGACGCGGCCGCAAGAATCGGGGGCGTCCCGCGGCCTCTCCTGGTGGTCGTGACGACCACCGAGTCGACGCCTACGGCCGCCGGCGAGCGGGCGGCGATGCTGACCAGGATGGCACACACCCTGCGGCTCGTGCCGCCGCCGCTGCTGTGGGTGGTGGTGGAGGCCGCCCCCGACGTGCCGGCGACGGCGAAGCTGCTGCGCGACACGGGGATCCTCTACCGCCACCTGACGTACAAGGAGAACTTCACGGCCGCCGAGGTCGCCGCGGGCAAGGAGCGCCACCACCAGCGCAACACCGCGCTGGAGCACATCGAGCGGCACCGCCTCGCCGCCATCGTCCACTTCGCCGGCCTCGGCGACGTGTACGAGCTGCGCTTTTTCGACCAGCTCCGGCAGATCAGGTACCGTCCAGTCCGTTCCTCAGCCCTTGCATTCTCCCTCCCTCGCGTCCTCCCAGCAGCAAAGTGAAAGAAGATCTTTCACTCAAGCAAAACAAGAAAAACTTTTGCCTTGTGTTGGTGCGCGCGGACGGTCACGCGGCGAAGTACGCAGCTAGCGACCAAAGCGCTCACGCTCGCAGGGCTAGTTGCAAGCAACTTTGTCAGGTTGCCCCGAGCGCTACAGCTCACGCACCGCCTGGACGACCTCCGGCCCAGGGCTAGTTTAATCGCCGGCGACGATCCAATTATCATCCGGGCCATGTAATGTGAGGAGGCCGCTCACCCTCCCCATCAAAGGGTCGTTTTTTATCTCTCTGCTCCCATTCTTTTCCCTGCCAGGCCTGCGCTGTACCACTTGGGATGGATCTCCAGTCAGTCAGGCTGGAGCAGAGCAAGCAGTCCATTGCTTTGTGTTATTTTACTAGGACGGCGACGTAACGGTTTTGTTCCGTCCTGGGTGCCAATGGCAGTCATCAGGAAGGGGCGTTGTTGTTGCGTAGCCAGGAGACGCCCAAATGTGTCGGTAGAATGATTGGCACCCCTCAACCAACGGTGCGGGTGAGCGGTGTCCTTCCTCCCCGCGGGCCTGACAGGGAAACATGAGCGGGGGGAGCTCCTGCCGGACGTTGCACGGCTGCTAACTGTCAAACTGGTACTTGCAATCACGGCGTGTGAAACAGACGCCTTGCATGTTCTATTCGGGGTCGAGGAATCCGAGCCTGTACCTACGTACACGGCACGGGTTTCTCGCCCGTTACTTCCAGGTAGACTGGTTTTGTTCAGTTCGCCAAAAAGGAAAGGGAAGAGTGATCTTCGTCAGATCAGTTCTACTATTGTCTTGTTGGTTCTGATTCTTGACCCTCTGCAGTTTCACCCGTCGGTTACTCGGTTTACTCCTATTTTGGAAATATTCGTAGTATCTGCAGCATCGCTCCCGTCGTGTTAGATTGATTAGCAATCTCCTGCATTAGTGGCATTAGTGTCTGTAACACGCCAGTAGTACTTCTCCGAGTATATATATACGGGTACTTATATAGTATGTCCAATCTGCATTTCAGCATACTCCAAACTGCTGTCAGAAATTGACGTCTAGCATAGTTAGGCAGAAGAAAAAGTGTTTCTACGAATTAATGCTTCACAAACTGCATGCCAGCCATTTCGATCTGCGCGATAAGACATGCTTAATCACCAGTACAAGCACCATATTTAGCAAGCTTCTAATTAGCCGTCGCGGCAGCATGACATGGACACCCTACTTACCAGCATCTTTTCAAGCTTTTCGGCACATGCATGCACGCCGTTTCCACCATCTAAATATTGTAATAGCATCTAATCCAAATCCCTAACGCGAGAATCTGTTGCTTTTACGCCAAATCTTTTGCAGTACATTCGGTGCGTGGCCGGTAGCGAGGATGTCGCGGAACGAGCGGAAGGTGGTCATCCAGGGCCCTGCGTGCAGCTCCTCCAAGGTCCTCGGCTGGTTCTCCAGGGACCTGATGAGCAACGGCACCGCCGGCACGGGCGGCGGCACGGCGGCGACGTCGCCCGAGATCGACGTCCACGGCTTCGCCTTCAACAGCTCCGTGCTCTGGGACCCCGAGCGCTGGGGCCGCTACCCGACCTCCGAGCCCGACAAGTCCCAGGTCAGCCAACCATCAACCCTTCATTGCGCAGTACAGTACACATCGCAGTAGCAGTAGCGCACTGCTTGCTTCCTCGTTCCTCGGCCGGCCGGCCGGCTCGATCGGCGTCGCCATGCATGCACGCCCGGAACTAACAGTAAGCATTCATATGGCCTTTCGCGCGGCACAGCGATGTCGCGGAGGCAATCTTCCGCCATGAAAGCGGCGTCTCGCCCTGTCTGCTAGCTATCCAGCTGTTCGTGCATGTGGTACAGGTGGGGTTGGAAGGCCTCGGCGCCTCGTGGCCCATCTGTCCCAACTTCTCCGGTCAAATTCAACTTGTCACGCGTCCTTCAATTCCGCATAAACATCGGTGGAGGCCCTCCTTAGTTTCATCAGGGAAAATTGCGAAAAAATTGGCGCGGGCGTCGGTCGGTACACCGAAGCTGCAGCAATCGACAAAACGGGTCGAATCCGAGAGGATCTGGAAATGGCAATGCAAATGCCAAACCGCTGGGGGCTTATCTTTAATTTAATCCGGTGCGGTGCGAGTGGTATGATTTGGTGGGGAGGGGCCCCGGCCGTGGGGATGAGTAGGATTTGGTGCAAGGCAAGACACGCTCGGTGTTGGTGGTTGGCCACAGCGCCAGCAGTACTGCCGTAGTACCCCTGGCTAATAGCTAATGCCGTTCTTCAGAAAACCAGGGCTTCTTTTAGGTGTGCAGCTGACTGTTTCACCTGTCATGAATCTAACCACTAAAGCACCCCCTCTCGCTAGTTGCTGCGATCAATCATTAGAGGCCGTTACAGCGTGCTTCCATCTCTGTAATGTGATGATGCCAGACGACCTATGATGATTTTTCGCTTTTGCAGGAGCTAACATGTTTTCTTGTATCATTGTTTCGCAGGACTCGATGAGGTTTGTGCAGCAAGTGGTGTCGGAGGATTATAGCAAGGTGAAGGGCATCCCTCCAGATTGCCTCGAGATCATGGTGTGGGGCGTAGACACGACGCCGCCGCCGGCCCCGTCTTCCTCGCAACAAACTCCGGGGAATAAGAGGAGGTAGAAGGGAGAGTTGTAGAAGAGATCATCGGATCCAAGAGCCGAACAAGCTGCTGCCTATACTGTACATGCAAGGGTCGCACCAGTAAGGTGTTGATGCTCCTACTAGCTGCAAACATAAGAACTTTTTTGGTTTTCGTTATAGGGGATGGATCGGCAAGTATCCTCCCGGGCAATATCGTCATATTGTACATCGTACTCACCTTTTCTTTTCTCTTCAACAAACTGTGATATATGCATACTTTCCTTTTCTTTTCTTTTCTTTTCTTTTCTTTTCTTTTCTTTTTGTTTCAAGAGGTTTAGGTGATTACATGATACCCCTTGAACTGTCTCTAAAGAATGAAATGAACAGAAGGCAGGTACAAGCTGAAGATATATCTTTTGCTCTCCACATTTTTCCTTTACCAGCCCTTCTTTTTTGCTTTTTTCGAAAAGGGACACTTTATTACTTAAAAGATTTAAGCATTACACTCGTCCTCTGCATAACTAAGATGCACAAAGCCAAATAAGATCCTCTCACACAAAATAAACATAAAAATAAAAAGGCGAATTACAACAAACATGTAGAGTCCGTATAACACCTAAATCGGGGGGAGGGGGGGGGGGGTCAATCCTTAGATCATGCTGCCACCTATGTTGGGTAAAAGTATCCCTCGCCGTAGCCTTCAATCGTGTACACACCTTCGTAAACAGGCCTCGATTCTCCACGCGTTGTAGAGAGGACCATAAAAGAAGAGTCCCGATACATCTGTAGATAACCTACAACAGAGAAGTACTTATATCATTAAAAACCTTATCATTCTACATATCCAAAGCGACCAAATAATGGCAAGCACTCCCACCCTGAGAAGAGTTCTTAACCTGTGATTAATCCCATGTAATCAGTTGCCAAATACATTAGCAACACTACAGGAAGGATACAAGCCAGAAGCTATTTGGATGACTGACCATATAGAACGAGCCAAATTGCATTGGAAGAATAAATGTTTTATTGCTCCTCATAGTGACAAAAGACACATTACGGGCTTCCATGTCAATCCCTCTTAATAAGGTTATCTTTAGTAAGAATGACTCCGCGACGAAGATATCATGTAGAGATTTTATTCTTAAGAGGTATCTTCATCTTTTAGATCTTCTTGTTATTAACAACTGGTACATCAGACTGGATTAACGCTCTATACATAGAATCTACTGAGAATTGTCCATTTTTATGAAGGTTTCATCGGAATACATCAGGCCCATGTGATGGAGGCCCTTTTTCTGGCTTACGGGTATGCTTGAACTGAAGTTACCAAAGAATGTCCAATTCTCAAAGGGGAATTGAACAAGCATGCTTGAGAAACACACAAACCTAGACCACGTACCCTGCCCTATGTGGTCACCGGCCGGAACCATTCATTAAGACACAAGGGTCTCGATCGAGCAGCTTCCTTGCTGTTGGCGCGTCCCGATCGTGCGCAAGAATCCATTAGGTTAAGCCGGTTCTTCAGGATAGGAAATGCATTGGTGGTCAGTGGAGTAGACAACTCCTTTTTGAAAAGGGAAGCTTCGAACAGTCTACCTGCAATCGGAATCAGCATGTGCCCCTGAAGCGACGCATGTCTCTCGTTTGAACACCAACCATTGTGTAACGTAGCTAGTCATGTGGTAGGGTTTGCGCAATAATTTGCACCTGTTCCATGGCCATATTTTCCAGGCCTTCTCTTTTGCTGGTGCTGTTGGTGATTTGTACGAGCTTGTTGGTAGGTTATCATCTGCAGCGCCTAAACTAAGCTGTGTGCAGTGTCGTGCATGGACCAAGGAAACATTGTTCCTTCCGCCCCACAGGGACCAAGGAGACTGCACCACAGGAAACAACCGTTCCATGTCAGATAAACACAAAACAGCAACGCATTGTATTACTCCCTCTGTAAAGAAATATAAGAGCATCTAGATCACTATTTTAGTGATCTTAATGCTCTTATATTTATTTACGTAGGGAGTACTATCTAGAGTACGTATTTTCCTCTCTGGTTTGCTAAAAATTGTTTTCGCGGCAGGATTTAGTTCATCTGGAGTCTGAATCTCCACTGCTGACAAGCTGCTACGTATGCGATAGTCTGAACTGAACTCTGGACATCTCGGTCTTGTGTGGCTAATTGAAGCTCTGTTTACATGCAATGAAGCTTAGATGGTGTGCAAACATGCCATTGACAAACGGATGAGTTCTTAATGAGGGTTATAGTTTCACGCTGCACATGACATGTTTCGTTGCTTGCTTTACACATGGGAATATGGGATGGTTTTCAGCAAAAAGGACGCACAATCTCAACTCCCCTTTCTCACTAACAGAAGCCCGCATAAGGTCATGTATACAGGGCATGAAAACATGATGACATGTTTGCGTCTGTACTGGTTACAGAAAATAGGCTTCGAAGTTGAAACTTGAACACGGACCTCGGTCCAATAGAATGATGTAAGAGCATCTCCAATAAAAGATGTATATTTGGAGATGTAAAAGTAGGTGTTGTATAATTTACATCTTCAAAAAAGTCTCCCAACTTTAAAAGATAAATATTTGGTGATGTAAAACTAATGCATTTGAAGATGTAAAACTAGTTCAGCCACTACATCATTTCAAACATATTTAAAACATAGCAAGTTTATTTGAAACAAATATAGTTCTTAACATAATTAAACATAGTTCAAACTACTACTACTACGAGTCTACTCGTCGTCGCTCTTGAACTGCTCTCAGAACTCGTCTTTGATGGGATCGTCGCACTCGTCCTCCTCCTCCGAATCATCCCAGTCCGACGAGTTGGACTCGACGGGAATCACCGTCAAGGGGCCGGCCTCCTCCTCCTTCTTCACCCCCTTCTTCTTCTGCTCGGCCTCGCCATCGCTGCATCGTCACTATCGCCGGGAGCAACGAGAATCGCCGGCTTATTCTTCTCCTCCTCCTCCTTGTCCATCCACCGAATGGTAATATTCTTCCGCCCGATGAACTCCGCGTCTGCCCGGGATTCGCTCTCCAAGAAGTTCATCTCATGCCTCGGCTGGCCGAAACGCTACGCTGCGACGTCGTATGCACGCGCGGCCACGTCGGCAGACTCGAACACGCCGATCCAGTAGCAATAGCCACCGCACTGGAACTCCACGTCAAAGTTCTAGGACGGCTTTTGCCGCACCCCAAAGAAGCCGGTCTTGCTCTTTGAGATTTTCGTCGACGGCATGGCGGTGGCCGAGCGACGAGGTGCGGGGTGGTGCCCGAGTGTTGAGCTTTAAATGCAGCGGCGGGAACTCGAATCGTGCGGTGGATTGGCAGTGGCGGGAGAAGCTCGAATCGGGCGACGTGGCGGCTGATACGTCTCCAACGTATCTATAATTATTAATTGTTTCATACAATTATATTATCAATCGTGGATGCCTTATATGTTATTTTATAATATTTTTGGTAACTAACCTATTAACCCAGTGCCTAGTGTCAGTTGCTGATTTCTGCTTTTTTTTGCGTTCCAGAAAATCAGTACCATACGGAGTCCAAACGCTACGAAACTTTTTGACGATTTTTTTCTAGACATAAGAGACCCTACAAGCTCCAGGAGGAGGCCAGAGCACAAACAAGCAGACGGCAAGGCGCGCCCTATTACCTTGTGGGCCCCACATGGCTTCATCTGACCTAATTCCACTACTTCCGCCGCCGCAAGCTTCTGTTCTTTCGCGATCCCATCTGGAGGCCTTTTTCGGTAATCTGTGGAAGGGGGAATCGATCACGGAGGGCTTCCACATCATCCTTGCTGCCTTCCAATGATGTGTGAGTAGTTTACGGTAGACCTACGAGTCCATAGCTAGTAGCTAGATGGCTTCTTCTCTCTCGTTGATCTTCAATACAATGTTCTTCTCGATCTTCTTGGAGTTCTATCCTATGTAATCTTCTTTTGCGGTGTGTTTGTTGGGATCCGATGAATTGTGGGTTTATAATTAGATTATTCATTGAAAGTAAATGAGTCTTTTCTGAACTTTATTATGCATAATTGTTATAGCTTTGTATTTCTCTCCGATTATCCGTTTGGTTTGGCCAACTAGATTGATTTATCTTCAGCGAGAGAGGTACTTTGTAATAGGTCCAATCTTCCGGTGCTCTATATCCCAGTGACAGAAGGGGACAAGACACGTATTTGTATTTTTGTCATTAAGGGTAAAACGACGGGGTTTATTCATATTGATTGGGTTTACTTTGTCTACATCATGTCATCTTGCTTGTCCTCAAGCAATTCAGTTGATAAACTGAAAGTGATAAAGAAAAAACTTTTACAAACTCTGTTTGCTCTTGTTGTTGTAAATATGTAAAGCCATCATTCAAGTTTTCGGCAAAGACTATGAACTAACCATATTCACAATAACACTTAGGTCTCATGTTTACTCATATCAATGGCATAATCAACTAGCGAGCAATAATAATAAATCTCGGATGACAACACTTTCTTAAAACAATCATGATATGATATAACAAGATGGTATCTCGCTATCCCTTTCTGAGACTACAAAACATAAATGCATAGCACCTTTAAAGATCAAGGACTGACTAAACATTGTAATTCATGGTAAAAGAGATCCAGTCATAGTCATACCCAATATAAATTAATAGTAATGGATGCAAATGACAGCGGTGCTCTCCAGCTGGTGCTTTTTAATAAGAGGGTGATGAATCAACATAAAAGTAAATAGATAGGCCCTTCCAGAGGGAAGCAGAGATTTGTAGAGGTGACAGAGCTCGATTTTAAAGCAGAGATAAATAATATTTTGAGCGGCATACTTTTATTGTCAACATAACAACCGAGAGATGGTGATATCTTCCATGCTACAAACATTATAAGCAGTTCCCAAATAGAATGGTAAAGTTTATACTCCCCCTCCACCAACAAGCATCAATCCATGGCTTGCTCGAAACAACGAGTGCCTCCAACTAACAAGAGTCCCGGGGGAGTTTTGTTTGCAATTATTTTGATTTGATTTGCATAAAGCATGGGACTGGGCATCCTGGTGACCAGCCATTTTCTTGTGAGTGAGGAGCGGAGTCCTATCCTCTTGAGAATAACCCGCCTAACATGGAAGATACAGACAACCCTAGTTGATACATGGCTATTCGAACATACAAAACAGAATTTCATTTGAAGGTTTAGAGTTTGGCACATAGAAATTTACTTGGAACGACAGGTAGATACCGCATATAGGAAGGTATAGTGGACTCATATGGCATAACTTTGGGGTTTAAGGGATTGGATGCACAAGCAGTATTCCCGCTTAGTACAAGTGAAGGCTAGAAAAAGGCTAGGAAGAGACCAACTAGAGAGCGACAACAGTCATGAACATGCATTATTAATGAACATTGAGTGCAAGCATGAGTAGGATATAATCCACCATGAACATAAATATTGTGAAGGCTATGTTGATTTGTTTCAACTACATGTGTGAACATGTGCGAAGTCAAGTCACCTGAATCATTCAAAGGAGGATACCACCCTATCATACCACATCACAACCATTTTAATAACATGTTGGCACGCAAGGTAAACCATTATAAACTCCTAGCTAATTAAGCATGACATAAGTAACTATAATCTCTAATTGTCATTGCAAACATTTTTATTCATAATAGGCTGAATCAGGAACGATGAACTAATCATATTTACAAAAACAAGAGAGGTCGAGTTCATACCAGCTTCTCTCATCTCAATCAGTCCATCATATATCGTCATAATTGCATTTCACTTGCACGACCGAACAATGTGAATAATAATAATAATAATAATAGTGCACGTGCATTGGACTAAGCTGGAATCTGCGAGCATTCAATAAACAGGAGAAGACAAGGCAATATGGGCTCTTGGTCAAATCAACAATAATGCATATAAGAGCCACTTTAACAATTTAATCATGGTCTTCTCCTATCGACCCCCAAAGAAAAGAAAAGAGATAAAACTATTTACATGAGAAAGCTCCCAACAAGCAAAAGAAGAACAGGAAATATTTTTGGGTTTTCTTTTAACTATTACTACTACAACAAGAAAAGTAAACTAGCTAAACGCTACAACTAATTTTATTGGTTTTCTTAAGATTTATCAAACACACAAGAAGAAAGCATAAAAAGAAAATAAACTAGCATGGCTAGTACAATGAAAAAAAGTATGAGCACCGACAACTAGCATGAGTATGTGAACATAAATGTAATGTCGGTGAGAGATACGTACTCCCCCAAGCTTAGGCTTTTGGCCTAAGTTGGTCTATTGCCACGGCTGGCCTGGCGGATATCCAAAGTTATAGTTGGGGTCGTACTGAGATGCAGCGGCTATCGCATCGTGAGCTGCAACTTGGAGGCGGGCTGTCTCCGTCCTCCTCTTATACTCGTCCGCCTCCTCTCTGGTTATAAAATACCTCCCTTTTGCCTGGAAGTGAAAGAAAGTAGAAGCAGGGAGAGCGACGTGATAGGTGCGTCGTCTGTCAAAGATTAGTCAGTACGGGAGGAACTGATCGTTCCTCTCAACAAACTGATGACGAACCATAGCCTCATAATCTAAATAAATAGGATGCAACTCAACATCATACTCACGTATGGGTATATTAAGAAAATTAGCTAAACAGGTTGCATAAATTCCACCAAAGAAATCTCCATTAAATCTATTATTATGCAACCTACGTGCAACAATGGCTCCCAAATTATAATGTTTATCTCCTAATACAGCACTCCTGAGAACACTAAGGTCAGGGACACACATGTGACATGCTTCATCCTTACCATTTATGCACCTACCTATGAAGAGAGCAAAATAATGTATAGCAGGAAAATGAATGCTCCCTATAGTAGCTTGCGCTATGTCTCTAGATTCCCCCACAGTTATACTAGCAAGAAAATCTCTAAACTCATATTTGCGAGGCTCACTAGTGCTACCCCATTGTGGAAGTTTGCAAGCAGTATTAAAATCCTCTAAATCCATAGTATAAGAATTTTCATAAAGATCAAACAGGACAGTTTGAGAATTGCGTGACGATGAAAATTCAAACCTCCTCACAAAGGAATTAGTGAGATAGTGGTACTGACAACACTTATCTGCCTCGAAGCTCACAAGATCGGCGTTACGCACATATGCGTTAAATTCTTCCTTGATTCCTGCTTGATCCATGAAGTCCTCTAAAGGCCATTCAGAAGCCCGCACTTGAGCGTCTCTTGGTGGTTCATCGTCGGCATCGCGCATTGCGAGCCTGGGTCCTTGCTTCCTTGAAGGGCCACCTTGGTACATTTTCCTAAACATATTTTTTCCTCTAATTTTTTTTTTGAAAATTTTAGTAACTTCAAATAAAAGTGAACTAAGCTCAACAAAATTGATAGCAACTACTCCTACAACTGCCTAGAGCCTATATCATGAATTAGAACTACTTGGAACCATATAAATTTGACATGCAAGCTCAAGAACATGGTCACCTGGGCAGCACAAATTTGCAATGAATAAAGCACTAGAACAAAAACTAATTGGACCATTGGAGGAGTCACATACCAAGGAACAATCCCCCAAAGCAGTTTTGTGAGAGGTGCTTCGAGCAAGGAGATCTAAAATCGCAGCAAAATGAGCTAGAACTCGTGCTTGAGCTGGTTGGTGATTTTTTTGGAAGGAAGGAGTGTGTGGGTGCAGGAATAAGTGAAGGGGAGCCACAATGGGCCCACGAGGCAGGGGGGCGCGCCCAGGGGGGTGGGCGCGCCTTGGACCCTCGTGGCCAGGTGCTTTCTCCCCCTGCTGTGTTCTCAGTGCCAGATATTCTCAAATATTCTAGAAAAAATCATATTTCAATTTCGGGGCATTTGGAGAACTTTTATTTTCGGGGTATTTTTTTATTGCACGGATAATTCAGAAAACAAATAGAAAATACTAATTTTACTTTATTTCAACTAAATAACAGAAAGTAAAAGGAGGGTACAGAAGGTTGTGCCTTCTAACTTAATCCATCTCATGCTCATCAAAAGGAATCCACTAACAAGGTTGATCAAGTCTTGTTAACAAACTCATTCCGAATAACATGGAACTGGAGAAACTTCAAATAACACTATGTTACCTCAACGGGGATATGCACGTCCCCAATAATAAGAATAGCATATTTCTTCCTGATAGTAGGAAGAGGAAATTCAAAACCTCCAAAAATAATCGATGGAATTTTTCCAATAGAATTGATACTGTGAACTTGAGGTTGTTTCCTCGGAAAGTGTACCGCATGCTCATTACCATTAACATGAAAAGTGACATTGCCTTTGTTGCAATCAATAACAGCCCCTGCAGTATTCAAAAAGGGTCTTCCTAGAATAATAGACATACTATCGCCCTCGAATATCAAGGATAACAAAGTCCTTTAAAATAGTAACGTCAAGAACCACAACAGGCACATCCTCGCAAATACCGGCAATGTATAGCAGTTGATTTATCAGCCATTTGCAAAGATATTTCAGTAGGTGTCAACTTATTCAAATCAAGTCTACGATATAAATAGAGAGGCATAACACTAACACCGGCTCCAAGATCACATAAAGCAGTTCTAACATAGTATAGTTGGTACTCCTGGAACTCCAAGTTTCTTAGGTAGCAAGCATGGTGGAAATTTCAGCTTCCGGTATCTTTCTTTTATTAGTAACAATTTCTTTCATGTACTTAGCATAAGGATTCATTTTGAGCATATGAGTTAATCGCATACGCAAGAAGATATGTCTAATCATTTCAGCAAAGCGCTCAAAATCCTCATCATCCTTTTTATTGGATGGTTTAGGAGGAAAAGGCATGGGTTTCTTAACCCATGGCTCCCTTTCTTTACCGTGCTTCCTAGCGACAAAGTCTCTCTTATCATAATGTTGATTCTTTAATTGTGGGTTATCAAGATCAACACTAGGTTCAATTTCTACATCATTGTCATTACTAGGTTGAGCATCAACATGAACATCATCATTAACATTTTCACACGGTTCATGTTCATCACCAGATTGTGTTTCAGCATCAGAAATAGAAATATCATTTGGATTCTCAGGTGGTTCAGCAATAGGTTCACTAGAAGCATGCAAAGCCCTATCATTTTTCTTTTTCTTCTTTTTAGAAGGACTAGGTGCATCAATATTATTTCTCTGAGAATCCTGCTCAATTCTCTTAGGATGGCCTTCAGGATACAGAGGTTCCTGAGTCATTTTACCAGTTCTAGTAGCCTCTCTAACAGCAAAATCATTATTCTTACTATTCAATTCATTGAGAAAATCATTCTGAGCCTTAAGTACTTGTTCTACTTGAGTGGTGACCATAGAAGCATGTTTACTAATGAGTTTAAGTTCACCTTTCACTCTAGACATATAGTCACCCAAGTGTTCAATCATATAAGCAGTGTGTTTTAATTGTCTACCAACATAAGCATTGAAGTTTTCTTGTTTGACAATAAAATTATCAAACTCATCTAAGCATTGTCTAGCAGACTTATAACAAGGAATATCACGTTCATCAAATCTATAGACAGAATTTACCTTTACTACCTGTGTTGGGTTATCAAGACTGTGTACTTCTTCAATAGGTAATGGATTAACATCATGTATTTCTTCAACAGGCGGTAAATTAAGACCATGTATTTCTTCAACAGGCGGTAAATTCTTAACATTTCAGCTTTTATACCTTTTTCTTTCATAGATTTCTTTGCCTCTTGCATATCTTCGGGACTGAGAAATAGAACACCCCTTTTCTTCGGAGTTGACTTAGGAGTTGGTTCAGGAAGTGTCCAATTATTTTCATTGGTCAACATATTATTCAATAGAATTTCAGCTTGATCAGCAGTTCTTTCCCTGAAAACACAACCAACACAACTATCCAGCTGGTCTCTGGAAGCATCAGTTAGTCCATTATAAAAGATATCAAGTATTTCATTTTTCTTGAGAGGATGATCAGGCAAAGCATTAAGTAATTGGAGAAGCCTCCCCAAGCTTGTGGGAGACTCTCTTCTTCAATTTGCACAAAATTATATATTTCCCTTAAGGCAGCTTGTTTCTTATGAGCGGGGAAATATTTAACAGAGAAGTAATAAATCATGTCCTGGGGACTACGCACACAACCAGGATCAAGAGAATTAAACCATATCTTAGCATCACCCTTCAATGAGAACGGAAATATCTTAAGGATATAATAGTAGCGAGTTTTCTCATCATTAGTGAACAGGGTGGCTATATCATTTAATTTAGTAAGATGTGCCACAACAATTTCAGATTCATAGCCATAGAAGGGATCAGATTCAACCAAAGTAATTATATCAGGATCAATAGAAAAATCATAATCCTTATCAGTAACAAAGATAGGTGAAGTAGCATAAGCAGGATCATATTTCATTCTAGCATTCAGAGTTTTTTTATTTAAGCTTAGCTAATAATTTCTTAAGATCACTTCTATCATTGCAAGCAAGAAAGTATCTAGCAGTTTCTTCATCCATAACATAGCTGTCGATGTCAAAACCGGCGGATCTCCGGTAGGGGGTCCCGAACTATGCGTCTAAGGCGGATGGTAACAGGAGGCGGGGGACACAATGTTTACCCAGGTTCGGGCCCTCTCGATGGAGGTAATACCCTACTTCCTGCTTGATTGGTCTTGATGATATGAGTATTACAATAGTTGATCTACCACGAGATCGTAGAGGCTAAACCCTAGAAGCTAGCCTATGGTATGATTGTTGTTGGTCCTACGGACTAAACCCTCCGGTTTATATAGACATCGGAGGGGGCTAGGGTTACACAGAGTCGGTTACAATGGGGGGAGATCTACATATCCGCATCTCCAAGCATGCCTTCCACGCCAAGGAGAGTCCAATCCGGACACGAGATGAAGTCTTAAATCTTGTATCTTCATAGTTTAGCAGTCCGGCCAAAGGATATAGTCCGGCTGTCCGGATACCCCCTAATCCAGGACTCCCTCAGTAGCCCCTGAACCAGGCTTCAATGACGATGAGTCCGGTGCGCAGATTGTCTTCGGCATTGCAAGGCGGGTTCCTCCTCCGAATACTCCATAGAAGATTTTGAACACAAAGATAGTGCCCGGCTCTGCAAAATAAATTCCACATACCACCGTAGAGAGAATAATATTTCCACAAATCTAATCATGACATCACACCACGACCCGGTCATTATTCAAACCGTTTTTCTCAACCAGCCTTGGCGCATATCGCGAGGCGGTTTCCTTGGCACGTCTTGTCGAAGCAGAGATCGTGTACCCTTATCACGGGATTCTCATCAATATGGACGTGGGTAACCCAACCGCGCCATCAATTACGGCACTTGGAGAATAAGCGGGTCTACTAGGCAGTTCGGGGCGCACAACTCCGTCCGCCCTTATAAAGGGATAAGGATTCCCCTTTTTCACCCACGCCCTCTTCCTCCTCGCATATCCATTTTCGCGCACTCGAGCTCCAACACCCAAGTTCGCGTCTTTCTCTTCAAACCGTTCCAATCATGTCCGGAGCGGGAGGCAAGTGGATGAAATCCTCCGTCACGGAGGAGGACATCAAAAAGCTGCGGGGAGCCGGATACTTGGCCGCAGATATCGCGCACCGGCTGCCCGACGCGGGGCAGATTGTCCCTACCCCGGAACCTCATGAGAGGGTAGTCTTCCTCACCCACTTCGTCCGCGGACTGGGATTTCCTCTCCACCCGTTCGTCCGCAGCCTCATGTTCTACTATGGGCTGGACTTCCATGATCTGGCCCCGAACTTCATCCTCAATATTTCGGCGTTTATCATCGTGTGTGAGGCCTTCCTCCGCGTCCGGCCCCACTTTGGCCTGTGGCTGAAGACCTTCAATGTCAAACCGAAGGTGGTTGGCGGCCGATGCGGAGGCGCCATGGTGGGCAAAATGCCCAATGTCACATGGCTCGAGGGCTCCTAAGTGGAGACCATAAAGGGGTGGCAGTCGGGGTGGTTCTACATCACTGAGCCGCGCGACACCAACTGGGTGGCGGCCCCCGAGTTCAGATCCGGAATCCCCATGCGGCTTACCTCCTGGAAGGAGAAGGGCCTGTCCTGGCGTCCATCGATGGAGCTGACCGGACTCCAGAAATGTATCCGGAACATGATAAGCAAGAAGCTCAAGCTTGTCAACGTGGTCCAGGTCATGCTCTTCCGCTGGATCCTCCCGTGTCAACAATGGGCATTCAATTTGTGGGAGTTCGACCCGGCCCAGCACCAGATGCTGCGCGAGCTCTTCGACACGACACACAAAGATGTCTAGAGGGTGCTGTTCAAGGGCGTCGAGGTACCTCCTTCCCTTACCGAGGACCGCAGACTTAGCGCGACGCGCCCTGCGAATCCGATAAGTTCTCTACACCTTATTGGGTATTTTATTTTCCCCAGTTTAATCATGTGCAGGATCTAAGCTCCCATGCCTTCGACGGGACTGGGTGGAGACAGCCGAGCAGATTGATTACCCGACCCCCCTGACCGAAGATCCAGCAGACGCTCTCCTGACGGAGATGCTGACTCCGGCACCTTATGAGGTGCCGGAGAAGAAGACCAAGAAGAAGGCCACGGGGACCCGAAAACTGACTAGTGGGTTATCACCCTAGCTCATTACCCTTGCTCCTTTTCTGTTTTCCTTTTTCTATTGACAACCTTATTAGATAGCACCCGTACACTTTGGTACATTTCACATTTGCCAGGGGCTTCATAGCGCCCCGCACTACGGCAACAAAGTCCGAACACTTTTCACAGTACAGTTCGGCACCCTGAATATAGCATTATATGCATTGGCTCCGAATCATGTCTTTGGTCAATAGTTGGGTTGCCCGGCTCCTGTGCTTGCTACCTTATGTTTCGCTATATCGGCTAAGGTAGTAAATGGAGAACTACTGCGATTGTGCCCAGGTTTACCCGGATGAGCACCTCAGTAGAGAAAGCCGAAAACTGACTTTCATGATGCGGCGAGAGCCGGACAGCTCTTCGGAGGTCTCAAATCTTTAGAGTTTTTTTAAAGTACGCGAGGCATTGGTACTTGCCCGATCAGGTGTTTACAGCATCCTAGTTCGGATACTAGGGGCTATGCCTAATTTTTTTTTATTGTCAAACTCCTATGGCTAAGTGAGGGTGTTCAAGCCACATAGTTTGATTGCCTGGTTCATTGCGCTAAACACCTCCTTCAAGGACCAAACAATTGGATCAAGAGTGTTTAGATTCCATCCCGAACACCCCCGTACTACCTACGTGGGGGCAGAAGCCGACGACTGGCCAACTCTCAGATTTCATACAACACGGCCGCATAGGAGGTAATTAAAAAAAAGAAAAATTATGTTACATAACAACTTTGTTTCATCATACAAGGCAGAGACAACATGAATATCTTCATTCAAAGATAATGTCTTGCACACATTGCGCCGCCACAATGCAAGACCCCTCCAAAACGTCTTCAAAATGCCGCTCGGGTGTGCGGTGCTCCTTGCCTTCGGGCGGCCCCTCGGTCACAAGCTTGACGGCATCCATCTTCGCCCACCACACCTTGACGCGGGTGAAGGCCATGCGCGTGCCCTCGATGCAGGATGACCGCTTGACGACGTCTAGCCGAGGGCAGGCATCTACCAGCCACTTCACGAGACCGAAGTAGCTGCTGGGTATACCTTCGGCAGGCCACAACCGGATTATCAAATCCTTCATGGCTAGCTCAGCCACCCTATGCAGCTCGACTAGCTGTTTTAGCTGATCGCTAAGGGGCACTGGATGTTCTGGCGCAAGATATTGCGACCAGAACAGCTTCTCGATTGAGCTCCCTTCTTCGGCTCGGAAGAACTCCGCAGCGTCAGACACACTGCGCGGCAGATCCGCAAACGCCCCTGGAGAACTCTGAATCTGGGTTAGTAAGAAATACTTCTTCTTCACATACTTGCTTTGCATACTAAACGCCTTACCCGCCGTGATTTTCTTGGGCTCCTGGATCTCCTGGAGGGCGCCATGGGCTTCAACCCGGGCCTCTTCCATGCTTTGGCGAGCCTTGGCGAGTTCGATCTCTCGAGCCAAAACATCGCACTCCAAGGTCTCGCATTTTTTCACGGCATCCTGGAGCTTTTGCTGGACCTCATTAAGCCTGGCCTTGAGCTTCTTACGGGTGGCTTGTTCCTTGGCAGCTTTTTCCTCGGCTTCAGCCAGGGCCTTTTTCAAGGACCTCGACCTCGGTCGCCGTCCTACAAATACCATGACATTACAGTCATTACACACCGTTCATTCTTTCTGAGTAAACAGCTAGCCACAACATACCTTACTTGTCCTCAAGCTGCCTTTTTACAAGGCCGAGCTCTTCTTCGGCCCGCTCCAGACTTAGCTTTAGTCCAGAGGCCTCTGCTACTTGAGAGGCTGCGGCCAGCAACGACGCCTGCTTATTCACATAAGACATATTTAGTTAGTTTCCTGCGGAAATTAATTGATCCTCTGTCTAGCTTTTCTTTCCGAACACTGGACAGTGTCTCAGGGGCTACTATCTATAGTAGGACTTTTTCTTTCGCGTAGCTTACCTCAAAGCCGGTCAGCAGGCTGCTGCATGCTTCAATCAGTCCGTTCTTGACGGACTGAACTCTCTCAATCACCGTACCCATAAGGATACGGTGTTCCTCCATTATGGAAGCGCCTCATAGCGCTCCCAGCAGATTATCCGGTGCCTCTGGCTGGACAGAGGTCACCAGCGGGACAGGCACACCTCCTTCTTTCGAAGGAGGCTACTCATCGTATTCCGGAGCCGTATGGGTCTCCGGAACCGTGTTCAGCTAGGGGATGAACTGAATACGGCCCCCATCACCATTCTCCATGGGGACCTGCTCCCCCAGGTGTTCGGCGGCCGAGGTTTCACCATCCAGCGCCACGTTGACGGCCTCCCGAACCTCTCCCTGGCCTGGGAAGGTCCTTTGGGATAGTACCTCATCGTCGCCCTTGGCGGCCGACGGTGACTCACTGGCCATCGCTTTTGAATCCAGCGAACCTCCTGACGAGGATCGCGGGGAGCTGTCATGGGCCGGACTGCAATGGCATAATTCAGCATAATTAATACCATGAAGAGGAGAGGCCGGATACATGGACATATACGGGTTTTAGTACTTACGATGCGGCCAGGGGCTTGCTTCGGGGGCGTCGCTCGGGGCTGCTGCCGACGTCCCACGCGGAGTTATCCGTGAGGGGGACCTTCCCCCTCTTGGGCGCCTCCGCCCTCTTCTTCCTTCCCCCACCAGGGGGAGAGTTGCTTTCTTCCTCCTCCTCCTCGTCCTCTTCAGTGGTGGAGGAGTGAGTCTTGTCTTCGGACGACACGTCTGAAGCTCCTTTGCAGCGAGGGCCACCTTTGGCCCCCTTGGCCTTCTTCTCCGGCGCCTTTTACGACGCCGAAACCAGCATCTTCGCCAGGAGCAGGATGACTGGTTCCTCGGGCAGGGGAGCCGGACACAGGATCAGCTCCGCTTTCTTTGTCCATACCTGAAAAAGTAAATAGTGAAGTTTTAAATATCTTCCTTGAACAAGCAAGTAGAGGATGCACCTTGAGACAAGAAAGTCTTACCGCACTAGCAGGATGGGCAAAATCATGCCCGCGGTCCGAGTCTATGGACGGCGGCGTCTCATTGCCCTTAAAGAGAAACTTCCAGGCATCTTCGTGGGTGGTTCCGAAGAGCATTTCCAAGGTCGGGTGCTTCTCCAGATCAAACTCCCATAAAGGGCATGTTCGGCTCTGGCATGGTAGGATCCGGCGAACTAGCATCACCTAGATCACGTGGATGAGCTTTATGTTTTTGTCCACCATGCTTTGGATGCGCGTTTGCAGCGCTATCAGCTTGTCCGACGAAGACCAATTTGGGCCCTTCTCTATCAGGAGGTGAGCCGCATTGGAGCTCCGTATTTGAACTCGGGAGCCGCGGCCCAGGTGGTGTCGCGAGGCTCTATGATATAAACCACAACTTCTTCCAGTCCTTGACAGTCTCCACAAATGTGCCTTTGGGCCATGTGACATTGGGCATCTTGCTCACCATGGCTCCTCCGCACTCCGCGTGTTGGCCATCCACCACCTTCGGCTTCACGTTGAAGATCTTGAGCCATAATCCGAAGTGGGGAGGAATGCGGAGGAAGTCCTCGCACACGATAATGATGCCGAGATGCTGAGGAAGGAGTTTGGGGATAGATCATGGAAATCTAGCCCGTAATAGAACATAAGTCCGCGGACGAAAGGGTGGAGAGGAAACCCTAACCCGTGGACAAAATGGGGGATGAACACCGCCCTCTCATTGGTCTTCGGGGTGGGGATGACTTGTCCCTTTGCCGGAAGACGGTGGGCGATTTCCTTCGCCAGATACCCAGCCACCCGATGCTAAGTGATGTCCTTCTCCTTGACGGAGAAGGCGATACACTTGCCTTGCCCTCTAGATTCGGACATGGTTGAGTGCTTTCTGGAAGCGAAAAGGATGAAGACTTGGGCGCTGGAGCTCGAGAATGGAAGGGCGAAGAAAGAGAAGGCGTGGGTGAAGAAGGGGAATCCTTATCTCCTTATAAAGGCAGTGAATATCAAACGCCTCCCCACTCGCCTTAAAACTCGCCTATTCCCAAGGGTTGTGCAAACGGCATGATTTGATTACCCACGCCCGTATTGATGAGAATCCCGCAATAAGGGGACACGATCTCTGCTTCGACAAGACGTGACAATGAAAACCACGTCTCGAAACGTGGAACGGCAGAAAAACCGGTTCAAAATAATGACCGGGCAGATGTGATGTCACATTACAAAAAGTTGTCAGCGGATTGGACTCGTGAAATATTATACTCTCTGTGGGTGTGTGTGTGGTACTTGTGTTGCAGATCCGGACACTTCCGTTGCGTCTGAAGACTATCTTGGAGTATTCGGAAAGGGGAACCCGCCTTGCAATGCCGAAGACAATCTGCGCGCCAGACACCTCGTCATTGAAGTCCGTTCGGGGCTACTCTTGAGGAGTCTGGACTAAAGGGGTCCTCGGGCGTCCGACCTATTGGACATGGGCCGGACTAATGGGTTGTGAAGATACAAAGACCGAAGACTTTTTACCCGTGTCCGGATGGGACTCTCCTTGTCATGGAAGGCAAGCTTGGCGACTAAATATGAAGATTCCCTTCTCTGTAACTGACTTTGTGTAACCCTAGTCCCCTCTGGTGTCTATATAAACCGGAGGGCTTATTCCGTAGAGGATATATACAAATACAGACATACAGGCTAGACTTCTAGGGTTTTAGCCATTACGATCTCGTGGTAGATCAACTCTTGTAATACTCATATTCATCAAGATCAATCAAGCAGGAAGTAGGGTATTAGCTCCATAGAGAGGGCCCGAACCTGGGTAAACATTGTGTCCCCCGTCTCATGTTACCATCGACCTTAGATGCACTGTTCGGGACCCCCTACCCGAGATCCGCCGGTTTTGACACCGACAGGGGGCGGCCTCGCCAGGCTGGCTCTTAAGGTGCGAAAAGATCAAGGCAAGGGGCACCTCACGAGGTTCCTATGATGCAAGCCATGACGACCAAGGCCAGGCGGGCGCCAGCGCACGCAGCGTCCTCTTTTCCTCTTTGGTGCTAAAGAGGCAAGCGCAGGTGAGGATTCCCGAGGCATCATGCAAAGGTTTCCATATCGGCGCAACGAGATCAAGACCAGCAAGATGGCAGGACGGAGGTCACCGTGGAGCCCAAGGCGGCGTCACCACCAGAGCCTTTGGCAGGCGAAGACCACCTTTAGTCAGGATAACTTGTACTAGTTGTCCCCCTTCAAATTGGCCATTGTGGGATCCCTTCCCGCTTAATATTTGGGAAGAGGACCCGGGCCTCTATATATAGGACTAGCCACCACCATTTTAGGCATCTGATCTCGGACCGGATCCATTCCACCAAGGCCACCACACAAGCTCACCGAGCTCAAGAACACCTCTCCTCAGGAGGTTGTTCTTCCCTTGTACTAGTTCTTCCTCATCCCAAGAGGCAATCCACCACACCACACTGGAGTAGGGTATTACACCACATCGGTGGCCCGAACCAGTACAAATCTTGTGTCCCTTTGTTCTGCGAGTTCGATGCGCTGAGCCTTGAGATCGCGGTGGGGGTGTGAGCTAGGGGGAGGAGAGATCTTCGTGCACACCCTAGTGTTCGAACCTCAAGAGTTTTGCTGGAACCCGAAATCCGACACCCGGCGAGGACGCCGGTGCGGAAACCGACTCCACAGGCGAAGACACTGCCACCCCGACAAAGAAGGGCCAACGCCGCAACAGGAAGCTTAAGGGCAAGACTGTGCTTGCCTTTGAGGGATCCGGCAAGCTCGGCGCCACCAAAAAGGCCAAGGCTGACGACCCCGACAAGGAGGTTTCCAGGTGTGCCGCCTGCTTGGCCTTGGCGGCTGCCGGCAAGCTAGGAGGCTCCGACAAGCAGTACTGCAAGATCCACCGCACCAAGGGCCATGACCTCCAGAACTGCCGACAGATTGAGCTGCTTGCGGAAAAGCAGAAGGCTGAATATGAAAGGAGAGACAAGGAGAAGGGTCAGGATGGTGCTGAGGGATCCGACAAGAAGCTTGGCGGCCAAGGGGGTCGCCGCAGCAAAGATAACCAACAAGAGAGGCCCGCTCGGGGCCGTGACAAGAAAGAGGAAGATGATGATCATGACGAGGATGACGAGTCCGGCAAGCATGAGTTCCAGAAGGCTACAGAGGCCATGTGCGTCAACGGTGGCGCCTCATTGCACACCTCACACCGCCAGCTGAAGTAGTGGGCGCGTGAGGTCACTGCGGTAGAGCCGTCGTTCGATGCCCATAAGCCCCTGAAGCGGTCCCGCACGCCCATCATTTTTGACACCGAGGATCACCTTGATCGCACAACTGCGGTCGGGTGTTTGCCGTTGTTGGTTTCACCAACAATACGCAACCTCAAGGTGACCAAAGTGCTTTGGTTGACGATGGGGCGGTCTGAATTTGATCTCGCTTCTTTGTGATCAAGAAGCTGCAGATTCCTGATGGAGATCTCGAGGAGACGGGCACGTTCCAAGGGGTCAACCCGAGAAGGAGTCAGCCGAAAGGTAAAATCACGCTGCCCGTTACGTTCAGGGGTGAGCTGAACTACAAGACAGAGAAGATCGTTTTTGATGTTGCCGAGATCCCCCTGCCGTACAACGGGATCCTTGGCCGCCCAGCGCTGGCCAAGTTCATGGTGGCGTCGCACTACGCCTACAACACATTGAAGATGCCAGGGCCACTGACCATCATCACCGTCCCCTTTGACAAGAAAGACGCCCTCATCTGTGCCGACCAACTCCATCGAGGGCGATTGCATGTCGCCGCTGTGGCACTTGCTCCTGCCGCTGAAGCCCCGGGAAGGAAGAAGGCCGGCAAGACCTCTTGCACCCACTCCGGCAAGCGCGGCAAGTGCACCTCTTCGGAGTGCTGTGCTCCCGTTGAGGACGTGCCAGAGAGCTCCACCGGCAAGAGCAAGAAGTCCAAGGCTGCACCACCAGAAACCAAGAAGGTGTCCGTCAAGGAGAACGACACGGGCGGGGTTTCACTATAAGCTCCAGCCTCGACAGCAAATAGGAAAGCGCGCTCGTCGCCTTCCTGTGGGCGAATGTCAATGTATTTGCATGACAAGCATCTGACATCCCCGGTGTTCCCAGGGAGGTGATTGAGCACCATCTTGTTGTTTGTCCTCATGCGCGGCCCGTCAAGCAGAAGGTCAGGAAGGAAGCTTTGGAGTGACAAGAGTTCATCATTGAAGAAATCAGGAAGTTGGAGGCGGCAGGCCTGGTAAGAGGAGTACTCCACCCCATGTGGTTGGCCAATCCGGTGGTGGTGTGTAAGGCAAATGGGAAGTGGAGGCTGTGTATTGACTACACAGCCATCAATAAAGCCTGTCCAAAGGATCCTTTCCCCCTGCCACGCATCGACCAGATTGTAGACTCCACTACTGGGAGTGACCTGCTGTCATTCCTCGATGCCTACTCAGGATACCACCAGATCTTCATGATGAAGGAACACAGAGAGAAGACCGCGTTCGTCACCCCATGTGGTACGTACTATTTTGTACGAATGCCTTTTGGGTTGAAGAGCGCTGGTTCAACATTTGCCCGAGCATTCCAGATTCATTTTGAGCCCTAGCTACATAGAAATATGAAAGCTTATATGGATGACATAGTGGTCAAAACCAAGGACAGGGCCACACTCGTGCAAGATTTAGAAGAAACATTCGCCAATCTGCGCAAGATCAACCTCAAGCTCAACCCAGAGAAGTGTGTGTTCGGTGTTCCCTCTGGCAAACTTCTTGGGTTCTTTGTCACGACCGGTTTTTCAATAAAAATATTTATTGAACAACCGACCTATGAAGTCCAATATGGGGAAAAGTCCTTCATACCGGTTGACAAAACTTTGATACAATAAGCCAGTAGCATTACAATATTACAAGGGTCAGACTGAAGATGCCCAACCAATTATTACAACACGCCAATGATTATACATAGTGGCGGATATGACTCAAAGGTGTGGGGTGGAAATACTCTTGACTCGAGCTATGAGTGGTTGGTGGAATAACACAGCGGGTGGTTAATAAGTCTCTGCCTTTGGCGGCTCATCGGCGTCGAGGTGAGGCTCGATGAATTTTATTTGGGTAGTGGAAGCGGATATATCACAATGACTAATCCAGGGTGCATACGAGACTGGTGGGATTCCTCTAGGCGTCGGACTCGCTATCGAACTCTTCATCCATGAGATCGCCTTCGTCGACATCGGCCAAATCAACAAGCCAGGTGAGTACTATGAAAGTACTCACAAGACAGTTCGGACAAAAGATATAACAAATGAATGCATGAATGCGACATGGTTAATCTTAACAATGCTCAATTAAAACAGTAGAGCAAAATAATTAAGAAGGGAATCGGCGGTAGTCCGCTCAGAAACCCAAAGAAGATAAACTCAAAACCGATTGGGTGTCTGAAGCGCGCCTCGAAGGGTGAATAAATAAGCAAAACATGCCACAGTCGGGCGTCTGAGCGACACCTCATAAAGGGCTTATATTGAAATAAAAGTACATGCGTGCCGCAGTCGGACGTCTGAGCGACATTACAGAAAGGGCTTATAATGAAAATAAATAACAACAATGCCGCAGTCGGACGTCAGAGCGACATCACAGAAAGGGCTTATAATGAAAAGAAATAACAATAATGCCGCAGTCGAACGTCTGAGCGACATCACAGAAAGGGCTTATAATGGAAATAAATAACAACAATGCATGATCGGACGTCTGGCGACATCACGTAAAGGGCTTATAATGAAAATAAATAACAATAATGCCGCAGTCGGACGTCTGAGCGACATCACAGAAAGGGCTTATAATGAAAATAAATAACAATAACGCCGCAGTCGGACGTCTGAGCGACATCATAGAAAGGGCTTTCATCACAAAGATATAGCACTCATAATAAATATTCAACACATGAATATAAACGGGTTAGTCCATCCACAGGAATAAACATTTAACGGACTTAGTACTCATGTGAATCACGGAGTATCTGTCACCAAACTGACACTTGTCGGGATAAGATAATACAGAACTTGGACATGGATAAGATGATTCGAGGAATTATGACTCTGCAGAGTTTGTACTAAAATTACTCACAGCCAACGGATTTCCGTAGTCCTGAAGGACTAGTTCCGTTTATGGTATTTCAGAAGAAACACAGCTAACCAGTACACACCCATCCTACCTCACGAATGCCAGGAATCACCCTAGACATCGTCCAAGAAAAACTTTTGAGACGGGGAGATCACAATCTCGAATAGCATGGGATCAAATTTGTATTCGCGCGCTCTAAGGGGTGCCCCCCTCTCGGTCCCAACCGGAAACACCCATGCCCTGACGGATGATCGGCTTTAATCCAGGGCCATGGAACCATCATCACGGCCTCTCCATTTGGTGTGTACCAGAAAGCGGTTACGCAACTTACTAAGCCATATCCCTTGCGGAAAACATGTGGTAGTACGGAAGGGAAATGGATGGGAACCGAATCTGACACGGTTGACATCAAGTCAAATAGTATGGCATAAGACTGTCATGCTACAACACGGCCATCTTACCCATCCTCATGCCAACACATGGCCATGCACATTCACATCCAACACGTATGGATTATCGAACTCACTTGCCTCAACTTTGCATGAAAATAACCTTCATCGGTATGCTCACAAACATGCCATGAAACTACTTAATGCAAACCTGCCAGAACACTCATCATATCAATATTTCAAACATGCTTGCCTGGTTCGGAGAAGTCGGAGTCTAGCTCGGCGAAGTTCGCAGCTCATTACCTCTTACGGAACCTACGGTATAGCGAAAAGGCATACTAACGTGAAAACCAACGCGTGCATAAAAGTTGTTTCCAATATTTTTCCAAATAAATCCCATAAAAAACTAGACAAAATTATAAGACTGTCAGAAAAAGAATCACTCAAAAATCACTTTTTATTAAAAAGTTATAAGGGTTTCATTCGAGGACTCATCTGTAATGAAACGAGAAAAGTTCCGGGGTTTAAGCGAGAAAATAGAAAAGCGGTTCGAATAGAAACGCCGCAAGCCCACAGGAAAACGTACTCTGCCGAAGGCACCAACGGAAAACGGTTCGCGGAAAAGAAGAGAGGCCGACATGGGGGTCCACATGTCGAGTTTGAAAGACCTCGCCCGGCGCCCGAAAGGCTGCGGTGGTCGTCGGCGTCGAACCACGGCGAGTCGGGGAGATCGGAGTGTACCAAGAGTATCAGCGTGTCCTTCCGCGTCGGTGGGTGGTGGACTTAGGCGTCGGGAGCACCACGTCGACGGTGACACTTTCTCCGTGGGGCGGCTCGGCGATGGTGGGGAACTCGGTGGTGTCTTGCAAACTTCAAATTGAAGCTGGTCGGAAGGAGGGATGTACTAGAGAGCTACTTGGCAAGAGATGGGAGGCGAGAGGCACACACGGGAGCGAATCGAGCTGGATCCCGTGGCGGGTCGCGGCGGCCGGAGTCGAGGAAGGAGACTCCCTCGCGGCTCTTCCAGTGGCTAGGCAGGGTCTTGGTGTAGTGCAGAGGTGGTGTGTGCACGAGAGCGAGCTCGGGGCTACTTTTTATAGGCGATCCGAGGCGGTGGCCGTGAACGGGCTTCTCCGGCGATGGTTACGGCGGCGCAGAGCTTGGTCGGGGAGGTTTAGCGAGTGGGGCGTCAGCGAGGAGTTCCACTGGTTCCGTTTTGACGCTAAACAAGCTTGGATTAGGAGCCACAGGTGGATTCGATGGAACGGGGCGGCGCGTCTGGCCCGTCGGGGCAGAGGGTGCGCCTGTGCTTGCCGGGCCACGGCGGCAGTGCTCTTGGGGTGCGCTTGGCATGCATGAGGCCACGCGGAGGGCTAGGCGCAATGGGCAGCGCAGAACGGCGTTGCGAGCCGGGCGAGCTCCGTTCGGCCGCCACGGGTGGCCCTGCAACCCTTGAAGGCTGCCGGCGTTGAAGATGCTCACTGCCACCGGCGCTGCGTCCGTCAAGCATGCGTGATGCTTTCTGGCCAGGGGAAGAGGTCGTGCGCCAAAGCGCCCGAGGTGCACGGGCGATCGGTGCCAACACTGATTTAAAATGACACTGCAACTCTGAACTTTACGAAAGTACAGAGGCAGTGCCGGCCAAGTGTTCGTGAAATGATTTTTGGTATGTGGGAAATTTTTCTTGAGCTGATCTTTGGTGTGGTGGTCTCTCATTGCAATCTGAGGGCTGCCTGAATTTTGGTAGAATTTTTGGGGAAGAGGAGATATGAATTTCACCAAAAATGATGAATCTGGTCCAAACTTGCAGAGGTTACATTTTGAAAATTTTGAAAAGAGGAAGAGTGGATCAAGATGGTTACGGGTTGTGGGTACCAAGGACTATCCAAGGGAGTTGGTTTGAGGTCAAAAATCAAGAGCATTAGGGTACTTGCTTTGCAAATCACTTAGGCTCAAAAGAAAAGACACAATTATTATGGGAGAAGAAATAATTGGAATAAAGTCCAAAAATGGATTTTACTAGTTTGGACAGAATGTTTGAGTTGAACCAAAGTGGAAGGAGGGTTTTGGGAGAAATTTACCACAAGAGGCATGGTAAAACCAAGGATGGATCAAAACCAAAGAATAACCCAAAACCAAAAAGGTTTCATTTTAGAAGAAAATAAATCCAAGAAATGCTTTTTGAGAAGAAAACTCAGAAGAGAGGTTTTTAAGAAGGGTTTAAATGACCTTCTTCAAACCAAGCAAGGCTTTTGCTGAAAACAAAAACATCAAAAAATTTGGAGTGTCACATTCTTTGTGTCTCAACGCGGAATCGAAGCAAATCCTGACAAGATCAAGGCGATCGAGCAGATTGAGGCGCTGAAACGGGCCAAAGACATCCGTAGGCTAGCCGGCTGCATTGCTGCCCGGAGTAGGTTCATCTCCAAATCTGCTGAGCGTGCCCTCCCCTTTTTCAAAGTTTTGAAAAAGGCGCGTCCAGTAAAATGGACTCCGGAGGCAGATCCAGTGCTGCAGGATTTGAAGAGGTACCTCTCCTCCACGCCAATACTAGTCGCGCCTAGACCACGGGAGTCGTTGCTGCTGTACTTAGCAACAACGAATCAAGTGGTCAGTGTTCCGCTGGTAGCGCAGAGGGAACTTGAGGGCGAAGTAGCAGTTGCAGCAGAGTCGTCGGATGGCGAGCCGGGGTCCTCCTCGGTAGAGCCTGAGCCAGCAAACCAGAACCCCCAGCAAGGCCCGGTCCCGGCAAGGCAGAGTCTGAGCGGATGGGCGAAGTGGGACAGAAGAAGATGGTGCAGCACCAAGTGTATTTTGTCAGTTCCCACTTGCAGGGGGCTAGGTCAAGATATTTTGGAATGCAGAAGCTACTTTTCGGCCTCCTCATGGCCTCGAGAAAGCCGCGCCACTATTTCTAAGCGCACGAGATCACTGTCGTCACCCGCCTCCCTTTGCAACGGATTTTGCACAACCCAGATGCGACATGGAGGATTGTGGAGTGGGCATTGGAGCTGTCTAGCTTCAGCCTCAGGTTTGAAAGTACTTCAACGATCAAGAGCCGAGCTTTGGCAGAGTTCATAGCAGAGTGGACCGCAACACCCGACGAGGAGATTCAAGAGACCACCCTTCCCGGCAAGGAGACGAGCAGTGAGTGGATTATGTACATTGACGGAGCTTTCTCACTCCAAGGTGCAGGTGCTGGCGTGCTACTCGTCACACCCACCGGAGAGCACCTCAAGTACGTAATCCAGATGCACATCCCCTGGGAAAAATCAACGAACAATACGGCGGAGTACGAGGGGTTGCTTGCCGGTCTCTAGATCGTGGCAGACCTTGGAATCAAGAAGCTCATCATCAGAGGTGATTCGCAGCTCGTTGTCAAGAAAGTTAACAAGGATTACCAGAGCCCGTTGATGTTGGCCTACGTGAATGAAGTGAGGAAGTTGGAAGAACGTTTCGACGGCCTACAGGCAGAACATGTTCCCCGAGCGGAGAACAGCACTGCCGACGACCTGTCGAAACACGCTGCCCTCAAGTTGCTTGTGGAACCAGGTACCTTTGTACTTCAGTTAATACAACCATCCGTAGAGCCATCAGCAGGGCAGAAAAAGCGAAGGAAGACAAACCCCGACAAGTACCTTCCCGCCGAACTCCCAGGAGCCGCCGGCAAGGAGGTTGCCGGGTACCCCAAGCTTGCCTAGGGGCAACTACCTCCGACGGGACCCCAGGCCCTGACCGTAGAGGCAGCTGCCCCTGCGGCCGAAGATGTGCCCTTCGACCTTGCCGTCTGTAACACCCCATAATTTTGACCTTGTTTGATTAGTTAAAATTTGGCCTGGTAATTAAATTTTTATTTTCCTGGATTTATCTTTTGATTTCAGAACCTCTCTTTTCTTTGATATTGTGGAGTTTTTACCCCAAGTGAAAACCTTTCAAAAATATGGTTGGACTTGTTTACCTTCCCAAGTCCATTTCTTCTTATCAGTGGAATTATTTCTACAATTATTGTTCCTGAGCTTTATTCCTTTAAAAATGATTTTTCATAAGTTTTAGAGCCTCTTTTGCACTGCAACCCTTTGATAAATTTATTTAAAATTCCAACCAAAATTTGGGGATGTCATGTGATGTTTCCACATCACTTTTATGCAAAAATATATTTTAGTCATTGAAGATTTTGAGCTCTACCCCAAGTTTTCAAAACTGGTCCAGTTGGTAACTTTGCACTACAACCTATTTAAATATTTCTTTAAAAATTACCAAGTATTTGGAGATGTCAGTAGATGCATATAATTCTACTTTATGCAAAAACCCTTTGGTGTTCTTTGAAAAAAATGAGCAAATCATCCTCTGTTGCTCTCTGGACCAGATTGGCTTTTCTCATCGCAACCCTAATTTATTTTGCTCTAGTGCCCATGAGCTTTCTCCTGCTTATAGTCCTCCCTACCAAACCCTTAAGTCCAGGAGAGTGGACCCATTGGAGCATTTCTGGTCCATGCAATGATAGTCTTTAGTTTCTGTCCAAAATTGATTTTCTCAAAAACCTGCACTAACAAGTTTTTGTTTTTGACAAACCAACCTTGCGACCCCCTTAGCATCTAAAGAGACTTTGATCTTGAGTTTGTGGCCACCCCAAGAGTTTCCCAGATGCCCTTAACATTCTGTCGAACACCTTGAATGCATGAACAGAATTGGCTTGAATCTTAGTTTGCATTTTGAACCTGCTTGTTTTGCCAAACCAGCATGTCCACTAAGCTCCTAGATGACTCTAACCTAGACCTGCTAACCCCTAGACTCATACAAGCCCCCTAGCACACGATGGCATTGCGACGAGCACCTGGTTTTGCACGTGCATGCACCCGAGTCACCGCGTCCCACTGCCGCCTCCCCACGCCCGTTCTGGTCCCTCCCCACGCACAGCCAACCCGCCCCGACTCCTCCCTCGCTGCAGAGCCGCTTCGCCCTCCTCGGCGCCCTACAAAGACCACCATATCGCAAGCCGCCATCGCCGCGGCGCCGGCCTACGCCATGGACGGCACCGCCCAAGCCATACGCTCTGGCGCCACCGCCCTCCGAGCAGCTCGAGCTCATCCACGAGCCGTCTGCTAGCGCCCGTCGCCGCCACGTCGCCCTGCATGCTATAGAACGGCGGTTCGCCGTTCTTATCCATGGCCGCCTATAAATAGGGACCCCCGAGCCTCTCCAAACCCCCAGGCAACCTCAGACCATCCCTCTGATGCTCCCCAAGCCATCCATCGACGGGGGGGAGGCCTTCTTCCTCGTCTCCGGCGAGTTCGGCCGCCGCCACACTCCGGTGCCATGCGTCGCGAGCAGAGCCTCCCCCATCCTTCCAGCGCCACCGTTCGACCCCCCATAGCCTTGCGGAGCCGCCCGAACTCTCAGCTTCGACGAGGATCCACCGTAGCCCAAACCCCCAAAACCTCCCGAAGCCACCTCCGCCGCGGAGCTCGCCGCCGCCGACTCCCTCCACCCCCGCCAACCTAGCAACCACCGGGAGGACCGCCCTGGACCAGTAGATCCATCCCCGCCCTCAGAACCCAGTGGGGAGCCGCCTTTCGCCGGCGTTGATCGCCGGAGTCCCGCCTCGGCTCGGACAGAGGAGGAAGGAGGCGGGCGACTGGTCAAACCTGACCAGTGGGCCCAAGGGACCCACTGTTAGTGACCCCGCGTCGGCCAGCGTGTTTTAAGTGGAAGCGTATTCCACCGAATATGCCTTCGCTAAGCGGAAAGCGTAAGCTCCCCCGAACCGTTTTCTTTTTCTGGTTTTTTTATTAAAAACAGATTTTTGACTAAACTTTGACTGGCTGTAACTTTTTAAATATAAGTCCAATTGATTTGATTCTGTTTCTGTTGTTTCTCAAATCTTGTCTAGTTTATTTTCATATTTATTTCAAAAAATTCCAAACAACTTTTTTGTACTGTTTTTAAACTATGTGTTAATTTGAATTTTTCAAACTAGGATTTTTGGAGGGAGAAGAAAACTTTCAAAAGTTTTGGAATGCACCCTGCCTCTCCACCACTTGAAGGCAAGCATTCTGAACCCTGGCATAATATTGTCGTGTGTTGTTTGATACGGTTACAACACCCCTTGTCTCGGAGTTTTCGTTATTTTATGCGATGACATGATCATACTCATAAGTGTATATTGATGATTCCGTGCTATTGAAATTTGATACGTTGTGATAGTAATCACCATCGTATGACCTTCTTGCATACCGGATGGAATCCAGGAGAGCCTCTGTCTTGGGTAGACACGGGCTTGTCTCTGGTTCTCCGTCGAGACGGTTGTGCCCGATATGGCATAGTGAGGTATGAGTAGTGGTGATTCAGTCTGTTGGTTGAAACATATCTGTTATGCTAATCATGCAGGGAATACTTAAACCTCCTGAGTCAGCCGTAGATCGAGTCTTGTTCCAGTAACCCCCATACTTGTTTCGTACTACCACTTGTCCCTGCCATAGGTAGGGTACGGTTCAGTAAGTTGTCAACCCCTTTCCTAGCACACACCGTACAGAGAGGCCATAGTGGAAGTTACCGACTGCATCCGGTAGACATGCCACCTGGTCCGGGGGCATGGTGTTTTCGGTTGGAGCCGAGGGGGTAGCTCCCCTAGTTTGCGCACGTTATAAATTTTGTGATCCCATGCTAATCGAGGTTGTAGCCTCCCCACTTAGAGTTTCGCTTAACATGTGTTGTGGGTGATTCTAGACACCGGTAAGTTAGGCTAGTGTGTGCGTCAGGTGTGTTTTCAATTAAAAGACCGTGGACGGAATTAGTCCAGATGGACTAAAGGAATCCGTTGCTCATGGGTAAAGAGTACACCCACTGCAGAGGTTAAATCTATTCGAATAGCCGTGTCCATGGATAAGGACTATAGTCTGGGATGGGACAAGTGTCGGTCTTAGTGTCGGTCTTCGAAGGAAAAACTACTAAACCCGAACATGGATCATGACTTGTGACTCCTTATGATTATGATCACTATTATTATGGACTAACCTTTTATATTATTTGAATTATTGAGTATCCCTGGGATGGTTCTACCTCCTGGATATTCATTGTGATTATTTCTTTATAAGCCCTTTAAGCGGTATTGCACAGACGCCCGACTGTGGCATGTTTGTTACTTATTTCACTTATAAGCCCTTTATGTGGTGTCGCACAGATGCCCGACGGTGGCATGTTTGTATTTATTTACTTTATAAGCCATTTATGCGGTGTCGCACAGACGCCCGACTGTGGCATGTTTGTTACTTATTTCACTTATAAGCCCTTTATGTGGTGTCGCTCGGGCGCTCGAATCGAGGCATGCTTTATGTTATTGTCCTTTCGAGGCGCCGCTTGCATAATCCGATCGGTGCATTCTATTTCTACTCTCTGATTGCATATTCATGTTTTATATGGACAACCCGCTTGCGTGCATCATGGATTTTTATTTCGTGACTGACGTTGTGATCATAGAATATTTCGGAGCATGATTATCATTTGTTATATTATACCAGTGTTCATAATGTTTGCGAGTACATTCAAAGTATTCACTGGCTTGTCCCTGGCTATTGTCTTGGCCAGATTTCTTGTATGGAGAGGAGCGTTGCGATGACAGCCCCGGAACCTGCTAATGACGATAGCAGCCTTGCGAAGATAGGAATTACCCTGGTCAGCTGTTCCTGTGGGAAATGGAGTCCCCTAGACACTGATGAACCACAAACCGCTTTCGCCATCAGTCACTAGAAACCATTTGTTGTACTCATAGGCCACAATGGTCTTGTACTACAAATTATGTACCTTGCTTGGAATTTCTGTATCAAGTTGGTGCCTCATCATTATGATAATCCACAGGGCTGATGAGCACAAGGATCATTTTCGGGAAGATATACCACGAAATTCCGGTCCCGACAACCTTGGTATCGAGCCGGCTGACCATTGGCTAATCCTATCTTAGCCAGGTCGAAAAACCTAGGTTAACCAACCCACCAGACCTTAACCTAACCACAGCCAAGCTTCTCGTGTAAGATAGCCACACAGTGACCCGACACCTTTTGGCAGTCGGTGCCCAACCTATCAGTCTAGCCTGTCGATCACACACCAGTGACCGACACCTAAAGTGTCTCATTCGCAAGCGTGCGAAGGAAGACTCCTTCCCCTTTTTCTATAAAAGGGCACGCTAGCCTCTACTCAGCACATCACAGTCTCTACCCCAAACCAAGATAAAATGCCCGGACCCATTGTTCACAATGAGACCACAGCAACCAACCTTGGAGGTTTTGTGACCGTGCTAGCAAACCTCACCCGCCGTGCCTTTGCATTAGAAGAGCCCCCAGAATATGTTGTGTACCAAGGGCCCATGAGCGGTGAGAGCCGTCAATTCTGGGCCACAGTGCACATCTATGGCAGCGGTCTATCTCCATAACGCACCTATAGGTTCACCGGAAGGACAACTTCCTTTGAGCCACAAGCCATCCAACTAGCTGCTCGGGAGGCTATAGTTCAACTCCAGCACTTGTCGCCCAGAGTCAACTGTCGCTCGTTCTACTACTACCCCAGCCGTGACGGGTATGGTAGGCCACCCTAGGTTGCCAATGGAGATCACGAGACGGATCCTGCATTATTGCATTCGGTGCGCTATGTGAGTGCACTAGAGGAACTGTTCGATCAAATCACCCTTGATCTGATCGCAGCTCGTGGGGAACTGATCCGCCGAGCCCCGGCAAGAAGAGAAGATGAGCCCGACGCCGACAACCCCGTCATGCGTTTATCAAATCTTGTTGTCCCCGTCATTTTGACCAATTTGCCTTTGTTCCTTCGAATGGGACCTCGGGTGGCATTGCTACTATTTGGAATAGTTCGGTTTTCACTGGCTCGGTCATAGCTTATGAAGATTTTGCTCTGGTGATTAAGTTTCAGTCCACACAATCATCTCAATATTGGACGTTAGTGAACATTTATGGCCCATGTCAAGGTGAAGATCGAAATAATTACACTAATTGGCTTTTCTCTTTAAACATCCCTGCCAACGAAGATTGGCTTCTCCTCGGGGACTTTAATTATATCCGTAGCCCCGAAAATCGTAATAAGCCCGACGGAAGCATTAATGACATGATCACGTTCAACGATTTCATACGTACGCAATGTCTTGTTGAACTGCCAATTAAAGGCCGCAATTTTACTTGGAGCAATATGCAGCAGGATCCACTTTTGGAGCAACTAGATTGGTTTTTCACCTCTTGCAACTGGACGGGTTCTTACCCTAACACCATTGTTAAACCATTGGGTAAGCGTTTACGACCACATCCGTGCGTAGTCACAATTGAAACCTCGATCCCAAGGAGCAAACTCTTTTGTTTTGAACCCTTTTGGATACATCACCCGGGCTTTATGGATATTGTGCAGTCAGCTTGGGATAAGCCAGTATGTTCTACCAATAGTGCAACTATTCTTTGCAGAAAATTCAAGCACTTACGGTACTGTCTGAAAAAATGGAGTAAGAATATTTCCCGCCTCTCTATTGCAATTGAAAACTCCAACCATACTCTTGCACACCTGGACACGATTGAAAACAGAAGGCAATTGACCATTCAGGAGGCAAACTTCAGGAAAATTCTCAAAGCCCACATTCTGCGGTTACTTTCTTACCAAAGAGAGTACTGGAGGAAACGATGCACAATTCGTTGGGTCCGTTTTGGTGATGAGAATTCCAAGTTCTTCCAAGCAATGGCTTCCGAACGATACAGAAGAAACAATATTGCCTCTCTAACCCTACCTGATGGAACTGTAGTTGATGATCATGCAAGCAAGGAATCGGTCATTTATCACTCCTTCAAAGAACGACTTGGGACCTCATCTAAACATGATATGAAATTCAATCTTCCCTCCATCATCAAGCGGATTGAGGGATTGGACGACCTAACTGTACCTTTTACTCGACAAGAGATTGATCTAGTCATCAAAGAAATGCCGGCGGATAGGGCACCGGGTCCGGATGGGTTTAACGGAGCATTCCTCAAATCTTGTTGGAATATAATTAAGGAGGACTTTTATGCTCTCTACGATCAGTTCTTCGAGGGTGGCCTTAATCTGGAGAGCATTAATGATGGATTAATCACACTCATTCCCAAAGTTGCTGCTCCTCAAGGAGTCAATGACTTCCGACCGATTACTCTGTTAAATTGCTGTCTCAAAGTCATTACAAAAATCCTCGCCAATCGGCTTCAAAAAATCATTCTAAAAATTATACACCGTAACCAGTATGGGTTTTTGAAAAAGAGATCCATCCAGGATTGCCTTGCATGGGCGTTTGAGTACATCTAGCAATGCCAAGCTTCTAAAAATCCAATAGTTATCCTCAAACTGGACTTTGCAAAAGCGTTTGACACCATTGATCATGAGGCTATGTTGGATATTATGAAGCACATGGGTTTCAATGACAAATGGTTGGGGTGGATCAAAACCATTTTCTCATCGGCCAAATCTTCTGTTTTACTTAATGGCGTTCCGGGCAAACAATTTAATTGCGTATGTGGAGTACGACAGGGTGATCCGTTGTCCCCCTTAATCTTTGTCTTGGCAGCAGATTTATTGCAAGCTGCGATTAATGACTCCTTTCGGAGGAATGAACTCCACTTGCCCTTCAACCGTCCCAACCAATCGGACTACCCAGTGATCCAATACGCGGACGACACTATCATTTTGTTACCGGCGTGTCAAGACCAAGCGACTCTTGTCAAAAACATTCTCACCGATTATGCCACGTCTGTTGGACTGAAGATCAACTTTCACAAGTCAACCCTGGTGCCAATGAATTGCGACGCTGCAACTGCCCAACATATTGCCCAAATTTTCGGCTGCGTGGTGGGGAAGCTCCCTTTTACCTATCTTGGATTGCCAATGGGCACGACAAAACCTTACATGCAGGATCTCATGCCTTTGGTTTGTGGCGTTCAGCGAAGACTCTCTGCAACTTTATCAATGATCTCCTATGGAGGGAAACTAACGCTTCTCAACTCGGTCATCACTTCACTCATCATCTTTGCACTCTGCACACTTAAACTGCCACAAAAGATTATTGATTTACTTGATAAAATTAGAAGGCAATGTCTTTGGACTAAGAAGACTAATGATGGGGACAAGTGCAACTCTTTGGCCTCATGGCAGATGGTTTGCAGACCCAAGGAATGTGGAGGACTTGGGGTGCTTGACTTAAAAACTCAAAGTGATGCTTTGCTCATGAAATACCTACACAAGTTCTACAACCGTTGGGATCTACCGTGGATTGATTTAGTTTGGTCCACATACTACACTGACAAAATCCCACACGCCTCAGACCCTTGTGGCTCTTTCTGGTGGAAGGATCTGCTCAAACTTACCCCTATCTATCGAGACATCTCGCGTGTGATCGTTCGCAGAGGAGATACTGTGCTTATGTGGAAAGACCTCTGGCTGGATGAGGTCCTGACTCATTCACATCCGCATGCATTCTCTTATACCAAAAATGAAGATATTTCGGTCCGGGACTTCCTTGGCAGCACCAACCTCAGCGAAACCTTCCACCTCCCCCTTTCCATGCAAGCTTACAATGAACTGCGAGACATCCAGGAGATCACATTACATGTTGGCAATGATGCGAGAAGAGGCGTGGGCGGCTTGGGTCTATGAGTGGGGATCTGAGATTTACACAGCAAAAGCGATACTACAAGTTCTACTTTCGAGAGGTCACTTGCTCACGATAGTTATAAATGGCTCTGGAAATCTTGACCACAATGAAATTAAAGGTTTTTGGTTGGCTACTGCTATCTGATCGTCTAAATACCAGAAACATGCTTAAGAAACGTCATTATAACATTGGAGACAATCACAGTTGCATCTTGTGTGGCGATACAGAGGAAGAAACAGTCGAGCACATGATTTTTACGTGTCATTTCAGTTTAACTTGTTGGGACACTTTGAACATCCACTGGACAACTAATGGAGATCGTCTCAATTGGATCAAAGAAGCAAAACAGCATGGCACAATACAATGTTCATGGAGATCTTCCTATACGCCTCCTGGAGTCTATGGAAAGAAAGAAATAACAAACACTTCCGAAGGATAAACCCCACGCTAGGCTCATGGGCAAGAAGATTCATAGAGGATTTCTCTCTACTCAGACATAGAGCCAAAGAGAAGCACAGAACATTTATTTCCTCTTTTGCCCAAACTTTTGTTGTACCATAACCTTGTATTCTCCTTGGTTTCCCATCTCTAGCTTAGTTTGTCAATGGCTATGGATGTAAGGTTATGACCTTGTAAGAACTTTTTTTGATACTTTAATATACAAGTAGGAGCCTCTCCTACTGTTTTAACTGTCGAAAAAAAAACCCCGTCGTGCTGTTCGGACAACCGATCGAGCCCTTGAGGTCAGTCCCAACCATCGACCAAGGTGCTTTGGTGTCCCCAGAAGTGCTTCGTCGCCTTTTGGGAACACGCTCCAATGGGATTGTGGCCAACAACCCCCGCGATGGTCATCATCGCTACCCCGACCCTGCAGTTCCTTAACCCCCTCCAGCTAACCCCGACGGTGAAACCCGTGGAGAAGCCTCGGCGTCCACAAGGCACGCCCGCTTAAATATTAACAAGGTAGATTAAGTCACTCGAGTAGTACCGAGTCTTAGTATGCCCACACCCTGTAATAGTGTGACCCTGTATCGCCATAATTAAATGCAGCCTACTTGAGTGCCTCTGTTTTCATAGTAAGCCATGCATAAATATCTTAGTGTGCAGTTGCATTTTAAATTCCGGGCGCAGCTAGCAAAACCACCCCGATGACACCCACAGTAATACATCACTTTTGTGAGATGTGTATCTGTAGCATTGACCCCAACCCTTAGAGCAGAACTGACAAATTTATTGCCCCTCACCACGGTAAATGACTCGGCCCCAATGTTATATAAAAGGCCACCACGTGACCTTACCAGGTATCCCTCACCTTGTGCACAACACTCAAAGCCATTTCTTTGCCATGCCAAGCCCTAGTATTTATCTGAGGACCCCGGATGCCACCCCAGGTAGCTTTGTTAAAATATTGTGGGACTTTACCTGCAGAACCATGAGTGCTATCGACCCACCCCAGTATGAATTGCTCAAGTCGAGGATCACCCCATCCACCTCGAAATATTGGGCAGTGGTGCACATGCCTCCCGCAAACCCAAACCAAGACCCAACGGAAGTCTCTTTCGTGGGGAAATCTATGTCGACTCCGCAAATGGCCATAGAAGCTGCTGCATACGAAGCGCTTGCTGGCCTTTGATTCGCGGTGCCCTATGCCAGAGAACGAGGGTATTATTACTTCCCGAGTCGTGCAGCACCCGGAGAAGTAGCATCTTTTCCCAGTGGACGAATCGAGAGAAACCCAGTACTAGCCAACCTTGCCCAGTATGTCATCGCTCGAGAACATTTAACCCAATGAGTAATGGGTTATCTCCAGAGCCTCGCTGATTTAAATCCTCAGATCGCCATCGGCAGGCCACTGAGGCCCGACAAGGAGAAACACATTCATCGTCTAGTCAATCCGCTTCCCCCGATAGAAGAGGAGTGTGCCCGAGTACCAGAGACGTTTTCTCAGGACCCTGTCCATTTACCGTTTTCATTGTAGACGTCACTGCTATGTTTATTGTCCCTGCATTTAATTGTGTGTTGCAACTTGTGCGTGGTAATCTAAATTTGTGCGACGAATTAAATTTTTAGTTCCAATTAATGTGAGTGGTTTTTACTGCTGTTAATTTTTATTAACCGTTCTCACTCCTGGTAAATTTTGAAGTGAGATTTTTCCCGGAGTTGTTGCGACATATATCTCCTCACGACATAGTTTCACGCAGCACCACGACAACAGACTCACAACCACAACCACTCGACCGCGTGCACTAATGGCAAAACCGCGTACACATTTTGCACCTAACTGATCACCCTCCCTAACACACCACAGTCTCTGAAGGAGAGATTTGTGGGTAATTATTCGGGTGCAAGTTGCCCCCAGCACACTGACAACAGTTAGCACCCGACGCCGCACTTAATCCCCATGATCATCGCCACCGCGGAGAGCAAACACTCGAGCGGCAGCATCACGATGATCATCAAGGATCATCGCGCACAGAAGCACGGAGAACCCCAGCAATGTTGCCAGCCCTCCGCACACCAGGATCATGCACCAGTCCGGCATCACCTCCGCTATTAGAGCCTCGTCTCGAGCTCCTACAAACAGAAATGGAGGAGAGGGAAGGAGAAGGAGAAGCGAGGCCAGGTGTGAGGAAGAAGAAAGGAGCACCGCGGTCATTTTATAGCTCGAGATCGGTGTACGGTGGGCGAGGTCCACCAACACCACTCGTCGCTCGACCGCCGGTGTTCGAAGGCGTATCATGAAAGGCCGACAACAAGACTGGCAGCGAGGTGAGTGCATGTTGCACCGGCAGCTAGCACGCCGCACACTACCGCAGTACGACCTAGATGCTCTACGCGCTAGGCGTCGCCGGTGGAGAAAGCACGGGAAAGCGCGCGAGAGGGAAGAAGAAGAGAGAGCCAGAGGTAGAAGAAGAGGCTGATAGTGGGCCCCGGGTCCACCTATCAGCCAGAGAGATCACTGTGTTGTCGGGTGCGACCAATGTATTTTAGTAATTTAGAATTTTATTCTAAATTCACAGTATCCAAAGTAGAAATTCCTCGTTCTCCCAAACCATAGATTTTTTCCACACAGCACCAGTATACCACACTGTAGTTTTACACCACTTAATTACCCACTCACTGTAGCCACAGTTTATTGTATGAATAGGATGGTTATTTTTGTGATTTTACTTTGTGATGGTAGGAGTAATATTTTCAAAACAGCCCTTAGCAAAACTCGAGGACGAGATTTTCCTAAAGGGGGGTAGTGTTGTAAAACCCCATAATTTTGACCTTGTTTCATTAGTTAAAATTTGGTCCGAGAATTAAATTTTTATTTTTCTGATTTTATCTTTTGATTTCAGAACCTCTCTTTTCTTTGATATTGTGGAGTTTTTACCCCAAGTGAAAACCTTTCAAAAATATGGTTGGACTTGTTTACCTTCCCAAGTCCATTTCTTCTTATTAGTGGAATTATTTCTACAATTATTGTTCCTGAGCTTTATTTCTTTAAAAATGATTTTTCATAAGTTTTAGAGCCTCTTTTGCACTGCAACCCTTTGATAAATTTATTTAAAATTCCAACCAAAATTTGGGGATGTCATGTGATGTTTCCACATCACTTTTATGCAAAAATATATTTTAGTCATTGAAGATTTTGAGCTCTACCCCAAGTTTTCAAAACTGGTCCAGTTGGTAACTTTGCACTACAACCTATTTAAATATTTCTTTAAAAAATTACCAAGTAATTGGAGATGCCAGTAGATGCATATAATTCTACTTTATGCAAAAACCCACTGGTGTTCTTTGAAAAAAAATGAGCAAATCATCCTCTGTTGCTCTCTGGACCAGATTGGCTTTTTCTACTGCAACCCTAATTTATTTTGCTCTAGTGCCCATGAGCTTTCTCCTGCTTATAGTCCTCCCTACCAAACCCTTAAGTCCAGGAGAGTGGACCCATTGGAGCATTTATGGTCCATGCAATGATAGTCTTTAGTTTTGTCCAGAATTGATTTTCTCAAAAACCTGCACTAACAAGTTTTTGTTTTTGACAAACCAACCTTGCCACCCCCTTAGCATCTAAAGAGACTTTGATCTTGAGTTTGTGGCCACCCCAAGAGTTTCCCAGATGCCCTTAACATTCTGTCGAACACCTTGAATGCATGAACAGAATTGGCTTGAATCTTAGTTTGAACCTGCTTGTTTGACTCTAACCTAGACCTGCTAACCCCTAGACTCATACAAGCCCCCTAGCACACGATGGCATTGCGACGAGCACCTGGCGTGCATGCTCTGGGCGCGGCCAGAGCGCGCGTTTTGCACGTGCGTGCACCCGAGTCGCCGCGTCCCACTGCCGCCTCCCCGCGCCCGTTCTGGTCCCTCCCCACGCACAACCAACGCGCCCCGACTCCTCCCTCGCTGCAGGGCTGCCCTGGGCCCCTCCTGGCGCCCTACATCACCACCACCGCAAGCCGCCACTGCCGCCCGGCCGGCCTCTGCCATGGACGGCGCCGCCCAAGCCATACGCGTGCGCCAGCTGCCCTCTGGAGCAGCTCGAGCTCATCCACGAGCCGTCTGCTAGCGCCCATCGCCGCCACGTCGCCCTGCAAGCTACAGAATGGCGGTTCGCCGTTCTTATCCATGGCCGCCGTCGGAACCGACCTTGGCCGCCTATAAATAGGGACCCCCGAGCCTCTCCAAACCCCCAGGCAACCTCAGGCCATCCCTCTGATGCTCCCCTAGCCAGCCAACAACGGGGGGAGGCCTTCTTCCTCGTCTCCGGCCAATTCGGCCGCCGCCACATTCCGGTGCCATGCGTCGCGAGCAGAGCCTCCCCCATCCTTCCAGCGCCACCATTCGACCCCCCACAGCCTTGCGGAGCTGCCCGACCTCTCAGCTTCGACGAGGAGCCACCGTAGCCCAAACCCCCAAAACCTCCCGAAGCGACCTCCACCGCGGAGCTCGCCGCCGGCGACTCCCTCCACCCCAGCCAACCTAGCAACCACAGGGAGGACCTCCCTGGACCAGCGGATCCATCCCCGCCCTCAGAACCCAGTGGGGAGCCGCAGTTCACCGGTGTTGATCGCCGGAGCCCCGCCTCGGCTCGGACAGAGGAGGAAGGAGGCGGGCGACTGGTCAAACCTGACCAGTGGGCCCAAGGGACCCACTGCCAGTGACCCCGTGCCGGCCAGCATGTTTTATGTGGAAGCATATTCCACCGAATACGCCTTCGCTAAGCGGAAAGCGTAAGCTCCCCCGAACCGTTTTCTTTTTCTGGTTTTTTTTATTAAAAACTGATTTTTTACTAAACTTTGACTGGCTGTAACTTTTTAAATATAAGTCCAATTGATTTGATTCTGTTTCTGTTGTTTCTCAAATCTTGTCTAGTTTATTTTCCTATTTATTTGAAAATTTTCCAAACAACTTTTTTGTACTGTTTTTAAACTATGTGTTAATTTGAATTTTTCAAAATAGGATTTTTGGAGGGAGAAGAAAACTTTCAAAAGTTTTGGTATGCACCCTGCCTCTCCACCACTTGAAGGCAAGCATTCTGAACCCTGGTATAATATTGTCGTGTGTTGTTTGATACAGTTACAACACCCCTTGTTTAGGAGTTTTCGTTATTTTATGCGATGCCATGATCATACTCATAAGTGCATATTGATGATTCCGTGCTATTGGAATTTGATACGTTGTGATAGTAATCACCATCGTATGCCCTTCTTGCATACCGGAAGGAATCCAGGAGAGCCTCTATCTTGGGTAGACACGGGCTTGTCTCTGGTTCTCCGTCGAGACGGTTGTGCCCGGTATGGCATAGTGAGGTATGAGGAGTGGTGATTCAGTCTGTTGGTTGAAACATATCTGTTATGCTAACCATGCAGGGAATATTTAAACCTCCTGAGTCGGCCGTAGATCGAGTCTTGTTCCAGTAACCCCCATACTTGTTTCGTACTACCACTTGTCCCTGCCATAGGTAGGGTACGGTTCAGTAAGTTGTCAACCCCTTTCCTAGCACACACCGTACAGAGAGGCCATGGTGGAAGATACCGGCTGCATCCGGTAGGCATGCCACCTGGTCCGGGGGCATGGGTGTTTCCGTTTGGAGCCGAGGGGGTAGCTCCCCTAGTTTGCGCGCGTTATAAATTTTTTGATCCCATGCTAATCGAGGTTGTAGCCTCCCTACTTAGAGTTTCGCTTAACAGGTGTTGTGGGTGATTCCAGACACCGGTATGTTAGGCTGGTGTGTGCGGTCAGGTGTGTTTTCAATTAAAAGACCGTGGACGGAATTAGTCCAGATGGACTAAAGGAATCCGTTTCTCGTGGTTAAAGAGTACACCCTCTGCAGAGGTTAAATCTATTCGAATAGCCGTGTCCATGGATAAGGACTACAGTCTGGGATGGGACAAGTGTCGGTCTTAGTGTCGGTCTTCGGAGGAAAAACTACTAAACCCGAACATGGATCATGACTTGTGACTCCTGATGATTATGATCACTATTATTATGGACTAACCAATTATATTATTTGAATTATTGAGTATCCCTGGGATGATTCTACCTCCTGGATATTCATTGTGATTATTTCTTTATAAGCCCATTATGTGGTGTCGCACAGACGCCCGACTGTGGCATGCTTGTTACTTATTTCACTTATAAGCCCTTTATGTGGTGTCGCACAGACGCCCGAATGTAGCATGTTTGTATTTATTTACTTTATAAGCCCTTTATGCGGTGTCGCACAGACGCCCGACTGTGGCATGTTTGTTACTTATTTCACTTATAAGCCCTTTATGTGGTGTCGCTCAGACGCCCGACTGAGGTATGATTTATGTTATTGTCCTTTCGAGGCGTCACTTCAGACACCCGATCGGTGCATTCTGTTTCTACTCTCCGATTGCATATTCATGTTATATATGGACAACCTGCTTGCGTGCATCATGGATTTTTATTTCGTGACTGACGTTGTGATCATAGAATATTTCGGAGCATGATTATCATTTGTTATATTATACCAGTGTTCATAATGTTTGCGAGTACATTCAAAGTACTCACTGGCTTGTCCCTGGCTATTGTCTTGGTCAGATTTCTTGCATGGAGAGGGGCGTTGCGATGACAGCCCCGGAACCTGCGCAATGACGATAGCAGCCTCGCGAAGATAGGATTTACCCTGGTCAGCTATTCCTGTGGGAAATGGAGTCCCCTAGACACTGATGAACCACAAACCGCTTCCGCCATCAGTCACTAGAAACCATTTGTTGTACTCATAGGCCACAATGGTCTTGTACTACATATTATGTACCTTGCTTGGAATTTCTGTATCAAGTTGGTGCCTCATCAGCTAACAGTAATCCTGGGGCTGATGAGCACAAGGATCATTTTCTGGGAAGATATACCCCGAAATTCCGGTCCTGACACCGTCGAGCCCCTGGCTCCAGATGGGCGCAACCTACCGTCTGTTTCCTCCAAACAGGAGAGCTCCCCGAGGAGCAGGAAGAAGCTGAGAAAGTAGCCCGTCCGTCCAACATGTATCAGTTTGTGGATGATACCATGTACAGAAGGAGGCCAAACGGAGTCAGACTAAAGTGCGTTCCTCAAGAGGACGGACTAGAGTTGTTGGCAGAGCTACATGGAGGTATGTGTGGCTCCCACATAGGGTCAAGGGCCCTTGCCGCCAAGGCATTCCGGCAAGTTTTCTTCTGGCCCACAGCCCTCCAGGATGTAGTTGCGCTAGTAACCAAGTGTGAAGTGTGTCAGTTCCATTCGAAGAAGCTTCATCAACCAGCTCAAGCCCTTCAGAAAATCCCTCTCTCCTGGCCATTTTCGGTCTAGGGGCTCGACATACTGGGCCCCTTCCCCTGTGCTGTCAGGTGCTTTGAGTACTTGTACGTCGCAATCGACAAGTTCACAAAGTGGCCCAAAGTGGAGGCAGTGAGGAAGGTGACAGCACAATCAGCTGTCAAGTTATTCAAGGGGCTAGTTTGCCATTTTGGTGTGCTGAACAAGGTCATCACCGACAACGGCACGCAGTTCACAAGCCGCACCTTCATGCAATACATCCAGGACCTTGGTAGCAAGGTCTGTTTCACTTCAATGGCACACCCAAGGAGCAACGACCAGGCAGAGAGGGCAAATGTTGAAGTACTACGAGGCCTGAGGACAAAGAATTTTGACAGGCTGCACAAGTGTGGAAGGCACTGGATTGATGAGTTGCCGACGGTTCTTTGGTCGATCAGAATGACGCCAAATTGAGCCACCGACCAGACACCCTTTGCCCTGGTATAAGGGGCAGAAGCAGTTCTCCCCAAGGAACTCACATATGGGTCACCTCGAGTGCTTGCTTATGACGAGCTTGAGCAAGAGCAGTTGCGGCAAGATGACGCGACGCTCCTTGAGGAAGATCGTCTTCGGGCGGCTGTGCGAGCTGCACGCTACCAGCAAGCCTTGCGCCGCTACCATAGCCGCAAGGTTCATGCCCGAAGTCTTGAGGAAGGCGACCTTGTTCTTCGGCGCGTTCAGTCGGCCAAGAATTCCAACAAGTTGACGCCGAAGTGGGAAGGCCCTTATCGGAATGCGAGTCACCAGGCGTGGCGCAGTCCGCCTGGAGACCGAAGATGGTATCCTAGTGAGAAACTCCTGGAACATCGAACATCTTCGTAAGTTTTACCCATGAGGCGCGGTTGCCGGGCCTCCCGGCAAACCACCTTTTGTACGAGCCTTACCGACAAGGCATGTAACCCTTTGTACAGAGCCAGGTGCAGACCCTGAGCATAAATAAATGAAGCGCTGGCGCCCTAAGTTTTAGCATGCATGCTAGGTTAAGTCTCTCTCTGGTAGGGTTGATAGTGCCCGGCAGCAACTAACCCCTAGCATAGAGGTCGGGTGTGTGTCATTCCGTCCTTTCCAATCTTTTCTTTGGTTCGCAGGCTGCACAGGCGTTTCTTTTAAGCCATTTAAGAGCAGGGAGACGGATCGACATCCCCGACCCCAGCAAGCCATTGTCGGGGGCTGCAGATTCAAGCACCCGACCATGGCAAGCCAAGTTTGCCGGGGGCTGCAGATTCAGATAAGTCCCTTATCCCCTTTTATGCACTTCCCTATGGAATTGGGACGTATGAAGCCTCGTTTATTCCTGGGCCACCGTCCTCCCCCTTTCATGTGCTCAAGAACTATTCCCTGGGCCGGAACTTGGTTGTACTTGCGGTGACAAGGAAGCAAACGAAGGGCCTAACCCTACTTCGCCCCTGCCTCCGCCAAGAGCGTGAGTATGGTCGTGAATGAAGTGGGGGAATGGCAAGGCATGTTGCCGGGCACAATGTTTATCTTAAAAATAGCAAGGATTCATTCATTGGCATGGGCCTCGCTCACGCACAAAGAACCCGGCAAGCACCCTTTTTCATTAATATGTTCCAAACAGGTACAGTTCGTACGGAATGTAAACATGAGCAAGGGGATTACAAGGTTTAAATCTAACAAGTGCCCACAGGCTTAAAAACTAAAAAAGATAAGTGCCCCGTGATCCCCGTTCTTGCCCCTTTCCTCCCAGGTGCGGCAGGTGAAGGCAAAAAGGAGGTGACAGGGAATGCACCGATGGAGAGCTTGACGAGGAAGACCCTCGGCAGGGCGCGTGGCCGAGGGAGGAGGGCGGCCCGGTCAGTCGGAGTCGGTGTCCTCCCGCTTGACGCCCTTGTCGTCGCTGTCGCTGTCCTCCTCATCACTCCCTCTTGAGGAGGAGTCTTCGTCATCGGAGGAGCTCTACATGCAACACCTTAGGTGAGCTCCCAAGTGCCCAAAGACCTTGACGGAGAGCAGGTTGTTCTCCATTAATTTGAAGTGGGCATGAGTGAAGGTCTTCCATCCACGACGAAGATACATGACGTGAGGGGCGGGGAAGTCGACGTCGACCCGCATGCTGCCATTCCTGCAGTCCCTCATATGCAGCCTCAGAGCCTGTGGCGAGTCGAGCTCCATCTCCTGAGCGAACGGAGTAGGGAGATGAAGACGACGGTGCACTGGCCGGTGCAGCCTGATGACATTCTCGCGGGGCTGGTCTCCGACGTGGCCTTACATTGGGGGAGGGACCGCTGGCGGCGGCGAGGCTAGTGTGCTGCCCGTCCTCCTCTTCCCCGAGCACCACGACAGCCTCGGCCTCGCCCCCTCCCCCTTCCTCTCACGGCCGGCTCCGCCGCCATGAGCTCTTGGGAAGGAGGGGTGCGCTGTCGAGCAAAGACCCTCATTGCCGCCATCGGAGTGTCGGCGCGCCCTCTCGCCATAGTAGAAGGAAAGAAGGAGCCAAGGTGGAAGGAGATGAATGATGAAGGAGGGGTGCGCTCCCCCTCCCCTTCTTATAAAGGGGAGGGGCCGGGGGCTCGGCCACCCCACTTAACCAATCCGGTCGCCAGGGCTGCAGGGAATCGAGACCGACCCGCTGCTCCAATCAGCGACGGCCCGGTTTCCCGCCTCGGCATTTAAGGCCCGTGCCCCCCTGCGTCCACCGCCTGCCATCTTCGAGGCATGGGGGACACGTGGCGAGCAAGCCAAAATCAAGGAGACAAGTGAGGCGACTGTTTTCCACCCCGTGATCATGGGGCACGGGCGCCTTGAAGGCCACGACTCAAGTCCACTTAGTAAATGATCTGCGCCCCTGCGTTTTCCTCTTTTTATGGGGAAGGCGCAAGCCGCCTCTTTACCATGATGTGACGCATGAGGGCAGCAACCACCCCACGCATGACCCCCACGTCACGCGCGCGACCCCCACGTCACGCATTCAACGCGGGTCGTGGGGAAGCGCAACGAGCGAGGGAGTTACTATGGTGAAAAAACTCCGCCGCGTGTGCGCCCGCACACCGTTCTGGGCCTGGCCCAATAATGCCCCGCACTTATATGTGGCCCTGGCCCGGGGCATCCTGTCGGTGTACAAAAGTAGGGGTCCCTTTTTGTACCCCTTTACTTGTGCGCGGGCAGTCGCAGCCCCACGCCCCTGGCCACGCTTGGCGGGGCAGAGGAAGGAAAGGCACAAGACAGCCAGAAACACAAAGAGCAGAAGGGCGAGGCGAACTCCCCCGGCAAGGCCCTTGCCGAGGCGACCTCCACAGCCCCGGCAAGAGCCTTACCGGGGCAACTTGCCCAACGCCGGCAGGGCTGCCACCCTTGAGCCTGAGAGTTCCAACACCCTCAAACACATTGGAACCAAAGCTCGGGAGGCGCCTCCATGGTGGCATGCAGATCTTTGTGAAGACCAAGAACATACAAGACTAGATGAGAATCAGAAGACGGAGATCCTCGGCGAGATCCTTGCCGAGGATACCCACGAGACCCCCCCCCCCCGCAAGACCCTTGTCGGGGACGCCCACGACGCCGCGGCAAGACCCTTGCCGAAGACATCCATGGGGTCGCAGCCACACCCACACCAGCCAAGACTCCAATGCCATTCCCATGCAGCTGCCAGCCCACCAACTAGGCGAGCACCTGTGTGGCGACGTGCGGCCTCTAGGCCAACTCAGCAAGCACCTGCGTGGTGGCATGCAGATCTTCATGAAGACTCTGCCACCGCGCCAACTCAGCAGTCAGCCAGCCAGCGTGGCACTACATGCCTCGTCAGATCGGACGCGCGTTAAAGCCAGGCGAGGCGGCGACAGCTGGGACGAGCCTCCTTGTCGTCCCCGACAAAGCAAGAAGGGAACACTGGCAGCGCATTAAATGCGTTTGTCCTATGGGGCCAGGAGATAGGCTCGGCTACTGTACAACTTTCCACCTCATGTGTGCCACGGTGGCGGCCCCTTTTGACTATAAAAGGAGGCCCACGGTGTACTGAGGAAGGATTCGGACTTTTTTGGACCATGCACGCCTTGTAGCTAGTCCAAGAACACTAGATAAATAGGAACTAGCAGGAGTAGGGTATTACGCATCACTTGCGGCCCGAACCTGGATAATCCCCCTGCGTTGATCTCTCAATCCCGCTCTTTCCACCGCCCCGCGCCCGCCAACCGTAGCAAACGGGATTCATCGTGATCTCGTAGGTGTCATTTCCCCCGACAATCATAGATCGCACCATATCTAATAAAGTGTGGTTACGATGTTCGGACACACCATTACGCTATGGTGTTCCAGGTGGCGTGAGTTGTGAAACTATTCCACACTGTTTTGAATGAAGGCCAAACTCGTAACTCAAATATTCTCCACGATCAGATTGTAGAAACTTTATTTCTTGTTATGATGATTCTCCACTTCACTCTGGAATTCTTTGAACTTTTCAAGTGTTTCAGAGTTATGTTTCATCAAGTAGATATACCCATATCTGCTCAAATCATCTGTGAAGGTCAGAAAATAACGATACCCGCCGCGATCCTCAACACTCATCGGACCGCATACATCAGTATGTATTATTTGCAACAAGTTTGTTTCTCGCTCCGTTGTGTCGGAGAACGGAGTCTTAGTCATCTTGCCCATGAGGCATGGTTCGCAAGCATCAAGTGATTCATAATCAAGTGATTCCAAAACCCCATCAGCATGGAGTTTCTTCATGCGCTTTACACCAATATGACCTAAACGGAAGTGCCACAAATAAGTTGCACTATCGTTATTAACTTTGCATCTTTTGGCTTCAATATTATGAATATGTGTATCACTACGATCGAGATTCAATAAACCATTTATATTGAGTGTATGACCATAGAAGGTTTTATTCATGTAAATAGAACAACAATTATTCTTTGACTTAAATGAATAACCGTATTGCAATAAACATGATCAAATCATATTCATGCTCAACGCAAACACCAAATAACATTTATTTAGGTTCAGCACTAATCCCGAAAGTATAGGGAGTGTGCAATGATGATCATATCAATCTTGGAACCACTTCCAACACACATCGTCACTTCACCCTTAACTAGTCTATGTTCATTCTGCAACTCCCATTTTGAGTTACTAATCTTAGCAACTGAACCAGTATCAAATACCGAGGGGTTTCTATAAACACTAGTAAAGTACACATCAATAACATGTATATCCAACACACCTTTGTTCACTGTGCCATCCTTCTTATCCGCCAAGTATCTAGGGCAGTTCCACTTCCAGTGACCATTTCCTTTGCAGTAGAAGCACTCAGTTTTAGGCTTGGGTCTTGCTTTGGATTTCTTCATGGGAGTGGTAACTTGCTTGCGATTCTTTCCTGAAGTCCCCTTTCTTTCCCTTGCCCTTTTACTTGAAACTAGTGGTCTTGTTGACCATCAACACTTGATGTTCTTTCTTGATTTCTACCTTCGCCGATTTCAGCATCGCGAAGAGCTCAGGAATCGTTTTCGTTATCCCTTGCATATTATAGTTCATCATGAAGTTCTAATAACTTGGTGATAGTGACTAGAGAACTTTGTCAATTACTATCATATCTGGAAGATTAACTCCCACTTGATTCAAGCAATTGTAGTACCCAGACAATCTGAGCACATGCTCACTGGTTGAGCTATTCTCCTCCATCTTGTAGGCAAAGTACTGTCAGAGGTCTCATACCTCTCGACACGGGCATGAGTATGAAATACCAATTTCAACTCTTGGAACATCTTATATGCTCGGTAGCATTCAAAACATTTTTGAAGTCCCGGTTCTAAGCCGTAAAGCATGGTGCACTAAACTATCAAGTAGTCATCATATCGAGCTTGCCAAACGTTCATAACGTCTCCATCAGCTCCTGCAACTGTTCTGTCACCTAGCGGTGCATCAAGGACACAATTCTTTTGTGCGGCATGAGGATAATCCTCAGATCACGGACCTAGTCCGCATCATTGCTACTATCATCTTTCAACATAGTTTTTCTCTAGGAACATATCAAACATAAACGGGGAGCTACATCGCGAGCTATTGATCTACAACATAGTTATGCAAATACTATCAGGACTAAGTTCATGATAAATAAAAGTTCAATTAATCATAGTACTTAAGAACTCCCACTTAGATAGACATCCCTCTAGTCATCTAAATCATCACGTGATCCAAATCAACTAAACCATGTCCGATCATCACGTGAGATGGAGTAGTTTTCAATGGTGAACATCACTATGTTGATCATATCTACTATATGATTCATGCTCGACCTTTCGGTCTCTAGTGTTCCGAGGCCATATCTGCATATGCTAGGCTCGTCAAGTTTAACCCGAGTATTCCGCGTCTGCAAAACTGGCTTGCACCCGTTGTATGTGAACGTAGAGCTTATCACACCCGATCATCACATGGTGTCTCAGCACGAAGAACTGTCACAACGGTGCATACTCAGGGAGAACACTTATACCTTGAAATTTTAGTAAGGGATCATCTTATAAAGCTACCACCAAACTAAGAAAAATAAGATGTATAAAAGATAAACATCACATGCAATCAAAATATGTGACATGATATGGCCATCATCATCTTGTGCCTTTGATCTCCATCTGCAAAGTACCGTTATGATCTCCATTGTCACCGGCATGACACCATGATCTCCATCATCTTGATCTTTATCAATGTGTCGTCACATGGTCGTCTCGCCAACTATTGCTTTTGCAACTATTGCTATTGCATAGCGATAAAGTAAAGCAATCATATGGCGCTTGCATCTTATGCAATAAAGAGACAACCATAAGGCTCTTGCCAGTTGCCGATAACTTGAACAAAACATGATCATCTCATACAACAATTTGTATCTCATCACGTCTTCACCATATCACATCACAACATGCCCTGCAAAAACGAGTTAGATGTCCTCTACTTTGTTGTTGGAAGTTTTACGTGGATGCTACGGGCTGAGCAAGAACCGTTCTTACCTACGCATCAAAACCACAACAATTTTTTGTCAAGTATGTGCTGTTTTAACCTTCAACAAGGACCAGGCGTAGTCACACTCGATTCAACTAAAGTTGGAGAAACTGACACCCGCCAGCCACCTGTGTTCGAAGCACGTCGGTAGAACCAGTCTCGCGTAAGCGTGCGCGTAATGTCGGTCCGGGCCGCTTCATCCAACAATACCACCGAATCAAAGTATGACATGCTGGTAAGCAGTATGACTATTATCGCCCACAATTCTTTGTGTTCTACTCGTGCATATAGCATCTACGCATAGACCTGGCTTGGATGCCACTATTGTGGAACGTAGTAATTTAAAAAAAATACTACGCACGCAAGATCATGGTGACGCATAGCAACAAGAGGGGAGAGTGTTGTCCACGTACCCTTGTATACCGAAAGCGGAAGCGTTATGACAGCGCGGTTGATGTACTCGTACATCTTCACGATCGACCGATCCTAGTACCAAAAGTACGGCACCTCCGCGATTTGCACACGTTCGGCTCGGTGACATCCCACGAACTCATGATCCAGCAGAGTGTCGAGGGAGAGCTTCGTCAGCACGATGGCGTGATGACGGTGATGATGAAGCTACCGGTATAGGGCTTCGCCTAAGCACTATGACGATATGACCGAGGTGGATTATGGTGGAGGGGGGCACCGCACACGGCTAAGAGATCAATGATCAACTTGTGTGTTCTAGGGTGCCCCCTGCCCCCGTATATAAAGGAGCAAGGGGGGAGGCCGGCCGGCCCTTGGGGCGCACCAAGGAGGGGGAGGAGTCCTCCTCCTAGTAGGAGTAGGACTCCCCCTTTCCTAGTCCAACTAGGACGAGGAAGGGGGAAGGCAGGAGCGGGCGAGGAGCAGCCAACCCCCCCCCCCCCCCCCAAGTCCAATTCGAACTCCCTATAGGGAGGGGGCGCGGCTGCCCTTGTGGGCTGCCTCTCCTCTTCCCTATGGCCCATGTAGGCCCAATAGTTCCCCCGGGGGTTCCGATAAACCCCCGGCACTCCGATAATTATCCGGTGACCCCCGGAACTCATCCGGTGTCCAAATATAGTCATCTAATATATCAATCTTTATTTCTCGACTATTTCGAGACTCCTCGTCATGTCTGTGATCACATCCGGGACTCCAAACTATCTTCGGTACATCAAAACACATGAACTCATAATACCGATCGTCACCGAAGGTCAAGCGTGCGAACCCTACGGGTTCGATAACTATGTAGACATGACCGAGACACATCTCCGGTCAATAAACAATAGCGGAACCTGGATGTTCATATTGACTCCCACATATTCTACGAAGATCTTTATCGGTCAAACCGCATAACAACATACTTTGTTCCCTTTGTCATCGGTATGTTACTTGCCCGAGATTCGATCGTCGGTATCTCAATACCTAGTTCAATATCGTTACCGGAAAGTCTCTTTACTCGTTCCCTAATGCATCATCCCGCAACTAACTCATTAATCACATTGCTTGCAAGGCTTATAGTGATGTGCATTACCGAGAGGGCCCAGAGATACCTCTCCGACAATCGGAGTGACAAATCCTAATCTCGATCTATGCCAACTCAACAAGTACCATCGGTGATACCTATAGAGCACCTTTATAATCACCCAGTTACGTTGTGATGTTTGGTACCACACAAAGTGTTCCTCCGGTATTCGGGAGTTGCATAATCTCATAGTCATAGGAACATGTATAAGTCATGAAGAAAGCAATAGCAACATACTAAACGATCAAGTGCTAAGCTAACGGAATGGGTCAAGTCAATCGCATCATTCTCTAATGATGTGATCCCGTTAATCAAATGTCAACTCATGTCTATGGCTAGGAAACTTAACCATCTTTGATTCAACGAGCTAGTCAAGTAGAGGCATACTAGTGACACTCTGTTTGTCTATGTATTCACACATGTACTAAGTTTCCGGCTAATACAATTCTAGCATGAATAGTAAACATTTATCATGATATAAGGAAATAAATAATAACTTTATTATTGCCTCTAGGGCATATTTCCTTCAGTCTCCCACTTGCACTAGAGTTAATAATCTAGTTCACATCGCCATGTGATTTAATACCAATAGTTCACATCACCATGTGATTAACACGCATAGTTCACATTGCCATGTGACCAACACTCAAAGGGTTTACTAGAGTCAGTAATCTAGTTCACATCTCCATGTGATTAACACTCAAAGAGTACTAAGGTGTGATCATGTTTTGCTTGTGAGAGAAGTTTAGTCAACGGGTCTACCAAATTCAGATCCGTATGTATTTTGCAAATTTCTATGTCTACAGTGCGCTGCACGGAGCGACTTTAGCTAATTGCTCCCACTTTCAATATGTATCCGGATTGTGACTTAGAGTCATCCAGATCGGTGTCAACTTCTAGTAGTAACAGTAAAGAGGATCTTAAGATGATTAGTATTCACCTTGATTTTTCTGAAGTTATAAGAGATCCCTTGGGCAAGAATGAATTCTTCAAATTTGTTCCTAGGAGTATTGTCATTGAAAATCTTTATGCTAAATCTTTGAATTATTCTAAGTGCTTGATTGAAGAGTTGGAGAAGGATGAAAAAACTTAGATCCTTGCTTTATGCCTAGCTAGGGGCGCGAAACAATAGCGCTTGTTGGGAGGCAACCCAATGAATAAAATTTATTTTTGTCTTTTTTCTTTCTGTTCTTGAGTGTTTGCACAATTATGCTACAGTTATGATTGTGTTTTTTGTGTTTTAATTAGTGTTTCTGCCAAGTAAAGCCTTTAGGATCTTCTTGGGTGATAGTTGTTTGATCTTGCTGAAAAACCAGAAACTTGTGCGTCCAGAGTTACTATTTTTAAAAATCACAGAAGCGAAGAAAAACTTTGAATTTTTTAAAGTAGATTTATATACAAATTGCCCAGGTTTTCCTCTTTTTTTAGAATTTTTGGAGTTACATAAGTACTCGAACAATTCCGATTGCTACAGACTGTTCTGTTTTTGACAAATTCTGTTTTCTTTGCGGTGTGTGCTTGTTTTGATGATTCTATGGTTTTATTTGAAGAGTTTCTGCCATAGAAAAGTTGGAATACCGTAGATATAATGCAAGGATAAAATATGAATGGGTTGCAACAGTACTTATAGTAGTGATTTGTTTTCTTATACTAATGGATCTCACGAAGATTTTGTTGAGTTTTGTGTGATTGAAGTTTTCAAGTTTTGGGTGATGTTACGATGGATGAAGGAATAAGGAGTAAGAAGAGCCAAAGCTTGGGGATGCCCATGGCATCCCAAGCTATTATACAAAGAGAAGCAAGCAACTAAGCTTGGGGATGCCCTGAGTGGCATCCCCTCTTTCTTCTAACGACCATCGGTATTTTACTCGAAGATATATTTTTATTCGTCACATACTATGAGTTCTGCTTGAAGCGTCTTGTATGATATGAGTCTTTGCGTGTTTTGCTTTTTATTTTTAGTCTTGTTTCCTTGCTGGACACACCTATTTGAGAGAGCCAAAATTATGCCATGACTTGTTAGAATTGCTCTCTATGCTTCACTTAAATCTTTATGAGCTATGGAATTGCTCTAGTGCTTCACTTATATCTTTTTTTAGCACGGTGTGCTTTAGTATTTTTGAAGAAATGCTCTCTTGCTTCACTTAGATTTATTTGAGAGTTAGTAAAATTTTCAAGAAATTCTCTCTTGCTTCACTTAAATTAATTTGAGAGAAAGAAATATTATGCTCATGATCTTCACTTATAGTATTTGTTTGAGCTTATCAAAAGCAACACATGAAAATTAGTTCCTAAGTGATAGATATCCAATAAGGATATAATAAAAACTTTCATGAAGATCACTGAAGAAAATAAACTTGATTCCTTGTAATAGTTTTGAGATATGATTGATGATGTGATATGTGAGTAATGTTGATGAGTAAATTATGCTTTAGTAAGAATATTGGTGTTAAGGTTTGTGATTCCCTATGCAAGCACGGAAGTCAATAGTTATGCAATGAAATTACATCCTACTTGTAGTGCATTATTCGATGTTAATTGTGCTCAATGCTCACTTATGAGATTATTCTCTTCTTGGTTGGTCTCTTCTCAATCTTTTGCTAGCCTTCATTTTGCACTAAGTATGATCACTACTTGTGCATCCAAAATCCTTCAAACCAGTTTTGCCATATGAGTCCACTATACCTACCTATATGCGGTGTTATTTTGCCGTTCTAAGCAAATTTGTATGTTCCATCTCTAATTTTCAAAATAAATTTCTCTTTTGTATGCCCGTACCGCTCGCGAAGCGGTGAGGGGTGGCTAATGTTTTCCATACTAGATGTGTTATTCTCACGATGAGTGTTTATTCACTTGTCATTGCACGAGAGTAAGGCAAAGGTATTAGGGATGCCCAGTCCGGAATGAAAAATGAGTTCACTTTATGTTGTCAAATAACAAATTCCTTGGAAAGTATTGGTATGGAGGGCACCCGTGCATACGGTTAGCCATGGAAAGTGAAAGTATGGTGGAAAAAGGAAAAACTTTATTTTCTGTTTGGGAACCGCCGACGATATATCTAGCATGGAAAGTGTTGGGAGCTCTAAGTCATTTTCGTTGGTGGGAAAAGTATGCCTCTAAAAATGTTTGTATCTCTCAATTTTTGCTTTGAGCTCTGGCACCTCTACAAATCCCTACTTCCCTCTGCGAAGGGCCTTTCTTTTACTTTATGAAATTTTTTATTTTTAATTTGAGTCTCCATCTTCTCTTATAAAGCACAAACTAGGGGGCACTATGATCATACTTGACCATTGGCTGTAGCTAATATGGGAGTGTGCTTCATGAATCGATCAATGATTGAGCGTGATGGGCTAGGGATAACTTATTTTAGAGTTGATATTTGAAAGACATGGTTGTTTTTGGTATGTTTGAGTATTTGAACTAGACTATTGCTTCGAACAATATAAAAGTCCAAATGTCCATGCTACAAAGAAAAGAATATGAGATGACATGTTAGGCAGCATTCCACATAAAAAATTCTATTTTTATCATTTACCTACTCGAGGACGAGCCGGAATTAAGCTTGGGGATGCTGATACGTCTCCAACGTATCTATAATTTTTTATTGTTCCATGCTATTATATTATCATTCTTGAATGTTTAATAATCATTTTATAGTCATTTTTTGGTACTAACTTATTGACATAGTGCCAAGTGCCGGTTGTTGTTTCTTGCATGTTTTTTACATTGCAAGAAATCAATACCAAACGGAGTTCAAATGCAGCGAAACTTTTTGTGGATTTTTTTTGGACCAGAAGACATCCAATGCACCGAAGAAACACCTGGGGGCTGCTCCGAGGGGAGCACAACCCACCAGGGCGGGCCTGGAGGCTCGGGCGCGCCCTGGTGGGTTGTGCCCATCTTGTGTGCCCCGTGGACCGCCTCTTTACTCTATGAATACCCCAATATTCCAGAAACCCTAGGGGAGTCGATGAAAATCAATTCCAGCCGGCGCAAGTTCCAGAACCACCAGATCCAATCTAGACACCATCACAGAGGGGTTCATCATGTCCATTGGTGCCTCTCCGATAATGCGTGAGTAGTTCATTGTAGACCTACTGGTCCGTAGTTAGTAGCTAGATGGCTTCCTCTCTCTCTTTTTATTTTCAATACAATGGTCTCTTGGAGATCCATATGATGTAACTCTTTTTGTGATGTGTTTGTTGGGATCCGATGAACTTTGAGTTCATGATCAGATCTATCTTTTTATCAATGAAAGTAATTTGAGTATTCTTTGATCTCTTATATGCATGATTGCTTATAGCCTCGTATTTCTTCTCCAATATTTGGGTTTTTTTGGCCAACTTAATCTATTTATCTTGCAATGGGAAGAGGTGTTTTGTGATGGGTTCGATCATACGGTGCTTGATCCCAGTGACAGAAGGGGAACCGACACGTATGTATCGTTGCTATTAAGGATAACAAGATGGGGTCTATTTCTACATAAATAGATCTTGCCTACAACATGTCCTCGTTCTTATCGCATTATTCCGTTTCTCCATGAACTTAATAGACTAGATGCATGTTGGATAGCGGTCGATGTGTGGAGTAGTAGTAGTAGATGCAGGTAGGAGTCGGTCTATTAATCTTGGACGTGATGCCTATATAATGATCATTGCCTGGATATCGTCATGAGTATTTGAAGGTTTATCAATTGCCCAACAGTAATTCGTTTACCCACCGTTTGCTCTTTTTCTCAAGAGAAGCCACTAGTGAAATCTACGGCCCTCGGGTCTCTTCTTTATTATATTTTCCTTTGCGATCTATTTTTATTTGCTTTTATTTTCAGATCTATATATCCAAAAACCCAAAAATACCTTGCTGCAATTTATTCTTATTTTTTATCTCACGTTCTTGCAAGATCTATTTATCTAATCTATCATGTTTTTATCCTGTCTACTTGCCAATTTCTGGCGTCGTTGCCCAAAAGGAATTGACAACCCCTTTAACACGTCGGGTTGCGAGTATTTGTTATTTGTGTGCATGTGCCGTTCACGTAGTGTTGCGTGGTTCTCCTACTGGTTCGATAACCTTGGTCTCATCACTGAGGGAAATACCTACCGTTGTTGTGATGCATCATCCCTTCCTGTTTGGGGAAATACCCACTTAGTTCAAGCAGACATCATCAAGCCGGTGACGATTGAGATCATGACAATGCTTTGGAGATGGATATCAAAAGCACAAGATGATGATGGCCATATCATGTCACATATTTTGATTTCATGTGATGTTTATCTTATTTACATCTTATTTTTGCTTAGAACGACGGTAGCATTATAAGATGATCCCTTCACTAAATTTCAAGGTAAAAGTGTTTTCCCTGAGTATGCACCGTTGCTGCAGTTCATCGTTTCGAGACACCACGTGATGATCGATTGTGGTAGACTCTACGGGTGCAAGACAGTTTTGCACATGTGGAATGCTTGGGTTAAACTTGACGAGCCTAGCATGTACAGACATGGCCTCAGAACACTGGAGACCGAAAGGTCGAACATGAATCATATAGTAGATATGATCAACATAGAGATGTTCACCATTGATGACTACCCCATCTCATGTGATGATAGGACATGGGTTAGTTGATTTGGATCACGTATCACTTAGATGAATTAAGGAATGTCTATTTAAGTGGGAGTTCTTTAGTACTATGATTAATTGAACTTAATTTATCATGAATTTAGTCTTATAGTTTTGCATATCTATGTTGTAGATCAATGGCCCGAGCTACCATTCCCCTGAATTTTAATGCGTTCCTAGAGAAAGCTAAGTTGAAGATGATGGTAGCAACTACACGGACTGGGTCCGTAACTTGAGGATTATCCTCATTGCTGCACAGAAGAATTATGTCCTTGATGCACCGCTAGGTGAAAGGCCTGCTACAGGAGCTGAAGCTAATGTTATGAACATCTGGCAAGCTCGATATGGTGACTACTCTATAGTTCAGTGTGCCATGCTTTACGGCTTAGAACCGGGACTTCAAAGACGTTTTGAACATCATGGAGCATATGAGATGTTCCAAGAGTTGAAGTTAATATTTCAAGAAAATGCCCGGGTTGAGAGATATGAAGCCTCCAACAAGTTATATAGCTGCAAGATGGAGGAGAACAGTTCTGTCAGTGAACACATACTCAAAATGTATGGGTAATATAATCACTTGACTCGGCTGGGAGTTGATCTTCCAGTTGATTGTGTTATTGACAGAGTTCATCAATCACTGCCACCAAGCTACAAAGGCTTCGTGATGAACAATAATATACAAGGGATGAACAAAACAATTCCTGAGCTCTTCGCAATGCTTAAGGCTGTGGAGGTAGAAATCAAGAAGGAGCATAAAGTGTTAATGGTTAACAATACCACTAGTTTCAACAAAAAGGGCAAGGGAAAGAAAGGGAACTTCAAGAAGAATGGCAAGCAAGTTTCCACTCCCGAGAAGAAGCCCAAAGCTGGACCCAAGCCTGAAACTGAGTGCTTCTACTGCAAAGGGACTGGTCCTTTGGAAGCGGAACTGCCCCAAGTATTTGGCAGATAAGAAGGATGGCAAAGTGAACAAAGGTATATTTGATATATATGTTATTGATGTGTACCTTACTAATGCTCGTAGTAGCGCCTGGGTATTTGATACCGGTTTGGTTGCTCATATTTGTAAATCGAAACAGGAGCTACAGATTAAATAAAGATTGGCTAAGGACGAGGTGACAATGCGCGTCGGGAATGGTTCCAAGGTTGATGTGATCGCCGTCAGCACACTACCCCTCTACATGTACCTTCGGGATTAGTTTTAGACCTGAATAATTGTTATTCGGTGCCAGAGTTGAGCATGAACATTATATATGGATCTTGTTTAGTGCGAGACGGTAATTCATTTAAATTGGAGAATAATGGTTGTTCTATTTATATGAGTAATATCTTTTATGGTCATGCACCCTTGAAGAGTGGTCTATTTCTGTTGAATCTCATTTGTGGTGATACACATATTCATAATATTGATGCCAAAAGATGCAAAGTTGATAATGATAGTGCAACATATTTGTGGCACTGCCGTTTAGGTCATATTGGTGTAAAACGCATGAAGAAACTCCATGAAGATGGGCTTTTGGAATCACTTGATTATGAATCATTTGATACTTGCGAACCATGCCTCATGGGCAAGATGACTAGAACTCCGTTCTTCGGAACAATGGAGCGAGCCAATGACTTATTGGAAATAATACATACCAATCTATGCGGTCCGATGAGTGTTGAGGCATGCGGCAGGTATCATTATTTTCTGATCTTCATAGATAATTTAGGCAGATATGGGTATATCTACTTAATGAAACACAAGTCTAAAACATTTGAAAAGTTCAAAGAATTTTAGAGTGAAGTGGAATCATCGTAACAAGAAAATAAAGTTTCTATGATCTGATTGCGGAGGTGAATATTTGAGTTACGAGTTCGGTCTTCATTTAAAACAATGTGGAATAGTTTCACAACTCACACCACCTGGAACACCATAGCGTAATGGTGTGTCCGAACATCGTAACTGTACTTTATTAGATATGGTGCGATCTATGATGTTTCTTACCGATTTACCGCTATCGTTTTGGGGTTATGCATTAGAGACAGTTGCATTCACGTTAAATAGGGCACCATCTAAATCTGTTGAGACGGCGCCATACGAAATGTAGTTTGGCAAGAAACCTAAGCTGTCGTTTCTTAAAGTTTGGGGTTGCGACACTTATGTCAAAAGCCTTTAACCTTTTAAGCTCGAACCCAAATTGGATAAGTGTGTCTTCATAGGATACCCTAAGGAAACAATTGGGTACACCTTCTACCATAGATCCGAAGGCAAGACCTATGGTGCCAAGAGTGGAACATTTCTAGAGAAGGAGTTTCTCTCAAAAGAAGTGAGTGGGAGGAAAGTAGAACTTGATGAGGTAATTGTACGTTCTCTCAATTTGTAAAGTAGCACATCAGAGAAATCCATTCCCGTGATGCCTACACCAACTAGAGAGGAAGCTAATGATGATGATCATGAAACTTCAGATCAAGTTACTGCTCGACCTCGTAGGTCGAATAGAGCACGTTCCGCACCAGAGTGGCACGGTAATCCTATTTTTGAAGTCATGTTACTAGACCATCGCGAACCTACGAACTATGAAGAAGCTGTGATGAGCCCATATTCTGATAAATGGCTTGAGGCCATGAAATATGAGATAGGATCCATGTATGAGAACAAAGTGTGGACTTTGGTGGACTTGCCCGATGATCGGCAAGCCATCAAAAATAAATGGATCTTCAAGAAGAAGACTGACGCAGACAGTAATGTTACTGTCTACAAAGCTCGACTTGTTGCGAAAGGTTTTCGACAAGTTCAAGGGGTTGACTACGATGAGACCTTCTCACCCGTAGCGATGCTTAAGTCAGTCCGAATCATGTTAGCAATTGCCACATTTTATGATGATGAAATTTGGCAAATTGACGTCAAAACTGCATTCCTTAATGGATTTCTTAAATAAGAGTTGTATATGATGCAACCAGAAGGTTATGTCGACCCTAAAGGTGCTAACAAAGTGTGCAAGGCAGACTAAGGCATAGCCTAGTGGTGGGAAGGGGTTGTTGCCTTCCCACCCACCCAGGTTCAAGGCATGGTACTTGGAATTTGGGTTTGTTGCACCAATTTTACTATAGGGGGTTCCCTTACAGTCTTTCCATCAAAAAAAACAAAGTGTGCAAGCTCCAGCGATCCATCCATGGACTCGTGCAAGCATCTCAGAGTTGGAATATACGCTTTGATGAGGTGATCAAAGCATATGGTTTTATACAGACTTTCGGTGAAGCCTGTATTTACAAGAAAGTTAGTGGGAGCTCTGTAGCATTTCTGATATTATATGTAGATGACATATTGTTGATTGGAAATGATATAGAATTTTTGGATAGCATAAAAGGATAGTTGAATAAGAGTTTTTGAATGAAAGACCTCAGTGAAGCTGCTTATATATTGGACATCAAGATCTATAGAGATAGATCAAGACGCTTAATAGGACTTTCATAAAGCAGATACATTGACAAAGTTTTGAAGAAGTTCAAAATGGATCAGTCAAGGAAAAGGGTTATTGCTTGTGTTACAAGGTGTGAAGTTGAGTGAGACTCAAAGCCCGACCACTGCAGAAGATAGAGAGAAAAATAAAGTCATTCCCTATGCCTCAGCCATAGGTTCTTTCATGTATGCTATGTTGTGTACCAGACCTGATGTGTGCCTTGCCATAAGTCTGGCAGGGAGGTACCAAAGTAATCCAGGAGTGGATCACTGTACAGTGGTCAAGAACATCCTAAAGTACCTGAAAAGGACCAAGGATATGCTTCTCATTTATGGAGGTGACAAAGAGCTTGTCGTAAATGGTTATGTCAATGCTATCTTTGACACTGATCCGGATGACTCTAAGTCACAAACCGGATACGTATTTATATTGAATGGTGGATCTGTCAGTTGGTGCAGTTCCAAGCAGAGCGTCATGGCAGGATCTACATGTGAAGCGGAATACATATCTGCTTCGGAAGCAGCAAATGAATTAGTCTGGATGAAGGAGTTCATATCTGATCTAGGTGTAATACCTAGTGCATTAGGTCCAATAAAATCTTTTGTGACAATACTGGAGCAATTGCCTTGGCAAAGGAATGCAGATTTCACAAGAGAACCAAACACATCAAGAGACGCTTCAACTCCATTCGTGAATAAGTCAAGGAGGGAGACATAGAAATCTGCAAGATACATACGGATCTTAATGCAGTAGACCCATTGAGTAAGCCTCTCCCACGAGCAAAACATGGTCAGCACCAAGACTCCATGTGTGTTAGAATCATTACAATGTAATCTAGATTACTGACTCTAGTGCAAGTGGGAGACTGAAGGAAATATGCCCTAGAGGCAATAATAAAGTTGTTATTTTATATTTCCTTATTCATGATAAAGGTTTATTATTCATGCTAGAATTGTATTTATCAGAAACCTTAATACATGTGTGAATACATAAACAAACACCATATCCCTGGTGAGCCTCTACTAGACTAGCTCGTTGATCAAAGATGATCAAGGTTTCCTAACCATGGCCATGAGTTGTCATTTGATAACGGGATCGCATCATTAGGAGAATGATGTGATGGACAAGACCCATCTATTAGCTTAGCATAATGATCGTTCAGTTTTATTGCTATTGCTTTCTTCATGTCAAATACATATTCCTTCGAGATACCGGAGGAATATCTTGTGTGCTATAGAACGTCACAACGCAACTGGCTGATTATAAAGATGCTCTACAGGCATCTCCGAAGGTGTTTGTTGAGTTGGTATAGATCGAGATTAGGATTTGTCACTCCGAGTATCGGAGAGGTATCTCTGGGCCCTCTCGGTAATACACATCATAAGATTGCAAGCAAACGACTAAGGAGTTAGTCACGAGGTGATGTATTACAGAACTAGTAAACAGACTTGCCGGTAACGATATTGAACTAGGTATGAATGTACTGACGATCGAATCTCGGGCAAGTAACATACCGATGGACAAAGGGAATTACGTATGTTGTCATAGCGGTTCGACCGATAAAGATCTTCGTAGAATATGTAGAGGCCAGTACGAGCATCCCGGTTCTGCTATTGGTTATTGATCGGAGAGGTGTCTCGGTCATGTCTACATAGTTCTCGAACCTGTAGCGTCCGCACGCTTAACGTTCATGATGATATAGTATTATATTAGTTATGTGATTTGGTGACCGAATGTTCTTCGGAGTCCCGGATGAGATCACAGACATGACGAGGAGTCTTGAAATGGTTGATAGGTAAATATTGATATATAGGACGATGGTATTCGGACACCGGAAGTGTTTTGGGGGGTACCGGGTACTTATTGGGGCACCAGAAGGGGTTTCGGACACCCCTAGCAAAAGATATGGGCCTTATGGGCCAAGAGGGGAAAAGCACCAGCCACAAGGGGCTGGTGCGCCCCCCATATGGGCCGGCCTAAGGAGGAGAAGGAAAGGTGTGAAGGGAAAGGTAAGTGTGGATTAGGACTCCCACTTCCTTCCCTCTCCCCCCCCCCTCTTTCCTTCCCCCTTCAACAAACATGGCAGGGGGCGCGGCCAAGGGCAGGAGCCCAAGTAGGATTTGAACCTACATGGGGCGTCCCTTGGCCTCTCCCCTCTCCCTCCCACCTATATATATGAGGAGGGGGGCGCCTAGCACACCCCAGAAAATTGCCTAGCCGTGTGCGGCACCCCCCTCCACCGTTTACACCCCCGGTCATATTTTCGTAGTCCTTAGGCGAAGCCCTGTGGAGATCACTTCACCATCACCATCACCATGCCGTCGTGTTGAGGAACTCATCTACTAACTCGACGACATGCTGGATCAAGAAGGCAAGGGACGTCACCGAGCTGAACGTGTGCAGAACATGAAGGTGTCGTGCATTCGGTACTTGATCGGTTGAAGCGCGAAGAAGTTCGACTACATCAACTGTGTTGTGAAACTCTTCTGCTTACGGTCTACGAGGGTACGTAGACACACTCTTCCCCTCGTTGATATGCATCTCCATGGATAGATCATTGCTTGTGCGTAGAATTTTTTTTGTTTTCCATGCAATGATTCCCAACAATTTATTCACTTTTATTTTACTTTGCAATTTATCCATTTACCTATACAAGATTTAATCCTTGCATGTAACGAGTTCAAAAAGCTTGACAGCCCTCTTTCCTGTGTTGGGTGTAAGTATTTGCTTTTGTGTGTGCAGGTGCTGAAGATGAGAATTTGCGTGGTTCTCCTATTGGTTCGATAACCTTGGTTCTCACTGAGGGACTCTACTGTGTTGCATCTTCTCTCCTCTTCGGGAAAAATCCCAACGTGGTTTACAAGTAGCAGCGTCGTGTGTGCATCTTGAATCAGGCGGCAGTGGGGGGATTGAATTGGGCGGCGGTGAAAAAGCGGCTGATGCGACCGATTTTCAGGTGGAGGCTGACAAAAAAGCGGCAGAACCGACGGCGGGGAGAGGGGGAGGACCGGATCTTGCGGCGGGAGGGGGGTCGGTGGGCGGGCAACGCGGGGGCGGGTGTGCAGGGAGGTGTGGAGATGGGAAGCGGTGGATGGGGAAGAGGGGAAATGGCAGTTGGCGGTTGTCGCGTGGCTGGGAGTTTTACATCACCAGGTGGCACGTGATGCAAATTTGGATCTCAAAGTGCTGTATTTTACATCACCTCACTACAAAAAAATACACTTCCGTGATGATACGTGTTTGTCACAGTAGGCCGTGTTTTTTGTCATGCATGTACATCCATGACAAATTTATGACAGAATCAAGATAGTCATACCTGTGATGTCGTAGAAGTATTCCATGACATTACCAAAATTATCATCACGGAAGTGTCCACTTCCATGACGATAAATCGCGCGTCACAGAAGTGCTTTCGTCAAGGGTGACCGACACGTGCCATCCACCGTAACGGAACGCCGTTAAGCTATCGGGTCGGGTTTTGGATCCGATAACCCGTTAACAGCCCCGACCAATGGGGATTTTCCACGTGTAAAATCATCATTGGCTGGAGGAAACACGAGTCGGCTCATCATTGGGACATATGTCATCCACTCATTGGATGTATACGCCTATGATACGTCGACACGTGGCACGGCCCAACAGAGGCCCATTCCTGTGAAAAGGCCGGCCCATTTGACTTTGTCAAAAGGTGGCGGGTCGGCCCATGGAAAGCATGTTAACGGCCTGTTCGCATATAGCCCATTTACAACCCGCTAACACAAGGCCCGTCACGCCCTATCCGAATTAGGCCCAGTAGCATCATCTGGGCCATCCAATATGATTCCAGCCCGTTTTCACTCGGCCCATGTATGGCCCATGACGTCTTCGGCCCATATGAGGCCCTATGTAACTCTTGGCCTATTAACGGCCCGTGGTGAAACTGGCCCGTAATGAACAGTGTATCACTTTACACCCATTAACGGCCCATGGTGAAACTGGCCCGTAATGAACAAAGTATCACTTTATACCCATTAACGGCCCGTTATTCCGTTGGGCCGTTTCCAGCCCATGATATCTTTCGGCCTTCTCAGAGCCCATTTATTCTTGGGCTCATTTCCAGCATTTGTTTACTTACGGCCCGTTCATCATTTTACGCTAGGGCCAAATTCAGCCCATGGTTGCTGATCGGCCCGTTTGTGGTCCGTTAATCGTTGGGCCGTTTTCATAGCGTCATCAACACGGCCTATTAACGATGGCCCGTTATGGTCGGCCCATGAATGGACGATTCCAACTCTAGCCCGTTTACGTCCATAATGCGGCCTGTTATTGGCCCATGTTTGGCCAATCGATCATATGGCCCGTATAAGGCCCATTGATGACATTGCCCGTAGAAGGCCCATTGTTTCCACGACCCGTAGATGGCCCATTGTTTCTACGGCCTGTAGAAGGCCTACTATTTCTACGGCCCGTAGAAGGCCCAGTGTTTCTACGGCCCGTAGGAGGCCCAGTGTCACTACAGTAAATATTAGCCCATGGTTATTGTGGCCTAGTTTTAAAAAATAGGTTATTGCAGCCACTAGCAAACCGCGGAAAAAGAACTGCACTGACTACAAGCAAACAAATGAACAAGACAACAAGGAAATAAATAAGCAAGCAACTTATGCTAGGCTATCACAGCTATTACACATATTACATCCATTGGGCATCAAAGTTCGCCACCAGTGCAAATATAGGGAACAAAGCAGCATATAAACGCCAAGACAAAACAAGTCCGAACTGAAACCACTTTAGAAGAGTTCAAGAAACAATATCTTGGTACCCATAATGCAAGCAAGATGCTTAGCAAGGTTATTAACTTTCTCTTGTTTGGCGCTTAAATCCTCCAGTAACTTCTTTGTTGCACAAGAAAGTACGCATATGAATTCTGCAGGGACTTCCTCAGTCCTTCGGCTTCTTGCCGCAGCACAACTGACTGATGCCTTTCAACTTGTAGCTGAGACTGAAGAAGCCGAAGTGATTCAGGCAGCGAGTTCGAAGAGCTTGTGCCAACGGTACTGTCCAGTAACTCGAACACTACATCAACGCAGGACCGTGGGGTTTTCTCACTGTCTACAAGATCGTTTTTGTCACCTTTCATGGAGACCAACAGGGTTGTCTCACTATCTTGAACCTTATCTGCATTACTTTCTCTACCATTGCATAGTGGGGTGCTCTTCTCCAATATTCTGTTTGCATACTACAAGAGAAACAAGCAGACACATCACAGGTTTAGCTTGTAGTATCTGAGAACTCATTTTGGTAAACCGGTTCAGTAGTAAGGTGGACAGGATAACAACATGAAACAAACATATATCTATGTACTATGGTCATTGTATTTTCCATATCATTCTAGTTTATGTTCCCTAATCAAGATAGAGACACAGTTCAACTCATATATTTTTAAGACACAACAAAGACATAGACATAATATAAGTGTGAGAAACTACACAGCATTGGCAGCACTTGTAATGTGCATCACATGAGAACATAACTGTTTATACAACTTAAACTGAAATCAACATAGAGCAAGAAGTTAGAACAACAATCCAGTTAAACAAATAGGTTTAAAACATACATGTTGCTCCATTGGAGTTTCAATTGGATCCTTCAAATTCGAAAGTAGTTGGTATAAGTAAATACAGTGATGCAACAACAAAGGAGTATGGACCATAGCTATGGAATCTGACCTGAGAACAGTTTCTCTTCTGCTTTAAACGTGGAGTTTGGGTTAGTTGTGGTCGTCTTCGTGCTTTGGGCACTGCAGTAGCTTTACAAACTGCTCGTGTGGGGGTACTCTGTGGTGGACATGGTGCTTTGTCAACTATAAGTAGGTTACTATCCGCTGGGGTTGCGGTTAGATGGGTTTCAGCTGGTTCTCTGCCCAACGGTGTAAGTGTGCAATCTGGAAGAGTCTCGATTATGTGTGGTGGGGCTAGTTTGTGGGCTAGTACAACCATGGTTCTATCTGCATCGACGGGTAGCACTGTCTTTTGTGAAGAACGGGTTTTTGCTCCCTTAGATCGCCATCACCCCTCCAATTCAAATGGGCGATAAACAAGAAAAGAAATTCAATGTGAGACATTGTATGATAGAGCAGATGTGGTAATTCACAAATATGTTGTCTAACCAAACAGGACTGACATGACACAATTTCACATATATGATGCCTAACTAAACAGGATAGCATGACACAGTTTAGGATATATGATGGATAACTTAACAGGATATAATGGCATAATTCAACATATGATGAGTACCTAAACAGGATGACATGACAAAACTATATGATGTCTTTCTAAAATAGGTTGGGATGAAATAATTCACATACATGATGTCTAAGTATACAGGATGGCATGATATAATTGGCATAATTGATTCATATACTAAGCAGCTGACACTCGCATGTATGATCTCTAAACTAAGCAGATAGAATTCAATATTGTGCATATGATGTCTAAACTAAGCAATGCAAGACACCATATGCATCATATGAGAAATATAAACATTGCAACTTAGAGCATACACCTTAGGTGGGATATAGGACTGGTCATCTGTCTCTGAATCCTCCTCTGAGGAGCTCCCTGTAACCATCGAGATATATGCTTCAACAGGTACCATTGCCTTCTCTGAAGACCTTGTTTTCCCTCCAGATTTTTCCATAACTGGTTCAAATGGCTGATACACATGTAGAGTAGTTCAATATACACAGATTGTCGACAAATGGAATACGTAATGAAAAAAAATATGGCATGAGATAATTCACATATATGATGCCTGGCTCCATGGCGGTGCATAATTCACATATATGATAACTGGCTGAAAAACATGGCATTGCATAATTCACATATCTGATATAGAAAGCAAACAGGAGGCATTCACACAAAGCATGTCTAACCTAAGCAGATGGCATGGCAATGCAAGACACCATATGCATGATATGAGCAATATAACCCAGCCAAGTTAGAGCATGCACCTCGGGGGGGGGGGGGATACGACTGGTCATCTCTCTCTGAATCCTCCTCTGAGGAGCTATCTATAACAAGCAAGAAATCTGCATCGATGTGTAGCACCGACGGCTCGAGAAGACCTTGTTTTCATCCAGATTTTTCCCATGACCGACTCAAATGGCTGATGCACAGGAAGAGTAGATGAGTGTATAAACATTGTTGACAAATGGAATACATTATGGAAAAAAATATGGCACGATACAATTCACGTATACGATGACTGCCTAAACAGGATGGCATTGCATGATTCACGTATATGATGGCTGGCTAAAGAAGATGGCATTGCATAATTCCCATATACTCCCTGATGGCATATAAGATGTATAATGTAAGCAATGCAAGGCGCCATATGCATGATATGACCAACATCAGCATGCCAGGTTAGAGCAAACACCTCAGGTGGTAAGCAGTGATGGTCGGCTCATACGAATCTCTATCTGAACAGTTATCTTCCTCTATAATACTATCTAGTAATGCAGGAGGGGGCACTTCGCCCACCATGGAGCGGCGTCTGCATGACATTATATTCGCACGCAACGGTCTTCTCTTTTTCTCTACATGTTTAGTACGATTGTGTACAATATCTGACATGCATAATAAAAAAACTCGTTAGATTTTGTAAGGCCTAAGGGGTGCATGCAAAAATCAAGACTGATGGTAGCAAACGAGTGGATGGATCCAAAACTAATGATAGCAGGTAGATTATAGCTTCAGTTTAAAAAGATAGACAATGGATTATCTATTGTTTGTTTCCCACCCAACATGAACCACATAGAAGACCCCAGATGAACTAGATAGTAGATGATACTATTAGTTCTTTGGCTCGATATGAGACCCATGGGCAATTCAAAACTCAAGATTGAACGATAAAGTAGCAGGTATAATAATCGATGTATAACGTAAGCAAACACGAAAGACTGCGACCTCTCTTCGTAAAACTGTAGTCCTCGGGTTTATCTGCTTTCGATCGATGATGGTAATGCAGTTGGCGTGGCTGCGGCAATGGGGAAGATGATGCGAGGCGGCGAAAGGAAGTCTGCGGGGGACCTCTGCTGCGATGAACGCTTCTGTCGATGGTGCACCTCGTGGGGTGGATGACAGACGGCAGGAGCAGGACATAACACACAGAGTTTTCTTTGGCCTTTGTCTGAAAATGAAGTAAATCTGTAAGGGCTCCTTAGAATTGGAGGATTCTATAAACGCAGGGACAGGAAAAACACAGGAATAGGACAGGAATGCACGTGCAAAACAGAGCATTTGGAAACATAGGATTTCAGCCAACCTGGGTGTTTGGCTCACGTGAATTGGAAGAACAGAGGAATGGAGAAACAAAGTGATGCGACGAGTGTACAACCTCTTTGGCATAGCCTTGTGGACCTCGACATCATTGCGTTGGACGTGGAGGATGGTGATGATGCTGGTGTGACTGTCGAAGGCGGGGAAGAAGATCCGAGGCCTCTGGAAATGGCGCCGAGGGTACTGCTCCGCTGTGATGGACGGTTCCGTCGTTGGAGCAGCTCCGCTAAGGTGTACAGCGATGAGGCTGAAGCATGACAAGACAGGCAACGTTAATCTGAAGTGGGACCCTAATATCATCTGCAATAGATGATGTAAAATACATCACCAAAAAGTGCTAGATGTAAAACGCATCAGCCGCGCCACGGCTGGACCGACAGATGCTGTAAGTATTGTTCACTCTGAACTTAACTTAAGAAAATGAACTTCACAGTCGAAGCTGAATTTTACTGTCGAAACTGATTTAACTAGTAACAGAGAATTGCAATAGATGTTTAGGGCGTTCGAGCACTAGTAGCAGAGAAGCAGTGACCTAAATCAGCAGACGCTCGAGCAGGGAACGCAAAAGAAGGGAGCAAGTCGTGCAGTAGCACCACGAGCGAGTGCTAAATCAACAATTCCTGTAGCTGCCGGAGGTCATGCAACAGTAGCAGCAGCGCAAGCTAAAGCAAGAGCAGAGCAAAGAAGACGAATCTAAAGCAGGAGCAGCAGCAAAGAAATGACCGACAAAGAAGAACAGAGCTGCAACACGAGCGAGAGCCGGAGAAGCTTCAGCTAGTGCCGTTGTGGAAGTCGCCGCCGAGGAAGCAACGACATGGGGGAGAGACATCGTGGATGATGTGGCCGGCGACGGCGTCGTCTATGGAGACACGCCATGTCTGCTCGTTATTGAGCACCGGCAGCCCCGTGAGATGTAATAAAAGATAAAATTCAGCGGTGAGTGCAGAACCTCCTTGGTGGCGCCGAGTTGGCCTCGGCTTCATCGCAGGAATTGGTGAGGGTGGTGCGGTTCCGGTGGGGCAGGTCAAGATGGCGCTGTGGGGATTGAGGTGGCGCGATAGACGAGGCGAACGTCGGGGCAGCTCCTTGGAGGTGGAGGACGGGGCGGCTGATCCGGCGGGACGATGAGATCGACAAAGGATCCTCATTCGTTGCGGTGGATGAGGGTGGGCGAGCTGTTGCGCTGGACGACGTAGTCGGGGAAGAGTCTCCAGCTGGGCGGCAGTCGGGAGGCCGACGGAGGAGCATGGGGTTTCGCGGGTTTTGGCGGCCTCGGTGTACGAATGGGGGGCGAAGGGGGAGGGGGAGCCAAGCTTAGGGATGCGCTTGTCCGGAATGTAGGGTAAGTTACAAAGATACCCCACAGGTTTTGACACCGCGACGTGGAGGTTCATTTCCGCTAAGGGGTAGAAGGGGATTTCGATATGCCGGGCTGCGGGAGCGATTTCGGATGAGGAGGGAGTTCTCGCGCGCGTCCAAATTTCGATATAAAAAGGCACGGCGCGGGTTGAAGAAGCGGGAGTTTCAAAGCAAGTGAAACAAAAGATACTCGAGCTTGAAAATTTCGCGATAACAAGGTGCGGATTCCTTGTTCGGCAGAACAAACTTAACGTGTAAAAAAACAATTCATACAAGACACAAGAGAGTCATGTCCCCTTTTACTATATTGCTATAGATGCCATTGAAAAACTACAAGAAAAATGTAAAAAAAATCAGGAGAACAACATTACCCTGCACAGTACCAAATCGATTCGCACTTCCCCCAACAACAACAAAAAACAAATCAATTCCCACCAAAGAAAGAGTAATGTCCCTTTTTATATGATTACAGATGCCATGATCTCAAATTTCAATTTTTGAATCCACGTTATGTTGAATTTCCGAATATATCGTTAGGTGACCTTGTGGTTTATAATTGATGTACTCGTACATTTTGATCTTCCATCATATATGAACATTTTACTCCACCATGTGAACATATATATTGTCGTCTACCATATGGACTAAATTTGAATCAATTTTCCTTATTTGAATACGATTGTTGTCAAGTTATACAATAATTTAAATATTATCTTGATAACAAAAACATACATATAGCAGTAATCATATTTCACTATGAACTACATGTACCATACGCCTCCAGTTCAAATATTTGTATCCATTTTATGTTGAATTCAAATCATAGTACATTATTGGTCTAGGTAGCGAGATGTTTGGGATAATCTAAACCCTGTTTTCATACGTATAATTTTTGGCTGAATTGGGACAAGTTTTGGTATAAGCCTCTTGCAAAACCAGAGATTCTCTCAACAAGCCTCGTGGTTCCGAGAGGGAACGTGTCACCTTTGTGTGCGAAACGATATACGATGCCTCCCCCCTGATTTAATTTACAGAGGCAACATAGAACTATATGAGTGCCCTGTTAAATTTTGGAATTATTTCGGGTTCATTTGGCCTTTTTATACATTAATTGAGTTTCTGGATTTTTAATGTGCATAATCTAAATATGAATTGCATGCACATGCTCCGGTGCACCAAAGTGGGTTGAAAAATCACATGTGTGTCCTTGGTTGAATTTCTAGGTCCCATGGAAGAAATGAGAATGAAATTCAAACATCTGGGCGTCATGACTCGGCCGAGAATATCGAGAAAATTCAATTTTAAATTCATGTAAATCCAAAACTCGGCTGGAAATCATGAAACTTGGCATGGTGTCATGTCATGGCACTAACATGTTGTGGTAAAAAATTGGTCTGATTTGGAAGCTCGTGGTTCTAAGAGGGAACATGCCACCTTTGAGTGTGAAACGATATACGCTGCCCCCCCTGAGTTTCTTAACAAAGGCAACATAGAACTACATTAGTGCCCTGTTAAATCTTGGAATTATTCCGGGTTCGTTTGTCGTTTTTTATACATTAATTGAGTTTCTGGTCATTTAATGTGCATAAGTCAAATTTGAACTACAAGCACATGTTGTCATTTTCTGCTTGTGGGCCAAATTCAGCCCATAATTCTGGTCGGACCGTTTGTGAATGCAATGTCGTTAATGGGCCGTTTTCATAGCGTCATCAACAACGGCCTATTAACGATGGCCCATTATGGTCGGCCCATGAATGGACGATTCCAACTCTAGCCCGTTTACGTCCATAATGCGGCCTGTTATTGGCCCATGTTTGGCCAATCGATCATACGGCCCGTATAAGGCCCATTGATGACATTGCCCGTAGAAGGCCCATTGTTTCTACGGCCCGTAGATGGCCCATTGTTTCTACGGCCCGTAGAAGGCCTACTATTTCTACGGCCCGTAGAAGGCCCACTGTTTCTACGGCCCGTAGGAGGCCCAAAGGTCAATACAAGAAATATTAGCCCATGGTTATTGTGGCCTAGTTTTAAAAAATAGGTTATTGCAGCCACTAGCAAACCGCGGAAAAAGAACTGCACTGACTACAAGCAAACAAATGAACAAGACAACAAGGAAATAAATAAGCAAGCAACTTATGCTAGGCTATCACGGCTATTACACATATTACTTCCACTGGGCATCAAGTTCGCCACCAGTGCAAATATAGGGAACAAAGCAGCATATAAACGCCAAGACAAAACAAGTCCAGAACTGAAACCACTTCAGAAGAGTTCAAGAAACAATATCCTGGGTACCCATAATGCAGGCAAGATGCTTAGCAAGCTTATTAAGTTTCTCTTGTTTGGCGCTTAAATCCTTCAGCGCTTGTTGTTGCACAAGAAAGTACGCATATGAATTCTGTAGGGACTTCCTCAGTCCTTCGGCTTCTTGCCGCAAAGACACCGATCGATGCCTTTCAGCTTGTAAGACTGAAGAAGCCAAGTGATTCAGTGCAGCGAGTTCAAGAGCTTGTGCTGGTACCGCCCAAAGAATCGAACACTACATCAACGCAGGACTGTGGGGTTTTCTCACTGTCTACAAGATCGGTTTTATCACTTTTCTTGGAGACCAACAGGGTTGTCTCACTATCTTGAACCTTATCTGCATTACTTTCTCTACCATTGCATAGTGGGGTGCTCTTCTCCAATATTTTGTTTGCATACTACAAGAGAAACAAGCAAACACATCGCAGGTTTAACTTGTAGTATACGAAACTCATTTTGGTAAACCGGTTCAGTAGTAAGGTGGACAAGATAACAGCATGAAACAAACATATATCTATGTACTATGGTCACTGTATTTTCCATATCATTCTAGTTTATGTTCCCTAATCAAGATAGAGACACAGTTCAACTCATATATTTTTAAGACACAAAGAAGATAGACAAAATATAAGTGTGAGAAACTACACAAAGATTGGCAGCACTTGTAATGTGCATCACATGAGAACATAACTGTTTATACAACTTAAACTGAAATCAACATAGAGCAAGAAGTTAGAACAACAATCCAGTTAAAGAAATAGGTTTAAAACATACCTGTTGCTCCATTGGAGTTTCAGTTGGATCCTTCAAATTCGAAAGTAGTTTGTACGAGTAAATATAGTGATGCAACAGCAAAGGAGTATGGACCATAGCTACGGAATCGACACGAGAACAGCTTGCTCTTCCGCTTAAACGTGGAGTTTGGGTTAGTTGTGGTCGTCTTAGTGCTTTGGGCACCGCAGTAGCTTTACAAACTGCCGTGTGGGGGTACTGTGGTGGACATGGTGCTTTGTCAACTATAAGTGGGTTACTATCCATTTGGGGTTGCGGTTAGATGGGTTGTAATCGGTTCTACGCCCAACGGTGTAAGTGTGCAATCTGGAAGAGTCTCGATTATGTGTGGTGGGGCTAGTTTGTGGGCTAGTACAACCATGGTTCTATCTGCATCGACGGTAGCACTGTCTTTTGTGAAGAACGGGTTTTGCTCCCTTTAGATACCGCCATCACCCCTCCAATTCAAATGGCTGATAAACAAGAAAAGAAATTGAATGTCTGAGACATTGTATGATAGACAAATGTGGTAATTCACATATATGTTGTCTAACCAAACAGACAGACATGACACAATTTCACATATATGATGCCTAACTAAACAGGATAGCATGACACAGTTTCAGATATATGATGGATAACTTAACAAGATATAATGGCATAATTCAACATATGATGACTACCTAAACAGGATGGCATGACAAAACTATATGATGTCTTTCTAAAATAGGTTGGGATGAAATAATTCACATACATGTTGTCTAAGTATACAGGATGGCATGATATAATTGACATAATTGATTCATATACTAAGCAGCTGACACTCGCATGTATGATCTCTAAACTAAGCAGATAGAATTCAATATTGTGCATATGATGTCTTACAAAGGAATGCAAGACACCATATGCTTCATATGAGAAATATAAACATTGCAACTTAGAGCATACACCTCAGGTGGGATATAGGACTGATCATCTGTCTCTGAATCCTCCTCTGAGGAGCTCCTCAGAACCATCGAGATATATGCTTCAACAGTACCATTGCCCGCTCAAGACCTTGTTATCACTCTGCATTTTTCCATAACTGGTTCAAATGGCTTATACACATGAAGAGTAGTTCAATATACATGCATTGTCGACAAATGGAATACGTAATGAAAAAAAGATGGCATGAGATAAGTCAAATATATGATGCCTGGCTCCATGGCGGTGCATAATTCACATATATGATAACTTGCTGAAAAACATGGCATTGCATAATTCACATATCTGATATAGAAAGCAAACAGGAGGCATTCACACAAAGTATGTCTAATCTAAGCAGATGGCATGGCAATGCAAGACACCATATGCATGATATGAGCAATATAACCCAGCCAAGTTAGAGCATGCACCTCGGGGGGGACACGATCGGTCATCTCTCTCTGAATCCTCCTCCGAGGAGCTATCTCAGAATCAGCAAGAAATCTGCATCGACAGGTAGCACTGACGGCTCAGAAGACCTTGTTTTCACTCCAGATTTTCCCATGACCGACTCAAATGGCTGATGCACAGGAAGAGTGATGAGTGTATAAACATTGTTGACAAATGGAATACATTATGGAAAAAATAATGGCACGATACAATTCAAATATACGATGACTGCCTAAACAAGATGGCATTGCATGATTCACGTATATGATGGCTGGCTAAAGAAGATGGCATTGCATAATTCCCATATACTCCCTGATGGCATATAAGATGTATAATGTAAGCAATGCAAGGCGCCATATGCATGATATGACCAACATCAGCATGCCAGGTTAGAGCAAACACCTCAGGTGGTAAACATGCATGGTCGGCTCCTTCTCAATCTCCATCTGAACAGTTATCTTCCTCTGGTATACAATCTGGAAATGCAGGAGGGGGGGCACTTCGCCCACCATGGAGCGGCGTCTGCATGACATTATATTCGCACACAACGGTCTTCTCTTTTTATCTACATGTTTAGTACGATTGTGTACAATATCTGACATGCATAATAAAAAAACTCGTTAGATTTTGTAAGGCCTAACGGGTGCATGCAAAAATCAAGACTGATGGTAGCAAACGAGTGGATGGATCCAAAACTAATGATAGCAGGTAGATTATAGCTTCGGTTTAAAAAGATAGACAATGGATCATCTATTGTTTGTTTCCCACCCAACATGAACCACATAGAAGACCCCAGATGAACCAGATAGTAGACAGATACTATTAGTTGCTGGCTCGATATGAGACCCATGGGCAATTCAAAACTCAAGATTGAACGATAAAGTAGCAGGTATAATAACCGATGTATAACGTAAGCAAACACGAAAGTATGTGACCTCTCTTCAGAAACTGTAGTCCTCGTGTTTATACGCTTTCGATCGATGATGGTAATGCAGTTAGGCGTGGCTGCAAGAACGGGAAGATGATCTGAGGCGGCGAAAGGAAGTCTGCAGGGGGATCTCTGCTGCAGTGAACGCTTCTGTCGATGGTGCACCTCAGGTGGGGTGGATGACGGCACGGCAGGAGCAGGACATAACACACAGAGTTTTCTTTGACGCCTATCTGAAAATGAGGTAGATCTGTAAGGGCTCCTTAGAATGGGAGGATTCTATAAACGCAGGGACAGGAAAAACACAGGAATCGGACTGGAATGCACGTCCAAAACAGAGCATTTGGAAACATAGGATTTCAGCCAACCTGGGTGTTTGGCTCACATGAATTGGAAGAACAAAGGAATGGAGAAAGAAAGTGATGCGACGAGTGTACAACCTCTTTGGCATAGCCTTGTGGACCTCAGCATCATTGGGTTGGACGTGGAGGATGGTGATGATGCTGGTGTGACTGTCGGAGGCGGGGAAGAAGATCTGAGGCCTCTGGAAATGGTGCCGAGGGTACTGCTCCGTTGTGATGGACGGTTTCGTCGCTGGAGCAGCTCCGCTAAAGTGTACGGCAATGAGGCTGAAGCATGACAAGACAAACAACGTTAATCTGAGGTGGGACCCTAATATCATCTACAATAAATGATGTATAATACATCACCAAAAAGTGCTAGATGTAAAACGCATCAGCCGCGCCACGGCCGGTCCGACAGATGTTGTAAGTACTGTTCACTCTGAACTTAACTGAAGAAAATGAACTTCACAAATAAACTGAATTTCATCGTCGAAACTGATTGAACTAGTAACAGAGCATTGCAATAGATGTTTAGGGAATTCGAGTACTAGTAGCAGAGATGCAGTGACCTAAATCAGCAGACGCTCGAGCAGGGAACGCAAAAGCAGAGAGCAAGTCGTGCAGTAGCACCACGAGCGAGTGCTAAAGCAACAATTCCTGTAGCTGCCGGAGGTCGTGCAGCAGTAGCACCTGCGCAAGCTAAAGCAAGAGCAGAGCAGCAGCACGAATGAAAGTAGGAAGCGGCAAGAGCGCGACCGACAAAGAAGAACAGAGAGCCGCAAGACGAGCGAGAGCCGGAGCAGCTGCAGCTAGTGTCATAGGAAGTCGCCACGAGGAAGCAACGACATGGGGGAGAGACACCGTGGATGATGTGGCCGTCGATGGCGTCATCGATGGAGACACGCCATGTCTGCTCGGTATCGAGCATCGGCAGCCCCGTGAGATCGAATAAAAGATAAAATTCAGCGGTGAGTGCAGAACCTCCTTGGTGGCGCCGAGTTGGCCTCGGCTTCATCGGAGGAATTGGTGAGGGTGTTGCGGTTCTGGTGGGGCAGGTCAAGACGACGCTGTGGGGATTGAGGTGGCGCGATAGACGAGGCGAACATCGGGGCAGATCCTTGGAGGTGGAGGACGGGGCGGCTGATCCGGCGGGACGACGAGATCGACAACGGATCATCAACCGTTGCGGTGGATGAGGGATGGCGAGCTGTTGCGGTGGACGACGTAGTCGGGGAAGAGTCTCCGGCTAGGCGGCGGTCGGGAGGCTGACGGAGGAGCGTGGGGTTTCGCGGGTTTTGGCGGCCTCGGTGTATGAATGGGGGGCGAAGGGGGAGGGGGAGCCAAGCTTAGGGATGCGCTTGTCCGGAATGTAGGGTAAATTACCAGCATACCCCCACCGGTTTTGACACCGTGACGTGGAGCTTCATTTCCGGCTAAGGGGTAGATGGGGGATTTCACGTGTTTGGGCTGCGGGAGCGATTTCGGATGAGGAGGGAGTTCTCGCGCGCGTCCAAATTTCGAGATAACAAGGCGCGGCGCGGGTTGAAGAAGCGGGAGTTTCAAAGCAGGTGAGACAAAAGATACTCGAGCTTGAAAAATTCGCGATAACAAGGTGCGGATTCCTTGTTCGGCAGAACAAACTTAACGTGTAAAAAAACAATTCATACAAGACACAAGAGAGTCATGTCCCCTTTTACTATATTGCTATAGATGCCATTGAAAAAACTACAAGAAAAATGTAAAAAAAATCAGGAGAACAAGATTACCCTGCACAGTACCAAATCGATTCGCACTTCCCCCAACAACAACAAAAAACAAATCAATTCCCACCAAAGAAAGAGTAATGTCCCTTTTTATATGATTACAGATGCCATGATCTCAAATTTCAGTTTTTGAATCCACGTTATGTTGAATTCGAATATATCGTTAGGTGACCTTGTGGTTTATAATTGATGTAGTCGTACATTTTGATCTTCCATCATATATGAACATTTTACTCCACCATGTGAACATATATATTGTCTTCTACCATATGGACTAAATTTGAATCAATTTTCCTTATTTGAATACGATTTTTGTCAAGTTATACAATAATTTAAATATTATCTTGATAACAAAAAACATACATATAGCAGTAATCATATTTCACTATGAACTACATGTACCATACACTCTCCAATTCAAATATTTGTATCCATTTTATCTTGAATTCAAATCATAGTACATTCTTGGTCTAGGTAGCGAGACGTTTGGGATAATCTAAACCCTGTTTTCATACGTATAATTTTTGGCTGAATTGGGACAAGTTTTGGTATAAGCCTCTTGCAAAACCAGAGATTCTCTCAACAAGCCTCGTGGTTCCGAGAGGGAACGTGTCACCTTTGTGTGCGAAACGATATACGCTACCTCCCCCCTGATTTAATTTACAGAGGCAACATAGAACTATATGAGTGCCCTGTTAAATTTTTTAATTATTTCGGGTTCATTTGGCCTTTTTATACATTAATTGAGTTTCTGGACTTTTAATGTGCATAATCTAAATATGAATTGCATGCACATGCTCCGGTGCACCAAAGTGGGTTGAAAAATCACATGTGTGTCCTTGGTTGAATTTCTAGGGCCCATGGAAGAAATGAGAATGAAATTCAAACATCTGGGCGTCATGACTCGACCGAGAATATCGAGAAACTTTGATTTTAAATTCATGTAAACCCAAAACTCGGCTGGAAATCATGAAACTTGGCATGGTGTCATGTCATGGCACTAACATGTTGTGGTAAAAAATTGGGCCGATTTGGAAGCTCGTGGTTCTAAGAGGGAACGTGCCACCTTTGAGTGTGAAACGATATACGCTGCCCCCCCTTGAGTTTCTTAACAAAGGCAACATAGAACTACATTAGTGCCCTGTTAAATCTTGGAATTATTCTGGGTTTGTTTGTCGTTTTTTATACATTAATTGAGTTTCTGGTCATTTAATGTGCATAAGTCAAATTTGAACTACAAGCACATGCTCTCGTGCACCAAAGTTGGTTGAGAAATCACATTTGTGTCCTCGGGTGAATTTATAGGTCCCATGCAAGAAATGAGAATAAAATTAAAACATCTGGGCATCGTGGCTCGGCCGATAACATTGAGAAACTTGGTTTTAAAATTCTTGTAAATCCAAAACATGTCTGAAAATCATGAAACTTGGCATGGATGTCATGTCATGGTACTACCATGTTGTGGTAATAAAAATTGGCCGAATAGGAACATATTTTGGTATAAGCTTCTTGCAAACCGAAGCTTCTCTCAAGAAGGCTCGTGGTTCTGCGAGGGAATGTGCCACCTTTGAGTGCGAAACGATATACGTTGTCCCCCTTGAGTTTATTTACAAAGGCAACATAGAACTACATGAGTGCCCTGTTAAATTTTCGAATTATTCCGGCTTCGTTTGGCCTTATTTACACATCAATTGAGTTTTTGGTCATTTAATGTGCATAATTCAAATTTGAACAACAAGCACATGCTCCCGTGCACCAAAGTTGGTTGAAAAATCACATTTGTGTCCTCGGGTGAATTTCTACTCCCTCCTTCCATCTATACAGGTTCTAATGCGTTTTTCGAGGCTAACTTTGACTAAACGTTAGAGCAATAATATATGACATGCAATTTACGCAAAGCGTACCTTCAAATTTGTATGTCAAAGGAGCTTCCAATAATATAATTTTCATAGTATACATCTCATGTGCTATTAATCTGTGACGCCCCCGATTCAATCGTACACTAATCATACACGCAAACGTGTACGATCAAGATCAGGGACTCACGGGAAGATATCACAACACAACTCTACAAATAAAATAAGTCATACAAGCATCATAATACAAGCCGTGGGCCTCGAGGGCTCGAATACAAGTGCTCGATCATAGACGAAGTCGGAAGCAACAAAATCTGAGTCTGGACTTAAGTTAAACAAGTTGCCATAAGATGGCTAGCACAAACTGGGATACATATCGAAGAGGCGCATGCCTCCTACCGGATCCTCCTAAACTACTCTCGGTCGCCGCCGCCGGCTGCACGTAGTAGTAGGCACCTCCAGCAGTAGTAGTCGTCATCGTCGGTGGCGTCGGCTCGGCTCCATCGTCTGCAGTTGCAGAATCGAGTAGAGATAGGGGAAAAGGGGAACAAGGCAACCGTGAGTACTCATCCAAAGTACTGCAAGCAAGGAGCTACACTACATATGCATGGATATATGTGTAAAGGGCCATATCGGTGGACTGAACTGAGAATGCCGAATAAGAGGGGATAGCTAATCCTCGTCAAGACTACGCTTCGGCAGCCTCCGCCTTTGCAGCATGTAGCGTAGAGTAGATCAAGTCCTCCAAGTAGCATCACATAGCAATAATCCTACCCGGCGATCCCTCCTCGTAACTCCCCGAGAGAGCGACCACCGGGTTGTATCCGCACTTGGAAGGGTGTGTTTTATTTAGTATCTGGTTCTAGTTGTCATAAGGTCAAGGTACAACTCCAAGTCGTCATGTTACCGAAGATCACGGCTATTCGAATAGATTAACTTCCCTGCAGGGGTGCACCACATAACCCAACATGCTTGATCCCAGTTGGCCGCACACACTTTCCTGGGTCATGCCCGGCCGCGGAAGATCAACACGTCGCAGCCCCACCTAGGCTCAATAGAGAGGTCAGCACGCCGGTCTAAACCTAAGCGCACAGGGGTCGGGGCCCATCGCCTTTAGCACACATGCACGCTATGACGTCTGCCGGAAGGCAGACCTAGCCTACAGCGTTCCGGCCCAATTCGCGCGCCACTCGCTTGTCGACGCCACGAAGGCTTGGTACCGATACCACGACGCCGGGATACCCATAACTACTCCCGCGTAGATGGTTAGTGCGTGTAGACCAAATGGCGGACTCGCATCAAATACCAAGAACTCGTTAAGCGTCTTAAGTATCCGCGAACGCCGACCAGGGCCAGACGCACCTCTCTCCTAGGTGGTCTCAACCTGCCCTGTCGCTCTGCCTCAAAGTAACAGTCGGGGGCCGTCGGGAACCCAGGCCCACCTCTATCGGGATGGAGCCACCTGTCCTTTCAGCCCCCTCTCCTAACGATATCACTGTAATGTAATAGTGTAAAATATATAGTATATGCCCGTGATCACCTCCCAAGTGATCACAGCCCAAAGAGTATAGCATGGCAGACGGACAAGAATGTAGGGCCACCGATGGAACACTAGCATCCTATACTAAGCAAAGAGGATAGGTGTAAAGGTAACAACAAGAGTAGCAAGGACAAAGCTATGCAAAGAAAGATAGGATTAATCGAAGCAGTAACATGCTACACTACTCTAATGCAAGCAGTATAGAGAAGAGTAGGCGATATCTGGTGATCAAAGGGGGGGCTTGCCTGGTTGCTCAGACAAGGAGGGGTCGTCAACTCCGTAGTCGAACTGGGGGTCGCCGGCAGTCTCGGGGTCTACCAGAAAGAAGTAACGGAGGGGAACACAATAAATAACAGAGCAATCAAAGCATCACAAAGCAAAACGTGGCAATACGCGGTCTAGAGTGACCTAACGCGGTACTAGGTGGTACCGGGGAAAGGGGGGAAACATCCGGGAAAGTATTCCCGGTGTTTCGCGTTTTCGGGCAGAGGAGCCGGAGGGGGAAAGTTGGGAGTTTGATATGTTAGGGGTGTGTGACGGACGAACGGGCTGCGTATCTGGATTCGTCTCGTCATTCTAAGCAACTTTCATGTTGAAAATATTTTAATCCGAGTTACAGATTAAAAGATATGATTTTCTAAAGATTTTATTAATTTCTGGAATTTAATTAATTATTTAATTAATTCGAAAATGAATTAATGACATCAGCATGATGTCATGTCGACGCCAGTCAACGGAGTTGATCGGGTCAAATCGACACATGGGTCCCGGCTCATCATAGACACATCACCCTACCTAACCTATGAGATAGGTTAATTCTATATTTTAGGTGAATCACGTTTAATTAGTTTAACTAAACCGGATTAATTAAGTTAATTAATTAATTAATTTTATTATTAATTATTTATTAATTATTTTTTTAATTCTTTTTTTATAAACGTTTTGGGCATGGGGCCCATCTGTCATAGGCCCCAGGGGGCCTTGCGGTCGCTGGGTTAACGGGCGCTGGAGCGTGCAGGCGCTAGCCCGAATGGGGCATGCCCGTTGTGGCACGGCTGCGGGCGACGGCCGCCTGAGCGCGGCAGGGCCCCGGGCGGCGGTGGACTCGGCGCAACTAGAGTGCGGCGAGCAGGCACACGACCCAGGCGCGGCATGAGGGAGGAGATCGCCGCCCCGAGGCGGAAACGAGCGCGGGGCGTGGAAGCGCCGCCAGGCCGCTGGCCGGCGCGCTGTGGAGCGCCGAGGCTCGAGGTGTACACGGCGCTGGTTCTGGCGGTGAGCGCACGCTTGGTGTGAGCGTAGACGTGGGCCGTTTCAGCGACGGCAAGGAGAGGGGGAAGAGAAGCAGAGGTCGGGGCCTCACCGCGAGACGTAGGGGACTGGTAGTGGGGGTCGAGGGGGAGGACGGGGAGGACTATCCGGCGAGGCGGTGAGGGGCTCCGGCGGCGAGGTCCTCGGGCGATGGACGACGCGGTCGGGAGCGACGCGTCCAGATCTGGGAAATGGGCGGTGAGGGTTGGTGGAGCCGGCGAGGAAGAGGTCGAGGGGGCGATGGCGGAGCGGTCCGGCGAGGGTGCGTTCCGGCAAGGCGGCGTCGTGGTGGTGGCGACATAGCTTGAGGGGGTCCGGCGGGGAAGAGATGACGGGCGGCGCTGAGGTCCAGCGAAGCGTCATGCCGCCGGGCGGGCGGGGTAGGTAGCGGGCGCCGGACACCACGTTGCCGCTCGATCCAGAGGGATCTGGGAGTGGGGGAGCGAGGGAAGTGGGGATGGGAAGTGGGAGGTGCGTCGGGTGGGTTGGGGTTACGGGGATAAGGGAAGCGAGGTGGGCGGCCGCTGGCCTGGTTGCTAACTGGGCCAACTGTTGGGTCGGTTGGCCCATCGGGGGGTTGTTTTCTTCCTTTTTACCTTTTCATATTTTTCTTCTTTGTTTCATTTTAGTTACACATTAATTTTAACTTAGTAAAATAATGTTTCAGAACAATCCACTACTATAAAAAGTTTTACCCTGATATAAAGTAGTCTAGTATTTTATAAAATACCAAAGTCATTCAAATAGTTGTTTTGCTACTGTTTAAATCATTTTAGTGCATTAAATCTTTTTACAAAAATGTGGTTCCTCCACCATTAGGACTTAGGATTTATTTTTCCCATTTTGAACATTTTAGTTTTAACGTTTTGAAAAATTTACCGTTTGACTTGATTTTGAATTTTGGATTTGAATCGGTTTCGATCTAACACGAGATTAGCAAGAGTAACCGTCGTGACATGGCATCATTAACAGAGGTTTACTGTAGCTTAACTACCCGGGTGTCACATAATCTTGTCAATAGTCAAAGGCTGTCTTGAAAAACACATTAGGCCCTATATAGATGGAAGGAGGGAGTAGGTCCCATGCAAAAAATGAGAATAAAATTAAAACATCTGGGCATCGTGGCTCGGTCGAGAACATTGAGAAACTTGGTTTTAAAATCATGAAACTTGGCATGGTGTCATGTCATGGTAGTACCATGCCGTGGTTAAAAAAATTGGCCGAATAGGAACAAATTTTGGTATAAGCTTCTTGCAAATCGGAGCTTCTCTCAAGAAGCTCGTGGTTCTCGGGAGGAACGTGTCACCTTTGTGTGCATAATTCAAATTTGAAATACAAGCACATGTTCCAAAGGCACCAAATTTGGTTGAAAAATCACATGTGTGTCCTCGGGTAAATTTCTAGGTTCCATGCAAGAAATGGGAATGAAATTCAAAATTCGGGCATCGTGGCTGGGTTGGAAACATTGAGAACCTTAGTAATTTAATAACTGTAAATCCAAAACACGCATGAAAAAAATGAAACAAGGATTGGTGACATGACATGGCACCAACATGATGGGGTAAATTTGCAGTCCGATTTGCGAAGGCGCACACATTAACAATCAACAAAGTCATTTTGGAACAAGTGCTGTCACGTTACAATCGGAAACACAAGTATTATTGAAATCGTGGGCGTCCTACTTACTAGTACCATTTACGTGCCGCCACGCGTCCCCATTTTTTATTAGGTACGTAGGAGGCGCCGTGCAGGGTAGCTATTTGAGTACGAGAGGCGTGCGATCAGACCCCTGCGCGTGCTTATCGGGAGGAGAGCCCTTTGACCTCCATCTGCCGTCCACCTCTCTCCCAAGGTCTCCATTAATGGCGCCCAAGCCTCTGTTTAATGGCGTGGCTATGTCTCACTCGGCTGAGATTTAAGAGAGAAAAAAGAAAATCTGAAAGCACGGATCTTGATGTAAGATTCGACGGACCTATATAGCATCTACTGCGACTTATAGCAAGACTGATGAATATATAAGGACGATTAAATTTTTTTTTGATCAAAGAAGGGCTTGCCCCTTCCGATTTTCATTACTGAAAACCACCACAATTCACAAGAAGTTCAGCACAACTCCAGCCTAACACGAAGGACTAAAAGCTACCAGATTGAAATCGCAACATCCCAAGAGGCCAACAAAGGCCAAACATCCACACTAGAACCCAACATTTCGCAACCGACGACACAATCCACATCCTAAACCAATTATTACATCAAAACAAACCAGGAAACTGAAGGACACACGCTCTGGTGATCAGCGAGCTTGTGGTAAGTGACAAAGTCTCCACAGAAGCTGAATTTGTTATTGAAACATCAAGTGGCCAGAGACTCGAAAACTTATTTGCCCATTAGTGACTTGTCGTATGGTGGATTTTAGTTTGTACGATAATGCTGCATCCACCTAAAGTAACGAAATTTCTTACGTAAACTTCCTAGTAATTCCCTCTTCGTAGGTGCAGCATTACTCCTAACATTTGTAATATCAGTTTGAAACTTGTAATATTTCCGTGTCCTATTCCTGCGTTTTCAAAATCCTGTGAATCAAAAAGGTCCTAAGTTGGTGATGATGTTGTGCCTCCCATCTTTCACCAATAGCCGTCGGATCTAGATCTGACGCATACAAACCAAGCTTCTCCATTTTTGCAAAAAGATGCCCGCACTTGTTCCCTATTTACAAACAACTCATTGTCTCTCACAATCAGCCTCATCTCCTCCCCACCACATCTAGGAGTAGAAGGCCGTGGAAAAATCTGGCGCGATGGCCACTTCCAGAGCCGTCCACCCCCAATCTTGGTGTTCCGTGCAATGCACGGGCATCTACGCACGTGAAATTATGTCGAACAGGGCTAGTTGTAAGCAGGCTAGCTCTACAGCCATGATGATAGTGACTGCAGACGATGAGGCTGACTATGGTATGCCGAACCCGGCGCCCATACTCTGGTGTCGTCTCCGGCGGAGGGTCTGGTCACTTCAGTGTGAGGAGCGGCACGTACTAATTTGACTAACGGTGCATAAAGGTGCTAGTACTCCTACTACTACATTGGTAGTACTACTACTAGTACTAGTAGCACCACCGTCTGGATTTAGGAGTACTACCACATCCAGCTGGATTTTAGTATTTGACTAGCAATATCTCGTAATGCATGTCACAAAAAATGTACGACTCCCTCCGTAAATAAATACATGGTGTTTTATTCCTATCGTGAGAGAACTTAATGTTTTTTTTGCTAACTAGAGTACTAATAGGATTACATGCAATGAACTAAACACTGCATGTCATGTTTGGTAGTCTCAAGTCATTGAAAGCATGCACGGCCCACATCTCTCATTGGTTGATATGTCACGAAATAAGAAACAAGGAGGGAGTTAATGCACCGTGCCTAAGTATTTTGGGATTATTTGGTTTTCGTAAGGTGACTTACACAACATTTTTGTTTACATGCATTAACATTTTATTAGTTAAATCAAAGGTCAAAACTTGGTGCAAAATGCAAAGGGGACCAATAAACCAGTAAACATCAAACTTCTCTCGTTTGGCCCCAACTAGAGGTCCTGTGAGATGACTATACTGCACCGCACGCGAGGGGACACAACTTCATTGACTTACGGCAACTGCCTTTGGGTGAATGACACGTGGGCCTGTGGAGTGGCTGGCCCACCTATCATACAGCCAAAGGCAGGTGCAGTAGAGGGCCGAGGAGTAGTACGAAATCCTACGCACCTACGCACGCTAACCAAGGGCAAGAGTGATCACTCGAATCGCAAGATCAGTTGACTAGAAGCTACGCTAGACCCATGGAGGCGATGAGCGCGAGCATCAGCTGGCTGTGCCAGATGGTCCACGACACGCCGCCCGCGGCACCGAGGAACGCCCGTGTAGTATTGCTTGAGGCCGCCAAGGCGAGGGGCCGCTTGGACGACAACTTCGTCTCCTTGTTTGACGAGGTCCTCGTCGGTTTCCTCGACAAGTTCACTGTCGTCAAGAAGCTTGCAGACGACTTTGACGTAAGCCTCCAGCCGACGCGCCCAGGCTCTGCGATGCTCGCCACCCTCAACGGCCACTATGGTAACAACCTCTTCGACACACTGGTGGCCCTGCAACTGCCCGCCGTCGCATCGGAGAATGGCCACCTCGAGGTCGCGCTCGCCGCGCAGCGCCTGGCGCAGCAAGACACCATCGACATAATCACCCACGTCTACGCACAAATCATCCACAAGGACCACTACATGCAAGAGGAGGACGATAAGACACTGGCCTTCTTGGAGCGCAGGGCAACCTTGGACGGCACTGTTCAGAAGCACGTTGAGCTCGCCGCCAACGCCGCTGCTCCTCACACGTCGGTTGGTGACCCGGCGCACTAGGGCGCGAGGATGTCATTGAACGTTGATGGATCCGTATGTATTTTTATCTTTCCGTCAAATCCATGTAGTAGTATATGATACTACAGTAATTATCTTACCTTCGCATCAACTTCATAATTTTCGTACGTACTCCATGCATGAACGGCGCCAGAACCAAACTTCTCATTACTCTAGGCAAAATCGTTATTTTCTATCTACGGTCGCGCCATGGAGCAGAACCAAATTTTACAAGTTACGAGTTCAAAAGGAAAAGCCCACCGTGTTCGTGTCGCACACCCACATGGTTGGTCCGACACGCCGCTCAAGCGGGAATGTGTGCGGTGTTGCATTTTCACTTACAAGTGGGAGTGCAGTTGAGCAAACCGACTATCGGCAAACCCCCACCCCGCCCACCGCGCGATGGCTGAGAAAACAGGAGGGAGAAGAGATGGTTGTAGCACGGACTCCAAGAAAATTGGTGTCGGATGGGACTCGTGTGGGTGGCTTGTGCCGTACTGCTAGACGTGAATTCTAGTTATGGCCCATGCCACCCCCCTATATCAAGCCTATATCGAGGTACGTAGAACAAATTTCTTACAGTCCGTGCTCAGCCCTCCTCTATCTCTCTTCTCACCACCAATGACGCCACAGAGCCCATCGTCTGCTTTGCTCACATGCGCCCCACATGTCGCTGAAAACGCAAGAGGACCCAATCGAACACGCACATCTTTCACCTCGACGTCTTTGGTGATGAAAAACAAATCCAACAAAAGATCTTCGGTGGCTGCTTTTGGAGTTACTCAAGAGTAGTAAGATTCTATTTACGCTTTAACCTAAGATGCACATCTCGTGGCTTCAACTACCACTCTATTTTCTTTCATGACACGACCTGGATGCTGGATGTCCCACGTGTCGGCAAAAGGAGGAAGAACCCGACCAAATATTCGGTTCTGCTCTCGGATTAGACTAGTTGTTCTAACTTAAAAATTTTATTGTGTACTCCCTCCGTTCCAAAATACTTGACTTCCATTTGTCCAAAAATGGATGTACCTATATACTAAGACATGTCTAGATACATATATATTTTGAAAAATAGAAGGATGTATTCTGCAACGGAGGGAGTAGAATGGATGCAAGTTTTTGTATTGGGAAGAAGAGTACATCCATATATTGATAGAGCGCAATTTAGTAGATGTTCTATCACTTTTACCTAGTAGCACAGAGGCTAGAGATGAGATTAGTGCACTTGTTGATACTCCTACTAGAATAGAGGCTAGACATGAGACTAGATGCGAGGAAGCAACGCCTACTTCTTTACACTCGAAAAAGAAAGAAGCACGCAAGATCGAGCCTCCGCAGATCAACAATGAATGCATCGAGAAGGCACTAATACAACTTACATGAGTAGTAAAATGTATTCTTGTGGTTCTTGTTTTCTTTGGTCTTTCTTTTCTAGTCAAAATTATTGTTGGAGTTCGTGCAAAACGGCGGTGCGTTTGGGGTCGTGCGTTGGAGTTGGCCTTACAAGTGGGACCGCAGTTAAGGAAGCCGACTATCGGCAAACACCCACCTCGCCCGCCGCGCGATGGCTGAAGTTAGAGAAACGACGAGGTTGAAGAGATTGCTCTTGCACGGACTCAAAGAAATAATATGGTATCAGATGGATGTCGTGATGGTGGCGTGTGCCGTATTCCTGGACGTGAATGCTTGTTTTGGCCCATGCCACCCTACTACTCCTACTACTTACTCCTACTATATAGTACTAGTATCAAGGATTCGAGGTGCTGGTTACGTACAACGAACACATTAACATATGGCTACAGTAAAAACACCCGCCCGACGTGCGAAGCATGTGAAGCTAGTACAAATAGTGTACTACTATTGTTGATTGGCCTCATCCGATAACCTGTTGCAATGCACGTACAATTATGTATTCGGAAAATATTTTTTGCCTCGTCGCACCACTCACTCAGAGAAGCAACTCGAAAGCCATTCATAAATTTAGTAAGTTTATCACAGGCATATCATTTTATTACATACAACAGGTCATCAACCCACATCGACAACGAGGATACATTATAAATACTAAAGTTTTCACCACACAACAAATAACAAGCCATGAAATGAACTTCAAATCAACCATTCCGTGGCGTTGGAAACACTTGCTTTGAATTCTCTGGGACGGGCCATCCATTGTTGATCTGGAGACCAACGCAGGACTGATCATCCAGGCTGAAGCGGCCTACTATATCAGTACCAGGGTAGGGAACCACCCAAATGTCCGAGGTATAGACACAGTTGCTTCTCATAAATGTGTCAACAGCAGTTGGATCGCCTTTCACCATCATCTGATAGTTTTGTCCAAGGAAGAGCGAGTTTTCTCCAAGACTATCAATTCTGTGCCAGGGAGAGGGAGTTGGCGCTAGCACACTAGTATCCATCCCGAATACCATGCAACGGGTGTTGGGATAGGTCCGGAGAGTGCGACCATGGGAGACACCTGCTTCCTTAGCAGTAACATCATCAGTGGGCTGTATACACACAAGAAGAGGTGATCCATCAGAATTAGTTGCCAGGCGCCACAGAGTATATGGGCGCTGCTCGTGATCATCACCATCGGCATCTCCCTCTTGGTTATAAAATTTTTCAAGTATAGGTGGTGGGATGTTCACAGGACCTTGGAAACACAAGAAGAAGGTTAATTAGTAAACGGAAACTTGCTAACCCGCATGCATGTGGATGAAACAATTATAATTACGGTGGAAGAAAAACGTACCGAAACTACAAGGATACCATGCAAAAAGAGTGCCACGAGTGGTGGAAGCAAACACAAGGCCCTCGTATTGAATTACATCACAGTACTCATTCGTGCACAGAAACTGATTTTTGAGCAATATCCATCGAGTCAAACCACTAAGGATGGCAACAAGCTTGTCGAAGATAGCAACAACTTCATAGTTGTTGTAATTCCAAGAGTGGCTGGGAACTCGACAAATTGCTATCTTCCGTAGAAGATAGTCACCATGATCGTATTTGAACGTGCGTACATTACCGGTGTGCTCAACCTCTGGGCAATGTGCTGAGATTTTTGGAAGTGGAACCCGGTCACGAGTGTACACATTCACAAGTTCCCACTCGCAGTTGGACCCAACATAAACAACCCAATCTCCATTTGCTCCCACCCAAGCCTTGCCCGCAAGCGATGGCATCTTAACATCATACGTATCATTATCAAGCGGCATCAACTTGCACAGGGTGAGGCCTCCGTCGTGCCGACGCCAGTCATCAGGGTCACGGCGAAGAAGATAGGGGAGATCAAACTGCTCCTTGACTCTTGGGTTCCTTGCAATGATGTTATTAGTTGAGTCGAGAATGGGCTTGAACGAACCTGCCATGCTAGCCAAGGTGATGTCGTCACACCGATCAATGAGTTCCTCCATGGAGAAGACGATCGAACAATGGCAGAAGAAAGGGTGAAGGGCTGAAGGAAAATGGAGGAGGGAAAGGAAGAGCGTGCGACAGCAGTTCCAAATCGAGAGGGAAAGGCGTAGAGTCGGTGGACGGTTGCGATTTTGCCACGGTTCCCGAAGAGGCGCCCAGGCCTACACGTCCGTTCAAAAATACTCCTACTACTCACCGTCGTCTCACTGATATATTGGAACGGGACCACATGTCAATGAAACATGGTGTGTAATTTCTCGTGCAAAATGCGATCTAGCCGCGTTGGCCCGAGGTGCCGCATTAGTTATCGACCTTTATTTTTTTAATGGCGTGTCGATCAGTTTTGAAGCAAGACTAACTGGTACTGTACACGGAGAAACTATAAACTACTCTACCACTACTCCACCTCCAGTACTAGTAGTATAAAAAGATATATAGGCTGGAGCTTCAGCGCTTTCTTGCTAAGGGCTGCCCACTTGCTTCTCACACTACCACCCTCTCTCCAGATCTAAAAAAGACGGCCCCTCTCTCCCTCCTCACAGGTGGTCACAGATACGCCGGGGAAGAAAAATACGTGCAACATTGACGCACTCGTCGTCGACGAGCGAGGTCACGCACTAACGACAAGGTCGTCCTCTCAGACCTAGCCCCGCGCGGGATGTGTCAGATTTCGGGTTCCGGCAGACCCTTAAGGTTCGAACTCTGGGGTGCGCGCGGAGATCCAACCCTCCATCGTCTCGTACCTCACCGAATCGCAAGGACCTAAACTACTAAGAAGAACAACACAAGAGACACAAAATTTATACTGGTTCAGGCCACCATCATGGTGTAATACCCTACTCCAGTGTGTGGTGTGTGGATTGCCTCTTGGGCTGATGGGGAACATTACAGGGAAGAACAGCGTCGCGAGGGTCTGTTCTTGGTGGGTGTGATGAACTGCTAAGTGGTATCCCGTTGCTCTAGCTCGAGGATCGGGTCTCTATCTCTCCTTCTCTGGATTCCGAATGGTGGATCCTTCGTCCCTCTGATCGTCCCCCTCTCCGATCATCCCCCCTACTCCGAGTGAGGCTACTACTATTTATAGGCGAAGGCCCTGGGCCTCTTCCCAAATATTGAGCGGGAAGGGCGCCAACAATTGGCTATTTTCAAGGGGAACAGCGGGTACACTTATCCTGACTAAAGTTGGTCCTCGCCTGCCAAAGGCTCCGGTGATGACGCCGGCTTGGCCTCCACGATGACTGCAATCCATCCGTTGGGACTGGTCCTGGTCTTGTTGCACCGAAACGGATGCCTTTGCTCGATGCTCTCGCCCGCGCTTGCTCCCTTTGCACCAAAGAGGAAAGGAGGACGCTGCGCGGGCTGGCGCCCGACTTGCGCCCTTGGTCGTCATGGCTTACGTCACGGGCACCTCGCGAGGTACCCCGCCTTGAACTCTCCGCCTCCTCATGAGCCAGCCTGTCGAGGCCGTGCCTGAGGAAGCTCCTGGTCGCCCCGCCTCATGAGGCTTGCCCTCGCGAGGGTCTTGAGCATGTGTTGATGAAGATGGGCCGCCCTGGGCCTCCTTTGAGCCACGCTGCAGCCGCAGGCGAGCAAGTCTGGGGACCCCCGTTACCAGAACGCCGAAAGTAGCCCCCGGGCCAATGGCGCGCCCGAACTTGTCCGAGCAGAGAGGCGAAAGGGCAAGAGAGAAGCGTCTAGGGACCAAACAGCCTGCGGCCTTGGGCGCCGCGTGGCGGTTGATTGGACGTGGGCGCCTCTGCAACCGCGCGGGTTGATAATAGAGCGGCATCTTCCTTGCCTCCTTTACTTTCTCCAGCTTCTTGCTGCCAGATCCCTTTCTTGCGCCTCCTCCTCGCTTCCGAGACCTTCAGATCCACTCCGCCTTCGTGCCCTAGCCAGTCATGGCTCCTCATCAAACCCCGGCCGGAGCCTGGTACTCTCCTGCCTTGGACCCGCCGAATGTGTCAGCGGTGAGCCTTGCCCTGATGTGCCGGTTGGCGGAGGCGCAGGGCGTCAACGGGACGGCGGTGTTCAAGGCCGGCTCCCCTGCCCCTGAGGGTCGGGGGAGTACCTTCTACCCGTTCTTCGCGGGCGCCATTATTGCTGGTCTGGTGCCTCCCTTCTCTGAGTTCTTCTTTTCCGTCCTCCGCCATTACAACATTCACGCTCTGCACCTTCATCCCAACTCCGTCCTTCTTCTGGAAATCTTTGCCTACTATTGTGAGGCCCATGTTGGGGTGAAGCCTCGTGGCCTTGCTACGCCACTACTTCTTCCTCCGACTCTCCGCTGGTTCTGTCTTGGCGTCTGAAGCCACGTCGCATATGGCGGAGCCATTGCCATTTCAAACACCGGAAGCAGATCGAGGGCTTCAGGAGCAAGTGGGTCTTGGTGGATGCCGGGCGGATCCACCTCGGCTGATCCTGCCCCACGGAGCCCGGCCGAGAGTTCCGACGACCGTCCCAAGCGAAGCTTCTGGATCTCGTGAAGCCAGGCCGGAGAGGATGGATGCAGATCTGAAGCCAGACGACGCGGCGGCGGCGAGGCTGACCGGCGCGTCGCTGTTGAGGGAGTTCCTGGAGCACCAACTGGCTCCGCTTCGCCAGTACTCGCTTCCGATGTGGAGGCCTCACCCGAGCCCCGTGGCCCTGGCCAGCGAGGATCTGGCGACGGTTCTCCAGTCCTTGGTTGGGGGCGATGTGGCGAGACCAGAGGGCGCCCCCGTGCCCCTGTTCCTCCGCGAGGATTGGGAGCAGGTTGTGGGGACCATGCCCGCCTTCAATGGGGACGGGCTTGTGCCCGCGGAGGCTCCGGAGGACCTGGTGGACGTGTCCTCTTCTGACTCCGGCGAAGAGGTGGAGGGAAGAGAGCCAGGATAGGGGATTGATTTGGGGGCGGAGTCAAGGGCTCCTCCCCTGCGGCGCAGGCCCCGCGTTCTCCGCCTCCCCGAGAGTGACGACGACGAGGATGAGGGTGAGCGGGGAGGCAAAAGCCTGCCTCCGATCCCGAAGAAGGACCGGACTGGGCTGGTCCCCCGTGGGTCAGCCCTGGCCCCGGGGCAATCTGCAGATGCGTCTCCTGCTCCTGGTCCCCTTGAAGCTGATCCCTGCAGCCGGCTCTCGGGCTTCAAGTATGGCCGGAGGCTGCTCGAGTCCACCGGCGACGACCTATAAGTGCCTGCTTCCCATCTTGATTATTGCTCTGTCGACGAGGTCTGATGTCCATGTCCTTCGTCCAGGCTGGCGCCCACGGCGAAGAAGCTGAAGGGGGCTCCTGAGGCCCCATCTGTGGCGGCGCCTCTGCCCGAAAAAGAAGATGATCCCGACGCCTCTCCTCGCCTGCGTCCTCATGAGGCCTCGCCGAGCCTGGCTGGGCGAAGCCAAATTTCCTTGGTCCAGCGACCGAGGTGCCCTTGCTTGGCGCTACCTCCACTTTTGTCGTGGCGCCGCTGGTTCCGCCTCAAGGCGCAGTGGCTGCACCGCCGCCATCTCCTCCTACTCCGCCGACTGCTATCTCTCCGACCCCTCCCGCTGTCCTGGATCGTGCTGCCGCTGAATTGGACCGGCTGCGGCAGGATCTTCTGGGCGCCGACCCTCGCTTGGTGGTCGGGCGCTTGGAGCTGGCCTCTGGATGGATTCGCGCAGACGCTTCGATCCGGGCGGCACTGGTCCAGGCCTCGACGGCTTGCGACGAGGAGAGGCAGGCTGTTCGTGATGCGAAGGTAGCCCGCGATGCTGCCCTGGGGGAGGCAACCAGCATCCAAGGTCGCTGTGAGACGCTGGAGGGTGAGCTGAAGGGCCTGCAGAACCAGCTCGCCGAGGAGGCCCGCCTTCGCCAGGAGCAGGAGGAGAGCATGAAGGCTCGCGAGGCGGCCGCCAAGGACCGGGAGGCCAAGCTGAAGAAGCGTCGTGACCGCCTTGACGCGCTGGAGCAGGAACTGGAGGCGAGGAAGGTCGAGCTGGACGCCAAGGCGCGGGTTCTTGCCGAAGATCGCGTGGCCTTCATGGATATGGAGGTGAAGGCTCGCGCCCTGCTGAGGGAGCTTTATGACAGCGGCCTGGAGAGCCCACTGGCCGGCGCAGAGGACGGCCCCGCCAAGCTGCTTCCCTTCCTGATCCGTGCTCTTGAAGATGTTTCCCTTGGTCTTGGCCCCATGGCTGAGGCCGAGGCGCGGGTCTTGTCTTCTGCGGCTTTGACGCGGATCCTCGCCCACATCTATCTTCGCGATCCCAGCGTCGACATGGACAGCCTGTTGGAGCCGGCAAGCGGCGAGCATGCAGCTGCCGCTGCCGAGGCTGTGAAGGGTCGCGCGGAGGCTCTGTTGGGGAAGTTCCGGCCTTCAAAGACCAAGCCGAAGCGAGGCGCTGTCGGCCCTGCTGCTTCACCAGGCGAGCCCACTCCACGCTGCTCCACCGCCGACAAGTGACTCCGCTGCGGCTCCTGTCTTGCTTTTAATTCCTGCACATGTATCATGCCTCGGGGAGGCGTTTAAACTTGTGTTTGGTACTGCGATAACAGTGTGGACTGTAATATTCGCTTTTGAATTCCTTGAAATTTGTGCTTCCTACTTGCTTATGTTCTACGCCGGCAGAGCCCGGCCCCACGCATACCTCAGCCGCCGTTAGCCCCGACCGGAAACCAGGACGGGACCAATGAGTGAGGGGCTACGTGACAAGTTAGGCTCCTGAGTCGCGATGCTCAGGAGTCCCCCTTGGAGCACGAACAGCAAGTAGGGAGGTAACGCGCGGGCGGATCCACCGTTCTACGTCTGCAGAGCCCGGCCCCGTGCATACCTCAACCGCCGTTAGCCTTTCGGAACTAAGGGGTGAGGGGCTACGTGACCAGTTAGGCTCCTGAGTCGCGATGCTCAGGAGTCCCCCTTGACGCTCAAACGGCATGCGTACCTTGGCCCCGCTCGGGGAGTGGCATGTGACGAACCAGGCCCGAGGGGCCTGGCTGGGTGGCGTGCGTCTGGGCGTGACCCAGGCGCAGCCCCCGTGCCCAGCCCCCTCGCGTGGCGCTCCCGAGGGAGGCGCTATGACGAGGCCAGACATCGAGCTCTGGGCTCCCCGAGGTTGATGCGACCCGAGGCCACCCTCGGTTGTTTATCACCGGTAGCGGAGCATAAGCGCTTCGCATGCGTCTGGGCATAGCCGCTCCTCGGCGATGTCGTCGACCGGTAGCAGACATGGTGCTTCCTTTGGAGCGTGGGAGGGGCTCCCCTCCGGGAGGAGCCCCAGGCGATATCAGCCCCACCGACACGTGGCTGGCACGGTAGGGCTGGACCAGGTGTATCTGGGCACCCGTGAGCCAGCTGGACTCACGAGGCCCTACCTCAAGGCGGGTTGCGCCTGGCTCGGGCCTTATCTTTGAGTGTGTTCCCGCAAATTTGGCGGATGCCGGTTTCACGTCTTCGGGTCCCGGCTCTCGGGCTGGTCTCAGCCGTCGCTGGCAAGCCAGGTCGCGATGCCATGGACAAGACCAGAGGGTGAGGGCCGGAGAGCCGGTAGGAGCCATGAGTCGCGATGCTCAGGCACCCCCCCTTTAACGCGCAAGCTAGGTTAGATGACGCAACTCTACGTCCTCGGGTCCCGCCTCTCGGGCTGGTCTCAGCCGTCGCTGGCAAGCCAGGTCGCGATGCCATGGACAAGACTAGAGGGTGAGGGCCGAAGAGCCGGTAGGAGCCCTGAGTCGCGATGCTCAGGCACCCCCCCTTTAACGCCAAGCTGGGTCGACGCAGCAACTCTCCACGCCCTCGGGTCCGGCTCTCGGGCTGGTCTCAAAATCAGCGGCAAGCCAGGTCGCGATGCCATGGACAAGACCAGAGGGTGAGGGCGGAGAGCCGGTAGGAGCCCCGAGTCGCGATGCTCGTGCACCCCCTTTAACGCGCAAGGCTGGATTGGATAATGAAACTTCACGTCCTCGGGTCCCGGCTCTCGGGCTGGTCTCGGCCGTCCGGCAAGCCAGTCGCGATGCCATGGACAAGACCAGAGGGTGAGGGCCGGAGAGCCGGTAGGTGCCCTGAGTCGCGATGCTCAGGCACCCCCCCCCCTTTAACGTGCAAGATTTCGCCACCCAGGAGAAGGCACCAAATAACAAGCATGGTGGAACGAGAGCATAATCCTAAGGAAAACGTAAGAAGGATACATGCCGCTGGGACTGGCTCGAGCGGCTTGGGGATGATGCAGCCCGAGGGGCGCCCCCAACAGGATAAGCTAAAGACATGAAATAAAAGGGATACATGCCGCAGGGACGGACCCACGCGGCCTGGGAATAATCTTGACCTGAAGGCGCCTCCCACCGGAAATAAAACTTAAAGATGTCACTGGTGATGTTGGGGATGAAGGGTTGTTGATGTAGCAGACTCGGTGGGCTGCGGAGCCGATCCTCACGAGCCCCCGTGCCCGGGGCCTCGGGAGGCTCCGGAGGCGCCGGCGGCTCCTCAGGGGCCATCTCCATCTCCGCCAGGGCTGCGGCGTGCCTGACCTCTTGAGCCTCCAGGAGGGTCCTCATGAGACACTGGTGCATAGCAGCCGCGTTTAGCAGGCCATAAGGCATGCGTACGTAGCTGTGGGGCAGACCCTCGCAATGTCCCACTCGCGAGGGCCAGAGGCGCTCTTGAGATGCGGCTCGGTTGAGCCCTGGTATGTCGATGCAGACGCGCAGCCCACCATCCTCGCTGGATGGGGGGCCACAGTGAGTAGGCGGCTGCCCCTCATGACCCTTGACTCTGTAACTCTGAATGGCCTTGGCGATGAACTCTTGAGGGTCCTGTCCTCCTGGTCTTGCTCACCTTGCAGGAAACGTGCTTCAAACACGCCTCCACGTGGTGCCCAAGCGCCTCCTCGAGACCTTGGTGAGGTCGGGCGGCCTCGAGGGAGAGCCCCTGAGCCCTGCTTGAGGAGGGCACCGGGCGCCGCTTTCCTATGCAATGGAAGGAGGCTCCCCGGCCGGTCACGGGCCACGAGGGGCTGCCTCTTGAAGAGCCGGGCCGGTCGATGTCTTCTTCTTCTAGGGTGCTGCCTCGGGAGGCATCTCGCTGCTGTGGTGCTGGTCTTCCAGTGATGCGGCTCAAAAGCTCGCCTGTGGGAGCACACCGCATCTCTCTCTTCATTGTGGCACCGTGATGACCCCGCCGCTTCTGGCATCTTGAGGATATTGTAGCCATGGTGGGTTACGGCCATGAACTTGGCCAACGCTGGGTACTCGAGGATGGCGTTGTCTGGCGGCGACTGTGGGCGACGTCGAAGTCGATGAGCTCGGTGTGGTAGTTGTCGCGGGCCCCGAAGGTGACAGGAAGGCGGACCTGTCCGATCGGGACCGTGGAGCCGTCGGTGACTCCGGAGAAGGGCTTGGTTGGCTGAAGCTGACTGTAAGGCAGCTGAAGATTGTTGAATGTCTCCACAGACAGGACTTTGAGCCCTGCTCCGCCGTCGATGAGGGTCTTGGTGACCAAAGACGTTGTCGATGATTGGGGAGCAAAGCATTGGGAGAACTCCGACCGTGGCTGCGCACTTGAGCTGATCCGCCGAGCTGAACGTGATGGCGCACGCCGACCACCGAGAGGGCGCGTGGACTCGAGCTTGGGAGGACTGCATTCACTTCACGGCGAACTGCTTGAAGATGCGGTGAGAGGTCGGGCTTGAGCTCCGCCAGATGCTGCGATCGCACGCGCTTCTTGAAGCCCCAGCCCCCTCGTCCTGATGACGGTCTTCGACTCTCCTTGGTGGCGGCGGCAGCGGAGGGAGGCCAGCGTTCCCTTGCGGACGATCCTCACGAGGCTGATCCCTCCTGCCCTACTCGCGAGGTGAGTCTTGCCAGCGGTCCTCGCGAGGTTGGTCGCGCCACCCTTGGCGCGGGCCGCGGTCTTCCCAAATGGCCCCGCATTCCTTCCTCCTCCTCCACGGCCGTAGCCGGTCCACTGCGCTCGGGCGCCTGCCGACCCTTCCTTCGCCAAGACCGCCCAGAGCTCTTGACATTCATTGGTGTTGTGGGTGTGGAGGTCGTGGTACACGCAGCACTGCTGCCCTTAGAGGACTCAGGCTGATCTACGCCTCGCTTGGTGTCCGGTTCGGCCACAGCACGGCAGCCCCTTGCGCTTCACGCCCTTGGCCTTGGACTTCTTCTCTTCGGGATCCGCTGGCAGTAGCTCGAGGAGGAGAGGCGCCTCTCCTCAGCCTGGCGCACTTGGTCGCCAAGTTGAATAGCTCGAGGGAGGTGCACAGATCTTCATGCATCGCCATGCCTCCTCCTTCATCTTGACGTCGCGACGCTGGCCGGAGAAGGCAGAGATGATGGCCTCCTCCGTTACCACAGGGATCTTGAGGCGTGCGTTGTTGAAGCGTTGGATGTACTTTTGTAGGGTTTCCCAGGCTGCTTGATCCGGCGCATGTCGCTCACGGCGGTGGCCGGTCGAAGTACCTTGGAAGTTGGCGATGAAGTAGGTGCGCATCTCGGCCCAGAGGAGATCATGCACGGGGCCGATTCAGGGGAGCAGTGTGGGCTCCGTCTTTGAGCGCCATGGAAACCAGTTCGCCATGACCTTTTCATCCCGTTGGCAGCCTCGATGCCCAGCTTCGTGAGAGCTGGAGCAACTCCGTAAGGGTCGGCCCGTGCCATCGTAGCGTGGAGGCAGGTCAGGCTTGAACTTGGCGGGCCACGCGACGCTGCGCAGCTCGGTTGTGAAGGCGCGGCAGCCCGCCGTGGCCGCGGGGGGCCTCGAATGGCAGAGAGCTTGGTCTTGCAGGCCTCCTGCGCGCGGCGGCTTAGGGCAGCGCAGGTCTTGACGGCTGGAGCGGGAAGCGCCGGGCAGCTTCTTGCGGGCGAGAACTTCTTGGCAGCTCTGCTCTTGCAGCGCCGGCGCTGGCGGAACGGGTTCCGCCAGGCCGTGACGCTTTGGGGCTGTGGCGCCGTCTTGAGGAGGAGGCGGCCGAGGCGCCGAGCTTCATCACCAGCTGGGCGGGTGCGGTGCATCGACGGACGGGCGGGGTTGCCCTCGCGCAGCGGACGAGCTCGGCGGCAGCGGTCGAGCCATTCTTCGTAGACGCTATCGATGGTGCGGTAGCACAGAGCTTCGTTAGCGCGATGAGTGCAGCTCGAGCCTCATGCCGCGCGGGCGCGCGCGCAACGAAGAGCCAGCGGGGTGAGCGGCGGCGTGGCGGTGCGGCCGTCCCGCCTCATGGACGGGTCTGGGGACGACGCTTGCTGCTCGTTCCCGCCGGGCCGGTGGCGGCGTTGGCAGCGGTGACGAGGAGCAGCGAGGGCGCCCGCCCGGCACGGAGCCGTCTGGGCGAGATGGGAGGCGAGGGCGGCTCGGCGCTCGGCGCGGGCCTGACGAGCGTCAGACATGGTTGTGGTGGTCGGGGAAGAACGCGGCAACAAAAGGCAGATTCCGGCGCACCCCTACCTGGCGCGCCAAATGTTGGATTTCGGGTTCCGGCAGACCCTTAAGGTTCGAACTCTGGGGTGCGCGCGGAGATCCAACCCTCCACCATCTCGTACCTCACCGAATCGCAAGGACCTAAACTACTAAGAAGAACAACACAAGAGACACGAGATTTATACTGGTTCAGGCCACCATCATGGTGTAATACCCTACTCCAGTGTGTGGTGTGTGGATTGCCTCTTGGGCTGATGGGGAACAGTACAGGGAAGAACAGCCTCGCGAGGGTTTGTTCTTGGTGGGTGTGATGAACTGCTAAGTGGTATCCCGTTGCTCTAGCTCGAGGATCGGGTCTCTATCTCTCCTTCTCTGGATTCCGAATGGCGGATCCTTCCTCCCTCTGATCGTCCCCCTCTCCGATCGTCCCCCCTACTCTGAGTGAGGCTACTCCTATTTATAGGCGAAGGCCCTGGGCCTCTTCCCAAATATTGAGCGGGAAGGGTGCCAACAATTGGCTATTTTGAAGGGGAACAACGGGTACACTTATCCTAACTAAAGTTGGTCCTCGCCTGCCAAAGGCCCCGGTGATGACGCCGACTTGGGCTCCACGATGACTGCATTCCAGCCGTTGGGGCTGGTCTTGGTCTTGTTGCACCGAAACGGATGCCTTTGCTCGATGCTCTCGCCTGCGCTTGCTCCCTTTGCACCAAAGAGGAAAGGAGGACGCTGCGCGGGCTGGCGCCCGACTGGCGCCCTTGGTCGTCATGGCTTACATCACGGGCACCTCACGAGGTACCCCGCCTTAAACTCTCCGCCTCCTCATGAGCCAGCCTGACGAGGCCGTGCCTGAGGAAGCTCCTGGTCATCCGCCCCGCGAGGCTTGGCCCCTCGCGAGGGTCTTGAGCATGTGTTGATGAAGATGGGCCGTCCTGGGCCTCCTTTGAGCCACGCCGCAGGCCGCAGGCAGGCAAGTCTGGGGACCCCCATTCCCAGAACGCCGACAGGATGGCCTCCGTCCCCAAGCTCACTGCCGTAGTGTGTGCGGAGGACGATGACCACGAGCGAAGCCACTTCCCGCCGACCCTCAGGTATGCTACCTCTTTTCGAACCATAACCTTGTTCTATTGCCCCATCTGCCACGTCGTTGCATGTGGATCTTTTTTCACTCCACCATCTTCCCAATTTGCTATCCTCTGCTTCTGGCCACGAGACGAAAAACTATAATTTGCATTATTAAAGGAAACCCTACTTCATGCAGACTAATCCATATGCAGGTTGAATAAGGAAAGGAAGGAGACTGCATCTTGTCCAAGAGAGTAGGCATCGAACCCGCATCTAGGTTGAAAAGGGGAAAATCAGTAGCTAAGGAACGAGTCTCGTGTCTCTTGGTTGAAGGAGGGTAGAAAGGCATGACAACGCAATAGAGAATGACCAGGTCGATCGGTTTGTTGTCCTCGCATAGGAAAAAGGTGGCTAAAGAGAACAAAAATGGGACGTAATCCACATATGCTGCCTGGATATTTGTTGCTCTGGGCAACCATACCTCCCTCACCACTCTGCGACCGTGGAGGTACATCGTACTGGTGCACCCACTGTCTGAATGGCCCATGCTCTTATTGCCACTTTTTTTGCTGTTAGTATAACGCCAGCAGTCAAGTCAAGCAATGCTACTGCTAAAGTGATGCCACATTTAACTAATGCCGCTCTCAGTCTAATGCCACCGATAAATTTAAGCATTGCCATTTAATGTCACTGGATTATTTCAGTGTTAGCTGTTGATTGTGGATGTATTAAAGATTTTTCAGCTAAGGCATTCTAATGCTGTTACGTACCAAAGATACCAACGATGAAACTTGTTACTACCTTGATTTACCTTGTTAATGCTTATAGATTACATACCTCACTTTCATGAGATAAGTTAATTTTTTGTACAGTGTCACCAAAATGCCAAGGCGCTGATGTCATTTTATTTTGGTTAAACTGCACAGACAATTATGAAGACAAGAGGAAAGGTCAAGAGTGGGCACCTCCTCCTCCGGCTGTTCTCTTGAGGAGGTTTGTATGTTTGTCTCTAATGCATGTCGACTACATACCTGACATCATGACGTAATGTTAAGTCATTTCCTTTTGTACAGTGTCACTGAATTGTCAAGGCGGTAATGGCATTTTATTTTAGTAGAACTGCACAAAATTTGCTTAAAAGAAGAGGAAAGGTTAGGAATGGCTCACTTTTCCAGAAAAAACTATGTATGCCTTCCTGACATCAGCCGTTGTTGCTTTATTTATTCCTTCAAACAGGTGGTTAGAAACAGTCTTGCTACCTTTTCCCATTAAGAAATTGGAATGCTTATATTTGTGAGTCTATGCTTCAACTAGTGCCACTTTTAGAGTAATCACACTTTCAATATCTATGCAAACAGGGATGCTTTCGATTTTAGTGGAACCGCACAAAAAGTCCAACTGGTTCAACATTAGGAGCATGTTTTTTTCCAAACCTTTATATCCAATTGGTGGCACTATGAGCTGTTCATTACGAAGGTACATGGTTTGCTACTATCTTGCTACTCTTTTTGTACTGTCATTAGATAGCAATACTAGTGGTTTGCATGTGAATTTATTGGCAGGGTGGACCTACATTCGAGGTGCAGGACATGATGCAATGATTGGATGCTCAATTTCGGTTGTATCGATTTCACCTCTTCCATCATTGCGAACATGGATATCCTTGGTCTGATGAAGAATAGGCGCTATATTTCTGCTCTGAACCAGCAAATCAATTGAGTATGAAATTGTCCAGGGCAAAACATAAGCTGTATCGATTGTCCGCGTAACATGACAGATGCTAAGCGGAAGATACATGTTTAAACCGAAAATACAAGGTGTGGTATATGTTTACTAGCTGCTTGATATTTGTGCAGACAGAGATGTCTGCCCGTTGCTATTTGGCAAACAAACAAAGTGTCCGCAATTTTGGTTGAACTGCACAAGAGAATAGTATAGTCATCGCATGTAGTGCCATTTGAAAATAGACACGTAAAGATTGGATAGTCACTTCATGGACTGCAGAAAAGTAGTACTGTACTATTTATTGGCCAACACTAGGTGCTTCATTGCTTTTGTCTGATTATACAATGGGCATCATTTTGCCTAATTTAAAGTTTGTATTCCGAAAATAGTCTCGCGGTGTGATCGAGAGAAGACCAAATCATATTGCAGTGGTCTGTGGTACGTGGAGAGGATGACAGCAGGGACCCGCCAAGGTCATGGTAGTACGCAAGCAAGTGCCTCCTTATTTCAAGCCAATAAAAAATGGCTCCTCCTAGTGGATTTCGACATCCGGGTCCCATGCCATTGTCAACGTAGTCAATAAACGAAAGAATTACAACGAGCGGTGACACCGTGGACCCAAAGAGCTCGCCTATTATTTTTGTTTTGGGTTAATTTGATAAATACCACTCCAAATCTGGTGTATCCAAGAAATGCCACTGCAATTTCCAAGCTTTGAAAAATGCCATTTCATGCCATTTCTAGCGGCATTTTTCGAAGTCTGGAGTGGCGTTTTTCAAAGTTTGCAAACTGCAGTGGCGTCTTTCAAAGTTTGCAAAAATTGCAGTGGCATTTTTCAAAGTTTGGAAATTGCAGTGGCATTTTTATGAATCGCCACAATTGGAGTGGCATTTAACTAATTTGTTTTTGGGACGGAAGCAGGGTGTCAACTGGGCTGTGCGGGACACTCTGGCCTTTCTAGACAGCCTTTTCTTTTATGTTTACCACAGACCAGCCCAGTAGTTTTTTTTTCTTTCTGAAAATGGCTAGCCCAGTTTTTTTGTGATTTGTCAAGTTGCTTTATCAGGCCTGTTGGGCTGCAAATCTTTCAAGACGAGGAGAGCTTCATTCGGCTGGCCGAGAAAATGGCCTATCAGTAATGAGAAATGGGTTGTACATTTTTAAAACACATCAAACCGGCAATTAGTTTCAAATATCTTTTTTTCATTTCGAGATTTTAAATTGCATTGATTTTTATGCGTGGACAATTTATTGGATTTTATATTGATATACATTTATTTTTAAAATCAGTCTGAATGTGACTCAAAATTTCGGGATTAAAAACAGTTCAGACCGCACCGACATATGCAAAATTTCGTATAATTTTTTAACCGTGGCCACAATATGGGTTGTAATGCTAACAAAAGGAATATGGGCTCCAAAAAAACCCGTAAGAATTAGCAAATGGGCTGTAAATTATTTGAAATAATGGCAGATGGGTTGTATCTTGTTTTCCCACATATTTGAGGCTTTCCACAGATGGCTCAGATATCGTTGGATGTCCATCCAACGGTCGTCGTCTTCTTCAATCTCTGCTCTTCCTGCTCCGGCCGCTCAAACAAGCACCATGGGACTGCCGCTCCCTCCTCCCATGATCGGTTGTGCTGCCAAGAGTCTCACCGCCCCACCGTACTCCCATCGCTGGCCTAGCCATCCCTCTACTCACTCACACCTGTTGTTATTCTCCGGCGACGGCAGACGAACCAGTAAACCCTCATACAGTCGTTGAGGGAGTCCTGGATTAGGGGGTGTCCGGATAGCCGAACTATCACCGTTGGCCGGACTCATGGACTATGAAGATACAAGATTGAAGACTTCGTCCCGTGTCCGGATGGGACTTTCCTTGGCGTGGAAGGCAAGCTTGGCGTTACGGATATGTAGTCTCCTACCATTGTAACCGACTCTGTGTAACCCTAACCCTATCCGGTGTCTATATAAACCGGAGGGTTCTAGTCCGTGGGACGAACAACAATCATACCATAGGCTAGCTTCTAGGGTTTAGCCACTCTGATCTCGTGGTAGATCCACTCTTGTACTACCCATATCATCAATATTAATCAAGCAGGAGTAGGGTATTACCTCCATCGAGAGGGCCCAAACCTAGGTAAAAACATCGTGTCCCTTGTCTCCTGTTACCATCCGCCTAGATGCTTGCAGTTCGGGACCCCCTACCCGAGATCCGCCGGTTTTGACACCGACATTGGTGCTTTCATTGAGAGTTCCTCTGTTTCGTCATCCTTAGGCCCGATGGCTCCTTCGATCATCAACGACGACGCGGTCCCGCGTGAGACTTTTCTCCCCGAACAGATCTTCGTATTCGGCGGCTTCGCACTGCGGGCCAACTCACTTGGCCATCTGGAGCAGATCGAAAGCTACGCCCCTGGCCATCAGGTTAGATTTGGGAGTTTGAACTACACGGCCGACATCCGCGGAGACTTGATCTTCGACGGATTCGAGCCACAGCCAAGCGTGCCGCACTGTCTCGATGGGCACGATCTAGCTCTGCCGCCAAAGGTGCCTGGAGGCCAAGATTAAAGATCCGCTCCGACCCTTAGCTCGGAGCCGACTCCCCCTATCGAGGACGAGTGGTTGGACACCGCCTCGGGGGCTATGATTTCTACGGCGATTGAGCCGAACTCCATACCTGTCCTTTGCGAAGACCGTGACTCCAAGGTGTCGGACTCCTCTCGGACTCCAAGCCCTCCGCGCCCCTGCCAATCGAATCCAATTGGGCGCCGGTTATGGAGTTCACTGTCATGGACATCTTTCAAAGACTCGCCCTTTGGCGACATCCTGAATTCACTAAAGTCTCTCTCTTTATCAGGAGAGCCCTGGCCGGACTACGGTCAGGAAGGTTGGGATGCGGACAACAAAGAAATTCAACGCCCACCCACCGCCTACTTTGTAGCCACTGTCGAAAGCTTAAACGACGTGCTCGATTTTGACTCTGAAGACATCGACGGTATGGACGACGATGTAGGAGACAACCATGAACCAGCACCTATAGGATACTGGACAGCCACCTCATCCCATGATGTATACATGGTGGACACACCTAAAGGAAACGACGACGAGGAACAACGGGACACTACGAAGGATAAATCCCTCGAAAAGCAAATAAACGGCAACGTAAACACCACACCAAGTCCCCCTCGACAAAGACCCAGCCATAGAGCAGTATGAGCCGGTGGATCATTTAACATGCTATCGAGCAACCGTGCGAACAGGACAACTTGGATAAACAACCCGTCCCGGCGAAGATAACAGTCCGGACGATCTCACACTGACAAATTGTTGGAACAGAACCTCCACAAAAGGCTCGCCGCCATCACAGAGCCTGGAAAAGCGAAGCGGAAGCTCAAAACAGCGGAAGACGCCTCGAGAATCATATGGAGCAAAGTACTCAACACCGCAGAGAAATACGGCGACAGTCGCCAAACAAAGAGCTACCCGAAGCGTAAATTACTGCCCGAGTTCGATGAGGAGGGCTTAAAGCCCCCGCAATCAAATAACAAAGAGGCCGCCCAGTCGGATAGACGACCACATGGCAAACACGGAGCGGCAAGCGGCACCGCACACAAGCCTGCACGCGAGCCGCATAATGATTCACATCAAAAGGATGGCCCAGTTAAGTCCATCTATGGGCCGAGAAAGGAAGCTCTTATAAGCAATGCAACACGCCGAATATCCGAACACCACGGCACACCCAAATATAGGGGCGCCGCACACCCCTTGTGTTTCACCGATGAGGTGCTGGATCACAAATTCTCAGCTGATTCAAACCCGTAAACATAGAGGCATACGACGGAACCACATGCACTTTGAGTCTGGATTGAGGATTACATCCTCCACATACACATGGCTAGAGGAGATGATCTCCACGCCATAAAATACTTACCCCTCAAGCTCAAAGGGCCAGCTCGGCATTGGCTCAAAAGCCTCCCTGAAAATACCCCGTCCTCCGGATGCAGACGATTTAAGTCATATAACTCAACAACCCGGAGAGTCAGCCCACAAATTCTGGAACAGGTTCCTTACCAAAAAGAACCAAATAGTCGACTGTTCAACGCCAAGCCTTAGCAGCCTTCAAACACAACGTCCGAGATTTAATGGCTCGCTGACACCTCGGCCAGAGAAGCCGAGAACTATGGCTGCATTAACAAGCCTCATGACCCGCTTTTGCACGGGAGAGGATAGTTGGCTGGCAAGATGCAGTACCAGCGACCCAAGTACATCCGAAGTCAGGGATGGAAATGGAAAACCACGACGCAGCAAGGACCAGCGCCGGACAAAGGGAAACAGCCCGAAGAGCACGATACCAATGCGGATTCAAGCTCCCCAGAATCATAAAAAACTGCCCCTCAAGGACAGCAGTGACGAGCTATCCAACTTAAACAAAATCTTGGACAAAATATGCCAAATCCACAGTACTCCCGGGAAGCCTGCAAACCATACCCACAGAGATTGTTGGGTCTTCAAGCAGTCCGGCAAACTCAATGCCGAACACAAGGGGCAATGACGAACGCCACAAGCAGAGCACCGGAAAACAAAAGAATTTCCCACAAAAAATCAAAACAGTGAACTCACTTCAAGTGACAAAAGGGAAAATAGAGCGGCGCCCATAGAAACACGTGTCGCACGGTCTATCCCAGCAGAGTCCCAACGATGGTTGTCAAAACCAATCACCTTCGATCATCAGGACTATTCCGGAAGTATCCGGAACACAGGATGGACTGCCTTGATATTAGATCCTATAGTCGACGGACTCCAATTTACACAAGTCCTAATTGATGGAGGTAGCGATCTAAACCTGCTATATCAGGACACAATTCGCAAAATGGGGATAGACCCAACCAAAATTTGCCATAGCGACACCTCCTTCAAAGGGGTAATGCCAGGCCTATATGCCCATTGTACGGGCTCTCATCGCTAGAAGTTGTGTTCGGCTCACCCGACAACTTCCGCCGCGAAAAGTTAACCTTCCACATCGCCCCATCCGAAAGTAGCTATCAAGCACTACTGGGGCGTGAAGCTTTCGCCCGCTTTAACGCAATACCGCATTGTGCATCTCTTACACTTAAAATGCCCGGTCCACGCGGCATCATCTCATTAAAAGGGAGTATTAAGTGTCACTCGAGCACGGAAGAACATGAGACTGCCTTGACAGCCCCACACCAATCCGGCTCTGCTAATCAAAGCACCTGAATAGATCATTCGAACCCCGGACATGGCTAGACGAGTCCGGCGCCTACTAGCGGCATACCCCCGTACTAGGGGCTGCACGCATGTACAACAAGAGACAATAAAGCTCAATTTTATTCACTTTTCGAAACGTACTCTATTTATTTAATATAAAGTACATTTTTTGCACGATATTTTTTTTCTTTTCAACTAAGTTCTTCTCTTTTATAGATGAACAACGCATTACGCCTGGCCCGTCCGAGATACTGACAACGGAGACGGTAAACGCGTGAGGGACCCGTTGCAAGGATTCTTTTCAGATTAAGACCCTGCGTAAACCTTTTTTACTGTCTCTTGTTGATACACATCCTCCGGTTTCTTGCTATAACCAAGGAGGAGGCTGGTGTTTTGGCATCGGCCGCACCAGAATCTTTGTGCGCACCTGGACACCAGGGGCTTAGGGCATTATTCTGCCCGTTTTCATAAAGACCGAATACCTTAGGGAGTGTTCGGCGTCTCGAGTTAGGCCATATATGCATCAGCTCCAAATCATGTCTTTGGTCAAATGTTGGGTTTGCCCGGCTCCCATGTTTTGATACCTTACGTTCGATATATCGGCTAAGGTAGCGCTGGGAGAACCACTGCGATTGTGCCCCGGTTGAGCTGGGTTGAGCACCTCAGTGGAGAAAGCTAAAACTGACTGTCATGATATAGCGCGAGACTGGTCAACCACTCGATGACCCAGCGGAATGTTTATAATTCCCCCGCATTGACGAAGGGCCGTTTCCCGGTCAGGCACATACGCGCCCCGAATTCAGGAGAGCGCGATGCCCCTAGGGGCTATATAGTAGCCCCACCATCGAACTCCTATGGCTAAGTGAAAGTGATAAAGCATTATAGTCCAGTTGCCTAGTTTGCTACGCTATCACCTCCTTTACAGGACCAAGACGTTGGATTAAGTGTGAAAATGCGCCTTTTGCAAACACCCCCGCACTATGTGTGTGGGGCTGTCAAGACTGCCATCTTCGGGTTATATACACATATACATCAACGGCCGCACATGAGGTGTTTTAATACTTGAACGCACAAGTATAAAAAGCTCTTATATTATATTGAAACATTGTTTTCACAAATCATACATGTCATTTAAACATAATATCCTTCGAGCATTGCGTCTCTATTAAACGAACGCCCTGCAGGACTTCCTCAAAATAGTGCTCGGCACGTACTCGGCTTCTGTCCGAATCTTGGGATGCAACGTCGGTGGCCTTCATCTCCGCCCAGTATGTCTTGACACGGGAAAGAGCCATCCGCGCACCCTCTATGCATGCTGACCGCTTCATTGCATCGATATGCGGCACCGCACCAAGGAACTGTTGCACCAAGCCAAAATAACTCTTTGGCTTGGGGCTTTTCAGCCACAAATGAGTCACGACAGCCTTCATGGCAAGTCCGGACAACCTATTCAGCTCAGGCCATTCGGCCAAACGATCGGTCAACGAAAGTGGACGCTCCGGACTATGGCACTGCGACCAAAAAAGCTCTTCCATTCCGTGATCCTTTTGACCTCGGAAGTGTTCGGCCGCGTCTGCGGCACTCGCCACCAAATCCAGATAAGCATCCTCCGCACCCCACAGCCGGTCCAATTGAGCGTACTTAGGATCCGTGAATTTCCTCCGCAGCAGAAAGGGCTTTCCAGCCGCAATATCTTCGGCCTGACGTAGCTCCTCCTTCATAGCTCTCATCACAGAGCGAGCATCCTTGGCCTCGGTGGTGGCCTTTTTCAGGTCCTCTTGTTTCGCTCGATCTTCTTTTCAAGAAGCTCAGAACGGTCAAGATAGCATTCTTCAATTTCACAGCCATCTCGGCCACTTCTTTCTTGCTTCGGCAGTGAGCAGCTTGTTCGGCTTTTAGTTCTTCGGCCGCCTTTAAGGCCGCCGCATCACTTTTTCTGGCTTGCTCCTTGGCTCGGGCGAGCTCTGCCCGAAGGTTCTCCATAGCAGCGGCACCATCTGCATTAAGCATACATGTGGTAAGGCATGGGCGTCAAGCTCCCTTACCTGGTGTCCGCGGAGAAGTTGCATACCTTGTGACTCGTCAAGCCGCTTATTAACAAGCGTGATGTCTGCATCCGCCGCGTCAAGTTGCCGCTTCAGTTCGGCAAATTCATCGATCCGGCTTAGCCACCGGATGCTTCGCCACCTACATAGGAAGAGCGCATATTATACGGGGCTATGATCCTCGGCGCCGTCATTTCTCGACACCGCACCAAGTCTCGGGGCTACTATCTATACAGGCGCATTTTATATGCAGAATCGCCGAAGGTACATCATTTTATGTACCTCAAAACCCGCCAAGAAACTTACGACGGCAGTAATCCGCTCTCAGCGGATGAAATCCTTTCAATCACCGTACCCATTAACGTACGGTGATCTTCCGAGATAGACGCTCGCCCAAGAAGATCCTTCAGCTCCTCCGACCGGACACCCGTTGGTGCCGGACTCGTCCGGTGGCCTTTTTCGAAGGCCGGACACGGAGGACTTTGAGGGGACATACGGCTGCCTTCTGGCTCCACCGGATTCGGAGAAGCCCTCCGTGACGACACCTCAGCGTCGTCCACCTCGCATAACGGTACGGCAGGCGGAGGCATTTCGCTCTCCATCATCTCCGGATCAAGATCCTCAAGACGAAGCTTTCTGCTGTGAAGGGCTGAGATCCGAACTACAAGGTAAATTTCGGTTAACCTTAAGAAATAAAACAGGGATGTCTCTCTGTTAAGAAAAAACGCCCCCCTTTACTTATGGCTCGCTGGAGGGCTGATCTCCTTGGGGAAATAGTGCGGACGGGGCATCTCCCGCCGCAGGACCCTCCGTAAAGATTTCTTCCCCGCTTGAGGCTTTGGTCTCGGATCTTGAGCGGACCTCTTCTCCCCTTGGAGGGAGGGATTCTCGATCCCCCCTTTCTTGATAGCCTCCTTCACGGAGGTAGTAGTTCCCTTGTTACCCCTTCGCCTTCTTCAAAAGGCACGGCCTCTAGCATCCTTGTTAATACAGGATCCGGCGTGGTCTCAGGGAGGGGGGCCGGACACCTGATCAGTTTTGCTTTCACTATGCACTCCTGCTTAAAGGATAGCTCTTTTAAGGGCAAGTTTATGATAAATATGTGGATAGCATGTCCAGGTGTAGGACTACTTACTTGAGTATCCGGGCGATTGCAGCTCAGACCTGCGTCCTCGGTCAAGTCCGGACTCATTGCTTGTGATCCAAGAACAGTTGATACATCTCCACGGGCATTACGCCCATAAAATGTTGGAGAGCACGTGGTCCCTCCGGATTAAACTCCCACAGGCGGAGGGGGCGACGTTTGCAGGGCAAGGCGCGACGAATCAACATGACCTGCGCTACTACGACCAGATTGATCTCTCTCTCTCTCTAGGAGGTCTCGAATACGGCCCTGCAACAGAGGTACGTCCTTGGACGGTCCCCAGTCGAGCCCTTTATTAACCCATGACGCCAGCCGCAGTGGAGGACCCGAGCGGAAGGCAAGTGGCGCCGCCCATTTGGAGCCCCTGGGAGCGGTGATATAAAACCACTTCTGCTGCCATAAATTAAGCTCCTCTTGAAAAGAGCCCTCGGGCCATGGAACATCAGCATTCCTGCTTATAACAGCCCCTCCACTTTTCTGCTGATGCCCCTTGATCATCTTCGGCTCCACTTTGAAGGTCTTGAGCCACAATCCGAAGTGAGGGGTAATGCGGAGGAAGGCTTCACATACACCAATGAATGACAAGATGTGGAGGATGGACTCCGGATCCAAGTCATGGAATTCCAGCCCATAATAAAACATGAGCCCCCTCACGAAAGGGTCCGTCGGGAAGCCTAAACCCCGAAGGAAGTGAGACACGAATACCACGCTCTCTCACCAGGCTCGGAGTGGGAATAACCTGCCCTTGGGCAGGCAGCCTATGCGAAATTTCGCGGTAAGATACTGGCGTGTCTCGGCTTTAGCACGTCTTCTTCCGTGACGGAGGAAGACATCCACCGCCGTCTTGGTGTCGAAGCTGGACATCGTCGAAGTTCCGAAGCGCCTAAATCTGGAGCTTTGGGTGTTGGAACTCGAGGCGAGGGGCGGATTCGATTGAGATTGAAAAAGAAGGGCGGGCCTTGGTCTCATTATAAAGAGGTTGAATACCAAGAGCCCTCCCCGTGACCGTTCGGGACTCGCCTTCGATGGAAGAGGCGTGCCAACGGGCACGGTTGGGTTACCCACATCCGTATTGATGAGGATCCCGGAATAAGGAGGCACGATCTCCGCTTTAATAAGACGTGCCAAGGGCCTCGCTAAATGCACTGAGGTGGAACAGAAAAAACAATTCGAATAAAGGCTTGGCCGTGGTGTGATGTCACGCCGTGGGATACGTCAGAAGATCTGTGCAAAAGTTATTCTCTCTACGGCAGTACGTGGAACTTGTTTTGCATTGCTGGACACTATCCTTGTGTTCAAAATCTTCTATGAAGTATTCGGAGGAGGAACCCGCCTTGCAATGACGAAGACAATATGCGCGCCGGACTCGTCGTCATTGAAGCCTGGTTTAGGGGCTACTGAGGGAGTCCTGGATTAGGGGTGTCCGGATAGCGAACTATCACCGTTGGCGGACTCTGGACTATGAAGATACAAGATTGAAGACTTCGTCCCTTGTCCGGATGGGACTTTCCTTGGAGTGGAAGGCAAGCTTGGCGATACGGATATTTAGATCTCCTACCATTGTAACCGACTCTGTGTAACCCTAACCCTATCCGGTGTCTATATAAACCGGAGGGTTCTAGTCCGTAGGGGCGAACAACAATCATACCATAGGCTAGCTTCTAGGGTTTAGCCTCTCTGATCTCGTGGTAGATCCACTCTTGTACTACCCATATCATCAATATTAATCAAGTAGGAGCAGGGTATTACCTCCATCGAGAGGGCCCGAACCTGGGTAAAAACATCGTGTCCCTTGTCTCCTGTTACCATCCGCCTAGACGCACAGTTCGGGACCCCCTACCCGAGATCCGCCGGTTTTGACACCGACAGTCGTACTTCCCTCCGCGTGGGAAACAAAAACAACTGCCGAGTCTTCCCTGCCTCCGTGCCGTTCCCTTCCTAGGCCTCGCCATCGTCCACCGCCCTGGTGCTCTCGGCATGGCGTGGTCAACGTGGTCAATGACCGACATGCATCTGAAGTGGACTGTACGTGGAGAGGCTGACAAGTGGGTCCACAGCCGCATGCAAGGAAATGCCTCCTTATTAAGCACAAAATAATGATTCCTCCACCTGACATCTAGGACCCACCGAAAGGGCCTCTGCATTTCGTGAAAAATACGTTACTGCCGCTAATAGCTTGGACCCACCAGCTATATCTTCCCACGCAAGGAAGTGCCTCCTTATTACGCACAAATATGAATACTCCCCCTGCTAGCTGGGACCCAGTATAGTGGCCCTACTAAGTTGATGGGGACGAAGGGCTTTGTCAACTTAGTCAATATGCACGATTCTAGCTCGACTGACCGTACGATGTCCATCCAACGGCCGTAGTGCTTCTTCAACCTCTGGTCTTCTTGCTCCAGCCGCCCAAAGCAGCGCCGGTCGTGCCGCCTGCTCCTGCCTCCCGTGGCTGGCTGTGCTGCCGCGGAGGCCTCACCGCCCCCTACTACTCCCACCGCTGGCCAGGCCATCCCTCCACTCCACTCACCCACACCCCCTGTTATTCTGCAGCGACGGCAGCACAGCCGAACCAGTGAACCCTCGTACTCCTCTCCGCGTGGGAATCCACTGCCGCGTCTTCCCCGGCTCCGTGTTGTCCCCTTCCTAGGCCTCGCTGTCATCCACCGCCTGGTGCTCTCGGCGCGGCGTGGTCAATGTGGTTAACAACCGAATTCCATCGGAAGAATACTGTACGTGGAGAGGCTGACCGCTGGGTCCATGGTAGTCGCAAGGAAGTGCCTCCTTATTACACGGAAAATAATTATTCCCCCACCTGACAGCAGGGACCCACCAGACGCCCACCAGTATTTCGTGAAAAAAACATTTGCCCCTGACTGCTGGGACCCACCCTACGGGCCATCGTATTTCGTGAAAAAAACGTCCCCCCTGCTGTCAGCTCGGACCCACCGGAAGTGCCTCCTTATTACGCACAAAAAAATGAATACCCCCTGCTAGCTGGGACCCACATTGGTGGGAGGTTGACTTGTGGGCCTACTAAGTTGACGGGGACGGAGGGCTTTGTCAACTTAGTCAATATAAACGATTCTAGCTCCATTGGATCGTACGATGTCCATCCAACGGCCGTAGTGCTTCTTCAACCTCTGGTCTTCTTGCTCGAGCCGCGCAATGCAGCGTCAGGTCGTGCCGCATGCTCTTGCCTCCCGTGGCGGATGTCTGCCGCGGAGGCCTCACCACCTACTATTCCCACCACTGGCGGGCCCTCTACGGGCGACGGCAGCCTCACACCGCAGCCGAACGGTGAACCCTCGTATTCCTCTCCGTATGGCGGGCTTCCATTGCCGCGTCTTCCCGGCTCCGCCGTCCCCTTCCTAGGCCTCGCTGCCGCCCACCGCCCTGGTGCTCTCGGCGCGGCGTGGTCAACCTGGTCAAGGAACGGCTTCCATCGGACGTGGACTGTACGTGGAGAGGCTGACAGCTGCGTCCACGGCCGCAGCAAGGAAGTGCCTCCTTATTCCTCCACCTGACAGCGGGGACCCACCGGACGGGCCACCGTATTTCTTCTCCCTGACTACTGGGACCCACCAGCTACATCTTCGCATGCAAGGAAGTGCACGGCGATACCGACCCACACGGTTGAAGCGTCGTAGTGTTGTCATTCGGTCGTGAACGTAATGCATTACATATATACCGGTCGATGTAGAGGCGCACACGTGTCGTAGTAGAGGCGCGCACGTAGCATGTACACGCACGATATAGCGGCAGTGGTGCAAGAAAGAAAATACGCCACGTATGTGTATATCTGGGCGGGTCTCGAACGCCTATCGGCGCATAAATGCGACCAGGGCTCGTGTACATGGTTGGGTCGGAACGGAGAAACAGCGTCGTCGTCGTGTTCATGGGGAGGCAACGGAATGCGTCGTGTTCATGGGGAGGCAACGGAATGCGTCATGTTCATGGGGAGGCAACGTAATGTGTCGTGTTCATCGGGAGGCAAAGGAACGCGTGTGAGCCATGGTCGTGTTCATCGGGAGGGCTTGGACGGAACAGGCGATGGAAACGAGGCATGGCGTACCGCAAAACGGAGGAAACAGACCTGCTACGTTCGGAACAGGGTCCTGTTGATCGGGAGGGGTGTGGCGTACCGCAAAACGGACGAAACGGACCTCCTACGGTCGAAACAGGGGTCCTGTTGATCGGGAGGGGTGTGGCGTACCGCAAAACGGACGAAACGGACTTGTGTTGGAGCGCTACGGTCGAAACGGGGGTCCTGTTCATCGGGAGGGGTGTGGCGTACCACAAAACGGGACTCCACGGGATCCTGTTCATCTCCACCGTCGACCTCCTCCAGCCTCCACGGGCTCCTGTTCATCCAGCCTCCACGGGCTCCTGTTCATCCAGCCTCCACCGCGCGCTACTCCACCGGCTACTATTCAACCACCCCTCCAACGTCTACTGTTCATCCAGCCCTCCACACCACAGGGTCCTGTTCAACCACCCCTCCACGGGCACCCCTCCACCGCTCACTGCTCATCCAGCCCTCCACACCACGGGGTCTGTTCAACCACCCTCCACGGGCACCCCTCCACCGCTTCCATCGCTCATCTAGCCCTCCACACCACGGGTCCTGTTCATCCACCCCTCCATGGGCACCCCTCCACCGCTTCATCTGTTCATCCAGCCCTCCACCACACCACGGGTCATGTTCATCCAGAGGCAACGCCGCTGCTCACCGCTCATCCAACCCCCCGGAACACTCACTGTTCATCCAATCGATCGGCTTCAGTTAGCAGCAGTAACGAAGGAATCGCTCGATCGGGTTCAGTTAACACCCATCGATCGATCACTCGGGTTCAGTAACGCGTAGCCTGAAGTGCAATCGCTCGGGTTCAGTTAGAGCCCAACGCCTCGCTCGGGTTCAGTTAGAGCCAACGCCTCGCTGATACGTCTCCAACGTATCTATAATTTTTTATTGCTCCATGGTATATTATCTACTGTTTTGGACTATATTGGGCTTTATTTTCCACTTTTATATTACTTTTGGGACAACCTATTAACCGGAGGCCCAGCCCAGAATTGCTGTTTTTTTTGCCTATTTCAGTGTTTCGAAGAAACAAAATATCAAACGGAGTCCAAACGGAATGAAACCTTCGGGAACGTGATTTTCTCATCAGATAAGACCCACGAGACTTAGACCCTCCGTCAAGAAAGCCACGAGGCGGTCACGAGGTGGAGGGCGCCTAGGGCGCGCCTGCCTCGTAGGCCCTCAAGCTCCACCGACGTACTCCTTCCTCCTATATATACCTACATACCCCCAAACGATCAAATACGGAGCCAAAAACCTAATTCCACCGCCGCAACTTTCTGTATCCACGAGATCCCATCTTGGGGCCTGTTCCGGAGCTCCGCCGGAAGGGGAATTGATCACGGAGGGCTTCTACATCATCACCATAGCCTCTCCGATGAAGTGTCAGTAGTTTACCTCAGACCTTCGGGTCCATAGTTAGTAGCTAGATGGCTTGTTCTCTCTTTTTGGATCTCAATACAATGTTCTCCCCCTCTCTCGTGGAGATCTATTCGATGTAATCTTCTTTTTATGGTGTGTTTGTTGAGACCGATGAATTGTGGGTTTATGATCAAGTTTATCTATGAACAATATTTGAATCTTCTCTGAATTATTTTATGTATGATTGGTTATCTTTGCAAGTCTCTTCGAATTATCAGTTTTGTTTGGCCTACTAGATTGGTTTTTCTTGCAATGGGAGAAGTGCTTAGCTTTGGGTTCAATCTTGCGGTGTCCTTTCCCAGTGACAGAAGGGGCAGCAAGGTGATACGTCCATTTTGCATCATGCTTTTATATCGATATTTATCGCATTATGGGTTGTTATTTCACGTTATGTCACAATACTGATGGCTATTCTCTTTTATTTTACAAGGTTTACATGAAGAGGGAGAATGCGGCAAATTTGGAACTCTGAAATTTGGAAAAGGAGCAAATATTGGAGACCTATTCTGCAACTCCAAAAGTCCTGAAACTCCACGGAATATCTTAAAATAAATAAAGAAAAATCTTCGCCAAAGATGAAGGCCAGGGGGCCCACACCCTGCTCACGAGGGTGGGGCGCCCCCCCCCCCCCAGCGCGCGCCCCCCTACCTCATGGGCCCCCTGGTGGCTCTCCGACGCCCATTTCTCCTATATGAAGTCTTTCTTCAAGAAAAAAACAGGAAGCAACCTTTCGGGACGAGACTCCGCCGCCACGAGGCGGAACCTTGGCGGAACCAATCTAGGGCTCCGGCAGAGCTGCTCATTGGGACACTTCCCTCCGGAGGGGGAAATCATCATCATCATCATCATCACCAACGCTCCTCTCATCGAGAGGGCAATCTCCATCAACATCTTCACCGGCACCATCTCATCTCCAAACCCTAGTTCATCTCTTGTATCCAATTCTTGTCTCCAAGTTCGGGATTGGTGCTAGTAGGTTGCTAGTAGTGTTGATTACTCCTTGTAGTTGATGCTAGTTGGTTTATTTGGTGGAAGATCATATGTTCAGATCCTTTATGTATATTATTACCCTCCGATTATGAACATGAATATGCTTTGTGAGTAGTTACGTTTGTTCCCGAGGAAAAGGGAGAAGTCTTGCTATTAGTAGTCATGTGAATTTGGTATTCGTTCGATATTTTGATGAGATGTATGTTGTCTAGCCTCTAGTGGTGTTATGTGAACGTCGACTACATAACACTTCAACATTATTTGGGCCTAGAGGAAGGCATTGGGAAGTAATAAGTAGATGATGGGTTGCTAGAGTGACAGAAGCTTAAACCCTAGTTTATGCGTTGCTTCGCAAGGGGCTGATTTGGATCCATATGTTTCATGCTATGGTTAGGTTTACCTTAATACTTTTGTTGTAGTTGCGGATGCTTGCAATAGAGGTTAATCATAAGTGGGATGCTTGTTCAAGTAAGAACAGCACCCAACCACCGATCCACCCACATATCAAATTATCAAAGTACCGAGCATAAATCATATGAACGTGATGAAAACTAGCTTGACGATATTCCCATGTGTCCTCGGGAGCGCTTTTCCTTATATAAGAGTTTGTCCAGGCTTGTCCTTTGCTACAAAAAGGATTGGGCCACCTTGCTGCACTTTATAATACCTTGCTGAAAACCGCTTATCATTTCCTTTTGCTCCTCATTGGGTTCGACACTCTTACTTATCGAAAGGACTACGATAGATCCCCTATACTTGTGGGTCATCAAGACTCTTTTCTGGCGTTGTTGCCGGGGAGTGTAGCGCCTTTGGTAGGTGCAATTTGGTAAGGAAAAATTTATATAGTGTGCTAAAATTTACTGTCACTTGTTACTATGGAAAGTAATTCTCTGATGGGCTTGTTCGGGTATCTTCACCCGTCCAAGAGAGCAAAGAGTTGCTCCTCAACCCATCGAACCTATTGAAAATGAAACTCCTTTTGAATTTCCTTGGTATGATGGAAAAACTGCTAGCTAATCCTTTTACAGAGATGGAACAAAGCATCCCGATGAGCACTTAATATATGTGGATGAAGTTTGTGGATTATTTAAGCTTGCGGTATACCCGATGACGCTATAAGAAGAAGGTCTTCCCTTTATCTTTGAAGGGAGACGCATTGACATGGTATAGGCTATGTGATTATACGAGATCATGGAACTATAAAAGATTGAAATTGGAATTTCATCAAAAGTATTGCCCTATGCATCTTGTTCATCGTGATCGCAATTATATATAATTTTTGGCCTCGCAAAGGAGAAAGCATCGCTCAAGCTTGGGGGAGGCTTAAATCAATGTTATATTCATGCCCCAATCATGAGCTCTCAAGAGTGACAATTCTTCAGAATTTTTATGCTCGGCTTTCTGATAACAATCGCACCATGCTCGATACTTCTTGTGCTGGCTCTTTTATGATGAAGACTATTGAATTCGGATGGGATTTATTGGATAGAATTAAACGCAACTCTGAAGATTGGGACCTCGATGAAGGTAAGGAGTCAGGTATGACACCTAATTTTGATTGTGTTAAATCTTTTATGGATCTTGATATTTTCCGTAAGTTTAGCACTAAATATGGACTTGACTCTGAGATAGTAGCTTCTTTATGTGAATCTTTTGCTACTTATGTTGATCTCCCCAAGGAGAAGTGGTTTAAATATCATCCTCCCATAGAAGTAAAAGTAGTTGCACCTATTAAAGTTGAAGAAAAGACTGTCACTTATAATGATCCTATTGTTCCCACTTATTATGTTGAGAAACCACCCTTCCCTGTTAGAATAAAGGATCATGCTAAAGCTTCAACTGTGGTTCGTAAAAGCAATATTAGAACTTATACACCTCCTGAGCAAGTCAAAGTAGAACCTAATATTGCTATTGTTAAAGATCTCTTGTGTGATAATATTGATGGGCATGTTATTCAATTCTGCGGTGAATCTGCTAGAGTTGCTAAACCTAGCGTTAAAGACATAGACCTGTGGTAGGCGTGCCTGTTATTTCTGTCAAAATAGGAGATCATTGTTATCATGGCTTATGTGATATGGGTGCTAGTGCTAGTGTTATACCGCACTCTTTGTACGAGGAAATTAAGCATGAAATTGCACCTGCTGAATTAGAAGGTATTGGTGTCACAATTAAACTTGCCAATAGAGATACTATTTCACCAGTGGGAATTATTAGAGATGTTGAAGTTTTGTGTGGGAAAACCAAATATCCCGCTGATTTTCTTGTTCTCGGTTCCCCACAAGATAGCTTTTGTCCCATTATATTTGGTAGACCCTTCTTGAACACTCTTAATGCTAAGGTAGATTGCGAAAAGAATGTTGTTACTATTGGCTTGGATGATATGATTCATGAGTTTAATTTCTCTAAATTTAGTAAACAACATCATGAGGAAGAATTGCCTAGTAAGGATGAAATTATTGGTCTTGCTTCTATTGCCGCATTACCTCCTAGTGATCCTTTAGAACAATATTTGCTAGACCATGAAAATGATATGTTTATGAATGAGAGAAGGGAAATAGATGAAGTATTCTTTAAACAGGAACCTATTCTCGCAACACAATTTGCCTGTTCAAATCCTAGGGATCCTCCTCCACCCAAGGGTGATCCTGTTTGAGCTTAAACCGTTGCTCGATAATCTTAAATATGCTTATCTTGATGAAAAGAAAATATATCCTGTTATTATTAGTGCTAACCTTTCAGAGCATGAAGAAGAAAGATTATTGAAAACTACGAAGAAGCACCGTGCGCTATTGGATATACTCTTGATGATCTTAAGGGCATTAGTCCCACTCTATGTCAACATAAAATAAATTTGGAAGCGGATGCCAAACCAGTTCGTGATCCTCAACGAAGTTTGAATCCTAAAATGAAAGAAGTGGTAAGAAAAGAAATACTCAAGCTTCGGAGGTGTATAATTTATCCCGCTGTCGATAGTTAGTGGGTAAGTCCTGTCCATTGTGTCCCTAAGAAGGGGGAGGTATTACCGTTGTCCCTAATGATAAAGATGAATTGATCCCGCAAAGAATTATCACAGGTTATAGGATGGTAATTGATTTCCGCAAATTAAATAAAGCTACTAAGAAAGATAATTACCCCTTACCTTTTATTGATCAAATGCTAGAAAGATTATGCAAACATATACATTATTGCTTTCTAGATGGTTATTACGGTTTTTCTCAAATACCGTGGTCGGCTAAAGATCAATCAAAGACTACTTTTACTTGCCCTTTTGGTACTTTTGTTTATAGACGTATGCCTTTTGGTTTATGTAATGCACCTGCTACCTTTCAAAGATGCATGATGGCTATATTCTCTGATTTTTGTGAAAAAATTTGTGAGGTGTTCATGGACGATTTTTCCGTCTATGGTTCCTCTTTTGATGATTGCTTGAGCAATCTTGATCGAGTTTTGCAGAGATGTGAAGAAACTAATCTTGTCTTGAACTGGGAAAAGTGCCACTTTATGGTTAATGAAGGTATTGTCTTGGGGAACAAAGTTTCTGAAAGAGGTATTGAAGTTGATAAAGCCAAGGTTGATGCCATTGAAAAGATGCCATGTCCCAAGGACATCAAAGGTATAAGAAGTTTCCTTGGTCATGCCGGATTTTATAGGAGGTTCATTAAGGACTTCTCAAAAATTTCTCGACCTCGACTAATTTATTACAAAAGATGTACCATTTGTCTTTGATGATGATTGTGTAGAAGCATTTGAAATACTTAAGAAAGCATTAGTCTCCGCTTTTGTTGTTCACCAATTGATTGAATTTACCCTTTGAAATTATGTGTGATGCTAGTGATTATGCTTTGTATGTGCTGTTCTAGGGCAAAGAGTTGATAAGAAATTAAATGTTATCAATTATGCTAGTAAGACTCTAGACAATGCTCAAAGAAATTATGCTACTACCGAAAAGGAACTTTTAGCAGTTGTATTTGCTTGTGATAAATTCAGACCCTATATAGTTGATTCTAAAGTAAATATTCACACTGATCATGCTGCTATTAAATATCTTATGGAAAAGAAAGATGCAAAACCTAGACTTATTAGATGGGTTCTCTTGCTGCAAGAATTTGATTTGCATATTGTTGATAGAAAAGGAGCTGAGAACCCTGCTGCGTATAACTTATCTAGGTTAGAGAATGTTCTTGATGACCCACTACCTATTGATGATAGCTTTCTTGATGAACAACTAAATGTCATAAGCACTTCTCGTAGCACTCCATGGTATGTTGATTATGCTAATTATATTGTTGCTAAATTTATACCACCTAGCTTCACATACCAACAAAAGAAAAAGTTTTTCTATGATTTGCGACATTACTTTTGGGATGACCCACATCTTTATAAAGAAGGAGTAGATGGTGTTATTAGACGTTGTGTACCTAAGCATGAACAGGAACAGATCCTACACAAGTGCCACTCCGAGGCTTATGGAGGACACCATGCTGGAGATAGAACCGCACATAAGGTATTGCAATCCGGTTTTTATTGGCCTACTCTCTTCAAGGATGCCCGTAAGTTTGTTTTGTCTTGCGATGAATGTCAAAGAATTGGTAATATTAGTAGACGTCAAGAAATGCCTATGAATTATTCACTTGTTATTGAACCATTTGATGTTTGGGGCTTTGATTATATGGGACCTTTTCCTGCCTCTAATGGATATACACACATTTTGGTTCTTTGTTGATTACGTTACTAAGTGGGTAGAAGCTATTCCAACTAGTAGTGCTGATCATAACACTTCTATCAAAATGCTTAAGGAAGTTATTTTTCCGAGGTTTGGAGTCCCTAGATATTTAATGACTGATGGTGGTTCACACTTTATTCATCGTGCTTTCCGTAAATCGCTTGCTAAATATGACGTTAATCATAGAATTGCGTCTCCTTATCACCCGCAGTCTAGTGGTCAAGTAGAATTGAGCAATAGAGAGCTCAAATTAATTTTGCAAAAGACTGTTAATAGGTCTAGAAAGAATTGGTCCAAGAAACTTGATGATGCATTATGGGCATATAGAACTGCATATAAGAATCCTATGGGTATGTCTTCGTATAAAATTGTTTATGGAAAAGCATGTCACTTACCTCTCGAACTAGAACATAAGGCATATTGGGCTATTAAAGAGCTCAACTATGATTTCAAACTTGCCGGTGAGAAAAGGTTATTTGATATTAGCTCACTTGATGAATGGAGAACCCAAGCTTATGAAAATGCTAAGTTGTTTAAAGAAAAAGTTAAAAGATAGCATGACAAAAGGATACAAAAGCGTGAGTTTAATGTAGGTGATTATGTGTTGCTATACAACTCTCGTTTAAGATTTTTTGCAGGAAAACTACTCTCTAAATGGGAAGGTCCCTACGTTATCGAGGAGGTCTATCGTTCCGGTGCCATAAAAATCAACAACTTCGAAGGCACAAATCCGAAGGTGGTAAACGGTCAAAGGATCAAACATTAAATCTCAGGTAATCCCATAAATGTTGAAACCAATATTATTGAAACCATAACCCCAGAGGAATACATAAGGGACACTTTCCGGAACGTTTCAGACTTCGGAAAGGAGTAGGTATGTGGTACGGTAAGTAAACCGACTCCAAAACAATTTTTAAGGCAATATTTCTCCGTTTTGGAATATTTAGAAAAATAGAAAAATAAGTAGCAGACCGAGAAGGACACGAGGGCCCCACGAGGGTGGTGGGCGCGCCCTACCCCCTGGGCGCGCCCCCCTACCTCATGAGCACCCCGTGTGCCCTCCGGACTCCGTTTTCTTGCACGATACGTATTTTGGTCGGTAAAAATTCATTATATATTCTCCCGAAGGTCTTGACTCCCGTATCACGCAAATCTCCTCTGTTTTTGTTTTGAGTTGTTGCTGCTGCAGATTAGAGCAAGATGTCTTCTCAAGAGTCAGTCGGGGAGAGCCGGGTATCTAATCTGGCACCGGAACCAAGGGCAAACAGCGAAGCTGACCCTTTTGGGCCAGCAACGGAGGGGGAGATGGAGGCTGACTTGATGAGAGTAGATGCCATGGAGGATCAAGAAGTCACTTCTCGCTTCTGAGCTGGGTTCGCGATGGGGGAACTGCAGAGCTCAGCTATTCCAAACTCGGTTATCCCTTCCAATGTTAGATTTCTTTCTTATGAAAATATGAAGAGGAGTGTCACTTGTTCTCCATAGCTATGCAACACCCTTGGGTGCAAGGAGCCTTAGCGATTCTGTGAAAGCTTCAAGGAAATAATGGACCTCAAGCAGCAAGTCAATAAGCTTGAGGAGGAGAATCGTATCCTAAAGGGCATCGTCGCCAAGAATATTTCACCAACCCCGAAGAAGGAGACATAATCACATGGGTATGGGCACTCCCCTTGGCAACTGCCAAGCTTGGGGGAGGTGCCCCGGTATCGTATCACCATCACAACTCCTACCTTTACCGTTTTTCTTAGTTCGATCCTTTTAGTAGTATCTTGATCTAGAAGAATAAAGTTTATGGCATGATCTAGTTTTGAGTTTTGCTTTATGATCTCTCTATGTAATCGAGCCCATGAGCTATATAATAAAGATTAGTGTTGAGTCAAGGGCTTGATTATTTTTCCATGATCTTGGGTGAATAAAAGAAAAGAAAGAAGAAAAAGAATAAAAAAATAAAGAGTTCATATTGATCTTATTGAGAGTAATGACTTCACATAGAAAGAGTATGATGATTAAAAGTTGTTGGGAGTTGGCAAACATAGCTTTGGTCATCGTTGCAATTAATAGGAAGTAATAAGGAAAGAGAGGTTTCACATATAGATATATTATCATTGACATCTTTTATGATTGGGAGCACTCATTAAAATATAACATGCTAAAGATTTGATGTTGGACAAGGAAGACAACGTGATGAGTTATGCTTTCTTATATCTGAGATAAAGTATGTTGTCATGGGTCCTCTAACATGTTGAGCTTGCCTTTCCCCCTCATGCTAGCCAAATTCTCAGCACCAAGTAGAGATACTACTTGTGCTTCCAAATACCCTTAAACCAGTTTTGCCATGAGAGTCCACCATATCTACCTATGGATTGAGTAAGATCCTTCAAGTAAGTTGTCATCGGTGAAAAGCAATAAAAATTGCTCTAAACATGTATGATTGATTGGTGTGGGAGAAATAAGCTTTATGCGATCTTGTGATGTGGAAGTAATAAAAGCGACGGACTGCATAATAAAGGTTCATATCACAAGGGGCAATATAAAGTGATGTTCTTTTGCATTGAGATTTTGTGCATCCAACCATAAAAGCGCATGGCAACCTCTGCTTCCCTCTGCGAAGGGCCTATCTTTTATTATTATCCTCTACCTTATGCAAGAGTCACGGTGATCTTCACCTTTCCTTTTTCATTTTATCCTTTGAGGCATGTTGGAAAGAACATGACATATATATATATACATATATATATATATATATATATATATATCTAATTCGATGTAGGGGAGCATGAATTATTATTGTTGACATTACCCTTGAGGTAAAAGGTTGTGGGGCAAAACTATAAGCCCCTATCTTTCTCTGTGTCCGATTAAAACTTTGTAACCACAAGTATTGCGTGAGTTTAGCAATTATGAAGGACTAAATGATAGTTGAGTATGTGGACTTGCTTTTAAGCTCTGACATAGACTCTTTCTGATGTTATGATAAATTGCAATTGCTTCAATGACTGAGGTTATAGTTTGTTCGTGCTCAATAAGGTTTCTGATTCATACTTTTGCATTGTGAAAAGATCATCACTTGAACATAAGTAATCATATGACAAAATCTATATATGTTGTTGTTATGAGAATAATCATGATGCCTTCATGTCCGTATTTTATTTTTATTGACACCTCTACCTCTAAACATGAGGACATATTTATTGTTATCGGCTTTTCGCTTGAGGACAAGCGAGGTCTAAGCTTGGGGGAGTTGATACGTCCATTTTGCATCATGCTTTTATATCGATTTATCGCATTATGGGCTGTTATTTCACGTTATGTCACAATGGCTATTCTCTTTTATTTTACAAGGTTTACATGAAGAGGGAGAATGCCACTGGAATTCTCGGGTGGAAAAGGAGCAAATATTGGAGACCTATTCTCAAGAACTCCAAAAGTCCTGAAACTCCATGGAATATCTTACAATAAATAAAGAAAAATCGTCCCCAAAGATGAAGGCCAGGGGGCCCACACCCTGCTCACGAGGGTGGGGGGCACCCCCCTAGGGCGCGCCCCCCTACCTCGTGGGCCCCCTGGTGGCTCTCCGACGCCCATTTCTCCTATATGAAGTCTTTCTTCAAGAAATAAACAGGAAGCAACCTTTCGGGACGAGACTCCGCCGCCACGAGGCGGAACCTTGGCGGAACCAATCTAGGGCTCCGGCAGAGCTGTTCTGCCGGGGACACTTCCCTCCGGGAGGGGGAAATCATCGTCATCATCAACACCAATGCTCCTCTCATCGGGAGAGGGCAATCTCCATCAACATCTTCACCAGCACCATCTCATCTCCAAACCCTAGTTCATCTCTTGTATCCAATTCTTGTCTCCAAGTCCGGGATTGGTGCTAGTAGGTTGCTAGTAGTGTTGATTACTCCTTGTAGTTGATGCTAGTTGGTTTATTTGGTGGAAGATCATATGTTCAGATCCTTTATGCATATTATTACCCCTTTGATTATGAACATGAATATGCTTTGTGAGTAGTTACGTTTGTTCCTGAGGACAAGGGAGAAGTCTTGCTATTAGTAGTCATGTGAATTTGGTATTCGTTCGATATTTTGATGAGATTTATGTTGTCTAGCCTCTAGTGGTGTTATGTGAACGTCGACTACATATCACTTCACCATTATTTGGGCCTAGAGGAAGACATTGGGAAGTAATAAGTAGATGATGAGTTGCTAGAGTGATGTAAGCTTAAACCCTAGTTTATGCGTTGTTTCGTAAGGGCTGATTTGGATCCATATGTTTCATGCTATGGTTAGGTTTACCTTAATACTTTTGTTGTAGTTGTGGATGCTTGTAATAGAGGTTAATCATAAGTGGGATGCTTGTTCAAGTAAGAACAACACCCAAGCACCGGTCCACCCACTTATCAAATTATCAAAGTACCGAACGCGAATCATATGAACGTGATGAAAACTAGCTTGACGATATTCCCATGTGTCCTCGGGAGCGCTTTTCCTTATATCAGAGTTTGTCCAGGCTTGTCCTTTGCTACAAAAAGGATTGGGCCACCTTGCTGCACTTTATTTACTCTTGTTACGTGTTGCTCGTTACTATTTATCTTATCAAAAAACTATCTGTTACCACTTATTTCAGTACTTGCAGAGAATACCTTGCTGAAAACCGCTTATCATTTCCTTCTGCTCCTCGTTGGGTTCGACACTCTTACTTATCGAAAGGACTACAATAGATCCCCTATACTTGTGGGTCATCACAAGGCACGTATTGTATTGTTGCCATCGAGGATAACAAGATGGGGTTTATATCATATTGCATGAATTTATCCCTTTACATCATGTCATCTTGCTTAAGGCGTTACTCTGTTATCATTAACTTAATACTCTAGATGCATGCTGGATAGCGGTCGACGAGTGGAGTAATAGTAGTAGATGCAGGCAGGAGTCTGTCTACTTGTCTCGGACGTGATGCCTATATACATGATCATACCTAGATATTCTCATAACTATGCTCAATTCTATCAATTGCTCAACAGTAATTTGTTCACCCAGCGTAGAAATAATTATGCTCTTGAGAGAAGCCACTAGTGAAAACTATGGCCCCCCGGGGTCTATTCTCATCATATCAATCTCCAATCACTTTATATTTGCTTTTCTTTTTACCTTTGCGTTTTATTTTATCTTGCTTATTTATACCAAAAATACCAAAAATATTATCTATCATCTCTATCAGATCTCACTCTCGTAAGTGACCGTGAAGGGATTGACAACCCCTAATTGCGTTGGTTGCGTTGAGCTATCATTTTGTGTAGGTACGAGGGACTCGCGCGTGGCCTCCTACTGGATTGATACCTTGGTTCTCAAAAACTGAGGGAAATACTTACGCTACTTTGCTGCATCATCCTCTCCTCTTCAGGGAAATCCAACGCAGTGCTCAAGAGGTAGCAAGAAAAATTTCTGGCGCCGTTGCCGGGAGTCTATTAAAAGTCAACATACCAAGTACCCATCACAATCCCTATCTCCCGCACTACATTATTTGCCATTTTCCTCTCGTTTTCCTCTCCCCCACTTCACCCTTGCCGTTTTATTTGCCCTCTCTTTTCTGTTCGCCTTGATGTCTTTCTTGGCTCGTTCTCTCGCTTGGTTGAAATAGTTGAGTATTTATTCCTAAACAGAGAAGCTAATATCTATGGATCCTCATCCGCTTGCCAATATTTTTAAGAGATCCAATTATTATGAACCAATTTCTAGTGGTTTGGATGCACTAGATTATCTTTATAAGCTTTTGCCTGAAATCCGTAAATCTGAAAATTGTGATGAAGTGCTTCATGATAGATCTTTGAATAAAAAGCATGATTGCAATGATTTTATTATAAATTCTCTTGATGTCAATTGTGCTAATAATTTGCAAAACCCTAAGGTTGGGGATGCTAGTTTTGTTATGTCTACTACTTGTTGCAATGGTCATGATTGGGGTGATTCTTCTTATGATCTTGAAAATTTATTTAAGCCCCATGATGAATATGAGATTGATAATAGTGTTTGCAATAATATTGAAAGTGGGTTTGGAAGAGTGTCAACTTTAGATCCCACATATTTGGATAATGTTCAATCTTATGAAGTTTTTGATAAAAGTGGGTTTGGAGAGGTCATGACTTTAGTTAGTATTAACCCCACTATTTCGGAAGAGTGTCAACTTTGCATGCATGTGGATCGTGTTGAGAAAATGTTTTGTGATAGCTATATTGTTGAATTTGCTTATGATCCTACATGTAATTATTATGATAGAGGAAAATATGGTTGTAGAAATTTTCATGTTGCTAAATTACCTCTCGTTATGTTGAGATTGCTATTGTTTCTTTCCGCTTCCTTGCATATGCTAGTTTTTGCTTGCCTTGATAATTTGTTTGCATATAAGATGCCTATGCATAGGAAGTATGTTAGACTTAAGTGTGTTTGTCACATGTTTTATGATGCTCTCTTTATGCTTCAATTCTTGTCTTTCACGTGAGCATCATTGAAATTTTAATGCCTAGCTAAAAAGGCTTTAAAGAAAAGCGCTTGTTGGGAGGCAACCCAATATTTTTACTTGCTGACTAGTAATAAATAATCCATCTACCTTATGTTTAGATGTGGTTTTATATTTTAATTAGTGTTTGTGCCAAGTTAAACATATAGGATCTTCTTGGATGATAGTTATTTGATCTTGCTGTAGTTTCCAGAAACTTTTGGTTCACGAAAACAATTATTAAAATTCACCAGAACGTGATAAAATAGTGATTCAAATTGTTTCTGATCAATAAACAAATTTCCTAGGTTTTCCTATTTTGTATGATTTTTTGGAGTTCTAGAAGTTTGCGTTAGTTACAGATTACTACAGACTGTTCTGTTTTTGACAGATTCTGTTTTTCGTGTGTTGTTTGCTTATTTTGATGAATCTATGGCTAGTAAAATAGTTTATAATCCATAGAGAAGTTGGAATACAGTAGGTTTAACACCAATATAAATAAAGAATGAGTTCATTACAGTACCTTGAAGTGGTCTTTTGTTTTCTTTCGCTAATGGAGCTCACGAGATTTCTGTTGAGTTTTGTGTTGTGAAGTTTTCAAGTTTTGGGTAAATTCTTTTGATGGATTATGGAACAAGGAGTGGCAAGAGCCTAAGCTTGGGGATGCCCATGGCACCCCAAGATAATCCAAGGATACCAAAATTCAAAGCTTGTGGATGCCGGAAGGCATCCCCTCTTTCGTTTACTTCCATCGGTAATTTTACTTGGAGCTATATTTTTATTCACCACATGATATGTGTTTTGCTTGGAGCGTCTTGTATGATTTGAGTCTTTGGTTTTTAGTTTACCACAATCATCCTTATTGTACACACCTTTTGAGAGAGCCATACATGAACTGGAATTTGATAGAATACTCTATGTGCTTCACTTATATCTTTTGAGTTTTATAGTTTTGCTCTAGTGCTTCACTTATATCTTTTAGAACACGGTGGTGGATCTGTTTTAAAGAAACTATCGATCTCTAGTGCTTCACTTAAATTATTTTGAGAGTCTTAATAGCATGGTAATTTGTTTAATAATAATAATATGCTTGGTATTCAAGATTTGTAAAACTTTCTTTTGAGTGCGTTGAATGCTAAGAAAAGTTTGATGTTTGATAATTGTTTTGAGATATGGAGGTGATAATATCAAAGTCATGCTAGTAGAGTAATTGTAAATTTAAGGAAGTGCTTGTGTTGAAGTTGGCAAGTCCCGTAGCATGCACGTATGGTAAACATTATGTAACAAATTTGAAACATGAGGTGTTGTTTGATTGTCCTCCTTATGAGTGGCTGTCGGGGACGAGCGATGGTCTTTTCCTACCAATCTATCCCCCTAGGAGATGCGCGTAATGCTTTGGTTTTTGATGACTTGTAGATTTTTGCAATAAGTATATGAGTTCTTTATGACTAATGTTGAGTCCATAGATTATACGCACTCTCACCCTTCCATCATTGCTAGCCTCTTGATGCAGTGCATTGCCCTTTCTCACATCGAGAGTTGGTGCAAACTTCGCCGATGCATCCAAACCCCGTGATATGATACGCTCTTTCACACATAAACCTGCTTATATCTTCCTCAAAACAGCCACCATACCTACCTAATATGGCATTTACATAGCCATTCCGAGATATAATGCCATGCAACTTTCCACCATACCGTTCATCATGACACATTCATCATTGTCATATTGCTTAGTATGATCATGTAGTTGACATAGTATTTGTGGCAAAGCCACCGTTCATAATTCTTTCATACATGTCACTCTTGATTCATTGCATATCCCGGTACACCTCCGGAGGCATTCATATAGAGTCATACTTTGTTCTAGTATCGAGTTGTAATCATTGAGTTGTAAATAAATAGAAGTGTGATGATCATCATTTTCTAGAGCATTGTCCCAAGTGAGGAATAAAAAAGAGAAAGGCCATAAAAAAAGAGAAGGCCCAAAAAAGAGAAAAAATGAGAGAAAAAGAGAGAAGGGACAATGTTACTATCCTTTGCCACACTTGTGCTTCAAAGTAGCACCATAATCATCATGATAGAGAGTCTCTTGTTTTGTCATTTTCATATACTAGTGGGAACTTTCATTATAGAACTTGGCTTGTATATTCCAACGATGGGCCTCCTCAAGTGCCCTAGGTCTTCGTGAGCAAGCAAGTTGGATGCACACCCACTTAGTTTCTTTTGTTGAGCTTTCATACATTTATAGCTCTAGTGCATCCGTTGCATGGCAATCCCTACTCCTTGCATTAACATCGATCGATGGGAATCTCCATAGCCCATTGATTAGCCTCGTTGATGTGAGATCTTCTCCTTTTTGTCTTCTCCACATAACCCCCATCATCATATTCTATTCCACCCATAGTGCTATATCCATGGCTCACGCTCATGTATTGCGTGAAGGTTTATGAGTTTGAGATTATTAAAGTATGAAACAATTGCTTGGCTTGTCATCGGGGTTGTTCATGATGAGAGCATTCTTGTGTGACGAAAATGGAGCATGACTAAACTATATGATTTTGTAGGGATAAACTTTCTTTGGCCATGTTACTTCGAGAAGACATAATTGCTTTGTTAATATGCTTGAAGTATTATTATTTTTATGTCAATATGAACTTTTGTCTTGAATCTTTCGGATCTGAACATTCATACCACAATTGAGAATATTTACATTGAAATTATGCCAAGTAGCACTCCGCATCAAAAATTCTCTTTTATCATTTACCTACTCGAGGACGAGCAGGAATTAAGCTTGGGAATGCCTGATACGTCTCCAACGTATCTATAATTTTTGATTGCTCCATGTTATATTATCTACTGTTTTGGACTATATTGGGCTTTATTTTCCACTTTTATATTACTTTTGGGACTAACCTATTAATCGGAGGCCCAAATTAATTGCTGTTTTTTGCCTATTTCAGTGTTTCAAGAAACATAATATAAAATGGAGTCCAAACGGAATGAAACCTTGGGAACGTGATTTTCTCATCGATAAGACCGGAGACTTGGACCTCCATCAAGAAAGCCACGAGGCGGTCACGAGGGTGGAGGGCGCGCCTGCCTCGTGGGCCCCTCAAGCTTGACCGACGCATTCCTTCCTCCTGTATATACCTACGCATTCCCAAACGATCGAATCACGAGCCAAAAACCTAATTCCACCGCCGCAACTTTCTGTATCCACGAGATCCCATCTTGGGGCCTGTTCCGGAGCTCCGCCGGAAGGGGAATCGATCATGGAGGGCTTCTACATCATCACCATAGCCTCTCCGATGAATTGTGAGTAGTTTACCTCAGACCTTCGGGTCCATAGTTAGTAGCTAGATGGCTTCTTCTCTCTTTTTGAATCTCAATACAATGTTCTCCCCCTTTCTCATGGAGATCTATTCGATGTAATCTTGTTTTCGCGGTGTGTTTGTTGAGACCGATGAATTGTGGGTTTATGATCAAGTTTATCTATGAACAATATTTGAATCTTCTCTGAATTCTTTTATGTATGATTGGTTATCTTTGCAAGTCTCTTCGAATTATCAGTTTGGTTTGGCCTACTAGATTGGTTTTTCTTGCAATGGGAGAAGTGCTTAGCTTTGGGTTCAATCTTGTGGTGTCCTTTCCCAGTGACAGAAGGGGCAGCAAGGCACGTATTGTATTGTTGCCATCGAGGATAACAAGATGAGGTTTATATCATATTGCATGAATTTATCCCTCTACATCATGTCATCTTGCTTAAGGCGTTACTCTATTTTCATTAACTTAATACTCTAGATGCATGCTGGATGGCGGTCGATGAGTGGAGTAATAGTAGTAGATGCAGGTGAGTCGGTCTACTTGTCTCGGACGTGATGCCTATATACATGATCATACCTAGATATTCTCATAACTATCCTCAATTCTGTCAATTGCTCAACAGTAATTTGTTCACCCAGCGTAGAAATACTTATGCTCTTGAGAGAAGCCACTAGTGAAACCTATGGCCCCGGGGTCTATTCTCATCATATCAATCTCCAATCACTTCATATTTGCTTTGCTTTTTACCTTTTCCTTTTATTTTATCTTGCTTCTTTATACCAAAAATACCAAAAATATTATCTATCATCTCTATCAGATCTCACTATTGTAAGTGATCGTGAAGGGATTGACAACCCCTAATCGCGTTGGTTGCGTTGAGCTATCGTTTTGTGTAGGTACAAGGGACTCGCGCGTGGCCTCCTACTGGATTGATACCTTGGTTCTCAAAAACTGAGGGAAATACTTACGCTACTTTGCTGCATCATCATCTCCTCTTCGGGGAAATCCAACGCAGTGCTCAAGAGGTAGCACTCGCACACACGCGCGTACGTTACGAGAGAAACGCGCATCGCTCGGCCCCCGACCTCCCACCGTAACCGGGAACTCCCTGAAATTTTCCTCGCCCTCGCTTCTACCACGGTTTTTTCCTTCATGGACGGCTAAAGAATGTCATGCAGCTGCGTCTCCGGCCCGCCCAGGACGAAAAGCCTATTTTATGTCATGATTTTTTGTCATAGAAGTAGGAGCCCACCACATCTATGATGATACCGGGTTTTGTCACAATTATCGTCATAGAAGTGTCATATGTATGACAGAGAAAAATTGCTCGCCCAAACTGTCACGGATGTGTCTTTTTTTGTAGTGCTTGGAGTAGGTGATGTAAATTTATTCATCTACATCATCTGTTGGATCAGGATTTTTAGGCCTTGGTGATGTGAAAGTTAGTTATTTTTACATCTACATAATCTACTGAAGATGCTCGAAATGCAAATATAAGCAAATTTTACATCACCATGCCCCAAAAATTGTGACAGCCTGGTTTTTGCCCTCTCTTATTTGCTTGATCTTCATTTGAAAATTTTCTTAAACTTGGAGTTTTTGAATCCTTTCATATGGACTTAAACACTTGGGCATCCTTGGCTTTCACCCAAGTGCTCCACTTCCCTCCTAAATCATCATTTCTCTTCTGATCCACCCCAAAATAATCTTTGGAATATTTTTCTTAAGTGAAAAATATTCATTTCCTCACAAAAAAACCTAGCCAGATCAGTTTGCTTCAAAGCAACCCTAGATTTTATGGCTCAGAAAAATCTGAGATAATTCACAAATATTCTGTGAACCCTAGGGCACCTTCCTGAGCAAAAATATTTCATCACTTTTTGGAATATTTTTGCTACAGAAAATATTTTCTGTTCTGGACAGAAATGGTGGTTTCTACAGCAACTACCATTTTACTTGCTCCATTTGACCTGAACTGTGTTGTGCATCTTTACCTTAGTAACTCATGACAAGCCTCCAAAGCACATCCTCTAACTCCCAGCCGTTTGACCACGAATCGCTTCAAAGTTCTTGATCGTAAACTTACCTGGCATGTAAAAACCTCTCTACTGCACCTGGATCCAAACCAAATCGTGGTAACACTCAAAACTACCACGGACATCATGCCAGACATGAAGTTTATTCTTAGATCGGCCTGATGTCATAGTTCACGCGGTGACCACATTCGTCCAGGGTGTTGGCATGCGTGTCGACGCCTCTCGAGTGCCGCCAGGCTCTGTTCAGACGCGTGCTCGCTTCCCTCGCCTGCCCGGCGTGCCAAACCGCGCCACCATCTTCGTCTCAACGCCATTAACCTCCCTCACGGTGCCCGGCTGATGCGGAGCTTCGCTGCGGCGAAAGCAGGTAAGGTCCGGCCAGCCCAACAGTGCGGAGCGCACTGTGCTCGTCGCCTTCCCCTCGTTCCTGTGCTCGTCTCCGTCCGCCCACAGTTGCCGCGTGACCTGCATCGCATTCTCCCCCTCTCACTGACGCCGCTCGTCGCCGGGCGCCGCGGACAGGTGTCCACCAGCAGAGCCCTAAACCCCCTCGCCGCTCGCCTATAAATAGAGCCACCCCCAGCCTCCTCGAGCACCATCCAGCACTCCCACACACTCCACAATCGCATAGGAAGCCGTAGCCCGGCCGGGCAGGCCTTGGGCCGCCGTCCCCGAGCTCGATCTCGTCGGCGATCCCCTCTGGTCACCGCGGTAGCTCCAGCCCCTCCCAGGCCAGGGCGACCTCTCCAGTACCTCCGCCTCTCTCCGGTGAGGCCGTCTCTCCCGCTTGGAGCCCCTGGAGTGGCCTCCATTCGCCGTCTTCCTCAACTCCGGCAACCACCGTGTTCTGCCTCCACCTGTGAGCTTGAATCCGATGCCATCCGACCGCCCCTAGTCACGCTACGGGTACGGGTAGGTGCGCCACCGTCCCCTCTCTAAATCCCTCCCTCTCGTTTTGGCCAAGAAGCCCTCGTTGCCGGCGAGAGCACCGGCGAAGCCGCGGTCTCCTCTGTTTCCTTCTCCCCCTTCTGCCACCTGACTAGCGGGGCCCGCTAGTCAGCCACTCGGTATGCGTGCAAAGCGGTACGAGTGGTGGCGCCCTGAGGTTTTACGCCTTCGACGTCAGCCCCCCCCCCCTCAGCTGTTTATTTAAATTCAAATCATTTAAATTCCAGAGAGCTTCAAACAGTTATAACTCTTCAACCATAAGTCCAAATGAATTGATTCTTTTTGCATTGTGTTCTTTGTAAAGAAATCTAGTAGCTCACCAAAGATGATATTTTTCTGAGCTGTTTAGAATTTCTTGTGATTTTCAGAAGTGTTCTTGATATTTTCTTTTTGTGTTTAAATTTATTTTCAGAGGGTGAGGCTTGTCTTGAGGATCACCAGAAGGCTTGTGAACCTCATCTGCACTAAGGCAAGCCACAACAACATTTTCATGGTGTCATTTCAATATTTGTGATTTTCTTACTTGAATGAAATGATTAATCCATGCATTTAAATAACTATTGTGTTATTTGTATTCTATTAAATTTTTGTTAGTTATTATGCTTGATTTACAGAATGATTGAAACTAGCCTAGTTGGTAGAGCAGGTTAAGATTTATTTGTGGTGATGTTAGAAATGATTTTTTTATGCATGTTAGTAATTATTTAAAGTTTTGTTCTTGCATACATAAAATGATAAAAATTTGCTAGAAAATATTACATTAAATACTTGTTTGGTCATTTTACTTGCCTTACAGAATGATTGAACCTCACTTAGTTGGTAAAGAAATTAAAATTTGTTTGTGGTGAAATCTTTTGCTATTCATATGAGCAATTTATCGGAGTTACGTTCTTGCGTGAGAAAATAATAAAACTTGTTGCAAAATATTTTGGTTAATATGTGAGTTATATTGAGCAGCAAAATGTCTGAGTTGTTGATGTTTATGCTTGGTGTGTATATGGATGACATCGGTCATTTCTATCATTAAGTGATGCATATGTATTTTTGCATTTCATGGCATGCTATGACACCGATCATTTTCATTTTAAGTTGAACCTGAATATAACTCAACTTGAATATACCGTTGACTGGGTCATGGTGCCGCTGAATCGAGTTTCTTTCCCAGTGCAACCACATTTGCCTTTTTGGGAAGGCCTTGATTCGGTCCATTGACATTGCCTCTGGTCGGTGCCTCCAACTAGGGAAGGTTACGTCGTGCTTGACCTGGCCCGGTAAGCAGGCATAACCTTGTGTGCCCGTTGTTGAGATTATGGTACCGAGTTCTCTAGTGGGATTGTTTTGGCCACGACGGTGGTCGGTGTGTCTTTGGTAGACACGAGGCCACCCAGGACTAGCCCGTTGGGGATTGGGTCGGAGTGGCCGGGAGAGTGTCGTGGCAATGGAAGGGTTTTGTTGGAATGCCGTTGGTCCACCCGAATGGGAGTGCGAGGCCATGGGTTCCGTGGTGTGGATACAGTGTGCTATCTCTGCAGAGTGTATAATCTATCGATAGCCGAGTCCACGGTCACGGACACCTCGTAGTAGGTCCCACCATGAGTCAACGTTTAATAAAAATTGCACACTAAGCTATGAACTTTGCATTGTTGATGGATGGCAGAAAGGCCATCGAGGCATTCGGGACCAGATATTGGTCGTGGTTGTGATCGTCGTAAGGATCACGAGTTATTCTTGTTAAAGACCATATTGGTGGTTTGTTGGTGATCCGAGGATGATCACGGTTGGTAAGTTGTCCCGAGGGGCGTTCGAGCTTGATCACAGCATGTTTGACATATAGCGTTGCATTATTAATAATTGGTTAAATATCATGATATTGTTTGCCATTATGATTATACCTGTTATGAGCTTGCAAGTACATTCAATGTACTGACATGGCGTGTCATGCCAGATTTCAGGAAAGTACCGTTGGAGAGGAGCGTTGTTCGAGTCTAGATCGTGTCCACATCGGTGTCCCTGTGATATGGAGCTTCCGCCACGACGTTATTCCGCTGCCACATAGTTGTTCGGATCGAGGCCCTTTATGTTCACTAAATAATGTACATATTGTTCAGCCGCACCGGGTGTGCCGCTTGGCCTCGACAGTTGTTGTAATGTAAACTCGGTTCCGCTAGCATCAATAAAGCGGTTGTTTTCTGTACCAAGATGTTGTGTGTTGCCAGAAGACATGGTCTCTGGGCTGGCAATGCATGGTAAACCGGTCGCTCTGAGTCGGGGTGCCACAACGCTTGGTATCAGAGCCGCGCTGACTGTAGGCCACGCTAGACTGCGACATGTTAACTGGACGTTAGATACGAGTTTAAGTTGAGTGCCGGTAGTAATTTGTGCTGATTGTTGCGTTGCATGCATTCGGTTTATATATTTTTATGCTAACCTGCTAATGGTTGTGGGTGTAGATGGCTCCGGTGCCGTATCCGTGCCAGTTGCAGCTGATGCCGTACACGTCACCGCACCTCCTTCGCAACGTGTGGCGTCGGCTGTACCCTCTCGGAGATGACCCAGTCTATCGTGTGTACCAGGAGCATCTAGTTGATTCAGTGTATGAGTATCATGCAGTGGTCACTCTGCGCACTAGTTCCGATTCCAGCTCTTACACTCGTACTTCTCGGAGCGGTTACGCCTCCACCGCTTCTCAGGCTGTCCAGTTTGCTGCATTCGAGGTGCTTGTCGAGCTCCGCTACGACGAGGTCCGAATGCAGAACCACCCAGGTTTCTATTACTACCCATCTCTGCACGACAATGGTCGTGTCCGTTTCCCTCTCATTGATCCGGAGTCTGATAGTGTTGCTAGCCACCTTGCTCATTATGTCACTGCTAGCTATCTCATGATCCACGAGCTAGCTCGAGAGCTGACTCGTGCCCGTACTGCTTTAGCCGCTACTTTGGTCACTTCTAGATCCGCCAATACTCCGTATTCTCTGGGATTTACCCGTTATATTCCAGTCAGTTCTAGCTCCTCCGAGTAGCACAGGCGTCTCGGCCGTGAACCCTCTCAGTACTCCTGCCGAGTGGGTTTCACTTCTCACTACTCATGTAGCCCCGATGCTTCATCCTACCCCTGCCCCTGAGGGAGAGCCCTCGAGGCAGCGTCGTCGTGTTACCTTTGACCCGGAGGTTTCCGTTAACCATGTCAGTTCGGGATCCGAGACCGCTTCAGGGGAGGACGCCGCAGCACCAGCAGAGCAGTAATATCTTTGAGTATTCCCAGTTGTCTGGATGATGTATGGATGTAGTCGTATGAGTCATGATGTTTCGTTTCATGTATGAGAGTAGTTGAACCAGTCATGTTGTTTATTGATACGTCTACAACGTATCTATAATTTTTGATTGATCCATGCTACTTTATCTATTGTTTTGGACTATAATGGGCTTTATTTTCCACTTTTATATTACTTTTGGGACTAACCTATTAACCGGAGGCCCAGCCCAGAATTGTTGTTTTTGCCCATTTCAGTGTTTCGAAGATACGGAATATCAAACAGAGTCCAAACGGAATGAAACCTTCGGGAACGTCATTTTCTCACCGAACGTGATCCAGGAGACTTGGACCCTACTCTAAGGAGTGCCAGAGGCGGTCACGAGGGTGGGGGGCGCGCCCTCCCCCCTGGGCGCGCCCCCTGCCTCGTGGGCCCCCTGACGCTCCACCGACGTACTCCTTCCTCCTATATATACCTACGTACCCCCAACAGATCAGAAGGGGAGCCAAAAACCTAATTCCACCGCCGTACCTTCCTGTATCCACGAGATCCCATCTTGGGGCCTGTTCCGGAGCTCCGCCGGAGGGGGCATCCACCACGGAGGGCTTCTACATCAACACCATAGCCCCTACGATGAAGTGTGAGTAGTTTACTTCAGACCTTTGGGTCCATAGTGTGATGCCCCCGATTCAATCATACACTAATCATGCACGCAAACGTGTACGATCAAGATCAGGGACTCACGGAAGATATCACAACACAACTCTAAAACATAAATAAGTCATACAAGCATCATAATACAAGCCAGGGGCCTCGAGGGCTCAAATACAAGTGCTCGGTCATAGACGAAGTCGTGAAGCAACAATATCTCGAGTACGGACATAAGTTAAACAAGTTTGCCTTAAGAAGGCTAACACAAAGCTGGGATCTGGTCGAAAGAGGCGTGGGCCTCCTGCAGGATCCTCCTAGCTACTCACTGGTAAATCCAGCAGGCTGCACGTAGTAGTAGGCACCTCCGGTGTAGTAGAATTAAATGCGTCGGTGGGGTCTGGGTCCTGGGCTCCATCGTCTTGTTGCAGCAATCGGGTAAAGTAAGGGGGAAAAGGGGGAACAAGGCAACCGTGAGTACTCATCCAAAGTACTCGCAAGCAAGGAGCTACACTACATATTCATGGGTATATGTGTAAAGGGCCATATCGGTGGACTGAACTGCAGAATGCCAGAATAAGAGGGGGATAGCTAATCCTGTCGAAGACTACGCTCAGCAGCCTCCGTCTTGCAGCATGTAGAAGAGAGTAGATCAAGTCCTCCAAGTAGCATCGCATAGCATAATCCTACCCGTGATCCTCTCCTCGTAGCCTGTTAGAGAGCGACCACCGGGTTGTATCCGCACTTGGAAGGGTGTGTTTTATTAAGTATCCGGTTCTAGTTGTCATAAGGTCAAGGTACAACTCCAAGTCGCCCTGCATCAAGATCACGGCTATTCGAATAGATTAACTTCCCTGCAGGGTGCACCACATAACCCAACATGCTTGATCCCATTTGGCGGACACACTTTCACGGGTCATGCCCGCCTCGGAAGATCAACACGTCGCAGCCCCACCTAGGCCAACAGAGGTCAAGACGCGGTCTAAACCTAAGCGCACAGGGGTCTGGGCCCATCGCCCTTAGCACACCTGCATGTTGCATGGGCGTCCGAAAGCAGAACTAGCCCCCTTAATACAAGAGCAGGCTCACGTTCCAAATCGGCGCGCGCCGCTCAGTCGCTGACGTCACGAAGGCTTCGGCTGATACCACGACGCCGAGTGCCCATATCTTTCCCACGTAGTTGGTTAGTGCGTATAGACCAAATGGCCAGACTCAGATCAAATACCAAGATCTCGTTAAGCGTGTTAAGTATCCGCGAACGCCGACCAGGGCCAGGCCCACCTCTCTCCTAGGTGGTCTCAACCTGCCCTGTCGCTCCGCCTCAAAGTAACAATCGGGGGCCGTCGGGAACCCAGGCCCACCTCTACCGGGATGGAGCCAGCTGTCCTTTCAGCCCCCATCTCCGAACAGTATCACAGGTAATGTAATAGTGTAAAGTACATAGTATATGCCCGTGATCACCTCCCGAAGTGATCACAGCCCAGTAGTATAGCATGGCAGACGGACAAGAGTGTAGGGCCACTGATGGAACACTAGCATCCTATACTAAGCGATGAGGATAGCGGTAAAGGTAACAAATGAGTAGCAAGGACAAAGGCTATGCAAGAAAGATAGGATTAATCGAAGAGTAACATGCTACACTACTCTAATGCAAGCAGATAGAGAAGAATAGGCGATATCCGGTGATCAAGGGGGGCTTGCCTGGTTGCTCGAGACAAGAAGGAGGGTTGTCGGTGGCGTAGTCGACCACGAGGGGCATCGGCGTAAATCCACGGGGTCTGAGGAGAGAAGAGGGGGAGAAACAGTAAATCTGAGCAAGCAAGTGCATAACAGGACAACAAGCGAGCTAGGCGTGTTCTAACGTGGTATGAGGTGATCTGGGTGAAGGAAACATCCGGGAAAGTATCCCCGGTGTTCTGTGTTTCCGGACAAATGAACCGGAGGTGAAATGTTGCAGGTTCACTATGCTAGGGATGCGTGGCGGACGAACGGGCTGCGTTTCCGGGTTCGTCTCGTCATTCTGAGCAACTTTCATGTACAAAGTTTTTCCATCCGATCTATGGTTTAAAAGATATTATTTTCTAAAGATTTTATTAATTTTTGGAATTTAATTAATTATTTAATTTAATTCAAAATTAGATTCTGACATCGACATGATGTCATGTCGACGTCGGCAACAGAGGTTGACTGGTCAACCTGACCAGTGGGTCCCACTGGTCACTGATACATTTTAATTAAACATTTTTATTAACCTAATTAGTATTAATTAGGTGTGGGCCCCACTGTCATTGACTATTTAATTAGCTAATTAACTAACCAGGTTAATTATATAACTAAGGTTTAATTAGTTCAATTATTTTATTAGTTTAATTAATCAAAATTAACTAATTAATTAATTTATTGTTATTTTTATTATTGTTTTTTTACTCCTTTTTTTATAAATGTTCTGGAGGCGGGGCCCGTTTGCCAAAGGCCCATAGGGGCCTAACGGTATGTGAGCATGCAGATTCTGAGTGCGCCCGTTGGGCGCACGTCCGAGGCACGCAGGCGTGGCTGGCGTCGAGCCAACGCAGCGCACGCGAGTGGTGGTCGGCGGTGCAGGCGCCCGATGGTGGCGGAGACGGTAAGCGCGGGCGGAGGCCGCTATGATGGTGCGAAGCAGAGCGGCAACGCCCGGCGGGGCTATCTGACGGAGAGGCCACCGCTGGGTGGACGCAGCCATGTGCTCGGCCGAGGCGGGCGGAAGGTGCGGACGGCGCGGAGACGTTGCGAAGCGTGGCAGCCATCATCGGGGAAGCGGGAGCAAGACGGGGCTGCGGCGAGGCTAAGGACATGGGGAGGCGCCACGCGGGCGGTGCAGAGGAGCTCCGGGAGCGCGGCGAAGGCGGCTCCGCGGCAGGTGAGCAGTCGGTAGGGCGAGGGCAGCGGTGAGGAATGTTGAAGAGGGGGCAGGAGAAGGCGGCGGCCCACGCGGGCGGTAGGGCAAGGGCAAGGGGGGTTGCGGGGGGTGGTGGAGACGACGGCGTAGAGGAGGCAGGCCGGTGGGGGAGCGCCGGCGAGTTCCAGGCGCGGTCTCCTGGGGGCGTCGGGCGCCGAGCGAGGGAGAAGGGGATCGGGCTCCTCCCGATCCAGATCCAGAGTGAGGGTGGGGAGAGCGAGTGGGGTGTGGGGTGGCGCTAGGGTTCGGCCGAGTGGGGAGTGGGGGGTTATGCGAGGCGGCCCAGGCGGCACAGGGGGCCCGATAACTCTGGGCGAAGCCGGTGGGGGAGGGTTGTCTCCTTTTTTTTGTTTTCTGTTTGGTTTTCCCTTTCGTATTTTCTTTTATTATTTGTTTTCTGTTTTAATTCTTTTAAAAGTATTTAGGCATTTTATAAAAATGTGTTTACTTCACCATAATTACCGATGCAATAATTGACATAGCCCGAACATTTTTATTTTATTATTTGAAAACTTTTGTCGTTTGACTTATTTAGGATATAAATTTGAAACGGTTTTGAATTAACCCGAGATTAACTACAGTGACAGAGGTGATGTGTCATCATTCAAGTGAGATTACTGTTGCATGATTATCCGGGCGTTACAAATCTCCTCCACTACAAGAAATCTCGTCCCGAGATTTAAGAGGGGAGTAAGGGGGAAAGTTCTGGTTACGATATTCTAACGGATCTTCTCGAAGAAGTTAATCCCTTTCATTGATGTCCTCAATTTTTTATTCCAAAGCATCATGATGAAGTTGTCGTCCTTTCTTCGGGGAACTCCATCGTACTTATGAATAGGTAAGGGGCAGCTCTACAATGATAGGATGTTATAAGGGAAATTCATCTGGGGGTATCCCAAGAATGAACATATGAGTATCTCTCAAGTTGAACAAATGACACACATCGAGAGAAAAGTAAGACGGTGCAATAAGAAGTTTCAAGCGTATAGGCAATCATTCATTGCCTGAAGCAGAGTGCGAGAGGGGTTTAGAGCAACGGTAATAAGTATCGCGTCCGGCAACAGATTTGATGATCCCTCGGAAGATGGCTCGTGAATTACATACGAGGCCACACGCGAGGAACAACCTTGGGAACAGGGAGTGCAGGAGAGTCAGGTTTCGATCCAGTGGAACTGTGGGTTATGGGCCCACCATGTGGTTCAAAAGTAGGAAGGACGCCGACATATTGCACGGTCATGGTAGCAAGGCATGGCAGAGGATAGCCTGTCGATTATGTTGGCAACAGCGTTGGTACCAAGGGCGAGGATGAAGAGAACCATTTTCCTGCTCGTTGAACGAGGCGGACCAATAGGCAAAGTTCTCATCCATCGGGGGTTACCAGGATGTCGTCAGCAATAGTAACAGGGTCACACTGACAGAGTTGTAAACCAAGGTGTTTACCTAAGCGGATAATATTACTGCTTAGATCATATAGATCTCAAGAAATGTTAACCCAACAAATGGAAAGAAAAATATGATTATCAGATTAAACAGAACAATGGAAAGGAAAATGTGTTTAAACACATATTTCAAAGGTATATCCTTGAAGGATTTAGCAGAGCATGATATCCATGACAGGATATAATGTAGTAAACTCTTTAGGTAAGGGGAAAATTTTTCATGACATTACCCATACAGGGGTGTTTGGATAATTGAGCAGGAAACATTTAGCATTGGGCTTCAAATTTTCTTGTTGAAAATCGGAGTACCATAGACATGTTTCGAGAGAGCATTGACATGGTCTTCAAGCAAAGGTCGTACTTTGGATACACGAAGGATTCATCAGGAACAACTTATAGAATAAGTCTTACAATTTCCTCATGGAAGAATGGATAACCTTGCCGAAAAGGAATTTATAAAAATAGGGCCTCCGGCCAGGTGTACTAGGCATGACACCACCTTACCGGGTCATATAACGACCAATGTTATAACTCTTGGAAATATGTCCCAACCATCATATCTAAACGAGATTCAGATCTGATTGGTGTCAAAATACCTCAGACTCGGGATGCCTAAGAGGAAAACGTGCAATACAAATTGACGAGATGACATTGTAAGATTCTCGGGAAATTTACTACGGAAGCGAGTTCCGAAACAAAAGCTCATCATTAAACCAATGAAGGGATAAGGAGGTAGCTGATGAACTCAGCGACAATTCATCGAGACTTCCAAAAGATGGGTTTCCACAATTAAGTGAACAAGGAGATACCATTAGTCAGATCAAATGGTATAATGATGTATGCTCGAGGGAAACATACACAATTTAAACATTGGTTGAAAGGTGCACCCGAAATATGGGTTGGGTTGCACAACCAACGTCCGAATGGTGATTCAACAATCAATAGTCTAAGAATGAACGGCCGACCATTAACTTCAAAGCAATAGGGTTGCTAGAAGTTTTGGAATTACACATCATAGTCCATTTGTCAGTGGTTAGAAATAACACGGTGACCAGGAAAAGAATGGTGTGATAAGTATCACTTGTATCAAGAATTCTCCAGAGGTGGTGAAATTCTCACAACATTGAGGACATAAGAGATGTTAATGTTCCAAGGTAAAGAAGGACAATTCTTTGGATAGCGAGGAACTCAAGGTATATCACCAAACACGAACAAGCTTGTGTTGGTGGGAAGGCAATAAAGTGGTCGATGATAACACAGATCATTAAGGGCAAGGATGGTATTTCTCATCATGAACTCAATTGATATCCTGGAAGAGCTCATAAGGTTGATGATGATCACGACACATTTGTCGAGAGATTTTATGAAGATGTGATCAATCAGCAATGACATTAAGTCAAAGGAATGAGGTAGCGGAAGGTTATTGGAACCATGGGTAGGACACAAACTTGAAATCAGGATTGTTGTTCAAGGCGAACTGATATGACGAGGAAGATCGACGTAAGCTTAGCTCATCGTCAAAAATTTTGTGCTCCGGGAAGAAGGACCAGGTAGCACAGTTAGAAGTTTGCACGATAATGATATAGCCGATAAGGCTAGGAATGACTTGAAGGATTATTAAACTCGTAGGCAACAAGAATTACTTAGAGTTATTGAATCAGAGTGCGGAATTGATTCACTTATCGGTGTTCTGGAGTGACTAATAACTCAGACCCTTGGGGGGATCCGAGATCGATGAGAAGCAATACTAGATGAAGACTCGCAGGAAGCAACATAGTTCTCGAGATACCAAGGTTAATACTCGAGGAAGATCAAAATAGAGGTTGGGCAGGCGTATTGATCTGAAAAAGGCAAGTACTTTAACTTGTCTGAGAAATTGAATCAAGGAGAAAATGTGGTCGGGACCACGACTGCAAATGATCAATACATAGATACCAGATGATTTCATATCAAGGAAATAGTTATTATTACAAGAAGCTTCTATGATAGGATCTACATCGTGTCCATGGGCATGAACACGAAGTTCAAGGTCGACTCCCACTTCTTTAATGTATAACCTTTCATTCACTTCTCGCCTTCAACGAAATTGTATGTTGAAATTTTATCTGACATAACACTAGTAGAGTATGACCCGTAGTAGTTTCCGGGTTCACAGTTTAGAGAAGGCATATGTCCTACCCATCGGGGCCTCTTAGGAACATATACCACAAACTTCAGGAGTAAATAACACCAGCTCGATAGCAGAGTATGGTTGACAAAGCAGAGGATACAATTTACCAAAGGTGGTATATATCCTAGGAAAGGCTCAAGGTTATTGAATATGAAGGACATTGTCGGATAAAATCCAGCAAAGGATCTGGGGTGAGTATCGACACACAACCAGAGGAAGAAGCAAGGCAAAGACATTGGATTATAGAAACAACTGAATAACTTAGAGCTCAATTGCTAAGGAGTTATGATTTACAAAGCGAAGGATCAGAAGCAGACGCTCTGATCAAGGATGGATAAGTTCAATAGACTTAGGGGCAAAATCGACGACAATTTAATTGGCGAGAACCAGCTCATGATTAAAACGACGTCTGAGCCGGAAGGATGAATTCTAGGATCTGTTTGAGGATTGCGAGCATTCGCAACAAATCAAATCAACGGACTCAAAATGACAATGACAATGGATGTCATCAAGATTACTAGACTTATGGGATTAACCATAATGCAAGCAATCAAGAATTTCAAGAGCAATAGGATGCTCAAGATTTTCGGAAGATCGAATGATATTTCGAGGATTGGTGACATACATGAATCAACTGGGGATGAGAGGATACTCGGTAAGTGCGAGAAATTATCCGTAGGGGTATTCATGTAGCAAGGAACTGCAAGGTGGTAGGCAAAAAGTATTCTCGGAGCATTAGAGAGAATTTCGAGGTATCTTGTAATAACAAGATCAACTGGGAATAAAAGTAAGAACGACAGGTGTAAGTATTTATCCATAGGGATGTTTCGGTGGTAGGGAATTGCAAAAAGCGACAGGCACAAGGTCTCGAGAGAATATCGGAGAGTATCTTCGAATTCTTCTGTTTCATGGAGTAATCATCTGGAGCGAGGGGTTCTCCGGGAGGAAGTAGTAACGAGATCCTAAAGTTAGATTTTAGTAAATTCATTAAACCCGAATAGAAGAGAGATCGAGTCCCGAGTATAGAGCGAGGAGTAAAAGATCCTAATACCACCCAATGGCGACGTGGGCCCATGGGCCGCACAGCCATGTTAGTAAAAGTTTTGTAAAGTCTAGACTCAACTTTGGCCAAGGAGTTGGAAGGGGATTCCCTACAGCAAATGGCTCGATACCAACTTGTGGACGCCCTGATTCAATCGTACACTAATCATGCATGCAAACGATGTACGATCAAGATCGAGGACTCACGGAAGATATCACAACACAACTCTAAAACATAAATAAGTCATACAAGCATCATAATACAAGCCCGAGGGCCTCGAGGGCTCGAATACAAGTGCTCGATCATAGGCAGTCGATGGAAGCAACAATATCTGAGTACAGGACATAAGTTAAACAAGTTTTCCTTAAGAAGGCTAACACAAAGCTGGGATATGAGATCAAAAGAGGCGCAGGCCTCCCCGCTGAGATCCTCCTAGCTACTCACAGTTAAATCGTCGAAATTTGAAAGTAGTAGTAGGCACCTCCGATTGTAGTAGGATTAAATAAATCGTGACGGTGGCGTCTGGCTCCTGGGCTCCATCGTCTGGTTGCAGCAATCGGGTAAAGAAAGGGGGGAAAGGGGGAACAAGGCAACCGTGAGTACTCATCCAAAGTACTCGCAAGCAAGGAGTGTTGGGGAACGTAGCAGAAATTCAAAATTTTCCTACGTGTCACCAAGATCCATCTATGGAGAAACCAGCAACGAGGGGAAGGAGAGTGCATCTACATACCCTTGTAGATCGCTAAGCGGAAGCGTTCAAGTGAACGGGGTTGATGGAGTCGTACTCGTCGTGATTCAAGTCACCGATGATCCTAGTGCCGAACGGACGGCACCTCCGCGTTCAACACACGTACAGCCCGGTGACGTCTCCCATGCCTTGATCCAGCAAGGAGAGAGGGAGAGGTTGAGGAAGACTCCATCCAGCAGCAACAACGAGGCGTGGTGGTGGTGGTGGAGGAGCGTGGCAATCTGCAGGCTCGCCAAGCACTACGGAGGAGAAGGAGGTGTTGGAGAGGAGAGAGAGGCGCCAGGCTCAGGTGCTGCTACCCCCTCCCTCCCCTTTATATAGGTGCCAAGGAGGGGGAGGGCGCAGCCTTGCCCCTCCTCCAAGGGAGGGTGCGGCCAAGAGGGGAAGGAGTCCATCCTCCCCAAGGCACCTCGGAGGTGCCTTCCCTCTATGGACTCTTCCTCTCCAAGTGTTTCATGCGCATGGGCCTCTTGGGGCTGGTTCCCCTTGGCCCATGCAGGCCTAAGCGCACCACCTAGGGCCCATGTGGCCCCCGGGGCAGGTGGCCCCACCGGTGGGCCCAGGACCCCTCCGGTGGTCCCGTACAATACCGATATCACGAAACTTGTCCCCATGGCCGAAAAAGCACTTCCTATATATAATTCTTTACCTCCGGACCATTCCGTAACTCCTCGTGAAGACCAGGATCTCATCCGGGACTCCGAACAACAATAGCAAACCACATACAAGCTTCCTAAATAACCCTAAGCGCCATCGAACCTTAAGTGTGTAGACCCTACGGGTTCGGGAGACAAGCGAACATGACCGAGACGTTCTCCGGTCAATAACCAACAGCGGATCTGGATACCCATGTTGGCTCCCACATGTTCCACGATGATCTCATCGGATGAACCACGATGTCAAGGACTCAATCAATCCCGTATACAATTCCCTTTGTCTAGCGGTATTGTACTTGCCCGAGATTCGATCGTCGGTATCCGATACCTTGTTCAATCTCGTTTCCGGCAAGTCTCTTTACTCGTTCCGTAACACATCATCCCGTGATCAACCCCTTGGTCACATTGTGCACATTGTGATGATGTCCTACCGAGTGGGCCCAGAGATACCTCTCCGTTTACACGGAGTGACAAATCAGTCTCGATTCGTGCCAACCCAATGCAGACACTTTCGGAGATATGTAATGCACCTTTATAGCCACCCAGTTACGTTGTGACGTTTGGTACACCCAAAGCATTCCTACGGTATCCGGGAGTTGCACAATCTCATGGTCTAAGGAAATGATACTTGACATTAGAAAAGCTTTAGCATACGAACTACGATCTTTGTGCTAGCCTTAGGATTGGGTCTTGTCCATCACATCATTCTACTAATGATGTGATCCCGTTATCAATGACATCCAATGTCCATGGTTAGGAAACCGTAACCATCTATTGATCAACGAGCTAGCCAATAGAGGCTTGCTAGGGACATGGTGTTGTCTATGTATCCACACATGTATTTGAGTTTCCTATCAATACAATTATAGCATGGATAATAAACGATTATCATGAACAAGGAAATATAATAATAATAACTAATTTATTATTGCCTCTAGGGCATATTTCCAACAGTCTCCCACTTGCACTAGAGTCAATAATCTAGTTCACATCGTCATGTGATTAACATCGATAGCTCACATCGCCATGTGACCAACACCCAAAGAGTTTACTAGTGTCTATAAACTAGTTCACATCATCATGTGATTTAGGCTCAATGAGTTACGAGGTTTGATCATGTTTTGCTTGTGAGAGAGGTTTTAGTCAACGGGTTTTTAGTCAACAGGTCTGAACCTTTCAGATCCGTGTGTGCTTTGCAAATTTCCAGGTCATATTATAAATGCTGCTTCCACGCTCCACTTGGATCTATTCCAAACGGTTGCTCCACTATACGTATCCGGTTTGCTACTTAGAGTCACTCGGATAGGTGTTAAAGCTTGCATCGATGTAACCCTTATGCCGAACTCTTTATCACCTCCATAATCGAGAAACATGTCCTTATTTACTCCAAGGACAATTTTGATCATTGTCCAATGATCCATTCTGGATCATTCTTGTACCCCTCGACCGACTCATGGCATGGCACACTTCCGTGCGGTACACAAAGATAGCATCTTGTAGAGCCTATGTCTAAGGCATAGGGGACGACCTTAAATCCTTTCTCTCTTTTACGCCATGGTCGAGCTTTTAACTCTTAACTTCATACCTTACAACTCAGGCAAGAACTCCTTCTTTGACCGATCCATCTTGAACACTTTCAAGATTATGTCAAGGTATGTGCTCATTTGAAAGTATTATTAAACATTTTGATCTATCTTATAGATCTTGATGCTTATTGTTCAAGTAGCCTAATCCAGGTTTTCTATTGAAAATCATCTTTCAAATAACCCTTTATGCTTTTCAGAAATTCTACAACATTTATGATCATCAATATGTCAACAACATATACTCATCAGAAATTCTATAGTGCTCCCACTCACTTCTTTGGAAATACAAGTTTCTCATAAACTTTGTATAAACCCAAAATCTTTGATCATCTCATCAAAGCGCACATTCCAACTCCGAGATGCTTACTCCGGTCCTTAGAAAGGATCGCTGGAGCAGCATAACTTTTAGCATCCTTAGGATCGACAAAACTTTACGATTGTATCACATACAACCTTTCCTTACGAAAACTGGTAAGGAAACTCATTTTGACATCCATCCGCCAGATTTCATAAATGCAGCTTATGCTAACATGATTCCGACAGACTCAAGCATCGCTACGGATGAGAAAATCTCATCGTAGTCAACTCCTTGAACTTGTGAAAAACTCTTCGCCACAAGTCGAGCTTCATAGACGGTGACATTACCGTCCATGTCCGTCTTCTTCTTAAAGATCCATTTATCTCAATGGTTTGCCGATCATCGGCAAGTCCATCAAAGTCCATGCTTTGTTATGATACATGGATCCTATCTCGGATTTCATGGCTTCTAACCATTTGTCGGAATTTGGGCCCACCATCGCTTCTCCATAGCTCGTAGGTTCATTGTTGTCTAGCAACATGACCTTCAAGACAGGATCACTGTACCACTCACGATGCGATCTGGCGTTCTTGTCGTCCCCACGAGGTTCGGTAGTGACTTGATCCAAGCTTCATGATCAATATCATAAGCTTCTACTTCAATTGGTGTAGGTGCCACGGAACAACTTCGTGCCCTACTACACACTAGTTGAAGTGACGGTTCAATAACCTCATCAAGTCTCCACCATCCTCCCACTCAACTTTTCGAGACAAACTTTTCCTCGAGAAAGGACCCGATTCAAGAAACAATCCCTATTGCTTTCGGATCTGAATTAGGAGGTTTACCCAACTGTTTTGGGTGTCCTATGAAGATGTATTTTATCCGCTTTGGGTTCGAGCTTATCAACCTGAAACTTTTCCACATAAGCGTCGCAGCCCCAAATTTTTAAGAAATGACAGCTTAGGTTTCTCTAAACCATAGTTCTTACGGTGTCATCTCAACGGAATTACGTGGTACCCTATTAAAGTGAGTGCGGTTGTCTCTAATGCCTAACCCATGAGCGATAGTGGTAATTCGATAAGAGACATCATGGTACGCACCATATCCAATAGGGTGCAACTATGATGTTCGGACACACCATCACACTATGGTGTTCGAGGCGGTATTAATTGTGAAACAATTTGCACAATGTCTTAATTGTGTACCAAACTCAAGAACTCAGATATTCATCTCTATGATCACATCACAGACATTTTATCCTCTTGTCACGAAGATCTTCAACTTCACTCTGAAATTACTTGAACCTTTCAATAATTCAGACTTGTGTTTCATCAAGTAAATATACTCAACATCTACTCAAATCATCTGTGAAGTAAGAACATAACGATATTCACTTTGCATGCCTCGGACTCATTGGACTGCACACATCAAAATGTGTTACCTCCAACAAGTTGCTATCTTGTTCCATCTTCATCAAACCGAGGCTTTTCAGGTCATCTTGCCCATGTGGTATGATTTGCATATCTCAAGTGATTCAAAATCATGCAAGTGCAAACGATCCATCTGCATGGAGTTTCTTCATGCGTATACACCAATAGACATGGTTCGCATGTCTCAAACTTTTCAAAAGCGAGTGAGTCCAAAGATCCATCAACATGGAGCTTCTTCATGCGTATACACCAATAGACATGGTTAGCATGTCTCAAACTTTTCAAAAAGCGAGTGAGTCCAAAGATCCATCAACATGGAGCTTCTTCATGCGTTTATGACTTACATGGCGATTGCCACAAGTAAGTGGTACTATCATTACTATCTTATATCTTTTGGCATGAAAATGCGATTATCACTACGATCGAGATTCAATAGACCATTCATTTAGGTGCAAGACCATTGAAGGTATTATTCAAATAAATAGAGTAACCATTATTCTCCTTAAATGAATAATCAGATTGCGATAGACATGATCCAATCATGTCTATGCTCAACGTAAACACCAAATAACAATTATTTAGGTTTAACATCAATCTCGATGGTAGAGGGCGTGCGATGCTTGATTACATCAACCTTGGAAACACTTCCAACACATATCGTCAGCTCACCTTTAGCTAGTCTCCGTTTATTCTGTAGCTTTTATTTCGAGTTACTAACACTTAGCAACCGAACCGGTATCTAATACCCTGGTGCTACTAGGAGTACTAGTAAAGTACACATTAACATAATGTATATCCAATATACTTCTATCGACCTTGCCAGCCTTCTTATCTACCAAGTATCTAGGGTAATTACATTCCGGTGGTTGTTCCCCTTATTACGTAAGCACTTAGTCTCGGGTTTGGGTTCAACCTTGGGTTTCTTCACCGGAGCAACAACTGATTTGCCGTTTCATGAAGTGTCCCTTCTTGCCCTTGCCCTTCTTGAAACTAGTGGTTTCACCAACCATCAACAATTGATGCTCCTTCTTGATTTCTACTTTCGCGATTGTCAAACATCGCGAACACTTTAAGGATCATCATATCTATCACGATATGTTATAGTTCATCACGAAGCTCTAGCAGCTTGGTGGCAATGACTTTGGAGAAACATCACTATCTCATCCGGAAGATTAACTCCCACTCGATTCAAGTGATTGTTGTATTCGGACAATCTGAGCACAAGCTCAACGATTGAGCTTTTCTCCCTTAGTTTGTAGGCTAAGAGAATCGTCGGAGGTCTCATACCTCTTGACGTGGGCACGAGCCTGAAATCCCAATTTCAGCCTTCGAAACATCTCATATGTTCCGCGATGTTTCGGAAAACGTCTTCGGTGCCTCAACTCTAAACCGTTTAACTGAACTATCACGTAGTTATCAAAACGTGTATGTCCGATGTTCATGACATCCACAAACGACGTTTGGGATTCAGCACACTGAGCGGTGCATTAAGGACACAAGCTTTCTACTGTCCGCATAATCGCTACTGTCAACTTTCAACTATATTTTCTCTAGGAACATATCTAAACAGTGGAACTAAAGCGCGAGCTTACGACATAATTTGCAAAAGGTCTTTTGACTATGTTCAGGACAATTAAGTTCATCTTATGAACTCCCTCCCACTTAGATAGACATCCCTCTAGTCATCTAAGTGATTACATGATCCGAGTCAACTAGGCCGTGTCCGATCATCACGTGAGACGGACTAGTCAACGTCGGTGAACATCTTCATGTTGATCGTATCTTCTATACGATTCATGCTCGACCTTCGGTCTTACGTGTTCCGAGGCCATGTCTGTACATGCTAGGCTCGTCAAGTTAACCCTAAGTGTTACGCATGTGTTCCGAGGCCATGTCTGTACATGCTAGGCTCGTCAACACCCGTTGTATTCGAACGTAAGAATCTATCACACCCGATCATCACGTGGTGCTTCGAAACGACGAACTTTAGCAACGGTGCACAGTTAGGGGAGAACACTTCTTGAAATTGTTGTAAGGGATCATCTTATTTACTACCGTCGTTCTAAGTAAACAAGATGCATAAATATGATAAACATCACATGCAATCAAAAGGTGACATGATATGGCCAATATCATTTTGCTCCTTTGATCTCCATCTTCGGGCTCCATGATCATCATTGTCACCGGCATGACACCATGATCTCCATCATCATGATCTCCATCATCGTGTCTCCATGAAGTTGTCACGCCAACTATTACTTCTACTACTATGGCTACGGTTAGCAATAAAGTAAAGTAATTACATGGCGTTGTTCAATGACTTCGCAGGTCATACAATAAATTAAGACAACTCCTATGGCTCGCCGGTTGTCATACTCATCGACATGCAAGTCGTGATTCCTATTACAAGAACATGATCAATCTCATACATCACATATCATTCATCACATTCTTCTTGGCCATATCACATCACATAGCATACCACCGCAAAAACAAGTTAGACGTCCTCTAATTGTTGTTTGCATGTTTTACGTGGCTGCTATGGGTTTCTAGCAAGAACGCTTTCTTACCTACTTAAAACCACAAGGTGATTTGCCAATTGCTATTTACCCTTCATAAGGACCCTTTTCATCGAATCCGATCCGACTAAAGTGGGAGAGACAGACACCCGCCAGCCACCTTATGCAACTAGTGCATGTCAGTCGGTGGAACCGGTCTCACGTAAGCGCACGTGTAAGGTTGGTCCGGGCCGCTTCATCCCACAATACCGTCGAATCAAGATAAGACTAGTAACGGCAAGCATATTGAACAAAATCAACGCCCACAACTACTTTGTGTTCTACTCGTGCAAAGAATCTACTTAATAGACCTAGCTCATGATGCCATCGATGGGGAACGTAGCAGAAATTCAAAATTTTCCCACGTGTCACCAAGATCCATCTATGGAGAAACCAGCAACGAGGGAAGGAGAGTGCATCTACATACCCTTGTAGATCGCTAAGCGGAAGCGTTCAAGTGAACGGGGTTGATGGAGTGCATTACTCGTCGTGATTCAAGTCACTGATGATCCTAGTGCCGAACGGACGGCACCTCCGCTGTTCAACACACGTACAGCCCGGTGGCGTCTCCCATGCCTTGATCCAGCAAGGAGAGAGGGAGAGGTTGAGGAAGACTCCATCCAACAGCAGCACAACGTGGCGTGGTGGTGGTGGAGGAGCGTGGCAATCTGCAGGCTTCGCCAAGCACTACGGAGGACAAGGAGGAGTTGGAGACGGAGAGAGAGGCGCCAGGGCTCAGGTGCTGCTACCCCCCTCCCCTCCCCCCTGTATCTAGGTGCCAAGGAGGGGGGGAGGGCGCAGCCTTGCCCCCTCCTCCAAGGGAGGGGGGCGGCCAAGAGGGGGCAGGAGTCCATCCTCCCCAAGGCACCTCGGAGGTGCCTTCCCTCTATGGACTCTTCCTCTCCAAGTGTTTCATGCGCATGGGCCTCTTGGGGCTGGTTCCCTTGGCCCATGCAGGCCTAAACGCACCACCTAGGGCCCATGTGGCCCCAGGGCAGGTGGCCCCACCGGTGGGCCCTCGGGACCCTCCGGTGGTCCCGGTACAATACCGATATCACCGAAACTTGTCCCGATGGTCAAACAGCACTTCCTATATATAATTCTTTACCTCCGGACCATTCCGGAACTCCTCGTGACGTCCAGGATCTCATCCGGACTCGAACAACATTCGGTAACCACATACAAGCTTCCTATATAACCCTAGCGCCATCGAACCTTAAGTGTGTAGACCCTCACGGGTTCGGGAGACAAGCGACATGACCGAGACGTTCTCCGGTCAATAACCAACAGCGGGATCTGGATACCCATGTTGGCTCTACATGTTCCACGATGATCTCATCGGATGAACCACGATGTCAAGGACTCAGTCAATCCGTATACAATTCCCTTTGTCTAGCGGTATTGTACTTGCCCGAGATTCGATCGTCGGTATCCCGATACCTTGTTCAATCTCGTTTCCGGCAAGTCTCTTTACTCGTTCCGTAACACATCATCCCGTGATCAACCCCTTGGTCACATTGTGCACATTGTGATGATGTCCTACCGAGTGGGCCCAGAGATACCTCTCCGTTTACACGGAGTGACAAATCCAGTCTCGATTCGTGCCAACCCAATGAGACACTTTCGGAGATACCTGTAATGCACCTTTATAGCCACCCGATTACGTTGTGACGTTTGGTACACCCAAAGCATTCCTACGGTATCCGGGAGTTGCACAATCTCATGGTCTAAGGAAATGATACTTGACATTAGAAAAGCTTTAGCATACGAACTACGCATCTTTGTGCTAGCCTTAGGATTGGGTCTTGTCCATCACATCATTCTACTAATGATGTGATCCCGTTATCAATGACATCCAATGTCCATGGTTAGGAAACCGTAACCATCTATTGATCAACGAGCTAGCCAATAGAGGCTTGCTAGGGACATGGTGTTGTCTATGTATCCACACATGTATTTGAGTTTCCTATCAATACAATTATAGCATGGATAATAAACGATTATCATGAACAAGGAAATATAATAATAATAACTAATTTATTATTGCCTCTAGGGCATATTTCCAACAAGGAGCTACACTACATATGCATGGGTATATGTGTAAAGGGCCATATCAGTGGACTGAACTGCAGAATGCCATAATAAGAGGGGGATAACTAATCCTGTCGAAGACTACGCTTCTGGCAGCCTCCGTCTTGCAGCATGTAGAAGAGAGTAGACTGAAGTCCTCCAAGTAGCATCGCATAGCATAATCCTACCCCGGATCCTCTCCTCGTAGCCCTGTTAGAGAGCGACCACCGGGTTGTATCTAGCACTTGGAAGGGTGTGTTTTATTAAGTATCCGGTTCTAGTTGTCATAAGGTCAAGGTACAACTCCAAGTCGTCCTGTTACCGAAGATCACGGCTATTCGAATAGATTAACTTCCCAGGGTGCACCACATAACCCAACACGCTTGATCCCATTTGGCGGACACACTTTCACGGGTCATGCCCGGCCTCGGAAGATCAACACATCACAGCCCCACCTAGGCCAACAGAGAGGTCACGACCGCGGTCTAAACCTAAAGCGCCGCGAAGTGCGGGCCCATCGCCCTTAGCACACCAAGACGTTGTGTGGGCGGCCGGAAGCGTAACTAGCCCCTTAATACAAGAGCAGGCTTACGTTCCAAACCGGCGCGCTCGATCGCTAACGTCCACGAAGGCTTGGTGATACCACGGCGCCGTAAAGTGCCCATATCTTTCCCACGTAGTTGGTTAGTGCGTATAGACCAAATGGCGGACTTCGGATCAAATACCAAGAACTCGTTAAGCGTGTTAAGTATCCGCGAACGCCGACCAGGGCCAGGCCCACCTCTCTCCTAGGTGGTCTCAACCTGCCCTGTCGCTTCGCCTCAAAGTAACAGTCGGGGGCCGTCGGGAACCCAGGCCCACCTCTACCCAGATGGAGCCACCTGTCCTTTCAGCCCCCATCTCCAAACAATATCACAGGTAATGTAATAGTGTAAAGTACATAGTATATGCCCGTGATCACCTCCCGAAGTGATCACAGCCCAGTAGTATAGCATGGCAGACGGACAAGAGTGTAGGGCCACTGATGGAACACTAGCATCCTATACTAAGCAGTAGGATAGCAGGTAAAGGTAACAACTTAGTAGCAAGGACAAAGCTATGCGGCGGTATAGGATTAACTGATAGCAGTAACATGCTACACTACTCTAATGCAAGCAGTATAGAGAAGAGTAGGCGATATCTGGTGATCAAAGGGGGGGCTTGCCTGGTTGCTCAGACAAGAAGGAGGGGTCGTCGGTGACGTAGTCGACCAGAGGGGCATCAGCATCGTCACGGGGTCTACCGGAGAGAAGAGGGGGAGAAACGGTAAATACATAGCAAGCAAGTGCATAACAGGACAACAAGTAGAGCTAGACGTGTTCTAACGCGGTATGAGGTGATACCAGTGAAGGGGGGGAAACATCCGGGAAAGTATCCCCGTTGTTCCGTGTTTCCGGACAGATGAACCGGAGGTGAAATGTTGCAGGTTCACTATGCTAGGGACGCGTGGCGGACGAACGGACTTTGTTTCCGGGTTCGTCTCGTCATTCTGAGCAACTTTCATGTATAAAGTTTTTCCATCCGATCTATGGTTTAAAGATATTATTTTCTAAAGATTTTATTAATTTCTGGAATTTAATTAATTATTTAATTTAATTCGAAATTAGATTTACGACATCAGCATGATGTCATGCTGACGTCAGCAGTCAACAGAGGTTGACTGGTCAACCTGACCAGTGGGTCCCACTGGTCACTGATACATTTTAATTAAACATTTTTATTAACCTAATTAGTATTAATTAGGTGTGGGCCCCACTCTCATTGACTATTTTATTAGCTAATTAACTAACCAGGTTAATTAGATAACTAATGTTTAATTAGTTCAATTATTTGATTAGTTTAATTAATCAAAATTAATTAATTAATTAATTAACTAATTGTTATTTTTATTATTGTTTTTTTATTCCTTTTTTTATAACTGTTCTGGAGGCGGGGCCCGTTTGCCATAGGCCCATAGGGGCCTAACGGCTATGTGGCATGCGGGAATTCTGGCGCGCCGTTGGGCGCACGTCGGCACGCCGTGGCGTGGCTGGCGCCCGAAACGCGCGCGCACCCGAGGTGGTGAGGCGGCGCCTGGCGCCGTGGTGAGCGGGATGGCGGGCGCGAAGTGAGGTCGCTATGATGGTGCGGCAGTAGAGCGGCAACGCCGACGGGCGGGGCTATACGACGGAGAGGCCACCGCGCGGGTGGACGCAGCCACAGGCTCGGCCGAGGCGGGCGGAAGGTGCGGACGGCGCGGGAGACGTTGCCGGGGCACTGACGGCCATCATTGGGGGAAGCGGGAGCAGCGCACGGGGGCTGCGGGCGAGGCCAAGGACCTTCGGGGACCGCGGCCACGAGGCGGTGCAGAGGAGCTCCGGGGGGCGCGGCGAGGCTGGAGCGGCTCCTCCGCGGCAGGGTGAGCCGGTATGGTAGGACGGCGAGGGCGCGGTGAGGGAATGTTCGGAGAGGCGGCAGGAGAAGGCGGTGGCTCACTGGGGCGGTAGGGCAATGGCAGCGGGGGTCGAGGAGGGTGGCGGAGACGACGGTGTAGAGGAGGCAGGCCGATGGGGAGCGCTGGCGAGTTCCAGGCGCGGTCTCCTGGCGGCGTCGGGCGCCGAGCGAGGGAGAAGGGGATCGGGCTCCTCCCGATCCAGATCCAGATCCAGAGTGAGGGGGGTGGGGGAGAGCGAGTGGGGGTGTGGGGTGGCGCTAGGGTTCAGCCGAGTGGGGAGTGGGGGGTTATCTGAGGCGGGCGGCTGGGGCCCGATGGCTCTTGGGCGAAGCCAGTGGGGGAGGGTTTTCTCCTTTTTTCTGTTTGGTTTTCCCTTTTGTATTTTCTTTTATTATTTGTTTTCTGTTTTAATTCATTTAAAAGTATTTAGGCATTTTATAAAAATGTGTTTACTTCACCATAATTAACGGTGCAATAATTGACATAGCCCGAACATTTTTATTTTATTATTTGAAAACTTTTGTCGTTTGACTTATTTAGGATTTAAATTTGAAACGGTTTTGAATTAACCCGAGATTAACTACAGTGACACAGGTGACGTGTCATCATTCACGTGAGATTACTGTTGCATGATTATCCGGGCGTTACACATAGTTAGTAGCTAGATGGTTTCTTCTCTCTTTTTGGATCTCAATACAATGTTCTCCCCCTCTCTCGTGGAGATCTATTCGATGTAATCTTCTTTTTGCGGTGTGTTTATTGGGACCGATGAATTGTGGGTTTATGATCCAGCTTATCTATGGAAAATATTTGATTCTTCTCTGAATTATTTTATGTATGATTGAGTTATCTTTGCAAGTCTCTTCGAATTATCCGTTTGGTTTGGCCAACTAGATTGGTAGTTCTTGCAATGGGAGAAGTGCTTAGCTTTGGGTTCAATCTTGCGGTGTCCTTACCCGATGGCGTAAAGGGTTGCAAGGCACGTATTGTATTGTTGCCATCGAGGATAACAAGATGGGGTATTTATCATATTGCATGAATTTATTCCTCTACATCATGTCATCTTGCTTAAAGTGTTACTCTGTTTTTAACTTAATACTCTAGATGCATCTTTGGATAGCGGTCGATGAGTGGAGTAATAGTAGTAGATGCGTAAACGTTTGGTCTACTTGTCACGGACGTGATGCCTATATACATGATCATTGCTGGATAACCTCATAACTATGCTCAATTCTTTCAATTGCTCAACAGTAATTTGTTCACCCACCGTAGAATACTTATGCTCTTGAGAGAAGCTACTAGTGAAACCTATGGCCCCCGGGTCTATTCTCATCATATCAATCTCCATCATTTTATTTACTTGCTTTGCTTTTACTTTTTACTTTGCATCTTTATACCAAAAATATTATCTCTATCAGATCTCACCCTCGTAAGTGACCACGAAGGGATTGACAACCCCTAAGCGTTGGTTGCGAGTAGCTATCGTTTTGTGCAGGTACGAGGGACTTGCACGTGGTCTCCTACTGGATTGATACCTTGGTTCTCAAAAACTGAGGGAAATACTTACGCTACTTTATTGCATCATCCTCTCCACTTCGGGGAAATCCAACGCGGTGCTCAAGAGGTAGCAAGAAGAATTTCTGGCGCCGTTGCCGGGGAGGCTTACGCAAAAGTCAACATACCAAGTACCCATCACAATCCCTATCTCTCGCATTACATTATTTACCATTTGCCTCTCGTTTTCCTCTCCCCCACTTCACCCTTGCCGTTTTATTCACCCTCACTTTCCCAATCTCCTCCTCTTTTTCCTTTTGCCTTTTGTTTGCTCGTGTGTTAGTTTGCTTGCTTGACATCATGACTAGTCTCTTATCTTCTCCGCTATCTCCCGAGAATGAAGTTCTAAATTTTAAGCAAAGGGAGGGAGAAAATCTAAAAGATGCTTGGTATAGAATTTGCAATGCTAAAAATAGATCTACCAGGAAGCAATCTACTTCAGTTCTTCTTCGTAATTTTTATGTAGGTGCTAATCCTTGGTATAGATATATCCTTGATACCATTACCGGAGGGAATTTCTTGGGTAGCCATACTTTTGATTCTTATAATGCATTAATAGATTTATTTGGCTCACCTCCTCTTTTGGTTAATGGAACTATGTTAACTTTGGAGCATGTTATGCAAAGGCTTGAAATTATTGAAAACAAAGTTGCTACCATTGAATCCATTGAAAATATAGATAAAAAGATTCATAATCAAATTACTCAATATGGATCTAAGGTAGGAATGACTTTGAAAAATATTAAGGAGAAGGAACCCATGGTTAATGAAAAAATAAATCTAGACTCTACTCGGATCGATAAACTTGAGGGTATCATTACCAACTTGGGAACCGCCTTTTCTTCCGTAAAGAATACTCCTAGTCCTTCTACTAAAAATTCCAAGCTTATGTATGTTCCTAAAAATGAGGGTGAATCATCTAGTAAGGAAAATGCGGATCTTAAATCTATAAGTGTTCATCCCGATCTTTTTACTATCATTAAGGAACCATTTGCTACAAATGAATTTTTTGATCTTGTGCCTAAAAGTTTGATAATTACTAGAAAGAAAGAAAATTCTAAAGGAGGTAGATGCCTCATTGAAGAATTGCCTACCAAAGATGGCAATACCTATATCTATCTTTGCTTTTATGCCTAGCTAGGGGCGTTAAACGATAGCGCTTGTTGGGAGGCAACCAAATTTTATTTTGTGTTTTTTTGTTTTTGGTTCTGTTTAGGAATAAATAATCCATCTAGTCTCTGTTTAGATGTGGTTTTATCTTTTAATTAGTGTTTGTGCCAAGTTGAACCTATTGGATCTTCTTGGATGATAGTTATTTGATCTTGCTGTAATTTCCAGAATCTTTGTGCTCAGTGCCCGAATTGTTAAAAATCACCAGGACGTTATAAAATAGTTATTCCAATTTCTGCTGATCAATAAACAAATTCTCCAGGTCTTCTAATTTTGGTAGAATTTTTTGGGTTCCAGAAGTTTGCGTTAGTTACAAATTACTACAGACTGTTCTGTTTTTGACAGATTCTGTTTTGCGTGTGTTGTTTGCTTATTTTGATGAATCTATGGCTAGTAAAATAGTTTATGGTCCATAGGGAAGTTGGAATACAGTAGGTATATCACCAATATAAATAAAGAATGAGTTCATTACAGTACCTTAAAGTAGTCTTTTGTTTTCTTTCTCTAACGGAGCTCACGAGATTTCTATTGAGTTTTGTGTTGTGAAGTTTTCAAGTTTTGGGTGAATTCTTTTGATGGATTATGGAACAAGGAGTGGCAAGAGCCTAAGCTTGGGGATGCCCATGGCACCCCAAGATAATCCAAGGACACCAAAAGTCAAAGCTTGGGGATACCCCGGAAGGCATCCCCTCTTTCGTCCACTTCCATCGGTAATTTACTTGGAGCTATATTTTTATTCACCAACATGATATGTGTTTTGCTTGGAGCGTCTTGTATTATTTGAGTCTTTGCTTGTTAGTTTACCACAATCATCCTTGCTGTACACACCTTTTGAGAGAGCCATATATGAATTAGAATTTGATAGAATACTCTATGTGCTTCACTTATATCTTTTGAGCATGATAGTTTGCTCGTAGTGCTTCACTTATATCTTTTGAGCGTGATAATTTTTGCTCTAGTGCTTCACTTAGATCTTTTAGAGCACGGTGGTGGATTTGTTTTAAACAAACTTGATCTCTCATGCTTCACTTAGATTATTTTGAGAGTCGTTAATAGCATGGTAATTTGCTTAAGGTTAATATACTTAGTGTTCAAGATATGTGAAACTTTCTTTTGAGTGCGTTGAATACTAAGATAAGTTTGATGCTTGATAATTGTTTTGAGATATGGAGGTAATAATATCAAAGTCATGCTGGTTGAGTAGTTGTGAATTTGAGAAATGCTTGTGTTGAAGTTAGTAAATCCCGTAGCATGCACGTATGGTTAAAGTTGTATAACAAATTTGAAGCATGAAGTGTACCTGGCTTGTGCATCCTTACGAGTGGCGGTCGGGGAATGACGATGGTCTTTTCCTACCAATCTATCCCCTAGGAGCATGCACGTAGTACTTGAATTTTTTATGACTTCTAAATTTTTTCAATAAGTATATGAGTTCTTTTGACTAATGTTGAGTCCATGGATTATACGCACTCTTACCTTTCCGCCATTGCTAGCCTCTTCGGTACCGTGCATTGCCCTTTCTCACATTGATAGTTGGTGCAAACTTCACCGGTGCATCCAAACCCCGTGATACGATACGCTCTATCACACATAAACCTCCTTATATCTTCCTCAAAACAGCCACCATACCTACCTATTATGGCATTTCCATAGTCATTCCGAGATATATTGCCATGCAACTTCCACCATCATCATCATGACATACATTACTTTTGTCATATTGCCATTGCATGATCATGTAGTTGACATCGTATTTGTGGCAAAGCCACGATGCATTATTTTTCAGACATGTCACTCTTGATTCATTGCACATCCCGGTACACTGCCGTAGGCATTCATATAGAGTCATACCTTGTTCTAGTTTCGAGTTGTAATCCTCATGTTGTAATCAATAGAAGTGTGATGATCATCATTATTAGAGCATTGCCCAAATTAAAAAAAAGAGAGAAAGGCCAAAAAAAGGCCCAAAAAAAGAAAAGAAAAGGGCAATGCTACTATCTCTTTTTCCACACTTGTGCTTCAAAGTAGCACCATGTTCTTCATGTAATGAGTCTCATATGTTGTGCTTCAAAGTAGCACCTCGTTCTTCATGTAGTGAGTCTCATAAGTTGTCTTTTTCATACTAGTGGGAATTTTTCATTATAGAACTTGGCTTGTATATTCCTACGATGGGCTTCCTCAAATTCCCTAGGTCTTCATGAGCAAGCAAGTTGGATGCAGAGCCACTAGTTTTCTTTTGTTGAGCATTCATAGCTCTAGTGCATCCGTTGCATGGCAATCCCTACTCCTCATGTTGACATCAATTGATGGGCATCTCCATAGCCCGTCGATTATCCTCGTCAATGTGAGACTTTCTCCTTTTTTGTCTTCTCCACACAATCCCCATCATCATATTCTATTCCACCCATAGTGTTATATCCATGGCTCACGCTCACGTATTGCGTGAAGGTTGAAAAAGTTTGAGATTATTTAAGTATGAAACAATTGCTTGGCTTGTCATCGGGGGTATAGAAGTTGGGAACATCTTTGTGTGAAGAAAATGAAGCATAGCCTAACTATATGATTTTGTAGGGATGAACTTTCTTTGGCCATGTTATTTTGAGATGACATAATTATTTTGATTAGTATGCTTTAAGTATTATTATTTTTATGTCAATATGAACTTTTGTCTTGAATCTTTCGGATCTGAATATTCATATCACAATTAAGAAGATTTACATTGAAATTATGCCAAAGTATCACTCCGCATCAAAAATTCTCTTTTTATCATTTACCTACTCGAGTACGAGCAGGAATTAAGCTTGAGGATGCCTGATACGTCTCCAACGTATCTATAATTTTTGATTGCTCCATGCTACTTTATCTATTGTTTTGGACTATAATGGGCTTTATTTTCCACTTTTATATTACTTTTGGGACTAACCTATTAATCGGAGGCCCAGCCCAGAATTGTTGTTTTTTGCCTATTTCGGTGTTTCGAAGATACGGAATATCAAACGGAGTCCAAACGGAATGAAACCTTTGGGAACGTGATTTTCTCACCCAACGTGATCCAGGAGACTTGGGCCCTACTCCAAGGAGTGCCAGAGGCGGTCACGAGTGTGGGGCGCGCCTCCCAGGGCGCGCCTGCCTCGTGGCCCCCCTGACGCTCCACCGACGTACTCCTTCCTCCTATATATACCTGCGTACCCCCAACAGATCAGGAGGGGAGCCAAAAACCTAATTCCACCGCCGTACCTTCCTGTATCCACGAGGTCCCATCTTGGGTCCTGTTCCGGAGCTCCGCCGGAGGGGGCATCTACCACGGAGGGCTTCTACATCAACACCATAGACCCTCCGATGAAGTGTGAGTAGTTTACTTTAGACCTTCGGGTCCATAGTTAGTAGCTAGATGGCTTCTTCTCTCTTTTTGGATCTCAATACAATTGTCTCCCCCTCTCTCATGGAGATCTATTCGATGTAATCTTCTTTTTGCGGTGTGTTTGTTGAGACCGATGAATTGTGGGTTTATGATCCAGCTTATCTATGGAAAATATTTGATTCTTCTCTGAATTCTTTTATGTATGATTGAGTTATCTTTGCAAGTCTCTTCGAATTATCCGTTTGGTTTGGCCAACTAGATTGGTAGTTCTTGCAATGGGAGAAGTGCTTAGCTTTGGGTTCAATCTTGAGGTGTCCTTACCAAGTGACAGAAAGGGTTGCAAGGCACGTATTGTGTTGTTGCCATCGAGGATAACAAGATGGGGTTTTTATCATATTGCATGAATTTATCCCTCTACATCATGTCATCTTGCTTAAGGCGTTACTCTGTTTTTAACTTAATACTCTAGATGCATGCTGGATAGCGGTCGATGAATGGAGTAATAGTAGTAGATGAGTAATCGTTTCGGTCTACTTGTCACAGACGTGATGCCTATATACATGATCATTGCTGGATAACCTCATAACTATGCTCAATTCTGTCAATTTCTCAACAGTAATTTGTTCACCCACCGTAGAATACTTATGCTCTTGAGAGAAGTCACTAGTGAAACCTATGGCCCCCGGGTCTATTCTCATCATATCAATCTCCATCATTTTTATTTACTTGCTTTGCTTTTACTTTTTACTTTGCATCTTTATACCAAAAATACCAAAAATATTATCTCTATCAGATCTCACCCTCGTAAGTGACCGTGAAGGGATTGACAACCCCGAAGCGTTGGTTGCGAGTAGCTATCGTTTTGTGCAGTTACGAGGGACTTGCGCATGGTCTCCTACTTGATTGATACCTTGGTTCTCAAAAACTGAGGGAAATACTTACGCTACTTTACTGCATCATCCTCTCCTCTTCGGGGAAATCCAACGCAGTGCTCAAGAGGTAGCATTTATCTTTCATGTATGAGTCTATGTATAATTATGTTGAGACTTTATTCTCCGTATTTTCTTCGCTCTTCTGTTTTCTTCCGGGATTTGTCGCTGTCTTTTCCCCAATTTTATTCTTGGGTGTTTCTCATCTCGATTGTGTTGTCTTGGGAAAAAATCCACAATAGGATGATGCGTGGAGGCAGCAGGAGCAACGTTCGTGAGGGAACTCCTACTCGTCGTTCCGCACGACAGGCGGGACATTCTCTCGAGCCGTACGTTCCGCCACCACCTCCACCGCCTAATCCTCCCTCCACCGAGCAAATTCTGCGTATGTTTGAAGAGAAAAGGAACAATGATCTGATTGAAATATTGAGAAGTGTGCAAGCTATGGTTGGACAGAATGGAAATCAGAATGGTCATCACTCAAAGGTGTCATATTTCAGAGGACCAATCCACCCAGCTTCAGTTAGATTGTTGACCCATTGGATGCAGACGATTGGTTGCGCACAATGGAGAAAAAGCTTGAGATTGATCGTATTGAAGGAAATGATGAAGTTCCCTTTGCAACTCATTATCTTGAGGGTGCAGCTGCCATATGGTGGGAAAATACAAAGGCCATGTGGCCGGTTGATGAGGAAATCACCTGGGAAAAGTTTAAGGATCAGTTCCGAAAATATCATATCCCTACTAGAGTTATGAAGACTAAGCAGCGTGAATTTCTCGCGCTCGTCCAAGGAAATCAGTTTGTGGCTGAATATCTGCAAAAGTTCAATCATCTGGCCCGTTACTCTCTTTATGACATGGCCACCGAAGAAAGGAAGATTGACAGATTTCTTGGAGGTCTAAATCCACAACTCCGGTGTACTCTCAGTATGCTTGATTTCCCAGATTTCCAAATTCTGGTGAACAAGGCCTTCATTGCTGAACGGGAGCACAAGCTTATAGCAGATAATAGGCCTGTTAACAACGACAACAAGCCTAAGTTTGAGCCAAAGAAGGATGGGCAACCAGTGCAAATGGCTCGTACCTGGCAACAGACTCAGGTGGAATACAGGCCAAATTGGCAGAAGAATGTTAACAAGACCACCACTCAAGTCAAGAATATTGTGACCAACCCAACACATGAGGAGCGTCAGCGCAATAATTCTTGCTTCAGTTGCGGGCAGAACGGACATTATGCCCGACAGTGCCCCAAGAACAACAAGACAAATGCCCTAAGCAGACCACAAGTCAACTTTATGGAGTCATGGCTAACCCAGCAAAACTTCACTGGGCACGTGCATCATATCTCCGCCGATGAAGCTCAAGAGAAGCCAGAAGTCGTCATTGGTATGTTTTCTGTTAATGACATACCTGCCATAATTTTATTTGACTCTGGGGCTTCCCATTCTTTTATTTCTCGGAGTTTTGCTGCCCAAAACAATTTTCCTTGCACGATTTTGGGCAAAAATATGCTGGTACAAACCCCGAGATCTATAATCAAGAGCAATCTGGTCTGCCGTAATCTGGAGATCAATATCAACGGAGTCTACTTTCCAACATCTCTGATAATCATTGAGTCTGAAAAGTTGGATATTATATTGGGTATGAATTGGTTGACCCAATATCAAGTTTGCATAAACTGCGCAACCCGAGAAGTCACTTTGACCAGTCTGAATGGGCAGCTTACCAAATTCTACGCTCACAAGAATATACCCAAGCCAGAATTAGTTTGCACCGCTATGGCTGAATTGAAATTTATTCCTGTGGTCAGTGAGCACCCTGATGTATTTCCGGAAGAACTGCCAGGAATGCCACCAGATCGGGAACTGGAGTTTGCAATAGATCTTGTGCCCGGAACCGTGCCGCTATACAAGAAGTATTACCGGATGCCCTCATCAGAATTAGTGGAGCTAAAGAAACAGCTTGACGAATTACTCCAGAAAGGTTATACTCGTCCCAGCTCTTCACCATGGGGATCACCTGCTATTTTCGTGGACAAAAGGATGGTAGTCTCCGATAAAAGCGTAGATTATCGCCACTGAATGAGGTAACTATCAAAATAAATATCTGCTGCCAAGGATTGATGATACATTTGATCAACTCGATTGGGGCTAAAGTATTCTCTAAAATGGATTCTGGATCGGATATCATCAGCTCAAGATTAAAAAGGAGGATATTCCTAAGACCGCATTTACTACTCGGTACGGTCTTTACAAATATACCGTGATGTCCTTTGGTCTCAACAATGCCCCTGCTTTCTTCATGCATATGATGAACAAAATATTCATGGACTTCCTCGACAAATTCGTGGTAGTCTTCATTGATGACATCCTCATTTACTCCAAGGGTGAAGAAGAGCACAAGGATCACCTCCGAGCAGTGCTACAACGGCTCCGCGACCATCAGCTATACGCCAAGTTCAGTAAATGCGAATTTTGGCTCAAGAGAGTTGGGTTTCTCAGACATGTACTATCCGCCGAAGGTATAGCCGTGGACCCGAGCAAAGTAAAGGATGTGCTTGATTGGGTACCGCCCATGACTGTGACGCAAATCCGGAGTTTCCTCGGATTAGTTGGATATTATCATTGTTTTATTGAAGGGTTTTCTAAAATTGCTAAACCCATGACAGAGCTGCTAAAAAAGGATAAGAAGTTTAAGTGGACGGAGGATTGTGAGAAGAGTTTTAATGAGCTGAAGATACATCTGACAACCGCACATGTATTGACTCTTCCAGACATTTATCACAGTTTTGATGTGTACTGCGATGCCTCCAGACAAGGTATTGGTTGCGTGCTTATGCAAGACAGCAAGGTAGTAGCATATGCATCGCGACATCTATGGCCCCATGAGGGAAATTATCCTACTCATGATTTGGAATTGGCTGCGGTGGTTCATGCATTAAAAATTTGGAGACACTACCTCATTGGAAAAAGGTGCCAAATTTTTACCGACCACAAAAGTCTCAAGTAAATCTTCACTCAGCCAGATTTAAATCTCCATCAGCGAAGATGGCTAGAGTTGGTCAAGGATTATGACCTTGGAATAAATTACCATCCAGGCAAGGACAACGTCGTTGCCGATGCGCTCAGTCGAAAGCCCGTCAGCTTAAATGCCATATTGAAGTCATTGCCTCTCAAAATTCAAGAGGAGATCGCTCAGCTCAAGTTGGTCATCGTGGATGCTGGCCTCGCTAATATTTTGGAAGTTACCCCCACACTTGAGGTGGAGATCCGCAAGGCCCAGCCAGCTGACGCCAAGCTACAAAGACGTGCCAAGGGCTAGATGGCAAAGCAGGTCCCTGATTTCTCCAACGACAAATTCGATACCCTCCGATTCCGTGGACGAATTTGTGTACCCAATCAACCGGACTTGAAGAAGAAAATCATGTCAGAAGCACACGAATCCTCATATTCCATTCACCCTGGAGGTACGAAAATGTATGAGGACCTTAGAAAAATATTCTGGTGGGATGGGATGAAGAAAGACATTGCCTATTTTGTGGCCTGTTGCGACATATGCAACAAGGTGAAGGCAGAGCATCAGAAGCCAGCCGGACTCCTCCAACCGCTGCCAGTTTCACAATGGAAATGGGATGACGTTTGTATGGATTTCATTACAGGATTGCCTAAGACTCAGCGAGGCAAAGATGCAATCTGGGTTAGAGTAGACACACTAACCAAGGTTGCTCACTTCATCCCGATCAGCACCAGATACAGAGCAAATCAACTCGCACAGCTGTATGTATCCCGAATAGTCAGTCCGCATGGAGTACCCCGAACTATCACTTTCGACCGAGGTTCCTTGTTTACCTCTGCTTTTTGGTCCCATCTCCATCAAGCCTTGGGGACAGCGCTAAAATATAGTACTACCTATCATCCTCAGACAGATGGACAGGCAGAGCGGGTAAATCAAATACTTGAATATATGTTGCGGGCCTGTGTGCTAGCCAAGGGAGCTAATTGGGAAGATTGCTTGCCATATGCCGAGTTTTCTTATAACAACAGTTTCCAGACCAGTCTAAAGATGTCACCATATGAAGCTCTATATGGCCATAAGTGCCGCACTCCTTTAAATTGGTCTCAAACTGGAGATAGCTGTATCTTCGGAACATATCTCATGATGGAAGCTGAGAAACAAGTTAGGGAAATCAGAGACAGATTGCAATTGGCCAAATCTCGACAGAAGTGTTATTATGATGCAAAGCATCGGCAGGTCAGTTTTGAACCCGGAGAACACGTATATTTTTGAGTCACTCCTATGAAAGGAGTCAAGAGATTTCAGACTCGTGGAAAGCTGGCACCCAGATTTATTGGTCCATTCCCGATTATGTCTCGAGTGGGCACTGTTGCATATCAACTGGAACTACCCCCTAAATTGGCAGACATGCACAACTTGTTCCATGTTTCGCAATTGAGACGATGCATATCCCCGCCTGAGAAAAGGACTGCTATGGCTGAGATAGAGTTGGCAAAAGATTTAACTTATGAAGAGAGACCATTTAAAGTTTTGGATCAGATGGAAAGGGTCACTCACAGTAAAGTCAGAAAATTTTACAAGGTTCAGTGGAAGCGTCACACAGAATCAGAAGCGACTTGGGAGGAGGAAGAATTCCTTAGGGATCAGTAACCAGAGTGGTTTTCCCAAGCAACCGAATCTCGAGGACGAGATTCATTCTAAGTGGGGGAGGTTTGTGACAGCCTAGTTTTTGCCCTCTCTTATTTGCTTGATCTTCATTTGAAAATTTTCTTAAACTTGGAGTTTTTGAATCCTTTCATATGGACTTAAACACTTGGGCATCCTTGGCTTTCACCCAAGTGCTCCACTTCCCTCCTAAATCATCATTTCTCTTCTGATCCACCCCAAAATAATCTTTGGAATATTTTTCTTAAGTGAAAAATATTCATTTCCTCTCAAAAAAACCTAGCCAGATCAATTTGCTTCAAAGCAACCCTAATTTTTATGGCTCAGAAAAATCTGAGATAATTCACAAATATTCTGTGAACCCTAGGGCACCTTCCTGAGCAAAAATATTTCATCAATTTTTGGAATATTTTTGCTACAGAAAATATTTTCTGTTCTGGACAGAAATGGTGGTTTCTACAGCAACTACCATTTTACTTCCTCCATTTGACCTGAACTTTCTTGTGCATCTTTACCTTAGTAATTCAGGACTAGCCTCCAAAGCACAGCATCTAACTCCCAGCCGTTTGACAAGAATCGCTCAAAGTTACTGATCAGAAACTTACCTGGCTTGTAAAAACCTCTCTACTGCACCTGGATCCAAACCAAATCGTGGTAACACTCAAAACTACCACGAACAACATGCCAGACATGAAGTTTATGCTTAGATCGGCCTGATGTCATAGTTCACGCGGTGACCACGTTCGTCCAGGGGTGTTGGCATGCGTGTCGACGCTCACGAGTGCCGAAGCGCCTGTTGGCGATGCTCGCTTCCCTCGCCTGCCCGAGCATGCCAAACCGCGCCACCATCTTCGTCTCAACGCCATTAACCTCCCTCTGGCGCCGCTGCCGATGCGGAGTTTCGCCAGGAAAGCACAGAGCAAGGTCCGGTTAGCCCAACAAAGGCGGAGCGCGCCTTTGTGTTTCGTCGCCTTCCCCTCAATCATGTGCTCGTCTCCGTCCGCCCAAATTTGCTGCGTGACCTGCGTTGCCTTCTCCCCCTCTCACTGACGCCGCTCGTCATCGGGCGCCATGGACAGGTGTCCACCAGCGGAGCCCGAAACCCCCTCGCCGCTCGCCTATAAATAGAGCCACCCCCTGCATCCTCGAGCACCATCCAGCACTCCCACACACTCCACAATCGCGTAGGAAGCCGTAGCCCGGTTGGGAAGGCCTCGGGCCGCCGTCCCCGAGCTCGAGCTCGCCGGCGATCCCCTCTGGTCACCGCGGTAGCTCCAGCCCCTCCCAGGCCAGGGCGACCTCTCCAGTACCTCCGCCTCTCTCCGGTGAGGCCGTCTCGCCCGCTTGGAGCCCCTGGAGTGGCCTCCGTTCGTCGTCTTCCTCAACTCCGGCAACCACTGTGTTCTGCCTCCGCTTGCGAGCTTGAATCCGACGCCGTCCGACCACCCCTAGCCACGCTACGGGTACGGGCAGGTGCGCCACCGTCCCCTCTCTAAATCCCCCCCTCTCGTTTTGGCCAAGAAGCCCTTGTCGCCGGCGAGAGCTCCCGTGGCCATGACCTCCTCTGTTTCCTTCTCCCCTTCCCCACGACTAGAGAGGCCCGCTAGTCAGCCCACTCAGATGCTGCAGCGGTGCAAGTGGTGGCGCCCTGAGGTTTTACGCCTTCGACGTCACCCCTGTTGGATTTCGGGTTCCGGCAGACCCTCTAGGTTTGAACTCTGGGGTGCACGCAGAGATCTCGCCCCTACCTACCTGCACCTCATCGCCTCGCTAGGATCTAAACTACCAAAGGAACTACACAAGAGACACAAGATTTATACTGGTTCGGGCCACCATTGTGGTGTAACACCCTACTCCAGTGTGTGGTGTGGTGGATTGCCTCTTGGGCTGATGATGAACAATACAAGGAAGAATAGCTTCGCGAGGGTCTGTTCTTGGCCGGTGCGATGAACTGCTAGGGGGAGTTCAGTCTCTCTCTCTCTCTCTAGATTGCTTGATCTCTAGCTCTGTCCTCGATTCCGGATCCTCGATCCGGTGGGTGGCTAGTCCTATTTATAGGCAAAGGCCCTAGGCCTCTTCCCAAATATTGAGCGGGAAGGGCGCCAGCAATTGGCCATTTTGAAGGGGAACATCTAGTACACTTATCCTGACTAAAGTTGGTCCTCGCCTGTCAAAGGCTCTGGTGCTAACGCCGGCTTGGGCTCCACGATGCCTTTGCTTGATGCTCTCGCCTGCACTTGCCCCCTTTGCACCAAAGAGGAAATGAGGACACTGGCGGGCTGGCGCCCGCCTGGCGCCCTTGGTCGTCATGGCTTGCGTCATGGGCTCCTCGTGAGGTACCCCGCCTTGATCTCTCCGCCTCCTCGCGAGCCACTGACGAGGCCGTGCACGAGGAAGCTTCACGTCCGCCCATGAGGCTTGTCCCCTCGCGAGGGTCTTGAGCTTGTGCCGATGAAGATGGGCGTCTGGGCTACCCCTTGAGCCACGCCCGCAGGCCACAGTGCGAGCAAGTCTGGGTACCCCCGTTCCTAGAATGCCGACAGCAGCCCCCGGGCCCAAGGCGCGCCTGGACTTGGCTGAGCAGAGAAGCGAAGGGGCAAGTGCGAAGCGCCGCGGGCCCTAACAGCCTGCGGCCTCGGGCACTGCATGGTGATTGATTGGACGTGGGCGTCTCCACTTCCCCACGACGCCTCGACAACTGCATGAATTGACAAGTCCCTGCATGCGAAGCGGGTCATGATTACCTGCGGTCGTGGAGGTCGACGGTTGGCCTTAAGTACGGAACGGCGCGTGCCCTTCCAGCCCATCTCTTCTTGCTTCTCCTTCTTCTCCATGGCTCCGCTGAAGAGGCTCTTGGCCGTGGAGAAAGGAAAGGCCCGCCAGGTAGAGCCTGACTCTCTCCCGGGTAAGCGCGGTCGAGGCCGTCCTTGCAAGCACCATGTGGCTCCCGTAGCGGCTCCCCGCGGCCATGGAGGCGATATCCTGCGCGACGACGGGCGTCAGAGCGTTGATGCGGGGCACCCTACGGCCGCGCGACCCCCTAGGCCACGCTTCCGCTCGGCGGAGGTGCTGCCGGAGTTTGTCGTGTGGTCGGTGGAGCCGACCAGCACCCGGCTCCGGCTTCCCCGCTTCTTCTTAGGTGAACTTCCGGCCGGCACCCCGGGCGGCCTTTGGCTCCAGGCGGACGGTTGCTGCAGTCGGGCCTCCTGGGCTTCGCTGGAGGTCTCCGCGGCGGTAGTGTGGCTCGACCCGCGGCTGGCAAACGTTTGCCCGCCAAGACGTGGTCTCGAGCGGCGGTGCACCCTGCACTTCAAGTTCGACGGCGATGCCACCCTCTACGTGAGGGTGTTCGGGAAGATGGTCGCCGCTGGGTGCTGCCCCGAGGACGATGACCGCGGCCGTGAGCCTAGCCCCGGCGATGATGAAGATGGCAGCAGCAGCGTGATCGGCGGCGCTTCGGGGTTCGTCGAGCTTTGGCGTCTCTTCTTCGGACGATGGCTCCTCCGGTGGCGCGACCAGCCCCGCCGCACCGCACTGGAGGGAGGTAGCGGGTCTGCTCACGCCGCCTTTGGTGAAGCGCGAGAGGGGGTCTGCCTGAGCTCCGGAGGCAGTCCGAGCTCTCGCCGCGAGTTGGTGTCGGGCGAGTCGCGCCTGTTTTGTTCTTTTTTCCTTTTCCTGTGCAAGGAGACAGTAGTGTAGGGCCCCGCGGGGGCGTGCTTGGACTGTTGCTGTTAATTATCATACTATTTCCACTATTTCGGTATTATGCCTTTGTGCCACACGCCTGCGCGTAGAAATTACTTAGCTCGAGGGGGGGCCTGTCGTGGCCTTTGCTTCCCGAGGCCGAGGCCTCGTCGAACGCTTCATGTCCTGCAAAGGTTAGTCTGGAGAGGTAGCTCCCGCCTCGGTTGGAGGCGACCGACCCAGGTTCTGTGTTCGTGTCGCGGTGCCCGTGGGGCACGGACTGGAGGGGTGCTCCTGTAGCGGACCCGGGTAGGGAAGCCTCAAACGATAAGGGCAGAAAACACTCACGAGGGTGCCCGCGCTGCTCCCTCGCAAGACTTGAGCGAGAGAAATCGAGGCAGGAGAGCGAAAAAGGCAGAGAGTCACAAGCCAAAGACGGCAACAGCTTCAATAAAACTTCAAATGGGAATGAACAAGCCAATTGCAGAAAGCAAATGAGAAAAGCCGCGTCCAGCACCTAATCTAGTCTTTGACGTCTTCTCACCAGCGCGGAGCTAAGTGCTGCCACTGGGCGTGGGAGGGAGCCCCAGGGCCTGAGGCCGGCGCCTCGAGACTCCGGGCGCGTGTACAACCCCAACTCATTATTACGTGAGAGTGTCACGGGCGGCGAGCTTCATAGGCATCGGCCTTCTTCACGTGCTCGGGCCTTTCTCAGAAAAATAAACTTCACAGGCGTTTGCCTTCTTCACAGGCACCGGGCCTTCCATAGATAGATAAGCTTCACAGGCATTGGCCCTCTTCACAGGCTCCAGGCCTTTTCCCAAAACGCAGCGCTTCACAGGCATTCGCCTTCTTAACAGGCACCGGGCCTTTTTCCAAAACGCAGCGCTTCACAGGCATTCGCCTTCTTCACATGCATTCGCCTTCTTCACAGGCACCGGGCCTTTTTCCAAAACGCAGCGCTTCACAGGCATTCGCCTTCTTCACAGGCACCGGGCCTTTTTCCAAAACGCAGCGCTTCACAGGCATTCGCCTTCTTCACAGGCACCGGGCCTTTTTAGGGGTAAAACCTCCGGAGGTGCTGGATGTTCCACGCGCTACGACGGGCACCCCTCCCGAGTCTCCAAGCGCGTGGAGCCGGGCCCGAAACATGAACAACCTTGAACGGGCCCTCCCACATGGGAGATAGCTTATGCAGTCCTTCTGGAGAGAACCCGCTGAGCACGAGGTCCCCTACCTCGAGAGTCCCGGGCGGATGTTGCGGCGATGGGTATCGCCAAGGCGCTTGTTGGTATCTTGCCGCTCGTAGCGCGGCTTCCCAACGATGCTCCTCCCCCAGCACGAGGTCCGTCCCCCGCATGGCGTCCTGCTGCGCCTCGTTGAACGCCAGGACCCATGCGGAACAACGTCTGACCTCGTGAGAGAGGACTGCTTCAGCTCCATAGACCAGGAAGAACGAGGTCTCGCCAGTCGGCTTGGTCGCGGTTGTGCGGATGGACCACAATACGTACTGAAGCTCATCGTACCAGCCTCTGCCGTAGGCCTCCAGCTTCTTCTTGAATGTCCTGGTTTTGAGGCCCTCAAGACCTCTCGCATTAGCCCGCTTCGTCGACCGTTGCTGTTCGCTGGTGTGCTATCGAGGCGTAGCATATCAAGGCCCCAAGGTTAGCACAATATGTTTTGAAGAGGTTACTAGTGAACTGCGAACCATTGTCGGTGATGATGCGGTTCGGCACCCCGAACCAGCTCACGATGCCCTTGATGAACTTGACCGCAGAACCTGCGGGGATGGTGCGGACGACTTCCACTTCAGCCAACTTCGTCAACTTGTCCACGGCGGCGTAGAGGTAGCGATAGCCTCCTGGCGCCTGAGGAAACGGGCCCAGGATATCCAACCCCCAGACTGCGAATGGCCACGAGAGGGGTATAGTTTGCAGACCTCCCGCCGGCTGATGGATCTGCTTGGCATGGAATTGGCAGGCCTCGCAAGCCTTCACCAGTTCGACGGTGTCATTGAGCACAGTGGGCCAACTGTGCTCAATGGAACCCGCTGCGGAACTCCTTGCCAACGAGGGTCCACGATGATGAATGATGCCCACAGTCTCCACCGTGTATATCTGCCAGCAGTTCCTTCCCTTGCTCCCTGGGGATGCAACATAGGGACACATCATTTGGTCGCTTCCGGTAGAGCTCTCCATCCCTAATGCAGTATGATGTGTCTTGCCGCGCCACACGCTCCGCTTCCTCCTCCTTCTTCGGCAAGGTCCCTTGCGTCAGGTAGCTCCGGAGCTCGGTGATCTAGCACCCCTCCTGAGGCTCCAGCGTCAAGAGCAGGCGCGCTCCTGAGGCCGGGCCACAGACCGGGGCTCCTGAGGCTGGTGGCTGGGGGAGCTCCTCCCGAGGCTGCACCGTGCTTGACAGCGATGGCGTGGCCGAGGGCTTGAAGAGCCGCTCCTCGAAGACGCCAGGCTCCTGAGGTAGCCGCCTGGATGCCCGTTTGGCGATGTCGTCGGCCTCTTGATTGGTGCCACGGGGCACATGCTGCAACTCCAGCCCCCAGCACTGCTTCTCCATCCTGCGGACCTCTGCGAGGTAGGCTTCCATGTGCTCATCCCTCGGCTCGTATACCTTGTCGGAGAAGTTGACGAGGAGTTGTGAATCACCCTTGATGGTAAGGCACTTCACTCCTAGGGCAGTTGCGGCCTTCAGGCCTGCTATCAGGCCTTCATATTCTGCTACGTTGTTGGAGACCTTTTCTCCGTGCTGGAAACAGAGTTGCACGGTGTAGTAGAGCTTGTCTTGAGTAGGAGATATAAGCACTGCTCCAGCCCCCGTGCCATGCCTGGAGAACGCCCCGTCGAAGTACATGACCCAACCGTCCGGCGCCTCGCTTCCCGGGGAGAGGGATCGATCCTCATCAGCCTTGAGGCCCGGCGCCTCCGTCCATTCTGCCACGAAATCCGCCAATGCGGCCCCCTTGATGACTCTGGTTGTGCTGAATTCGAGCTGAAACGCTTGCAGTTTGATGTTCCACTCAGCGACTCTTCCAGCTGAATTGGGGCTCCTGAGCACCCTTTCCAAGGGGTACGCTAAGACAACCTTGATGGGGTGGCCCTGAAAATAATGCCGCAGCTTGCGCGAGGCCACCAATAGCGCGAGGAGGAGTTTCTGAGGCATGGGGTACCGCGCCCTCGCGTCCCGCAACACTGTGCTGACGAAGTACACAGGGTGTTCAACGAGGTTGGGAGTGGTGGCATCGATGGCGCCCTCCGGAGACCGTGGCGCCTCCTGAGACAGTGGAGCCTCCAGCGGCTGGTCGCTAGGGGGAGGGGTCTCTTCTGTCCCGAGTGCGTTTCCCTGCGGCGGCTGATCCTTCTCGGCTGTGGTAGTGGTCTCTGTGGGTCTTCCTTGATCCTGCTTCGCCTTGACCCGGCAGCTGCCGCGGCTTTGGTCCGACGCTCCTCCCTAGCCGCCACCAGGCTCTTGTTGGCGGGAGTAGGGAGTGGCTGCAAGGTAGAGCGCCAGGGGTTCTTGAGGGCGTGTGGCCACCATTACCGGAGGGCTGGTTAGGTACCTCTTGAGATCTTGGAACACCTTGTCGGCCTCTTCAGTCCATTCAAAGGGCCCCTTTTTCTTCATCAGCTGGAAGAAAGGCAGCGCTCGCTCCCCCAACTTGGAGATGAAGTGTCCTAGTGCGGTCACGCGCCAAGTGAGCTTCTGCATTTATCTGAGGGTCTTTGGCGGGCTCATGTCCTCGACCGCCTTGACCTTTTCTGGGTTAGCCTCGATGCCTCGGTGGGACACGAGGAAGCCCAAGAGCTTGCCCGAGGGGACCCCAAACACACACTTCTCCGGGTTGAGTCGCAGGTTCACTGCGTTGAGGCTCGCGAAGGTTTCCTCTGTGTCTTGTATCGTGGTTTTGGCCTCACGAGACTTCACCACAATGTCATCGACGTAAGCCTCAACATTCTTCCCGAGCTGCGGGCCCAAGGTGATGTGCATCGGCCGGCTGAAGGTCGCCCTGCGTTGCGCAGCCCGAACGGCATGCATGTGTAACAGTACACCCCACACGGGGTCAGGAAAGCCGTTTTTTCCACGTCTTCCACTGCCATCTTGATCTGGCGATAGCCTGAGAAGGCATCCAGCAAGCACAGTAGGTCACACTCAGCGGTGGAGTCGACGATCTGGTCAATGCGAGGGAGCGGAAACGGATCATGTTGGCAGGCCTTGTTGAGGTTGGTGAAGTCGACACACATACGTTCCTTTCCACCTTTCTTTGGCATGACCACCGGGTTAGCCAACCAATCCAGGTATCGGACCTCGCGAATGACCCCTGCAGCTTCTAGCTTGCGGGTCTCTTGGACGATGAAAGCCTGCTTTTCAGTGGACTGTCGCCTTGCCTTCTGGTTCATGGGGCGTACGTTGGGGCACACGTTGAGGTGGTGCTCGATTACGCCTCTAGGGATCCCCGCCAGCTGATCAGGCTCCCATGCGAATACCTTCTTGTTTGCACACAAGAACTTGACCAGGGCCTCCTCCTGCTCGGGCTCGAGGTTGGCGCCTATGGTGAAGGTGGCGTTAGTGGATCCGTCCTTGTCGACCAGTATCTGCTTGGTTTCTACCTTGTCTTGGGTGAACAGATGCTTCTTCTTGGCCGGCGCAGCCCCCTTGGGCTCAGGGGCGTCTGAGTCGGCGGGCTGCGCCGACGCCGCCGTCTTGAAGACGAGCTTGAGCACTTGCAACGCATCCCCGGTGTCTCCGGACACGGTGAGGATGCCGTTGCTCCTGGGCATCTTCATGAGGTTGTACGCTGGGTGAGTCGCAGCCATGAATCGGGCTAGTGCTGGGTAGCCGAGGATGGCGTTGTATGGGAGGCCGATGGGAGCGATGTCGAAGTCGATCAGCTCCGTGCGGAAGTTGTCGTAGGTGCCGAAGGTTACTGGGAGACGGATCTGCCCCAGGGAGCTGGATGAACCGCCCCCGACGCCAAAGAAGGGCCGGCTGGGCTGAAGCCGCTCCGGCGGTATGTGGAGGAGGCCGAAGGCTTCAACCGAGAGCATGCTGAGGCCCGCGCCGCCGTCGATGAGAGTCCTGGTGACGGCCACCTAGCAGATGGTGGGGATGCACAACATTGGGAGCGCGCCCGAGATGGCTGAGTTGGAGGGGTGATCCTCCGAGCTGAAGGCCAGATCGTCCTTGGGCGCCGACTAACCCGGAGGAGCCCCATGCTGCGCAGAGGCAGCACCGACCTGGCGAGCGAACGGCTTGATGTGGCGGTCTGAAGGTGGCGCATGCGAGCCGCCCAGGAGAGTTGCGACGACCGGGGGCGCTGGCGCAGCGTGCCTGGCGAGGAAAAGGCCACGCAGCTCCTCCCAAGAGGCCATGGAAGCCGCTGGCAGGTGGAGCAGCCACACGCGCGGGGCGCCGATGAGGGCCATGGGAAGCCAGCTAGCCATGGCCCTGTCGTTGCCCCCTGCTTTGAGGACGGCCTCCTCATACGCCAGCAGGAAGGCCAGCGGATCGGTCGTGCCGTTGTAGCGTGGTGGCGTCTCCGGCTTGAACTTGTTCAGCCACCGCACCTGTCGCAAGGCTGGGGCCAAGGCTTGGAGCCCCCTGGCCCCCGCGCTGGCGCCGGCGGCCGGAGTGGGCGACGCGCTGCTCATCGTAGGGCGAGTCGCGATGTCGGCGGAGAGCGGGTCGGCGGAAGGGAGAGCTCCAGCGCACCCCTACCTGGCGCGCCAAATGTCGGATTTCGGGTTCCGGCAGACCCTCTAGGTTCGAACTCTGGGGTGCGCGCGGAGATCTCGCTCCCTACCTACCTGCACCTCGTCGCCTCGCTAGGATCTAAACTACCAAAGGAACAACACAAGAGACACAAGGTGAATACTGGTTCGGGCCACCATTGTGGTGTAACACCCTACTCCAGTGTGTGGTGTGGTCGATTGCCTCTTGGGCTGATGATGAACAATACAAGGAAGAACAGCCTCGCGAGGTACATTCTTGGCCGGTGCAATGAACTGCTAGGGGGAGTTCAGTCTCTCTCTCTCTCTCTCTAGATTGCTTGATCTCTAGCTCTGTCCTCGATTCCGGATCCTCGATCCTGTGGGTGGCTAGTCCTATTTATAGGCAAAGGCCCTGGGCCTCTTCCCAAATATTGAGCGGGAAGGGCGCCAACAATTGGCCATTTTGAAGGGGAACATCTAGTACACTTATCCTGACTAAAGTTGGTCCTCGCCTGTCAAAGGCTCTGGTGGTAACGCCGGCTTGGGCTCCATGATGACTTCCTTCCTGCCGTTGCGACGGTCTTGGTCTTGTTGCACGGAAACGGGTGCCTTTGCTGGATGCTCTCGCCTACGCTTGCCCCCTTTGCACCAAAGAGGAAATGAGGACACTGGCGGGCTGGCGCCTGCCTGACACCCTTGGTCGTCATGGCTTGCGTCATGGGCACCTCGTGAGGTACCCCGCCTTGATCTCTCCGCCTCCTCGCGAGCCAGCCTGACGAGGCCGTGCCTGAGGAAGCTTCCTGTCGTCCGCTCCATGAGGCTTGGCCCCTCGCGAGGGTCTTGAGCTTGTGTTGATGAAGATGGGCCGTACTGAGCCACTCCTTGAGCCACGCCGCAGGCCGCAGGCGAGCAAGTGCAGGTACCCCGTTCCCGTAACGCCGACAAACCCCCCCTCGACTATTTATTTAAATTCAAAATCATTTAAATTCCATAGAGCTTCAAACAGTTACAACTCTTCAACCATAAGTCCAAATGAATTGATTCTTTTTGCATTGTGTTCTTTGAAAAGAAATCTAGCAGCTCACCAAAGATGAGATTTTTCTGCGCTGTTTAGAATTTCTGGTGATTTTCTAAGTGTTCTTGATATTTGCTTTTGTGTTTAAATTTATTTTCAGAGGGTGAGGCTTGTCTTGAGGATCACCAGAAGGCTTGTGAACCTCATCTGCACTAAGGCAAGCCACAGCAACATTTTCATGGTGTCATTTCAATATTTGTGATTTTCTTACTTGAATGAAATGATTAATCCATGCATTTAAATAACTATTGTTTTATTTGTATTCTGTTAAATGTTTGTTAGTTATTATGCTTGATTTATAGAATGATTGAAACTAGCCTAGTTGGTAGAGCAGGTTAAGATTTATTTGTGGTGATGTTAGAAATGATTTTGTTATGCATGTTAGTAATTATTTAAAGTTTTGTTCTTGCATACATAAAATGATAAAAATTTGCTAGAAAATATTCTTTTAAATACTTGTTTGGTCATTTTACTTGCCTTACAAAATGTTTTAACCTCACTTAGTTGGTAAAGAAATTAAGATTTGTTTGTGGTGAAATCTTTTGCTATTCATACGAGCAATTTATCGGAGTTCGTTCTTGCGTGAGAAAATAATAAAACTTTTTGTAAAATATTTTGGTTAATATGTGAGTTATATTGAGCAGCAAAGTAATAGGAGTTGTTGATGTTTATGCTTGGTGTGTATATGTATGACATCGGTCATTTCTATCATTAAGTGATGCATGTGTAGTTTTGCATTTCATGGCATGCTATGACACCGGTCATTTTCATTTTAAGTTGAACCTGAATATAACTCAACTTGAATATACCGTTGACTGGGTCATGGTGCCGCTGAATCGAGTTTCTTTCCCAGTGCAACCACATTTGCCTTTTTGGGAAGGCCTTGATTAGGTCCATTGACATTGCCTCTGGTCGGTGCCTCCAACTAGGGAAGGTTACGTCGTGCCTGTCCTGGCCCGGTAAGCAGGCATAACCTTGTGTGCCCGTTGTTGAGATTATGTTACCGAGTTCCCGAGTCGGATTTTTTTGGCCACGATGGTGGTCGGTGTGTCTTTGGTAGACACGGGGCCACCCAGGACTAGCCCGTTGGGGATTGGGTTGGAGTGGTCGGGAGAGTGCTGTGGCAATGGAAGGGTTTTGTCGAAATGCCGTTGGTCCACCCGAATGGGAGTGCGAGGCCATGGGTTCTGTGGTGTGGGTACAGTGTGCTACCTCTGCAGAGTGTATAATCTATCGATAGCCGAGTCCATGGTCACGGACACCTCGTAGTAGGTCCCACCATGAGTCAACGTTTAATAAAAATTGCACACTAAGCTATGAACTTTGCATTGTTGATGGATGGCAGAAAGGCCATCGAGGCATTCGGGACCAGATATTGGTTGTGGTTGTGATCGCCGTAAGGATCACGAGTTATTCTTGTTAAGGACCACATTGGTGGTTTGTTGGTGATCCGAGGATGATCACGGTTGGTAAGTTGTCCCGAGGGACGTTCGAGCATGATCACAGCATGTTTGACATATAGCATTGCATCATTAATAATTGGTTAAATATCATGATATTGTTTGCCATTATGATTATGCATGTTGTGAGCTTGCAAGTACATTCAATGTACTAACCTGGCCTGTCTTGCCAGATTTCAGGAAAGTACCGTTGGAGAGGAGCGTTGTTCGAGTATAGATCATGTCCACATCGGTGTCCCTGTGATATGGAGCTTCGCCACGATGTTATTCCGCTGCCACGTAGTTGTTCGGATCGAGGCCCCTTTATGTTCACTAAATAATGTACATATTGTTCGGCCGCACCGGTGTGCCGCTTGCCCTCGACAGCTGTTGTAATGTAAACTCTGTTCTGCTAGCATCAATAAAGCGGTTGTTTTCTGTACCAAGATGTTGTGTGTTGCCAGAAGACATGGTCTCTGGGCTGGCAATGCATGGTAAACCGGTCGCTCTGAGCCGGGGTGCCACAAAAATGATGCTCCAACAAACGATGTAGGTGCCAAAAAGATTAGTCCAAGTTTACTCTAAGGTAAAACAGGGAACTTGAATGCCTAACTGCCGCTGAAACTTCATTTTTCACCACCCCCATGCAACTGTCGTGCAAACCGCCGCACCCCTGCCACCATCGGATCCGTCCATCTCAACCCCGCTACAGCCGGATCCGTCCATCCCATTCCCGCCGCCTCTAGATCCTCCACTTCCCCGCCACTACACGGCCCCAAATCGGCCGAATCGGATGCCGCAAAGCCGCTCTGCCATCGCGTCGCCCGGTTCAGTAGCAGCACGGCCTCCATGGCACCCTGCCACACTTCGTCCTGATGTCTCCTGTCACCACAATCGTCCGTGTCCACACCGCACCTGCGCTAATGTAATGCAGTCGAAGAAGTCGTGGGAGAGAAAGTCCGGCTTGACAAGGGTGCGGGCATGATGTCCCTTGAAGCTACGTCGGTATTTCCCCAAAGAGGACGGGATGATGCAGCACAGAGGCGGTAGGTATTTCCCTCAGATATGAAACCAATGTTATCGAACTAGTAGGAGAACCAAGCAACACAACGTAAACAGCCCCTGCACACAGATAACAAATCCTCGCAAGCCGACGTGTTAAAGGGGTTGTCAACCCCTTCCGGGTACGGCACCTCAAGATAGGCAAACGGACGTGACATAAATTGTAGTAGATTGATAGACTGAACGCCAAAAAAATAAATAAGAATAAAATGCAGCAAGGTATTTTTGTATTTTTGATTTAATAGATCTGAAAATAAATGCAAAGGAAAATCGCAAAGGCAAATATATGAGAAAGAGACCCGGGGGCCGTAGGTTTCACTAGTGGCTTCTCTCGAGAAAAATAGCAAACGGTGGGTGAACAAATTACTGTTGGCCAATTGATAGAACTTCAAATAATCATGACGATATCCATGCAATGATCATTACATAGGCATCACGTCCAAGATTAGTAGACCGACTCCTGCCTGCATCTACTACTATTACTCCACACATCGACCGCTATCCAGCATGCATCTAGTGTATTAAGTTCATGGAGAAACGGAGTAATGCAATAAGAATGATGACATGATGTAGACAAGATCTATCTATGTAGAGATAGACCCGTCGTTTTATCCTTAGTAGCAACGATACATACGTGTCGGTTCCCCATACATCCTTTGGGATCAAGCATCGTAAGATCGAACTCACTACAAAGCACATCTTCCCATTGCAAGATAAATAGATCAAGTTGGCCAAACAAAACCCAAATATCGGAGAATAAATATGAGGCTATAAGAGATCATGCATATAAGAGATCAAAGAAACTCAAATAACTTTCATGGATATAAAAAGATAGATCTGATCATAAACTCAAAGTTCATCGATCCCAACAAACACACCGCAAAAGAGTTACATCATAAGGATCTCCAAGAGACCATTATATTGAGAATTCAACGAGAGAGAGGAATCCATCTAGATACTAACTACGGACCCGAAGGTCTACAAAGAACTACTCACGCATCATCGGAGAGGCACCAATGGAGGTGGTGAACCCCATCCGAGATGGTGTCTAGATTGGATCTGGTGGTTCTGGACTCTGTGGCGGATGGATGAATATTTCGTCGACTCCCCTAGAGTTTTGGGAATATTGGGGTATTTATAAAGCAAAGAGGCGGTCTGGGGGCACCCGAGGTGGGCACAACCCACCAGGGCGCGCCTGGGCCTCCTAGCGCACCCTGGTGGGTTGTTCTCTCCTTGGAGCACCCCCAGGCGCAGCTAGGGCCCATTACGTGTCTTCTGGTCCATGAAAAATTTCTGCGGAGTTTCGTTGCATTTGAACTCCGTCTGGTATTGATTTCCTGCGATGTAAAAAACATGCAGAAAACAGCAACTGGCACTTGGCACTATGTCAATAGGTTAGTACCAAAAATTATATAAAATGGCTGTAAAATGATTATAAATATCCAAGATTGATAATATAACAGCATGGAACAATCAAAAATTATAGATACGCTGGAGATGTATCAGCATCCCCAAGCTTAACTCCTACTCGTCCTCGAGTAGGTAAGTGATAAAAACAGAATTTTTGATGTGGAATGCTGCCTAACATGTCATATCATATTCTTTTCTTTATAGCATGGACATTTGGACTTTTATGTGATTCAAAGCAATAGTCTAGTTTTGACACGATAATTTAAATACTCAACCATATCAACAAGCAACCATGTATTTCAGAATATCAATGCTAAAATAAGTTATCCCTAGCCCATCATGCTCAACCGTTGATCCATTCATCAAACACACTCGCATATTAGATACACCCAATACTCAAGTACGATCATATTGCCTCCTAGTTGGTGCTTTTATAAGAGAAGATGGAGACTCAAATTCAAAATAAAAATTGCATAAAATAAAAGAAAGGCCCTTCGCAGAGGGAAGTAGGGATTTGTAGAGGTGCCAGAGCTCAAAGCGAAAAACTTTGAGATAAAAAACCATTTTGGGAGGTGTATCCATCCCACCAACGAAAATGACTTAGAGTTCCCAATAATTTCCACGCTAGATATATCATAGGCGGTTCCCAAACAGAAAATAAAGTTTATTCCTTTTTCCACCATACTTTCACTTCCCATGGCTAACTGTATCCACGGGTGCCTTCCATACCAACACTTTCCAAGGAATTTATTATTTGACAATATAAAGTAAATTCATTTTTCATTTCGAGACTGGGCATCCCTAATACCTTTGCCTTACTCTCATGCAATGACAAGTGAATAAACACTCATCATGAGAATAACACATCTAGCATGGAAAATATTAGCTACCCCTCACCGCTCCGCGAGCGAAACAAACACACAAAAGAGAAGTTTATTTTGATACTTAGAGATGGCACATGCAAATTTGCATAGAACGGCAAAAGAATACCACATATAGGTAGATACAGTGGACTCATGTGGCACAACTGGTTTAAAGGTTTTTGGATGCACAAGTAGAGATCATACTTAGTGCAAAATGAAGGCTAGCAAAAGATTGAGAAGCGACCAACCAAGAAATGGATAATCTCATAAGCGAGCATTAAGCATAGTTAACACCGAATAATGGACCAAAAGTAGGATATAATTTCATTGCGTGGCTATTGACTTTCGTGCTTGCATAGAGAATCACAAACCTTAACACCAATATTCTTACTAAAGTATAATTACTCATCAACATAATTCACATATCACATCATCATATCTCAAAACTATTACTAAGAATCAAGTTTATTTTGTCCAATGATCTTCATGAAAGTTTTTATTATATCATTCTTGGATATCTATCACTTTGGGACTAATTTTCATGTGTTGCTTTTCATAAGCTCAAACAAATATAAGTGAAGATCATGAGCTTAAAAAATTTCTTTCTCTCAAATTAATTTAAGTGAAGCAAGAGAGAATTTCTTGAAAATTTTACTAACTCTCAAATATATTTAAGTGAAGCAAGAGAGCATTTCTTCAAAAATACTAAGCACACCGTGCTCAAAAAGATATAAGCGAAGCACTAGAGCAAGTCCATAGCTCATAAAAATTTAAGTGAAGCATAGAGAGCAATTCTAACAAGTCAACATAATTTTGGCTCTCTCAAATAGGTGTGTCCAGAAAGGGATCAAGACTTATAACAAAAAATAAAACAAGCAAAGACTCATATCATACAAGACGCTCCAAGCAAAACACATCGTATGTGACGAATAAAAATGTAGCTTCGAGTAAAATACCAATGGTCGTTAGAAGAAAGAGGGGATGCCACTCGGGGGCATCCCCAAGCTTAGTTGGTTTCTCATTTTTGGGGATATCTTGGGATGCCAGGGCATCCCCAAGCTTAGGCTCTTCTACTCCTTATTCCTTCATCCATCGTAAGGTAACCCAAAACTTGAAAACTTCAATCACACAAAACTCAACAAAACCTTCATGAGATCCGTTAGTGTAAGAAAAATAAATCAGTACTATAAGTATTGTACCAAACCAATTAATATTTTGTTTTTTCATTATATCTACTTTATTCGAATTTTTCTATGGAAAAAACTCATCAAAGAAAACCATAGAGCCATCAAAATAAGCACACAACGCAAAGAAAACAGAATAATAAACACTTTAGAGCAATAACACCTTCCCTCAACTCCTGGCTGGACAGATTCAAGAAAGACTTCGGGCTTCTTCAACATAGAGTCAAAGAGGAGCATAGGCTCTTTGTGCTGAACTTTGTGCACTCCCTTTAGTTGTTTCCCTCTGCTTCTTTGCTCACTTGTCACAAAGTTGGCAAGTTGTACCTGCACCCCCTCCCCCCATGTAAATACCCATTGTACAGTTTGACTACTATATTAATATATTAACACAGTAGGAGCCTTTCAAGTATATTAATACCCTGGTAAAAAAACGCAAAGAAAACAGAATCTGTCAAAACAGAACAGTCTGTAGCAATTTGATTTGTTCGAATACTTCTGGAACTCCAAAAATTCTTAAAAACTAGGATGACCTGGGTAATTTGTATATTAATCTTCTGCAAAAAGAATTCGCATTTTAGCATGCTCTGGTAAAAAATAAGAATTATTTTCGTGAGCGCAAAAGTTTCTATTTTTTTAGCAAGATCAAACAACTATCACCCAAGAAAATCCTATCGGTTCTACTTGGCACAAACACTAATTAAAACACAATAAACACATTCATAACAGTAGCATAATTGTGCTAAAACTCAAGAACAGAAATCAAAAAGCAAAAATAAATTTTATTCATTGGGTTGCCTCCCAACAAGCGTTATAGTTTTACGCCCTCAGCTAGGCATAAAGCAATGATCTAAGTTTTGTCATCTTTGGTTCGAGATCCATAAGATGCCCTTATGATTGATTCATATGGTGGACTAATTCTTGTTCTAGGAAAGTGTTCCATACCCTTCCTCAAAGGAAATTGGAACTTAATATTGCCTTCTTTCATATGAATCACGGCACCGATAGTGCGTAGAAACGGTCTACCAAGAATAATTGGACAAGACGGATTGCCATCAATATCAAGAACAATAAAATCTATGGGCACATAATTCCTATTTGCAAGAATAAGAACATCATTAATTATTCCCATAGGCATTTTAATAGTGGAATCCGCCAAGTGCAAATTCAAAGAACATTCTTCAAGATCGGTAAGGTCAAGCACATCACATAAAGATTTCGGAATTGTAGAAACACTAGCACCCAAGTCACACAAAGCAAAACACTCATAATTTTTAACATTGACTTTGATAGTAGGTTCCCATTCATCATGCAATTTTCTAGGAATTGATACTTCTAATTCCAATTTTTCTTCAAAAGCTTTCGTCATAGCATCAACAATATGTTTAGTAAAAGATTTATTTTGTTCATAAGCATGGGGTGAATTTATCATGGATTGCAACAAAGAAATAAAATAAATCAATGAGCAACTATCATAATTAAAGTCTTTGTAATCCAAAAGAGTGGGCACATCACTAGTTAAAGTTTTGACCTCTCCAAAACCACTTTTATCAATTTTCTCAACAAGATTTTCACCCTCCGAAATATTGGGACGCCTTCTACCTAAAGTTGACTCTTCTTCAGTCCCTTTCTCATAAATCTTAGCTTTACTAAACAAGGAATCAATAGAAGAAACACCAATCATTTTAAGATCTTCATCACTTTTATGAAAGTAATTACTAGAAAACGCTTTTTCTAAAAGTTCTCTTTTAGCTCTAAGCATAGCGGTTCTTTTATTACTTCCATCCATATAAACATAAAGAGCTTTAATTGATTCATCAACCTTAGGCAAAAAAAATCATCTTGAGATTTTCCACATCACGAGCAATTCTATGAACACTTCTAGACAAATCATCAATCTTACTCAAATTTTCTTCTATGGAAGTGTTGAAAACTTTTTGCGTGTTGATAAATTATTTAATATTATTCTCAAGATAAAAGGTGTTCCTATTATTATTATAAGATTAATTTCCATAGGAATTACCATAATTATTAGAGGAATTACTAGGAAAAGGCCTAGGATTAAAATTACCTCTATAAGCATTGTTATTGAAATTATTTCGAGAGATAAAATTCACATATATGGTATCACTATTTTGCTCAATCAAGGTAGACAACGGCATATCATTAAAATCAATAGGAGCACTTTTACTAGCAACCAATTCATAAGATGTCGGTGGAAAACGACACCTATGGGATCACAAGAATCCCTACTGCGGTTGCGGGGCGCGGGGTTGAGAGAAGAGCGGATCTAACAGAGAGCACGCGGTTCGTTTATCTAGGTTCGGGCCGCGAGGATGCGTAAAACCCTAGTCCTGCTTTGGTGGATGTATTCTGAGTTCTTGAACTAGCTACGGGGTGTAACGAGCTCCAAAAAGCCGAATCCTCCTCCTCGTCGCCTTGGGCCTCCTTTTATAGAAAAAGGGGGTGCCATAGTGGCACACAGGAGGTGGAAAGGCAACAGTGTTGCATGGTTATCCTTCGTATTACAGGACAAGGCGCATTAAATGCAAGGCTTAGGTGTCCCTTCACTTTATCGGGGACGGGGGCGAGGTCCGTCCCGTCCGTAGCAGCTCCTCCAAGCTTCGACACACGCCCTGGCCAGCGATGCATGCGGTGCCATGTAGGCAGGCAGGCAGCTGAGGTGGCGCGGTGGTGGAGCCTCCACGAAGGGTTGCATGTTACCATGCAGGTGCCTGCCCAGTTGGTTGGGTTGGCAGCTGCATGCGAACGGCGGCTGAGACTTGGCTGGTGCGGGCCTGACGGTGGCCCTGTTGGTGCGCTTGGCGAGGGCCATGCCGGGTGGCCCAGCAAGGGTCTTGCCGTGGCGCGCAGGTGTCCCCGGCAAGGATCTTGCCGGGGGTCTGTGGGTTTCTTCGGTGAGGATGGCTGCCTTCCTATCCTCATTTGATTTTGACTATTCTTTGTCTTCACAAAGATCTGCATACCGCCACACAGGTGCCTCCCGAGCCCTGTCCCAATGCATTTGTCGAGTGTTGGTGGCCTCGAGGGTGGCTTGCTTTCATGGCGTATGAGCTGCCCGGCAAGGGTCTTGCCGGGCCGCCGAGGTCGCCTGATACGTCTCCAACGTATCTATAATTTTTGATTGCTCCATGCTACTTTATCTACTATTTTGGACTATATTGGGCTTTATTTTCCACTTTTATATTATTTTTGGGACTAACCTATTAACCGGAGGCCTAGCCTAGAATTGCTGTTTTTTGCCTATTTCAGTGTTTCGAAGAAACGAAATATCAAACGGAGTCCAAACGGAATGAAACCTTCGGGAACGTGATTTTCTCACCGAACGTGATCCAGGAGACTTGGACCCTACTCCAAGAAGTAACAGGGGCGGTCACGAGGTTGGGGGGCACCTCCCTAGGGCGCGCCCCCTGCCTCGTGGGCCCCCTGTTGCTCCACCGACGTACTCCTTCCTCCTATATATACCTACGTAACCCCAAACGATCAGAACAGGAGCCAAAAACCTAATTCCACCACCGCAACTTCCTGTATCCACGAGATCCCATCTTGGGGCCTGTTAGGAGCTCGGCCGGGAGGCATCCACCACAGAGGGCTTCTACATCATCACCATAGCCCCTCCGATGAAGTGTGAGTAGTTTACTTCAGACCTTCGGGTCCATAGCTAGTAGCTAGATGACTTCTTCTCTCTTTTTGGATCTCAATACAATGTTCTCCCCCTCTCTCGTGGATATCTATTCGATGTAATCTTCTTTTTGCGGTGTGTTTGTTGAGACCAATGAATTGTGGGTTTATGATCAAGATTATCTATGAACAATATTTGAATCTTCTCTGAATTCTTTTATGTATGATTGGTTATCTTTGCAAGTCTCTTGAATTATCCGTTTGGTTTGGCCAACTAGATTGGTAGTTCTTGCAATGGGAGAAGTGCTTAGCTTTGGGTTCAATCTTGCGGTGTCCTTTCCCAAAGTGATGAAGGGGCAGCAAGGCACGTGTTGTATTGTTGCCATCGAGGATAACAAGATGGGGTTTTTATCATATTGCATGAATTTATCCTCTACATCATGTCATCTTGCTTAAGGCGTTACTCTGCTTTTTAACTTAATACTCTAGATGCATCTTTGGATAGCGGTCGATGAGTGGAGTAATAGTAGTAGATGCAGGCAGGAGTCGGTCTACTTGTCTCGGACGTGATGCCTATATACATGATCATACCTAGATATCCTCATAACTATGCTCAATTATGTCAATTGCTCAACAGTAATTTGTTCACCCACCGTAGAATACTTATGCTCTTGAGAGAAGCCACTAGTGAAACCTATGGCCCCGGGGTCTATTCTCATCATATCAATCTCCATCACTTTAATACTTGCTTTGTTTTTTTACTTTGCCTTTTACTTTTCACTTTGCATCTCTATATCAAAAATACCAAAATTTTATTTATCATCTCTATCAGATCTCACTCTCGTAAGTGACCGTGAAGGGATTGACAACCCCTAATCGCGTTGGTTGCGAGGAGCTATTGTTTTGTGCAGGTACGAGGGACTTGCGCGTAGCCTCCTACTGGATTGATACCTTGGTTCTAAAAAACTGAGGGAAATACTTACGCTACTTTGCTGCATCATCCTCTCCTCTTCGGGGAAAACCAACGCAAGCTCAAGACGTAGCAAGAAGGATTTCTGGCGCCGTTGCCGGGGAGGCTTAAGCAAGAGCACCGTTAAAATCTACATGCCAAGTACCCATCACAATCCCTATCTCCCGCATTACATTATTTGCCATTTGCCTCTCGTTTTCCTCTCCCCCACTTCACCCTTGCCGTTTTATTCGCCCTCTCTTTCCCAATCTCCTCCTCTTTTTCCCTTTTGCCTTTTTCTCGCTTGCCTTTTGTTTGCCCGTGTGTTGGATTGCTTGTTTGTCGCGATGGCTCAAGATACTACCAAATTGTGTGACTTCACCAATACCAATAATAATGATTTCCTTAGCACTCCTCTTGCTCCTCTTGCCAATACTAAATCTTGTGAAATCAATACTGCTTTGTTGAATCTTGTTATGAAAGATCAGTTCGCCGGCCTTCCTAGTGAAGATGCCGCTACTCATCTGAATAGCTTCGTTGATTTATGTGATATGCAAAAGAAAAAAGATGTCGATAATGATGTTGTTAAGTTGAAGCTATTTCCTTTTTCGCTTAGAGGTCGTGCTAAAGCTTGGTTTTCATCTCTGCCTAAAAATAGTATTGATTCTTGGAACAAATGCAAAGATGCTTTTATCTCTAAGTATTTTCCTCCCGCTAAGATCATCTCTCTTAGGAACGATATTATGAATTTTAAGCAACTTGATCATGATCATGTTGCACAAGCTTGGGATAGAATGAAATTAATGATACGTTATTGTCCTACTCATGGTTTGAACTTGTGGATGATTATACAAAACTTTTATGCCGGACTGAATTTTGCTTCTAGAAATCTTTTAGATTCGGCCGCGGGAGGCACTTTTATGGAAATCACTCTAGGAGATGCTACTAAACTCCTAGATAATATTATGGTTAATTATTCTCAATGGCACACCGAAAGATCAACTAATAAAAAAGTGCATGCGATAGAAGAAATTAATGTTTTGAGTGGAAAGATGGATGAACCTATGAAATTATTTGCTGCTAAGAGTGTTTCTTCTGATCCTAATGATATGCCTTTGTCTACTTTGATTGAGAACAATAATGAATCTATGGATGTGAATTTTGTTGGTAGGAATAATTTTGGTAACAACACGTATAGAGGGAATTTTAATCATAGGCCTTATCCTAGTAATTCCTCTAATAATTATGGAAATTCCTACAACAACTCTTATGGAAATTTTAATAAGATGCCCTCTGAATTTGAGACTAGTGTTAAAGAATTTATGAGTTCGCAAAAGAATTTTAATGCTTTGCTTGAGGAGAAATTGCTTAAAGTTGATGATTTGGCTAGGAACGTTGATAGAATTTCTCTTGAAATTGATTATTTTAAGCTTAGATCTATTCCTCCTAAGCATGATATCAATGAGTCTCTCAAAGCTATGAGAATTTCCATTGATGAGTGCAAAGAAAGAACCGCTAGGATGCGTGCTTCCAAAGATGCCTTTATTAAAGCGTGTTCTTCCAATTCCTATGAAAATCAAGATGAAGATCTAAAAGTTATTGATGTGTCCCCCATTAAATCTTTGTTTTGCAATATTAATCTTGATGAAACTGAATATGATCTTCCTTTACCCAGAAGGCGTTCTAAAAATTCAGAGTATTTAGATCTTGATGATGAAATTGATAAAAGTGGGATGGAAAGAAATACAAATCTAGATGTTGCTAAACCGACTATATTGGATCTCAAGGAATTTAATTATGAAAATTGCTCTTTAATTGATTGTATTTCCTTGTTTCAATCCGTGCTAAATTCTCCTCATGCTTATAGTCAAAATAAGGCCTTTACCGAACATATTATTGATGCCTTGATGCAATCTTATGAAGAAAACTTGAGTTGAAAGTTTCTATCCCTAGAAAACTCTATGATGAGTGGGAACCAACTATTAAAATTAAAATTAAAAATTATAAGTTTCATGCCTTGTGTGATTTGGGTGCTAGTATCTCCACTATTCCCAAAACTTTGTGTGATTTGCTAGATTTCCGTGGCTTTGATGATTGCTCTCTAAACTTGCATCTTGCGGATTCCACTATTAAAAAGACTATGGGAAGAATTAACGATGTTCTTATTGTTGCAAATAGGAATTATGTGCCCATAGATTTTATCATTCTTGATATAGATTGCAATCCTTCTTGCCCTATTATTCTTGGTAGACCTTTCCTTAGAACGATTGGTGCAATTATTGATATGAAGGAAGGGAATATTAGATTCCAATTTTCCTTAAAGAAGGGCATGGAACACTTTCCTAGAAAGAAGATAAAATTACCATATGAATCTATCATGAGAGCCACCTATGGATTGCCCACCAAAGACGGAACTACTTAAATCTATCCTTGCTTTTATGCCTAGCTAGGGGCGTTAAACGATAGCGCTTGTTGGGAGGCAACCCAATTTTATTTTTAGTTTTTTTTGTTTTGCCTTCTGTTTAGGAATAAATAATCCATCTAGCCTCTGTTTATATGTGGTTTTATGTTTTAATTAGTGTTTGTGCCAAGTTAGACCTATAGGATCTTCTTGGATGATAGCTATTTGATCTTGCTGTAATTTCCAGAATCTTTCTGTTCACGAAAACAATTGTTAAAAATCACCAGAACGTGATAAAATACTGATTCCAATTGCTTCTGATCATCAAACAAATTGTCTAGGTCTTCCTATTTTGGTAGAATTTTTGGAGTTCCAGAACTTTGCGTTAGTTACAGATTACTAAAGATTGTTCTGTTTTTGACAGATTCTGTTTTTCGTGTGTTGTTTGCTTATTTTGATGAATCTATGGCTAGTAAAATAGTTTATAATCCATAGAGAAGTTGGAATACAGTAGGTTTAACACCAATATAAATAAAGAATGAGTTCATTACAGTACCTTAAGGTAGTCTTTTGTTTTCTTTCTCTAACGGAGCTCACGAGATTTCTATTGAGTTTTGTGTTGTGAAGTTTTCAAGTTTTGGGTAAATTCTTTTGATGGATTATGGAACAAGGAGTGGCAATAGCCTAAGCATGGGGATGTCCATGGTACCCCCAAGATAAACCAAGGACACCAAAAAGTCAAAGCTTGGGGATGCCCCGGAAGGCATCCCCTCTTTCGTCTACTTCCATCGGTAATTTACTTGGAGCTATATTTTTATTCACCACATGATATGTGTTTTGCTTGGAGCGTCTTGTATTATTTGCGTGTTTGTTTGTTAGTTTACCACAATCATCCTTGCTGTACACACCTTTTGAGAGAGCCATACATAAATTGGAATTTGATATAATACTCTATGTGCTTCACTTATATCTTTTGAGCTTGATAGCTTTGCTCATAGTTCTTCACTTATATCTTTTGAGCGTGATAATTTTTGCTCTAGTGCTTCACTTAGATCTTTTAGAGCACGGTGGTGGATTTGTTTTAAAGAAACTATTGATCTCTCATGCTTCACTTAGATTATTTTGAGAGTCGTTAATAGCATGGTAATTTTCTTAAGATTAAAATACTTGGTATTCAAGATATGTGAAACTTTCTTTTAAGTGCGTTGAATACTAAGAAAAGTTTGATGCTTGATAATTGTTTTGAGATATGAAGATGGTGATATGAGAGTCATGCTAGTTGAGTAGTTGTGAATTTAAATAATACTTGTGTTGAAGTTTGTGATTCCCGTAGCATGCACGTATGGTGAACCGTTATGTGATGAACTTGGAGCATGATTTATTTATTGATTGTCTTCCTTATGAGTGGCGGTCGGGGACGAGCGACGGTATTTTCCTACCAATCTACCCCCCTAGGAGCATGCGCGTAATACTTTGCTTTGATAACTTCTATATTTTTTCAATAAGTATATGAGTTCTTTATGACTAATGTTGAGTCCATGGATTATACGCACTTTTTCCCATCCTTCCACCATTGCTAGCCTCTCTAATACCGCGCACTTTTCGCCGGTATCATACGCCCACCATATATTTTCCTCAAAACAGCCACCATATCTACCTATCATGGCATTTCCATAGCCATTCCGAGATATATTGCCATGCAACTTTCCACCATTCTGTTTATTATGACATGCTCCATCATTGTCATATTGCTAGCATGATCATGTAGTTGACATCGTATTTGTGGCAAAGCCACCATTCATAATTATTTCATACATGTCACTCTTGTTTCATTGCATATCCCAGTACACCGCCGGAAGCATTCATATAGAATCATGTTTTGTTCTAAGTATCGAGTTGTAATTGTTGAGTTGTAAGAAAATAAAAGTGTGATGATCATCATTATTAGAGCATTGTCCCAAGTGAGGAAAGGATGATGGAGACCATGATTCCCCCACAAGTCGGGATGAGACTCCGGACAAAAAAAAAGAGGCCAAAAAAAAAGAAAAGGCCCAAATAAAAAAATGAGAGAAAAATAGAGAAGGGAGAATGCTACTATCCTTTTACCACACTTGTGCTTCAAAGTAGCACCAAGATCTTCAGGATAGAGAGTCTCTCATTTTGTCACTTTCGTATACTAGTGGGAATTTTTCATTATAGAACTTGGCTTGTATATTCCAATGATGGGCTTCCTCAAATGCCCTAGGTCTTCATGAGCAAGCGAGTTGGATGCACACCCACTTAGTTTCTTTTGTTGAGCTTTCATATACTTATAGCTCTAGTGCATCCGTTGCATGGCAATCCCTACTCACTCACATTGATATCTATTGATGGGCATCTCCATAGCCCGTTGATACGCCTAGTTGATGTGAGACTATCTTCTCCTTTTTGTCTTCTCCACAACCACCATTCTATTCCACATATAGTGCTATATCCATGGCTCACGCTCATGTATTGCGTGAAGATTGAAAAAGTTTCGAAAATGTTAAAGTATGAAACAATTGCTTGGCTTGTCATCGGGTTGTGCATGATTTAAATATTTTGTGTGGGGAAGATGGAGCATAGCCAGACCATATGATTTTGTAGGGATAACTTTCTTTGGCCATGTTATTTTGAGAAGACATAATTGCTTAGTTAGTATGCTTGAAGTATTATTATTTTTATGTCAATATGAACTTTTGTCTTGAATCTTTCGGATCTGAATATTCATACCACAATTAAGAAGATTTACATTGAAATTATGCCAAAGTATCACTCCGCTTCAAAAATTCTCTTTTATCATTTACCTACTCGAGGACGAGCAGGAATTAAGCTTGGGGATGTTGTCGTCTCCAACGTATCTATAATTTTTGATTCCTCCATGCTACTTTATCTACATTTTGGACTATATTGGGCTTTATTTTCCATGTTTATATTATTTTTGGGACTAACCTATTAACCGGAGGCCCAGCCCGAAATTGCTGTTTTTTGCCTATTTCAGTGTTTCGAAGAAACGGAATATCAAACGGAGTCCAAACGGAATGAAACCTTCGGGAATGTGATTTTCTCACCGGACGTGATCCAGGAGACTTGGACCCTACTCCAAGAAGTAACAGAGGCGGTCATGAGGGTGGGGGGCACCCCCCCTAGGGCATGCCCCCTACCTCGTGGGCCCCCTGTTGCTCCACCGACGTACTCCTTCCTCCTATATATACCTACGTACCCCCAAACGATCAGAACAGGATCCAAAAACCTAATTCCACCACCGCAACGTTCTGTACTCACGAGATCCCATCTTGGGGCCTGTTGCAGAGATCCACCGAGGGGGCATCCACCACGGAGGGCTTCTACATCATCACCATAGCCCCTCCGATGAAGTGTGAGTAGTTTACTTCAGACCTTCGGGTCCATAGCTAGTAGCTAGATGGCTTCTTCTCTCTTTTTGAATCTCAATACAATGTTCTCCCCCTCTCTCGTGGAGATCTATTCGATGTAATCTTCTTCATGCGATGTGTTTGTTGAGACCGATGAATTGTGGGTTTATGATCAAGATTATCTATGAACAATATTTGAATCTTCTCTGAATTCTTTTATGTATGATTGGTTATCTTTGCAAGTCTCTTCGAATTATCCGTTTGGTTTGGCCAACTAGATTGGTAGTTCTTGCAATGGGAGAAGTGCTTAGCTTTGGGTTCAATCTTGCGGTGTCCTTTCCCAAAGGATGTAAGGGGCAGCAAGGCACATATTGTATTGTTGCCATCGAGGATAACAAGGTGGGTTTTTTTATCATATTGCATGAATTTATCCCTCTACATCATGTCATCTTGCTTAAGGCGTTACTCTGTTTTTAACTTAATACTCTAGATGCATGCTGGATTGCGGTCGATGAGTGGAGTAATAGTAGTAGATGCATGGTGAGTCGGTCTACTTGTCTCAGACGTGATGCCTATATACATGATCATACCTAGATATCCTCATAACTATGCTCAATTTTGTCAATTGCTCAACACTAATTTTTCACCCAATCGTAGAATACTTATGCTCTTGAGAGAAGCCACTAGTGAAACCTATGGCCCCCGGGTCTATTCTCATCATATCAATCTCCATCACTTTAATACTTGCTTTGTTTTTTACTTTGCCTTTTACTTTTCACTTTGCATCTCGATATAAAAAATACCAAAAATATTAGTTATCATCTCTATCAGATCTCACTCTCGTAAGTGACCGTGAAGGGATTGACAAGCCCTAATCGCGTTGGTTGTGAGGAGCTATTTTTTTGTGCACGTACGAGGGACTTGCGCGTAGCCTCCTACTGGATTGATACCTTGGTTCTCAAAAACTGAGGGAAATACTTACGCTACTTTGCTGCATCATCCTCTCCTCTTCGGGGAAAACCAACGCAAGCTCAAGACGTAGCACTGCCCCGGCAAGGGTCCTTGCCGGGGAAACCTGCTTCGTCCATCTGATCTTTGTGGCCTTGGTCCTTGGCGCTGCTCTGGTCGTCTAGGGCTTTGGTCTTACCTTGGCTCACCTCCCTCGCTCTGCTTGGTGTGGTCATGGGCGCGGATCTGACTGCCCGTGCACAGGTAAAGGGGTGCAAAAATGTGCCCCTAGTTTTGTATACCGACATAAGAGCATCAACTTTTTCACTCAAAGAAGAAATTTATTCAACTGAATTAACTTTTTTACTAGCAGAAGCTCTTTCAGTATGCCATTGTGAATAATTTGTCATGATATTATCAAGAAATTTGGTGGCTTCACCCAAAGTAATTTCCATAAAAGTACCACCCGCGGCGAAATCTAAAAGATTACGAGAAACAAAATTCAATCCCACATACAAAATGTGTGTGATCATCCAAAGATTTAACCCATGAGTTGGGCAATTCCTTAGCATCATTTTCATCCTTTCCCAAGATTGTGCAACATGCTCATGTTCAAGTTGCTTGAAATTCATGATCTGGGTTCTAAGGGAAATAATTTTTGCGGGAGGAAAATACTTAGTGATAAAAGCATCTTTGCACTTATTCCAAGAATCGATACTATTGCGAGGCAAAGAAGAAAAACCAATTTTTTGCAGAATCACGCAAAGAGAACGGAAATAATTTCATCTTCACCACATCATTGTCCACATCTTTTTTCTTTTGCATATCACATAATTCCATGAAGGTATTAAGATGGGACGGGGCATCCTCATTAGGAGTACCGGAAAATTGATCTTTCATAACAAGATTCAGCAAGGCAGTATTAATATCACAAGACTCTGCACTAGTGGCGGGAGGAGCAATCGGAGTGCCAATAAAATCATTATTGTTGGTATTTGTGAAATCACATAACTTGGTGTTCTCGTGAGTCATGATGACCACACAACAATATTGCACTCAAAAACAGATCCGGCAACAAAACGGCGAACAGAAAAGGAGGGGTGAATAAAACGGTAAATTTTTGTGAAGTGGGGGAGAGGAAAAGGAGAGGCAAATGGCAAATAATGTAAATTGTGAGGAGATGAGATTTGTGATTAGGAACCTGGTATATGTTGAAGATCCTCCCCGGCAACGGCGCCAAAAATTCATTTTGATGTCGCTTGAAGCTACGTCGGTATTTCCCCAAAGAGGACGGGATGCAGCATAGAGGCGGTAGGTATTTCCCTCAGATATGAAACCAAGGTTATCGAACCAGTAGGAGAACCAAGCAACACAACTTAAACAGCCCCTGCACACAGATAACAAATCCTTGCAACCCGACGTGTTAAAGGGGTTGTCAATCCCTTCGGGGTACGGCGCCTCAAGATAGGCAAACAGACGTGAGATAAATTGTAGTAGATTGATAGATCGAACACAAACAAAATAAAAAAGAATAAAACGCAGCAAGGTATTTTTGTATTTTTGGTTTAATAGATCTGAAAATAAATGCAAAGGAAAAGTAGATCGCAAAGGCAAATATATGAGAAAGAGACCCGGGGCCGTAGGTTTCACTAGTGGCTTCTCTCGAGAAAAATAGCAAACGATGGGTGAACAAATTAGTGTTGGCAATTGATAGAACTTCAAATAATCATGACAATATCTAGGAAATGATTGTTACATAGGCATCACATCCAAGATTAGTAGACCGACTCCTGCCTGCATCTACTACTATTACTCCACACATCGACCGCTATCCAGCATGCATCTAGTGTATTAAGTTCATGGAGAAACGGAGCAATGCAATAAGAATGATGACATGATGTAGACAAGATCTATTTATGTAGAGATAGACCCCATCATTGTATCCTTAGTAGCAACGATTACATACGTGTCGGTTCCCCTTCTGTCACTGGGATCAGGCACCGTAAGATCGAACCCACTACAAAGCACATCTTCCCATTGCAAGATAAATAGACCAAGTTGGCCAAACAAAACCCAAATATCGGAGAAGAAATACGAGGCTATAAGAGATCGAAGAAACTCAAATAACTTTCATGGATATAAAAAGATAGATCTGATCATAAACTCAAAGTTCATCGATCCCAACAAACACACCACAAAAGAGTTACATCATATGGATCTACAAGAGACCACTATATTGAGAATTCAGTGAGAGAGAGGAAGCCATCTAGCTACTAACTACGGACCCGAAGGTCTACAAAGAACTACTCACGCATCATCAGAGAGGCACGAATGGAGGTGGTGAACCCCATTCGAGATGGTGTCTAGATTGGATCTGGTGGTTACGGACTCTGCAGTACCGGATGAATATTTCACGACTCCTAGGGTTTTGGGAATATTGGGGTATTTATAGAGCAAAGAGGCGGTCTGGGGGCACCCGAGATGGGCACAACCCACTGTGGCGCTTTGGGCCTCCTAGCGTGCCTCGGTGGGTTGTGCTCTCCTCGAGTACTTCAGCGCAGCCATGGCCCATTACGTGTCTTCGGTCCATAAAAATCTCCGTGGAGTTTCGTTGCATTTGGACTCATTCGATATTGATTTCTGTGATGTAAAAACATGCGTAAAACAAAGAATCGGCACTTGGCACTATGTCAATAGGTTAGTACCAAAAAATGATTGTAAAATGATTATAAAACATCCAATATTGATAATATAACAGCATGGAACAATAAAAAATTATAGATACGTTGGAGACGTATCAGGGCGCGCCCCTCTAACAACTTCGGTGTCGAATTGGAGTGTGTTAGTCTTCGCTACTAGATCGGCACCTTTGAATCCTCTGACGAGGCCGCGCGTGCATACGAAGTGGTCGCGTGGAACTTTGGTCGGACAAGACACGAGATTAATTTCCGGAGATCGAAACCGGGGAGGAGGCGGAATTTTCGTCGAGCCGAAGAATCTGACCATATGGCCGATCGAAGGGAAGAAGAAGAAGCCAGGGATTCACATTGCTCCCGGTGAGAGTGATGAAGCGGTCATGGCGAGGTTCACGGGGGAGAATCCACAGTATGCCCAGAACGAGCTATAGTACTAATGGAAATGCCTGGCCGAGCAGAAGAAGAAGACGGCAAAGCACGAGGACGAGGCTGGCCCCTTGACGGTGGTCCCCGTCGATCTGACTCAAAGAAGGAGGATGAGGAGCTCCATGACTCTACGATTCCACCACCAACGCGTTTTGGGCATGGTTCGTGAGTGATGACAACGAGTAGCTCTATCTACTCCTAATGTCTCAGTTGATAGCCTCGTACAACGGTTTTATTTTCATCCGGTTTTATTTCGTCTCACCTCCCACCACCCCCTCCATGCTTATTTTTTATCAATTGTTTTGTTTTTCTCTCCACTCATTTATTACAAATCAACACTTTCCTAATGTATAAAAGATTACAGATCTAACTTTTCTAACTTATTCAAATCAACCGATCCCTCTCTTTAGGAAACAAATAATGAAATTTAAGGATATTGACATGTAAATAATGACAAACAAATCTCATTATGAAAGCATTATGTATCTACTTATTTTGTTACGTAATCTCTACTTCTAATGTCTCAGTTGGTAGTCTGGTACACCGGTTTTATTTTCGTCTGGTTTTATTTTGTCCCACCTCCCCCCCACCCCTCCATGCTGATTTTTTAATCAATCGGTTTATTTTTCTCTCCACTCTTTATTACAAATCAACAATTTCCTAATGTACAAAAGATTGTGGATCTAACTTTTTTAACTTATTCAAATCAACCGATCCCTCTCTTTAGGAAACAAATAATATATTTTCAGGAAACAAATAATGAATTTTAAGGAAATTAACATGTAAATCATGACAAACAAATCTCATTCTGAAAGCATTATGTATCTACTTAATTTGTTATGGAATATTATCTGTGTTCATATTCTATCAGCGTTCTGGGCGCCCATGGCCACCATCCTCATTGACGAGGCCGCCGCTGCCAGCTAGGGCTCCACCAATGACCTTTACGATGCTGCACAGCTCTACCTCGGCTCGCGCTGCCTTGCCGCTGCCTCACTGTGCACCTCTACAAGTCGCGCCAGTCGAGCATGCCCCGTCAAGCGAAGCGCGGGACACAAGCACAACTCGTACAACGTCTTCGGCAGCGTCCGCGGTGACCACCGCAACCTCCAGTTGTAGTTCCCCCGCCAGCACCGTGACTTCGTGCACAACACCTACATCCCCGATGTAATCGATGAGGCCATCAGGATGCGGCTAAAGTCATGGGTGCGCAGGCTCTACACCAACTGTGCGGCCGCGCCCAGCGATGACCACATCCGCCTCTGGACCTTCCACACCTTCTCCCACCCTTTAACCTTTGACATGCCCACCGTCAACCTGGCGCTCCGCGAGGAGATCTGCGCCGACCTGCCCCACTTCAACGCCCGGCGGGAGCACTAGGCGTGCATCGACCACGCCTAGAAGCGTGAGTACCAGCTCCACGGCCCGCCCGACACAGGCAAGACCAACCTTGTGGCCACCATTGCAAACCTCCTCGAGTTCGGCGTCTATGCGCTGGAGCTCACCATGGTGCCCACCAACTCCCACCTTCACCTCCTGCTCATCTCCACCGTGCCCAAATCCGTTGTCGTCGTCGAGGACATAGACTGCTCCCTAGACCTCTCCGACCGGAAGAAGAGCTCCGGTGGCCGAAGAGGACAACATGCAGCCGGCGATCTATCCCCGCCTGTCACGGCGGCCATGCCAGTGATCGGGCGCTGATAATCCCCAAGTGCAAGGAATCATCATAGCAATTTCCAAAGGTGAAAGTGATAAGTATGGAGTGTAGAACCCACAAGGAGCTAAAGGTAAGATCAATATTCTCTCAAGTCCTATCTGCCACTTATATGACTCTACATACACCGAACGTTTGCTTCCATCTAGAAACGAGAAATAAAACTACGTTGTGGGTATGAAGAGGATAACTTTGCATGATATTGGAGAACTAAAATATAAAGTGGGTGCTGTTAACAGAAAGTTAGAATATATTACTATATATTATAAATAGCGAGTGTGGAATAATGATGGGTCGGTGTGCGGAATTATCCTCGGCAATTGCTAACAAGATCGGTAGTTGTCATTGCAATTTCATATGAGGGAGAGGCATAAGCTAACATACTTTCTCTTGTTGGATCATATGCACTTATGGTTGGAACTCTAGCAAGCATCCGCAACTACTAAAGATCATTAAGGTAAAACCCAACCATAGCATTAAAGTATCAAGTCGCCTTTATCCCATACGCAACAACCCCCTTACTCAGGTTTATGCTTCTATGACTCAAGCAACCCATTATAAGCGAATCATGAACATATTGCAACACCCTACAGCAGGAAACCCTCACGTGTGCGCGGCATGGAAGGCACCATAGGACAGCACCAAATAAAACATACAACTCAAACCAATCTAGATCATCAATCAACCCAAAGGTCAAAAGAAATCTACTCAAAACATCATAGGATGGCAACACATCATTGGATCATAATTTGAGGCATCAAGCACCATGTTCAAGTAGGGGATTACAGTGGGGTGCGGGAGAGTGGACCGCGTAAAAGAGATGAGGATGGTGATGAATATGGTGATGTTGATGAAGGCAATCAGCGCGGCGATGGTTCCCCAGGTGGCACTCCGGCGCCACCGAAAGAGAGGGGGAGAGGTTCTCCCCCTTGTGATTCCTCCTCCATGGCCTCCCCCTAGATGGGGAGAGGTTCTCCCTCTGGTCCTTGGCCTCCATGGCGATGATGGCCCCCTTCGGGATCCTCCTCCATGGCCTCCGGTGATGTTGGCCCCCTCCGGCAAGGTGCCAGAGAGGGCCTAGATTGGTTTTTCGTGGCTACAGAGGCTTACGGCGGCGGAACTCCTGATCTAGGTATTGTTCTGGAGTTTCCTCAATTTATAGGAGTGTTTGGCATCGGGGACAAGTCAAGAGGGTCCACGAGGGGGTAACAAGACCGGAGGGCACGTCCCCCACCCTTGTAGTGGCCTCGGGACTCCCCTTTGGTATCTTTTTGCTCCAGTATTTTTTATATTTTCCAAAAATATTCTCCGTAAATTTTCAGCCCATTCCGAGAACTTTTATTTCTGCACAAAAACAACACCACGGTAGTTCTTCTGAGAATAGCGTCAGTCCAGGTTAGTTCTAATTAAATCATACAAAAATCATATAAAATTGTTGTAAACATGGCAAGAATACTTCATCAATTATAGATACGTTGGAGACGTATCAGCATCCCCAAGCTTACTTCCTGCTCGTCCTCTAGTAGGTAAATGCTAAAAGAAATAATTTATGAAGTGTGAATGCTAGCAAGTGCACAAGTTTGATAAATGATAATTTCAATCACTTTTTCTAGCATCATTATATATCATAAACAATATCTCATCTCATAAAACTTCGCATGATCAAGTAGCAAGCTATTCACAAGTTAAAGTATAGACCATAAAGTTTCTTGAAAACTAACAAACCATGTTCTTAGTCATCAAACAATTGCAATTCATCTTATTTTCAGGAAGGGTCTATGTAAGAGCTTTGATTTAGCAAACTCCACATACTCAGCTATCATATAGTCTTCTATGATTGCAAACACTCAAAGCATATTTTTAGAACAAATAGCATCCGTCAAACACAGAGAAAGATAGGGTCTTAATGTTTCGCCTCCCAACTTATTTATCATATAGATAATTGTTAAGAATAATAATTCATGATCAAATATATTTGAATGGTCATATATGCTTGGATCTTTCCCCACCACATGATGCTTGCCAACTAAAGAATAATTGAGGTTGAAATAGGAAGGGATACTATTGACTCTTGCATAAAAGTAAATACACGAAAGTAAAAGATATGCCCTTCGTAGAGGGAAGCGGAGGTTGTCATGCGCTTTTGAATGTTGGATGTGCAAACCCTTAATGCAAAGGAACGTCACGTTGTATTGCCCTTTGTGATAGCAACATTTATTACGCAGTCCGTCGCTTTTATTTCTTTACCACCACAAGTTCATACAACGCTTATTTTCCCTTACAATAAATACATATTTAGGAGCAATTTTATTTTTTTTGCACCGATGACAACTTACTTGAAGGATCTTATTCAATTCATAGGTAGATATGGTGGACACTCATGGCATGAAACGGGGTTTAGGGGGTTTGGATGCACAAGTAGTATCTCTACTTAGTGCAAAATTTTGGCTAGCAAAGGATCCTAAGCAAGCACCACATGTTAGGGGATCCAAAACAATACAACTTCTATGCAAATATACCCAAACATAACTCATTACATTGTCTTCCTTGTCCAACTTCAACTAATTTGCTCAAGTTTGAAAATAATTAATAGGGATCACAATCATAGAAGATGTCCAAGATAGTATATTTATATGTGAAATCTCTCTTCCTTCAATATTCTTTCATGAATTGTTCAAGTGACCAATGTTTTGTTTGCTAACTTTCAATAAATTTTACCACCTATACTTCTTATAAGTGTAGTCATTACTCCTCATGGGATAAGCATATGATGCATATATAATTTCAGATCTATGATGTTCAATTCATTCAACCATTTACTCATATCATATAAGGGAAGCACATGAGTAAATGACAAACTACTCCAAAAAGATATAAGTGAAGAACACTGAGTAGTCAAATAATTAACTAGACATAGGAGGACTCTCTCTCATTCAAGATTTCAGATCCAATGATTTTATTCAAACAACAAGTAAAATGAAAATACACTCCAAGCAAAACACATATCATGTGACGAATGAAAATATAGCTCCGAGTAAGGTATACCGATTATTTTGAAGACGAAAGAGGGGACACCTTCCGGGGCATCCCCAAGCTTAGGCACTTGAGTCTTCCTTGAATATTACCTTGGGGTGCCTTGGGCATCCCCAAGCTTAGGGTCTTTTCACTCCTTATTCTCCTCGTATCGATATCTCACCCAAAACTTGAAAACTTCAATCACACAAAACTTAATGGAACTTCGTGAGATGGGTTAGTATGATAGAGAGTAAATCATTCACTTTGGTATTGTCAAAGACAAGATTCATAATTGTTCTCACACAATGCCTACTACATAATATCATTTCGACAATTTATATTGAGCAATATAAGCCATAGAAACTAGAAAACAAGCAAACTATGCATTGAAAATAGAATCTGTCAAAAATAGAACAGTCTGTAATGATCTGAATAACAACCATACTTATGTTACTCCAAAAATTCTGAAAAATTAGGACAACGTAGACAATTTGTATATAATTCATCTTAAAAAATTCAGAATTTTTCTACGCTCCGGTGAATTTAAACAACTAGTTGACCCGTTGCGCCAAATGGCGCAGAGACTCGCTAAAGACATGTTGTCGATGAAAATAGTTTCATTTTGCAAGGACATGGCACAGAGACCCACTTAATCCATGTACTAAAAAATACATGTTTTAGCTGGTTTATATGTGGGCAAGGACATATGATAACAAAATTTACCATTTTTAAATTAAAAAAATGGAGACTGTTGTCTACAATGAGATGTACACACTTTTAATTTATCTCTGAGCCAAATGGCGTAGAGTCCGATTTGATACCATGGTCGCGTTGAAAATATTTGCATTTTTTCAATAACTTTATGCTTAAGCAAGAACAAAGACCATGTCAAACCCATCGGTTTGTCAAATGGCGCATAGAACCGCTAAATCCATGTGCAAATTGAAAAGAAAAACCATGATTTTTTTTGGTTTAGTTGTGGACAAACATATATGGTAACAAATTTAACACCCCCCTATAATAATAATAAAAAAGAACGGAGGCTTGCCACCTACAATAAGACTCATTTTTAACCAAGAGTTATTTGAAAATAAATGAATGTAAATTTAGCTATAATAAGGATCTTTTAATAATGCTGAAAATTGGAAGGAACGATCCTCAAATTATGTAATAGAGTTTTTAAAATGCGGGCATTCTTTCTATACAATTTTGCTACGTTGGCTATAACTTAGGAATCCAGGTCACACTTTGTCCTTGAAACATTGTTGGTAAACTCTCCCCTCCCACTCCTCTGGATTCATTGCACCTTGTCCGTCACAATCCTTTACAGGCCAGATGCACGGTAATTCCTTCATTTGTGAAAGGAGCTGGACAAAAATGCCTTGCACAACGTTTGTCCTCTCTTCAGCGATGGAGCCACTCTCTACATCTCTGTCTTGAAGGGAGCTGGACAAACAATGCTCAGCGCCATGTTTATGACATGTTGTTCTATTGTAGTAGAAGTTCAAACATGAAATGGGAAATCAATTAAAGAAACAAGGACATGTTGGTCTGCTACAATGGAAGGACAAACTTGAAATGACAAATCATAGTGGTGGTTTCATCCAGAGGGCATTGTGAGGCAAGACATGTCTGCATATTTTTGCATATGCCACAAATTCTGTAGAAGCACATTCATGCCGCTGATTTCTTGTACGGTGGTCCTGCAGTCTGGCCATCTCTCCCAGCATTACTTAGGACCTTTTTTTAGAAACAGAACATACTTAGGAACTACCCCATTGGGCTACCACTGTTGAAGTATCTTAACTCTTTCTATAATATAGTCTGGTAAAAGAAACGCACAGACAAAGATTACACTCAGAACACCAAAATTATATCAACCATGACCCATAGAATAAAGGTAAAACCTTGTAAAACTCGCTATAAAAACTATACCTGTGGGTTCCATTCAGCTATTTTGCATCCATTCCATAAAGCTTTGTGGCTATTTAGAAGGTAGATATCATGGCTAATGCATGTGTACTGCCACTTGACAAAATGACATAAATCAAGCACACAACAAAGAAAGGATTGTGATAATTTTTTTTGAATAAGAGCAGCAAAATTAAAAATTATTTTCTTCAAACCATACAATGGGTGGGATGGAACAACTCAATCTTGCAAAAAGAAGAACAGTAATGGAACATATTTAATTGACACATAAATCTCATGCTTGACATGTAAATGGTCCTAGGCCAAAAAACAGTGATCGGGAGGTGCAAGAACACATAGAAGAATTAAGTAAGGCTAATACTACAACAACGGTGCATTGCGAATTTTCAAATCACTGGAGCACAATACCATGAAAAAAATATTTTCAGTCTAACAAAATTCACTTTTAACTTGGCATTACTTCATATCCATTTTTATACCTATTTCACCTTACAATTAATAATATGACAATCCAAGTGGACACCATAATGATGCAATAAACACACGCATGAGGCATAGTGCAGAAGTATAACATAAATGTTGCAGCTATATATAAGCATTGTCGTTCTGGTGAGATGCATTATCTATGAGCAAGCATGCAAAACTGAAGGACACAATACCAAAGTAAGCTTTTCCAGATCAGAAGGAATCAGGGAAATTTATGTCAACAAACAAAGGAACCTTAGCATTTAGCGCTTAACACAACCATACTGTCAAGAAAAAGTAAAGCTACTTCTCAATATAGGAAATGAAAGATACTTGACCAGAGTTTGCTACCATAGAAGGACCATAATGTTTTAAAAAAATGTAGGAAAACGTTTCCCCTATAAAGAAAAGTCGCACTTGGTATAGCAGCAAATATATCTCGGATCAACCGGAAAACTAGCTCCTGTATAGCTATGAAGTAGGAATGACATAATTCCAATATTTCTCTTCATTTAGTAATGACTACCTGCTTTCTTTATGCTACCATCAAACTCTTTCCAAGGTTCATATGCCCAAATATCTTCCTTTTCTGTCACTTCGAGCGTCACCTCAATAGCCCTCAAGCTGAGAATTACTACTTTAGATTTCAGATTAAGTAAAGAGATATAAATTCTCACACACACACACACAAATGTTCATCTTGATTTTCCATTCAATCTTCTTTCTGGAATATATAGCGAAGGATCCCAACATGGAACTTGCAATGTGTTCTCAAGAGTTTCTAATGTACAATTTCCAGCTCATAATGTGTTCACTGAAATGGTAGTTGTGATCAGTTAGCAAAATAAAGCAAGAAACTGGTATCATAGAACACATATTTTGCACCTTAAAGACTGCTAAAATAAACATTCTACATTACTCTCAAGTCCCACTAATTAAGGGGAGCCAGTAAAATAATGTTTATCTTCTAGAACATACATTACAATGATTGATAAGAGGTGCAGTTTGATTTATCAGAACTCATATGCTTATTATTTTTATGAATCTTTCAGGCTTCCTAATAGCTTACATATACTTTGTTTTTAAATCAGCATTCTCTAATTTCTTCAAGTGCAGATCCTCTAAAAGAAATATTACAACCATCCTCAAGTCGTATGTGCCGATATCAAGGTGAAGGCACTCCGGGGATTTGAGATATGAAGAGATTGCATGGATGAGAAAGAGATTTGTTCATATGGCATGTGATTCTCTCTAGTATGCTTATATTTCTTACCTCAAGAACCATGGCCTCTAGGATCAACGAGTTGATGCTGCCGTAGGTCTGACTGATCCAGGGACAGCAAGCCACAAGATCTCCAAGTAATCGGAATCAAACAATCTGCCTTATCTTCAGTTTTAGACTTCCAGTCACCGGAAATTATATGGCCAAAATCTGATCTTCAGAGAGCATAGCGAAAAAATAAATAAGCAAAAGGGTTACCCCTGGAAATGCAGTATATGTTGCAAAATAGTCGAGACCATTTGAACAAAATACATATCTTACCTGTCAGTTAGCGGATGAATTATAAGATCATCGATAGGAAGGTAGACACCCCAATCTCCATCAGCGCATGTGGCACCCCAATCTACATCATCTGCAAACCATGCCCTTGCCAGGATCGTCGATAGGAAGGTAGATCACTAAAGACTGTAGCTTGGAGTATATTAGTTTACAAAGGGAGTATAGACTGTAGCTTGGAAAGTGAAAACAGCGCAAGCCACATGAGCCTTGCAGGACGTATATTTCACAAAGAACACAGCCGAACCTGAGTGTACAAAGGTCATAGGGCTCAAAAACTCGTCAATCCTTGAACTGGTTACATTATAAACAAATACATAACATTTGATGCGCTGTTAATTGCCAAGTTGTTTAAATTTTTGGAATAGAATCATGTGGCCCAAACATATCTTGTATTGCCATTTACGGAATAAAGGAAATCAAAAAAAATTATCTTCCATCCTAACAAAAACGGGGTCGCCGGCCTTGATGCTCTTTCTAGGTGGAAAGTGCCATCATGGAGAAACTTCTAAAGAAAAACAATAGAGAACGAATGACCCTCAGAAGAGTTCAGATAGTTTCCTAAAAAAGAGAGCATAATAAATAATAAACAACCATATGTTCACTTGTCCAGGATGTTTTCGGTCATACAAACCGCATTTCTGGTCCCTTTCCCACTATATCTTAACAAGTTCTCTTATCACAGCTACACGACCATGTGTCATAAAAATACCAGTTTTGTAGAGAACTTGTCACCAAATGGTGTATCATTATCAAGAAAATTTGGATGAAGGACTGCCAATTCAGCACATGTGTCTAATCTTATCCAAGTGTTTGAACCCCCCAAAGCATCTCATACTAATTCCTTGTCTTCAAATATCATTATGGATGGAAAAGAAAAACAATGCATTAACCAAATACGTGATGCACTTGCTACTGAAAAATTACAACGAGTACACATCAATTAAGCTAAAGAATTTGCAAAGAAAGCCTACCACAAGGGATGTAATCTTCAATGAACTGAAATTGCTCTTTACAATGGTGTTTCAACTAATACCACTATTTTCTACGTACTATAAGTTGTTAATTCTTTTATTTTACAACAGAGAGGATTTTTGGGTCTATTGGTGCATATGCTTTATGTCTTTCAGATTCCACCAAGATTATGATAGGACTTGGAGTTCTGGTGTATGTCAGTAGCATGTAATAGGTACTGTAGTCCTAAGAGGCACAACAATTTTTAGAGGCACAACGATGAAACATTATTTTTCGAGGGAAGTTGCTTAATGCAAGGAAAAAATATTTGAACCTAGCTATGCACCCATATCAATCTCTATAGGCGGAATTGGGATGAAGATTGAGAGAGTTGAGGAGACGGAGAAACATACCTAGTACAAATTCCATTGCAGCCTTCTTTCATTTCCCTCACACCGATAAGCACGTTGCTGACATTAGGTGCCAAGTTGCCTCTTGAATATCCACGAGGAATAGCAGCAACAAGAAAACCCTGAAATTGTATTTAAATAGCTCAGCTAACTAACAATGGTGTAGCAAAAATAAAATGGCCATATCTAGGCAAGAATTTTCGGCCAAAAACTAATGCAACATTACAGCATGGTACGCGAAAATGCAGGAAAATAGCAGAAGGTACTGAAAGGACATGGGACACACATAGACTATGGGGACAAACGAAATTGATAATGGTGATACTTATTACCTGAACAGACATTCACATTCATTGGTGTGGCACTTAGTCGTAACTAAAATGCACGGATATAACAAAATATTGGTGATCCACAGTAATAGACACTTGAAGCCCCATGTTGTAATTGTAACTCAGCAGAGATATAACAAAATATTACAGATTAGATATTTATTTAGGAATCAATGAAGAACAAGCAGGTTCACCTCTTCCCCTGCCTCCTCTGGAAGCAAACTGAGGATGCGTTGCTCCCTGTAGGGTTCAGCAAGGAAGTCTACAACTAATCCGAGCATGATAGATCCATACAAAATATATGACTCGCTGAGATATGAGAACAAGCCAAACTTACCACCGAGCCCTTTCCAGCCGCGGAGGCGAGCCGATCCGCCTCCCTGGCTGGCATCCGCGCCTCTCCTCCTTCTCCGGCCGGCAACGCCGGGTTGAGCTGCTCCTTCCGCGGCTTCCTCGCGACGAGGGCTCGCCTCCTCCCGAGGCTTCCTCGCAAGCTAGGGTTCATAAGGACCTCAGGAGACAATGGATCTCGCCGAAAGAAGCGGCAGAGCTTTTGGGGCTGTGGGGGAGGGAGGAAGGACCGGACGAGGGTGGTGGCGCGGCGGCTGTATTGACGACGGAGGCGAGCCGATCCGCCTCCCTGGCTGGCATCCGCGCCTCTCCTCCTTCTCCGGCCGGCGACGCCCGGTTGAGCTCCTCCTTCCGTGGCTTCCTCGCGACGAGGGCTCACCTCCTGGCCGCAGGGGGGGGAAGGACCGAACGAGGGTGGTGGCGCGGCAGCTGTATTGACGAGGAAGGGAGGAGCGGGGAGGAGAGAGGGTTGTGGGCACCCACACCGCACGCTCCTGCTGCCGTAGACAAGACGCAGGAGTCCGGCAGAGCACGACGAAGGAGTCAGCCCCAGTGCCCCACAGTTCTCTCTAACACCAGACAAACGGACGACGTGACGGCCCTGGGGAGACGCGTGCAGCCGACGTGCGAGGCCAGTAGCAGAGCCAGCCCACACGTCATCGCGCCAGACCAAAGGCGGGTGCAGAAGCCGGGTTCACACGCACTGGCTCACCCTTCCGCAGTTGTCCCCACAATGCACGGCGCATGGGGAACGCCCCGCCAAAAGCGGTTGACCAGAGAAAACTAACTCACGCTGCGGGACATGTAGCTAGTGCAGCTGACGCGCGGGACCAGAGGCAGCACTGGCCCACTCATCATCGCTGCAGCGCAGGCGCAGGTGCAGAAACCAGGTGCATATGCGGCTGTCGACGCACGACCCGGAAAAAAGCGAGGAGCAGAGCAGCGCCTTCGACGCGCGCACGCGGCGCGACAGGGGAGGCTACCCCGCGCACCCAAAAAACTGGCACCCAGCCAATCGGATCCAGCCCGAGCCCACAGGTCATCCCCTGTCCAATATCTACCACACAGTGAAAACGACACAGGTCAATTTCCAACTCGCATCCAATGGCCAGGAGCGAAAAAATGACCATGTTGACCAGAATCGGACGACGAACGAAGGCTCAAATCGGGGGAGCTCCCTGGAGCGAGTTGGCTAGCTTCTGTTTTTTTTAAACTAGTTGACCCGTTGCGCCAAATGGCGCAGAGACCCGTTAAAGCCATGTTGTTGATGAAAATAGTTTCAATTTGCAAGGACATATTCGATATTGGTAGTAGAAAGCCCATGTGTTAAATCATGCTCTATTGACAATGTGTTTATCACGCTGAGAAATCTGAGTTTGAAAAAAAATTGTATAAGAACATTACATGGCAGAATGACCCAGTGACAACATGTAGTGCTAAATGTTAATTACAAATCTGTTGGTTTGGGCATCCTTCTTATTTTTTAAGTTTTGGAATTATAATATACTGGTATGCTTTCCTGATTCTTGATTACAAAACATCGCTGACATGAAGCAACAAATGAACACCTTAGTTTATCTAACAAAATAGGGAAAAAATTGTAAACCACATTCTTTGGTCTATACTTCCCATGCCTCAACCGTAAAACATTTTGCCTTTTTTTCAAAGCGTGGTATTTCAGCAGTCAGACCAATGTAGCACTCGCTAAAGTTTTGTTACAGGAGATTTGCCTGTTATCAGGATCATCACTATACATCTCTTGCAGGAATTGTGTGCAGGGCAGCATGACTATAAATGTTGACCCTTCATTCTCTTGCAGGGCTTCACAATTTGGCAATAATCAGGACCCTTTTAACAATTAAAATTTAGGAAAATGTAAAGGTACATTGTATGATGGGAAAGAAAACTAAAGCCACTCAATGCACATTCCTTTTTTTTCTCAACACTGGATTATTAACCATTAGTCCAGTTGTTTCTCATAAACTGGGTTTAAAATATGTGATATTACAATTAAAAAAATTGTTGGGTGAACACAATTACATGAAAGGGTGCAGAGTGACACCCAAAGTGATACCAAAGCTATCACTACCACTGAATGTTATACCAAGAGGAGAGCACAAAGGATCACAATGGCGAAGCCAAAGCTATAAGAACATCATTCTTCTCCGGATCATAACTTTTACCAGATGCCGGTAAGGAGAGGCTAATACGCAAAGGATCTTGTAATACCATGAATCAGATTAGAATCACAAATTCTAATTGTTATAAAACTGGAGCTAGGATCCGTAATACAATGAATCGGATTAGAATCATAAATTTATAAAAGCTGGATTTGAGTGTCGGATAGCAGATGCGGCATACCTATACGCAAGCATTGCCTCGCATGCGTAACATAGGATAGCTACATCCGTGCTTTCTTCTCGCACCAAGGTAATTCCCATAGAAGCTTATCACAAAATATTTGGCTTATCCGAAGCTTAACACGTTAATGTTATTTCTAGCATGGTTCAGCTAGCCATCTCTATTTTATACATTCGACCTAACCAAGCATTTAAGCAAGGCACTTATATAGAGCAACATCACAATAGTTGTAGTTATCAGAACAAGGTTCAAGTGTAGCTTAAAATCTGAATAAGTTGTAGTTATTAGGACAAGGTTCAAGTGTAGCTTAAAATCTGAAAAATTAACTGTACTTCTCTTTCTCTTGCCGAAAATCACAATATCGCATCTGTGCCTACTTATTTTGAGTTCGGGCCATGTGCATGCCTAAACCTGAGATTGCAATTATTTTTTCGCCTCTGCCTACACACCTAAATCAAACCAGTAAGTTTGCATGTCATTTATTTATAAAGCAACACCACATCAGTCTAATCTTCCAAGAGCAAGGGCCTAAAATATTCAGAGATGCGCAAGTAAGATCATGCAGTCACAAATGAATGATATGATACTAAATCTATAAAGTTTGTCATCCAATCATTTCCCTTCAATAATGATGTTGCCAGTTTAATTGGGGATCTTAATTGTGCATCTTGGGGATTGCCTTATCTCCTCCCGTCCAACGCAAGGCGACCATAGTGGCAACGCAAGAGGGCACCACGCCGAAGGGCTGCGCCACAACCGGGCTCCCAATAACGTCGCTCAACCAACGATGCACACTGTTTCTAATTTTGTGTTTTTCTTCTCAGATCAGGCCTTTGCTCAATCTGCACCGATGCACACCATTGAGAAAACTATGCTGTAATTTATCACTTTTCATAGAAGGAAAAAGCTCATGATTTCTCAGTAATCACCCTCCACCACCGGTTGTTAGCCCTTGTCCTCTGTTGGCCCTCTCGCCGCCGCGACTCGCCATTTGGAGCGCCGGGATCTCACATCTCGCTTCAATGCCGTCGAACTTGACCATCGCTCTTCCATCACGCACCACCGAAGTCGGAGGCTGTGGCACTACACAACAGCGATCTTATGGGCGCGGCGCTGCCCATGCGACATCAGCTCCCACGGCCATGGCACTACCTCAATGCGACGGTGTCCCAGCCGCCTCGGTTACGCTAGCTATTCAAGCTTCCATTCAAGCGTAATGAGGTGTCTTGGACTTGAACGAGTGTGGCAAAAGTTGAATGAGGAGCATAGCTTTAATCTGTATCTCCTTCTACTGAATGTAATGCTCCCATGTATTCAGCATGACCGGAGCATGCAGTTGTAATAGTAGAAGCTCTAATTTCACAAACAAAAAAGATGGATGTAAAAGTGGTCGTCGACCATTCCTTGTACTCCTACGTATATGATGTTGCATCTCTACACTCTAAAGACATGATCCAGATGTATTAAAAAAAGTTGAGCTTATTTTACCACGTAGCCGCCTACCTGGCTATCACATGGAGAAAACAAAATTGAGTTGATTATAGCCTACAGCCAGGTTAGAAGATGCATTCGACTCAACAAAAAGACAAAAAAGGAGAAGATGCACTCTTGTATTTAGTCGTCGATCTCTGTTTTTGGCTTTTTCTTCTTCAGGGTTCAGACTTCGCATCAACCTAGTTTTTCCACGCACTTCTAGGCTGCTATGTATAATCTAGACCTGTCGTAAGGATGTCGACCATCCGGTACTCAGAGGATATATCACTATCGTGTACACATCTGCCATTGAGGCCATGGAAATAATTTACCATGCAGCGGTGTACTTCTAGTATTCATTCGAAAAGAAAGTAAAAAATAGTGTACTTCTACTACTTCAATTTCATTGCATCCTAATCCAGATCACACAATGACACTCACCTTCATATGATCCGAGTAAAATGAAGTACCAACATATGATCTGAAACAAAAGGCATAGCTACCAACTCAAGCTCTAAACAAACCCAGACCTTTTGCTACTTCTAGTAATTGTAACTATAAGTCTATAACCGATAAAAATTACCATCTGAAGAAGTCAAACACAGTTGTTCTCGACTTGTGTTCTCAACTGAATGCACATATCGATCAAATTAAGATGCTTCACAAAGTACGAAAATGCATTAAGATGCTTCACTAAGTACGAAAATGCACATATCAATCAATGAAACTACTGAACTATTGAAATGCTGAACACACTATCCAACTAAATCAACTGAAGACTGAAAACTGAAAAGGAAAACATAAATTAGCCTAACTGAAAAAGGAAAAGTCTGATCTATGAAAGAGAGAAACTATCAAGAATCATAAGGGTCTATTGAGATGGACTAAATAGTTATATTGACTTAAATACCGGCAAATGATGCAAGCACAATGACTAAATAAAGGAACAAAAAACTGAAGGAATGAAGAAGGAAGGCACAAAAACTGAACCTAATCAACTGAATGTGACATGAGTGATTTAACTAATGGACAAAATGTACCGCTTACTCGCTATATTAATTAACAAACACTTGAACAACTAAAAGAAACATGATCGAAATGAAACTATGTGCCTCCTAATGGGTGTAGGTCTGCGACAAATGAAACGTGGATCAAACTAAATATCAAAAACTACAAAAAAACATTAAACACTTAAAAGAATGATAGACAATACACAGAAAATATGAAACATGCCCGTGGAAATTACAGAAGTACTCAACACACAGAATAACCTAAAAACTAATTCCAGAGATCACACACACACACGCACACACACACACACACACACTATATTGTCTATGTGGCGAAACATGTGCACCAGGGGAGAAACAATGGTCTAGCATTTACGCTTCGTAGGCTGCAAAAATGCAGGCTGCAATTCAAAGGACAAACGGTAAAGATAATTATAAGCGTTGATACTGCTTCAGAAAAAATATTGGTGACATTCCCATGCATTTGGTAAAAAAATGTTAAGAAAAAAGTATGTTAATGGCAGACTTCATGTTAATGAAAATGAAAATAGTGTGTATTCCATATCAGACCGCTTTGTTCTCAGAACCTTTAACTTAACTTCAGGTGTGACTTGATCTTGTCATTGATGGCTTTTTTATGAAGTCATACATGGTGCATTATCTCTAATAAACTTCACGCACAATCTAATTTTATTCAATCTTGCTATATTAAAGAAAAGATCATTCTATGAATGCAGATGCACCAACCCATACAGATTTTGAATAAAAACTACTATGATGATGCAATCTTTATCAATAAGGCGTAACTCAAGAAAAAATTAACTATGCACAAATCAGACACGATCACAACATTATATATATTGAGTGAGCATGAACTTGATACGCATAAAAAGAAAGATCACGAACAATAAAATATACATTTGCTCAAATTTTTGTTTTCAATGGCAAGCAAATAATTTGTTTACTTAGGAAATGATGTTTCATGTCACACACACCAAAGGAACATGAGTTCTTCCTCTTTACTTGCAAAGATCAAAAAATTATTGCGCTTTACTTGATACAATTATTTTCTTTTGGTTGGACCGTTCCTCGTGATGATCGTCGGGGATATCCTGCAGAACAATACGGAAATCCACCATGGCAAAAATATCCAAGAGAATCAAGCACGCGTAATAGGATAATAAACCCAATGTAAGGAGGAACCTTCATGGAGGAAAAATCTCACTTTGAAGACATGAGGTCATAACTAACTAATGCACATTGTCCATAATGAGGCCGACAAACACCCAAGGGTCTTGGCTCAAAATCGAGCAAATTAAGAGAAACTTTTTTTATGTCGAGTCCATCCTATCGCACATAAGCTGCAGGTTTGTATGATGAACGCATGTGTTGTTCCTATAATCAACGAATAGAAGGAATAAATGGGTAGCTTAGCAAGCTTAAGTGCAGTTGTCTGGTCTCTAATTCTCATTGGCAAAATTCGTGTGAGTCTAACAACTCAAGATCCTTCCCAAACGAACCCACCTGTTTGAGGTTTGAAATGTTAGAATTTGAATAGAGAAAACATCACACTATTTCCTACTAAGATAAACTACAATATCCTTATACAACAGCTATAAATGTTTTCTAGGGACAACAGCTAGCAATGTTAAGACTACATGTGCAGCTGAGAAATTTACTTCAGTTCTCTTGTGACACCTGGTCGAGGTGCTGCTGGATGCATTCTTTGTTTTAGCAAGCCACTAATCAAGGATGATTCACAAACATTTGGATATCCAACAATTCCTGTCGGGGATGTACCCGCGGTATGACCCAGCCGGAGTTATGACCCGGCCGGACTTCGCGATTCACCAGAAGACCCGGCTGGAGCTAGGTGACTCACTGGCGATCTGCCTGGACATGGCGATTTACATATAACCCGCCTGGACATTGTGACTCATTGGAGACCAAGGGCGGGTCAACGGACGACAAGGCCCAAGGCCCGATGGGCGGTTCATGTGATGGTGGGCCGACTTAAGAAGAAAGGTATAAGGAATATTTCCCTTACAAGGAATCAAGACCGGACTTGTATCCGCTTGTAGTAGAAGATAGGCTAGTCCTAGTCCTACTAGGACTTCACATGTAACCCGCCCCTCTAACTTATATAAAGAGGGGCAGGGCTCCCCAAAGAGGGACAAGAAACAAGAAAAATCTCTAGGTCTAGACACAAAGAGCCGGCTTACCGGCGACTCTCTCAAGATCATAATGAGACCTAGCCACAAACAGCATGTAGGGTTGTTACCGGATGATGTTTCCTGGGGCCTGAAGCTGTCTAAACCCTTGTCTTGTGTTGCGTCTCTCGATTCCGCTCAAGCTACCACATAGATGCGTTGGCCTCGCGATTAAGTCCTGACACTAAGGACATCTGCCGTGACAAATCCACGACAGTTGGCGCCCACCATGGGGCTCGCGCACGTTGGTGATGTGTTCTTGAAGGGATCTCTTCAGGGATCGAGAAACTCGTGATTGATCAGGATGAGAAAGAGCCGGCACGGAAAAATCGTATGAGCCGCCGGACAAACATAAGCATAGCCGGCAAGTTTATCAGAATTATGGTTAATTTGGAGCTGACAGATACAAGATTGGAGGCGAAAAATTAGGGTTGCAGTTGTGTACGTCGCCGTGCTCGTGCGTTTTCGCCGAGTCCGAGATGAGGTCTGCCGCACAGGTGATTTATCAAAGACTTCGCTATCCAAGACTGCAAGGAGTTGATCTGCGTACAAATCGCCCAGGCTGCAGTCTTTTTTAGCCGAGACCGACAGGTATTCTTGTGTTTTTTCTCTGCGGGATTGTCTATCCGAACCAGCCACCATACGCCACTACCAGAAGCTTGTCCATGTCTCCCTGTCCACCTGCAGCTTCAAGCCCCGAGGGAACCTGTGCCGCTTTTTCCTGTGGTGGAGACTAGTTAAATCCAAAGAAACGAAGTGCTACTTGCACTAGTACACACAAAGGTTGGAGTTGATTGATGTTTAATCCGGCTCGCAGAGATCAAAGGAATAAAGAAATAATTACTGCATGGCGGGGGCTCCTGAGGATTGCCTCTCAGGCCGCCTCATCTCTGCATCGCTGGCCGTCTCCACCTCCGAGTCATGCCCACCTTCCGGCTCACTGCCGCAAGCCGCCATTTCGCCGGTGTCGTCTCCGAGTGGCCCGAGCCTCGCGTTGCCTTCACGAGAGCAGGTCTAAGCCGGCGCTTCATCTAAATCGCCGCCTCCATGGCCCTTGCTTTGAGTCACCGTTGTACCTTCGGCCGTCCGAGCCGCTCCTGCCGATGCGCCACTGAGCTGTCACACCTGGCCAGATTCTCTCGCCGCAGCCGCCCGTGTCACCTTGCGAAGCCTAGTTCTCGCATCGCCCTGAAGATGACCCACCGCCGTTGAGTCGCCTGCCTAGTGCCGCTTCCGAGCTGCCCGGCCTCGTGGCCCCGAGCCATCTCACTTGCCTCAGCCGGGCCGCTGACCCGATTCCGTCGTCGCGCCTAGAGCCGCCTTTGCCACCCCATCGCTAGCCGCCACCGTGGCCTCGCCCTTGCCTCAACCGCCGTCTCTTCGTCACAAGAACAACCTTGATATTGAAGATTGCAGTTTTCCTTTCACAGCTTTGACTTATGGAAGGCATCATTGCCGCTTCTATGGAGACTTGAGCCACTTCAGTCTTCAGGCCTTATTAATCAATTACAACAGTAATGCCATGTATGAGGAGCTGGTTAAGTTTGCTTGTTGGAAGGATGAAATATACAAAGCAACAAACACACTGAGAAAATACTGCCAAGTTTCTAGATTAAATCACGAGAAGTCAGTCTGAAGGGAGCAAAGAAGCTTGATGTGATCACGGTGGCTAAAGCAGTTTTTGGTGCCGATGGGACACGCCAGGAGTATTAACCATAGCTGCTGCTACTGTTTCTTCCACGTGAAGATCTTATGCAACACTAGCCAGACAAGAGTAGTGCTAATGGAAGGAATAGTGTAAATGTGAGAATATTATATGTGAAGACGTCTGCACGTAACCAGTGGGTGCTAGTATTACTTCAGATCAGTATAGACGAACATCTGCTTCGTCCAATTATGTCCAGCATTATCCAACACCAGCATCCTCGTCCGTCCGACCAAAAATATCAGGACAATTGTTATACCACGAATACGGAGTGCGCGCCGGCATCATTATGCACTGGCATTTGCAAGTCGCCGCCCTCGCAGTTCGGTCTACATCAACTTTGCCCGCCAGCGAGGCTTACCGCGCCCGCGACCGGCCTTGTTTTCCTCCCCGCCAAGCCGCCGCTACCGGGCCCGTCCTCGTGTTGGCTGCCGCTGCCTCGGCCATGTTTGCTTCAGCCGCCTTCCACCTCCGAACGGGCTCTCTGCAGTTACGTACATCGTGGGTGAGAAGAGGGCGAGAGAAAAAGGATACATCCTAACAAGCGCCTTCATGTTACCTTACGTCTTTGAGGCCACGGTGGAAAAAGTGGATTACTAACCACATGATGACCAGAGTCAACAAAAGGAAAAGACAAAAGTATGGGAGATCACGCAGTAGATGAATTAATTGGTGTTAGTAGCCTGCATGCAAATCATCTATCGTCAAAGCACATCAGACAATTGTTCATTACAAGTGAGGTCTCATACTGCGGGTACGGAGCGCATCGGTAAACGTTCCGCACGGTGTTCCGTTCGTGCCACACTACCCGATGAACGGACATGCGTAAGTCGCCGCTCCTGTGGCCCGGTCTACATCAACTCGCCAGTCCGCACGGCTTACCATGCCTGCGATTGACTCGCCGTCCGTGCGGCTTGCCATTGCCTGCGATTGACTCGCCGTCTGTCGTCCAAACAAATCAGGTGATATCCATCCAAGTTTGTTTTATTAGCACATGTTGTTTTTGTCAAAAGAACAAGTTTATCTTTGCCTTGGTCTGCAGTATTGTTTATGCAGGGCAATTATTTATGACAAAAAGTAATATTATACCGAGGAGATAGAGGCACGCCAACATCTTTTGGCACGGGTGGTCGTCGTTACTCAATGGACTTCCGCACCGGCTTACAACGACGTGGCCGTCTCTCGCGACCACGCCGGCTTACAACAAGGAGGACAATTTGCCCGTCCGCACCGGCTTACAACGCCACGGCCGGTTCATCTGTCTGTGCCGCCTCAGATGTTGCGGTCGTCTTCACCGTCCGTCTCTCGCGGCCTGGTCTACATCAACACATTGGGTCGCGCCTGTCTGCATGAGCTGTTTATTGAGTATGAGCAAGTCACTGCTTGGGAAGCCCGGTTCTCTTTCAATAAAATGGAGGCAATTTATCACATACTATCAACCGCCGTCGGCACTGGGTGGCTCAATGGGCAGGCGCACAAGTCGCCGCCACTACAGTTTGGTTAACTTCAAATCGCCAGTTGGAAGGAACCATTGGCCGAGTTGCTGACACGGTTCATACGGGATCATTTATAACCCGCCGCAATCACCTCAACCTTCTGTGGATAATCACTAGCCTAACATATCAGGTGAAATTCATCCAATGTATTTTATATTACATACTATTTTCTTCAAAAGAGCAATTACTTTGGTTTGCAAGATTGTCCCATGCAGGATTCAAACCGGTCTATATCACGGTTAATTATGGAGAATCTCAAGCCAACTCCTCAAGTCGTCTTGAGACTTGGGGGCTACAATGATATGACTCGGCAAAATTAGCCGGTTTCAATGAATTCAAGAACTCTAGATCATTGAAGGGAAAAATAACCCGGGCCCCGGAGATTACTGCTAGATCGATGAAAATATAAAAGCCGTCAGAAGATTTCCGGCTCAAAATAAGGACTCTGGTTTAAAATCCGGTTCAAGAGACATCTTTCTCCCACAAAGCACTAAAGCTCTTAAATCCGGTTCAGAAGCCGGCTCAGGGTAAATTTGTCCCTCATAAATTTTTGAAGCTCTCAAATCCGGTTCAAAATCCGGCTCAAGGTAAATTTGTCCTTCACAAATTTTTAAAGCTTTCAAATCCGGTTTAAAGTTTCGGTTCAAAAAGCATTAATCTTTCGCAAGTTTGAGTTCTCAGAAAAATTAAAGGTTGCCAAAAGAACTTGCTGCCATGATGCGCGGTTCAAACTTGAGTATCCTGCCTTACGACTTATCTTATTATGATCACTTGGGGGCTTCTTGCTCATCGAGCATAGCTATCAGCACCCTCTTGATCGGCGCAATGCCAAAACTTATATGATCACTTGGGGGCTTCCTGTTCAAACATAGGTCGTATTCGAACCAAAGAGAACATAGCTGTCGATACCCTCTTGATCGGCATACTGCCAAACCCACTAGGGGGCTTCTTGATCATATCTGAATCATAGCTTAACCCCTTTGGGTCTGACGTGGGTCGTATTTGAACCAACATCATTAAACAACTCTTATGGTCACTTGGGGGCTTCCTGTTCAAACATAGGTCGTATTCGAACCAAAGAGAACATAGCTGTCGATACCCACTTGATCGGCATCGCCAAAGCCACTGGGGGCTATATGATCGTATTCGAATCTTAGCTTAACCCCTTTGGAACGGTTTATTGATCGTATCCGAATCAGAAGCCTCAAAAAGTTTTATTCTATCTCTGGTAAAGTTTATTCTAGCCACAATTACTTAACTTGAGACCTTTTGGGGGTTATATCTCAAATGTATAAAGTGTTTTATGATTAACCTGGCTTGACTTTTGACTATAAGTCGCCAGCTTATGACAACCATCATTTATATGGAAGCATTGGCTTCTAAGGATTGGGTTATGACCCTTACTACACAGGTCATGTAAACCGGCAGTACAAATTCAATATCACAGTGGTTATATGTGAGGTATTATGACCCGCCCTGCGGTAAACCGCCAAGGGTTCTTTTGATCTACTTGTGTGCAGGATAAGACTACATTTGGGTGGATTACCCGCCCTGGTTTTTGACGATAAGTCGCCAGGGCATATGTTATTTAAACTCTTTGCAGGATTTGCAGAAATATGACATATAAATGATTAAGTTCAAGCTCATTACCAAAGTTGATGCTTCAAAATGATGATCCGCTCGATTTTTCTCAAAGGCTATAAGCCGCTGTGTTATAAAAATTCGCTTACAATGGAGGAGTATTAAATCGACATCGGACAAGAGCCGCCTAGTATTTAAACTCCGGATTTACTTGTCAACCGATGAGGTATTCAAATCTTTAATAGCCAAAACTGGCTGGACTTTCATGATGATATTGAATGATTGAGGTTTTCATACCGGATTATATTATTCAAATCTCGAATAGCCAACATGGCTGGATTTCTATTGCGATTATCAATAACCAAAGGCTATGATTGAGGTTTTCAAAGTCGCTTAGCACAACGGCTATTATTTTTATCAATGGATATGATTTATTCTACAATGGAAGGAATAGTCCCGAGTCGTTGCGGTGCTTACGACCCGGCACTTGGGGCTATATTATTCAGATTGGGATTATAGCAAATATGCAAGTCCCATGTCACCGCCAAAGATGCACCATGGCACTTGGGGGCTAATGTAAAGTCATTTTTTGATCAACTTATTGAAGAACCGACTCATCCCATTGTAATGAGCCGGCCCTTGGGGGCTACCAATTGCTCCTGTCAAAAATTCATATTACACAAGCATTAATCCATTATATTGAACAGTCCACTATTTAGTTGGTGGAGTACAAAGCTCTTAACCTTGTGGACGTGGGTTCAAGCCCCATGGTGGAGACTATATTATATGATGTCATTATCAATTATATACAAAGTCCCAGCTCAAGATTATCTTACTAAGCCGGCCCTTGGGGGCTACACATTGCATGTTCAAATTTACCTGGTTATATTGACAAAGTCCCTGCTCATTATTTGCATAATGACCCGGCCCTTGGGGGCTACACTGGTTGAAGTTTTCATGAGCATAAAGCAATTACAAGTCCCAGGTTGCTGCAAGCATGACAACCAGGCACTTGGGGGCTACATATGTGGAATATTCAGTTTATATGATTGAGACGAATAAACCGGATTTCTTCAAGGTTGCAACATTTACTGGAGCAAGTCTTAAACCATCACTTTGTTCTGCTCCAGACTTGGGGGCTACAGGTAATATGGATATAAGGGAGAAAAAATCTTCAAATTATCAGTTTTGAGCAAATCAGGAGGATCAATTACATAAACCGGTGTCAACAACAATTATGACCCGACATCGTCTGTTTTATAATCAGGCAGTTTTTGGTAATGATAAACCGGCAAGTTTTACATCTTCAAGCCGGCTGAATATCAAATGAGTATTTGAAGAATAAAATTATTTAACCCGGCGCCTTGGAAGCCGACTCAAGTGGATTATTCTTCACAATATTTTTCTGTGAGAAACCAACATCAGCAAGTTGAGTATGGAGCTAGCTTATTTGACCCGGATTTTCTAGATGAAGGAAATGACAATTGGACTTAAGGATAATCAGGTCCTGTATCAGGAGAATATTTAACCCAGAGCGCAAGGAACTAAGGATGATCCGGTGCCGGCTTACAAGAATTTTTAACCCGGAGCACAACCTGTCAAAGTTGTTCTGGTGTTTATTTTGCAGGATCAGTTTAACATGGATAAATCCAAATTAAACTGGGGGCTAATGTCGGGGATGTACCCGCGGTATGACCCGGCCGGAGTTATGACCCGGCCGGACTTGGCGATTCACCAGAAGACCGGCCGGAGCTAGGTGACTCACGGCGATCTGCTGGACATGGCGATTTACATATAACCCGCTTTGGACATTGTGACTCACTTGGAGACCCGGGCGGGTCAAACGGACGACAAGGACCAAGGCCCAGTAGGCCGGTTCATGTGATGGTGGGCCGACTTAAGAAGAAAGGTGTAAGGAATATTTCCCTTACAAGGAATCAAGACCCGGACTTGTATCCGCTTGTAGTAGAAGATAGGCTAGTCCTAGTCCTACTAGGACTTCACATGTAACCCGCCTCTAACTTATATAAAGAGGGCAGGGCTCCCAAAGAGGGACAAGAAACAAGAACAATCTCTAGGGCTAGACACAAAGATCCGCCATACGGTGACTCTCTCAAGATCATAATGAGACCTAGCCACAAACAGCATGTAGGGTTGTTACGGGATGATGTTTCCGGGGCCGGTTGTCTAAACCCTTGTCTTGTGTTGCGTCTCTCGATTCCGCTCAACCCCTCTCAAGCTACCACATAGATGCGTTGGCCTCGCGATTAAGTCCTGACACTAAGGACATCTGCCGTGACAAATCCACGACAATTCCAGCCCAAACCTTCATACAAAAACAAAGCACAACAAAAACACTGAGTAGGGTAAACAAATCATGATTATCTGGATGGTTTACTTAAATTGGAAATGGTTCAAGAAATTATTGACTTTAGACAAGCCTGACAAACAAATCTAGTGTAATCAACATGGTGCTATACCATTCACTTCAAGAAGCAAAAAGTCGAACTATAGCCTATATCAAACTGAAATCTTTTAGAGTTCGGGATGGGATGCAAGAAATTGACCACCATTGGCTCCTTGCTCCTGCTGGTCCGGCAGTCAAACGACCTCAACTTTCCACTCCTCCTGGCGCACCTGCAGCTGAAGCCCTCATCCATGAGAAAAGGGGGAGGCATGAGTGAGGGAAGAGGGATAGAGAGGATGCAAAGGCAAACCGTGAACCAACTTGAGCTCCTTCTCTTACAGCCCCTGTTGATGACCCCGTCCGCATTTGTCGCTCTGCCAACTCCTGCTGCTTCAGCCGGCAGGCGCCAGATCCGTACGGCATCCTTACCTCCCCTGCAGCTCCACCCCACTATTAAGACCTTGACGCTCATGCTCTCCACTATGACGGCATGCATCCGATCCGGAACCACGGTAGGAGGGAATAGAGGAGGAAGAGGCGGCTGCATGGTGGAGCACGAGAGACCCCGTCCGCATCCGTCGCTTTGCCAACTCCTGCTGCTTCAGCCGGCAGGCGCCAGATCCGTCAAGATCCTTACCTCCCCTGCAGCTCCACCCCACTATTAAGACCTTGACGCTCATGCTCTCCACTATGACGGCCTGCATCTGATCCGGAACCACGGTAGGAGGGAATAGAGGAGGAAGAGGCGGCTGCATGGTGGAGCACGAGAGGGCGGCCGGACAGAGACGAGGGAGGAGTTATAGCAGACGTCCGCGGGGCTCCAGGGCGGAGGCCATGGTCACGCGAGGGAGGAGAGGCTGTGGGGATCGAGGAACGGGGGCTAGGGTTTGTCTAGCGGCTGGAGTGGGAGTGGGACGAGGCGAGGGTAGGATTGGATGCGGAACACACAGAGCAGATTGGCCAAAACTTCCTACACACGAGGACGACGAACCCAGCCAACAAGCACACGATGCAAGCCCACCCGTCATTGGCCAGCGAAATGACCGTAAGGTGAAAATTGGGTTTTACTGCTGTGAAGATCCAACGGCTAAAACGCACCAGAAGACAGATCTGACGACCAACGAAGCCCAAATCGGGGGAGCCTCCTGGAGGAAAGTTGCCTAGCATCCTTATATGTTTAAATTCAGTGACTGGAGGCAAAAGTTTTTGTTTTTGCAGAGAATCAAATCAACTATCATCCACACTACCCCAAAGGCTTTACTTGGCACTTTATTGAGACAAAAACTATAAAACATGATTACTACAGTAGCTTAATCATGTGAACACACACAAACAGTAAGGATAAATATTAGGTTGTCTCCTAACAAGCACTTTTCTTTAATGCCTTTCTAGCTAGGCATGATATAATAATGATACTCTTCCAAGCCCAATTCTGATGATAATTTTATTCATACTCTAAAAGGTATAAGTGAAGTTTATAGAGCATTCTACAAATAATTTAGATTTACCAATATCCAAGCTCAAAACATATAAGTGAAGCACACGAAGCATTCTATAAAGCCATACTAAAAAGATTTAAGTGAAGCACAAAGAGCATTCTATAAAGCCATACTCAAAAGATTTAAGTGAAGCACAAAGAGCATTCTACAAATAAATGAAGGGCTATTTCATACTAGCATGGAGCATATAGGAAAAGAAAAGAGGAATAAACACAAAAGACGCATATCATGTGAACAAAACAAAAACCGAGGTATACCGATAATTGTTGAAGAAGAAAAATGGGATGCCAATCGGGGCATCTCCAAGCTTAGATACTTGAGTATCCTTGAAATATTTACTTGGGGTGCCTTGGGCATCCCCAAGCTTGAACTCTTGCCTCTCCTTATTCTTCTCATATATGTAACTCCTCGTTCTTCGAACACTTCATCCACACAAAACTTAACAAAAAACTTAGTGAGATCCGTTAGTATAATAAAGCAAATCACTACCTTTAGGTACTGTTGTAAACTCATTCCAATTTCATATTAGAATTATATATATTGTATTCCAACTTCATCATGGTTAATACCCCCCCCCCCCTGATACTACCCATAGATTCATCAAAATAAGTGAACAACACATAGAAAACAGAATCTGTCAAGAACAGGACAGTCTGTAGCAATCTGGAACTTACGTATACTTCTGTAACTTCAAAACTTCTAAACAAATAGGACAATCTAAAAAAATTGCAGAGCAGTACTGTGTAAAAATTTCAAGATTTTATCATGCTCTAGTAAAAAATAAAAATTCAAACACTACAGCAAAAGTTTCTGTTTTTCTGCTGCACACACCAAACAAGCAATTTAAACATTCTAAACCCAAACCTTGGCACATTATTTTTATAATACAATGAATATATACAAGGGGATACTTAATTTTGAGAAATTCCCATGAAAAATTCTACATTGTTTCCATGAGCATGAACTCAAGTGTTCAAGGTCGACCCTCACTTCTCCAATGCATAACCTTCCAATCACTTCTCTTTTTGAAAAAGTTTTTAGGCATAAGAGGCAAGTAATTTTTTGTATTTCCATTCTTTTAATTTTTTTGTATATTTCACCCAGAACTAAAGAGATCAAAAACAAAAGGGAAAACAAAATAGTGAAGGAAGCAAACAAGCACACACGAGAATATCAACCCCACGCTATTGCTCCCTGGCAACGACGCCAGAAAAGAGCTTGATAATCTCCAAGCGCAAGGAATCATCGCAGAAATTTCCAAAGGTGGAAGTGATAAGTATGGAGTGTCGAACCCATAAGGAGCTAAAGGTAAGATCAATATTCTCTCAAGTCATATCTGCCACTGATACGACTCTACGTACACCGAACGCTTTCTTCCATCTTGAAACGAGAAATAAAACTACGTTGTGGGTATGAAGAGGATAACTTTGCATGATATGAGAGAACTAAAACATAGAAGTGGGTGTTGTCACCATAAATTTAGAATATATTAATATATATTATAAATAGCGAGTGTGGAATAATGATGGGTCGGTGTGCGGAATTATCCTAGGCAATTGCTAAAAAGATCGGTAGTCGTCATTGCAATTTCATATGAGGAGAGGCATAAGATAACATACTTTCTCTTCTTGGATCATATGAACTTATGATTGGAACTCTAGCAAGAATCCGCAACTACTAAAGATCATTAAGGTAAAACCCAACCATGGCATTAAATTATCAAGTCCCCTTTATCCTATACGCAACAACCCCCTTACTCGGGTTTATGCTTCTGTCACTCAAGCAACCCACTATAAGCGAATCATGAACGTATTGCATCACCCTATAGCGAAAATCCCTCACATGTGCGCGGCACAGAAGGCACCATAGGACAACACCAAATAATACATACAACTCAAACCAATCTAGATCATCAATTAACCCAAAGGACAAAAGAAATCTACTCAATCATAGGATGGTAACACATCATTGGATCATAATATGTGGCATAAAGCACCATGTTCAAGTAGGGGATTACAGCGGGGTGCGGGAGAGTGGACCGCGTAAAAGAAATGAGGATGGTGATGAAGATAGTGATGTTGATGAAGACGATCACCGCGGTGATGGTTCCCTCGGTGGCACTCCGGCGCCACCGAAAGAGAGGGGGAGAGGTTCTCCCCTTTGTGTTTCCTCCTCCATGGCCTCCCCCCTAGATGGGGAGAGGTTCTCCCTCTAGTCCTTGGCCTCCATGGCGATGATGGCCCCCTCTGGCATCCTCCTCCATGGCCTCCGGTGATGATGGACCCCTCCGGCAGGGTGCCGGAGAGGGCCTAGATTGGTTTTTTGTGGCTACAGAGGCTTACGGCGGCGGAACTCTTGATCTAGGTTTTCTTCTGGAGTTTCCTCAATTTATAGGAGTGTTTGGCGTCGGGGACAAGTCAAGAGGGTCCACGAGGCGGTGACAAGACCGGAGGGCGCGCCCTAGGGGGGGCGCCCCCACCCTTGTCGTGGCCTCGGGACTCCCCTCTGGCATCTTTTTGCTCCAGTATTTTTTATATTTTCCAAAATTATTCTCCGTAAATTTTCAGCCCATTCCGAGAACTTCTATTTCTGCACAAAAACAACACCACGGTAGTTCTGCTGAAAACGGCGTCAGTCTGGGTTAGTTCTAATCAAATCATACCAAAATCATATAGAATTGTTGTCAACATGGCATGAATACTTCATAAATTATAGATACATTGGAGACGTATCAGGCGCGAGTCAATAAGTCTCTCTAGTGTCATCAACTTGGTGGATTTGCTCTGGTCGTCCTATGTCAGCGAGCGCCCAATGATCTTCACCCTAACAACTCGGAGCGGCTGGACCCGGCACAGCTCCTCGCAGGATGCATGGACCGCAACATTGAGCTCAGCTACTACTCACCGCCCGCCGTAGTCCATGTGCTCGCCAAGAACTACCTCGGTGTTGGCGAGGACAGCGATGGCGATCCTGACACGGTGGTGTTGGGAAACGTTGCATGGAAAACAAAAAAACTCTATGCACATGCAAGATCTATCCATGGAGATGCATAGCAACGAGAGGGGAGAGTGTGTCTATGTACCCTCGTAAACCGTTAAGCGGAAGCTTTTATCAACGTGGTTGATGTAGTTGTACACCTTCACGATCCGCACGATCAAGTACCGAACGTACAACACCTCCGCGTTCAACACACGTTCAGCTCGATGACGTACTCGCCTTCTGATCCAGCAAGACGGGCGAAGTAGTAGATGAGTTCCGGCATCACGATGGCATGGTGACAGTGCTGATGCAACTATCTCCGTAGGGCTTCACTGAGCACTATGAAAATATGACCGAGGATGAACTAGAGGGAGAGGGGCACCGCACACTGCTTGGGGATCATGGTGTGTGTTGCCCCTTTCCCTCCCCGCATATATATAGGTGGAGGGGGAGAGGAGGCAGCCCTAGGCGCGCCCCTTCCCTTTCCTTCCCTTAGGCATGGAGGAAAAGGGCGGGAAGGGGCCGGCAGCTTGTCCTGCCTCACGAGCCTCCCCCCTTCCATGTTATGGAGCATGGGGGAAAGGAAAGGGGGCTAGCTGCCCTAGGGCGCCCCCTCCTTCCTTCTGGTGCGCAGGGAAGGGGAGGTGGAGCGCACCCAGCCCCCTTATGGGCTGGTGCACCTCCCTCCTTGGCCCATGAGGCCCACCAAGTAAGTATAACCTATTGGTGGCCTCCCGGAACCCCTTCTGGCACTCTGATGCATTCCGAAACCTGAATACCTTCATCCCATATATTAATCTGTACCTACGGACCATTCCGGAGCTCCTCGTCATGTCCATGATCTCATCCGGGACTCCGAACAACATTCGGTCACCAACTCACATAACTCATATAATACTATATCGTCAACGAACGTTAAGCGTGCGGACCCTATGGGTTCGAGAATGATGTAGACATGACCGAGACGCCTCTCCGGTCAATAACCAATAGCGGGACCTGGATGCCATGTTGGTTCCTACATATTCTATGAAGATCTTTATCGGTCGAACCTTTATGACAACATACGTAGTTCCCTTTGTCTGTCGGTATGTTGCTTGCCCGAGATTCGATCGTCGGTATCTCCATACCTAGTTCAATATCATCACTGGCAAGTCTCTTTACTCATTTTGCAATACATAATCTCGTAACTAAATCCTTAGTCACTTTGCTTGCAAGCTTCTTGTGATGATCTGTTACCGAGAGGGCCTAGAGATCTCCAATATACGGAGTAATAAATGCCAATCTCCATCCACGCCAACTCAACATACACCTTCAGAGATACCTGTAGAGCATATTTATGATCACTGAGTTACGTTGTGATGTTTCATAGCACACAAGGTATTCCTTCGATATCCGGGAGTTGCATAATCTCATGGTCGAAGGAACATGTATTTGACATTAAGAAAGTAGTAGCAATAAACTGAACGATCATATGCTAAGCTAACAGATGTGTCTTGTCCATCACATCATTCTCCTAATTATGTGATCCCATTATCAAGTGACAACTCATGTCCATGGTTAGGAAACCTTAACCATATTTGATCAACGAGCTAGTCTAGTAGAGGCTCACTAGGGACACGGTATTTGTTTATGTATCCACACATGTATTTAAGTTTCCGGTCAATACAATTCTAGCATGAATAATAAAACTTTATCATGAATAAGGAAATATAATAATAACAACTTTATTTTTGCACAGAGGGCATATTTCCATCAGTCTCCCACTTGCACTAGAGTCAATAATCTAGTTCACATCGCCATGTGATTAACACCCATAGTTCACATCGCCATGTGACTAACACCCAAAGAGTTTACTAGAGTCAATAATCTAGTTCACATTGCCATGTGATTAACACCCAATGAGTACTAAGGCATGATCATGTTTTGCTTGTGAGAGAGGTCTAGTCAACGGGTCTGCCACATTCAGATCCGTATGTATTTTGCAAATTTCTATGTCTACAATGCTCTGCATGGAGCTATTCTAGCTAATTGCTCCCATGTTCAATATGTATCCAGATTGAGACTCAGAGTCATCCGGATCGGTGTCAAAGCTTGCATCGACGTAACCCTTTACGACAAACTCTTTATCACCTCCATAACCGAGAAACATTTCCTTGGTCTTCTTAGGTAACTAAGGATATTTTTGACCGCTGTCCAGTGATCTACTCCTGGATCACTATTGTACCATGTCGTGGTTTTGTCACGGCAGATGTCCTCATGAAAGGACTTAGTCGTGGAGCCATCACAACGGGTTAGCTTAAAAGGGTTAAAGCGGACAAGGGACGCAAGAGAGTTTTATACTAGTTCGGCCCCTTACGATGAAGGTAAAAGCCTACGTCTAGTTGTGATGGAATTGATGGGGTTTCGATGACCAGGGAGCGAATACGCTTTGCTTGAGTCTCGAGTTGTTGTCTGTTGTCTGTTTCCGCCACGGGTCGTCCCCTTATATACATGGGTTGACGCCCGTCAGTTTACAGAGTCCCAAGGCTGGTTTATAAATGTATCTGGCTCGGTCTCCGTTCTTTCTACCTTACAAAGCAAGTTACATATCAACACCGGTTTATAGCTACAAGCCTTAAACCGGTTCTGGGCCCTGGGCCTCTACATAGCGTCTCCGTCTGTCTTCATGGGCTTCAAGTATAATGAGCTACTGATGAAGTTAACCCGGCCTCTCCTGGCCGGTTTACGCCCAGTAGTAATATCCCCAACATTAGGCCCCAGACTGATTTGAACTGGTTCATGTCAGCCCTCAAGAAAAACTTCGTCTTCAACATCTTCAAAAAACATTTTGTAAACCGCCGTGGCGTCATCTTCCCAGGCCGTGGTAAACCGTTGTGATGTCATCTTGTTATTAAAAACCGTATATAACCCATCGTCATTAATGGGCCTCCGACAATCGAGGCGACAGCTCCGCCTTATTTCCAAATTTCTGGCTCCTCGTTTTCGCGCCTGACACTTATCCCTTGCCTTTATAAATAGGGCCGAGGGGTCATTTTAACTTTTCCCCTTCGTGCCTCTTCGCATCATCGTCTTCCTCGCGCCGCTCAGCCTTTGGAGCTCCGCCGCCACCGTCGTCCGTCGCGTCTGCTTCAACTTTGGCCGCTGCATCACCCTGAACGCATCAGAGAACTGCGGCGCTTTCCCGCTTCTTCATTAGCACTGGTAAGCTCTCTGCTCTTTCCGCCATAGATCTGTTCTAGGGTTTCAGTGTTCTTCAGTGTTCGTCGGAGTTCATTGCTTGTATGATAAAGTTTTGATCCAGATCTTGATATTCACCCTGTTCAATGGTAGCCGTAGCCATTCTTTTCCATCTAATGCACCTCGTTAAAGTAGAAGATCCCATCTGAAACTTCATCCACTGCTTCGGTACCACTTCTTAGGTCTGAATATATTTTCCTTTTTTGATACGCATCAGATCCAAAATTGTACAACCAACTTGTGAAATCTGTTTTCCTTCACTTATACATCTATAGACTTGTATCTTTAATGTCAGGCTAGTCGGTTTAACTTTTCGAAAGAATGACAACCCAGTATATACCATTAGTCCCCTTGTTGAACCGCCAATATGCATCATATTTAGCCTTCGCTTTAATAAACTCTGGTTTATGATCAACCAATCCCGGTTTGACAATGTGCTTATATCCTTGTACCACCACACAGCTTGTCCACCGTAAATCTTAAACCGGTAATTATCATGTTGTAGATCTGCTATCGCCATGGCCAAGCAAGTTTACGAATGCAATTGGGTCCCTTCTCGAGTGACTGAAGAACAGTTAGACAACCTTGTTAGCACGGGTGCTTTAAGCAAGAAAAATGTCATTGACTGGAGGGTCCCTGGCCCGGAATGTCCTCCTACCCCTAAGGATGGAGAAGTTATTGTATTTGCTGATCACTTAGGTCGGGGCTTCAACCCTCCCGGTTCAAAAAAATTCCGGGATGTACTGGCCAGCTTCCAACTGCGCCCACAAGACGTCGGCCCTAACTCTGTAACCAACATCTGCCACCTCCAAGTTTTTTGTGAGGTTTATCTTTAGGAGGAACCTAAAGTAGAACTGTTCAGGGATTTCTTTCACCTAAATGTCGTACTAAATTCAAAGATGGACCCAACACAGAATTGGGCGGAATGGCAATTCAGAAAAGGAAAGAAGTCACCTTTCCTCATCCCAGTCTCCATAGTCACCCCAAATAATGGAACCAGACCCAGTTTTACTGCAAGGACACGTCTCCAGCGGATGAAAATCCCCTGCCTGGTTACCATCCCGAACCTTTGAGCAATACACATCCTCTTCCTCAAAGGTTGACCGCCAAAGAAAGGGCCAAATATGCTCCTCAACTATCAAAACTCAGGGCCTTTCTAGCAAACGGTTTGACCGGAGTTGATCTTGCACGCTGCTGGATAAGCTGGAGCATTTTACCGTTAAGCCAGCGCCCCGGTTTAATGTGTGAATATACAGGGGACATGAAGGACGCTCATCGGCATATTGACATTCAGCTTACAGATGATGAAGTCACTGAAGTTGTAAAAAAGACGTTGAATGAACCGGAGGATGTCTGTGCCCAAACCGGATTACCCCCTTTCTGTGCCACCAACAAACCTCCAGCTGTAAGAACCATATAAACTGTTTATCTAAAATTGCTTATGTCCCAATATTCTCTAAAAGTGTGACTATTTTTCTTGACAGGGTGCTGACCCGTTCTGGAACAAGAAACCCTTGCAAGACAAATCGGCGAAGCCAACCCGTCAAAAGACCAAAGTTGTGAAGAAACCTGCCAATAGGAAGAGGACCACTGCATCTTCTGATCCACCTGCTGACGATGATGTGGGTAACCCGGATTTAGAGGTAGAACTTGACTTACTTGGTTCATTTTTCATACGCCTTATTGATGATGATTATTGTTAGGACGACGCAGAAGTCAGTCACGCTGATGCTGTAGAGGTAATCGTTCTTTCCTCCGATTCAAACCCTTTGCCATCACTAAAAATCCATCAAGCAAACCAAAAAGTTAAATTTTCTCATCCTCTTGCTTATTTGGATCCAAACTTTCTTGTGAAGACACAACAAAGACGAGGCGCTACCAAGACAACCCGGCATAGCGGCCAGGTAGTTACCTCCGCCGGTTTACCGAACAGTCCGGTTCGAAAACGCCGCTCAGAGGTCTCTTATTCCCTTGAAATTTCACGCCCCAAAGCGGGTTGTTTTCATCAATCTCTTAATCTGTCTGACTCAAATTATCAAGGCACTTCTCATTCATCCTCTGGCGAGTCGTCTGCCACAAAGCTTCCACCGCTTAAAACAGTGCTTGGGTGAGCCATACTCTTACTTACATCTTTGACATGTTACCTAATATATGTTGTACTGATCCTTCTTTTTATTTTTCTCAGAGCCAAGCCCAGACCCAGCAAAAAGGCTCGTCTGAATAAACCGACAGAGGAAAACACAGCTGCTGAACCGGAGAAAACTATAGGTCCTGAAGAGGCCAACCTTGATGATATGTTGAATGATCCACCGCCTCAAGATCAGGACTTCGTTGCTGAGCAGGCAAAAATTGATGCCATCGGCCATGCTGACCAGCCAACAAGCCCCATCCGGGCTGACAATCCGGTCAGTCCAGCAAAAAATGCTGACAAACCGGCAACTCCAGTACGAGCTGTTGAGGAGAAGGACGATGACGTTTTGATTACTGGCATTGGCCATACAGACCCAGGAAATCCTGTCGCTTTGTCAATGCACACTGCCAAAGAGGAATTTTCTGCAATTGGCAAAGGCAAATGGAATGCCGATCTATCCACGTACGCCCATCTGAATGCTCAGGATCTTCATTCCGGCTATCTGAACCGTCTATATACCAGCCGTGACTATGAAGCCGGTTTGGTGAATATGATGAAGGAACGATATGAGGTAATTTTATAAGTGTTGCCCCCCTTTTTTTTACTGCAGCTTATTAACTCCAGTAGCCCCCAAGTGCCAGTTTAAGATAGCATTCTAAACCGGGACTTAGTAAAAATTTTATACTTTGCATCTGAACTTCACTGAAGTAGCCCCGAAGTGCCGGTTTAACTTTAGAAAGATGAACCGGGACTTTGTATAAGAAACTCCCGTATCAGCACTTGTTGAGCAAATATCCATTAGCCCCCAAGTACCAAGTTGAATACTTGTATTATGCTTGGGACTTGTAAAAAATGTATGATGAAGAGCGAATATGCATTAGCCCCCAAGTACCAAGGGCATAACTTGTTGTGTGCTTGGTACTTCTAGTATATGCTGTCACCTTATCATATAACTATCTATTTTTAAGCCGAGCTGAACAAGAAAAATAGCCAAACTGCTGATCTGCAGGAGAATCTGAAACTGCAACAAGCTGAAACTTCCAAGGCGAAGGAAGAATTGATCAGCGCTTTAAGCGCTACGGAGAAACTTAAAGAGGGCTTCAACAAAGAGCGGGCGGGTTGGGAGACTGAGAAATCCACTTTGGTGCAAAGGGCTAAAAAGCAGAAGCCGCTCTTATACCGGTGGTTGATGAATTGACTAGTGTAAAGCGGCAGGTTCATGCCATGACTGCAGCTGTGTTTGGTAAGCATCCTTGTCTCCTGAGTTGACCATCTCCTTTTATGTAACTTCCGGTTTACTAATACTTGTAATGATACAGGAACTCGTATTGGCCACTTGGGATCTGACGTTCGGAAGAAGTTAAAAGCTGCCTACACTCTGATAGAGCAGCTGTATACCGGCGCACAACGGATCATCTACACTACCTACCACAACAATCTGCCTCCCACTTTGATCAAAGATATCATTGAAAGGTTATCTATGCTTCCTGCCCGGGTTGACGAACTGAAAAAATCTGCTGCTAGAACGGGCGCTTTGGCTGCACTGACCCGGGCAAAGGCATGGGTACCTGACTTTGATCCAATTGAAGCAGCCCAAGGTTATCCCAGCTTGAAGGAAGACGGGACAAAATTTGATGAAGAGGATCTCCGGATCATAAACCGGGAAGTACGTCCATTGGCGTGTCAACTGGTTGAAGAAGCGGACCTATCATATTATCAAGCCAGCTATGATAACAAGAACAAACGGATTGCTGCACCAATTCCGGAGGCTCAGAATCTTATCCCACCAATCCGTAAGCACAGTTATGCCCCTGACATTGAACCGTCTACGCTGATAAGTGATGAAGCTGTATTCCAAGCCTTAACTGGGATCGACTGGGCAACTGCTGATTTCCAGCCACTGGGTAGGGAAGAAGAAGCTGAACCAGCGCGAGATGATCCGCAACCGTCAGGTCAAGCTGGTGACCAATCATGAACCGGAGGCCGGTTTATTCTTCTACATGCTGCGACATGTATGTGAGAAAACAATGATCCTTTTGGGCACTGGAACGCCTTGTAATAGGCTAGTTAAAATACTTGTGCTGATATGCCTTCGCGCATATTTATCTGCAATTGATGCTTGCTTGATTTGACATACATAAGATATGGTATCCATATTCATTTGTCCAAACTGCTTCGCAAACAAAAAGCTTAAAGCATACGGCGGTTTATCACGCAAGGGTCATGATACCCATATATATATGACCAAAGATGATAACTTAGGTTGTGACATATAACCAAATATGGAAATATATAATACCTGCAACATTTAAGCATGATGTTGGCTGACTGTAACACCCCGAGAATCATGCTACAGTAATCCCCTTCTAATGATGCCTTGTCATCATTGTTACTGTTGCTAATCTCACTTTGATTCTATTTCAGTTCAAATTTCAAATTCAAAATAAAGTCCAAAACTCAAAGTTTTCAAACATGAAAACTAAAATGTTCATCATGTGGCAAATAATCATTTGATAATATTGGCGGTGAACCAACATTTTTGCAAGGTGCTTAAATGGCCTAAAACAATTAAACAGTGGCTAAAGCAAATAAATTAAATGCTTGTTAGGTTATAAAATAATATACTACTTTATTTTGGTGCCAAGTTAATTATAGAAGTGGCCTAAGTTAAAATTGTATTTTATGTGCAAGATTGGTTTTTATAAATCTATTTTGCTTTACGGACTTAAAAGAAAAATGTAAAAGTTAAAAAAAGAAAACCAAAAGAAAAGAGAGAGAGAGAGACAGCAACCCCCCTTGGACCTAACCCACCTGGGCCAGCCCACCTAACCCACCCGAGCCAGCCCAGATCCCCCCTGCCCGTCCCCTTCCCTGTTCCCCCGACCGGGGTCGGAACAGGGGCGTAGCCCCGCCGAACCCACTCGCCGTCGTCGGCGAGGGGATAAGGCCGCCACGCGCACGCCTCGAGCCCTCCCCCTCACCTACCGCCACACCCACTCCCCCTTGACGCCTCGCCTTTTCCCCCTTCTCTCTTCCTTCCTCCCACTCCGCCAATCTGGAGACAGGGGCCGACGCTTTGTCGCTGCCGCCAAGGCCACCACCGCTGACCATTGTTGCCCCCGGCGCCTCCCGTGCCCCACCTGCCTCGCCGGCCTCTTCTGCGCTTTCCCCAACCACGAGCTCGGGTCGGAAGCCACTAGGGAACCCACTGCCTCCCCGTCTACAACCTCCATCCGCCATGGTCGCCGCCATCTCCCTCGACTCCGGCGCCGCCCTGCAGCTACTAAGCCACTGAAGGGCCACCTTGTGCCTCAAGGTGAGCATCGCCTCTCCTTTCCCACCGCCCGCTTCTGCTGCCTCGTAGCACGCTCCCGCATCGCTTTGCCGTTGCTTGGACTGCAGCTCCACCGTCTTTGAACGCTGTAAATCGCCATCGTCATTGACACGTCGGCTGGGCTCACGGCCGTGCTCGGGAGCCCAGTGCCGCCGATTCCTTGTTCGCCTCCCGTGCCCCCTAGCCGCTTAGCCCGACCACCCTCATCTCCGCCGCCTTGCCTCACCACCGACGGCACTCCGGCCACTCCCCGCCCGGGCCACCACCGCAGAACGATGCGGCTTCGTCCGCTCGTTCGAACGAGCTAGGACACGAGCCCGGAGACGCCCCGTAGCTAAATCCCCCCCCCCCCCCGCTGGCCGTGCTTCCGCCGTGGTTTTTGCCACCGGCGGCTAGACGCCGGCGCTCGCGCTGACGTGGTCGACCGGGGCCACCCCTGTGGTCACTACCGGTGGTCCCAGGGCTCGGCCGCCAATGACCGAGGTCAACTTTCGACTGGCAGCCTCAACACCGATCGGGTGAGACCCGTCTGTAACTCTAATTAAATTATTTAACTTAATTAATCTAAACTAACGAGTCACTGACAGGTGGGCCTAGATTTAATTAACTAGGTTTAGGTTAGTTTTAACTCTGTTTAAACCCGCTGTTTATGACAGGTGGGTCCCCCATGTCAGTTTTGACCAGTCAACGTCCTGTTGACTACTGACGTCACCCCTGACCTCATGATGACGCAGTAATTCATTTTGTAAATTATTTTAGTTAATAATAAATCTAGAATATTATTAAAACTTTGAAAATTGATAGAAATTAAACCGTAGCTCGGATGAAAATGTTTTCTATATGAAAGTTGCTCAGAAAAAAATCCAACGAATCCGAATACGTGGTCCGTTCATCTGTCACATGCCCCTAGCATGCTGAACATGGAACTTTCCCCCTCTTTTCATTTGTCCGGAATCCACCTAACGTCGGGAATTCAGCCTCGGATGTTTCCCCCCTTCGTCTGCAACGTGTAGTACCACGTTAGAGCACGCTTAGCGCTACGTATCGTCATGTCATGCTTAGTGTTACCTCTGTTTGCTATGTATTTACTGTTTCTTCCCCCTCTTCTCTCCGGTAGACCCCGAGGCGGCCGATGCCCGGTGATCGACTACGCCGTCGACAACGACCCCTCCTTGCCGAGCAACCAGGCAAGCCCCCTTTGATCATCCCGATATCGCCCATTCCATTCTCTCATGCTTGCATTAGATTTTGCTCTTGTTATTGATTGCTCCTATTACGATGCATAGCCTATTTTTGTATCTGTTGTTGTACCTTACCCGCTTATCCTAAACCGCTTAGTATAGGTTGGTTAGAGATCCATCGGTGACCCCACTTTGTCCCGATCGCCTACCGGATTATCGAAGACCGATCAACGGGATCAAGACCAGGCCCGACACGCACATCACTTCCCTTAGTTGCTCGACACTCTTTGGGTTACTATCGAGTACCGAGGGTGAGACCTCTACAAGACTTCCGATATTAACCTCAGTATAGCTATCCGGTCGTGGTCATCGAGGGTGATTTCCTCTTTAACCACTTCCGACACGAGTGCAGGTTGCAACCCCTCAAGTGTGAACCTCGAGGGTGAATCCTCTTACGTTCACCTTGATGACTACATCGAGTGGAATTCACCGGGGGTGATTCCTCGGGTTTTTCACCTTGATATTTAGACACACCGTTACTTTGATTACTATGACTTTACACTAAGCCATGTTACTAAAGACGGGTCGACCCTGAGGGGTGCCCGCGCGAGCTTAATTGCGAGTGATGTGGAGTCGGGTTGACCTGGAGGGTGCCCGCGAGATAAGTACGAGGCGTGGCCGGGCATTCCTAGCCCTTGCCGCAAGTCCTCGAGACGGGGCAACGGGGTCACATCTTTCGTGAGTCTCTGCTTGTTACCGCGTTCCTAATCCACTACGATTTGGATATTTGATCCGAGGGGCCTCTGGCCTGATAGCACTAACCATCACGTGGGCATAGTATGGGTGTTCTGCGTCATATACATCAGCCGAAGCTTAATAGACGTCAGCGACTGAGCGGCGCGCGCCGGGTTGGACTGCGTAAGCGCCTGACTTGTTGAAGGAGGTAGCTAGGTCTGCTCACCGGCCGCCCACGCAACATGCAGGAGTTCCCGGGAGATGGCCCATGACCCCGGGGCATAGGTTTAGTCCGGCGTGCTGGCCTCTCTATTAAGCCTAGGTCGGGTTGCGGGCGTATTGTTTGGCCGAGGCCGGCATGACCACAGAAAGTGTGTCCGCCAGAGTTAAGCGGCGTGGTGGGTAAGTTGGTGCACCCTGCAGGGAAGAAAACATCTATCGATAGCACGTCCTACGGTAACGGACACTTGGAGTTGTATCCCGATCGATACAACTAGAACTGGATACCGAGATGAGAGATGGACTATGATGAGACATGGATATGAGAAATGGATTGTGATGATAATCGGATAGTATGGCTCGGGATATCTTTCTCACAGGAGTCGAGAAAGGATCTTCGGCCGAGGTTGATAACACTACTACTTTACTTTATGCTACTCTACTCCTTCCTGCTTTGCAAGATGGTGGTTTCGAGAAGATGCTAGTCTTCGATAGGACTAGGCCTTCTCTCTATTCTCGCATTTCAAGAGCCAGTCCACATATACAGCCTTCCTATGATAATGTTGCATATGTAGTGTAGATCCTTGCTTGCGAGTACTTTGGATGAGTACTCACGGTTGCTTTGCTCCCCCTTTTCCCCCTTTCTTCTTCTTTCCGGTTGATGCAATCAGATGACGGAGCCCAGGAGCCAGATGCCACCGCCGATGCTTACTACTACGTGGAGGCTGCCGATGACCAGGTGTAGTTAGGAGGCTCCCAGGCAGGAGGCCTTGCCTTTTCGATCGTTGCTGCTTTTGGTGCTAGCCTTCTTAAGGAAAACTTGTCTAACTCATGTATGTACTCAGATATTGTTGCTTCTGCTGACTCTTGTGTTTTCGAGCTTATGTATTCGAGCCCTCGAGGCCCCTGGCTTGTAACATAAAGCTTGTATTATTTTATTTTGTGTCTAGAGTTGTGTTGTGATATCTTCCCGTGAGTCCTTGATCTTGATCGTACACATTTGCGTGTATGATTAGTGTACGATTGAATCGAGGGCATCACAAGTTGGTATCAGAGCCGACTGCCTGTAGGTAGCCCCCTTTCCAACTCCTTGGCCGAAGTTGAGTCTAGTCTTTGAAAAACTGAATTACTAACCTGGTTGTGTGGCTTACAGGCCCACGTCGCCAAATGGATGGTATTAGGATCTTTTACTCCTCGTCTATACTCTGGGACTCTGATCTCTCTTCTACTCGGGTTAAATGGTTTTGCTAACTCTAACTCTAGGTTCTCGTAAATACTTTCTCCCGAAGAGCCCTCACTCAAGATGATTTCTTGGTGCACCAGAAGATTCTGAAGATACTCTTAGATGTTTTTGCGAGACCCTTATACCCTTCGCCATTGCGATCCCTACCACCAATAAATCCTTATGCGTAACTACCTACGTTGTCTTTCATACTTTCGTCCCTAGTTGCTCTTATTATTATAAGATGCCCCGAATTACTCTTTGTTGTCCTGAGAATCCGTTGAGCCCATCGCCTTGCAGTTCTTTGCCACATGAATACCCCTACGGATAATTACTCGCACTTGTCGAGTATCCGTCATTCCATAGTTGTTCGTGGTTTCACAAAATTCTTTGGAATATTATTCGATCTTCGAAAATCCTCGAACCTATTGTTGTTGAAAATTCTTGTTTTCTTGCGGTATGGTTAATTCCATATTTCTAGCATCTTCTTGTTTGATCCAATATGTTGCGGATGCTCGTAACCCTCAATCGACATACTAGCATTCATCCTTCCTCAGACGTCACTCCAAACATGAGCTTGTTCTTGTCAAATCAAACCTTGATTGATTGTCGATCAGATCGATTCAACTCAATTATCTTTTGATCAGAGCCTACGCTTGAGATCTTCCGATTTGAAAATCGTAATTCCTTTGTATTCAAGCTTTGAAGTTATCCGATTATATCTATAACCCGATGCCTTTGCATTCTTTCTTCTGGGTGAGTATCGATACTCACATCAGATCTTTTATGGACCGCCATATCCTTGGTTGGATTATTATCAGACAATGTCCTTCATATTCATTAAACTTGTGGGTTTTGCCCTGACAAATAATGCCTTTGGTAAATTCTATCATCTGCTTTTGTCAACCATGCTCTGCTTTCGAACTGGTATATCTTAATCCTGAAGTTAGTGGTAAATGTTCCTAAGATACCCCTATGGGTTGAACCTATGCCTTCCCTAATACGTGTGAACTCGAAAGAGATGTGGGTCATACTCTTCTGGTGCTTCACCAGATAAATCTTTCGCACTACAAATTCTTCGAAAACGAGGAGTGAATGAAAGGTTATGCATTGAAGAAGTGGGAGTCGACCTTGAACCTTTGTGTTCATGCCCATGGACCCGATGTAGAACTTATCATGGAAGCTGCTCGTAAAGATAGTTACCCCTTGTTATAAGTTCATCTTGTATCGGTGGTTTGATCATTCATAATCGTGGTTCTGACCATAGTTTCTCCTTAATTCCATTTCCCAGACAAGTTAAAATACTTGTCTCTTGTAAGTCATTTCACCTGTCCAACCTCTAATTTGATCTACCTTCAAGTATTGCCTCATGTTATCTCGATGATTTTGTGTCATTGCACTGCCTCTTGTAAATTCTTAATTGGAGTGATACTCCGTCACATCATTCCTAGCCTGATTGGCTATATCATTATCGTGCTAATTTAACTGCTACCTGGTCCTTATTCCCGAGCACAACTTTTCGACGATGAGCGAAGCTTATGTCGATCTTCCTCATTTTATCAATTCACCTCGAACAACAAGCTTGATTTTGAGCTGGTGTCGTATCCGTGGTTCCAATAGCCTTATGCTTCATCCTTCCTGTTGCTTGATGGCATCGCTCCTTGATGGCATCTTCATAGAGCCTCTCGACAAAGGCGTCGTGATTAGCATCAACATTTTGACTTCTGTTGAAATGACAATTGAATTCATGGTGAGAAATACCATCCTTGACCTAGGATGGTTTGATTTATCATCGACTACCCCCTTGTCTTCTTTCCAACACATGGTTGATCATGTCTTGGTTATACCTTGGACTCCTTGCTATTCCTGCAATTGTTCTTTGAGTATTTCTTGTGATCTTCAACTCCAACCCCTACTTGGAACACCTGTTAATGCTACCTCGAAGCATGATTGAGGTATTCCGAATATCAACAAGAACATCGGAAGCATAATACAAAATGTTTCTTGTTCAATTACCCTCACACCGTTGTATGGGTAATGTCATGGTTCTTCCCTCTCCCCATTATCTAGACGCTTTTGAACTTGCTGTCCTATCATGTATATCCTGCTCCGCTTTTCCTTGGGAAGGATATACTCCCAACTCTTATGTGTGAACACATCTTCCTTTCCTTTGGGTTGTTTGATTCGATAATCATATTTTTCCTTTCCATTGGTTTGTTTAACCTTTCCCGTAACCCAACATATCTGAGCATTGATAATTCCCTTCTTACGTAAACACCTCGATGTACAAACTCTATCAGTAAGACCTTGTTACTATTGTTGATGACATTCCGGTAGCCACCGATGGACGAGAACTTTGCCTATTGGTCCGCCTCGTTCAACGAGCAGGAAAATGGTTCTCTTTGTCCCTCGCCCTTGGTATCAGCGTTGTTGCCAACATAACTGACAGGTTGTCCGTTGTCCTACCTTGCTATCATGGTCGTGCAAACGTTAGCACCCTTCCTGCTTTTAACCCATATGGTGGGCCCATAACCCACAGTTCCACAGGATCGAAACCCGACTCTCCCAGACACCCCCTGCTTTTCCAAAATTGTTCCTCGTGACTTGGCTTCGAATGTAAATCACGAGCCACCTTCCTAGCGATCTATTCTGGTATCGATGCAATACTTATTCCCATTGCTCGAGCCCCTTTCACCCTCTCGCTTCGTGCAATGAACGATTTCCTACCGGTTGAAGCTTCTTTTGCTCCTCCTTACCTTGCTCTCGATGACTCTTGAATTTCAACTCGAGAGATGCCTCTATGCCACGTTCACCGAGGTAGCCCCTGTGTTCCTATCTTGTGTTGAGCTCATTCCTTCCCGAGTCTTTCTCCCTTACTCCACCTATTAAATCTCGGGACGAGATTTCTTGTAGTGGAGGAGATTTGTAACACCCCGAGAATCATGCTACAGTAATCCCCTTCTAATGATGCCTTGTCATCATTGTTACTGTTGCTAATCTCACTTTGATTATATTTCAGTTCAAATTTCAAATTCAAAATAAAGTCCAAAACTCAAAGTTTTCAAACATGAAAACTAAAATGTTCATCACGTGGCAAATAATCATTTGATAATATTGGCGGTGAACCAACATTTTTCCAAGGTGCTTAAATGGCCTAAACCAATTAAACAGTGGCTAAAGCAAATAAATTAAATGCTTGTTAGGTTATAAAATAATATACTACTTTATTTTGGTGCCAAGTTAATTATAGAAGTGGCCTAAGTTAAAATTGTATTTTATGTGCAAGATTGGTTTTTATAAATCTATTTTGCTTTCTGGACTTAAAAAGAAAAACAGAAAAGTTAAAAAAAAAGAAACCAAAAGAAAAGAGAGAGAGAGAGACAGCAACCCCCCTTGGACCTAACCCACCTGGGCCAGCCCACCTAACCCACCCGAGCCAGCCCAGATCCCCCGCCTGCCCCTTCCTGTTTCCCCGTAGGGGTGAACAGGGCGAGGCTGAACCCACTCGCCGTCGTCGGGCGAGGGATAAGGCCGCCACGCCGCACGCCTCGAGCCCTCCCTCACCTACCGCCACACCCACTCCCCTTGACGCCGCTTTTCCCCTTCTCTCGTCCTGCCTCCCACTCCGCCAATCGGGAGAAAGGGGCAGACGCTTTTGTCGCCGTCGCCGCGCCACCACCGCGGCCATTGCCGTCCCCGGGCGCCTCCGGCGTGCCCACCTGCCTCGCCGGCCTCTTCTGCGCTTTCCCGACCACGAGCTCGGGTCGAAGCCACCAGGGAACCAATCGCCTCCACGTCTACAACCTCCGTTCGCCACGGTCGCCGCCATCTCCCTCGACTCGGCGCCGCCTGCAGCTACTAAGCCACCGAAGGGCCACCTTGTGCCCAGCGGTGAGCACCCTCTCCTTTCCCACCGCCCCCTTTCTGCTGCCTCGTAGCACGCTCCCCGCATCGCCTCTGCCGTTGCCGGACTGCAGCTCCACCGTGCTGCACGCTGTCATCGCCATCGCCATTGACACGTCCCACTGGGCTCACGGCCGTGCTCCGGGGAGCCCCTGGTGCCGCCAGTTCCTTCAGCTCGCCTCCCTGTGCCCCCTAGCCGCTAGCCCGACCACCCTCATCTCCGGCTGCCGCCTTGCCTCACCACCGACGGCACTCCGCCCACTTCACTGGGCCACCACCGCAGAACGATGCGGCTTCCGCTTCGCTCGAACGAAGCTAGGACACGAGCCGGAGACGCCCAGAAGCTAAATCCCACTGGCCGTGCTTCCGCCGTGGTTTTTGCCACCAGCGGCTAGACGCCGGCGCTCGCGCTGACGTGGTCGACCGGGGCCACCCCCCAGGGTCACTACCTGGTGGTCCCAGGGGCCCGGGCTGGCCAATTGACCGAGGTCAACTCTGACTTGGCAGCCCCCAGTCACTGACTGGTGGGAGCCGTCCGTAACTCTAATTAAATTAGTTAACTTAATTAATCTAAACTAACGAGTCACTGACAGGTGGGCCTACAGTTTAATTAACTAGGTTTAGGTTAGTTTTAACTCTGTTTAAACCCGTTGTCTATGACAGGTGGGTGCCCCATGTCAGTTTTGACCAGTCAATGTCCTGTTGACTACTGACGTCACCCCTGACCTCATGATGACGCAGTAATTCATTTTGTGAATTATTTTAGTTAATAATAAATCTAGAATATTATTAAAACTTTGAAAATTGATAGAAATTAAACCGTAGCTCGGATGAAAATGTTTTCTATATGAAAGTTGCTCAGAAAAATCCAACGAATCCGAATACGTGGTCCGTTCATCATCACATGCCCTAGCATGCTGAACATGGAACTTTCCCCTCTTTTCCTTTGTCCGAATCCACCTAACGCCGAATTCACCCTCGGATGTTTCCCCTTCGTAAATGCAGCGTGTAGTACTGCGTTAGAGCACGCTTAGCGCCACGTATCGTCATGTCATGCTTAGTGTTACCTCTGTTTGCTATGTATTTACTGTTTCTTCCCCTCTTCTCTCGGTAGACCCCGAGGCTGCCGATGCCCGGTGATCGACTCACGCCATCGACAATGACCCCTCCTTGCGAGCAACCAGGCAAGCCCCCTTTGATCATCCCGATATCGCCCATTCCATTCTCTCATGCTTGCATTAGATTTTGCTACTGTTATTGATTGCTCCTATTCTGATGCATAGCCTATTTTTGTATCTGTTGTTGTACCTTACCTGCTTATCCTAAACTGCTTAGTATAGGTTGGTTAGAGATCCATCAGTGAACCCCACTTTGTCCCGACTGCCCCGCTGGATTATCAGAAGAGCCGATCAATGGGATCGAAGACCAGGCCCCGACACCGCACATCACTTCCCCTTAGTTGCTCGACACTACTGGGTTACTATCGAGTATCGAGGGTGAGACCTCTACAAAGACTTCCGATATTAACCTCGTAGTATAGCTATCCGCCGTGGTCATCGAGGGTGATTTCCTCTTTAACCACTTCCGACACGAAGTCTGTCAGGCAACCCTCAAGTGTGAACCTCGAGGGTGAATCCTCTTACGTGCACCTTGATGACTACATCGAGTGGAATTCGCCGGGGGTGATTCCTTGAGTTTTTCCCCTTGATAGACACACCATTACTTTGATTACTATGACTTTACACTAAGCCATGTTACTAAAGACGGGTCGACCCTGAGGGGTGCCCGCGCGAGCTTAATTGCGAGTGATGTGGAGTCGGGTTGACACGGAGGGTGCCCGCGAGATAATTACGAGGCGTGGCGGGCATTCCTAGCCCTTGTCGCAAGTCCTCGAGACGGGCAACGGGTGACATCTTCGTGAGTCTCGCTTGTTACCGCTGCGTTCCTAATCCACTCACGATTTGGATATTTGATCCGGGGCCTCGCCCGGTAGCACTAACCATCACGTGGGCATAGTATGGGCGTTCTGCGTCGTATACATCACCGAAGCTTAATAGACGTCGGCGGCGGCGCTGCGCCGGGTTGGACTGCGTGGCGCGCTTTGCCTTGTTGAAGGAGGTGGCTAGGTCTGCTCACCGCCGCCCACGCAACGCAAGGAGTTCGGGAGATGGCCCATGACCCCGGGGCATAGGTTTAGTCCGCGTGCTGGCCTCTCTATTAAGCCTAGGTCGGGTTGCGGCGTATTGTTTGGTCAAGCCGGGCATGACCACTGGAAAATGTGTCCGCCGGAGTTAAGCGGCGTGGTGGGTAAGTTGGTGCACCCTGCAGGGAAGAAAACATCTATCGATAGCCTGTCCTACGGTAACGGACACTTGGAGTTGTATCCCGATCGATACAACTAGAACCGGATACCGAGATGAGAGATGGACTATGATGAGACATGGATATGAGAAATGGATTGTGATGATAATCTGGATAGTATGGCTGCGGGATATCTTTCTTGCAGGAGTCAAGAAAGGATCTCCTACGAGGTTGATAACACTACTACTTTACTTTATGCTACTCTACTCCTTCCGGTTCTTGCAAGATGGTGGTTTCTAGAAGATGCTAGTCTTCGATAGGACTAGGCCTTCTCTCTATTCTCGCATTTCGCAGCCCAGTCCACATATACAGACCTTCCTTTGATAATGTTGCTTATGTAGTGTAGATCCTTGCTTGCAGTACTTTGGATGCGTACTCACGGTTGCTTTGCGCCCCGTTCCCCCGTTTCTTCTTCTTTCCGGTTGATGCAACCAGATGACGGAGCCCAGGAGCCAGATGCCACCGCCGATGCTTACTACTACGTGGAGGCCGCCGATGACCAGGAGTAGTTAGGAGGCTCCCAGGCAGGAGGCCTTGCCTTGTCAATCGTTGCTGCTTTTGGTGCTAGCCTTCTTAAAGAAAACTTTTCTAACTCATGTCTGTACTCAGATATTGTTGCTTTCGCTGACTCTTGTGTTTTCGAGCTTATGTATTCGAGCCCTCGAGGCCCCTGGCTTGTAACATAAAGCTTGTATTATTTTATTTTGTGTCTAGAGTTGTGTTGTGATATCTTCCCGTGAGTCCTTGATCTTGATCGTACACATTTGCGTGTATGATTAGTGTACGATTGAATCGAGGGAGTCACACTGACCAACCTTGTAGTGAGAATTATAACATAAGGCCGGTTTATAGTATAAACCGTTTCGGGTTATGAGAAACACCGGTTTACTTCATACTTTTTATTTTGATTAAAAACCAGACCGGGCTGATAGTCTCCGGATGATGATTTGATCGTGTACCATCAACTTGTAATGGACAGTCGAGCCAGGTTGTTAACGCCGGTTTAAAAAGCAACCACAAAAGTTTTTATAAAATAAAGAACAAAACTCCAACAAAGGCAAATAAAACTGGTGTAGGCGAGGCTTTGAGCCGATCAAGAGGTGTGACTATGGTTCGGATACGACCAAGCCCCCAAATGACATTGTGGCATTACGCCGATCAAGAGGTGTAGCTATGGTTCGGGTTTGACCAAGCCCCCAAGTGATGTTGTGGCATTGCACCAATCAAGAGGTGTAGCTATGGTTTGGGTTCGACCAAGCCCGCAAGTGATGCTGTGGCATTGCGCCGATCAAGAGGTGTAGCTATGGTTCAGATACGACCAAGCCCCCAAGTGATGATGTGGCATTGCGCCTATCAAAAGGTGTAGCTATGGTTCGGATACGACCAAGCCCCCAAGTGATATAACATAAAGCTTTGAGAAGCTAAATCAAGGGGTAAACCAGACGCCGCTTTAAAAACAGAAGCTCCATGTAACCACATCTGATGTAAAAACAATGATACCCCGCTTAGCCGAGGTTCCGTTTATTATATTGACCATAATATATACATTGTCATAATATGTACATAAGCAGAGCCTATAGCTCAAGTGTAGTAGGGCCAAAGATGAGCAATATTCCACGGCCGGTTGGTCTCCTCCTCCGATTTACGTGAGTCTTTGCGCTCTCGAACATCGATTAGGTAGTACGACCCATTGTGTACATTCTTGCTGACCACAAAAGGTCCTTCCCAAGGGGGGGACAACTTGTGCATGTCTGTCTGATCCTGGATGAGTCGAAGCACGAAATCTCCTTCTTGAAAGGTTCTGGTTCTAACCCGGTGGCTATGATAGCGACGCAGATCTTGCTGATAAATCGCCGAACGGGCCGCCGCTATGTCACACTCCTCATCTAACAGGTCAAGAGCCTCTTGCCGTGCCTTCTCGTTGTCAGCTTCCACATATGCCGCTACACAAGGTGAGTCATGACGGATATCACTGGGAAGAACCGCCTCCGCTCCATAAACCATGAAGAACGGCGTGTATCCTGTCGATCTGTTGGGCGTGGTGTTGATGCTCCATAATACAGACGGTAGCTACTCAACCCAACAACCCGGCGTCCGTTGCAAAGGATCCATAAGTCGGGGTTTGATGCCTCTCAAAATCTCTTGATTGGCCCGCTCCGCTTGACCACTGGACTGCAGATGAGCCACTGATGATACATCAAGCCGGATGTGCTCACGTTGACAGAACTCCTTCATGGCACCCTTTGATAGATTGGTACCATTATCTGTTATAATATTGTGTGGAAAACCAAACCGGAAGATCACCTTTTTGATGAATTGAGCCGTGGTATGCGCATCACACTTGCTAATCGGCTCGCCTCCACCCCCTTTGTGAACTTGTCAACCGCCACCAAAAGGTGGGTCTTCTTGTCCTTGGACCTCTTGAAAGGCCCAACCATATCCAGCCCTCAAGTCGCAAACGGCCAAGTGATTGGAATCATCCTCAATTCTTAAGCCGGTACATGAGCGCGCCTTGAAAATTTCTGACAGCCATCACATCTTTTGACCAAGTCCTCGGCATCAGCATGAGCCGTCAACCAATAGAAACCGTGACGAAACGCCTTGGCCACCAAAGATTTGAACCGGCGTGGTGACCACAGTCTCCTTCGTGGATCTCACGCAAAATTTCACAGCCTTCTTCAGGAGACACACAACGTTGAAACACGCCTGTCACACTGCAATTATGCAAATCTCCATTGATAATGGTCATGGACTTGGACCGCCGGATTATTCCGCTGGCGAGTCTCATCCTCTCGTAACTTCGCCCGGTTCATATACGCCAGATAAGGAACCGTCCAATCCGGGATAACATGAAGAGCTGCGACCAACTGAGCTTCCGGATCAGGAATAGCCAAATCCTCTTCACCAGGGAGCTTGACGGACAGGTTATGCAGAACATCCAAGAAGAAATTAGTCGGAACCAGTTTACGTTGAGAACCCAGGCGGCTTAAAGCATTCGCCGCTTCGTTCTTCCGCCAGTCCACATGATCCACCTGGTAACCTTTAAAGTGACCTACAACAATATCTACCTCACGGCGATATGCTGCCATGAGTGGGTCCTTGGAATCCCAAGTGCCAGACACCTGTTGGGCTACCAGGTCCGAGTCACTGAAGCACTTAAATCGGCTTAGGTTCATCTCCTTAGCTACCCGAAGACCATGGAGTAAAGCCTCATACTCAGCTGCATTGTTAGTGCAAGGGAACATTAAACGGAGAACATGATAAAACTTATCACCTCATGGGGAAGTTAATACGACACCAGCTCCCGAGCCCTCCAACTGCCTGGACCCATCAAAATGAATAGTCCAATAAGTGTGATCCAGCTTCTCTTCAGGTGCTTGTAGTTCTGTCCAATCATTGATGAAATCCACAAGTGCTTGAGATTTGATCGCCGTTCAAGGTATATATTTTAACCCGTGAGGCCCAAGCTCAATATCCCACTTGGCAATCCGGCCAGTTGCCTCCCTGTTCTGGATTATATCTCCCAAAGGAGCAGAGCTGACCGCCGTGATGGGATGACCTTGGAAATATTGCTGAGCTTCCAGCTTGCCATAAAAACTCCATACACCAACTTCTGTCAGTGCGGGTACCTTTGCTTAGACTCAATAAGTACCTCACTGATGTAATAAACCGGACTCTGAACCAGATACTCCTTTCCTGCCTCCTTGCGCTCCACCACAATAGCCACGCTAACAGCCCGGGCATTAGCTACCACATATAGCAACAATGGCTCCTTGTCAACCGGAGCAGCAAGAACTGGCGGGTTAGCTAGCTGCCGCTTTAAATCCTCAAATGCTTCATCTGCAGCAGGACTCCAGACGAAGTTATCCATTTTCTTCAGCATCTAATATAAAGGAATGGCCTTCTCGCCAAGGCGGCTGATAAACCGGCTCAACGCGGCAATCCGGCCGGCCAAACGTTGAACGCCATTGATACACTTCGGCTTAGCCAAGGAAGTGATAGCCTTGATCTTTTCTGGATTAGCTTCAATGCCCCTGTTAGACACCAAAAAGCCCAAGAGCTTGCCTGTCGGTACACCAAAAACGCAATTGGCCGGTTTAAGCATCATCTTGTAAACCCGCAGGTTATCAAAGGTTTCCTTTAAGTCATCAATCAATGTTTCCTTCTTCCTTGATTTTACCACAATATCATCCACATAGGCGTGAACATTGCGGCCGATTTATTTGTGGAGGCAATTCTGCACACACCGTTGATAAGTCGCCTGGGCACTCTTGAGCCCAAAGGGCATGGACAAATAGCAGAAGGCTCCAAAGGGGGTTATGAAAGCCGTCTTCTCCTAGTCCTTAACTGCCATCTTGATCTGATGATAACCAGAATATGCATCCAAAAAGCTCAAACGCTCTCAACCCGCCGTAGCATCAATAATTTGATCAATACGGGGGAGAGCCAAAGGATCTGCTGGACAAGCTTTGTTGAGATCTGTGTAGTCCACACACATACGCCAAGTGCCGTTCTTCTTAAGGACCAGCACCGGGTTAGCCAACCATTCAGGATGGAAAACTTCAACGATAAATCCAGCCGCTAAGAGCCTGGCCACTTCTTCTCCAATAGCTTTGCGTCTTTCTTCATTGAACCGGCGAAGAAACTGCTTGCCCGTTTTATACTTAGGATCAACATTAAGTGTGTGCTCAACGAGTTCTCTCGGTACACCTGGCATGTCAGAAGGCTTCCACGCAAAGATGTCCCGATTCTCACGGATGAACTCGATGAGCGTGCTTTCCTATTTCGGATCCAAGTTAGCGCTGATACTGAACTGCTTGGATGAATCGCCAGGTACGAAGTCAACAAGCTTAGTCTCATCAGCCAATTTAAACTTCAGGGCCGGATCATGCTCGGTAGTTAGCTTCTTCAACGAAGTCATATCTGTCGGATCAACATTGTCTTTGTAAAACTTCAATTCCTCTGTGGCACAAACTGACTCAGCGCACGCCGCGTCACCTTCTTCACACTCCAGAGCAATCTTGCGGCTCCCATGTACGGTTATAGTTCCCTTATGACCTGGCATTTTGAGCTGTAGATAGACATAGCAAGGCCGTGCCATAAATTTAGCATTAGTCGGCCGTCCAAACAGGGCGTGATACGGACTCCTGATTTTCACCACTTCAAAGGTCAACGTTTCTGATCTCGAGTCATGCTCGTCCCCAAAAGCCACCTCCAAAGCTATCTTACCAACAGGATACGCCGATTTACCAGGCACCACACCATGGAACACCGTATTGGACGGTTTAAGATTTTTATCCGTTAACCCCATGTGACGGAAAGTTTCATAGTAAAGGATATTGATACTGCTTGCTCCGTCCATGAGCACCTTGGTGAACTTATAACCTCCCACCTGAGGTGCCACCACCAATGCCAGATGACCCGGATTGTCAACCCGGGGTGGGTGATCTTCTCTGGTCCACACAATCGGCTGCTCAGACCAGCATAGATAATGGGGCACCACCGGTTCAACGGAGTTTACTTCCCTCTTATGAAGCTTTTGGTCACGCTTGTCTAAGCTAGTGGTGAAAACATGATACTGCCCACTATTCAACTGCTTCGGGTTGCTCAGGTAACCCGATTGCTGTTGCTGCTGATTGCCCTGATGATTGTATCCACCTTGGTTGCCCTGATTACCTTGATTGTTATGTCCACCCTGATTACCATCGAAGCCTGAACCGGAATTTCCTCCACCATAACCCGGCCCATGAGGTCCAGGGCCTGAACCGCCACCTGGTCCGTGATCATTGCTACCTCTTGAGCACTGCGTTGGATTTCCCCGAAGAGGAGAGGATGATGCAGCAAAGTAGCGTAAGTATTTCCCTCAGTTTTTGAGAACCAAGGTATCAATCCAGTAGGAGGCCGCGAGTCCCTCGTACCTACACAAAACAAATAGCTCAACGCAACCAACACGATTAGGGGTTGTCAATCCCTTCACGGTCACTTACGAGAGTGAGATCTGATAGATAATATTTTTGGTATTTTTGGTATAAAGATGCAAGGTAAAATAAAAGGCAAAAGTAAAAGCATAGATTTCACTAGTGTCTTCTCTCAAGAGCATAAGTATTTCTACGGTGGGTGAACAAATTACTGTTGAGCAATTGACAGAATTGAGCATAGTTATGAGAATATCTAGGTATGATCATGTATATAGGCATCACGTCCGAGACAAGTAGACCGACTCCTGCCTGCATCTACTACTATTACTCCACTCATCGACCGCTATCCAGCATGCATCTAGAGTATTAAGTTAAAGAAAACAGAGTAACGCCTTAAGCAAGATGACATGATGTAGAGGGATAAATTCATGCAATATGATATAAACCCCATCTTGTTATCCTCGATGGCAACAATACAATACGTGCCTTGCTGCCTCATCACATCGGGAAAGGACACCGCAAGATTGAACCCAAAGCTAAGCACTTCTCCCATTGCAAGAAAAACCAACTAGTAGGCCAAACCAAACTGATAATTCGAAGAGACTTGCAAAGATAACCAATCATACATAAAAGAATTCAAAGGAGATTCAAATATTGTTCATAGATAATCTTGATCATAAACCCACAATTCATCGGTCTCAACAAACACACCGCAAAAAAGAAGATTACATCGAATAGATCTCCACGAGAGAGGGGAGAACATTGTATTGAGATCCAAAAAGAGAGAAGAAGCCATCTAGCTACTAACTATGGACCCAAGATCTGAGGTAAACTACTCACACTTCGTCGGAGGGGCTATGGTGATGATGTAGAAGCCCTCTGTAGGATTCCCTTCCCATGAGCTCTAACAGGCCCCAAGATGGGATCTCGTGGATACAGAAGGTTGCGGCGGTGGAATTAGGTTTTTGGCTCCGTATCTGATCGTTTGGGGGTACATAGCTATATATAGGAGGAAGGAGTACGTCAGTGGAGCTTCGTGGGGCCCACGAGGCAGGGGGCGCCCTAGGGGGGGCGTCCTCCACCCTCGTGACCGCCTCGTGGCTTTCTTGACGGAGGGTCAAAGTCTCCTGGATCTTATCTGATGAGCAAATCACGTTCCCGAAGGTTTCATTCCGTTCGGACTCCGTTTGATATTCCATTTCTTCGAAACACTGAAATAGGCAAAAAACAGCAATTCTGGGCTGGGCCTCCGGTTAATAGGTTAGTCCCAAAAGTAATATAAAAGTGGAAAATAAAGCCCAATATGGTCCAAAACAGTAGATAATATAGCATGGAGCAATCAAAAATTATAGATACGTTGGAAATGTATCAGGCATCCCCAAGCTTAATTCCTGCTCGTCCTCGAGTAGGTTAATGATAAAAAGAGAATTTTTGATGCAGAGTGCTACTTGGCATAATTTCAATGTAAATCTTCTTAATTGGTGTATGAATATTCAGATTCGAAAGATTCAAGACAAAAGTTCATATTGACATAAAAATAATAATACTTCAAGCATACTAACAAAGCAATTATGTCTTCTCAAAATATCATGGCCAAAGAAAGTTATCCCTACAAAATCATATAGTCTGGCTATGCTCTATCTTCACCACACAAAGTATTTAAATCATGCACAACCCCATGACAAGCCAAGCAATTGTTTCATACTTTTGACATTTTCAAAACTTTTTCAATCTTCACGCAATACATGAGCGTGAGCCATGGATATAGCACTATATGTGGAATAGAATGGTGGTTGTGGAGAAGACAAAAGAAGGGGAAGATAGTCTCACATCAACTAGGCGTATCAACGGGCTATGGAGATGCCCATCAATATATATCAATGTGAGTGAGTAGGGATTGCCATACAACGGATGCACTAGAGCTATAAGTATATGAAAGCTCAACAAAAGAAACTAAGTGGGTGTGCATCCAACTCGCTTGCTCACGAAGACCTAGGGAATTTTGAGGAAGCCCATCATTGGAATATAGAAGCCAAGTTCTATAATGTAAGTTCCCACTGGTATATGAAAGTGACAAAATGAGAGACTCTCTATCATGAAGATCATGGTGCTACTTTGAAGCACAGGTGTGGTAAAAGTATAGTAACATTGTCCCTTCTCTCTTTTTCTCTCATTTTTTTTATTTGGGCCTTTCTCTTTTTTTATGGCCTCTTTTTTCTTTTCTTTTTTTTATTTTTTTTCTTTTTCGTCCGGAGTCTCATCCTGACTTGTGGGGGAATCATAGTCTCCATCATCCTTTCCTCACTTGGGACAATGCTCTAAAAGTGATGATCATCACACTTTTATTTTTCTTACAACTCAACAATTACAACTCGAAACTTAGAACAAATTATGACTTTATGTGAATGCCTCCGGCGGTGTACCGGGATATGCAATGAATCAAGAGTGACATGTATGAAAGAATTATGAACGGTGGTTTTGCCACAAATACGATGTCAACTACATGATCATGCTAGCTATATGACAATGATGGAGTGTGTCATAATAAACGAAACAGTGGAAAGTTGCATAGCAATATATCTCGGAATGGCTATGGAAATGCCATGATAGGTAGGTATGGTGGCTGTTTTGAGGAAGGTATATGGTGGGTGTATGATACCGGCGAAAGGTGCGCGGTATTAGAGAGGCTAGCAATGGTGGAAGGAAGGAAAAGTGCGTATAATCCATGGACTCAACATTAGTCATAAAGAACTCATATACTTATTGCAAAAATCTAGAAGTTATCAAAGCAAAGTATTACGTGCATACTCCAAGGGGGATAGATTGGTAGGAAAAGACCATCGCTCGTCCCCGACCGCCACTCATAAGGAAGATAATTAATAAATAAATCATGCTCCGACTTCATCACATAACGGTTCACCATATGTGCATGCTACGGGAATCACAAACTTTAACACAAGTATTTCTCAAATTCACAACTACTCAACTAGCATGACTCTAATATCACCATCTTCATATCTCAAAACAATTATCAAGTATCAAACTTTTCTTAGTATTCAACGCACTCAAAATAAAGTTTTACAAATCTTGAATACCAAGCATATTATTATTAAGCAAATTACCATGCTATTTAAGACTCTCAAAATAATCTAAGTGAAGCATGAGAGATCAATAGTTTCTTTAAAACAAATCCACCACTGTGCTCTAAAATATATAAGTGAAGCACTAGAGCAAAAACTATAAAGCTCAAAAGATATAAGTGAAGCACATAGAGCAAAACTATGAAGCTCAAAAGATATAAGTGAAGCACTTAGAGTATTCTAACAAATTCCAGTTCATGTATGGCTCTCTCAAAAGGTGTGTACAGCAAGGATGATTGTGGTAAACTAAAAATCAAAGACTCAAATCATACAAGACGCTCCAAGCAAAACACATATCATGTCGTGAATAAAAATATAGCTCCAAGTAAAGTTACCGATGGAAGTAGACGAAAGAGGGGATGCCTTCCGGGGCATCCCCAAGCTTTGACTTTTTGGTGTCCTTGGATTATCTTGGGGTGCCATGGGCATCCCCAAGCTTATGCTCTTGCCACTCCTTGTTCCATAATCCATCAAAAGATTTCACCCAAAACTTGAAAACTTCACAACACAAAACTCAACAGAAATCTCGTGAGCTCCGTTAGCGAAAGAAAACAAAAGACCACTTCAAGGTACTGTAATGAACTCATTATTTATTTATATTGGTGTTAAACCTACTGTATTCCAAATTCTCTATGGATTATAAACTATTTTACTAGCCATAGATTCATCAAAATAAGCAAACAACACACGAAAAACAGAATCTGTCAAAAACAGAACAGTCTGTAGTAATCTGTAACTAACGCAAACTTCTGGAACTCCAATAAATCAGAAAAAATACGAAGACCTAGGAAATTTGTTTATTGATCAGCAGCAATTCGAATCACTATTTTATCAAGTTCTGGTGAATTTTAATAATTGTTTTCGTGAACCGAAAGTTTCTGGAAATTACAGCAAGATCAAATAACTATCATCCAAGAAGATCCTATAGGTTTAACTTGGCACAAACACTAATTAAAAGATAAAACCACATCTAAACAGAAGGTAGATGGATTATTTATTCCTAAACAGAAACAAAAACTAAAAACTAAAAATAAAATTGGGTTGCCTCCCAACTAGTGCTATCGTTTAACGCCCCTAGCTAGGTATAAAAGCAAGGATAGATCTAGGTATTGCCATCTTTGGTAGGCAATCCATAAGTGGCTCTCATGATAGATTCATATGGTAATTTTATTTTCTTCATAGGGAAGTGTTCCATGCCTTTCTTTAATGGAAATTGGAATCTAATATTCCCTTCCTTCATATCAACAATTGCACCAATCGTTCTAAGGAAAGGTCTACCAAGAATAATAGGACAAGAAGGATTGCAATCTATATCAAGAACGATGAAATATACGGGCACATAATTCCTATTTGCGACAATAAGAACATCATTAATTCTTCCCATAGGTTTCTTAATAGTGGAATCCAAGATGCAAGTTTAGAGAGCAATCATCAAAATCACGGAAATCTAGCAAATCACACAAAGTTTTGGGAATAGTGGAAACACTAGCACCCAAATCACATAAAGCATAAAATTCATGATCCTTAATCTTAATTATAATAGTTGGTTCCCACTCATCATAAAGTTTTCTAGGGATAGAAACTTCCAACTCAAGTTTTTCTTCATAAGATTGCATCAAGGCATCAACAATATGTTTAGTAAACGCTTTATTTTGACTATAAGCATGAGGAGAATTTAGCACGGATTGCAACAAGGAAATACAATCAGCTAAAGAGCAACTTCCATAATTAAATTCCTTGAAATCCAATATAGTGGGTTTAGCAACATCTAGGGTTTTATTCTTTTCAATCCCACTTTTATCAATTTCATCATCAAGATCTAAATACTCCGAATTTTTGGAACGTCTTCTAGGTAAAGGTGGATCATATTCAGTTTCATCAAGATTCATATTGCAAAACAAAGATTTAATAGGGGACACATCAATAACTTTTAGATCTTCATCTTGATTTTCATAGGAATTGGAAGAACACGCTTTAATAAAGGCATATTTCGTATACGCATCCTAGCGGTTCTTTCCTTGCACTCATCAATGGAAATTCTCATGGCTTTGAGAGACTCATTGATATCATGCTTAGGAGGAGTAGATCTAAGTTTTAAAGAATCAACATCAAGAGAAATTCTATCAACGTTCCTGTCAATTCATCAGCTATAAGAAATTTCTCTTCAAGCAAAGTATTGAAATTCTTTTGCGAATTCATAAACTCTTTAACAATAGTCTCAAATTCAGAGGGCATCTTATTAAAATTTCCATAAGAATTGTTGTAGGAATTTCCATAATCATTAGAAGGATTACTAGGATAAGGCCTAGGATTAAAATTCCCTCTATACGCGTTGTTACCAAAATTATTCCTACCAACAAAATTCACATCCATTGATTCATTATTATTCTCAATCAAAGTAGACAAAGGCATATCATTAGGATCAGAAGAAACACTCTTAGTAGCAAATAATTTCATAAGTTCATCCATCTTTCCACTCAAAACATTAATTTCTTCTATCGCATGCACTTTCTTATTAGTAGATCTTTCAAAGTGTGCCATTGAGAATAATTAACCATAATATTATCTAGGAGTTTAGTAGCATCTCCTAAAGTGATTTCCATAAAAGTGCCTCCCGTGGCCGAATCTAAAAGATTTCTAGAAGCAAAATTCAATCCGGCATAATTTTTTTGTATAATCATCCACAAGTTCAAACCATGAGTAGGACAATTACGTATAATTAGTTTCATTCTCTCCCAAGCTTGTGCAACATGTTCATGATCAAGTTGTTTCTAAGAGAGATGATCTTAGCGGGAGGAAAATACTTAGAGATAAAAGCATCTTTGCACTTGTTCCAAGAATCAATACTATTTTTAGGCAAAGACGAAAACCAAGCTTTAGCACGATCTCTAAGCGAAAAAGGAAATAGCTTCAATTTAACAATATCATTATCAACATCTTCCTTATTTTGCATATCACATAAATCAATGAAGCTATTTAGATGAGTAGCGGCATCTTCACTAGGAAGGCCGGCGAATTGATCTTTCATAACAAGATTCAACAAAGTGGTATTGATTTCACAAGATTCAGTATTGGCAAGAGGAGCAATCGGAGTGCTAAGGAAATCATTATTGTTGGTATTGGTATAGTCACACAATTTGGTATTATCTTGAGCCATCACGACAAGCAAGCAATCCAACACACGAGAAAACAAAAAGCAAGCGAGAAAAAGGCGAACGGAAAAGAGAGGGAGAATAAAACGGCAAGGGTGAAGTGGGGGAGAGGAAAACGAGAGGCAAATGGCAAATAATGTAGTGCGGGAGATAAGGGATTGTGATGGGTACTTGGTATGTTGACTTTTATGAGACCCCGACAACGGCGCCAGAAATTCTTCTTGCTACCTCTTGAGCACTGCGTTGGATTTCCCCGAAGAGGAGAGGATGATGCAGCAAAGTAGCGTAAGTATTTCCCTCAGTTTTTGAGAACCAAGGTATCAATCCAGTAGGAGGCCACACGCGAGTCCCTCGTACCCACACAAAACAAATAGCTCAACGCAACCAATGCGATTAGGGGTTGTCAATCCCTTCATGGTTACTTACGAGAGTGAGATCTGATAGATAATATTTTTGGTATTTTTGGTATAAAGATGCAAGGTAAAATAAAAGGCAAAAGTAAAAGCAAAGCAATAATAAAGTGATTAGAGATTGATATGATGAGAATAGACCCGGGGGCCATAGATTTCACTAGTGGCTTCTCTCAAGAGCATAAGTATTTCTACGGTGGGTGAACAAATTACTGTTGAGCAATTGATGAGAATTGAGCATAGTTATGAGAATATCTAGGTATGATCATGTATATAGGCATCACGTCCGAGACAAGTAGACCGACTCCTGCCTGCATCTACTACTATTACTCCACTCATCGACCGCTATCCAGCATGCATCTAGAGTATTAAGTTAATGAAAACAGAGTAACGCCTTAAGAGAGATGACATGATGTAGAGGGATAAATTCATGCAATATGATATAAACCCCATCTTGTTATCCTCGATGGCAACAATACAATACGTGCCTTGCTGCCCCTTCTGTCACTGGGAAAGGACACCGCAAGATTGAACCCAAAGCTAAGCACTTCTCCCATTGCAAGAAAAACCAATCTAGTAGGCCAAACCAAACTGATAATTCAAGAGACTTGCAAAGATAACCAATCATACATAAAAGAATTCAGAGAAGATTCAAATATTGTTCATAGATAAACTTGATCATAAACCCACAATTCATCGGTCTCAACAAACACACAAAGCAAAAGAAGATTACATCGAATAGATCTCCACGGGAGAGGGGAGAACATTGTATTGAGATCCAAAAAGAGAGAAGAAGCCATCTAGCTACTAACTATGGACCCGAAGGTCTGAGGTAAACTACTCACACTTCATCGGAGAGGCTATGGTGATGATGTAGAAGCCCTCCGTGATTGATTTCCCTTCCGGCAGAGCTCCAGAACAGGCCCCAAGATGGGATCTTGTGGATACAGAAGGTTGCGGCGGTGGAATTAGGTTTTTGGCTCCGTATTTGATCGTTTGGGGGTACGTAGGTATATATAGGAGGAAGGAGTACGTCGGTGGAGCTTCGAGGGGCCCACGAGGCAGGGGGCGCGCCCTCCACCCTCGTGACCGCCTCGTGGCTTTCTTGACGGAGGGTCCAAGTCTCCTGGATCTTATCTGATGAGCAAATCACGTTCCCGAAGGTTTCATTCCGTTTGGACTCCCTTTGATATTCCGTTTCTTTGAAACACCGAAATAGGCAAAAAAAGCAATTCTGGGCTGGGCCTCCGGTTAATAGGTTAGTCCCAAAAGTAATATAAAAGTGGAAAATAAAGCCCAATATGGTCCAAAACAGTAGATAATATAGCATGGAGCAATAAAAAATTAAAGATACGTTGGAGACGTATCAATCATACCGGAAAGCATTAGAATTTTTGAACTCCTGCATGATGTAGGAGTCCTTCCAGAGGTGTGTGGCCGGCATCTCCTTCGTCCCATGTTTCGGGCAGGGCTGGTTCAATAGATAAGATAGGCGGTCCAGGTTAGGACTAGGTGCTCCACCGCGCTGGGGCGGTTTACCCTTGCGTCGCTGGCCCTTGTCATGTGTGCTGGTATTAGCCACAAAGTCCAAGCTGTGATCCGCTTTACGTTTGCCGCCGTTTTCATGACCCGCCGGGTTGTGGTGCTGTCATTGGTGTTGCCGCTCTTTTTTCCCTTCCCTGCTTTATCATCATCAGACTCGGGATCCTTGGTACTATCAGAATAGGCATACTTCACTAAAGCAGCCATGAGGGTTCCCATATCATTGCAATGGTGCTTGAGCCGTCCCAACTTCAACTTCAAAGGTTCAAACCGGCAATTGCCTTCCAAGGTCAGAAGTGCGGTATCTGCATTGATGCGGTCCGACGAATGCAAAATTTTCTGAAACCCGGCGCACCCATCGGGTTGTTGACTCTCCTTCCTCGTGGACATAGGCAGCTAAGTCCACAATTGACATGGGCTGCTTGCAGGTATCTTTGAAATTCTGGATAAACCGGGTTCTCAACTCGGCCCACGACCTGATAGAATTTGCCGGTAAACTCTTTAGCCTAGTACGTGCCGTCCCTTCCAACATCATGGTGAAATACTTTGCACATGCCGTATCATCCACATCCAGCATCTCCATGGCCATCTCGTAGCTTTCAACCCATGTCTCAGGGGACAAATCGGCCGTGTAATTCGGCACCTTACGCGGGCCCTTGAAGTCCTTGGGCAAACGCACGTTGCGCAATGCCGGGACGAGGCACGGCACCCCTAATGAACTAGAGGTAACCCCTGGCTCTACTGACGTGGTTGGACAAACTTGAGTAAGCTGACGGGCTTCATGCTGCGCCGCTAACTCGGTCTCCCTGCGTGCTCGAGCCCGGTCCACCACGCCCCCCGCCGGGTTGTTGCCACAGGGCGGTTTCACGGTTCCGCGCATTGCTTGACACGGCCGGTTCATCCATACGCCTGCTGTAACTCCGGCTTGGACGGGGGGTGGAATGAATTCGATCATGACTGTATGAATAAGCCTCCTGTTGAACCAAGGTTGTCCGAAGAAGCTCCTTAACCCGACGCGTCTCGACCGCCGCCGGAGAATCGCCTTCAATCGGGATAGCCTCCAGCCGTGAAGCGGCAGCAACAAGATTGTCCATCGGAGTAGAGTAGTGGCCTGGCGGTGTTGGGACAGGCTGCGTTACAATGTTGTTCTGACGAGGCGGATCCATCAAACGGGGCAACCGGCCCCCCTGCCCCAGGTACCTCCGCCCGGTTCACCACCGGCGGATTGCTGGTCCCTGCTCCTGGGGTGTTAAAGAGGTTCCTAGCATCATAAACCGGAGGCATGCGAACGGTGACTCCTCTTGAGACTTCGTGTGATGCATTACGATCCGCATAAGCCGGTAAGCTTTGTGCATCCAAAGCGGCCCGCTCCACGACCATGCTGGTATCTTCAGCTGCCAGATCGGCTTTGGCCTGAGTAATCTGATCCTTTACCTTTGCAATTTCTGCACTGTGTGCATCCTGATCCGCCGGGTTGGCCTCTACCATTAGCGTTGCCAATGCATCAAACAAATCAGATAAAACCTGAGTCGGAGGTCGCACAGGGCCTCCTGCCCCGGCTGCCGTCGCTGCTGCTGATCCAGAAATCATTGCTGCTGCGGTCGAAGAGTGGAGCGCCGGCTGCGTACCAGCCATAAAGATTCCAACCCGGTTGGGCAGATCAGAGGGGTCCAGAATACTGTCGCCATCGGAACAGCCCCCAATCCGCCATCTTGTAGCTGATATAACATCTCGGTCTCTCCGGTCGATGACTCGTCGCCGGAATAAATGATGGTCTCACCACCAGATTCCGATTTGTCTTTGTATTCCCCTCCATGGATGACTCCCACGAAGGCACGCTTCATGACGGGCTTGACCCGGGCAGATCTCGCACGCTGAGCCGTTTCGACGAGGTCGGTGCAGATGTCCGGCTCAGGGCCCGGTTCGCCGATCTTGCCAATGAAGACATGTATGCCACCAAAGGGGACCCAGTACCCGTACTCGATTGAGCTGGACTCGGGGCCCCAGCCTGCATCGTCGGTGTAGATCTTGCCGCGACGACTCTTGGTCATCCGGCCCACAGCGTAACCCTTGAGTCCTTCAAAGTTGCCCTCCAAGAACTTGAAACCATCGTGCGATCGCCCCACGATGGGCACCAACTGTCGTGGTTTTGTCACGGCATATGTCCTCATGAAAGGACTTAGTCATGGAGCCATCAGAACGGGTTAGCTTAAAGGGGTTAAAGCGGACAAGGGACGCAAGAGAGTTTTATACTAGTTCGGCCCCTTATGATGAAGGTAAAAGCCTACGTCTAGTTGTGATGGAATTGATGGGGTTTCGATGACCAGGGAGCGAATACGCTTTGCCTGAGTCTCGAGTTGTTGTCTCTTGTCCTGATCCGCCGCCGGGTCGTCCCCTTATATACATGGGTTGACGCCCGTCGGTTTACAGAGTCCTGAGGCCGGTTTATAAACGTATCTGGCTCGGTCTCCGTTCTTTCTACCTTACAAAGCATGTTACATATCAACACCGGTTTATAGCTACAGGCCTTAAACCGGTTCTGGGCCCTGGGCCTCTACATAGCGTCTCCGTCTGTCTTAATGGGCTTCAAGTATAATGAGCTACTGATGAAGTTAACCCGGCGTCTCCTGGCCGCTTTACGCCCAGTAGTAATATCCCCAACATACCCCCTTGCCAAACTCATGGCAAGGCACGCAACAGGTCTGGTACACAGCATGGCGTACTTTATAGAACCTATGGCTAAGGCATAGGGAATGACTTTCTTTCTCTCTCTATCTTATTCTGTGGTCGGGCTTTGAGTCTTACTCAACTTCACACCTTGCAACATAGGCAAGAACCCTTTCTTTGACTAATCTATTTTGAACTTCTTCAAAACTTTGCCAAGGTATGTGCTTTGTGAAAGTCCTATTAAGCGGCTCGATCTATTCCTATAGATCTTGATGCTTAATATGTAAGTAGCTTCACCAAGGTCTTTCATTGAAAAAAATCTTATTCAAGTATCCTTTGATGCTATCCAAAAATTCTATATCATTTCCGATCAGCAATATGTCATCCACATATAATATCAGAAATGCTACAGAGCTCCCGCTCACTTTCTTGTAAATAAATGCTTCACCATAAGCCTGTATGAAACCATATGCTTTGATCTCATCATCAAAGCATATATTCCAACTCCGAGATGCTTGCACCAGTCCATAGATGGATCACTGGAGCTTACACACTTTTTCGGCACCTTTTGGATCGACAAAACCTTCTGGTTGCATCTGATAACCCACAAGTATAGGGGATCAATTGTAGCCTCTTTCGATAAGTAAGAGTGTCGAACCCAACGAGGAGCTAAAGGTAGAACAAATATTCCCTCAAGTTCTATCGACCACCGATACAACTCTATGCACTCTTAACGTTCGCTTTACCTAGAACAAGTATGAAACTAGAAGTATTTTGTAGGCGTTGTTGGATAGGTTTGCAACAATATAAAGATCACGTAAATAAAAACTAGGGGCTGTTTAGATAAATACACAATAAAGTAAATATAGCGAGTGTGGAAAAGTGGTGGTAGGAGTTGCGAAATTGTCCCTAAGCAATTGACTACTTTACTAGACCGATAGCAAGTTTTATGTGGGAGAGGCCACTGCTAGCATGTCATCCCTTACTTGGAATTCTATGCACTTATGATTGGAACTATTACCAAGCATCCGCAACTACTAACGTTCATTAAGGTAGAACCCAACCATAGCATTAAGATATATTGGTCCCCCTTCAATCCCGTATGCATCAATTTCTATGCTAGGTAGAAGCTTCACACTCTTGCCCTCCAATACATAGTCCTATCAACATACAACTAACCCTATGGTGTGATCCACGCTACCATATGATGGGCACCAAAGGATAGCAACATAACCACAAGCAAATTAAATCAATCATAGCAATTCATCAATCACTGATAGGACAACAAAAATCTACTCAGACATCATAGGATGGCAACACATCATTGGATAATAATATGAAGCATAAAGCACCATGTTAAATTAGAGGGTACAGCGGGTTGCGGGAGAGTGGACCGCTGTAGATAGAGGGGTAAGGTGATGGAGATGTTGGTGAATATGGCGGAGGTGTTGGTGAAGATCGCGGTGATGATGATGATGGCCACGGCAGCGTTCCGGCGCCACTGGAAGAGAGGGGGAGAGGGGCCCCTTCTTCTTCTTCTTCCTTGACCTCCTCCCTAGATGGGAGAAGGGTTTCCCCTCTAGTCCTTGGCCTCCATGGCATGGGAGGGGCAAGAGCCCCTCCGAGATTGGATCTGTCTCTTTGTTTCTTTCTGTTTCTACGTTCTCATATTCTGCCCTTTCACCGTTTCGTATATATATGGAGATCCGTAACTCTGATTGGATTGAAACCTTCGCCAAGATTTTTTTTCTAAAAATTAGCTTTCTTGCGGCCGAAGAAGAGCAGCAACCGCCTTACGGGTGCCCCACAAGGGTCAGGGGCGCGCGCCCCTGCCTCGTGGCCACCTCGGGCACCGTCTCGCGTTGATTCTTCCTCCCATATTCTCCAAATATTCCAAAAATATTCTCCGCCCGTTTTATCCCGTTTGGACTCCGTTTGATATGGGGTTTCTGCGAAGCATAAAACATGCAACAAACAGGAACTGGCACTGGGCACTAGATCAATATGTTAGTCCCAAAAATAATATAAAAAGTTGCCAAAAGTATATGAAAGTTGTAGAATATTGGCATGGAACAATCAAAAATTATAGATACCACGGAGACGTATCAGCATCCCCAAGCTTAATTCCTACTCGTCCTTGAGTAGGTAAATGATAAAAGATAATTTTTGATGTGGAATGCTACCTAGCATAATCTTGATCATGTATCTAATCATGGCATGAATATTAAGATACGAGTGATTCAAAGCAATAGTCTATCATTTGATATAAACACAATAATACTTCAAGCATACTAATAAAGAATCATGTCTTTTCAAAATAACATGGCCAAAGAAAGTTATCCCTACAAAATCATATACTCTGGCTATGCTCCATCTTCACCACACAAAATATTCACATCATGCACAACCCCGATGACAAGCCGAGCAATTGGTTCATACTTTTTAACGCGCTTCAGCTTTTTCAACCTTCACGCAATACATGAGCGCAAGCCATGGACATAGCACTATAGCTGGAATAGAATAATATGATGGGGGTTATGTGGAGAAGACAAAAAAGGAGAAAGTCTCACATCGACGCGGCTAATTAACGGGCTATGGAGATGCCCATCAATTAATGTCAATGTGAGGAGTAGGGATTGCCATGCAACGGATGCACTAGAGCTATAAGTGTATGAAAGCTTAGACTGAAACCAAGTGGGTGTGCATCCAACTTGCTTGCTCATGAAGACCTAGGGCATTTGAGGAAGCCCATCATCAGAATATACAAGCCAAGTTCTATAATGAAAATTCTCACTAGTATATGAAAGTGATAACTCAATGAAACTCTCTATATGAAGAACATGGTGCTACTTTGAAGCACAAGTGTGGTAAAAGGATAGTAACATTGTCCCTTATCTCTTTTTCTCTCAATTTTTTTATTTTTTTATTTTTTTTGTGGGCTTCTTTGGCCTTTTGTTTTTGCTTCTTTGGCCTCTTCTATTTTGATAACCTCACATGGGACAATGTTCTAATAACGATGATCATCACACTTTTATTTACTTACAACTCAATATTACAACTCGATACTAGAACAAAGTATGACTCTATATGAATGCTTCCGGCGGTGTACCTGGATGTGCAATGATCTAGCATAGAAATGACATCAAAAAACGGACAAGCCATGAAAACATCATGCTAGCTATCTTACGATCATGCAAAGCAATATGACAATATATGCTCAAGTCATGTATATGATGATGATGGAAGTTGCATGGCAATATATCTCGAAATGGCTATGGAAATGCCATGATAGGTAGGTATGGTGGCTGTTTTGAGGAAGATATAATGAGGCTTATGTGTGATAGAGAATATCGAATCACGGGGTTTGGATGTAGCGGCGAAGTTTGCACCAACTCTCGAGGTGAGAAAGGGCAATGCACGGTACCGAAGAGGCTAGCAATGATGGAAGGGTGAGAGTGCGTATAATCCATGGACTCACATTAGTCATAAAGAGCTCATCTACTTATTGCAAAAGTTTATTAGCCCTCGAAGCAAAGTACTACTACGCATGCCCCTATGGGGATAGATTGGTAGGAAAATACCATCGCTCGTCCCCGACCGCCACTCATAAGGAAGACAATCAATAAATACCTCATGCTCCGACTTCGTTACATAACGGTTCACCATACGTGCATGCTACGGGAATCACAATCCTCAACACAAGCATTTCTACAATACACAACTACCCTCTAGCATGACTCTAATATCACCATCTTTATATCACAAAACTATTGCAAGGAATCAAACATATCATATTCAGTGATCTACAAGTTTTATGTAGGATTTTATGACTAACCATGTGAATGACCAGTTCCTATCATCTCTCTAAATAGATATAAGGGAAGCAAGAGATTTTAATTATTTCTACAAAATATATGCCCACGCTCTAACAAATATAAGTGAAGCAAAAGAGCATTCTACAAATGGCGGTTTTCTATGTAAAGAGAAACAGGCAATCCAAACTTCAAATGATATAAGTGAAGCACATGAAGCATTCTATAAAGCCATACTCAAAAGATATAAGTGAAGTGCAAAGAGCATTCTATAAATCAACCAAGGACTATCTCATACCAGCATGGTGCATAAAATAAAAATGAAAACTAAATGCAAAAGACGCTCCAAGATCTGCACATATCACATGAATGAAACGAATCCGAAAACATACCGATACTTGTTGAAGAAAGAGGGGATGCCTTCCGGGGCATCCCCAAGCTTAGATGCTTGAGTCTCCTTGAATATTTAATTGGGGTGCCTTGGCATCCCCAATCTTGAGCTCTTGCCTCTCTTCCTTCTTCTCACATCGAGACCTTCTCGATCATCGAACACTTCATCCACACAAAACTTCAACATAAAACTCGGTAAGATCCGTTAGTATAATAAAGCAAATCAATACTCTAAGTACTGTTGCAAACCAATTCATATTTTGTTTTTGCATTATAGCTACTGTATTATAACTTTTCCATGGCTTAATACACTGATATAAATTGATAGTTTCATCAAAATAAGCAAACTATGCATCAAAAACAGAATCTGTCTAAAACCGAACAGTCTGTAATAATCTGAACATTAACCATACTTATGGTACTTGAAAAATTCTGCAAAATTTAGGAAAAATAAAAAATTTGTATATAAAGACATTGCAAGAAGTTTCAGAACCAGTTTACGTTCCAGTAAAAAAATTAAAATCGTGCACTACAGCCAAAGTTTCTGTCCTGCACCGTACAAACCAACAAGCATTGTAAACATCCTAAAGGCAAACCTTGGCACATTATTTTTATAATACAATGGAATTGTACAATGGGATAATTATTTTTGTTGAAAAGTTTCTGTAATTAAGATTCACAAAGTTTCCATGGGCATGAACAAAGTTCAAGGACGTCCCACACTTTCACAATGCTCGTCTATCTCACTTTTACTTTTCTTTTTGAAAAGTTTTGGGTTCCCCTCTTTATTTTTTTTGTTTTTAAACTATATAAAAGAACACAACAGAAATAAATGACTCTCTAAAACTTCTGGGTTGTCTCCCTGGCAGCGCTTTCTTTAAAGCCATTAAGCTAGGCATATAGTGCTCAAGTAATGAATCCACCCGGATCCCAAGGTATATCAAAGCCAATTTTAATTAACAATGATTTTTAATTTAGTAGTGAGCACAAAGTAACATATATCATGCAACAACAAAGTCTAACTCTCTTCCTATGCATCGGCATGTCATAAAAGAACAATTCATGCACACATAGTAAAGGCCAATGCATAGTATAAACAGTTTCTTGCAATTTTATCGTATTGGAAACATAGAGAGGTGGAGATATAGTTCCTCTCTCATAATAATTGCAAGTAGGAGCAGCAATCACATGCATATTATATTCATCAAAATCATCATGTGTAATAGTAAAACGCAACCCATCAATATAATCCTTAATAAGTGCAAACTTCTCCGATATAGTGTAATCGGGAGAATTCAAAAAGATAATAGGACTATCATGCGTGGGTGCAATAGCAAAAATTTCATGTTTAACATAAGGAACTATAGCTAGTTCATCTCCATAAGCATAATTCATATTGGCATCTTGGCCACAAGCATAGCAAGCATCATCAAAAAGGGATATTTCAAGAGAATCAACGGGATCATAACAATCATCATAGCAATCATCCTTCGGTAAGCACGAAGGGAGATTAAACAATGTATGAGTTGAAGAGTTACTCTCATTAGAAGGTGGGCATGGGTAGCTAATCCGCTCTTCCTCCTTTTGTTCTTCGCTCTCCTCATCATCTTTTTCATCCAACGAGCTCACAGTTTCATCAATTTCTTCTTCCATAGACTCCTGAAAAATATTAGTCTCTTCTTGGACAGCGGAGACTTTCTCAATAAATGCATCAATATCGGAATTGAATTCATAATTGGCATAGCAATATTTAAGGATAGCTAAATTTTCAGGTCTATAAACAACATCATAAAGATTTTCAAACTCTTTGAACATAGATTCAATTTCATAAGCACCCATAAAAGCAACAAATTCTTCTATTTGTTCCACATCATAGTAATCATATATACCTCTAGCATAAGAAGCTAAGGTTTTATTATCATTAAATTTGCATGAAAAGGGAAGGTGTGGAGCCTTCATCCTAGAGCAACAAGTATAATCATATATCAAGCATACTTGCCGAGCATACCACTTCAACATATAAATTTGATCCCATAATAGTTTCCCTTTTTGAGTCAAGCGATAATCCCTAAAGTATTCACGTCGCCATGTGATTAACACCCAATGAGTACTAAGGTGTGATCATGTTTTGCTTGTGAGAGAGGTCTAGTCAACGGGTCTGCCACATTCAGATCCGTATGTATTTTGCAAATTTCTATGTCTACAATGCTCTGCATGGAGCTACTCTAGCTAATTGCTCCCATGTTCAATATGTATCGAGATTGAGACTCAGAGTCATCCGGATCGGTGTCAAAGCTTGCATCGACGTAACCCTTTACGACAAACTCTTTATCACCTCCATAACCGAGAAACATTTCATTGGTCTTCTTAGGTAACTAAGGATAATTTTGACCGCTGTCCAATGATCTACTCCTGGATCACTATTGTACCCCCTTGCCAAACTCATGGCAAGGCACACAATAGGTCTGGTACACAACATGGCGTACTTTATAGAACCTATGGCTAAGGCATAGGGAATGACTTTCATTCTCTATCTATCTTATGCCGTGGTCGGGCTTTGAGTCTTACTCAACTTCACACCTTGCAACATAGGCAAGAACCCTTTCTTTGACTAATATATTTTGAACTTCTTCAAAACTTTGCCAAGGTATGTGCTTTGTGAAAGTCCTATTAAGCGGCTCAATCTATTCCTATAGATCTTGATGCCCAATATGTAAGTAGCTTCACCAAGGTCTTCCATTGAAAAAAATTCTTATTCAAGTATCCTTTTATGCTATCCAAAAATTCTATATCATTTCCGATTAGCAATATGTCATCCACATATAATATCAGAAATGCTAAAGGGCTCCCACTCACTTTCTTGTAAATACATGCTTCACCATAAGTCTGTATGAAACCATATGCTTTGATCTCCTCATCAAAGCGTATATTCCAACTCCGAGATGCTTGCACCAGTCCATAGATGGATCACTGGAGCTTACACACTTTTTCAGCACCTTTAGGATCGACAAAACCTTCTGGTTGCATCTGATAACCCACAAGTATAGGGGATCAATTGTAGCCTCTTTCGATAAGTAAGAGTGTCGAACCCAACGAGGAGCTAAAGGTAGAACAAATATTCCCTCAAGTTCTATCGACCACTGATACAACTCTATGCACGCTTAACGTTTGCTTTACCTAGAACAAGTATGAAACTAGAAGTACTTTGTAGGTGTTGTTGGATAGGTTTGCAAGAATATAAAGACCACGTAAATAAAAACTAGGGGCTGTTTAGATAAAGACACAATAAAGTAAATATAGCGAGTGTGGAGAAGTGGTGGTAGGAGTTGCGAAATTGTCCCTAAGCAATTGACTAATTTACTAGACCGATAGCAAGTTTTATATGGGAGAGGCCACTGCTAGCATGTCATCCCTTACTTGGAATTCTATGCACTGATGATTGGAACTATTACCAAGCATCCGCAACTACTAACGTTCATTAAGGTAAAACCCAACCATAGCATTAAGATATATTGGTCCCGCTCCAATCTCGTATGCATCAATTTCTATGCTAGGTAGAAGCTTCTGTCACTCTTGCCCTCCAATACATAGTCCTATCAACATACAACTAACCCTATGGTGTGATCCACGCGCGCGCTCATATGATGGGCACCAAAGGACAGCAACATAACCACAAGCAAATTAAATCAATCATAGCAATTCATCAATCACCGATAGGACAATGAAAATCTACTCAGACATCATAGGATGGCAACACATCATTAGATAATAATATGAAGCATAAAGCACCATGTTCAAGTAGAGGGTACAGCGGGTTGCGGGAGAGTGGACCGCTGTAGATACAGGGGGAAGGTGATGGAGATGTTGGTGAAGATGGCGGAGGTGTTGGTGAAGATCGCGGTGATGATGATGATGGCCACGGCAGCGTTCCGGCACCACTAGAAGAGAGGGGGAGAGGGGGCCCCTTCTTCTTTTTATTCTTGACCTCCTCCCTAGATGGGAGAAGGTTTTCCCCTCTGGTCCTTGGCCTCCATGGCATGGGAGGGGCGAGAGCCCCTCCGAGATTGGATCTGTCTCTCTGTTGCTTTCTGTTTCTGCGTTCCCGTATTCTGCCCTTTTCACCGTTTCATATATATATATATATATATATATATATATATATATATATATATATAGAGAAAAATAATCATACTACCGTGTGTAGATACACCCATTTCTCATATACTACCATGTGGTAGTATATACTCTACTTTATTACTTTTAGTATGCTCATATACTATATCTAAGATACTCCAAAGTGAATTATGTGAAAAAATTGCATGTGAGCCCATGTTTTTATAATATTTGTGAAATACGTACATATTTATGCGTAAAAAGGAGTATGCTCAAAATATACTACATACTACATAAAAAATAGTATATATACTACCTAAACATTCTTACATACTACATACTACGCGTACATACTCTCCGATATGATAGATACTACCTAGAACGTATGAAACAAAAGTGGGAGTAACTACACCCGGTAGTAGGAAAAATTTGTCCTATATATATATATATATATATATATATATATATATATATATATATGGAGATCCGTAACTCGATTGGATTGAAACCTTCATCAAGATTTTTTCCCGAAAATTAGCTTTCTTGCGGTCAAGAAGAGCAAAGAATCGCTTACGGGTGGCCCACGAGGGTCAGGGGCGCGCCCCCTGCCTCGTGGCCACCTCGGGCACCGTCTCATGTTGATTCTTCCCCCCATATTCTCCAAATATTCTCCATCCGTTTTTATCCCATTTGGACTCCGTTTGATATGGGGTTTCTACGAAACATAAAACATGCAACAAACAGAACTGCACTGGCAATCGGATCAATATGTTAGTCCCAAAAATAATATAAAATATTGCCAAAAGTATATGAAAGTTGTAGAATATTGTCATGGAACAATCAAAAATTATAGATACGATGGAGACGTATCAGCATCATATACAAATCTTCTTTAAGAAATCCATTAAGGAATGCAGTTTTGACATCCATTTGCCACATTTCGTAATCATAAAATGCCGCAATTGCTAACATGATTCGGACAGACTTAAGCATTGCTACGGGTGAGAAAGTCTCATCATAGTCAATCCCTTGAACTTGTCGAAAACCTTTTGTGACAAGTCGAGCTTTGTAGACAATGACATTACCATCAGCGTCCATCTTCTTCTTGAAGATCCATTTATTCTCAATAGCTTGCCAATCATCGGGCAAGTCCACCAAAGTCCACACTTTGTTCTCATACATGGATCCTATCTCAGATTTCATGGCCTCAAGCCACTTATTGAAATATGGGCTCAACATAGCTTCGTCATAGTTCGTAGGTTCGCCGTGGTCTAATAACATGACTTCCAGGACAGGATTATCGTACCACTCTAGTGTGGAACGTATTCTGGTCGACCGACGAAGTTCAGTAGTAACTTGGTCTGAAGTTTCATGATCACCATCATTAGCGTCCTCTCTAGTTGGTGTAGGCATCACGGAAACGGTTTTCCCTCGTGTGCTACTTTCCGATTCAAGAGAAGGTACAACTACCTCATCAAGTTCAACTTTCCTCCCACTCACTTCTTTCGAGAGGAACTCCTTCTCTAGAAAGGACCCATTCTTGGCAACAAAGATCTTGCCTTCGGATCTGTGGTAGAAGGTATACCCAATTGTCTCTCTACGGTATCCTATGAAGACACACTTCTCTGCTTTGGGTTCGAGCTTATCAGGTTGAAGATGTTTGACATAAGTGTTGCATCCTTAAACTTTAAGAAACGACAACTTAGGTTTCTTGCCAAACCATAGTTCATACGGTGTCGTCTCAACGTATTTAGACGGTGCCCTGTTTAATGTGAATGCGGTTGTCCCTAATGCATAACCCCAAAATGATAAAGGCAAATCGGTAAGAGACATCATAGAACGCACCATATCTAATAAGGTACGATTACGACGTTCCGACACACCATTATGATGTGGTGTTCCAAGTGGCGTGAGTTGTGAAACAATTCCACATACTTTTAAATGAAGGCCAAACTCGTAATTCAAATATTTGCCTCCGCGATCTGATCATAGAAACTTTATTTTCTTATTACGATGATTCTCCACTTCACTCTGAAATTCTTTGAACTTTTCAAAATTTTCAGACATGTGTTTCATAAAGTAGATATACCCATACCTACTCAAATCATATGTGAAGGTCAAAAAATAACACCCGTCGCGTGCCTCAACACTCATCGGACCGCATACATCGGTATGTATTATTTTCAATAAGTCATTAGCTCGCTCCACTGTTCTAGAGAACGGAGTTTTAGTCGTCTTACCCATGAGGCATGGTTCGCAAGTATCAAATGATTCATAATCAAGTGATTCCAAAAGTCCATCTGCATGGAATTTCTTCATGCGCTTTACACCAATATGACCTAAACGGCAGTGCCGCAAGTATGTTGCACTATCATTATCAACTTTGCATCTTTTGGCATTAATATTATGAATATGTGTATCACTACGATCGAGATTCAATAAACCATTTACATTGGGTGTATGACCATAGAAGGTTTTGTTCATGTAACAGAACAACAATTATTCTCTGACTTAAATGAAAAACCGTATTTGCAATAAACATGATCTAATCATGTTCATGCTCAACGCACACACCAAATAACATTTATTTAGGCTCAACGCTAATCCCGAAGGTAGAGGGAGTATGCGATGGTGATCATATGAATCTTGAAACACTTCCAACACACATCGTCACCTCGCCCTTAACTAGTCTCTGTTTATTCTGCAACTCCTATTTCGAGTTTCTAATCTTAGCAACTGAACCGGTATCAAATACCTAGGGGCTACTACGAGCACCAGTAAGGTACACATCAATAACATGTATATCAAATATACCTTTGTTTGCTTTGCCATCTGTTGACACACGAACACGTCACCGTGTACCCTCGACGCCGGGGGTGATGCACCGCAGCTCACGTCGAAGGAGACCCGACCGACAGCGCGATACGCAAGACAGTCGGCGGGTGCTTTTGTAGACCCGAAGCCCCGCTTACCCGGGAAGGACCCCGCTGTGGCTCATGGGCGGCTATGGGCTGCTCCAGTTGATTCGCCGCCCCTAGAGCCTCGTGGATCCGCAGCCCTCCAGCATGAAGAACTAGCGAAGAACGAGAAGAAAGATACAAGGGAGAGACAAAAAGTAGATGAACACGCAAAAGTAGTAGATTGATTTGTTCGATTGTGTGTTGTTCAATCGGCCGTCACCCCTTAAATATATAAGAGGCGGCTGGACTTCCCGTGCAAGGAAAAGGCTTGTATTCACGTCCAAAACCCTAGCCAAATTCGGATTGGTTTTGTCCGAACTTTCCAAAACTGTTCGGTTTAAATTGGCTGCACTTTGCGGGTCTTTTTTGTGGTGGTAAACAACCTCGGATGGAAACGAGCCCAAAAGCAATCTTGACCGTTTCGACGAGACGAACAACTTTCATGTTGAACGTTTTTTGATCAGAGGCCATCTTAAGGAGGTTTTAGGCTGTTTTCCGAAGTCTGCGGCAGAAAAATTCAAAACCCGGAGGAACATGCCCGGAGTGTCCGGCCATCCACAGAGAAAATCAAAACCCGGATGATTTTCCCGGAGTGTCCGGCCATCCAGTGTAGCAGCGTCTTGTATTGGCTGTAACTTTTGCATACGACCTCGGATTAAGACGATTTTTATATCAAAATCAACCGTTTTGACGAGACGAAGAACTTTCCAGTTGAAGACTTTCTCATCCGAGGCCATCTTAATAAGATTTCATGCCATTTTCTATACTGATGTCAACACGGGTATCTCCGAAATTGTCATATCTTTTGCACCTGAGCTCCGTTTTGCACCATCTTCATATCTATCTTGATCTTCTCGAAGAGAGCCATCTCATGGTGACTTTCAATAATAAGTTTGAATAATCTTGACATAGCTTCAAGCTACTTTTTATAACTGTGCCACTTTTGAGCGTCAACACCATCCTTCTTATCTGCCAAGTATTTGGGGCAGTTCCGCTTCTAGTGACCATTTCCTTTGCAGTAGAAGCACTCAGTCTCAGGCTTGGGTCTAGCTTTGGGCTTCTTCATGGGAGCAGCAACTTGCTTGCCTTTCTTCTTGAAGTTCCCTTTCTTTCCCTTGCCCTTTTCTTAAAACTAGTGGTCTTATTAACCATCAACACTTGATGCTCTTTCTTGATTTCTACCTCCGCTGATTTCAGTATCGCGAAGAGCTCGAAAATCCTTTTAGTCATTCCTTGCATATTATAGTTCATCACGAAGCTCTAGTAGTTTGGTGATAGTGACTGGAGAATTCTATTAATCACTATCTTATCTGGAATATTAACTCCCACTTTATTCAAGCGATCGTAGTACCCAAACATTCTGAGCACATGCTCACTGGCTAAGCTATTCTCCTCCATCTTGTAGGCAAAGTACTTTTGGAGGTCTCATACCTCTCAACACGGGCATGAGCCTGAAATACCAATTTCAGCTATTGAAACATCTCATATGTTCCATGGCGTTCAAAACGTCTTTGAAGCCCCGATTCTAAGCCGTAAAGCATGGCGCACTAAACTATCAAGTATTCATCAAATCAAGCTTGTCAAACACTCATAACGTCTGCATCAACTCCTGCAACATGTCTGTCACCTAGCGGTGCATCAAGGATATAATTCTTCTATGCAGCAATGAGGATAATCCTCGAATCACGGACCCAGTCCGCATTATTGCTACCATCATCTTTCAACTTAGTTTTCTCTAGGAGCGCATTAAAATTCAAGCGGACGGTAGCACAGGCCATTGATCTACAACATAGATATGCAAATACTATCAAGAATAAGTTCATGATAAATTAAGTTCAATTAATCACATTACTAATGAACTCCCACTAAAATTAACATCCCTCAAGTTATTTAAGTGATACATGATCCAAATCAACTAACCCATGTCCGATCATCACGTGAGATGGGGTAGTCTTCAATGGTGAACATCTCTATGTTGATCATATCTACTATATGACTCACGTTCGACCTTTCGGTCTGCAGTGTTCCGAGACCATGTCTGTACATGCTAGGCTCGTCAAGTTTAACCCAAGTATTTTTCTTGTGTAAAACTGGCTTACACTCATTGTATGTGAACGTAGAGTTTATCACACCCGATCATCATGAGTTGCTTCGAAACAACGAACTTTAGCAACGGTGCATACTCGGGGGGAGAACACTTTATCTTGAAATTTAGTGAAGGGATCATCTTATAATGATACTGTTGTTCTAAGCAAAATAAGATGCATAAAGGATAAACATCACATGCAACCAAAATATGTGACATGATATGGCCATCATCATTTTGTGCTTTTGATCTCCATGTCCAAAGCATCGGCATGATCTCCAACGTCACCGGCTCGACACATTGATCTCCATCATTGCGTCAGGGTCATCTTGCCAAATATTGCTTCTACAACTATTGCTAACGCATAGCGATAAAGTAAAGCAATTACATGGCGCTTGCATTTCATACAATAATTAAGATAACCCTAAGGCTCCTGTCGGTTGTCGATATTACAAAACATGATCATCTCATACAACAACGTATACCACATCACGTCTTGACCATATCACATCACAACATGCCCTGCAAAAACAAGTTAGACGTCCTCTAGTTTGTTGTTGCAAGTTTTACGTGGCTGCTAAGGGCTTCTAGCAAGAACCGTTCTTACCTACGCAAAAACCACAACGGTGATTATCAAGTTTGTTATTTTAACCTTCTACAATGACCAGCCATAGTCAAATTTGATTCAACTAAAGTAGGAGAAACAGACACCCACCAGCCACCTTTATGAAAAACAAGTTGCATGTCAGTCAGTGGAACCAGCCTCATGTGCGTTGCTACCTCTTGAGCACTGCGTTGGATTTCCCCGAAGAGGAGAGGATGATGCAGCAAAGTAGTGTAAGTATTTCCCTCAGTTTTTGAGAACCAAGGTATCAATCCAAAGAGGAGGCCACGCCATGAGTCCCTCGTACCTACACAAAACGATAGCTCAACGCAACCAACGTGATTAGGGGTTGTCAATCCCTTCACGGTCACTTACGAGAGTGAGATCTGATAGAGATGATAGATAATATTTTTGGTATAAGAAGCAAGGTAAAATAAAAGGCAAAGGTAAAAAGCAAAGAAAATATAAAGTGATTGGAGATTGACATGATGAGAATTGACCCGGGGGCCATAGGTTTCACTAGTGGCTTCTCTCAAGAGCATAAGTATTTCTTCGGTGGGTGAACAAATTACTGTTGAGCAATTGACAGAATTGAGCATAGTTATGAGAATATCTAGGTATGATCATGTATATAGGCATCACGTCCAAGACAAGTAAACCGACTCCTGCCTGCATCTACTACTATTACTCCACTCATCGACCGCTATCCATCATGCATCTAGAGTATTAAGTTAATGAAAACAGAGTAACGCCTTAAGCAAGATGACATGATGTAGAGGGATAAATTCATGCAATATGATATAAACCCCATCTTGTTATCCTCGATGGCAACAATACAATACGTGCCTTGCTGCCCCTTTTGTCACTGGGAAAGGACACCGCAAGATTGAACCCAAAGCTAAGCACTTCTCCCATTGCAAGAAAAACCAATCTAGTAGGCCAAACCAAACTGATAATTCGAAGAGACTTGCAAAGATAACCAATCATACATAAAATAATTCAGAAGATTCAAATATTGTTCATAGATAAACTTGATCATAAACCCACAATTCATCGGTCTCAACAAACACACCGCAAAAAGAAGATTACATCGAATAGATCTCCACGAGAGAGGGGAGAACATTGTATTGAGATCCAAAAGAGAGAAGAAGCCATCTAGCTACTAACTATGGACCCGAAGGTCTGAGGTAAACTACTCACACTTCATCGGAGAGGCTATGGTGATGATGTAGAAGCCCTCCATGATCGATTCCCCTTCCAGCGGAGCTCTAGAACAGGCCCCAAGATGGGATTTCGTGGATACAGAAAGTTGCGGCGGTGGAATTAGGTTTTTGGCTCCGTATCTGATCGTTTGGGGGTATGTAGGTATATATAGGAGGAAGGAGTACGTCGGTGGAGCTTCGAGGGGCCCACGAGGCAGGGGGCGCGCCCTAGGGGGGTGCGCCCTCCACCCTCGTGACCACCTCATGGCTTTCTTGACGGAGGGTCCAAGTCTCCTGGGTCTTATCTGATGAGAAAATCACGTTCCCGAAGGTTTCATTCCGTTTGGACTCCGTTTGATATTCTGCTTTCTTGAAACACCGAAATAGGAAAAAAAACACCAATTCTGGGCTGGGCCACCGGTTAATAGGTTAGTCCCAAAAGTAATATAAAAGTGGAAAATAAAGCCCAATATGGACCAAAACAGTAGATAACATAGCATGGAGCAATCAAAAATTATAGATACGTTGGAGACGTATCAGGCATCCCCAAGCTTAATTCCTGCTCGTCCTCGAGTAGGTAAATGATAAAGGAGAATTTTTTATGCGGAGTGCTACTTGGCATAATTTCAATTTAAATCTTCTCAATTGTGGTATGAATGTTCAGATCCGAAAGATTCAAGACAAAAGTTCATATTGACATAAAAATAATAATACTTCAAGCATATTAACAAAGCAATTATGTCCTCTCAATGTAACATGGCCAAAGAAAGTTTATCCCTACAAAATCATATAGTTCAGTCATGGTCCATTTTTGTCACACAAGAATTCTCTCATCATGCACAACCCCTATGACAAGCCAAGCAATTGTTTCATACTTTAATAATCTCAAACTCATAAACCTTCACGCAATACATGAGTGTGAGCCATGGATATAGCACTATGGGTGGAATAGAATATGATGATGGGGGTTATGTGGAGAAGACAAAAGGAGAAGATCTCACATCAACGAGGCTAATCAATGGGCTATGGAGATGCCCATCGATCGATGTTAATGCAAGGAGTAGGGATTGCCATGCAACGGATGCACTAGATCTATAAATGTATGAAAGCTCAACAAAAGAAACTAAGTGGGTGTGCATCCAACTTGCTTGCTCACGAAGACCTAGGGCACTTGAGGAGGCCCATCTTTGGAATATACAAGCCAAGTTCTATAATGAAAGTTCCCACTAGTATATGAAAATGACAAAACAAGAGACTCTCTGTCATGATGATTATGGTGCTACTTTGAAGCACAAGTGTGGCAAAGGATAGTAACATTGTCCCTTCTCTCTTTTTCTCTCATTTTTTTGGGCCTTCTCTTTTTTTATGGCCTTTCTCTTTTTTATTATTCCTCTCTTGGGACAATGCTCTAGAGAATGATGATCATCACACTTCTATTTATTTACAACTCAATGATTACAACTCAATACTAGAACAAAGTATGACTCTATATGAATGCCTCCGGCGGTGTACCGGGATATGCAATGAATCAAGAGTGACATGTATGAAAGAATTATGAACGGTGGCTTTGCCACAAATACTATGTCAACTACATGATCATGCTAAGCAATATGACAATGATGAATGTGTCATGATGAACGGTATGGTGGAAAGTTGCATGGCAATATATCTCGGAATGGCTATGGAAATGCCATAATAGGTAGGTATGGTGGTTGTTTTGAGGAAGATATAAGGAGGTTTATGTGTGAAAGAGCGTATCATATCACAGGGTTTGGATGCACCGACGAAGTTTGCACCAACTCTCGATGTGAGAAAGGGCAATGCACGATACCGAAGAGGCTAGCAATGATGGAAGGGTGACAGTGCATATAATCCATGGACTCAACATTAGTCATAAAGAACTCATATACTTACTGCAAAAATCTACAAGTCATCAAAAACCAAAGCATTACGCGCATGCTCCTAGGGGGATAGATTGGTAGGAAAAGACCATCGCTCGTCCCCGACCGCCACTCATAAGGAGGACAATAAAATAACACCTCATGTTCCAAATTTGTTACATAACGTTTACCATACGTGCATGCTACGGGACTTGCCAACTTCAACACAAGCACTTCTTAATTTCACAATTACTCTACTAGCATGACTTTGATATTATCACCTCCATATCTCAAAACAATTATCAAGCATCAAACTTTTCTTAGCATTCAACGCACTCAAAAGAAAGTTTTACAAATCTTGAATACCAAGCATATTATTATTATTAAGAAAATTACCATGCTATTAAGATTCTCAAAATAATCTAAATGAAGCATGAGAGATCAATAGTTTCTTTAAAACAAATCCACCACCGTGCTCTAAAAGATATAAGTGAAGCACTAGAGCAAAACTATAAAGCTCAAAAGATATAAGTGAAGCACATAGAGTATTCTATCAAATTCCAATTCATGTATGGCTCTATCAAAAGGTGTGTACAGCAAGGATGATTGTGGTAAACTAAAAAGCAAAGACTCAAATCATACAAGACGCTCCAAGCAAAACATATATCATGTGGTGAATAAAAATATAGCTCCAAGTAAAATTACCGATGGAAGTAAACGAAAGAGGGGATGCCTTCTGGGGCATCCCCAAGCTTTGACTTTTTGGTGTCCTTGGATTATCTTGGGGGTTCCATGGGCATCCCCAAGCTTAGGCTCTTGCCACTCCTTTGTTCCATAATCCATCAAAAGAATTTACCCAAAACTTGAAAACTTCACAACACAAAACTCAACAGAAATCTCATGAGCTCCGTTAGCGAAAGAAAACAAAAGACCACTTCAAGGTACTGTAATTAACTAATTATTTATTTATATTGGTGTTAAACCTACTGTATTCTAACTTCTCTATGGATTATAAACTATTTTACTAGCCATAGATTCATCAAAATAAGCAAACAACACACGAAAAACAGAATCTGTCAAAAACAGAACAGTCTGTAGTAATCTGTAACTAACGCAAACTTATGGAACTCCAAAAAATTAGACCAAATAGGACGACCTAGGCAATTTGTTTTTGATCAGCAGCAATTAGAATCACTATTTTATCAAGTCCTGGTTAATTTTAATAATTGTTTTCGTGAACCAAAAGTTTCTGGAAATTACAGCAAGATCAAATAACTATCATCCAAGAAGATCCTATAGGTTTAACTTGGCACAAACACTAATTAAAAGATAAAACCACATCTAAACAGAAGGTAGATGGATTATTTATTACTAAGCAGCAAGTAAAAATATTGGGTTGCCTCCCAACAAGCGCTTTTCTTTAAAGCATTTTTAGCTAGGCATTAAAATTTCAATGATGCTCACGTGAAAGACAAGAATTGAAGCATAAAGAGAGCATCATAAAACATGTGACAAACACACTTAAGTCTAACATACTTCCTATGAATAGGCATCTTATAGGCAAACAAATTATCAAGGCAAGCAAAAACTAGCATATGCAAGGAAGCGGAAAGAAACAATAGCAATCTCAACATAACAAGAGGTAATTTAGCAATATGAAAATTTCTACAACCATATTCTCCTCTCTCATAATAATTACATGTAGGATCATAAGCAAATTCAACAATATAGCTATCACAAAACATATTCTCAACACGATCCACATGCATGCAAAGTTGGCACTCTTCCGAAATAGTGGGATTAATATTAACTAAAGTCATGACCTCTCCAAACCCATTTTTATCAAAAACATCATAAGATTGAACATTATCCAAATATGTGGGATCTAAAGTTGACACTCTTCCAAACCCACTTTCAATATTATTGCAAACACTATTATCAATCTCATATTCATCATGGGGCTTAAATAAATTTTCAAGATCATAAGAAGAATCACCCCAATCATGACCATTGCAACAAGTAGTAGACATAACAAAACTAGCAACCCCAAGCTTAGGGTTTTGCATATCATTAACACAACTGACATCAAGAGAATTTATAATAAAATCATTGCAATCATGCTTTTTATTCAAAGATCTATCGTGAAGCACTTCATCACAATATTCAGTTTTACGGATTTCAGGCAAAAGCTTATAAATATAATCTAGTGCATCCAAACCACTAGAAATTGGTTCATCATAATTGGATCTCTTAAAAAGATTGGCAAGCGGATGAGGATCCATAAATATTAGCTTCTCTGTTTAGGAATAAATACTCAACTATTTCAACCAAGCGAGAAAACGAGCCAAGAAAGACATCAAGGCGAACGGAAAAGAGAGGGCAAATAAAACGGCAAGGATGAAGTGGGGGAGAGGAAAACGAGAGGCAAATGGCAAATAATGTAGTGCGGGAGATAGGGATTGTGATGGGTACTTGGTATGTTGACTTTTGCGTAGACTCCCCAGCAACGGCATCAGAAATTCTTCTTGCTATCTCTTGAGTACTGCGTTGGATTTCCCCGAAGAGGAGAGGATGATGTAGCAAAGTAGCGTAAGTATTTCCCTCAGTTTTTGAGAACCAAGGTATCAATCCAGTAGGAGGCCACGTGTGAGTCCCTCGTACCTACACAAAACGATAGCTCAACGCAACCAACGCGATTAGGGGTTGTCAATCCCTTCACGGTCACTTACGAGAGTGATATCTGATAGAGATGATAGATAATATTTTTGGTATTTTTGGTATTTTTGGTATAAAGAAGCACGGTAAACTAAAAGGCAAAGGTAAAAAGCAAAGCAAATATAAAGTGATTGGAGATTGATATGATGAGAATAGACCCAGGAGCCATAGGTTTCACTAGTGGCTTCTCTCAAGAGCATAAGTATTTCTACGGTGGGTGAACAAATTATTGTTGAGCAATTGACACAATTGAGCATAGTTATGAGAATATCTAGGTATGATCATGTATATAGGCATCACGTCCGAGACAAGTAGACCGACTCACCGCATCTACTACTATTACTCCACTAATCGACCGCTATCCAGCATGCATCTAGAGTATTAAGTCAATGAAAACAGAGTAACGCCTTAAGCAAGATGACATGATGTGTAGAGGGATAAATTCATGCAATATGATATAAAACCCATCTTGTTATCCTCGATGGCAACAATACAATACGTGCCTTGCTGCCCCTTCTGTCACTGGAAAAGGACACCGCAAGATTGAACCCAAAGCTAAGCACTTCTCCCATTGCAAGAAAAACCAATCTAGTAGGCCAAACCAAACTGATAATTCAAAGAGACTTGCAAAGATAACCAATCATACATAAAAGAATTCAGAGAAGATTCAAATATTGTTCATAGATAAACTTGATCATAAACCCACAATTCATCGGTCTCAACAAACACACCGCAAAAAGAAGATTACATCGAATAGATCTCCACGAGATAGGGGGAGAACATTGTATTGAGATCCAAAAAGAGAGAATAAGCCATCTAGCTACTAACTATAGACCCGAAGGTCTGAGGTAAACTACTCACACTTCATCGGAGAGGCTATGGTGATGATGTAGAAGCCCTCCGTGATCGATTCCCCTTCCGGCGGAGCTCCGGAACAGGCCCCAAGATGGGATCTCGTGGATACAGAAAGTTGCGGCGGTGGAATTAGGTTTTTGGCTCCGTATCTGATCGTTTGGGGGTACGTAGGTATATATAGGAGGAAGGAGTACGTCGGTGGAGCTTCGAGGGGCCCACGAGGCAGGGGGCGCGCCCTCCACCCTCGTGACCGCCTCGTGGCTTTCTTGACGGAGGGTGCAAGTCTCCTGGGTCTTATCTGATGAGAAAATCACGTTCCCGAAGGTTTCATTCCGTTTGGACTCCGTTTGATATGTTGTTTCTTCAGAACACTGAAATAGGCAAAAAAAACAGCAATTCTGGGCTGGGCCTCCGGTTAATAGGTTAGTCCCAAAAGTAATATATAAGTGGAAAATAAAGCCCAATATAGTCCAAAACAGTAGATAATATATCATGGAGCAATCAAAAAGTATAGATACGTTGGAGACGTATCATGCGTGGACATGTAAGGTTGGTTCAGGCCGCTTCATCCCACAATGCCTTCGAATCAAAATAAGACGTTGATGGTAAGCAGTATTACCATCACCGCCCACAACTCCTTTGTGTTCTACTCGTGCATATCATCTACACATAGACCTGGCTCATGATACCACTGTTGGGAAACGTTGCATGGAAAACAAAAAAATTATATGCACACGCAAGATCTATCCATGGAGATGCTAGCAACGAGAGGGGAGAGTGTGTCTACATACCCTCGTAGACAGTTAAGCGTAAGCGTTTATCAATGCGGTTGATGTAGTCGTACACCTTCACGATCTGCCCAATCAAGTACCGAACGTACGGCACCTCCGCGTTCAGCACACATTCAGCTTGATGACGTCCTCGCCTTCTTGATCCGGCAAGACGGCGAAGTAGTAGATGAGTTCCGGAAGCATGACGGCGTGGTGACGGTGGTGATGCAACTATCTCCGCAGGGCTTCGCCGAGCACTATGAAAATATGACCGGGATGAACTAGAGGGAGAGGGGCGCCGCACACGGCTTGGGGATCGTGGTGTGTGTTGCCCCTCTCCCTCCCCACATATATATAGGTGGAGAGGGAGAGGTGTCAGCGCTAGGCGCGCCCCCTCCCTTTCCTTCCCTTAGGCGTGGAGGAAAAGGGCAGGAGGGGCCGGCGTCTTGACCTGCCTCAGGCGCCTCCCCCCCCCCCCCCACTCCATGTATGGAGCATGGGGGGAAGGAAAAGGGGGTCGGGTGCCCCAGGGTGCCCCCTCCTTCCTTCTAGTGCGCAGGGCAGGGGAGGTGGACCGCGCCCAGCCCCCTTGTGGGCTGGTGCGCCTCCCTCCTTGGCCCATGAGGCCCACCAAGTAGGTATAACCTACCCATGGCCTCCCAGAACCCCTTTCGGCACTCCGATGCATTCTGAAACCCGAATACCTTCATCCCATATATTAATCTTTACCTCTGGACCATTCCGGAGCTCCTCGTCATGTTCGTGATCTCATCCAGGATTCCAAACAACATCCGGTCACCAACTCACATAACTCATATAATTTTATATCATCAAGGAACGTTAAGCGTGCGGACCCTACGGGTTCGAGAATGATGTAGACATGACCGAGACGCCTCTCTGGTCAATAACCAATAGCAGGACCTGGATGCCCATATGGGTTCCTACATATTCTACGAAGATCTTTATCGGTCGAACCTTATGACAACATACGTAGTTCCCTTCGTCTGTCGGTATGTTACTTGCCCGAGGATAATAGCAAACAAGAATGGAGTGATGATGAACTCAAGAAACTTTAATCTCCATACCTATTTCAATCTCGTCACTGGCAAGTCTCTTTACTCGTTCCGTAATACATCATCTCGTAACTAACTCCTTAGTCGCTTTGCTTGCAAGCTTCTTGTGATGTTGTATAACGAGAGGGCCCAGATATACCTCTCTGATATACGGAGTGACAACTCCCAATCTCGATCCACGCCAACTCAACAGACACCTTCGGAGATACCTGTAGAGCATCTTTATGATCACCCAGTTATGTTGTGACGTTTGATAGCACACAAGGTATTCCTCCGGTATCCGGGAGTTGCATGATCTCATGGTCGAAGGAACATGTATTTGACATTAAGAAAGCAGTAGCAATAAACTGAACGATCGTATGCTAAGCTAACGGATGGGTCTTGTCCATCACACCATTCTCCTAATGATGTGGTCCCGTTATCAACTGACAACTCATGTCCATGGTTAGGAAACCTTAACCATCTTTGATCAACGAGCTAGTCTAGTAGAGGCTCACTAGGGACACGGTATTTGTTTATGTATCCACACATGTATTTAAGTTTCCGCTCAATACAATTCTAGCATGAATAATAAACCTTTATCATGAATAAGGAAATATAATAATAAAAACTTTATTATTGCCTCTAGGGTATATTTGCATCAGGTGGTGGACGGCTTCATGGCCGAAGCTAAGGGCCTACTCTCCACTGACGTGTGCATCACGCTGGCCAGCATCAGCGGGGTGTTCATGGGCTGCGATGGCGCAAGCGCCTCTGCCGCCCACAGGAGGCTCGTCGGCAAGCTGCGTGGCAGGAAAGACATGTGGATCGCCGAGACGGTGCAGTCCGGTGCATTGACAGGTGAGAAGATGGAGTGAGCCAGACCAGATACTGAGATTGACCATTAGTACATGGCTTGTTGCAGCATTTCCCGGAGAATTGCTGAAGGAATTAACTTCAATAATTATGATATCAGCACCAGACTGATCGATGTATGTGTTTGTGTCATCCTGTTGCGGGATTTGCATACAGTGAAACCTTGGTATATGAATTACTTATTTCAGATGTACTATGATATTTACATTATTCTAGTATGGTAAATCCCCTTTTGTCTCTTAGTTCTGTTGAAAGTTATAATATACAATGCCTATTCAATCAAAGATAGTTCTCACGATCTAATGTTGTCCAATTTTTGTGCAATCTAGATTATCTACTTCTGTCAAGCTCGGAAGGATACATTCATCTATTTTTTAGCAGTTTCCACTTTTATATTTACCTTTAAGATATTAACCAACAATTAAAGATGAAAGTATTATAGCTTTGTCTAGTCAAAATAAAAATATCTTCTACATGTTGTACTTATGTTTCATGATTTAAACTGACTGTCCTGATAACACGTGATGTGAAATCCTTTTAGAAAATTGGCATCCAATATGGGTTGGGATTTTTCTAATATTGGATTGACAGGCCATGCAAGACTTGATTTTTGGGGCATCTAATGTTATCTTCTCTTCTTTGTGTGTATGCTCATCACGGGTTGTTTAAGCTAACTTATATGGTAACCTTTCTTAGATAGATCATTTGATCTTTGCCTATCATACATTTTATTTCAGCAAAAATATTCCATATGTTTTATTTCTTTTCCATCCTTGCATGGGAAATGTTTCAAATGCTCACCCGGAGCTATTTATGAAGTTTATCTGTTAAGAAATAAGGTCAGTTATTTATCGTATTTTTCTGTTAAGGAATATGATTTTTTGTCACCAGCCTATGTATGAAGAAGATTTCATAAATAGTCACACTAATATTTCTTTCAATACAAGAACTTTTTGTCCATTTGTTACATAGCAGATGGGATCATTCACCAACAGACTCAAGCGGAAGCAGCTACAGGGGGCACACATGTGTGATATGCTGAAGAGAATGATATCTCTACAATCTGGACGTTCCTAGTTTCTCGAGATCATAGCAACAAGAAAAACTTGGTAAGGTGTCCCTTTCATGTCAATCTTTGTTAGAAGGGATAAAACCAATTAGTAACCATATAGATGGTTTGATTGATCGCAATGTTTTTGGCACAGTCTTGGCCTGGATTTTGGCTTCTAGGATATATTGTAGCCGCCGAATGTTAACACTCGGTAAATTAAGTTGAGCCTAAATTAAGTTTTAAGTCGTAGGAGAGGGAGTGTGTGTGTGTGTGAGAGAGAGAGAGAGATAGAGAGACACACACACACACAGAGAGAGAGAGAGAGAGGGAGAGAGAGAGAGCGAAGGTGGGGCGGAGGAGGGTGGGATAGAGTTTGGGAGCGAGAGACATATATAGGTGTGAAAGAAAGGGTGTAAGGAGAGAGTGGTACTAACATATTACAATGAGAGAGATATGTCAGATAGAGAGAGGTTTAGTGTGGAATATAGTACAAGTGCACCCTTACGTGTTTGAAATTCAAAGTTTGTGTTCACAGAGGTGGAAGGGGGGATTACAAGCCGGATCTTTCACTAACTAAGCTGGCAAACATGGAGCGGGGTTGCGGCGATAGTTGGTGGAGAAAGAAGATGTTGAGTGTTTTATTGATAAAAAGGTAAATTGTACATGTGCATGAAAATTTGATAGGTATACATTTTTTTCGAAAAAGATTTCGTACTATTGCAAAAGTTTATCAGAAGTACAAATTGTTGGAAATATGCCCTACAGGCAATAATAAATTGGTTATTATAATATTTCTCTGTTAATGATAAACGTCTATTATCCATGCTAGAATTGTATTGATCGGAAACTCAGATACATGTGTGGATACATAGACAACACCGTGTCCCTAGTGAGCCTCTACTAGACTAGCTCGTTGATCAAAAGATGGTTAAGGTTTCCTAGCCATAGACATGAGTTGTCATTTGATAACGGGATCACATCATTAGGAGAATGATGTGATGGACAAGACCCAACTGTTAGCATAGTATATGATTGTTCAGTTTATTGCTACTGCTTTCTTAATGTCAAATACATATTCCTTTGACTATGAGATCATGCAACTCCCGGATACCGGAGGAATACCTTGTGTGCTATTAAACATCACAACGTAACTGGATGATCATAAAGATGCTCTACATGTATCTCCGAAGGTGTCTGTAGAGTTGGCATGGATCGAGATTAGGATTTGTCACTCCGTATGTCGGAGAGGTATCTCTGGGCCCTCTCGGTAATACAACATCACAAGAAGCTTACAAGCAAAGTGACTAAGGAGTTAGTTATGGGATGATGTATTACAGAACAAGTAAAGAGACTTGTTTGTAACGAGATTGAACTAGGTATGGAGATACCGACAGTCGAATCTCGGGCAAGTAACATACCGAAAGACAAAGGGAACTACGTATGTTGTCATAAAGGTTCGACCGATAAAGATCTTTGTGGAATATGTAGGAACTAATATGGGCATCCAGGTCCCGCTATTGGTTATTGACCGGAGAAGCGTCTCGGTCATGTCTACATCATTCTTGAACCCGCAGGGTCCGCACGCTTAACGTTCGTTGACGATATAGTATTATATGAGTTATGTATGTTGGTGATAGAATGTTGTTTGGAGTCCCAGATGAGATCACAGACATGATGAGGAGCTTCAGAATGGTCCGGAGGTAAATATTGATATATAGGATGATATGGTTAGGCCAAGGGGTAAGGCCCACGGCGCTTTAGGTCGGTGCAAAAGGATGTTTTGCAGAGGTCAGGGACCAAACGCTGAAGGCCCTAGTGCCTGGCCCTGGGCCAGATGCCAAGGCCCATGGCGTCTGGGCCAGACGCCGAGGACTGTGGCATCTGGTGCTAGAAGTCCGAGAAGGACTCTTCCTTGCGGGCAAAACCGACTTTGAGGAGGCTTTTTCTCCAAGTTTCGACCTCGGGGCTCAACATATAAATAGAGCGGCAGGGCTAGCACCCGTAACACATCAAGAATCACCAAGCCATGTACCGGCAACCCCGTCCCCTCTAGTTTATCCTCCTTCATAGTTTCCGTTGTGCTTGGCGAAGCCCCTGCGGAGATTGTTCTTCACCACCACTGTCACCATGCCGTCGTGCTACCGGAACTCATCTACTACTTCGCCTCTCTTGCTGGATCGAGAAGGCGAGGATGTCATCGAGCTGAACGTGTGCTGAACACGGAGGTGTCGTACGTTCGGTGCTTTATCGGGACGGATCGTTGAAAGATCGTGGATGTCGCCTAGAGGGGGGGTGAATAGGCGCTTTAAAATAATTACGGTTTAGGCTTGAACAAATGCGGAAAAAACCTAGCGGTTAATTTGTCAAGCACAAACCTAAAACAACTAGGCTCACCTATGCACACCAACAACTTATGCTAAGCAAGATAATCAACTATGTGATAGCAAGATATATGACAAAGAACAATATGGCTATCACAAAGTAAAGTGCATAAGTAAAGGGCTCGGGTAAGAGATAACCGAGGCACGCGGAGACGACGATGTATCCCGAAGTTCACACCCTTGCGGATGCTAATCTCCGTTTGGAGCGGTGTGGATGCACAATGCTCCCCAAGAAGCCACTAGGGCCACCGTAATCTCTTCACGCCCTCGCACAATGCAAGATGTCGTGATTCCACTAAGGGACCCTTGAGGGCGGTCACCGAACCTGCATAAATGGCAACCCTTGGGGCGGTCACCGAACCCGTACACTTTGGCAACCCTTGGGGGCGGTCACCGGAACTCGTCAAATTGCTCGGGGCGATCTCCACAACCTAATTGGAGACCTCGACGCTTGCCCGGAGCTTTACACCACAATGATTGAGCTCCGAACACCACCAACTGTCTAGGGCGCCAAGGCACCTAAGAGGAACAAGCTCTAGGGTGCCCAAACACCCAAGAGTAATAAGCTTCTCAAACTTCACTTCCACGTATCACCGTGGAGAACTCAAACCGATGCACCAAATGCAATGGCAAGGGAACACGGAGTGCCCAAGTCCTTCTCTCCCAAATCCCACCAAAGCAACTAATGCTTGGGAGGAAAATGAGAGGAAGAACGAAAGAAGAACACAAAGAACTCCAAGATCTAGATCCAAGGGGTTCCCCTCACTTAGAGGAGAAAGTGATTGGTGGAAATGTGGATCTAGATCTCATCTCTCTTTTCTCTCAAAAACTAGCAAGAATCCATGGAGGGATTGAGAGTTAGCAAGCTCAAGAAGGTCAACAATGGGGGAAGAACACGAGCTCAAAGGATAAGGTTCAATGGGGAAGAAGACCCCTTTTATAGGTGGGGAAAACCCAACCGTTATGCTCACAACCCGCACAGAGCGGTACTACCGCTTCGTCCTCACGGTACTACCGCTTAGGGATCGCGTACTACTGCTTCGCTATGTACAAAAAAATACTTCCGTACCTACCTCCGCAGGACTTGGGACGAGTTTTTGGTCCGGAGCGGCATCGCTGTAGGAGTCATGTAGTACCGCTCTGAGCGGTAGTAAAAATTACATCCGCTCCAATTCGCGGTAGTACCGCAGCCTTTTCGTAACACCAAAACTACCATAACTTCTGCATTCGGACTCGAATTCGACGAAACCAAGTTTGTTGGAAAGCTAGAGACAAGGGCTAACACAATCTTGAGAGAAATACCAATAATAAGCAAATGAGAAAAGGCCCAAAAGAAAATGGTGAGAACCCTTCCTCGGAAAAGACCGGTAAAACCTCCAACACCGAAAGCATCATAGAAGACGCATGCAAACTCCGTTTTCGATGAACTCAAGCTTGTCATAAAGATGACCATAAGATCTAAGACTCACAAAGAGAACCAAACAAGAACAAAGAAAGATGATGCAAGGATGAATGGTTTGAGCTCTCGACGAACGATACGATCAAGCTACTCAATTGAGAGCCCCCCTTGATAGTACGGCTATCGATCCTATAACCCGGTCTCCCAACTACCACCATGAGACCGGTAAAATAGAAAATATATCAAGGGCAAACCTTTGCCTTGCACATGATCCACTTGAGCTAGATGACGACGATCTTGTCCTCCTCAAGATGGACCACCTTTCTTGATTGCGTTGGGTCGATGGAGACTAGATGATTGCTCCCCATACTCCACTATGGGTGAGCCACTCTTGACACATCTTCACAAGTCCATTGACACCACAATGGATGGCAAGCTTCAAGCACTTGATCTCTTCGTGATGCTCCACTTGAACTTGCACACGGCAATCTTGATGACGATCACCACTTGATGTCATCCTTTCCATGGGTTGTATGATATCTTCCTCTTGACGCAAGCCCATGGACACGCACTCTAACCCCACATAGACTCTCACATAGACCATGGGTTAGTACACAAAGTGCAATGGATAATGCTTACCATACCATGGGATCACTTGATCCCTCTCGGTACATCTTCTACGCTTTGTGAGTTGATCAACTTGATTCACTCTTGACTTAGTCTTGATCAACCTTGAATCTTTCCAACTCTCTTTGTTTGGATGATGTCTTGAAGGTAAACATGAATGATCACACAATCTTCTTCTTCAAGACATGCTTGCAATAAGCTCAACACTCACATGACCAATCTTTGGATAATTCCTTAATAGCACCTTGGTCAACACATAAACTCCTTGAAACCAACACATGGACTTCAAGAAATGCCTATGGATAAAACCTTCAAATATAACTCAATGCAACCATTAGTCCATAGAGAATGTCATCAATTACCAAAACCACACATGGGGGCACCGCATGTCCTTTCAATCGTGAAGGTGTACGACTACATCAACCGCGTTGATAAACGCTTCCGCTTAGCGATCTTCAAGGGTATGAAGATGCTCTCCCCTCTCGTAGCTATGCATCTCCATGGTTAAATCTTGCGTGTGCGTAGAAATTTTTTGTTTTCCATGCAATGTTCCCCAACACAAATCACCTCAAACGTAATAAAAGTGACACCGAGGTCTCCACTACTGTTGTCAGATGTGCAGCCGACGTGCCGCTATCGCCGCTCCCCTACAGGAGCCGATTACCGACAGTACGAAAGTCTTCGTGGACATGCCCCTAAGGACCAACACCCTGGAGCTGCAATTGTCGTTGTTAAATTCTTGGATAGATCTGTAGGAATTGACATCAAATCCCACCGTCGCGTACGAACGACAAGAAACCCTAACCTCGCCGCCCCAAGGAGACAACAGGAATCTACAGCAGAGCTCCGTCGACTACATCTAGATGGACTGAAACCATTAACCCAAACTACTAGCTGGAGCGACACCTAGAGGGGAGGCAAATCCATAGGCTCGCCAGAGAAGTCTGGAGAGGAGAGTTTTGCCTAGCCACAGAGGGAAGGGGAGAAAACTCTCGAAGAGTTTTATGTATCTATAGACATACGTTAACTTGATTAAAGTCGAACAACCAAACTAATATATGCATCATTGCAACGCACGAGCAATATTATTTTTCACGTGAAATCTTTATGCTGATTATATATATTGCTTGTGCACGATGCAAATGAAGCTAAAGACAACATTCGTGACCTTGTATAGAAATATCTTAAGCGCATCAAATAGATATTAGTTTGTAACATATATTTTTTGGATCATTTATCTCTATGTACACATCCTCGAGTTCCATTGCATGTGAAGTGGATTTTAATTATTTTTCGATTGTTCCGTGCTATCTTTTCTATACATATGAAATTTGAAATGCATTATATTTATTGGCTCTCAATGTACACATCCTCGGGTTACATTGTAGGTGAAGTGGATTTTAAGTACTTTTCGATTGTTCCAGGCTATATTTTATATAGATATGAAATTTGAAATGCTTTATAAGTATAGCTGTAAGAGTCTATATCTGCAAAATTTGATATGCATTGTTTTTCACTAGTGCACTTGTGAAAGAAAAAAGTCTGTGGTAACGCATGGACGTTCTACTAGTTATGTTAGAGATGATTAAGTAGAATTACTATGAAGTAGTATTGTTGTGATCTATGTTTGTTTGAAATGAACTTGGCGTGTTTGCAGTAATCTAGTCGTTGCAATTTTACATCATCTATTGAGCACTAGTGCCTCATTTTACATTATCTGTTGGAGTTAGACATTTGTGATGATGCAAACAAGCACTTTTTGATGGGGTATAATTCACTCCAACCACAATTTAGTTCCCCTGCAAAAACCAAAACCACAATTTAGTGATGTAAAATACATCGTATGCTCCAAGAAGATTGACGCGCACACACCTAATCCTAGCTGAAGCTATATGTCGCCTACAGCGACGAGGACGAAAGGCTCGCCTACATGGAGTGCTAGTTGGGTCGAGGCCTGGGCTTTTTTATTCAGTTTTCAATAGACAACTGGTTTTCCTGTACGTGCGTCCATCTGTCCGTGTTAAATGGACCGGGAAAAAAATCTATCCATGTTAAATTGTCTTTGTACATGTGGTCCTTTTCTGTTTCTTTTTCTTTTGTTTGATTTCTTGGCATTCTTTGTTTTTCTTTGTTTTCATCAGTTTTCTTTTGGTTTCCTATTTTACATATGTTTTCTTTTTTCTTTGGTATCTTTGGATTTTTTTTCTATGGTTTTTTTCTCCTTCTGTATTATTTGTCAACATATCTAATTTTTTAATGCATTTATACATTTTTCACATACATCAAGAACATATTTTTGTACATGTTTAATATTTTTCAAATACATGATAAACATTTGTCGAATAGATGATTAAGATTGATTTTTTAATAAATATTTTGATGTCTACTTTTTTCGCACATTGCACATTTTTTCGTATACATCTGAAATATTTCTCATATAAGTTTAATATTTTTAGATACATGATTATCTTTTTTTCAAGTACTTGCTTTAAATTTTTTTTTGAATACGTGTTTTACAATTTTTCAAATACATGTTGGACCTTTTTTTGTATGATACAAAACATTTCTTTTCACCAGTCTCCGAGAGGACCCACCCGACCCCCGGGTTAGGTTGGGTGGAATGGTGGATATTTTTTTGCCACAAGTGCGAACTCAGTCCTTGGTAAGACACGAGGGGGAGGCAAGGTCTTCAATCATTCATTAAGTGCCTGCAGTGAGACCCACAAAGAATGAAGGGGGTGGAGGGAGACCGAAGAAGAAATAACTATGTGAACATCTTTTTACATTGGATAAGCATTTTTAAAACGTCACAAACATTTTTTTAACACATGAACATTTTTCTAAATGTAACATACAATTTTTAAATGGTACGAATCATTTTCTTAAGTAAACAAATTTCTTTTACATTCTATAACATTTCTAAAAACATCAGACATTTTTTTTAAAGCCATGATCATTTTTGTAGTGTCATGTACAATTTTTTGAATAGCACAAACATTTTCTAAACATTGAGCGAACATTTTTGTACTCTGAATTTTACACACAAAAATGCGATGAACACTTTCAAGAAAAATAAAAATATTATTTTAATAATATATGTATTTTGTATTTCAAAAATATAAAGAAAGGGGAAAAACACATGTCCGACGTCAGCTCGGCATTACCATGTGGTTTGTAGGCCGGCCCACTACCTGCTTCGCTGCACCGATGCGGTCTACTGTCTTGCACGAAGCGAGACATACACCGGAAGACCTATGATTTGTCCGTACCGATTCCTATTAGAACAGGTCACTCGCTGCCTCTCGTGTAAAAAAAAGGTCACTCGCTGCCTCTCGTGTCGCCGTAGGTTCGCTCCGCTTCGGCTTTCTTCAGAGGGGTTTCTGTTTTGTTTTCTTTTGTTTTTTTATCGGCTTATCTTAGGGGTTTTCCTTCGTTGTTATACTTTGTTTTTTTTTGTGTGTTTTGAATGATTTTCCTTGGTTTTTCTTTCTTTGTTATTCCTAAGTTTTCTTTGGTGTTCTTTGCTTTTCTTTTCGTTTTTTTGTCGATTTTATAGGTTTTTTTAACACATGTCTACCTTTTCTCGGTACAAATGTACATTTTTAGCGCACAACACACAAAACACTATTTGACACACGTGGACATTTTCAAATACATGATGTATATTTTTTAAAATACATATTTTGAAGACTTTTTCGAATACACGGCAGCATTTTCCCAATAGATGTTGTGCATTTATTATAATGGCAATAAAAAGAATTAAAGTATGCAACATTTTTTTAATTGCATAAATATTAATAAAAAGATCACTGGCACTTTTGGAAACATGTGAATATTTCTTTAAAATTTCATGTACATTTACTTAATGAAAATAAACATTTTAAAACCTATGGGAAAAATTACATTGCATAAACATTTTATAAATGCCATGAACATTTGTTTTTTGAAATGACGAATCTTTGTTTAAAATATCAGGTGCATTTTTTAATGGTACGAAACATTTTGTACATTACCCAAACATTTGTTTTACATTGTATACATTTTTAAAAAAATCTGCTTACGGTTTTTTTAAACTGCACTAACACTTTTTTATACTATCTTAAGTTTTTTGAAATTCATGGTTTAAATTCTTAAGTAAATTTTAGATTTTAAAATGTGCATTAAAATGTAAATAAAAATAGAAAAAACTAAACTCAAATGTCGTCAGCATGACGTCAGACCCACGTCTCTACTGGGCCTGACGACAACCGGCTCCTTGTAGCATGCTCGCGGGCGACATAGACCCGCTGCTATTTCTTTCTTGTTGTGAGTCAGAGTGATCACTTGCTAACGCGGGTAATGAGCCAGGCCCAGCAACGTGATAATGTGCACGCATCTCCTTGATGCATTACTAGATCATGTCCCATGCAAAGTATCCCCTTGAATGAGTGAATCTTTATGTGATCTATATTCGAATGAGGAGGTCAAAACAGCTCTCTTCCAAATGTTCCCATCAGAAGCTCTAGGGCGAGACAGTTTTCCCGCACGTTTTTATCAGCGTCATTGAGATATCTCTCGCGAGGAGATCATCAAAGTGGTCCTTAGAATGGAATGCATCAATGACACAGTGTTGGTTTTAATCCCCAAGGTAATAAACTCAATTCTTCTTGCTCAGTTCAGACCAATAAGCTTATGCAATGTGCTCTATAAGGTAGCATCAAAAGTAGTTTCTAACAAACTGAAGTTTAATTTACCTGAAATTATTTCTGAAGAACAGTCAGTGTTTGTCCTAGGAGAGCTTATTACAGATAATACTATTTGTGCATATGAATGCTTACATTTTACGAAGAGACCAAAATCAAGTCAAATAGCTCTTGTGCACTAAAGCTCGATATTGTGAAGGCATGTGACAAGCTAGAATGGCCTTACTTGAAGGCTATCATGGGCAAACTTGGCGTTTTCTTCACGGTGGATTGATACAGTAATGGGAATGGTCACTTCGGTATCCCTTTCAATGGTATTTAATGGATAGAAACTTGATAAATTCAAACCTATCAGAGGTATTCATCACGGAGATCCTATTTCTCCTTACCTGTTTTTTATTGCATTGGAGGCCTCTCGTGCCTTTTAAAATCTACTTCACAGTCATTGGTTGTAGGCGGTGTCAAGGTGGCTCCTACAGCTCCAGTTGTGAATCATCTTTTATTTGCATATGACAGCATGTTGTTATTCAAGGCCAATGTTGAGGGAGCAAATGTGGTTTCAAACTTGATGGATACATATTGTGGTGCTTCGGGACAACTGATTAACAATAACAAGTTGTCAATCTTCTATAGTAGGGAGTTCCGTGAGGTTGTACGCGATAGTGTGAAGAACACCCTGAATTTTCAGAGGGGATTTTTGAGTGATAAGTACATGGGAATGCCAACAGATGTGGGCCACTCTAAGAATGGAACCTTTAGGTATCTCAGGGACCATGTTTGAGAAAAGGTTAGAGGGCAGCACAAATATGCAAAATGGGTTATATATGAAGGGCTTTCTCTTGGCCCTTTAGGTGGCACTTTCACATGAATTTAGTATGTGGTTTAGGATGTATATAGGGAATATGGCTCCACTCCAAGTTCATCATGTGACCCCTCTTAATAGTCTGGTCATCCTATGACAGAATATAATGGTAAAATATGCATAGTTTAATTTTTCAACTTTTTTTCAATTTTATAATGGGGGTCTCCATCCATTTTTTTCATAAAACCTTTCAGACTAAACACCTCTTGGTATACTTTATAAGTAAGGTTACTCCTCTAATAAAGTGTCATATACACCAACACCTACTTGAAAGATTAGATGTTCTTTCAACATTGCATTCACATGTTGTTTCTGGCATGCATCTTCTCTAAGATCTGAGATGAATTCGTGTAGCTCACGCATATGCAAAATCTCATGTATGGACCAAAGCGCAAGCTTCCATATTTAAGTAGTTACTTGCATATTTTATTTTATTTTATTTTGAGTTTTTTCTTAATTTCCGTTGATATATTTTCTAACCAAATATACAAAGATTCGGGCTAGCTTGAAATGACTTTCTAATCTTTATGATAATAACAATAATATTACGATTGGTGGAATGTTTCGACTTTCAAGTGCATAAAGAAAAATTATAGATGGCTTACAAACTATTCACACTTGCTTGAGAAAATTGTTCTCGGTAACTCAACATTTCGCATTAGATTAATCTAGGCATGTGTTATTATGCCCGATTTCCTCTGGAAAACCATCCATGTTGGAACAACTGTGAAAAGTCATTTTCTTTATAAAACGAAGTCGTATTCGATATTCCATAGATAGAAAGGTAAACAGTAGCATGATTTTCATAATCGTGAAAACAAAGTTAACAGTATCCTTGACTTGTATCTAATGTTCTCCTAGCGCGTTAAATACATTGTTCATCTGGGACATTCAGAACACATGATAGATGCTTTAGGTGATCTGATGAGTGTATTTTTTATGCTCATCACACATTTGTTTAAACCGATTTATCTTATAAAATCTGAGACACTCCCTCTGATATTGCTACTAACGACTAATGAATGCTTGAGACTGTGAAATCCTCTCTTTATTTTGTTTCCACGAGAAAAGAAGCTATACATGGGTAAAATTCATCATTTATATGAAAAGAAGCAAAATGGAGAAAGAAAAGATCAATTGGAAGACGCACCAGAAGAAACAGAGCGGAAGACGACGTCTGGTAGGAGCGCACGCGCTCGTACCAGGTGTCAGCCGCACAGTGGTGTCCAACCATCCAACTTTTATAAATGGCCTTGTACCAGATTCGCAAAGGAGCATCTCCAGAAATCCTCCATCTCCGAACAAGAAGCCATTCACAAACCCTATGTCGGTGTCCTTGACTAGGGAGTACTTACCATGTCGACTCCCGGTCAGGTGGCTGGGCGGAGGACTGCACTGGGCCACTTCGGGCAGCCCATTACGCAACAAGGAAGACTCCACAAGACTTGACGCACAAGACAAGGGCTCTTCTAAATCCTAGGCCTCTGGTACATTACGTAAACTTAGGCAAGGCTAGTCGATGGATGATTAGAATCTTAGACAACAATCTCGTGGTAGATAATTGTAAATTGTACTAAACACAAGCAGCGCATAGGATATTATCTCTTCGAGAGAACCCAAACCTGGGTAAAATCCGGTGTCCTTTGTTACCGTCGGTCCAAGACGCCTAGATTAGGGTCCCTACCACGAGAGCGGCCGGATTTGGCTCCGACACCCTAGCATGCCGCTGCAATCCAGCTCCAAGTAAGTCATATTTGTAATCGTGTATCGCATCCTGCAAGTATCCAGGATTGATGGAATAGACTTTGAATGAACGTCGAGTATGTGTGAAATAAAATTGCATCGTAGTTGTCTCTCCTCTCTCTTGCGTTCTTCGAACCTGCACGTACCCAGGATCACGGAGTTCGAGCCACGAGGAGATTAGGAGCAGGAAGGAAGTGGAGTGCTATTCTGAACACCATTGGTAGAAAGGTTTAGTATGGTAGCGTGAAGCCAATCCTTGGGGATACATGAGGTGTAGTCATTAAACGCCAATGCTTTTGTCTGATTTATCATAAAATTATCGAAGTAATCCCACGCGACTGATAGGGCCTACGGTTGGACATCTGACTCTTGATACAGGACAACCTTTCTGATGTCCGTTTCCGGATCACTAAAGGGACTCATCATTATCTATTATTGTGTTTTTATATGTTGCTAAGTTATGGTTTTGTTGTAGTACTTTGTAATACAAATTGTGAGCTTAGCATTATCAGTTTTATTTACCAACATTGTTGTTGCATTATGATAATAAACCCAACCATACTACTGTGAGCATGCCCTTAGTTTTTCAAAGGGTGGTATGGATGATTTAGAAGTGCCTACAACTGCTGCTTTTAGAGAATGACAGGAAGAAATTGAATTTTCATCTGCCCAATTAATAGTTGATCAAGATCATTTGTGAGTTCACTCGCGTTGCAAGTTTTCGTGGCCACGATTAGTGTTCAGACGTTGTTTAACGAGGTACTTTAGACTATCCTCAATAGCAATTCATGAATCTTATTGTCTCCTCTTATTTCGTCATGGTGATATCCCCACTCCATCTTCCAGGTCAATAGCTGATCAAGATCATTTATGAGTTCTTATGTGTTGCTAGTTTTGCTGACCATGATTAGTTCTCATACGTTGTTTAAAGGTCCTTTAGACCATCCCAGAATAGCAATCCATGACCCCCCCCCCCTATGGCGCGGTCATCGACTAGTGTTGCAAGGTATACATATTATCAAAAGAACATCAACTGAATGTTTGCTGGGAATGAAATATAACGAGTTGTGGAGATAATTGACATGTCATTTAATTTATGCAACGTTATCAGAGAGACTGTCATGAATAGCGAAGCCCAAATCCTATTGTCTCTTTTTATTTAGTCATTGCGATAAAATTTCCCCGTTTCTGATATGGACTGATCTTAAGAGCTATAGATAACCAAAACAGTATTACTTGACTTGTTTTACCAAGAATAAGATATAGCGAATAATGGAGAGGGTTGACATGTCGGCTAACTTGTGCAATGTAGAGGGTTGACGTATCGACTAACTTGTGCAATGTTATCAGATAAACCTCAAATCTTCACTGCTGGCAAGCGAACCATGTGTCAATTCTTTAAATGTAAGCGTTTAGTAGTTGATGACACTCCATTACGTCATGGATTGATAAATATTAATCATGCTTTAAAGCATCTCCAATAGCTTGTCTATATGGACGTCTATACTAATTTTCCTCAACGTGAGCTCGTGTAAATGGGTGTCCAAACATGCACATCCTCTAAATTCACCTTCACAATATCCACGCCTGGATGATGTGAAGGCGTAGTCCATAGCTCAACCGCAGCCCTTGTACGTTGCTGTTGCTGCTGCTAAATATGTGTGCATGCTGAATTTTGCTGGTGATGCTATTTATCCAAGACATTGTTGATGATTTTGTTGATATTGTTGCTGCTACTTAGGTGATGTATTGTCATATGAAATTTCTGCCAATTTTTTGCAGATGCAATAAGTAAATTGTTAATCACTGTTAAAATGGTAGTTATAAAATAATATTAAAATGTATAAGAGAGAATATAGACATTCTGCTGTAAAACTGGATATGTATACGAGGGTATCTTTTTATACCATTGTCTATATGGATATACAGACATTCAAATATACACATGCTATTGGAGATGCTCATGCATCAAATATACATCTGATTCTAAGATACCGGCAACTTATAGAAAGCGGATTAGGAGTGCTCCACCCCCTATATTCAAAAATAATTTAATAATTCAAAAAAAGCCAAAAAAATCTTGGATATATTTTTTAATCAAATATGACTGTACTCATATAAAATGTTTGGCCAAGGAATAATTCTCGTTGACTTCAGGGCAAAAAAAACAAATTTATGACAACAATATAGCATGAATAGTACTTGTATCTAGCATTTTTTGGGAAATTGTTGACCCCGGATACAATAAAAGTCATTTCCTATTGAAATCTTTTTATACAAGTGCAATACCTGGCCATATTTGATTTCATAAAAAGTTCCGGTATTTTTTGACTTATTTTGAACCCAAGAGCTCCTATGCATTTTTGCAACTTATATCCCTACTACACAAAACAAAGTGGAGCAACCAATTGCATCAATAGATACAGCAAACGGAACCCCACCGCACAATGGCACGCCGTGGCTGTCAAAACTATTGAATTTGAGCTTTGATTATTTGATGAAACCATCGTGCTGCACGTCATTTCTTTTAATAGAACCTTTTAAAATTGAAAATTTGGTTTTGCTACACTAGGAAGTGAAAAGTAGAAAAAGAACACCTTCAAAATAAAAGAACAAATGGTTTAGATGCATTTGTGTCTTTCAAAAATGCACTAGATAAAGCATCTACACAGATAAAATGCAACAAGCTAGTATTAAAAGACACAACTAGGTCTCATAACATCCAGGTTTCACCGAAGCTTACATTAGGACAGTATATGTAAAAGGCACAAGACAGACACCACCAAGGGCAAGATATGCAGCGCTAACAGCTGAACAGCTAAAATATACCCAGTACGAACAATGCCCTTAACAAAACTCAGCCAATACTAAAAACTGCTTGGTGTCTGAAACAGTGATTTGGATATCAATTGTGGAATTACTTCTTCTTGATGGCAGCCTTGGTCACCTTGGCACCAGTTGGGTCCTTCTTCTCAACACTCTTGATGACACCGACTGCAACAGTCTGGCGCATGTCCCTGACAGCAAAACGACCCAATGGGGGATACTCAGAGAAAGTCTCAACAACCATGGGCTTGGTGGGAATCATCTTTACCATACCTGCATCACCGTTCTTCAAGAACTTGGGCAGGGCCTCCAGCTCCTTACCAGACCGCCTGTCGATCTTGGTCACCAGCTCAGCAAACTTGACAGCAATGTGTGAGGTGTGGCAGTCCAGCACTGGGGCGTAGCCGTTGCCAATCTGACCAGGGTGGTTCATGATGATGACCTGGGAGGTGAAGTTGGCTGCCTCCTTGGCAGGGTCATCCTTGGAGTTGGATGCAACAAACCCACGCTTCAGATCCTTCACGGCAACATTCTTGACGTTGAAGCCAACGTTGTCACCAGGAAGCGCCTCCAGGAGAGACTCATGGTGCATCTCAACGGACTTGACCTCAGTTGTCAGACCAGTGGGACCAAAGGTGACAACCATACCAGGCTTGATGACACCAGTCTCAACACGGCCAACAGGCACAGTTCCAATGCCACCAATCTTGTAAACGTCCTGGAGGGGAAGACGGAGGGCTTGTCTGAGGGCCTCTTGGGCTCGTTGATCTGGTCAAGTGCCTCAAGCAGGGTTGGGCCCTTGTACCAGTCAAGGTTGGTGGACCTCTCAATCATGTTGTCACCCTCGAACCCAGAGATTGGAACGAAGGGAACCTTGTCAGGGTTGTAGCCGACCTTCTTCAGGTACGAAGAGACCTCCTTAACAATTTCTTCGTAACGAGCCTTTGAGTACTTGGGAGTGGTGGCGTCCATCTAAAAATGAGAAGCAGAATGACACCTTTATTTAAATGAAACTCACAGCTTAGATGGCACTGTAAGATATTGCCAACAGATAACAGCAATAGACAAGATTACTACAACCAGTCATAAAGAGATAAGAAATTGCACCACAGCATTGATTGCACTAAGTGAGCATAAACTTCAGAACAGCAGAACAATCAACTAGTTACACGAAAAATCTGCAGTGATGGCAGTACAGGATAACAAAGAGCAGTAGAATGACACCTTTAGTTAAATGAAACTCAGAACTAAGATGGCACTGTAAGATATTGCCAGCAGATAACAGCAAGAGACATGATTACTGTAAAGAGGCATAAACAAAAACGAAATTGCACAGCAGCATTTATCACACAAAGTGAGCATAAATTTTAGAACAGCAGAACAATCAACTGGTAAACCCAAAAACTGTAGGAATGGCAGTATGAGATAACAAAAGACAGTATGGAATCTCATAAAACTACAGGTAGAAGCTGGCATATCCAAATGTACTACTCCTCCGTTCCAAAATAGATGAACCAACTTTGTACTAACTTTAGTACAAACTTAATACAAAGTTGGGTCATCTATTTTGGAACGGAGGGAGTACAAATCAAACATACAATTAGACCACTGCATTCAAAATATGTGTGAAGCAATATGAAATCAAGCAATGGATCATATAGCAAGCTCAAGTAAGTCAAACAACCAGCAACATCTATACATGGCCTTTCAGGGATGAAGAGTTTTAACAAGTTATACCTTGTTGCAGCAGCAGATCATCTGCTTCACTCCAAGAGTGAAAGCAAGGAGGGCATGCTCACGTGTCTGGCCATCCTTGGAGATACCAGCCTCAAAACCACCAGTGGTGGAGTCGATGATGAGAACAGCACAGTCAGCCTGGGAGGTACCGGTGATCATGTTCTTGATGAAGTCACGGTGACCAGGGGCATCAATGACGGTGCAGTAGTACTTGGTGGTCTCGAACTTCCAGAGGGCAATATCGATGGTGATACCTCTCTCACGCTCGGCCTTGAGCTTGTCAAGCACCCAGGCGTACTTGAAAGACCTCTTGTTCATTTCAGCAGCTTCCTTCTCGAACCTCTCGATCACACGCTTGTCAATGCCTCCAAGCTTGTAGATCAGGTGGCCAGTGGTCGTCGACTTGCCAGAGTCGACGTGGCCAATGACCACGATGTTGATGTGAGTCTTCTCCTTACCCATGGCTGAAGCAAACTGCACAGTCAAACAGAAAAATTAGACAAAACGGACCAAAACGAAAAATTAGACGCTAATATATCAGCAGTCGAGCGTATCGGACTGCGGGCCTAGATAGATCTAGGAAACACGACGCGAAGACGATTTACAAACTGATCGGGCTAGATCTACCAACAGATAGTTTGCAATCACTAGTTACACTACGAAATTGAGAAACTAGTCCATCTACCGACAGATTCAACCAAGTATCGAAACAATTCAGTAATACTTCGCGCTTGCGACTGCTCTAGCAATTTCGCAGTGAATCTACAGATCGAGGCAACAGTACGAGCATGGAGAAAATCCTTCTCAACGCTATACAAACAAACGATGCATCCGCGAAAAAAATGCGTAAAACTCGACCAGCTCGCGGATTGGAGGCTACCAAGACGAGCGTAGAACACGGGAGCTTCGCTCGAACGATGAAGATCTAAGCGCGCTGGAGATGGCTCGGGATACTAACCTCGAAGGAAGGAGAGGGAACCGAGAGGACGAGGAGCCGGCGGCGGCGGTCGGGGGGAAGAAAGGGGACTGAGAGGAGGGTTCGGGCGAGCGGAATGGCTCCCCTATTTATACTGGCAGCGGAGGGCTCTAGGGTTCCTTCCTGGCCGCCTGATCCATGTCTGGTGCTTGTCGCTGTGATTTACATTATCCGTTCGATTTTGATCGTACGAACTGTATATTTTACAGGTTGATGAATGGGTTTTTGGACATTTCGCAGGCCGCAAGTTCGGCATCCTGGATTTACGTAGGGTGCACGTTCCCTGTGGAGACTGGAGCAGGTGGCCGGCAGAGCACTTGCTTTAAAAAAATGTTTTACCCACTACTCCCTCTGTAAACTAATATAAAAGTGTTTAGATAACTAAAGTAATGATCTAAAAGCTCCTATATTAGTTTACGGAGGGAGTATTTTGCTAACTTTTCATTTGTGATATTTGGCACACGTGTGCCATATAAGCAAAACTGCCACACCTCTACTTTTTTCATTTTAAAATACCACACGATTCCTCGTTCTTTGACCTCGCCTCCTCCCAAATGACCATGTAGGCTCGCCCGAGAAACATGCTTCTCCCGCACATCTCGATCGCCCACCTCTGAGAAAACTGTCACTTCTTTACGTCTACCACATGATTTCTCCTCAGGACAAAGTTACCATGGTATTTGTATGCAAGTTATCAGGCCTGTGTTGCATAACTTACCGTGTTATTTACATAGAATGTACCAGGTATCTATGCTTCAACAACTACATCCCTTCAAAGTTACCACTGTGTTTTGTACAGAAGTTATAAGGTCTTCGATGTGTAAAATACCGTGGTACTTACACATAAGTTATCAGGAAATATGTACATCAACCTCCCCCCGGTCAAAGTTATCATGAGGGATTGTACATGAGTTACCGGATCCACGGTTCGTATATTATCATGGTACTTGCACCTAAAAACCTGGGTGTGTTTCGGTAGCTTTTTCCGTAGGTCAAAAATTACCACGAAGTTTTTGCGTAACTTATCACGCCTATAGCACGTGTGCCCCTCATGACACTAAACATTATGTGACTTTCTCGTGGCACGCCATGCGTTCTGTTCATCCAAGAGGCCCAGGCGCGAGGCGAGCGTATGTTTTTAACAACTTAGTTTCCTTCAATAAAAAAGTTACCATCATGTTTATATTGCAAGTTATCGATTATGCGGTGCTTATATTATCATGTTATTTACACAAAAAATATTGAGGATGTTTTGAACAACTTTTTCCCGAGACAAAAAGTTATCATGGTAATTCTAGGTAACCTATCAAGCCCGTAGTGCTTAAAATATCATGCTATTTACACAAAATTTATCGAGGTATGTTTTAGCAAATCCCCTCCCCACGTGTCAAAAACTTATCATGGTGTTTAGTTATCGCAGTGCATATGTTTTCATGCTATTTACACATAAAAATGCCAGGGGAGGGAGGTATACTACCGTGCTATTTACACAGAAGATGCCGGAGTATTTTTTTCAAAAAAAATCCCTACGGTCAAAGTTACCATGGTGTTTCTACCTCGGTTGTGCGCTGCGTATATTACCATCTATTTACACATAAATTATCGGGTATTTTTTCACATTTTTCTTCCCCAATGGTTAAAGTTACCATGATGTTTGTATCTAAATTATCAGGTCTATGGCGTGAATGTTATCGTGCTATTTATAGAAATTACCGGGGGGCGGGTTCAACAAATCTATTCCCAATGATCAAAGTTACCACGAACATGTCAAAAACAGTATTTCCCTTAGCTTGTTCAACAAATAGTGTCATAGGTGAGGTGGTTAGCTCCCTTTGTTGATTACTTGCAGAACAGAGATCAAATCCTAGTCCAAGCATTATTTTTGCTGAAAATCGGGAAGGTGCGTGGGCCTTAATTGACGATTACGAAAATTAGGAAGGCACGAGCGGGTGTGCCCGATAAAATCGGGGAGGGCGTGCGGGGAAAGGAAAGAAATCTGGGAAGGTCGTGCGGGAAAGGAAGGAGATCGGGAGGCATGCGGAAAAGGAAAGAAATTGAGAGGACGTGCGGGGAAGGAAGGAGATCGGGAGGGAACTGACGGCACTGGATGCGTGTGGCAGTTTCGCAATCTGCCACACGGTTGCCAAATACATTTTTCGTTTAAAAATATATAAAAGTTCATCATTAGACAAAGCACCTCGACATAATAAAAATTCTCGCAGCTCCCTTTGGGAGTCAGTTTTGACCTTATTTTTTTACACGGTACACACGTAGGGGCTCATACATACTCACATACGCTCACCCCTATAAATACACACCCTATCTCTATGAGCATTTATGAGAGAATGAGCCAGCATATTATCTTGAGCTTGATAAAGTCGTCAGAGATGCCTCCATGATCGATGGGAACGTCTCCTCCCACATAACACGCATCGCCAGAAGGTCGAAAATAAATCCAGGAAAATCCGACCATCAGTGTCAAGTATAAGACTTGAACCCTGATTGGCTGGGGATAGCACTGTCCTCCTAAACATCCAACCACAAATTGGTTCGCCAGCTTGACCTTGTCGATGACAGCAAGGAAGACTTCGAGCACGTGCCCGTAAGGACCGGCACCCTGTAGCCGCAATCGTCGTCATTGAACCCTTGAATATATTTGAAACAACTCACACCAAATCTCGTTATCGTGCACACACAACGAGAAACCCTAACAACGTCGCCCCAATGAGACGGCAAGAATCTACACCGGAACTTTGTTGACTATGTCCAGATGGGCGAAGTCGAGGAGGATCAGAGCCTGGAAGATAAACTTGAAGAAGAAGCGTCGTCATCCTCCCAAGCATCGCACCTACGAGGACTAAAAAATTCTAACATAAACTACTAGTCAAAACAAAGGCACTAGATTCCTCTCCCGCCACTAGCTGCCAGAGCAGCAAGGAGAGGGGAAGTGAATCCAAAGGCTCGTCGATGATGTCTAGAGGGGAGAATTTGCCCTATCCATAGAGGGAAAGGGGAGAAAACGCGTGGATGCTAAGTTTTTATTTATGGGTTAATATACTGGAAGTTGTTTCAAACATATGGTTTTGATGAAGTTTCCGTGCCATTTTGGATCCAAATTTTGACTTATTTACGTAATGGTGATAGTAAATAGTAATTGTGTATGTGTAATGCACATTAGTATTATGCAGTATATTAATTATATTATAAATTTATAGTAGACAATGTATAAATTGCATGTTAATATTAGGTAGGATATAAATACTTTGTTAATGCTAACAATGATATCGGTCACGATATTAATTAGTGGAGAGTGGCAAATGTGTTTAGTGCTAAACATGAAAAAAAAGAGGGGGCACACTACTATCTTTTAGCAGACCTACTCTTCAAAGTAGCACCATGTATTGCATATAGAAAGTCTCCGCGATTTTCGTTTTCCTATACTAGTGGGATTTTCACATTATAGAATTTGACTTGCATATTCCGATGACGAGCTTCCTCAAAATGCTCGAGGTCTTCATGAGCAAGTAAGTTGGATTCTGTTGGGGAATGTAGTTGAGGGAGTCCCGGACTAGGGGGTGTCCGGATAGCCGGACTATCGTCACGGCTGGACTCCAAGACTATGAAGATACAAGATTGAAGACTTCGTCCCGTGTCCGGAGGGGACTTTCCTTGGCGTGGAAGGCAAGCTTGGCGTCTGGATATGTAGATCTCCTACCATTGTAACCGACTCTGTGTAACCCTAACCTATCCGGTGTCTATATGAACCGGAGGGTTTTAGTCCGTAGGACGAACAACAATCATACCATAGGCTAGCTTCTAGGGTTTAGCCTCCTTGATCTCGTGGTAGATCTACTCTTGTACTACCCATATCATCAATATTAATCAAGCGGTGAGTAGGGTATTACCTCCATCGAGAGGGCCCGAACCTGGGTAAAAACATCGTGTCCCTTGTCTCCTGTTACCATCCGCCTAGACCCACAGTTCGGGACCCCCTACCCGAGATCCGTCGGTTTTGACACGGACATTGGTGCTTTCATTGAGAGTTCCTATGTGTCGTCACCGATAGGCCCGATGGATCCTTCGATCATAAACAACGACGTGGTCCAGGGTGAGACTTTTCTCCCCGGACAGATCTTCGTATTCGGCGGCTTTGCACTGCGGGCCAATTCGGCAGCCATCCGGAGCGGATCGAAAGCTACGCCCGCCATCAGTCGATTTGGAAGTTTGAACTATACGGCCAATATCCGCGGAGACTTGATCTTCGGCGGATTCGAGCCGCAGCCAAGCGCGCCGCACTGTTTCGATGGGCATGATCTAGCTCTGCAGCCGAACAGTGTCCTGGAGGCCGCACCAGCACCCGCTCCGGCCCTTGATCCGGAGCCGGATTCCCCGATCGAGGACGAGTGGTTGGACACCGCCTCGGGGGCTACGATCTCTACGGCGATTGAGCCGAACTCCATCCCTGTCCTTTGCGAAGACCTCGACTCCAAGGTGCCGGACTCCTCTCCGGACTCCGAACCCCAGCGCCCTTGTCGAATCCGATTAGGCGCCCGTTATGGAGTTCGCTTGCGCGGACATCTTTCGGCTTTTCGCCCTTTGGCGATATTCTGAATTCACTAAAGTCTCTCTCTTTATCCGGAGAGCCCTGGCGGATTGCGGACAGGAAGGTTGGGATGCGGACGACGAAGAAATTCAACGCCCACCCACCACCCACTTTGTAGCCACTGCCGATGATCTAACCGACATGCTAGACTATGACTCAAGACATCGACGGTATGGACGGCGATGCCGGAGACGACCAAGACCAGCTTACAGGGGCCTTTGGAAGGCCACCTCGTCATATGACATATATATGGTGGACATCCCAAAAGATGGGAACGGCGATGGAACAACGGAGGATGACCCTCCAAGAAATGTACCAAGCGCCGACGTCGTGGCGCCACTCTAAATCCCGCCATAATAAAAGCAGTGATTCCGCACGGAGATAATAACACCGGACGGTTGAAGAGAACCCCTCCAGCGGGACTCGGCGCGGGAGGAGGAGAGAAGCAAGCCCGCACGACGGCGGCAGAAAGAGAGGTCGAGGGCGATAATTATGCGCCTCCCTCCGAAGATGAGGCAAGCCTTGATGATTTACTTAATCTCCGTGCTCGAGGATCCCGCCAACAGAGGCTTTCAAACGCAGGCTTATAGCCATGGCAAGCAGCCTCAAGAAAAAGCAGCAACAACTTAGAGTGATCAAGACCTACTAGGCGACGGATGGATCAAGTCCTTGCGGTAGAAGAGTATGAACTCGACGCCCCTCAAAAGCTACCCCAAACGCAGGGCCGTTGCCTTGACTAGAGGAGGAAGCACCCAAGTCACCGGCGCATGACATGGCGGGCCGGCCACCCGTGGCATGACGGAGAAGCCTCTCGGCCCTCTGCTCAGGCCACACCCCGACGCCGCTCAAAAGGTACCAAGGCACGGGAAAACGCGCCAGACTTGCGAGACATATTGGAGGATAAGGCAAAACATACAAGATCGATCTACGGATCGCGTGGGCGCCCAGCAATGCGGGATGATTACCGTCGCGCCGGCTACAGCAAAATCGGCCGGGCCGAACACAGTAGACAAAGCTCGTATGAGCTACGTCGTGATATAGCCCAATACAAAGGCGCAGCGCACCCACTATGCTTCACAGATGAAGTAATGGATCATCAAATCCCCGAGGGCTTCAAGCCCGTAAACATCGAATCATACGATGGTACCACAGATCCTGCGGTCTGGATCAAGGATTATCTCCTCCATATCCACATGGCCCGGTGATGATCTACATGCCATTAAATACCTCCCACTCAAGCTTAAAGGACCAGCTCGACATTGGCTCAATAGCTTGCGGCCAGAATCAATTGGTTGTTGGGAGGACACGGAAGCCGCATTCCTTGATAACTTCCGGGGCACATATGTGCGACCACCAGACGCCGATGACCTTAGCCACATAATTCAGCAGCCAGAAGAATCGGCCAGACAATTCTGGACTCGGTTCCTAACAAAGAAAAATCAAATCATTGACTATCCGGATGGAGAGGCCCTTGCAGCCTTCAAACATAACATCCGCGATGAGTGGCTTGCCCGGCACCTAGGACAGGAAAAGCCGAAATCTATGGCAGCCCTCACAACCCTCATGACTCGCTTTTGTGCGGAGAGGACAGTGGCTAGCTCGAAGCAACAACTTGGCCAAACATCCTCGATAGTCCGGATACCAATGACAGCAATGGCGGTCGCGTCAAGAATAAAAACAAGCGCCAGATTAACGATTTATAATATCAAGATACGGTCGCCAATGCCGGATTCAGAGGCTCTAAACCGGTCGTGGAAGAAGCCATTCAAAACAAATACCCAGGCCCGTACAACTTGAACCGCATACTCGATCGCTTGTGCCAAATACATGGCACCCCGAAAACTAGCCAATCACACCAACAGGATTGTTGGGTGTTCAAGCAAGCGAGCAAGTTAAGTGCCGAACTCAATGACAAGGGGCTGCATAGCGATGACGAGGAAGAGCCCGGCCGCCCGAACAATAGAGGACAGAAGGTTTTCCCACACAAGTGCGGACGGTGAACATGATATACGCAACCCACATACCCAAAAGGGAGCGGAAGCGTGCACTACGGGGCGTATATGCGATGGAGCCAGTCGCCCCAAAGTTCAACCCATGGTCTTCTGCCCGATCACCTTCGATCGAAGGACCACCCCACTAGCATCCGTCACGGCGGACCGCCCGCATTGGTTCTTGACCCAATTATTGTGGATTTCACCTCACCGAGTCACGATGGGCGGCGATAGCAACTGAACACCTTTATCAGGATATAGTGCGCAAAATGGGCATAGACCCCTCAAGGATTAAACATACAAAGACGACCTTCAAAGGCGTCATACCGGGTGTAGAGGCCAATTGTACGAGCTCAGTCACACTCGAAGTGGTCTTCGGATCTCCGGATAACTTCCGAAGCGAAGAGTTAATCTTCGACATCGTCCCATTCCGCAGCGGCTATCATGCCTTTGCCCGGACGAACCGCATTTGCAAAGTTCAATGCGGTGCCGCACTACGCATATCTCAAGCTCAAGATGCCATGCCCTCGAGGAGTAATCACGGTCAATGGAAACACCAAACGCTCTCTCCGAACGGAGGAGCATACGACAGCCCTCGTGGCGGAGGTGCAAAGCAGCCTCTCACGGCAATTCTCGAGTCCGGCCACTAAGCGTCCGGACACCGCCAAGCGCGCCCGGAGTAACCTACGACAAGACCACCTGGCACGATTCAAGCACGAGTAGCAATCCGGCCCCAACCCCAACCCTCGCGAAATTGCGAAGCTAGTATTACGCGTACATAATTACGCTCTGGAGATACCATGGGCATATGAGAGGGGCAAGACAACGGCACGCCAAGAATGCGGCTCGACCGCACCAGGGCTCCTTTGTATCATTTCTTTTTCTTTTCCTTCCTTTTTTTACTTTCGGGACTCCGTCTTTGAGAAGTCTGTCCGGCACTTGAATCGCCGAACTCACGATGCAACAGCCGAAGCGGAAAGCCACGTCGAGTGTTGGTGGTCTCTATTACGAGCATTATACCTGTTTTACATATCATCCATGACTTACCCACGGAGGGGACATGTTAGATAGTCCCATCCCTTGCTTATCGCACTATTTGTATCATTCTGCTTCCATTGCGGTACCTTTTGAATAAACAATATATAGCTTTTGCTTATTATTGCTCTACTTCCTTTATATATACATATGTTCATTTCACGACATGTTGCAACCGTACACTTTAGTGCAGCCAATACACCGAGGGCTTAAGTATCCCAAAATTATGGTGTGATAAGTCGAACACTTTTCACAAGTGCGGCACCCGAACTTATAGCATTATATGAATTGGCTCGAATCATGTCTTGGGTCAATAGTTGGGTTTGCGGCTCCGTGTTTTGGTACCTTACGTTCCGCTATATCGGCTAAGGTAGCACGGAGAACCACTGCGATTGTGCCCAGTTATCTTTGGGTCGAGCACCTCGATGGAGAAAGCTAAAACTGACCGTCATGATAGGGCGAGAGCGATCATTTATTCGAGAGGTTTTTCGAGTCCCTAAAGACTTATGCCGCTTAGAGCGAGGAACCGAATTGTCCGGCCAAGGCGTGGATAGCGCCCGAACTCGGTCTTCGAATACTAGGGGCTTCGAAATTTAAAATTATAGAATTCTATGGCTAAGTGAGAGTGTTCAAGCATTATAAGTCCGGTTGCCTTGTTCGTTGTGTTGAGCGCCTCCTAGATGGACCCAAGAATGGGAACAAGAGTGCTCATGTTTATCCGAACACCCCTGCACTTTCGTGGCATGAAATTTGAAGCCAACGACTTGCCATCTCTCAAATTTGATAAACGGCCGCATGAAGGTAATATTTTAAATTAATAAGCGTTGCTTAGCGCATATGAACAAGTTTTCAGCGTCTGAGGATAACAAATGCGAGTTTATTTCAAAATTACATCTTTGGAGCACTCATCCGCTATTCGGCGGGCACCCTTCAGGAGGCCCTCATAGTACATTTCGGGCGTGCGATGCTCATGGCCCTTCGGTGGCCCGTCCGTCACAAGCCTCTCCGCATCCAGCTTGCCCGAGTGCACTTTAGCACGGGCAAGGGCCCGACGAACACCTTCAATGCAGACGGAGCGCTTGATGTCTTCAAGCCGCGGACAGGCATCCACCAGCCCATTGCACCAAGCCGAAGTAGCTCCGGGCATGGCCTCCAATGGCCACACCGGCGCTATAAGGCCCTTCATGGCCTGTTCGGCGACCTTATGGAGCTCGACCGGTGCCCGGCTGGTCGCTCAGGCACCGGATGGTCGGCTTGACATCTTGAGACCGAACACCTTTTCCGTCGAGCTCCCTCCTTGCGGTAGAATCACGGCGACATCGGACACCTCTGAGGGCAACTGGGAATGCTCTGGAGAGCTCCGAATCCGGGTAAGTAATAGGTAATTCACTTTCACATGCTTGCTTTGCATAAAGAATGCCTTACCCGCCGCTATCTTCTTTAAAGACTCAATTTCTTGGAGGGCTTTTAGGGCCTTGGCCTTAGCAGCTTTGGCACTCTCAAGAGCCGAGGCGAGCTCGGACTCTCGAGTCTTCGAGTCACGCTCCAAACTCTCGTGTTTTTCCACGAGAGCTTGGAGCTCTCGCCATCTGGCCAGCTGTGCCTCCCCTTCTCTCGCTTCGGTGCGTTCATGGCCCGCTTTGTTTCGACCCACGGACACCGCTTCCTTGTGGTCGCCACCTCGTTCGTGGCCCTGCAGTACCAAGTTATTCTTGTTATTTTTTGCAACCAAAACCTTTTCTATAAGGTATTTCTTTAATAAGGTATTACTTACCTTCCTTGTCCTCGAGATCCTTCTTGGCTTGTCCGAGCTCGTTCTCGGACCGCTCGAGGTTCTGCTTCAATGCATTGACCTCCTTGATCGGTCTGGCGGAGAGGTCGGCAATGGCCTGTATTCCCATATTGACATACTTATGTTAGACTCCTGCGTATATCTTTTTAGATCCTTAGTCCGGCTTTTCTTTCCGAACACGAACTAAGCATCGAGAACTCTTGTCTATGCGGTTATATTTTACATATTCTAAAACTTACCTCAAAGCTTGTTAGAAGGCTGAGTACAGGCTTCAGTCGATCCGCTCTTGGCGGATTGAACTATCCGGATCACCGCACTCATAACGATGCGGTGCTCCTCCTCGATGGAAGCGCCGTTAAGCGCCTCAGTAAGCTATCCGGTGCCTCGGTTGGGCCGGAGGACACCGGCGTCTTACCCTTCTTGCGAAGGATCCGCTGGCCGGACTTGAGCTAGCTGATGGTTCGGCATGGAGTCTCGGGCGAGGGTCGGGCTTAGAGCCTGGGGTCTTGCCCCTGCGGCGCTGAGTCCGGGAGGTTGCCTTGTGGCACCTCCGGCGCTACCTCCTCTTGACCAAGCCCCTCTTGGGGCCCCACCACAGCGTCATCCGCAGTGTGAGGCGAGGAGGCGGTCGGAAGCGAAGTACTCTCCATTTCCGACGAGCCCAGGGACCCGCTCGGTGAATCGGCGAACTCGCCCTTAGGCGGGCTGCACGGTTGTTCGACATTAGAGAACACTCTGCAATAATAAAAAACCATGGGTATCCGGACACTTACGATCTCGCCGAGGCTTGGCCCTTGTAGGCCAATCCTCCTCCTCGTCGTCGGCGTTGGTGGAGAAGTCCGGAGGAAGGGTTCTTCCTTCTTGGACCCTCCGGCCTCCCGGTTAGGCGGCCTTCCTTTTCTTCTCCTCCCCGGGGGGAGGAGCTTCTTCTTCTTCCTCCTCGTCTTGAGGAGAAGATTCCGCTTGAATCTGGCGGACTGGCGTCGGGAGCTCCTTTGAGTTCCGTGGCCTCCTTCTTAGCCTTCTTCTCCGGCACTACATGGGGTCTTGGAGCAGCTCCGTCAATCCAAGGCGTCCATTGGTCTTTGGCAAAGGAGCAGACAGTTAATCTGTCCGGACGTCTTTAGCTTGATCTGTCAAAAATAGGGAGTTTTAGATCCCACATAGAGTCAATCTATGAAAAAGAGTCTGTAAAGGGTAAAATAACTTACCTCGCCGGCTTGACTGCGAAATGTATCCGCGATCTTTGGTAGCGGATGGCGAAACCGGCAACCTTGAACAACACCTTCCAGGCGTCTTCGTACGTAGTGTCGAAGAGCCGGCTCAAGGTTTGGTGCTGTGCCGGATCGAACTCCCACAAATTGAAGGCCCGTTGTTGGCATGGGAGAATCCGGCGGATGAGCATCACCTGGATTACGTCGACAAGCCTAAGATTCTTGGCCACCGTGTTTTGGACGCATGTTTGAAGTCCGGATGTCTCGTCCGAATTCCCCCACATCAGGCCCGTCTCTTTCCATGACGAGAGCCGTGTGGGGAAGCCAGATCTGAATTCGGGGGCCGCCACCCATTTGGTGTTGCGGGGCTCGGTGATGTAGAACCACCCCAATTGCCACCCCTTTATTGTCTCCACGAAGGCGCCTTCTAGCCATGGTACTTTTGCCATCTTGCCAACCATGGCGCCTCCGCACTCAAGCAGCGGCCGCCCACTACCTTACGGACGTTGAAGATCTTGACCATAAGCGAAGTGGGGCTGGATGCAGAGGAAAGCCTCGCACTCGACGATAAACGCCGAGATGTTGAGGATGAAATTCGGGGCCAGGTCGTGGAAGTCCAGGCCGTAGTAGAACATGAGCCCCCGGACAAATGGGTGAAGAGGAAAACCTAGTCTGCGGAGGAAGTGGGGGAGAAACACCACCCTCTCATGGGGCCCGGGGGTCGGAATGAGCTGCCCCTCGTCGGGAAGCCTGTGCGCGATGTTGCCGGACAAGTATCCGGCCTCCCGCATTCTTTTGATGTGCCCCTCCGTGATGGAGGAGGCCATCCACCTGCCTCCCGCTCCTGACATGGTTGGAGAAGGTTGAGGTGGGATGTGCGAACTTGGGCGCTGGAGCTCGAGTGCACGGAAATGGATAAGCAAAGGAGGAAGAAGGCGTGGGTGAAAAGGTGGATCCTTATCCCCTTATATAGGCGAAGTGACTATCGTCCCCACCAGCCTGGTAAAACTCGCTTATTTCCCAAGCGACGTAATCAATGGCGCGGATGGGTTACCCACGTCCGTGTTGATGAGAATCTCGGAATAAGGGGGCACGATCTATGCTTTGATAAGACGTGCCAAGGAAACCGCCTCGCTAAACACGCTGAGGTGGAACAGTAAAAAACGATTCATATAAAGGCTTGGCCGTGGTGTGATGTCACACCGCGGAATACGTCAGCAGATCTGTGCAAAAATTATTCTCTCTACGGTGTTATGTGGAACTTGTTTTGCAGAGCCGGACACTATCCTTGTGTTCAAAACCTTCTATGAAGTATTCGGAGGAGGAACCCGCCTCGCAATGCCGAAGAAAATCAAACGCGCTGGACTCGTCGTCATTGAAGCCTGGTTCAGGAGCTACTGAGGGAGTCTCGGACTAGGGGGTGTCCGGATAGCCGGACTATCGTCACGGCCGGACTCCAAGACTATGAATATACAAGATTGAAGACTTCGTCCCGTGTCCGGATGGGACTTTCCTTGGCGTGGAAGGCAAGCTTGGCGTCTGGATATGTAGATCTCCTACCATTGTAACCGACTACTGTGTAACCCTAACCTATCCGGTGTCTATATAAACCGGAGGGTTTTAGTCCGTGGGGACGAACAACAATCATACCATAGGCTAGCTTCTAGGGTTTAGCCTCCTTGATCTCGTGGTAGATCTACTCTTGTACTACCCATATCATCAATATTAATCAAGCGGGAGTAGGGTATTACCTCCATCGAGAGGGCCCGAACCTGGGTAAAAACATCGTGTCCCTTGTCTCCTGTTACCATCCGCCTAGACGCACAGTTCGGGACCCCCTACCCGAGATCCGCCGGTTTTGACACCGACAGTAGTATTTCAAAAAAAAATCTACGATCACGCAAGATCTATCTAGGAGAAGCATAGCAACGAGCGGGGAGAGTGTGTCTACGTACCCTCGTAGACCGAAAGCGGAAGCGTTTAGTAACGCAGTTGATGTAGTTGAACGTCTTCACGATCCAACCGATCCAAGTACCGAACGCACAGCACCTCCGCGATCTGCACACGTTCAGCTCGGTGACGTCCCTCGAACTCTTGATCCAGTTGAGGCCGAGGGAGAATTTCGTCAGCGCGACGGCGTTGTGACGGTGATGATGAAGTTTCCGACGCAGGGCTTCGCCTAAGCACTATGACAATATGACCGAGGTGTAAAACTGTGGAGGGAGGCACCGCACACAGCTAAAAGAAACTTGTGTGTCTTTGGGGTGTCCCCTGCCCACGTATATAAAGGAGGGGGGAAGAGGAGGCCGGCCTAGGAGGGGCGCGCCTGTAAGGGGAGTCCAACTAGGATTCCCAATCCTAGTTGGAGTCCCCTTTCTTTTCTAAGAGGGGAGGGAGGGAGGTAAGGAGTAGGAGAGGGAGAAGGAAAGAGGGGGCGTGGCCCCCTCCCTAGTCCAATTCGGACCAGCCCATGGGGGGGCGCGGCCTCCCCTTGTGGCCCTTCTCTCCTTTCCACTAAGGCCCATGAAGGCCCAATACTTCCCCCGGCGAATTCCCGTAACTCTCCGATACTCCGAAAAATACCCGAACCACGCAGAACCTTTCCGATGTCCGAATATAGCCTTCCAATATATCGATCTTTACGTCTCGACTATTTCGAGACTCCTCGTCATGTCAGCGATCTCATCCAGGACTCCGAGCAAATTTCGGTCATCAAATCACGTAACTCATAATATAAATCGTCATCGAACATTAAGCGTGCGGACCCTACGGGTTCGAGAACTATGTAGACATGACCGAGACACATCTCTGGTCAATAACCAATAGTGGAACCTGGATGCTCGTATTGCCTCCTACATATTCTACAAAGATCTTTATCGGTCAAACTGCATAACAACATACGTTGTTCCCTTTGTCATCTGTATGTTACTTGCCCGAGATTCGATCGTTGGTATCAACATACCTAGTTCAATCTCGTTACCGGCAAGTCTCTTTACTCGTTCCGTAATGCATCATCCCATAACTAACTCATTAGTCACATTGCTTGCAAGGCTTATAGTGATGATCATTACCGAGAGGGCCCAGAGATACCTCTCCGATACACGGAGTGACAAATCCTAATCTCGATCTATGCCAACCCAACAAACACCTTCGGAGACACCTGTAGAGCATCTTTATAATCACCTTGTTACATTGTGACGTTTGATAGCACACAAGGTGTTCCTCCGGTATTCAGGAGTTGCATAATCTCATAGTCAGAGAAACATGTATAAGTCATCTAGAAAGCAATAGCAATAAAACTTAATGATCATAATGTTAAGCTAACAGATGGGTCTTGTTCATCACATCATTCTCTAATGATGTGATCCCGTTCATCAAATGACAACACATGTTTATGGCTAGGAAACATAACCATCTTTGATAAACAAGCTAGTCAAGTAGAGGCATACTAGGGACACTCTGTTTTGTCTATGTATTCACACATGTACTAAGTTTCCGATTAATACAATTCTTGCATGAATAATTAACATTTATCATGATATAAGGAAATATAAATAACAACTTTATTATTGCCTCCGGGGCATATTTCCTTGATCTCCCACTTGCACTAGAGTCAATAATCTAGTTCACATCGCCATGTGATTTAACACCAATAGTTCACATCACCTTGTGATTAGTTCACATCGCCATGTGACTAATATCCAAAGGGTTTTACTAGAGTCAATAATCTAGTTCACATCGCTATGTGATTAACACCCAAAGATTACTAAGGTGTGATCATGTTTTGCTTGTGAGAGAAGCTTAGTCAAGGGTTCTGTCACATTCAGAGCCGTGTGTATTTTGCAAATTTTCTATGTCTACAATGCTCTGCATGGAGCTATCTAGATAATTGCTTCCACTTTCAATATGTATCCAGATTGAGACTCAGAGTCATCTGGATCGGTGTAAAATCGTGCATCGGCGTAACTCTTTACAACGAACTCTTGATCACCTCCATAACCGAGAAATATCTCCTTAGTCTTCTAAGGATAAATTTTGACCGCTGTCAAGTGATCCACTCCTGGATCAATATCATACCCCCTTGCCAAACTCATGGCAAGGTACACAAAAGGTTTGGTACACAACATAGCATACTATATAGAACCTATGGCTGAGGCATAGGGAATGACTTTCATTCTCTTTTTATTTTCTGTCGTGGTTGTGTTTTGAGTCTTACTCAACTTTACACCTTGCAATACTGGCAAGTACTCCTTCTTTGACTGTTCCATTTTGAACTACTTCAAAAATCTTGTCAAGGTATGTACTCATTGAAAAATCGTATCAAGCGTCTTGATCTATCTCTATAAATCTTGATGCCCAATATGTAAGCAGCTTCACCGAGGTCTTTCTTTGAAAAACTCCTTTTCAAACACTCCTTTATGCTTTCCATAAAATTATACATCATTTCTGATCCACAATATATCATTCACATATACTTATCAGTAAGGCTGTAGTGCTCCCACTCACTTTCTTGTAAATATAGGTTTCACTGCAAGTCTGTATAAAACTATATGCTTTGATAAACTTATCAAAGCGTATATTCCAACTCCGAGATGCTTTCACCAGTCCATAGATTGATCGCTGGAGCTTGCACATTTTGTTAGCATCTTTGGGATTGACAAAACCTTCTTGTTGCAGCATATACAACTCTTCTTTAAGAAATCCATTAAGGAATGTAGTTTTGATATCCATTTGCCAGATTTCATAAAACGTGGCAATTGCTAACATGATTCAGACAGACTTAAGTATCACTACGAGTGAGAAAATCTCATCATAGTCAACACCTTGAACTTGTCAAAAACTGTTTTTCGACAATTCGAGCTTTGTAGATAGTAACACTACTATCAGCGTCCATCTTCCTCTTGAAGATCCATTTATTCTTTATGGCTTGCCGATCATTGGGCAAGTCTACCAAAGTCCATACTATTGGGGATATGACTATTGGGTATGACCCGCCCAGGAGGGGCCGGGTTATCCCAATGGTGGTTCATCAAGACGAGGCCCATGAAGGAATCGAAGATGGCGGTTCATGAGGATGGCTTATGAAGAGCCCAAGGCCAAAGGTGGCTTAAGGCTTGTAGGTGTAAACCGCCATATATGCATGACTTGTATCGTAAGGCAGGTGTAATTAGTCACCAGACCGAACACGTTTATGAGTCGGCCGAGACTCTATAAGCCGCAGGGCGTCAACTGTATATGAAGGGACGACCAGGCGGCGGTTTAGGGCGAGAGACAACAGATTGAAAGCTAGGTCAAGCGTATTCACTCCCTGGTAATCAAAGCATAAGCAATACCACCTCAAACTGGATTAGGCCTTTACCTTCACCGCAAGGGGCCGAACCACTATAAATCCTATGTCCTTTGTCCCGTTTAACCCCTTTAAGCTAACCTAGTGCGATGGCTCCATGACCAAGTCCTCACACTAGGACATCTATCGTGACAATTCCACGACAGTTGGCGCCCATCGTGGGGCTCTCGCACGGTGGTTTCGAGTTCTTGAAGGGCAACTTCGAAGGGATGAAGGGATACATTGTGGGCCGTGATAACCCACAAGTATAGGGGATCAATTGTAGCCTCTTTCGATAAGTAAGAGTGTCGAACCCAACGAGGAGCTAAAGGTAGAACAAATATTCCCTCAAGTTCTATCGACCACCGATTCGCTTTACCTAGAACAAGTATAAAACTAGAAGTACTTTGTAGGTGTAACGGGATAGGTTTGCAAGAATATAAAGAGCACGTAAATAAAAACTAGGGGCTGTTTAGGTAAAGAAGCAATAAAGTTAGTATAGCGAGTGTGGAAAAGTGGTGGTAGGAGTTGCAAAATTGTCCCTAAGCAATTGACTACTTTACTAGACCGATAGCAAGTTTTATGTGGGAGAAGCCACTGCTAGCAAGTCATTCCTGACTTGGAATTCTATGCACTTATGATTTGAACTATTAGCAAGCATCCGCAACTACTAACGTTCATTAAGGTAAAACCCAACCATAGCATTAAGATATGTTGGTCCCCCTTCAATCCCGTATGCATCAATTTCTATGCTAGGTTGAAGCTTACACTCTTGCCCTCCAATACATAGTCCTATCAACATACAACTAACCCTATGGTGTGATCCTGTGGCAGCTCATATGATGGGCACCAAAGGACAACAACATAACCACAAGCAAATTAAACCAATCATAGCAATTCACCAATTACCGATAGGACAACAAAAATCTACTCAGACATCATAGGATGGCAACACATCATTGGATAATAATATGAAGCATAAAGCACCATGTTCAGGTAGAGGGTACATCGGATTGCGAGAGAGTGGACCGCTGTAGATAGATGGGGGAAGGTGATGAAGATGTTGGTGAAGATGACGAAGGTGTTGGTGTAGATCGCCGTCACACGATGATGGCCCCGGCGGCGTTCCGGCGCCACCGGGAGAGAGGGGGCCCCTCCTTCTTCTTCTTCCTTGACCTTCCCCCTAGATGGGAGAAGGGTTTCCCCTCTGGTCCATGGCCTCCATGGCGGCGGAGGGGCGAGAGCCCCTCCGAGATTGGATCTGTGTCTCTGTCTCTCTTTGTTTCTGCGTTCCACATTCTGGCCTTTCACCGTTTCTCATATTCCCCGAGATCCGTAACTCCGATTGGGCTGAAATTTGGACACAATTTTTATCTGGATATTGGCTTTCTTGCGGCGAAAGAAGGACACCAACCGCCTTATGGGGTGGCCATGAGGGACCAGGGCATGCCCCTCACCCTCGTGGGCCCCTCGGGCATCGTCTCGCGTTGATTCCACTTCCCAAAATTCACATATATTCCAAAAAAAATCTCCGTCAGTTTTTATCCCGTTTGGACTCCGTTTGATATGGATTTTCTGCGAAACAAAAAACATGCAACAAGCGAATGGCAGCCTTTGAGTCTTTGGATCGATATGTTAGTCCCAAAAACAGTATAAAAAGTTGCCAAAAGTATGTAAAAGTTGTAGAATATTGGCATTGAACAATAAAAAATTATAGATACGATGGAGACGTATCAGGCCGGATGACTAAGAGTCGCCATGGCAAGCTCTACATCGACGATGCAGGCTGGGGCCCCGAGGCCGGCTCAATCGAGTACGTGTACCGGGTCCCCTTTGCGAAATCCACGTCTTCATCGGCAAGATAGGCGAACCGGGCCCTGAGCCGGACATCTGCACCGACATCATCGAGATGGCTTAGCATGCACGACTCGCCCAAGTTCAACCCGCCGTAAAGCGTGCCTTTGTTGGATTCATCCATGGGGCGGAATTTGAGGAAGGATCCATGTCCGGCGGTGAGACGGCCATCTACTCTGATGGTGAATCATTCACAGGCGAGACTAATTCAATGTACACTACTGGAATCTGGCACTTTGCCATCTGCCATGGAAGATGGCAAAGGCATGGTCGGCGGATGGCAAAGGCTTTGCCATCTGCCAGCAGATGGCAACCAGTTTGTCTGAAACCCTGCCGGCAAAGGCTTCTTTGCCGTCTGCTGGATGATGGCAACGAGCCTGTGGCTTTGCCATCATTTGGCGAATGTAAAACCTCTTAACGAGGTTAGCCCGTTAGAAGGCTAACGACATACTTTGTCGTCTCGCCAAGATGGCAAAGGCTGCAGGCTCTTTGCGATACGCGGCCAGATGGCAAAGGCTGCGAGCTCTTTTGCCGTCTGCCAATAGATGGCAAAGGCTGCAGGCTCTTTGCCGTCTGCCAGCAGATGGCAAAGGCTGCATGCTTTGCCGTCTGCCAGTGGATGGCAAAGAGCTTTGCCATCTGCTGGCAGATGGCAAAGAGCCCAAATTTAGATGAGATGACACATGGCCTCTTTGTCGTCTGCCAGCAGATGGCAAAGTGACTATATTGCCCCATTTAATTTTGTTTTTTCTTATATCAATTCATTTTCATAGAAAATCAAACACAAATATATTTATATGACCAATATAGCATATTCAACACATATTACCAATAGTCATGAACACATATATATCCAACACATGTTACCAACAAAGAGTAAGTTTCATCCGTACATATACATAGTTTCATCAATATTACAGTTTCATCCATAGGTAGCAAGTTTCACAAGGTCAAAACAAAAACTAAATACAAGCACTCCATCAACCCAAGCTTCCATGATTTTAAGCAAATCTGTAAAATGGGAAAGAAGAAAGTTAGAAGAAGAAGACTAGAAGAAGAACATTATTATGATGCAACTAAAATGTGAAGATTATTATGATGCAACTTATATCATCTTGTTTTGATTGGATTCTTTTTATCGGTGTTGATACTAATGGTGTATCCCAGATTTCTTTTTTGAGAGAGAACATAGGAAACAAAACTTGTGTATGTGTATGCGATAGAAAACTTGTCCAGGTAGAAGAAACCCAAGGTCAATTAATCAGCCTACAGGAGTAGCAAATTAACAGTTTGGAGGGTTCTATACAATTAAGAAGCTGAACTCTGGTAAATTATGCAGAACATACACACGAGAGAGACATGTTTGGAAGGCACACAACAACTCTTCTCAGAGATTGTTGGCCCAAGTTCCATCTCTCATCCTTTTGACTGAAAATAAACATCAAAATACGCTAGAAGAAACCGGGGAAACAGAAATAAGGAAAAAGAGACAAAGAGAAATACGGCATGTAGCATAAAGTTCTTACAGGGATTTCTGTCAACCAATGCCAGTAAGAACATTAATACTACTCCACACAAATGATTAAAATGAACATATCGCATCTCGGCACGTGTACTTTTTTGTGGGAAAACATGCTGTTAGGTGCAGAAGTAAAGAACATATCGCATGGATGCTTGTTGGCATGTATAAAATCATCAGACCAAGACAGAAGAACCATGATTTACATAGTGGCAGCCATTGAACTAGTTAATCATGGGAAGTGCTACTGTTAAACAACAACTCTAAAGCAAAGTTACTGAATCTACTAAAGTAGAAGAGAATTCAGTTATTTACCTGGGAAGCAACATCACTTCATTTTCAATAGAAATATGACCAGCTCATTTTCAAAGTAAAGATACTCATCCTTGAAAAGTGAAACGAAACTGCAGAAGAGCAAGGTGTCAAAATCAGATGAGAAATTAGATATTGGTAGTGAAACAAACTCACGGAACCACATCACCGAGAAGGCCACAGGAATGAGTCTCACATTGGGAACAACTATCCACAAGTCATGTACCAAAGATTCCGTGACGCTTAAGAGAATCTACTGGTCTAAAAATAATGCAAAGAGGAGCCATGAAGAGGTATCTATTAGCGGTGAAAACTGAAATGACAACTACTTTATTGTGAGTTGTACTCTATACGTATTTATAGTATTCTTGTTAATACTGAGACCAAGGAAAGTGTGTATACTCACATTTAAACTTAAACTAAAATCTGGAATGAAATTACCTAAACCAAATAAGGAACATGAGGTATGTCACATGCGTGGAGCTAGCACATGTCAAATGGTGTGTATAAGCTTGGATAAAATTAACTGATATGGTAACAATGAACATAACATACAGTGAGGATTACAATCTAATATCTTCTTGATGAGCTTCTTTGTCCTGTTGATAACCAAGATGGGAAACCGGAGCTTACTTTGTATATATGCATGAACAAGCAGGTTATCTTTCGGGCACTTACTTATTTTTTGCGCAAAAAAGGAACTTACATTTGGAAAAAGAAAGTAGTACAAGTTGGGAGTTCCACAAATCGTATGTAGTAGCCAATCCTCCTGAAAGATAGCAGAAAGATATGCAAAAATAATCAGCAGATTGTATTGGCTGATTTGAGATAGGCATTGCTATTAGATAAACAAAGAAACGTAAAATAAAGCCAAAAGCTATTTGGAAAAATCATCGAATTTTGCACCATGATGGTTTCCATCAAGCTAGAAAAAGAGAAAGCAAACACTATCGTACTTCGACTTGCTTTGTGATAGGGAGCTCGGTCCAAAATCACCTTGAGAGTGTCATTAGTACAAAGCGTAAGATTTTCGAGGATGATATAAGACAATAACACATCGCTTAAAAAAATAACACTACATGAAGTAAGGATTCATATATTGATTAAAGAGAAATAACATTAAAGGAAGCAAGAACACATCAATTGATTTAAGGAAAGACAACATACAAATAAATTCAATTAGGCTAATGTTTTTCCAAAGATAATCTCACAAATTTCGGTTTAACTGCACACATCACATTCTCAAGCGGTAGGTGTTATGAAATAATTAATTCCAAAGAGGGCCTTCATAAACCTCTCCCCACCAAACTTCCTTCTCCGTGTATATTCATAATGAGCAGGTACTACTACTACTTGCTGCACACATTTCCCCAAAGCACTAACCCAAACATGTATCGGTGCACCGAAAAGGGGGACACACATGTTTCCCCAAGCAGCAAGCGTAAAGCAAATCAAATAGGTAACATACGCAAACAAGAACATGCAGCAAGAAGCAATCAAGCGGGACAATTAGAGGTCGAGAGCACATCTAAACTTGCTGAGTAATGACACAGACGTCAAACAACCCGGACAGAAGGGAAACAAGAGCATCGGCACGTAAGAACGGTTTTGGTACTACAAGCCATATTGCCACAAAACTATAGCTGTTTCTATTAACCAATTCAAACATGGACTGGATAAATTCATGACGACAACCGCAAAGTAATAAATATGTCGACTATGAAAAACCTACCCTACTGGAGGTCCCTTTGCACCACCGATATGGATTTCAACATTGCACATAGGAGTGAAAACAAACCAGGGAAGATGATTACTTGCAAGATTCTTTCACAATAATTATTGATGATCCTTTTCTACCAATAATACATCCCATTTTCCAGGAGTCACAACCAAGAGCGAAAGGATATCTACCTCAGGAACACAAGCTTCAGCTTCAATGTCATCTGTCAACAATGTTTAATCGATTTTGTTCTATAAGTTGAATATATCAAAACTTCATAAAATGAATTAAAGACTGCAAAGCAAATAGGCCCATTGCCATTTCATATTAGTTCTTATATGACGATTCTGCACCTACAAGGCTACAATGCTGAACCATGAAGCAAACCCCAATCATTAGGTTACAAATTTATGATTTATATCTGGAGAACCAAAAGTAAAATAGATTTGGCCATCTGTAAAACCATCCTAGATTTGAACGAAAAGGGTGTAAACAAACCGACCAGTGACAGTTGGAAGAGGCGGCCAATCTTCATGTTGGTTGTCATTTATGCAAAAACACCTACAGTATAGCTCACTTTGTACTGCCAGACGCCATGAAGATACTTTGCTCAACTTATCCATCATTTTCTCTTGTATATTGAGAAGGAAGCGCACATCATCTGTTGCTGCTCGAATCATCACTTCAGATAAGGGCCTATTTTCCAGAAATTTGGGTCCTAAAAATCCATCAAATTACAATAAATTGTTAGTTTCAAGAAAATATAGCGGCACAATGGAAATCATGTGCATGTCCACTATCTGTTCACGCCTGGGGAAAATAATATTCTAAATAATAGCTCTATAATTTTCTTCACAATTCTAACCTGCCTTAGAAGGGCATGGACTTCTTCCTTTTCAGGATATGGCATTCCTACACAAAGAAGTACAACAATATCACACCACACAATCAATCAAATGCAAAGCACAAAATAAATTGAGGTTCAATCCTTCATAGATTTAGTAAACATCTGCATGGTGTTTAGAGCAGAAAGACTATTTGGCATGATGTTTTACAGAAGCAACAAACTGCTAGCAAGAGTAATGGAACCACAATACATTACTTCCATATTTACTGGATTTGCTATAGAGCACCACGAATCTTGTATACCATGCAATATACATTTTAACGCAAACCCATCTTGTGAAGGATTCGAGGGGGCTGTTTGGATTCCATCAAACAGCTTCCAAGCCAAAATATTGGGCGTTGACCAAGGGTTGGGCGCTCGTTCAGATGGTGGCCAAATATTTGGCTCACCCCTACTATCATGCCTACTCTAGTTCAATTTGACGCCAACCCTTGTCGAGAACGCGGGCGGCTGGATGTTACGCCAATATTTTGGCTCGCCAACGATTTGGCAGGGTCAGCTAGGGCAGCATCTAAACACACCTGTGTTCCCAAAGAATTTGGAAGAAAATGCAGTCTACTAAGAACCCAAACACCTTATGCTCAGTCAAGTCAAGCATTTGATCGAACAGGAGAGGCGCAAGAAACACCATACCCGTGAGTGCCTGGTTGAGTCTCGGAGAAAGAGAGAGAGAGAGAGAGATCGTACCGGATCCAAAGCAACAGGAGCCAAGCTGCGAGAAATCCATCATGGGTGGCTCAGATCCCACGCCAGCCCGACCAGCCCCTCGAACAGTACGCATCAAGGGCCCCGCCTCTCGGTCCACAGCCCGCGCCGCCGCGGACATCCCGAGCCCCGTGGAGTGCGCCGCCGGCCATAGGCGCCGCGAAGACGGTGGTCCCGCTCATGGAGTCGTCCATGGCTGCCGCCGCGTGCATCTCCTCGTTGACCCCGACTATCGACCACCGGAACGCGAAGAGGAGGGAGGGGCTCGTGACGCAGCAGGGCGGGCCGGTGGAGGAGTAGCAGCAGGGCGGCGGCGGGGCTCCTAGGGCGCAGAAGGAGGAGGAGGAGATGGGAGGGAGCAGCGACGGGTGAGGAAGGAAGGAGCGAGGGGCATGGGGCTGTGGATTGGGGCTAGGGTTCGATGCCGTTTTTGTCCCTCCTAGGGGGAGGGCCGGCGATGAGGCGGGGGAGCGACGGCGACGGGGCGGGGGAGTGACGCGGCCGGCGACAAGGCGGGGGAGCGACGGGGCCGGCGACAGGGTGGCGGCGGCGAGCCTAGAGCGCCATCGACGGGCTGTTCGGTGTGTGGATGAGATCTAACGTAGTATGTTTTTTTTACTGGATGGGTGGGGAGAGAGGGAGGATAACCCCACAGTTTTTTATCTCGGAAAAAATAACCCCATCTCTTTGCCATCTGCCAGCAGATGGCAAAGAATCTTTACCGTCTGCTGGCAGATGGCAAAGAGGTGGGGCTGGTACGCCGTTACACTCTTGACGGCCACAGGATTTGCCAACCTCTTTGCCAGGATTTGCCAACCTCTTTGCCATCTGCTGGCAGATGGCAAAGATTATTTGCCATCCACTAGCAGATGGCAAAGAATTGTCTGATGGCAACCATGTTCTTTGCCATCTGTCGGTTCTTTGCCATCTGTTTTATAATGAGATGGCAAAGACGTTCTTTGGCATCAGCTGGCAGATGGCAAAGAGCTGGCTGATGGCAAATTCCCTGTTTCCAGTAGTGGTATTAGCTGCAAGACGACCGGGTTGGGGGCTATTCCGATGGCGACAATATTCCGGACCCCTATGAGCCGCCGAATCAGGTCGTAGTTTTCATGGCCGGAACACAACCATGACAGAATTCTACGACTGCGGCAACAATGATTTCTGGGTCAGCAGCGGCGACGGCGGCTAGGGCAGGAGGCCATGTGCGCCCGCCGGCTCAGGTCCTGTCCGACTTATTGGACACTTTGACAACATTGTTGACAGCAGAGGTTAACCCAGCAAATCAAACTCAACATAATGCGGAAGTTGCAAAACTACAAGATGAGATAGCTCAAGCCAAGGAAGATCTGGCGGCGGAGGACACAAGGGTGACAGCGGAACAAGCCGCTTTGGATGCTCAGGCGCAACGAATCCAGACTGATTCCATCCGGCTCTCGTTGGATCAGAACCGCTTCAAACGAAGTCCTGAGGAGAAGGCACCGGAGTCGTCTGCCTCCGGTTTACGAGGCGAGGAACCTCTTCAACACACCTAGTGTAGGGACCAGTGACCCGCCAGGGGTAAACCAGGCAGTAGCCGCGCCTGGGACTGGAGCGCCGGCTCAACCACGCACGACGGACCCACCTCATCAGAATAATATCCCACCACAACATGTGCCGACACCACCGGGTCATTATTCTAACCCTTTGGATAACATGACCGCTGCAGCATCGTGATTGGCAGCTCTCCCAGTTGAAGGCGAGTCTCCAGCTGCGGTTCAAACGCAGAGGGCTAGAGAGCTTCTTCAGACAACATTGGTGCAGCAGGAGGCTTATTCTTACAGTCGTGAGAGGATCCATTCAACCCCTCGCCCAAGCCGGAGTTATAGCAGACACATGGACTCCCCGGCGGTGTCAAGTAGCGAGCAACATCGTAACCCACCCCATGGACATGACCTGTGACAGCCTGGTTTTTGCCCTCTCTTATTTGCTTGATCTTCATTTGAAAATTTTCTGAAACTTGGAGTTTTTGAATCCTTTCATATGGACTTAAACACTTGGGCATCCTTGGCTTTCACCCAAGTGCTCCACTTCCCTCCTAAATCATCATTTCTCTTCTGATCCACCCCAAAATAATCTTTGGAATATTTTTCTTAAGTGAAAATTTTCATTTCCTCTCAAAAAAAAAACCCTAGCCAGACCAGTTTGCTTCAAAGCAACCCTAATTTTTATGGCTCAGAAAAATCTTAGATAATTCACAAATATTCTGTGAACCCTAGGGCACCTTCCTGAGCAAAACTATTTCATCACTTTTTGGAATATTTTTGCTACAGAAAATATTTCTGATCTGGACAGAAATGGTGGTTTCTACAGCGACTACCATTTTACTTGCTCCATTTGACCTGAACTTTCTTGTACATCTTTACCTTAGTAACTCATGACTAGCCTCCAAAGCATAGCCTCTAACTCCCAGCCGTCAATTACAAAAGAATCGCTCAAAGTTACTGATCAGAAACTTACCTGGCTTGTAAAAACCTCTCTACTGCACCTGGATCCAAACCAAATTGTGGTAACACTCAAAACAAACACGAACATCATGCCAGACATGAAGTTTATGCTTAGATCAGCCTGATGTCATAGTTCAAGCGGTGACCACGTTCGTCCAGGGGTGTTGGCATGCGTGTCAATGCGCTCTGAGTGCCGCCGAGCGCTCTGTTCGCGCGTGCTCGCTTTCCTCGCCTGCCCGAGAGTGCCAAACCGCGCCACCATCTTCGTCTCAACGCAATTAACCTCCCTCTGGCGCTCGCCGACGCCAGAGCTCGCCGCAGCGAGTAGGGGCAAGGTCCGGCCAGCCCAACAGTGCGGAGCGCACTGTGCTCGTCGCCTTCCCCTCAATCATGTGCTCGTCTCCGCCCGCCCACAGTTTCCGCGTGACCCGCGTCGCCTTCTCTCCCTCTTACTGACGCCGCTCGTCGCCGGGCGCCGTGTACAGGTGTCCACCGGCGGAGCCCGAAACCCCCTCGCCGCTCGCATATAAATAGAGCCACCCCCAACCTCCTCGAGCACCATCCAGCACTCCCACACACTCCACAATCGCGTAGGAAGCCGTAGCCCGGCCGGGCAGGCCTCGGGCCGCCGTCCCTGAGCTCGATCTCGCCGTCGATCCCCTCGGGTCGCCGCGGTAGCTCCAGCCCCTCCCAGGCCAGGGCGACCTCTGCAGTACCTCCGCCTCTCTCCGGTGAGGCTGTCTCGCCCGCTTGGAGCCCCTGGAGTGGCCTCCCTTCGCCGTCTTCCTCAACTCCGGCAACCACCGTGTTCTGCCTCCGCTTGTGAGCTTGAATCCGACGCCGTCCGACCACCCCTAGCCACGCTACGGTTACGGGCAGGTGCGCCACCGTCCCCTCTCTAAATCCCTCTCTCTCGTTTTGGCCAAGAAGCCCTCGTCGCCGGCGAGAGCTCCGTGGCCAGCTGCCTCCTCTGCTTCCTTCTCCCCTTCCCCACCTGACTAGCGGGCCCGCTAGTCAGCCACTCGGACTCTGGCCAAGCTGCACGAGTGGTGGCGCCTGAGGTTTTACGCTGACGTCACCCCCTCAATTGTTTATTTAAATTCAAAATCATTTAAATTCCAGAGAGCTTCAAACAGTTATAACTCTTCAACCATAAGTCCAAATGAATTGATTCTTTTTGCATTGTGTTCCTTGAAAAGAAATCTCGCAGCTCACCAAAGATGAGATATTTCTAAGCTGTTTAGAATTTCTGGTGATTTTCAGAAGTGTTCTTGATATTTGCTTTTTGTGTTTAAATTTATTTTTAGAGGGTGAGGCTTGTCTTGAGGATCACCAGAAGGCTTGTGAACCTCATCTGCACTAAGGCAAGCCACAGCAACATTTTCATGGTGTCATTTCAATATTTGTGATTTTCTTACTTGAATGAAATGATTAATACATGCATTTAAATTACTATTGTGTTATTTGTATTCTATTAAATGTTTGTTAGTTATTATGCTTGATTTACAGAATGATTGAAACTAGCCTAGTTGGTAGAGCAGGTTAAGATTTATTTGTGGTGATGTTAGAAATGATTTTGCTATGCATGTTAGTAATTATTTAAAGTTTTGTTCTTGCATACATAAAATGATAAAAATTTGCTAGAAAATATTTTGTTAAATACTTGTTTGGTCATTTTACTTGCCTTACAGAATGTTTGAACCTCACTTAGTTGGTAAAGAAATTAAGATTTGTTTGTGGTGAAATCTTTTGCTATTCATATGAGCAATTTATCGGAGTTACGTTATTGCGTGAGAAAATAATAAAACTTGTTGCAAAATATTTTGGTTAATATGTGAGTTATATTGAGCAGCAAAGTAATAGGAGTTGTTGATGTTTATGCTTGGTGTGTATATGGATGACATTGGTCATTTCTATCATTAAGTGATGCATGTGTAGTTTTGCATTTCATGGCATGCTATGACACCAGTCATTTTCATTTTAAGTTGAACCTGAATATAACTCAACTTGAATATACCGTTGACTGGTTCATGGTGCCGTTGAGTCGAGTTTCTTTCCCAGTGCAACCACATTTGCCTTTTTGGGAAGGCCTTGATTCGGTCCATTGACATTGCCTCTAGTCGGTGCCTCCAACTAGGCAAGGTTACGTCGTGCTTGCCCTGGCCCGGTAAGCAGGCATAACCTTGTGTGCCCATTGTTGAGATTATGGTACTGAGTCCCCGAGTGGGATTATTTTGGCCACGACGGTGGTCGGTGTGTCTTTGGTAGACACGGGGCCACCCAGGACTAGCCCGTTGGGGATTGGGTCGGAGTGGCCGGGAGAGTGCCGTGGAAATGGAAGGGTTTTGTCGGAATCCGTTGGTCCACCCGAATGGGAGTGCGAGGCCATGGGTTCCCTGGTGTGGGTACAGTGTGCTACCTCTGCAGAGTGTATAATCTATCGATAGCCGAGTCCACGGTCACGGACACCTCGTAGTAGGTCCCACCATGAGTCAATGTTTAATAAAAATTGCACACGAAGCTATGAACTTTGCATTATTGATGGATGGCAGAAAGGCCATCGAGGCATTCGGGACCAGATATTGATCGTGGTTGTGATCGCCGTAAGGATCACGAGTTATTCTTGTTAAAGAACACGTTGGTGGTTTGTTGGTGATCCGAGGATGATCACGGTTGGTAAGTTGTCCCGAGGGACGTTCGAGCATGATCACAACATGTTTGACATATAGCGTTGCATTATTAATAATTGGTTAAATATCATGATATTGTTTGCCATTATGATTATGCCTGTTGTGAGCTTGCAAGTACATTCAATGTACTGACCTGGCGTGTCATGCCAGATTTCAGGAAAGTAACGTTGGAGAGGTGCGCCATTCGAGTCTAGATCGTGTACACATCGGTGTCCCTGTTAGATGGAGCTTCCGCCACAACATTATTCCGCTGCCACGTAGTTGTTCGGATCGAGGCCCCTTTATGTTCACTAAATAATGCACATATTGTTCAGCCGCACCGGGTGTGCCGCTTAGCCTCGGCAATTTGTTGTAATGTAAACTCTGTTCCGCTAGCATCAATAAAGCGGTTGTTTTCTGTACCAAGATGTTGTGTGTTGCCAGAAGACATGGTCTCTGGGCTGGCAATGCATGGTAAACCGGTCGCTCTGATCCGGGGTGCCACAACGCTTGGTATCAGAGCCGTGCTGACTGTAGGCCATGCTAGACTGCGACGTGTTAACTAGACGCTAGATACGAGTTTAAGTTGAGTGCCGGTAGTAATTTGTGCTGATTGTTGCATTGCATGCATTCGGTTTATATATTTTTATGCTAACCTGCTAATGGTTGTGGGTGTAGATGGCTCCGGTGCCGTATCCGTGCCGATTCTTGCCGATGCCGCATTACGCCACCGCACCTCCTTCGCAACATGTGCCGTCGGTTGTACCCTCTCGGAGACGACCCAGTCTATCGTGTGTACCGGGAGCATCTAGCTGATTCAGTGTATGAGTATCACGAAGTGGTCACTCTGTGCACTAGTTCCAATTCCAGCTCTTACACTCGTACTTCTCGGAGCGGTTACGCCTCCACCACTTCTCAGGCTGTCCAGTTTGCTGCATTCGAGGTCCTTGTCGAGCTCCACTACAACGAGGTCCGAATGCAGAACCACCCAGGTTTCTATTACTACCCATCTCTGCACGACAACGGTCGTGTCCGTTTCCCTCTCATTGATCTGGAGTCTGATAGTGTTGCTAGCCACCTTGCTCGTTATGTCACTGCTAGCTATATCATGATCCATGAGCTGGCTCGAGAGCTGACTCATGCTCGTACTGCTTTAGCCGCTACTTTGGTCACTTCTAGATCCGCCACTACTCCGTCTTCTCTGGGAATTACCCCTTATATTCCAGTCAGTTCTAGCTCCCCTATTTCACGGTTACTCCTCCTAGTAGCACAGGCGTCTCGTAGTGAACCCTCTCAGTACTCCTGCCGAGTGGGTTTCACTTCTCACTACTCCTGTAGCCCTGATGCTTCATCCTACCCCTGCCCCTGAGGGAGAGCCCTCGAGGCAGCGTCGTTGTGTTACCTTTAACCCAGAGGTTTCCCTTAACCACGTCAGTTCGGGATCCGAGACCGCTTCAGGGGAGGACGCCACAAAGCACCAAAGCAGAAAGCAAAGAGTATCTTTGAGTATTCGCGGTTGTCCGGATGATGTACGGATGTAGTCGCATTTAGTCATGATGTTTCGTTGCATGTATGAGAGTAGTTGAACCAGTCATGTTGTTTATCTTTCATGTATGAGTCTATGTATAATTATGCTGAGACTTTATTCGCCGTATTTTCTTCGCTCTTCTGTTTTCTTCCGGGATTTGTCGCTGGCTTTTCCCCAATTTTATTCTTGGGTGTTTCTCATATCGATTGTGTTGTCTTGGAAAAAATCCACAATAGGATGACGCGTGGAGGCAGCAGTAGCAACGTTCGTGAGGGAACTCCTGTTCATCGTTCCGCATGACAGGCAGGACATTCTCCCGAGCCGTACGTTCCGCCACCACCTCCACCGCCTAATCCTCCCTCCACCGAGCAAATTCTGCGTATGTTTGAAGAGAAAAGGAACAATGATCTGATTGAAATATTGAGAAGTGTGCAAGCTATGGTTGGACAGAATGGAAATCAGAATGGTCATCACTCAAAGCTGTCAGATTTTCAGAGGACCAATCCACCCAGCTTCAGTCAGATTGTTGACCCATTGGATGCAGACGATTGGTTGCGCACAATGGAGAAAAAGCTTGAGATTGCTCGTACTGAAGGAAATGATAAAGTTCCCTTTGCAACTCATTATCTTGAGGGCGCAGCTGCCATATGGTGGGAAAATAAAAGGCCATGTGGCCGGTTGATGAGGAAATCACCTGGGAAAAGTTTAAGGATCAGTATCGAAAATATCATATCCCTACTGGAGTTATGAAGACTAAGCAGCGTGAATTTCTTGCGCTCGTCCAAAGAAATCAGTCTGTGGCCGAATATCTGCAAAAATTCAATCATCTGGCCTGTTACCCTCTTTATGACGTGGCCATCGAAGAAAGGAAGATTGACAGATTTCTTGGAGGTCTAAATCCACAACTCCGGTGTACTTTTAGTATGCTTGATTTCCCAGATTTCCAAATTCTGGTGAACAAGGCCTTCATTGCTGAACGGGAGCACAAGCTTATAGCAGATAATAGGCCTGTTAACAACGACGACAAGCGTAAGTTTGAGCCAAAGAAGGATGCCAACCTGTGCAAAAGGCTCGTACCTGGCAATAGACTCAGGTGGAATACAGGCCAAATTGGCAGCAGAATGTTAACAAGACCACCACTCAAGTCAAGAATATTGTGACCAACCCAACACATGAGGAGCGTCAGCGCAATAATTCTTGCTTGATTCTATGGGCGAAACGGACATTATGCCCGACGGTGCCCCAAGAACAACAAGACAAATGCCCTAAGCAGACCACAAGTCAACTTTATGGAGTCATGGCTAACCCAAAGAAACTTCACTGGGCACGTGCATCATATCTCCGCCGATGAAGCTCAAGAGAAGCCAGAAGTCGTCATTGGTATGTTTTCTGTTAATGACATACCTGCCATAATTTTATTTGACTTTGGGGCTTCCCATTATTTTATTTCTCGGAGTTTTGCTGCCCAAAACAATTTTCCTTGCACGATTTTGGGCAAAAAATATGCTGGTACAAACCCCGGGATCTATAATCAAGAGCAATCTGTCCGTAGTGATCCGGAGATCAATATCAACGGAGTCTACTTTCCAACATCTCTGATAATCATTGAGTCTGAAAAGTTGGATATTATATTGGGTATGAATTGGTTGACCCGATATCAAGTTTGCATAAACTCCGCAACCCGAGAAGTCACTTTGACCAGTCTGAATGGGCAGCTTACCAAATTCTACGCTCGCAAGAATATACCCAAGCCGTAATTAGTTTGCACCGTCAGTAGCTGAATTGGAATTTATTCATGTGGTCGATGAGTACCGATGTATTTCCGGAAGAACTGCCAGGCATGCCACCAGATCGGGAACTGGAGTTTGCAATAGATCTTGTGCCCGGAACCGCACCGCTATACAATAAGTATTACCGGATGCCCTCATCAGAATTTGTGGAGCTAAAGAAACAGCTTGACGAATTACTCCAGAAAGGTTATATTCGTCCCAGCTCTTCACCATGGGGATCACCTGCTATTTTCGTGGACAAAAAGGATGGTAGTCTCCGTATGTGTGTAGATTATCGCCAGCTGAATGAGGTAACTATCAAAAATAAATATCTGCTGCCAAGGATTGATGATCTGTTCGATTAGCTCAGTGGGGCTAAAGTATTCTCTAAAATCGATTTATGGACCTGATATCATTAGCTCAAGATTAAAAAGGAGGATATTCCTAAGACCGCATTCACTACTCGGTATGGTCTTTACGAATATACCGTGATGTCCTTTGGTCTCACCAATGCCCCTGCTTTCTTCATGCATATGATGAACACATTATTCATGGACTTCCTCGACAAATTCGTGGTAGTCTTCATCGATGACATCCTCATTTACTCCAAGGGTGAAGAAGAGCACAAGGATCACCTCCGAGCAGTGCTACAACGGCTCCGCGACCATCAGCTATACGCCAAGTTCAGTAAATGCGAATTTTGGCTCAAGAGAGTTGGGTTTCTCGGACATGTACTATCCGCCAAAGGTATAGCCGTGGACCCGAGCAAAGTAAAGGATGTGCTCGATTGGGTACCGCCCATGACTGTGACGCGGATCCGGAGTTTCCTCGGATTAGCCTGATATTATCGTTGTTTTATTGAAGGGTTTTCTAAAATTGCTAAACCCATGACGGAGCTGCTCAAAAAGGATAAGAAGTTTAAGTGGACGGAGGATTGTGAGAAGAGTTTTAATGAGCTGAAGATACGTCTGACAACCGCACCTGTATTGACTCTTCCAGACATTTATCGCAATTTTGATGTGTACTACGATGCCTCCAGACAAGGTATTGGTTGCGTGCTTATGCAAGACAGCAAGGTAGTAGCATATGCATCGCGACAACTACGACCCCATGAGGTAAATTATACTACTCATGATTTGGAATTGGCTGTGGTGGTTCATGCATTAAAAATTTGGAGACACTACCTCATTGGAAAAAGGTGCCAAATTTTTACCGACCACAAAAGTCTCAAGTACATCTTCACTCAGCCAGATTTAAATCTCCGTCAGCGAAGATGGCTAGAGTTGGTCAAGGATTATGACCTTGGAATAAATTACCATCCAGGCAAGGCCAACGTCGTTGCCGATGCGCTCAGTCGAAAGCCCGTCAGCTTAAATGCCATATTGAAATCATTGCCTCCCGAACTTCAAGAGGAGATCGCTCAGCTCAACTTGGTCATCGTGGATGCTGGCCTCGCTAATATTTTGGAAGTTACCCCCACACTTGAGGTGGAGATTCGCAAGGCCCAGCCAGCTGACGCCAAGCTACAAAGACGTGCCAAGGGCCAGATGGCAAAGCAGGTCCCTGATTTCTCCAAGGACAAATTCGGTACCCTCCGATTTCGTGGACGAATTTGTGTACCCAATCAACCGGACTTGAAGAAGAAAATCGTGTCAGAAGCACACGAATCCTCATATTCCATTCACCCGGGAGGTACGAAAATGTACGAGGACCTTAGACAAATATTCTGGTGGGATGGGATGAAGAAAGACATTGCCTATTTTATGGCCTGTTGCGACATATGCAACAAGGTGAAGGCAGAGCATCAGAAGCCAGTCGGACTCCTCCAACCGCTGCCAGCTTCACAATGGAAATGGGATGACGTTTGTATGGATTTCATTACAGGATTGCCTAAGACTCAGCGAGGCAAAGATGCAATCTGGGTTATAGTAGACACCCTAACCAAGGTTGCTCACTTCATCCCGATCAGCACCAGATACAGAGCAAATCAACTCGCACAGCTATATGTATCCCGAATAGTCAGTCTGCATGAAGTACCCCGAACTATCACTTTCCGACCGAGGTTCCTTGTTTACCTGCGCTTTTTGGTCCCATCTCCATCAAGCCTTGGGGACAGCTGACGGTGTCCTGTACTAGGGGGTACTCACCACGTCATCTCCCGATCTGTTAGATTGGGCCGAGGACCCCCATGGATGTATACTCATGGGCCAGTCCGGACAGCTGCCGCAAACAAGGAAGATTCCACAAGACTTGGTGATCAAGACAAGGACTCCTCCCCCACCGGCGTATTCGGCTAGGACTCTTGTTATCCTAGGCCTCTGGTACATTATATAAACCAGGGCCAGGCTAGTCGATAGATCAGATACAACAACAATCATACCATAGGCTAGCTTCTAGGGTTTAGCCTCTACGATCTCGTGGTAGATCAACTCTTGTAATACTCATATCATCAAGATCAATCAAGCAAGAAGTAGGGTATTACCTCCATAGAGAGGGCCCGAACTTGGGTAAACATCATGTCCCCCGTCTCCTGTTATCATCGATCCTAGACGCATAGTTTGGGACCCCCTACCCGAGATCCGCCGGTTTTGACACCGACATTGGTGCTTTCATTGAGAGTTCCACTATGTGATCGGCAAAAGGATCGATGGCTCGCCTGAAGATCAACTGCGACTTCGGCATCTTCGTCACCAGCTCGACTGGTCACCTTGGTTCGAACAAGGACTGCGCCCTACCTCCGATCATCATGTTCGGATGAGGGCCTTCATCAACATCAGCTCCGATCTCTATCAAGATCATGGAGGAATCATCCAGGGAGCCCGGGGGCTCAACGTCAACATTGCCCTCGAGCGACCGTGCTGTTTTTTCAGACAACGAACCTGTGTCCGCCGCCACCGCCTCCTCAAGTGTTGTTTTAACAATTGCTTCAGTGGAATTGTGCGGAATTGAGTCTACAACAACCCTGGAAAATCTCGTCGAGTTCCGATGGAGGAATCTCTGGCAATCCACGATATTATACCGGAGCCCTGTCAAATCTGGACGAGAATCTGGACAAGTTTAGGGCGTGGTGTCCAGCTTCTAGCTTAGACTTCCTTTGGAAGATCCAACCGTTGATCGGCTGCGGAATTCCTATATCTACCACCCTCAAAATTTCAGCTCGATCCGACCGGCCCAAACTCCGGGAACCTTCCGATTAGTGCATCACTTTTCGGATCTGTTTTCTGCGCGAAAACGAATCCGACCCGAGTTCGTCTTTTTTATGAACGGGATTTCAGACATCCTTTTTGAAGAAAGTTTTGTATGGGGTAATGTGTTTTGTTCCCGAACACATCCCACTAACTTTAAAATCTTTTGAACACGATCTTCAACATCATGCTGGTGTCAAACCAGTCCGGCAACATTGCTCCACGGCTGCTGACCTGCGCTAGACACGTTGTCACTTTTTTGAGCCGAGCTCAACTTCTTCGGATCATCATCTCGGCAAGCCGAACAAGAGTTCGGCATCGCAAAGGATAAATCATGACCTACATTGCCGCCTGAAAGTGCAACTATCCCTAGGTGGTTTTGGTAATTCATAACAACATATAGCTCATTGAGCTAATGCTATTCCAAGACAAATATTTCAGGAAAGCTCAATGAATGGCATGGCAGGGATGATGAAAGTGGATCCCTCAAAATATCAAGGACAAAGGATTGGCTCAAGCTCCAAAGCTCAAGACTCTACATTTTACATTTTAGTGATCCAAGATCACATTGCGTCTATAGGAAAAGCCAATACTATCAAGGAGGGATGATGTGTTGCTTAATGAGCCTCTTGCTTCATGTGCTTAGTGATATGCTCCAAAACCCTCCACTACTTTCTCACATCCACATATGACCTAAACATAAAGTCAAACTCGGCCCTACCGATTCTTTCTATCCGGCGCCACCGAAGTTCAAATGTCATAGCCAATCGCCACAAACCCTAGGCAAATCGGTCTCACCGATAGGGATCTCGGTCTCACCGAGATGGGATTGTAATCTCTCTATTTCCTTCAGAAGTTTCGGTCTAACCAAGTGAGCGATCGGTCCCACCGAGATTGCAATGTAAACTCTGCTTTCCCTTCGTAACATTTTGGTCTCACCGAAAAGAGCGAATCGGTCCCACCGAAGTTTACTCGACAAACTCTACGGTTAGATAATTACCAAAATCGGTCTCACCGAAGTTTGTGTAATCGGTCTCACCGAGATTACGTTATGCCCTAACCCTAACCATATCGGTCCTACCGAAGTTGCATGTCGATCCCACGAAAACCCTAATGGTCACTAGGTTTACTAAATTGGTCCGACCGAGTTTTATGATTTGGTCCCACCGAGTTTGGTAAATTGTGTGTAACGGTTAGATTTTGTGTGGAGGCTATATATACCCCTCCACCTCCTCTTCATTCGTGGTGAGAGCCATCAGAACAAACCTACACTTCCAACTTACCAGTTCTGAGAGAGAACCACCTCCTCATGTGTTGAGGCCAAGATATTACATTCCAACCATATGAATATTGATCTCTAGCCTTTCCCAAGTTGCTTTCCACTCAAATCTTCTTTCCACCAAATCCAAATCCTGTGAGAGAGAGTTGAGTGTTGGGGAGACTATCATTTGAAGCACAAGAGCAAGGAGTTCATCATCAACACACCATTTGTTACTTCTTGGAGAGTGGTGTCTCCTAGATTGGCTAGGTGTCACTTGGGAGCCTCCGACAAGATTGTGGAGTTGAACCAAGGAGTTTGTAAGGGCAAGGAGATCGCCTACTTCGTGAAGATCTACCGATAGTGAGGCAAGTCCTTCGTGGGCGACGGCCATGGTGGGATAGACAAGGTTGCTTCTTCGTGGACCCTTCGTGGGTGGAGCCCTCCGTGGACTCAAGCAACTGCTACCCTTCGTGGTTTGAAGTCTCCATCAACGTGGATGTACGATAGCACCACCTATCGGAACCACGACAAAAACATCCGTGTCTCCAATTGCGTTTGAATCCTCCAAACCCTTCCCTTTACATTCTTGCAAGTTGCATGCTTTATTTTCCGCTGTCTATATACTCTTTGCACGCTTGCTTGAATTGCGTGAAGATTGCTTGACTTGTTCAAAGATAGCTAAAATCTGCCAAAGTCTAAAATTGGGAAAAGGTTAAGTTTTTAATTGGTCAAGTAGTCTAATCACCCCCTTCTAGACATACTTCAAGGTCCTACAAGTGGTATCAGAGCTTTGGTCTCCATTTGCTTTGATTTCCATAGCTTTTGGTGGTCATAGCCCTGGTTTCAAACCTAGGAGAGTATGGCGTCTAGCGAGGGAAATTATCACCGTAGAGGTCCTTACTTTGATGGCACTAATTTTGCTAGTTGGAAGCATAAGATGAAAATGCATATTCTCGGACATAACCCCGCCGTTTGGGCTATTGTGTGTATTGGTTTGCAAGGTGAATTCTTTGATGGGAGAGAACCGAACCGTGAAGCTAGTGCGGAAGAGTTGAAGATGGTGCAATATAATGCTCAAGCTTGTGATATCCTCTTCAATGGCTTGTGCCCCGAAGAATTCAACAAAATCAGTCGTCTTGAGAACGCAAATGAAATTTGGGATACTTTGATTGATATGCATGAAGGTACCGACTCCGTCAAGGAATCCAAGTTGGATGTGCTCCAAAGTCAGCTTGACAAGTTCAAAATGAAGGATGGTGAAGGTGTCGCTGAAATGTACTCTAGGCTTGCTCTTATCACAAATGAGATTGCCGGCTTAGGAAGTGAAGAGATGACCATGATTCATCATCAAGAAGATCCTAAGAGCATTGGATGGAAAATATGATACCGTGTGCACATTTATCCAAATGATGCCAAATTACAAAGATCTCAAGCCAATGAAGTCATTGGAAGAATTTTTGCTCATGAGATGTCTCTCAAGGATAAGGAGGAACTTCACAACAAGTCAAGTGGTGCTTACAAAGCCTCATGTGAAGCCCCCACATCATCAAGTGAGAAACAAACCTTCAATGAAGAATTGAGCTTAATGGTGAATAACTTCAACAAATTCTACAAGAGTAGAAGCAAAGAAAGAAGCTCCAAGTCAAGGTCCTACAATGACAAAAGATCTTCTAGTCGAGAGCGAAATTGCTAGAAATGTGGGAGACCCGGACACTATTCCAATGAGTGTACGGCACCCTACAAAAGAATAGAAGATTCTCCCAAGAGAAGAAGTAGAAGAGAAGAATCACCACCAAGAGAGAGAAGGAGTAGAGATGATCGTTATGAGCGAAGACCCTCACGGAGAAGCAAGGATTTGGAAAGGAAGGACAAGTCATCAAAGAGCTACACAAAACGAAGACATCAAGCTCATGTTGGTGAATGGGTATCCGGCTCCGACTCCGACAATCACTCCGAGAGAAGCTATCACTCTGTCTCCGAATACACTCAAGATGAAGGTGTTGCCGGCTTAGCACTTGTATCAACCAACTCCTACGACATATTTGAATCACCAAATGAAGGAATTGGAAGATGCTTAATGGCCAAAGGTCCTAAGGTAACACATCCCGAGTATGTTGATTTTAATAGTGATGAAGATGACTTGCTAGGTGATGATGATTTACTTATTGACAACTCTAGTGATGAATACTATGATGAAACGTCAATTAATCATGCTAATCAAGATGAAACGAATGACAATGATAAGGAGAAGATTGAGCGTCTAATTAAAGAACTAAACACTCTTAAGTTAGCTCATGAAACTATCTTGAAGATCATCGAGAACTTTTAAGGGCTCATGAGAAGTTACGCTTTGAAAATCTCAATCTTGAGCAAGAGCATGAGTTCCTAAAAGCGATCAATGATGATCTCCGTAAGAAAAGTTCTTCTTATATTGCCAAGCGTTTACTCTTATCTACCTACATGCCTCAAGTCAAGTCTAGCAACAAGAACAAGAAAGATTCTTCTTCTAGTAGTAACAATGACAATGCTAAAACCAATATCGTTGCTTCTAGTAGCTCTCTTGATTCCACTAATGATTCTCTTAGCCAAGTTACACTTGAGCAAGAAAACAGCTTATTGAAGGGAATTATAGAGAAAGGTGTATACATGAGCCTTGCCGGGAGTAAGCAATTCGAGGGAATTGTACGCAAGCAAGAAAGGCACCGGAAGAATCAAGGTGTTGGTTTTGAACGAAAGTTCAATGCCAATGGAGTAGAGTGGGAAGAAGATCAATACCCCAAGACGAAGTTTGTTCCTCAACAAGACAAGTATGATCCTACTTCCTTCAAGGGAACACAAGCACAAGATGATCTTCCACCACAAGACCACAAGAACAAAGGCAAGGACAAGCTTCAAGAGGAGATTGATGCATTTGAAGAAGCACCTAAGGCCTTGGTCAAGTGGGTTCCCAAGACTACGTCAAGTTCTACTTCATCAAGTACAACTACTACACCAAGGATTCCCATCAAGATGATGTGGATCCCGAAGAAGAAGAACTAGAGAGTTCTTGAGGGTGACTCCGCCAACATTCTTCACTCATATCATTATGGCAAGGACAAGTGAAATCATCTTCCATATCTTGCACTAGTTCAAGGAGTCCCAAACCCTCATGTTGGTAAGGCAAGGGACAAGGTAACCTAATGCTTTCATGGAGATCATTTTGTGTGTGCATCACTCTATGTTTATGGATATTCTTGTTTGTTCCTTGTGGGACTAACCCATGTAGGCATTGAAAGTGCAACTCACTCCAAAGGAATGCTCCAAAAGATCTACATCAACATTGAGCATCCACATCTTCAACACCTACATGAAGTCATCATCGACAAAACCCAAGGTTAGTTCATCCCTCTAAGGGGGGATCTCATGTCTAGGGGGAGCTTAACTCTAAGAATTGAGTCAAAGCAACTCTAATGATGTGCACACATCAATGCATTATGTAAAAGTGGTAACCCCACTTGAGCTTAAACGACGAGTATGACCTATGATCAAATGTCCTCATTTGACTCCTAAGTCAATATACTCATATATATATGACCTAGTCATCGCCAATTGTTTGATAGATGCTAGAACTGGTTGTGCATGCTTTGTCACATATTTTATTTGTCATTTTATTGTGTGAGCATGTTGGTTGCATATTTTACTCGTTCGAGGATATCCACTTGTTGTTTTGATTGATTGGTCTCTTCTTCTTTGGCCAAGTGGATGGACAAGAATGCCTAAGAACCTTCTCTAGCTATCTATGCTTTTCTCGTCTCAAACTCTATTCATGCTACATCACAAAATTTGATCAAGTCTGATTCGAACCACTACGTGTGAGGAGCACTTGGAGTCCCCGATTAAGTCATAGACTTAAACTTCCAAAACTTCTTTGTGATTTTCGGTCCGACCGATTCCTCCATTTCGGTCATACCGAGATCACTAAGTCGATCTAGGTTTTCATCTCGATGCAACCGATTTGAACTTTTCGGTCACACCGAGTTGTCAGAATTAACGATTATGCATCTCGGTGCCACCGAAGTTGTTCCACTTTCGGTCACACCGAGTTGTCGGGCTATATATTCACACGGGAAAAATTTGGAAAACTTTCTACGAAACTCCCCGCCTGCGCATAGATCGCTTCTACCTACTGTGTCTCCGGATCATCGACTTCATCGCCATGACCACCTCCTCGTCATGGTCTTCGCGCCGTCAACGAAATTCATCTCCGCCGTTGCCGCCGTAGCGAGTTCACCGCCGAACTAGGGTATGAACTCGATCACAGTGCTATCCTCGTCTGATTCTCAGCACATTGTGTTCATAATGCTTCTTTCCACGATTGAAACACCTCTATCCAGTCAAAACAATCCTTAGAATTGGTGTGATTTGAAAATTTAGGGTTAGGTTTCCGCCAAAACCATCTCGGACCCACCGAGTTGAAAAACTCGGTCCCACCGATTTGGCTGACGCCATTGCACTAGTAAGTCTCGGTCTGACCGAGAATTACAAATCGGTGTGACCGATTTTAGAACTTTGTGAAACCCTAGCAGTCTCGATGCCACCGAACTGTGACTTGGTCTGACCGAGTTCACTAGTTGAGGTTCCAAAACTGCTTCGGTATCACCAAGTTTAAAAATCGGTAGATCCGAAGTGATTTCTATGGAAAACTAAAACTAAGTTTTTGAATCATTCTTTTGCAAAAATCTCTGCATTTTGTGATGCTCATCCACTCTACCTCATCTATAACTATTCATGTGGTCAGATCGGTGTGCGGCATGTCGAGACCAAAGTGACCGGAATAGGTCAAGAGCAGATTCACATGAGTGAGGGCACTAGTCCCTCTAGCAGCTCAGATGAGGGGAGCGAAGCACTCCCGAATTTGCCCAAGGCAGCCACAAGGACAAGAAAGAAGAAGACCTGAGAGTCTGAAGATGAAAATTATGTGGCAGTTGAGGATGAGGCCAGTTCAAAGAAGAAAGTGCTCAAGAAGGAGTACAGCTCAACAGCAGTTAAGCCTGGAATGAAGATCAAAAGGCTACCAGGTAGACAACCAATGTCCAAAGCCAGAGTTTCCAGTCAAGCTTCTTTGGAATCCCAGCCCAAAAAACATGCTGCTGCTGAAGGAAAGGAAAGGAAGGAAAGGGTCAAGAAGACCATGGCCAGAGTGATTGGGAAGCCTTATATGATGGAGGAAGAAGAAGAAGAAGAGGTTGCTGAGCCAGCACCCAAGGCACAAAAGCTGATGGGTGATGCCATAAAATCAGGAGCTGCAACTTCAAAGCCCAAAGCTGCCCCTAAACCCAAGAGTGCACTAAAGAGGAATACCAGGAGTATACCAGCAGCTGAGAAGAACAAGGCCCCAATGCCTGAGGTTGATGCTGAGGAAGATGAAGAAGGGAAGGTCCTAAGGAAGCTCAAGCCCAAGATTCCAGACCACAATGATGCTCATCCTGTGGCTGAGAACATGAAGATCAGGAGAGATCAAGGGCTGAGGCTATGGAGAGAATCAGATCCATATGCCACCAGGAGAAGGACTGCTGTAGATTACAGGTTCCACACCAAGGAGCAGCATGACTTTTATCAGACCATCTTATTGGATAAGAAGCCCATAGTTTGTGATATGAGGTGGGTCGACTGCACCTACATTCAGGAGAATGCAGAACACTATCCTGGAGTGTATGACAGCCTTGAAAGCTTGTGGAGTTGCAGATTTTGTTGGGCGTAAGCTCACAAACCGGAATGACGAGCTCATTATGCAATTCTACTCCACAACACATTTCTATCCAGATGGCAGGATAGTCTGGATGTCTGAAGGAACGAGATACCAGTCAACCATTGAGGAATGGGCAAGTCTGATCAATGCCCCCAAGGAAAGTTAAGATGACTTGGACATTTATGCCAAGAAGAAAATGGGTCACAACTCAATGTCACAGATGTACAAGGAGATCCCAGATGATGCACTTGAGACTTTCAAGTTTGGATCAGTTCATTTTCTGCTGTCAGGGCTGCCTACGATCAACTGGATTCTAAGGCACACTGTGTTGCCCAAATCAGGTGACCACAACATGATCAGAGGGCATGTAATCAATTTGCTTCACATATTTGATGTGCCTCAGAAATTCAAAGTCATGAGTCTCATAGTTGAAACTATCAAGAGGACAACAGCAGACGGAAGAGGAGCTGTGGATATGCCCCATGATTCGTGGAGTTGATAAACTCAAAGATGGGCACAGGGAAGTATCTGTTGGGTAAGGAACACATGGTTCTCTATCCTGACTTTGAGGACAATCAAGTTGTCATGACTAAGAATGAACCACCATCAGTACAAGCGCAAGAGAAGAAGGAGAAAGCAAGGAAGGAGAAGGCAGACAAGATGCCAACTCAAGCAGAGGCATCTGATTACTTTCTGAAGAACAAGTAGGAGAAGCTTGGTTACTTGATAGCATCAACTCTGCAGATTGAGAAGGGGTTGGCCACCCTAACTCAAAACCAGGAGAGCCTGGAAAGAATCATGGAACAAAAATTCTATGATCTTGATGTCAGTAATCGAGATCCAGCCACCGTGGAGCAGCTACAGGATGACATGCAGGAGAGGAAGGGCAGAACAACGACTGATGCATTTGCCAGAGTGCCACGAGCTCAGAGATCAGCTGCAGAGCCAGTCACCGGAGTCACTTCATTAGCTCCAGCTACAGCTCTAGCGCAACCAGCTCCAACACCAACTCCTTCAGCTCCTTCCACATCTACTGATGCCTTCGTCCTTGGAGTCCTATCTACACCACCACCAGAAGACCAAGCCTGAGAGACGATATAGTCCTATGCATTTTCTAGGAACTTTTTGGCAACTTGTTGCCAAAGGGGGAGAAAAATTTATAGATCATAGGCTTCGAGAGAGAGAGAGAGTTTTGCTTTTGTTCTCTCTTGTCTTTTTGGTTGAACCTCGTTTGCTTTGATTGCTTGAGATACTATGCTTTTACCTGTGAAACATTGATGATCATGTGTTTGATCATAAGCTACACTTATGCTTGTTATGATATTATCTTACTTATCCTTATATGATCATTCACTGTGCTTGGTGATGAGTGCATGTATTCAATCTTTATTATTTTGAGCTCCACCAAGATGTATGTGACATGGAAGAGTAACCCATGAGCCTAATTCCTTGTGCATTTGCAGTCCAAAGCAAATCTTAAAACATGCACAAATTTAGGGGGAGCTCTTGCTTATCACATACTTCTCAAAGCGACGATGTTTTTCAATTTTATTATCATTTGTCGAAGCTTTGATCTATATGTTGTCATCAATTACCAAAAAGGGGGAGATTGAGAATGAAACTATCCCTAGGTGGTTTTGGTAATTCATAACAACATATAGCTCATTGAGCTAATGCTATTCCAAGACAAATATTTCAGGAAAGCTCAATGAATGGCATGGCATGGATGATGAAAGTGGATCCTCAAAATATCAAGGACAAAGGATTGGCTCAAGCTCAAAAGCTCAAGACTCTACATTTTACATTTTAGTGATCCAAGATCACATTGAGTCTATAGGAAAAGCCAATACTATCAAGGAGGGATGAGGTGTTGCTTAATGAGCCTCTTGCTTCATGTGCTTAGTGATATGCTCCAAAACCCTCCACTACTTTCTCACATCCACATATGACCTAAACATAAAGTCAAACTCGGCCCTACCGATTCTTTCTATCCGGCGCCACCGAGTTCAAATGTCATAGCCACTGCCACAAACCCTAGGCAAATCGGTCTCACCGATAGGGATCTTGGTCTCACCGATAGGGATCTCGGTCTCACCGAGATGGGATTGTAATCTCTCTATTTCCCTTCGCAATGTTTCAGTCTAACTAAAGTGAGCGATCGGTCCCACCGAGATTGCAATGTAAACTCTCGGTTTCCCTTTCGTAACATTTTGGTCTCACCGAAAAGAGCGAATCGGTCCCACCGAGTTTACCTGACCAACTGTCTGGTTAACTAATTACCAAAATCGGTCTCACCGAGTTTGTGTAATCGGTCTCACCGAGATTACGTTATGCCCTAACCCTAACCATATCAGTCCCACCGAGTTGCATGTCGATCTCACCGAAAACCCTAACGGTCAGTAGGTTTACTAAATCGGTCCGACCGAGTTTTATGATTCGGTCCCACCGAGTTTGGTAAATTGTGTGTAACGGTTAGATTTTGTGTGGAGGCTATATATACCCCTCCACCTCCTCTTCATTCGTGGAGAGAGCCATCGGAACAAACCTACACTTCCAACTTACCAGTTCTGAGAGAGAACCACCTACTCATGTGTTGAGGCCAAGATATTCCATTCCAACCATATGAATCTTGATCTCTAGCCTTTCCCAAGTTGCTTTCCACTCAAATCTTCTTTCGACAAAATCCAAATCCTGTGTGAGAGTTGAGTGTTGGGGAGACTATCATTTGAAGCACAAGAGCAAGGACATCAACACACCATTTGTTACTTCTTGGAGAGTGGTGTCTCCTAGATTGGCTAGGTGTCACTTGGGAGCCTCCGACAAGATTGTGGAGTTGAACCAAGGAGTTTGTAAGGGCAAGGAGATCGCCTACTGCGTGAAGATCTACCGCTAGTGAGGCAAGTCCTTCGTGGCGGCGGCCATGGTGGGATAGACAAGGTTGCTTCTTCGTGGACCCTTCGTGGGTGGAGCCCTCCGTGGACTCGCAAGAACTGCTACCCTTCGTGGGTTGAAGTCTCCATCAACGTGGATGTACGATAGCACCACCTATCGGAACCACGACAAAAACATCCGTGTCTCCAATTGCGTTTGAATCCTCCAAACCCTTCCCTTTACATTCTTGCAAGTTGCATGCTTTATTTTCTGCTGCCTATATATTCTTTGCATGCTTGCTTGAATTGCGTGAATATTGCTTGACTTGTTCAAAGATAGCTAAAATCTGCCAAAGTCCAAAATTGGGAAAAGGTTAAGTTTTTAATTGGTCAAGTAGTATAATCACCCCCCCTCTAGACATACTTCAAGGTCCTACACCGCCCCACGGATTACATGGAGCGGGCACACCGGCATCGCCACACAATCACTTCATCAAGCCGGCATTGACCACGTCACGACCTGCATCGGCAGGGCCGCACTATTGCTCCTTCAAGCCGGTGTCCATCATGCCGACCTACTTTGACTCATCGGCTGACATCGAGGCTTCGACATCTCGGCTGGACCGGGGCTTCGCCATCTCTTCATCAACCTATACTCCGGAGACTTCGGCGTCACTAGCCGACCAGCTCCGTCACGTTAGCTGGACCGAGGGCCTTGCCTCGGCGAGCCAGCCTTTGCCAGCATCGCCATGCCGTCGCTTTATCGCCCATCAGGCAATGGGTGTGCGGATCGAGTCCCAATTTTGGGAATCACCTTTCTTCAGATTGCTACAACAAATAAACCAGGTGCTATTAATCCTAGTATTTTTTGCTTGTTTGGGTTCATTTTTCCCAAGGAATTATTACTCTGGTTTGTCCATCATATGTACGCAGGTCTATCAAATGGTGGCGCATTAAAGACGATCGCATGGTGGTTCGGTCGGTTTCAGACATAGTCCGTGAACGCCAGATCTCGAACTTCGGACCGACACGTGAATTCAGGCTTTGCCACGCCTTTATCAAGATCATCACCGATGCCTGCATCAACATTGACTTCGGCGCCAGGTCATATTTCTTTTATTACTCACTTTGCATAAATTATTTATTATGCAACGATTGTTTTTTATTATCACTATTATCTCCGGTTTGCTCTATTTTTTGTGCACAGGAAAATGATCCAGCCGGACTATATCCTTTGGCGTCACCTCGACTGGACGGAGGGCTTCGTCAACACTTCATTACCCCATGCCGGGGACTTCGGCATCACTCTGCCGTCCTGTATTGACCGTGCTATGTCACCACTTCAGAGTGCCGAGCTCTTTGCTCCGCCACCTCGGGACCAGCTTGGGGGATGGAACCTTGTCCCGCATCAAGCTCATACCATATCATCAATACCGAACACATTAACCAGCTAAGTTGCCTTCATGCTCAAAGTTTTAAATTTTTAACTTGTGTTCGGCTCGACCAAGCATTATACTTTTTTGGAAAAAAGTTGCTTGTAAAAAATTTCCTTGTCCAAACTTTGTTTGTGACGCACAAATTCAAATACCCCGTTTACTTGGGGGCTTCCTTTATGAAGCTTTTCCTCTTGCATATGATTATACTTGTACGGCTTCGTTCCTTGTTCGTGTATTGCACCACAATATGCACCATATTGACTTAAGCAATTTGCAAGCTGGGTTGCTCGCCATCATGGTTTACCCCTACGTTCCCGATTGTTCGGCTAGGGAGTAAAGGAGCACCTCTGCGATTGTCACGATCGGGTCATCTCGAAATAACCTCGACCGGGTGAAGCCGAAAGCTAGTGCTCTTATTGTTTTCAATGATGGTCACACAACGGAACTCATGAGTACAAAAATCTATTGCACAAGTCTCATAGTAACAATGAGCACCGAAGAAAGGTATCGGTGGGGTACTATTTTCTTGAAGATGCTTCTTACACTTCACAAGAATATAGTATAAGTTCCTCGAGCGCTTTATGTTCCGTTACAGCCTTACTACCGATTGCTCGGTTATTGGAAACACCGCCGATATTCTCGACGGTGGAGTACATAACACTTTTCGGTCCTTGACCGAAGAGGGAGAAGCCGACGGTCGGTTAAGACGCGTTTAAAGTTCGGGTGAACATAGATATGATATAAGTACTTCGGTACATACAATCATTCTTTTACCCAAGTCACTAGGGGGCTCTTAAGTTTGTTCGAGCCGTTTTATAATAAGTGTTTTTCTTCTTAGTCGTTGCAAAGTTTTTATTATTATTGTTATTATTTATCATTCCTTTGTTGACACAAGTATGTGGTCACTAGCTGAGGAGCCTAATTTCTCTCTCAAAACCGCTAGAGTTTAGTTTGCTAAACTGGCTTAATGAGAAGTACTCCGCCTTCGGGATAGGAGGTTGAAGCCGTAGGCTGACCCGCTTGAAGTCTTGAGATAGGACGTGTCATGTTAAAGCACGGCAGAAGCACTTTTTTTTAAAAGTCCAATTTTCGGATTGGCACCGAACACTTGATCTAGTTCGTACATTAAACTTTTGAATAAGTTTTTTGGCTTCGAGCCTATGACACTTTAAAACTATTTGTGCGTTTCGGCATTAGTCTCATGATGCAACGCCGGACACCTTTAGGGATTCGCAAAAACATTCTCGGATATTGCTATATATGCATCGGTTTGAATTGTGTCTTGATCAATAGTTGGGTTGCGGCTCCTGTGCTTGCCTCCTACGTTCCGCTTTGTTCGGCTTAGCTGTGCAAAGGGAGAACCATCGCGATTGTGCTTCCGGCTCGCATGGTCAAGCACCTCGATGGAGAAAGCCAAAACCGACCGTCACAATAGGCGAAATCGTCACGATCCGATGACTATGTTAAATGACGGGCCGTTCATAACATTGGTCAAGTGTTTACGGCTTGACCTCGAGATGTCGCCGAACAAAGAATCGGGGCTCATAGCTAGCTTCCCAGCTTTAAAGCTCCTATGACTAAGCAAAAGTTTTAAAGCCCGCATATCTCGATTGCCTCGCTTCCGCTTAACACAACCGCCGCCGCAATCGAGACGTCGGCTAAGGGTTGCTTTGTTATTGCGGAAACACCCTGCGTAGTATCTACAAAGGGGTAGAAGCCGACGATGGGCCACTTTCAACTGATAAACAGTCACAATGGAGTTAAAACAATGATGTAAAGTACTTGGATACATAGAATCATTACACATAATCTGTGATTTTACTCTGGATATCGATCCTTAATTCGGCCACCCGTGCCCACATTAAGGCTCAGGGGCTACTGGGCTTTGCGCTCATTATTTACAAATATTAAAGGGCACATCGATCCTCGATGCGGTGTTGCCACCCGACCAGTGTCCGGGGGCTCTTGCATTGCCTATTCAATGCAGAAAATTCAAAGGGCTCAGTGTTCGGCTTGATCGAACTATGGGAAGCGCGTCTTCGGACAGCAATAAGTACCATATGGACCTATCTGGCATCAAGCTATATATCACGGCTACTTCTCACGACCCTCTCTCAGGGGCCCGTTCGCTGATCACTATTATCTCTAATATATTACACTGCGTTTTTATTCCTATGTATGCTGCCGAGCTAGGAGTTGATCCTCAGGCCGATTTCGCGCATCGACCTGAGTCTCAGGGGCTAATGGGAACATCGGTTTCATGCTTGCCTTCAGGTGCATCTCGGGTTTTAGACTAATACACACCTTGAGGGCTACTGGATATACATCGACAGAGAATAAACTGCACCAGTTAAAAATATTCACAAAAAATCAGCCCGCGATCAGGGTGGTGCACCACCTTGGAAGCGATCCCCAAGATAAAGCTTCAAGCGCTAGCGGCTAGCTCCTTAGAGGGCATTTCCGGCATTAAGCTCGGCTAAGCTCCTTCAACTTTTTTGAACCAAGGTGATCTATGACACCTCGGATATAGTCCGGCGTTGGAGCTCGGATACAGTCCGGCGTTGGAGCTTGGACATAGTCCGGCATTGGTACTCGGCTACAAAAGATACCTCGAATGCAGTCCGGCGTTAGAGCTCGGGCGCAAGAGGACACTGCCTCCCGGGAACAACTTCAAACCCGAGGTGTGGCATAAAAATAACAAGGCATTGATAAAGGCCGGAAACTTAAAGGGGCTCCTCGGATACCCGACGTGTAAACTCTTCGGATGCACTTCGGCGATCCTCAAGATCGAAGATGAGAAGATTTGTTGAACTAGTTTTCAAGACCGACGACCGAAGATGAAGAACAGTTCGGAAGAATCGAGGAGCGTTCCTAACTTGAAGACCGGTTTAGGGGGCTACTGACGGTGTCCTGGACTAGGGGGTACTCACCATGTCATCTCCCGATCTGTTAGATTGGGCCGAGGACCCCCATGGTCAGATACTCATGGGCAGTCCGGACAAATGCCGCATACAAGGAAGATTCCACAAGACTTGGTGATCAAGACAAGGACTCCTCCCCACCGGGCAGATCTGACTTAGGACTCTTGTTATCCTAGGCCTCTGGTGCATTATATAAACCAGGGCCAGGCTAGACGATAGATTAGATACAACAACAATCATACCATAGGCTAGCTTCTAGGGTTTAGCCTCTACGATCTTGTGGTAGATCAACTCTTGTAATACTCATATCATCAAGATCAATCAAGCAAGAAGTAGGGTATTACCTCCATAGAGAGGGCCCGAACACAGGTAAACATTGTGTCCCCGTCTCCTGTTACCATCGATCCTAGACGCAGTTCGGGACCCCTACCGAGATCCGCCGGTTTTGACACCGACAACAAATGACTGAATATAGTAATCGCCTATCATCCTCGCATGATGGATAGACAGAGTGGGTAAATCAAATACTTGAAGATATGTTATGGCCCGTGTGCTAGCTAAGGGAGCTAAATGGGAAGATTGCTTGCCATATGCCAAGTTTTCTTATAACAACAGCTTCTGCACCGGTCCTAAAGATGTCACCATATGAAGCTCTGTATGGCCGTAAGTGCCGCACTCCTTTAAATTGGTGTCAAACTGGAGATAGCCGTATCTTCGGAACAGATCTCATGATGGAAGCTGAGAAACAAGTTAGCACTACAAAAAAATACACTTCCATGATGATACGTGTTTGTCACAGTAGGTCGCGTTTTTTGTCATGCATGTACATCCATGACAAATTTATGACAGAATCAAGATAGTCATACTGTCGTCAGAGAAGTGTTCCATGACATTACCAAAATTATCATCATGGAAGTGTCCACTTCCATGACGATAAATCGCGCGTCATAGAAGTGCTTTTGTCAAGGGTGACCGACACGTGGCATCCACCTTAACGGAACGCCGTTAAGCTATCGGGTCGGGTTTTGGATCCGATAACCCGTTAACAGCCCCGACCAATGGGGATTTTCCACGTATAAAATCATCATTGGCTGGAGGAGACACGGTCAGTCCGCTACCGCACAGGTGTCACTCATCCAATGGGCGAGACGCGCCTATGATATGTTGACACGTGGACCGGCCCATCAAGTTTAAATGGGCCAGCCCAACTAAAGGCCCACAAGATTTTGCGGACCATAATGGGCCGGCCCAGCTAAAGGCCCATGAGATTTTGCGGGCCATAATGGGTTGGCCCAGCTAACGGCCCACAAGATTTCACGGGCCATAAGGGGCCGGCCCAGGTAAAGGCCCACAAGATTTTTGTTTGCCATAATGGGCCGGCCCAGGTAAAGGCCCACAAGATTCTTGCGGATCATAATGGGCGGCCCTACTAAAGGCCCACGAGATTTCGCCGACATTAACGGGCCGACCAATTGTAGGCCCACAAGAATTTGAGGGCCTTAGTAGGCGGCCCATTAACCGCCGCCATGTTTTGGGCCAAATGCCACCCATATTTGATCCGATCCATTAATGGCTCGCCACGTTCCGGGCCTAATAGTGGCCCATATGAGATCCGCCCGTTAAAAGCCTACCACGTTACGGGCCAAATTACGGCCCGTATCAGTCACGACCCTTTAAGAGGCTATGGGCTCAATTATGGCCCATATCGATTCGCCCATCAACTGGACACTATGCTTTTGGGCCCACTTGCTAGAGGCCCACTTAGTAATTCGCCCGACATTAGTTTTGGCCTCTTAAGGACCCGCTTTAACATTTCGCCCTATATTCATTTCGCCTGTTAAATGTCCGTCATATAGTTGGGCCTAACTACGGCCGGTTTGCATCTGGCCTTTGCTCGTCGCCGATATCCGATTGGGCCAAACAAGGACCGAGACAATTTTGGTTCGTTAAAGCCCGTGATTTGATTCGCACAATCATGGGCCGGGTTCATTTCGGCTGTTCTACCCGTTAGCTGTTCGGCACGTTTCAGGCCCAACCTACATCGTGATTGCACGACGACCCGATTATGTACCATAATTTTACGGTTTGGCCAGTTTACTGCGAAGACAGTAAAATAACTGCAGCATCGTGAATAAGAAAAAACCTAGACTATACAATAAAAAAATTACAGCATATTACATCCACTGGGCATCAAAGTTCGCCACTATGATAATAAAGCACAAGTAGACATCAGATTACATACAGTGGGCATCAAAGATCGCCACCAGTGCAAATAAACACGCCAACAAAATAATATACAAAACCGACAGCACTTCAATAGAGTTCAAGAAAGGTTAGCCTCTTTGGGAGCTGCAAAGCAAGCGGTGAGCAAGATGATGAGATCTGCGCTTGTTCAACACTTAAATCTTCCTCACTCTGAAAGATAAACAAGCGCATAGATGATGTGTTTTGCATATAAAAGTATCGATCTTGACAATTCATCACATTTCTTCTTGTGAATAAAGTGACACAGTTTAAAATTGCATTAACACAATATGGTATTTTTCAGGTAAAGACATGGAAGGAAATTACATTTTGAAGGAGTTGGCAGCTTCAATGACACCATTGGATTACAGATCAAGAACTCATAAGTATCAATGGTTAGTGTGTCATCAATTTATCCCATTTCAGTTGGCAAATAAAGAGACGGTTTAAATAATACTCCCTCACTGGAATTACTTGTCATCAAAATGGATGTGTCTAGAACTAAAATACATCTAGATACATCTATTTCAATGACAAGTATTTTCGACGAGGGAGTAGTAGAATGATATGACATTGTTCATAGTTAAGACATTGCAGAATATGACATTGTCTTTGTAGTGGGTAGGTTCACCACACCACTTTGGATTACGGATTAAGAACAGAAGCATACATGTAGTGCAAAAGAAGATCACTTGCTCTGTATACTTTCATTTACATGGTATGAATAAGGAACTTGGTTGTACAACTGAAAACTTAAATTGAGAAAGGACAAACTTTTGTTTATGAACTAGTCCCTCCGTTCTAAAATAGATGACCCAACTTTATACTAACTTCAGTACAAAATTGGGCCATCTATTTTGGAACAGAGGGAGTACATAATAAACTTTAAACATGCAATTTGATGCAAACACCAAAAATAAATAGCTGTTGCAGTCATGCCTAACCAAATATATACAACAAAGTTTGAAGGCTTGAGATGGACAAACTTACATTATTGGTGAAGACAGGCTATATAAAGTCCTTGTCCATGCTGATGGGGGGGCAATTCAAGAAGTTTACCACAGAATCTTCTTCATAAGCATTGCCTTTATTCTACATTTTGTTAAGAGTAAATATAGATGTGATAATATACGAAAAAATGGAGAATATTTAAGATAAGATGAAGAGTGATGCTACATAACCAAGTAGCTATAAATGTAAGTGCAGCGATACAGGCAAAAGGTACAACCAAGAGCAATGCACAACTAAACTTCTTCAGTACCAACCTTATGGTAAGAGTAAATATAGATTTGATGTGTAGAAAATTGAGGGCAAAGGAAAATAAGCTGCAGAGTGATGGTACATGAACAACTACCTGTCATTATAAGTACACTGATAAAGGACAACATGTACTTACAAGAACAATGCAGAGCTAAAAAAACATTGGCATTGGATACTGAAGAATTTGGAGCGAACAATTGATAAGCAAGCTATCATGCATACTGCTGTCACATAATGAACCAGGTATGTAAGCAAGTACAGTGATACAGGACAACAGGTACTAACAAGAGAAAAGCAGTGGGCATCATATTTGCGATATCCTGTCATTCTTTTCAAACCAGAATTCTTCTTCGAGCAGATTTCATGCAAACAAGATCCGTAAGGCACATGCGGAAAAGTAGAAGTTCAAATTGTCATGTGATTTCATAGACAATACCTCATCCTGGGAACGAGACCAGTGCATAACAATGTTTTTCCATTCAATGTCTTCTAAATTTAGCATGTGAGACTTCACCGAAATTCGTTTATAGATTTGCCACCAAAGTGTGATTTCCTCGGGTAACACCGATATCACTGCAATGCTTCCTTGAAAAGCACAAGCAAGCTTTCCTCGTCATGACTATCTAGATTGACCCTCTCCTAGTTACAACAATGTAATGTAAATCATTGATGTGTTCAATCGCCAGTAAAACAGGAAAATAATAACCATGAATAATAGCACTTACACATATGTTGGACAGGAAGATGTGAAAATGGTGTTTGTCTTCACAATAATCTTCCCATTATGGGAATATATGCACGTAGTCCCTAACAACATTGAAAGCATTGTCTTTTAAACTGGGAATAAATGGAATGGGGTTCCAATCTGCAGGAATTGGCCATCTCTGCAGTTGGGATAGGTCTTCGCCGATGGACTTGCTTTGTACTTTTTTTTGGAGTGGGATTTTTCTGTGGTACAGCTGGTGCTATGGCAAATGAAATCAACATACATTTTGCTGGAGTGCAGGTCCTGTGTGGTGGGGCTAGTGGTGTGGCAAGTGAAGTATGGGTACAGTCTGTTGGAGTCGGTCCTACGTTTTGTGTCAAGCTCTATCGAACATGGTAAAGAAGAGCAAGCAGATTTTGGATAATAAAATGTTGGTTGCGCAGTGCCCACACATGATGAACTAGAGCGCATTAAGAATGCAACTCCCACTGTCTCTCGACCATTTCAAAGCGGTTGGATGAAGATCCCACGCCTCCTAACCCTTCTTCTTCCTTGTCTGTGATTCTTCCCATCTGAGAACACGCCACGGGCCGTGACCACCGCCCCACCGCTTTGTGTTCCTCCGCCACCCCCACCCCCACCAAGGCCGAGTTTTCTTCTGCTCGGCGAGGCCCCACAACCACCGAGCCCTTGGATCACACCGGCGAACTCCGTGAGCTCAAAAATCGTTGACCCAATTTTGAAATTTAGTCTACTGTGATTTAACTAGTGTTGAGTATAAAAGGGGAAAACCATAAGCATTGGGAGTATAGTGTTGAGCGTGCCATGGCGGATCCGAAGGTGCAAGCCGGACAAAGGCAACTTCGCAACCAAGACAAGAAATCAGAGTAAAGCAGTGGCGATCTATTTTCTTGCTGCGATAAATAAGTTGAGCAGATCTGAAAGAGTACCGCCTCTCGGCGGCGCCTGCACGATCTGGTGAGAATTTGACGGTCTGCGATGGCGATGGCTGTCGGCGTGGAAGCAGATCAGGAGGGTAGACGGTGGCGGCGTGGCGCAGTGGACGAGACGGTCATAGGAGCGGCGCCGGCAAGGTGGACGACAGCGGGGATGAAGCAAGAGGACGGGATGCAAGGATCCCGGTCCGAAGGTGTGGATGAGAGAGGTCGATCTCTTGTAATGGACGGCGGCGTCGGGGTATCAGCTCCGGCATGGTGGACGAGGAAGGCGGTGTATGGGGTGGCTGACGGCATGACGGAGGAGGGTGGGGTGGAGAGGGTGTTTTGGCGCCCACGAGTCTGAATGGGGAAAAGGGAGGTAGAGAGGAAGGGGGGACGGTGTAGTCGGTAGCGCTTGTCTCAAATGCGAGGAAATTTACAAACTTAGCCCCCGTTTCAAATTTCTACTACATCACAGCAACATTAGTCGGTTGGGGATAGGACGGTAATCTTGCACACACCGAATATTTGCCGACTAGAGTTTGTTTTTGGCGCCCACCATGTATGAATATGAATTGGGGAGGGAGTCGATTCGGCCGAGGGCACACTGTGTTTTGGCGCCCACCGTGTATGAATCCGGGTGAGAGGCGGTTACGTCACGTTTGGGTGAAATTACAAACCTACCCCTATCAAAACCTATAGAAATCCAGCAGATAGGCTTTCTTGTGGCGAGGATAGGCAGTAGTGATTTCCATCTCGCAGATTTTGGTTTCGGTGATTCTGCGACTTTCCCCGCTTCGTTCAAATTTTGCACGATGCACGCGTTCTTGTGCCAACTCAATTCGAATCCCGTTTGTATTCTACTATTTTTTTTGAGGCGGGATCCATTTTCAATTGGAATTACATTCTGTATACATCATTTTTTACATATATACTTTCAAAAGCACAACAAAGAATTCTGCTCCTTTATATGTATAATATGATTTACAAATACAACGATCTCAAATCTTAAGGTTGAATTCGATTTTTTAACCAAATTATGTTCTACTAAAATGTATGGATCAGTAATATCTACATATTAAATAACATAGATGTGCGTGAATTCATATGAGTATGCATGTTTGATAGATCAATTTTGGTTCGAGTATGGATTACATGTATCATCATCTCGAATTCAAATATTTGAATCCTTTTTGTTCACTCCTTTCACGCCCATCTCTCTCGCATGCATGCTCCTTCGTAGCCATCACTCTTTTCTCCACCTCACCAAGACGCTCACTTCATGTTTCTCCTATCCTCGCATAAACATGGTCTCTCGACGTCTCCCTTGAGAAGTGTCACACTCTCCCTATCATTATACATTACACGGTTTTCATTATCTCTCACGTCTCTACTTTTCTCTGGTATCACTCGGTACCTAAGCTTTCTTTTTCACCGCCACACATACAGTCTCCACTCGTCTTTCACTTTGCCTTTCTCACGCACCCTATATGTCTCTACATATGACTCATACCACTAAAATTACTCTCTCTCTCTCTCTCTCTCTCTCCTGTAGACACAACATTTGTTGCGGTCTCCTTTTCGTCTCCATCCCAGACTGACACCGATCAGACAACCCCGACTACCGTCTCCTCTCTCTCTCTCTCTTAGACACACACACACAACTCCTGCTTCCACCTCCCTTCCCGACTACCATCTCTCTCACACACACACAAAACTCTCGCTTTCGCACCCCGACTCGTATTTCTCTCACAAGCATTTATCGACTAGCTAGCCTCTAGATAGGTTTATACACCTGCACACTCACGCTTCCACCATCGCATACATGTCTCTCTCTCGCTCCTTGTATCTATGTAGCTTTTTCTTCCCTTCTTGAGACACGCCCTCTTGATCGTGCACACACACACTATCGCCTCATTTTAAGCTGATACCTATCGCACACACACTACTTGTGTCTTTGTCACACATGCACTCCGTCCTCCTCCACTCTCCCTCTCTCACACACAGCTTTTTGCAACAACTAGCAAGATGCCATGCGTTGCACGGAACATCAAGATGCATTTGTATGAGTAGTTTATCTTGTGGGGGAAAAGGATGAACGAGGGAAGACCTTATTTGCAAATGTGGAGAGGGGTGTGGGTATCTTTTGCAAAATTGTCATAGTTTCCTTCCTATCCGTCAGATATAGATCGGACGGCCTATATTGCAGGATGGCAGGTACACGATCATCACCGACAATGCTTTTTATAAGAGTAGGGATAAAAAATAGAGTTGGTGATGATGGTGGGCCTGCCATCCTGCAATGTAGGTCGTCCGATTTATATCTGACGGATAGGGAGGAAAATATGGCAATTTACCCACACTCTTCACCACATTTGCAGATAAGGCCTTCCCTCGTTCATCCTTTTCTCCCACGAGATTTTGATGTTCCGTGCAATGCACGGGCATCTTGCTAGTAAGAGTAGAAATTAGACATATACCACTTCTCGAATCTTGAAACCAACAACATGCCTCCCTTATCTCATCAAAACCGCCAAATGAATATATTTTGAGTGAAACATAACATATTTTTAGTGATATACGTATTTCAAAACTAGACTTTTTTTCTATCAAATCGGTGAATATGTATTAATCTACTTTGATCGTGTGGCAACGCATTGGCACATTGCTAGTAGTTATTACAATTTTTTGGACACCAGACAAACGGTGGAGTACATATACGAAGAGAAGAGGCGCACGCACGCAGTCGGCCTCTCGCTGTCTCGCACACATGAGTTTTATGTAAAGGCGACGTTAACAAATAAACCCTAAAACCTTAGGTGCATGATTGCTGCATTCGCGGGTATCGGGTACGTGGTGGAGCACCTTTGTGGGAGTTGATGGTCGGGACCACAGGTGAACGACTTGGAGCGTGGTGGCTCGCCAGTTGCCACAGACTGAGTAGCCACGTTTAAAATATCGTTTTTAGCGGGGTTAAGAGTTCCAATTTTAAATGGCACGTTATAAGTAGTAAGTAGTTTTTAGAACGATAGGTATGGAGCGAAAATGGAATTCATAGTACTACGTACCTCCTTGGCGTATGGTTGTATGGGTTTATGTTACAAGATGTTGAACCTGGTAGTTCTAGGGCAAATCATCGTGGTTTAGATTTAGATGCGGTTTTCGATGTCGGAAGGTGAAACCCTTCTTTGATTAAAAAACTATTACCTCCATTACGGTTTACTAGTCCCCATCATATTTTGGGTCAAAGTTTTTCCATGAATTTTACTTGTAAAATGTGAATGGAAAATGAGATTTTGTTATACCCAAACAAAAAAGGACTAGAGGGAGTGATTGCTTTGACACGGACGCGACCTCTCATATACAGGCATTGAGCCGTGGCCCGCCAAGAGGGTCAGACTTTTCGCTGCAGGCCGGTGAGCATGCCTCCTCGCTGCAACCAGCTTAAGACTGCCCTTTGCCTTCATTGAATCGCGTGTGCAACACGTCCTTCCATGAGCCGGGCATTTTAGAACACAAAAAATGACTAAAATATAATTAATTTACGCATGGTCTTGACTTGTTGTGCTCAGACCGGTAGCAGGAACTAGTAGAGGTTTTTCTTTATTTATAACTCTCCTCACATTTTTTGGCTTTGAAGTGAATCATGGTTGTGGACATTATGTATGAATGTGCGGATATCTGTGAACATGAGTTTGATGTGGAAGTTGGTCTTGGAATGTCGGGCTTCTTGGCGTGAACTATACCATGTCCAATGCTTCGCTTTGTTATTGGTTGGAAAGTAATTGCTTTGTTATTACATGACCCGAAAAAACATTTTGTGCCACATCGGTAGATGCACAGACATCACAACATGCATGCCGATCGGATAAACATTTGAACCTAGCTATTATGAAGGAAATTTTGTATTGACAACAGTTTTAGATAGCAGGAAACGCCTAGCCTACTCGCCTCTGCTTAGCTTATTTCGGCTTCTTCCATCTCTTCTTTGGCTTGGGTGAAGAGATCATCCGATTGCTCTTTTCGCTTCTTCAGAACTCAGCTACATTCTCAAGGGCTGCAGACGCTTTCTTTCAGCCTCTACTAATGCCACGAGGACACGAATACCGATTTGACTCCACCGCTTGTGTGTAATCCAGCATCATCTCGGGAATTTGCACCTTGTGTCTAATCCGGCATCATTAGAGGCGGCACCTTGTGTGTAATCCACCTCATTTTGGAAACATGATCTCGAGGTCGACCATACTTCCCTCCTCGCAGAACTGCATCCCCGACATGAAGTTACTTCTTTTTTAGATCAATACTCGTGAGAAACCTAGATCCATTTAGTAGAAGCCGGATAAATGTAACTTCGGAGAAGTGAATTTAAAAGGAAATGTAATATTAAAACAGGCTAAACGGTGAGAACACCCACTTCCTACATCAAGTTAAAAACGAAAGCATTAGGACGATTAAGACTCTTCTTATTACACATCAAAGAACACCACGCTTAAGAGAAACAGAAACTACAACATATACACATCGAAGAACACGAGGCTAAACGAAAGTAATTGAAAGGGTGTTACTTACCAAAGCTCGTTTTACAGGTTCGGTGCAGCTCCTCTTTAACTTGCCACGCTCCTTGAAGATGTCCCGAATATCCCGTGTTTGGTCTTTGTTGCTCCTCTGCATGTTCACACTCGTGGTTTCAAAATCTCAACATGGCAAGAAAAATACTACTAGTAATACTCGCGCATCTTGTGGGAAACATTAAAGCACTCATCCGCCATGTTAGAGCATCTCCAACAGAATCGCAACGCGCGGCCCTTTAAAAAAGCGTTTACAGCTGAGATCGAGAAGTAGATACTAGAGAGTAGAGGATAGTTCTCAGCATAGATAGATAAAAAAAGATAATTCAACTACTCCTCGTCGTCCGACTCCTCCTCGGTGATGTCCTCCTCCGACGCCCCGATCAGAGGCGTGAAGATACCGATCATCGTCGGATTCCCAAGGCGACGCTGCTCCTAGCCTCATGTTGAATTGAGCGTCCGCTTTTCGCCTAAGCTTGTCCTCGCGATAGGCGGCTCGCTCCGCCCTCCTCTTATCCCTCTCCGCCCTCCTTTGCGCGTAGAACTCGCGCTCGTTGATGATGTCCTGCGGGAAGTGTTGCCGCCACAACGCAATGGCTTCCTTGTCCATCTCGGCGATGCCGAGACGGTGCTCCCGCCTTCGGTTGTCGTGACGATCCTCGTCGGTGCTAAGCCGCGGCAGAGGCGCGAGCTCCTGCGCCCGCTCCCGCGTCGGCATGTTGGGGAAGTTCAATGTTCTATGAGGCCACCGGAGGCGCCACGCCGCCGCATCGTACGCGCGGGCAGCCTCGGTGGCGGTGTCGAAATTGCCGAGGCCGAGGCGCATCCTACGGAACCAGATCTCGGCGGAGAAGCCGCCGGAGGGGCGCGCGCGGACGCTGTGGTATCCCCAAGTTTCCCGTCGACGCGGCGACATGGTGGCGCGGCGGCGGCGAGGCAAAAAAGAGCGGGGAGACAGCGGTGGCGAGGCACAGAGCGGTGGCAAGGCACAGAGGTGGGAGGGTGTTGGATTTTATAAAGCGCGCCGGACGCCGCCAAAAACCACTGCGCCCGGCCGCTTTTCCAGCAGCGATCCTTTCCCGACGTCTCTGCTATCTCTACTCTCTTCCCTACGGTTATATTTATTTTATATTTAATATTTAATATTTATCTCTACTTCCTTTACTGTCTACTTTTTTTCTTGCAATATAGGCCGCCCGATTTATATCTGACAGATAGGAAGGAAACAAATGGGAATTTTGCAAAAAGATACCCATACCCTCTCTAGATTTGCAAATATGGCCTTCCCTCGTTCATCCTTTTCTCCCACAAGATAAACTACTCATACAAATGCATCTTGATGCGTGCAACACATGGGCATCTTGCTAGTTCTAAAAACCTTTCCATCATTTGCCACATCGCTGGTTGCGGATGAAAAACCTACCCAAGCACAAATAGCGATGTGAGCGACGCACAATTACAAGCTGATATTCTGTTGGACAATGGAGGCTATAACCAATTACTTTTACGGGAACAATAGCACCCAGGAAAATTGAAGGGTAGATATGAACAAAATTGGAACTGCACATGTACTGCTAAGTGATTCAATACACACATTACCAATCGAGGAGGAGAACGATGGTCACGGCGGCCTCTGTGAGTCATGGTCCGCAACGAGAGTCAGTTCATTGTCCATGACGGTGGTACTTCTGCGCTTGGCGTCGGCTTCCGGGAAGCAGACCCGAGACCGTGGAAGACGATGCCGGGGAAGAGGCTCCGATCTCTGACGGCGATGATGGACCGGCTCGGTCTGGCGTATGAGGTCGTCGATGAGGCGAGATGTCGCGGTGGGACGAGTGCGCCCGATATAAAGGGAGGAGCACGAAGGCTGCGGTGCCGTGGAGAAGTCTATTTTATGCGTTGGGGATACAAAATGGGAGTATTCGGTGTACTACTGGGTGCGGGGTGGGGCTGGTAGGTAGGGTGAACCTGAAGTTACGAAAACAGCCCCTACCAAGCGTCAGACGTAGGCCTGTTCAAGGCTATGATGGTAACTTCCTTTGCTGAATCAGGTCGCGGGAGATTTTCCCGCCGACCTCAAAATTTTGTGACACTGGACTCCCCATGTGGCGTGTTCAGTGATTCAGCTAAGCAACTAGCGAGTAGTAGTAGTAAACTCTGCATATTAGGTTTGACCGAAGTCAAACTTCCTAAAGTTTGACCAAGTTTATATAAAAATATAAACATTTACCATAACAAATATGTACGATGTGGAAGTACATTCAATAATGAATCTAATGGTATTTATTTGTTATTGTATATGTTAATATTTTTTGTTATAAGCTTTCGAGAGTTTACAAAACTTGACTTTGACCAATGCTAATACGCTGGACTTAAATAAAAACGGAGGAGTACACATTTGTTTTCTTAGTTTGTAGTGAACTAATCATTTGTTGAAATTGTGAAATAAATATATTAGGCTATTGACTTGAATGTAATGGTCTATACAATTCAATAGTTACAATCATTATCGAATCCCAAGATGTATACAAGGTCTATAGTACTTCATAACATGCTCAAACTCACATAATCCCAGTCAAATGAGAATCTAAATGCATTTCATAGTTATTACTTTGTAGGATGCAACAAAAACAACCAAAACTCTACATCAGCCATTATAGAAGCAACATTTAGACATATCCCATTGTGTGAATGAAACGTGCAGAGAGAGCTTTTGAAGATGGAGCAGATAGGGCGGAAAAGATTGTACATATGTGGACGAGAGAGTAGGAGACAAACCTAACGAGACACGAGAGAGAGAGAGAAGAGAGAGGAAGAAGTTAGGTCTGTGAGAAAGATGGAGACATGTAATATACGTGATTCTCAGATATCGTGGAAGGAGAAGAGACAACATGTTTGATGAGAGAGCTGGAAAAAGATGGACGAGAGGGGAAGGATCTCATGGGTTGAGGGATTGACAATTTTGTGCGGGAGAGAGGGATTGGTAATTTTGTGCAAGAGAGAGAGAGGGTGGGGGAGGAGTCACCACCGTCATCACATCACCCCGCTTCCAAATGACCCGCATTCTCTAGCGCAGTGTGGTCGCTGCCTTCGATCTCGCTCGATGCCCTCTTTGAAGATTGAGGTGTTGTGCATGTTGGGGTGGAAAGAAGCACAAGCGAGAGTGGTCGCCGTATAACCTTGGATGGGGATGAATTGTGTGCTCGGGGGAGTGTGTGTGTGTGTGTGTCAGATATTGAGCGAAAACAAACCTAAGGAGAGAAATGGGTATTCATGAAGAGATTGCGCGGGCCTTGAGGTGGGCAGGGGCCGAGTGAGGGTGTCAAAATGTGCTGCTGTGACGCATATGTTGCATGCTGACCGTCATGAGGAGGGGAGACGAATCGAGAGAGATGGTTGTTGTGTTACGGATGCTCCTCTCTCTCTCCCTCCCTCTCTCTCTCTCTCTCACACACACACACAAGTAAACTAGAAAACCGTTCTCTCATGTATACACAACATATCGGCATCTCTCTATGTCTCACTCATGCATGATCGTTTGCACATTCACACCTCTCTATGTCTGTATCACACGCACACCGTCTCCACATTGCCCTTCCGCCACAACACACATATGGACACATACACACGTTCTCTCTCAGTCACACACAAAATAAGTATTAAAAAAAACTAGGGCGCATCTAAAACGTCCAAATCCAAATAAACACAAACTGGAGCTAAATTCAAATATATGGAAATATTGCAGCGTCAAGAACTTTCCTAGGAAAAAAAAGTTGAGTAATATTCGAGGATTGTTTTCACACACACAAAAAGGTTCGATGGATGTCCTTCGAGCGCGACACGGTGACGCACCGTTCGATCGACCGCGCGGCCGCGGTTCACGCGCTTGCACAAGATGTGGCTGTGGTACTAACTTCAAAATAAATAAATAATAAAAGGCGCTGCCTAAGTCTAATGTTTACGTGTACTAGTACGGTTTTCTTTTAAGTTTGACCAACCTCATATAAAACTAAAGTAAGCTCCCATACGCCAAGACTCATCAATATGCCGCCGCGGTTGTGCATGCCGGCGCCCGCCTGCTCCGGCCAACAATTTCTCGCCCATCACCGCCGTGTCGCCGCCATCCCTGTGCCATGAAGCCGAAGGCTCGCCCGCTCACATCGTCTGCAGTCCCTCCTCGCCATGCCACCGTGCTGCCAAGCACACGAGCAGCTGGTGGAGCCGCGTCTATGCACGCAACATACGAAGAGGAGGATGAGCGCGTGCTCCAGCACACTGGCGAGGAGGAACTAGCGTGTCATTGTCGTCTCCGCCCACACGGAGGAGGCGTGCATGGTGGTTATCGCGGTGGAAGCCGGTCGCGCGCGCATCGAGCCCGCAAACCGGGTGCGGACGCGGAATCTACCTTCGAGACCTTGAATGCCACGTGGATCCTGCAATCTGAAGGAGCAATTTGGGTCAGTCGACTCATGTGAGCCGTTTGATGCAACATGGATGGCTAGAAGGGCTTCTTCCACCTCTTCTGTCGTCTTCCTTCGCCTCCGGCCGAACATCTTTCACAAATCGATCGACCCAAATTATACTACTAGGACGAACGTATTAAGTACAATTAGGGGAACACGAAGGTACGAGCAAGAGTAATAAATCGCAAGAAGAACAGTAGTAAGACATAGTACTAGTACTACTCTACGACTAAACAGTTCAAATAACGAGAAAGAACATAAACATAGTTACTGTTGGGGCCTCAAAGACAACACACCCTTGAAAATAAACTAAGCAACTAGTCGACTTGACACTGCAGTAGAACCAGCATGAGCGACGGCATCGCCACCTACCGGAGTCCGAGTCCACGCCCTCGACTTCGCCCTCGCCCCTCTTCCTCTTCCTCTTCGCCGACGCTTCTTTGCTTGAACAGGATTAATCGGGCTCTGCTTCTTCATCCAACCCATGTAGATATTTAAACAAAGACATGCATCCATTGCTGCGTACATGATGTGATCTTCATCTAATGTCTTCGACTCCCATGCATGATGAAACTCGTGATGAGGTTTCTTCAGTTTAGCGTACGAAGGATCAATCATGGCTGCTGCTGTGGTCAAGATTGAAGGTTGATAGGAGGACACCGTGCTTGCCTTACGGAGATCGAAGGGCTGGCCTACAACGAGACCTATCCGACGCAGGACTTCTTTGACGTTCTTAAAGCCTACAGTAACGAATTTCACTCTTTTGTCCTTGAGGAAGTTCTTAAAATCCTGGCACTCAACGTCGGCATGGCATATGTGGTAGACCAAGCAAACGTTATGTACGCAAACTCGGATCACGGCGGGCTCCTTCCTCTCTTCGCCTTTAGATCCTTCTCTCGTCCTGTGACTATGGTGTAGTCAACATCTAGCCCAAATGACCCACTCATCTATTGAACTGTTGAACATGCGTAGGGAAGCGAGCAAGCCATGCTTTCACCGTCATGGATCCACGTGTGTAGATGATTTATGAACTGATCGCCGGTGATGGCTCTAACTCGGTACTTTCGTGGCGACCATGGAGATTTGGGAGGCCATGGATTTTGGAGGAGGGTTAGGAGAAGTTGAACTGTTGTACCCCGCAAAAACTGGGAGCGAACTAATGTGTCGGTGTACTAAAGTAGGGGTACCTTAGTACCCCGAACTTGTGCACGGGCAGTCGCAGCGTCCCCGCGACAAGCCTCGCCGGGCGTCCACCAAGACCCTCGACGGCCATTCAGAAGACAAGGCCCGACAAGAGGAGCTTGTCGGGAAGGCCACCTGTGCACGCAGAAGACAAGGCCCGGCAAGAGGAGCTTGCCGGAAGGCCCGAGCGCGAAAAGTCTCCGGGCGGCAAGGCGCTTGCGCTGGCATGCAGCTCCTCTCCGCTCCGGCCCAAATTCACCCGGTGACGTGTCGCCACGGGACCGTTCCATGGGCGCTGTCGAGCAATGTGCAGCCAGCGGAGAGCAGCGATGAGCTGGCCTTGACAGTGCTCGCCATCGTGGCGAAGCGGAGGCGCACTGACGGTCTCACATAACTTGTTTGGGCGACAACGATGACATTTATTGCTTTTGTCCCTTGCCGTCGAGTTAGGTATTTTTGCACCGCATACCTTTGTTCAAGTAGGTGTACCAACTCCTGTTTTTACATTCGCATTCTCGCCTATGTTGCCACCCGCTTGAGACCCCTTGAGCATATAAAAGGAGGCCCGAGTGCAACTAGAGGGGGTTAGCCAGTGGTTCGGTTCGTCTTTCGCAAGGTTCAGTTCATCTGACCGGCCATAGACTAGATACACTCACGCTTAGGTTTTAGCGGGCATTGCTCCCTAGCAAGAACACAATAGATCAAACAGCAAAGAGGAGTTTTATCTCTCGGAGAGCTCCGAAGCTGGGTAAACCGCCCGCGTGCATCGCCTCGATCCGCTCTTCGTGCGACCTCCGCCCCCTCCGAACCACAAAGGGACCCGCTCCGCCGGGCCCCATAGGTGTCCGTGGGTACGATCAGCCGCCCCGACATCTCTGGCGCGCCAGGTAGGGGGCGTCGAGGCCGTGTCAATCCGATTCCGGCGTTCATGTGGGCAGCGTAATGAACATCTTCCTCAACATGCCACCAAAGAAGAAGGCTTCGGCGGCAGCAGAGCCGTCCGCGTCATACCCACCCTCACCGCAGCAAACGGGTGGCGGTGCAGATGCTGGCGGAGGAACGGGCGTCGACGAAGGTGCTCGCGACGTTGCCAAGTCCAAGGACAAGGCACCGCAAACCTCGGCGTCCGCGCATCCCCCGCGTCCGTCTCAGAGACGCGGGACCAACAACGCCATGGCGTTCACAACGCCATACGCTCGCTGGATCGAGACCCTCAAGACCAGCATACGCGCCGACATGTTGGCACGAGTGAGATACGGCCGCCGGACGGGCGCCGCTCCTTCTAACGAGGTTAGAAGTCCGGCGCGTCCGCTCCTCGCACCGTTCTCCAATGCCACCTACTACTCCAAAGCAGAAGCTTCGCGAGAGCTCAATCGCTCTCGACTACCTCCAACGGGCCGACAAGGTCGACGCAGTGGAGGGCCACTATCGTAGCCTCATCGGCTTTGCCAACGACGACGCTCCGTGACAACCAACGCCATCGTTGCCGCGGCGAGGCGACAAGGCACGAGCCGGTGGCGACGACACTGTCGGAGGTGCAACCACCGTGCATTCTCCGCCAAGAAGGCCAAGATCGCCGACTCACCGGATCCACCTCGACAGCGACTCCACTGCGTCGTCGGATCCGCGAACCCGCCGCGATCAGCGCCAAGTTCTTCATGAGCGACAAACAATACTGCAGAGTATGAAGTTTTGCTTGCCGGTCTCAGGATCGCCGTGGACCTTGGGATCAAGAAGCTTATTGTCAGGGGTGACTCGCAACTCGTCGTCCGCCAAGTCAACAAAGATTACCAGAGTCCATTGATGGAAGCCTACGTTGATGAAGTGAGGAAGCTAGAAGGGCACTTTGATGGCCTGCAAATGGAACATGTTCCAAGAGCTCAGAATGATATTGCTGACGGCCTGTCAAAGTGCGCCGCGCTTAAGTTACCTGTGGAACTGTGGACTTTCGTGCTCAAGTCGACTCAATGCAACCGTAACACCATCGGCCCGGACAAAGCAAGAAGAGGAAGTTGGCCTCTGGTGACTACTTCTTCCGACGAGCTTCCCAAGCCGCTGCAAAAGTCCCCAAGATCAACACCAAGCAGTCTTTGAGGAGCGATCTGTCTGGCTGCAGACCCTGTGGTTTGTTTCGTTGAAGAACGCTCCCGACAAGTCTTGCTCCGGCAAGCTTGCTCTGGGGAGCATCTAGCTCCGGCAGAGCCACCGGCTCTTGCCGTAGAGAAGCTGATGTTCCCGCAGAGCGTATGAGCCTTTAGTCCTTGTTGTCGAGCCACAAGCTCCAAAGATGGGCGCAGTGATTGTCCATTTCCTTTAGGCAGGAGAACTTCCGAAGAGCGGGAAGAAGCGGAAAGAGTAGCCCGGCGGTCAAGTATGTACCCGGTTTGTCGACAAAGATACCTGCATGTAAGAAGACTCAACATGTGAAATTGAAGTGTATTCCAGGGAAGATGGATGAAGCTGTTGGCGAGATACATGGAGGCATATGTGGTCACCACATTGGCGCAAGAGCACTTGCCGCAAAGCTTTAAGGCAAGGTTTCTTCCGCCGACAGCCCTCCAGGATGCAATCGCACAAGTAACCAAGTGTGAAGCGTGCAGTTCCATTCCAAACAGATACACCTGCCACTCAAGCTCTCCAGACGATCCCTTTATCCTGGCCATTTTCGTCCGGGGCTCGACATCCTCGGCCCCTTCCCCGAAGCCCGGGGGCTTTGAGTACTTATACGTCTCCATCGACAAGTTCACAAAGTGGCGGAAGTGGAAGCGATGAGGAAGGTGACAACATAGTCGTGATCCAAGTTCTTGGTCGATTGTTTGCCGCTTTGGAATCCTAACAGGATCATCACCGACAACGGCACACAATTCACGCAGTCGCACCTTCATGCAAGACGTCCAAGACCTTGGCGCCAAGGTTCTGCCGCTTCCGTTGCTCACCCGAGAAGCAACGGTCAAGCGAAAAGGCGAACGCTGAAGTGCTGCGCGGACTCAAGACCAGAACTTTCGACAGGCTGCACAAGTGTGGAAGAAAGCTGGATCGAGGAGCTGCGGTGGTTCTTTGGTCGATCGTAACGACGCCAAATCGAGCCAGCGCCAGGCACCTTTTGCTCTAGTCTATGGAGCAGAGGCAGTTCTCCCACGGAACTTCGTGATACGGGTCGCCTCGAGTGCTCGCTTATGATGAGTTTGAGCAAGAGCAGCTGCGACAAGATGACGTCTTTGCTCCTTGAGGAGGATCGTCTTCAGCTCTTTGCCAGGCGAGCCGCTTCGCTGCAGCCCTGCGCCGCTACCATGGCCGCAGGGTTAATGCCAGAAGTCTCGAGGAAGGCGACCTTGTTCTTCGGCGCATTCAATCCGCCAAGAATTCAAACAAGTTGACGCCGAAGTGGGAAGGCCCTTATCGGGTGAAACGAGTCACTAGGCCCGGCGCTGTCCGCCTTGAGACCGAAGATGGCATTCCGGTGAGCAACTCCTGGAACATTGAGCATCTTCGTAAGTTTTACCCATAAGGCGCGGTTGTCGGAACCTGTTCCGGCAACCACCTTTTGTACAAGTCTTGCCGCTGTTGCATGTAATCCTTCGTACAAAGCCGGGCGCAGACCCCGTGCATCAGTAAAGCTCATGTGTTGGGCACAACCCGTCAAGTTCATGCTTTCATCAAGTTATTGCATGTTTTGGCTAACACTTTGTGCAGCAACCACACCAGTAAGCGTAATCGAGCCACCGGGCTCTATAACGTTATTTCCTCTTCTTTCTCTTGCCGCAAAGAAAGGGAGGCTCTCGCGCACAAGTTAACCAGGGGGAGGAGGAGATAATACTATGGACCAGGCACCGCTCGAGGAAGTTTCGCCTAATCGGGAAGCAAGAAATGTAAAAGCTAAGTTGCCAAAGTTTGAGCAATCAATTTTTAAATTTTCGTTATCTTCCTCGAACGATAGTACTTTGTATGGAAAACCCAGCGCAGAGGAACCAAACCGTGATTGGTCGCGCCCTTACTTTGTTTCGAGTCCGCTCAACAACTTAAGTGAGCTGCGGCTAGTCCGCGACAAGGTTGCTTTGTCGGTAGCGACCCCGCCAAAGAAGGCTGAAGTTCCGCGACTCGGGCGCTATGCAAGGGTGCTACTGACCGCAAGTTTCCCTAAATGCGCAGGCGTAAACGCATAAAAGGAAGAAATCAAGTAGAGGAAATAACATTGCATCGATCGATTCAGATCGATAATAAATTTGTAAAGTTATCTTCCTTGAACGATCAGCGCTTTGTATGAGACACCCGCGGCGGAGGAACCAAATCGTGATCGGTCGCGCCTTACTTTGTTTCGAGTCCGCTCAACAACTTAAGTGAGCTGCGACTAGTCCGCGACAAGGTTGCTTGTCGGCAGCGTAATTCGCCAAAGAGGTCATTGAAGTCCAGACTCGGCGCTCGCGGCAAGGGTGCCCGCGCCGCAAGTTTCCTGAAAAGCGAGGGGTAATAACATACAAAGCCAAGGGTCGAGTAAAGGAAGTAACGAGCGTATGTTGCCCAGAATAAAGTTATGTTACAAAGATAACTTATTGCAGCATCAAGCTAAATCGCCCTCGAACTGAAATAACAGCGAAGAGGAGAAGAAGGGCACGCCAAGGCACCCAAGCCCGGCAAGCCGGAGTTCTTGGGGGCTGCGGCAAAGCGAGTTGCCGGAGCTACTGACAAGCCAGGGGTTGCCGGGGCCGCTGACAAGCCAGAGTTGCCGGGTGAGATATCGATAAGCCTTTTGCCCTTTTTCAAACATCCCTTTTCATTAAAAACATTCTACCCGGATACAGTCCGTGGGGAATGAAAAACATGAAAGAGAGGATTACAAGCTTTAAATGCGGATAAGGCCCAAAGGCTTACAAATTAAAAAGATAAGCTGCCCGTAATCCTTTTCCTGTCCCTCTTTCCAGGAGGTAGGTCAAGGAGGCGGGAAGGGAAAAAAGCGCCTAGACGAGCTACGGGTGCGAAGACACCAAGAGAACATCCGGGAGCTCCCGAGGGCTTGGCGGAGACGGCGGCGCCGAGCGGGTTCAAGGCAGGCGGCAGGGCGTCAAGATGTCGCCGAGGGCACTCACGCCTCAGACTCGACTTGACGGCCTTGTCGCCATCCTCTTCCTTCCGCAGCCTCCCCACGCCACCGCCAAGGAGACGACCCCGGGAGTTCAGGAGCCGGGCGACACGGGTGATGGGGTCGCCGGTGACATGCAGCGCCCGACAACTAATTGGGCCCGCCAACCTCGTCAGCTTGTCGCTCCCTCCTCGTCACTCTCGCTCGAAGGAGAATCTTATTTGTCGGAGGAGCTGTCCACGCAGCACTTCGCCCGAGTGCCAAGATCCCCGAAGACCTTGACGGAGAGGAGATCACCCTCCATTAACTTAAAATGGAGGGTAAATCCCGCCCTCAGGCTGTGGATGCGGGTGAACGTCTTCCACCCACGATCGAGATACATCACATTAGGGGCTGGGACTACAACACGGACTCGCATGCCTTGATCCCACAGCCCCTCATGTGCAATCTCGGTGTCTCGGGCGGATCCGACTCCATTGCGCCAAGAACGGAGCTAGAAGCCGAGGCGACGACGAGGCGCCCGGCGCAGCCTCGACGAAGAACTTCGCAAGGGTCGCCCCGGTATGGACCCGCCGCAGGAGGGAATCACGCCCGGCGGAGGCGGAGACGGGCGCACCGCCCGTGGCCGCCTCTTCCTCGACCTGCCCCTCGACCTCGTCCTCGACCTTGCCCCTCCCTCTTCCTCTTGGGGCTGGCTCTGCCGCCCAGGCGAGGGGTTGGGAGGGAGCGCTGTCTAGCGGCGACCTCGCCCGCCACCGATGAAGAACCAAGGCTCTTTTTCTCCATGGCGAATGAGAGAAAGGGAAGCGTAAATCGAAGAAAGGAGGAGATGGGAGAGTGCGGCTCAAGGCTCCCCTTCCGCCTTTTTTTAAGGAAGCAAGGTGGGGGCTCAACCGCCCCGCTTTAATCAGGGCATAGGAAGAGCAGAGAATCGGGCCGACCTGCTGCCTCTGCCCAAGACGGCCCAGTTTCCCACTGCCACCGTCCGTGATCCCACGAGCATGGGAACCACGTGGCAGGGAGGCAGAGCGGGGGCGACGGGTGGAGCGACCCCGCACGCCGCCCACTTCCCCCATGACGCCAAGAATCGGCAGCGTGCCGTTCTGAGGGGCCTTGGCGGATCTGAGTGGGTTTGGTTTGGACCCAGGCAGCGTGCCGTGCCTGCTTTGGGCACAGCCCAACAGCGCCGCACCGTGTATGGCCTGCACCGGGGCTCTGTCGGTGTACTAAAGTAGGGGTACCTTAGTACCCCAAACTTGTGCACGGGCAACAGCTGGCCCCGCGACAAGCCTGGCCAAGGCCCACCAAGACCCTCCACGGCCATTCAGAAGACAAGGCCCGACAAGAGGAGCTTGTCGGAAGGCCACTCAGCACGCAGAAGACAAGGCCCGGCAAGAGGAGCTTGCCAGAAGGCCTGAGCGCGACAAGTCTCCGGGCGCGACAAGGATCCGGCAGCGGCAAGGCGCTGCTTGCAAGGCATGCAGCTCCTCTCCGTCTCCGCTCCAGCTCACCCAATGACGTGTCGCCACGGGACCGTTCCATGGGCGGCGTGTCGAGCAGTCAGGCAGCCAGCGGAGAGCAGCGATGAGCGGCGGGCTGACAGTTTCGCCATCGTGGCGAAGCGGAGGCGCACTGACGGTCTCTGTTATATCGCTTGGGCGACAACGATGTGCATTTATTGCTTTTGTCCCTTGCCGTCGAGTTAGGTATTTTGCACCGCATAATCGCTCAAGTAGGTGTACCAACTCCTGTTTTTACATTCGTACCCTCGCCTATGTTGCCACTGTCGGAGACCCTTGAGCATATAAAAGGAGGCCCGAGTGCAACGTGAGGGGGTTGGCCAGGTTCGGTTCGCGTCTTCGCAAGGTTGATTCATTCTGACCGCCATAGACTAGATACACTCACGCTTAGGTTTTGTAGCGGGCATTGCTCCCTAGCAAGAACACAATAGATCAAACAGCAAAGATGGGAGTTTTATCTCTCCGGAGAGCTCCGAAGCTGGGTAAACCGCCCGCGTGCATCGCCTCGATCCGCTCTTCGTGCGACCTCCGCCCCCCTCCGAACCACAAAGGGACCCGCTCCGCCGGGCCCCATAGGTGTCCGTGGGTACGATCAGCCACCCCGACATAATGTGAAAGGACGGGAGGACTGGGAGCAAACTGTTGTGAGGTAGAAGACGGGGACGAGTAGGGCGTGCGAACGGCGTGGGGTTGCTGGCTTGCCTGGTGGATAAATGGCTGCAAGCCCCCAAAGAGTTCTCGAGAACTATGCGGGACCCACTAGATGTCATGTCTACTAGACCCATATCATAGGGCCCGACGGTGAAGCTTCGCTTGTTCAAGACGCCATGCCGGGCGCGTGGATGTAACTTCACTTAATTCCGTCAACCGTCGCGCCTCCCATGACCTTCGCCTCCCTCGCTGGTCGCGCTTCTTTGAGACTTCGACCGCTAAAAATGAGCAATTTTTTTTGCCTACTCCGTATGCATGATACTCCCTCCGGTCCTTTTTACTCCCGTCAACCGTTTGCAAAGTGTTTAACCAAATATATACTTTTTTTAAACACCACCTTATATTAATTAACCAGCCACACCAGTACACTCATTCGATACAATATTCACCACACAGGGCGGTATGTTATTTACAAGAATACCATCAAAGCTATACTTAGCGACTAAGTGTGCCACCTTATTGGCCGAACGGCTAATCTTTGACATTTGAAGATTGTTGATCAACTTCGAGATGCTCAACGCTTTCATCTTCAGGTCACGCATAGCAGACCTGTCATAGTCCCCCGATGCAAGAGACGCTACCACAAAAGCGCAACCAGTCTCTAAAATTACAGAATTGTGAAGAGAAATACCTATGTAGAGACCGGCAATGCAAGCCCTAAGATCCGCTTCCTCCACGCTTTGACATGCATCAATGAAATCCCACGACCAAATTTATACTAAAAATATCAATATCTACAATACTGATTATAATGAGTATAAGAACTACGTTTTATAATGAGTGTAAAATTATTGATTTGACACTGTGAATGTTGATACTCCCTCCGTCTAGGTGAGTAAGTCATCTTAGGCTGTGCACCGTGACCAAGGAGGAGGGGAAAACGAGAGACATTCATGTTTATTTGCTAATTAAATAGTATTGCATGCAATGAACTAATCACTGCATGTCATGTTTGATAGTCTCAGGTCATTAAAAGCATGCACACCCTCATCTCTTATTGGTTGATATGTCAAGAAACAAGAAACGAGGTAGAAGTTAATGCACCGCACCTACGTGTTTTGGGATTATTTGGTTTTCGTAAGATGACTTACACACCTAGCTATTAGAGTACGACTACCTCCCTTCTAGTTTAAAGGGCTCGACTCAAAAATTTCACCTACTCTTAGCAAGATAGTAGAGGCGGTGGAATAGTTTTTGAAGTCTGCAAAAGTACTCAACTAATGCTGTCGTTCTTCACAAAAAAATGTGTTTACCAATGCATGCATGAACACTAGTTAGTCTAACCCCCTCTCTTCTTTAATTCTTTGCCACATCAGCATGTTTGCTATTCCCATGTACCAGCTAAGATACCACCATGATGGCCAGCCTTAATCATCGCATGCAATAATTTAGTGCACCTTGAAATATGAACATGTGTGGGCGTGTATGTTTTAATGACTTGAGACTATACCTAGCCCCGCATGCAAGATGACTTATTATGCACTGCTCCCCATACTGCAGGAAGCCCGTTCATCTCCAAATCTTTTCCTCTCCATGTGTGGAAACAATATGCCTGCCAAACTCTCCTTCTCCCTTCGGCGGTCCCACCACTCCACCCCATGTGAAAAAATCTACATGCATGACTCTCCTCCCCCCACGCTCGTCCAATCCGTTGTGGCCAGCAATATTTCCACCCCTTCGCTTCCCTGTAATTTACTCCAACAAATATGCCCACGTAGCTTTTACTTAACTTCAGGTGCATTGGGTCCCTGACATACGGGCCCAACAGTGTACTGGCCCACATGTCAGTGACGCAACTGGACCTGCAGTTAAGTCAGTGCAACTCAGTCCATATCTTACGTAGGTGTGCCATTGCTCGCTATAAATACTGCGCCTCCCACGACATCGCTATCTCCTCCCCTCACGTTCACGTTCATCGCTATCTCCTCCCCCTCCCTCTCACGTCGACCACCATGGCATCTCCCCTCGCAAGCCCTAGGAGCCCCTCGCTGCACCGCGCGGACGGTCACGCGTCGCCTTTCCGTTCCTCGCCGTCACTAGTCAAGGAGGACGCGTCGGTGTTCCGCTCCTCGCCGCTACGCGACGCGTCACCGTTCCGTTCCTCGCGGCCACTAGTCGAGGAGGACGCGTCGGCGTTCCGCTCCTCGCCGCGACGCAACGCGTCGCTGTTCCGTTCCTCGCCGCCACTAGTCGAGGAGGACGCGTCGGTGTTCCACTCCTCACCGCAACGCATCGAGGTGGACGCGTCGGCGTTCTCAATCTCACTGGCACGCACGTCGGAGGACGCGTCGGCTCCCCGCTACGAGGAGAACGCCGCGCCGCCCGCTGAGCCCCCAGCCTTGAGGAGCTTTGGAAGGAAATGGATGTCGCCTTGTGGGAGGCTTTGCCTCCAGCAGAGCGTGCCAAAATAGAGGCGGAGAAGAAGGCCGAGGAAGAGAAGCGCACCGCGCAACAAGCTTTACGGGAGATCTATGTCGCGTCGAGAGAGTCAAGCAATTGGTTCTTTGGCGAGAAGGCTGCGCGAGGGCCGTGGAGGGTGGCGGAGGACGCTGCTGTGCCGACGCCTGAGTGCGGTCGGGCCTAAGCGCCTCATGTACGCTTGGCGATACGTGGACCGGTGCATGCTTCCAGCCAGGAGGAGTACTGTTGGCGCGGATCACCACACCGTGAGATCGCTCTCGCCTTTGCAAGCCGCCAATCATCACCTCGCGAGTTGCGAGGCTGAGGAGAAGAGGCGTTGTGTCGGGCGCTGGGAAACGTCAGCGCACGGGGCACTCATGGCGTGCCGCATAAGCGCTCGTGACGCCGTGGCTTTAGGAGGAGTATAATTTTGTTTCGTAAGGCGATCTCATTAGTTTTGGGACGCGACGCAAACGTTCAGGAATTTTTAGCGTCCTTAATTAAGTATGTAAAAGGGAAAGTTTGGAAACGTTGTGTATTATTACGCATTTTGCAAGTACGTGCATATAGCACAAACTTTACTATATACTATCGGACTACACGTCTCTCTCGATATATGCTTGCAGATTGTGCTACTCCTCCGTCCGTGTCAATAAGTCATCTTTGGTTGTGCACGGTGACCAAGAAGGAGGGAAGACTTGTACACCTAGACGGAGGGAGTACTACTATTACTTATGTAATGCGTGCAAATGCACGTTTGAACATTACTGATGCGGTTTTTGTAAAAGTGGAAAAACAACACTAGTCAAGCTTGTGAAAGCGATTCAATGCAAAACAAATGCAAAAATGCTCGTTTGATTGTTTACTTTTAGCTTCCTTCTACCGTGGTTATTTCTCTGTGCACCGTGACCAAGGAGGAGGAGAAAATGAGAAACGTTAATGTTTATTTGCTAATTAATAGTATTGCATGCAATGAACTAACCACTGCATGTCGTGTTTGATATCTCAAGTCATTAAAAACATGCACACTCTTTATCTCTTATTGGTTGATATTTCAAGAAACAAGAAACGAGGTAGAAGTTAATGCACCACGCCTAAGTGTTTTCGGATTATTTGGTTTTCATAAGATGACTTACACACCTAGATGCACCGGCCTAAGTGTTTTGAGTAACATTTTATCAGTTAAATCTTTGGTCAAAATTTAGCACAAATTACAATGGTGAGGAATAAACCAGGACGGAGTAGTAGTTTAGAAGCCCAAATAAATGAGTGAGGCGCCTTATTGTTACTCTCCACTGTGACTAGTCTTGTGGGAAAAGCTGGGAAGCCGCCAAAAGAACTGGCCCTAGGAGTAGTAGCTAGGGATCGGCGCCGGAGATGAACCGTAGAAAGTAAATGCAGAGAGATGAAATGCAAAAAAGACGGAGGGATGTGATGGTTGCTTGTCCGTTTATTTTACCGCGCCACGAGCGGGGTGAGAGGTGAGACTCCCGTGCAGCGCCGCCCTCTACACTTGTACTACATCAGTCGTGGTTTATTAATCCCCCATTGAATTTGGTGAAGATTTAATCGACAAAATGTTAGTGCATGTCAACAAAAACTATATCGTTGGGTTCAGATTTGAACATAATTTTGAATGATATAATTTTAGGTGACATGCATCAGTATTTATCGTACTATATATAATGTTAGTTCAATTTTTGGTCGTACTAATCTATAGTAGTAAGGTGCCCGTGCGTTGCAATCAAGAGTGAAATGCATTGATCGGGGAGTTGTTTATTTTGACAAAGGATGTGGGGTCATCTCATGTGTAACGGGTATCGGTAGGTTTCTTGGGATATTATCTCATCTCTAGAGCTCACAAACATCCGGGTGAAATAGATAAAAGGTATCTTTTGCAAACAAAAGCGTTCAACCTGCTCAACTTTGCGTCCAAAACTTGTGAAGAAATAACACTTATTGTGCTTTGCAAGAAATGATCTTTAAGAATTAGTTTTTGAGTATCGATTGTTATACATGTTGGCTACAGATGACATGGCACTTTCTTATAGTCAACAGTTGGCTATACTATTAAGTAATATTAACCATGCCCTTATACACCTAGACGGAGGGATTAAATCGGGATGACTTGCAAGGGGCGGAGGAGATGTAAGAAATGGTTCATCGTAAGTCTTTCACCGATCTTGTAGTAAAAATTCATACATGGAAGATTCTAGACTAAACCATAAACGAATACACTTTTATTCATGCGCGATACTCCAATAGAGCAAGATCCTGCATGGAAGTCTCCACATGCTTAGACAGGGATTACATTGAGAGAAGACTAATGATCAACATTTAACTTGATAATGCGTATTTTTTTAGAAGAACAGGGAGGCTCCTCCCCGGTTCCATTATCAAATGAAACCCAAAGTGTCTTACATCAGCTCAGTGAGAGGAGCAGTTCAAAGGAAGGATCATGGCGAAAGCCACTCAAGTTTAACGACAAGCTTACGTAATCAAAAGCGGCAAAGACCACGGGCCATAAGCGCCCACACACACACTACATGTTTTCTAAGTGCACTTGATAATGCATTATGTCGGTGAATCTCCTTGGAGTCCCCGTGCACCAAGTCGGCGGGTAAAGGATAGAACGGATGCCATGGGTTTTCCAAGTCCACATTGGCGGGATAGTCCCAGCTCCTTAGATTCCAAGTCTGTCCGATGAGGCCGGTTTCACCGCCCACGTGACCCGAGTAGTAACATTGACCTTGCACCCATACATCTACCTCGTGTCAGTGTTAGCGTCAGCGGCGACGCCCTTGACGCACGCTACAAAGACGGGGCGGCGGCCTACGCGGGCCTCGCCGATGCCCATGATCAAGAGGAAGACGCTGCCGTCCTCCTCCGAGACCAGCAGGCGGTGGTGATCCTCCAGTGACTCCGGCATGGTGAACCGGTAGCACGTGTCGTACTTGATGTTCTCCGCCAAGGGCCAGCAGTGACCGCTGCACGCATCCGTGAGGTGATGCACCATGTCCGCCGGCGAGCCACAAAATGGCATCGGGCACTCATAGCAGTGGACGAAGGGCTCCTTGGAGGCATCGACCAGGCCGTCCATGAAACGGGAGTGGCTGTAGGGGACGTTGCGCCCGATTGAATATGTGAGCAAGTTACTACGAGATTTAATTCGAATAAGCACAAAATAAATCATGACGGCTATAACAGAGATGAAACTAATCATGTGGACTAGCATAGTAGTAGGATACAGAGTAGAAACATGAATTCTACCACGATTTCAAACAGGAAGGATAGAAACACATACGATGCAATGGGAGCAGCACCGTTGGCGTTGAGGTTGTCGCCCATGTCGTTGAGGAAGAGGTTGCCGAGGTTGGGGAAGAAGTAAATGCGTCGGTGAAGTCGTGGCTGCCAGCGATCGCGAGTGCACTCCCAGATTTCAACAAATACGCCCGCCCGAATGGAGCGCAGGAGGGAGTGGCTGTAGGGGACGCTATGTCACGAATGGAGCCTTGAGGAGTAGCACACGGCGATGAGATGGTGTCCTTACTAGTACTCCCTAGTCTCTATCTATCTATATCTATATATATCTACTCTTATAGAAAACCGAGTTGGTGATGATGGTTTGCCTGCCATCTTTTAATATAGACCATCCGATCTATATCTGACGGATATAAAGCCAACTATGACAATTTTACAAAAGATACCCGCACCTCTCTCCACATTTACAGATAAGGCCTTACCTCGTGCTCCTCCCTATGTCTCTGTCTCTACAAGTACTTTTTTTTATAACAAATCAAATAGTGCTGCACCGTCCGCTGCATGCCCGGCTGAACACGCCTCCTCGCCTCCATCATCACCAACTGAGTCTTTTATAGGAGTAGGAGTAGAGAAAAAACCGAGTTGGTGATGATGGTGTGCCGTGCAATGCACGGGCATCTTGCTATTTTTTTGCATATAAGTCCAAACAACACGTAGACACGGTCTTTGAGCACGGTTCGTAGTCGTTCCACGATCGGGCATCAAAGTTTGTAACTATTTTAGATTAGAATATACTACTCCAGCGGTGCTAGTAGTAGAGCAGAGTCCTACTCTACTACTCTACTCTAGCAAGCTAGGGCATAGTACTGTAGTAGGTACTGTAGGGAGTACCAAGATCTTGTGATCACTCAAGCAAGTTATGCGGCATCGATATGACCCTACGCTGCTTTGGTATGTGTCTCGTAAGTCAAGTGGCTTCTTGTAGTCATCATCACCGTCCACTTCCCATGACACATATTCGCTTCTCCATCTTTGTCCGCACATAATCTCGTCCAAGCTTCCATCCCCGCTAAGGCGCCTCCCCCCCCTCGTCCGAAACCCAAGCACTAACAATGGAGAACTGAGCAACGTCCGACGAAAGAGTGGCTAGAATTCGCTCCCCACAGAGGTAATCAAGCTCATTGTTTCGCGTGTGGACAATCTCAGTACCATGCCGCTCGCCGCGTGCTCGTCGGGGTTGTACCGTTTACTAAAAGCCCTCAGGCCGGAGCTTTTTAAGCCAGCTCCTTGCTTGCTGATGCCGCTTGATCTTCAAAAACGGCATGTCACGCAGCATAACGATCGTAGGGTGGCGAGCATCAACCCCCTTCACTGTGATCCGATCCCTGTCAGCCTAAGCTACAATAATGGTATGTACTGGGTCGGCATGAACACGTCTTGGATGGTGCTCGTCGACGGTCGCGACAGCTGGATGCTCGTGGAGGTCTACACCCGGCGATTGATCCCCCTTCCTTCGATTAACCTTTGACCTTTGCTTTGGCACATGACCCCGAATACTCAGAATCTTACAGTAGCCAACATGATACCAAGTTTGATTTGCTCAAGGTTGTAATCTGCCAAGTGCCCACAAGATCTGGGAATTATAAAGATTTCAGGCTAATTGCGTTCTTCAACCGCGATCTCGCCTATCTGACGGGTCACTGCGGTAAGTGGATAAATCTGCACATTCATCGCAGAATCATACATCCTCCATGGTTCTCTGATGCCATTGAACACAAGGGCTTCATTTACGCTGTCGACTCCTTCTATGGCTGGACGTATTGCTGGCCTACTCCAGTCATTGCTACAAACGCTGTTATAGCAGTATGTTACTTTCCTATGATATCATGATGGCTTGCTTATATTATCGTCAACATTTCTTGAAAAAATATTCATGCTCATAACATGCTGTTCTTAAGATTGACTAAATCAAGAGCCCTTTTTATTTGACTCAACTTGATATGATGTTGTAGGCCGCTGGTGTCCCTACCCTTCCTAATCCCGTAACCTTTCAAAGAAAAGCGGTATGGCATTTGCAGGTGGTTCTGGCTCGATCGAACGACGGCGAAAGATTGATGATCGTCAGACGCATCTGGACGTGTTGTTTCGCGGAATACAATCACGATCACGCCAGTTTTTGAGCAGGATCCCAGCTTCTCCGGGCCTTCGTGAATTTTTGATCGGAGGCTGGTAAGTAGCCTTGGCACACGCTCTCTATTTGTCGATCTGAATTATCCGATTAACTGTGAGATAACCGACGGCAAGGATCATGATGGCAGCGGTTTCGTTCATCAGGAAAAACTGTGTGTACACAGTGTACCATGCGTCTCTGCATGCACCATACCCTGATATGTGCCGCCACGCTCTGCAGCCCAAAGTAGGAGAAAGGGTCGCAAGTATCGACTTGACGTCGGGCTGGAGTTTCCCCGTCAGGCACCCATCCGGTTCAAGCCATCACCAATCTCCACACTTAATAAATAGTAACGTCTAATTGAGACAGTTAGTTAGATGCGCATTACACTTGGTGTAGTAGGATCTTTATTTAGTTTGATGCATACACTTGTTCTTTTTGGTAGCCCTTTTGTAATGATGGCTGATGTTTGGTTTGGAAGAGAACTGCGTCTTCACTCTTACGGCCTGCCATCGCTTCTATTGCACCCCCAGCCCTCGGTTGTTGTTGTTGTTGTTTTCAATGTACAATCAGTAGTATATTTCATTCATTGGTTGAATATAAATGTGTTGTTAGAATGACAAACATAATGTTTTGGAAGTCGTTGCTGCAGTTCGATCCTTTAGTGCCTGCATCTGCACGTAGCTCATACTATTTTGCGTACGGAACACATTTTCCACTTGTTGATAACATGCAGCCCACTGATGAAGGCCAATAGAGAAGCCCATAATTAACTAGAAGGGACGCTCTCACATGAAGCCGACCCAGGTACATGCTCATGGTCCCCTAAACATAAATAAGTAAATAAATAAATAAAGCTAAATGCTCATGCACCAGTTCTTTGGGAAAATAGGTAGCCCAGTATTTCTTTTTGAAGAATACCCAAGCTAGGCCTATTTGTTTTCTCCGAATTCTTGGGCTGCAAATCTTTCAAGACGAGCAAATGGGATATTAGTTTTTTAATTTTGTTCTTCATCGATATCTTATCGTATTTCATTGGATTTAACATGACATGGTACTAACTTATTTTTAAATTTGTTTTAGTATGGCTATTAATTTTTGGATTAAGAATATTTCGTTCCTCACAAAAATTTCCCACATATTTAGTTAATTTTTGACCAGTCTTGACCAGAAAATGGCCGGCAATTCTAAAAATGGAAAATGGGCTGCAATAAATTCCATATGAATTAGAAAATGAGTAAAAATTATAAAAATTATAGCAAATGGGCTGTACTGGCCACAAATTTCGAGGCTGACTTATTTACGCAAGGCTTTGTCAGTGAACACATGATTCTAGCCGCCGTGCTTCTTCAATCTCTCGATCTTCCTGCTCCGGCCGCTTAAACTAGCGCCCGGCGGGACTGCCTCCCTCCTCTTGTGGCCCGGCTGTGATGCCGCATGAGCTTCCCGGCCCACCCTACTCCCTCCGCTGGCCTGGCCGCACGCAATCAACTGCCTCCTTATTACACGAAAAACAAATGATTCCTCCCACTGACATCTGGGGCGCACCGGTTTGGAGGCTGGCCTGTGGGCCTACTACGTTGACGCGTACATGGCTTGTCAACTTAGTCAACAAACGATTCTAGCAGCAGTAACCGTTGGATTTGAATCGAATGGTCCTGCTGCTTCTTCAATCGTTGCTCTTCTTGCACTGACCGCCCAAACCAGCTGGGAGACCGCTTTGCTCCTCGCCTCCGGTGGCGGTTGGTTGCCATTGAGGCCTCATCGCCCCTACTACTCCCACCGCTAGCCAGGCCCTGCGGCGGCAGCGACCTCACACCGCGGCCGAACCGGTGAACCACGGTACTCCTCTCCGCGTGGGCATCCACTGTCGCGTCTTACCCGGCTCTGAGTCGTCCCCTTCCTAGGCCTCGCCGTCGTCCACTGCCTTGGTGCTCTCGGCGCGGCGTCGTCAATGTGGTCAACGACATTCCATCGGGAAATCTTGTATGTGTAGAGGCCGATACCGGGTCCACGGCCACATCCCAGCTTTTTGTGATTTTCAAGTAAGTCGCTTTGTCGGGGCTGTTGGGCTGCAAATCTTTCAAGACGAGGAGAGCTTTCATTCGTCTGGCCGAGAAAATGGCCCATCAGTAATGAGAAATGGGCTGTACATTTTTAAAACACATCAAACCGACAGTTAGTTTCAAATATCTTTTTTTTCATTTCGAGATTTTAAATTACATTAATTTTTATGCGTGGAGAATTTGTTGGATTTTATATTGATATACATTTATTTTTAAAATCAGTTTGAATGTGAGTCAAAATTTCGGGATTAAAAACAGTTTGGACCGCGAAATATGCAAAATTTCGTATAAGTTTTTAACCGTGGCCACGATATGGGCTATAACGCTAACAAAAGAATATGGGCTCCAAAAAAACCTTAAGAATTAGCAAATGGGCTGTAAATTATTAAAAATAATGGCAGATGGGCTTATCTTTGTTTTCCGTGCTTTCCTAAAAAGGTTGACGACAGCAAAGGATCGTTGGATGGCCATCCAACGACCGTCGTGCTTCTTCAATCTCTGCTCTTCCTGCTCCAGCCACTCAAAAAAGCGCCGGCGGGACTGCCTCCTCCCTCCTCCCTGCGGTCGGCTCTAACAGCTCAGACCCACCAGTTATATCTTCGTACGCAAGGAAGTGCCTGCTTATTACGCACGAAAAAATGAATACTCCCCCTGTTAGCTGGGACCCAGTATAGTGGCAGGCTGACTTGTGAGCCTACTAAATTGACGGGGACGGAGGGCTTTGTCAACTTAGTCAATATGCACGATTCTAGCTCCAGTGACCGTACGATGTCCATCCAACGGCCGTAGTGCTTCTTCAATCTCTGGTCTTCTTGCTCTAGCCGCCCAAACCAGCGCCGGTCGTGCCTCGCGCTCCTGCCTCCCGTGGCCGGCTGCGATGCGGCGGAGGCCTCAACGCCCCCTACTACTCCCACCGCTGGCCAGGCCATCCCTCTACTCACCCACACCCCTATTATTCTGCGGCGACGGCAGCCTCACACCGCAGCGAACTAGTGAACCCTCGTACTCCTCTACGCGTGGGCATCCACTGCCGAGTCTTCCCCGGCTCCGCGTCGTCCCCTTCCTAGGCCTCGCCGTCGTCCACCGCCCTGGTGCTCTCGGCGCGGCATGGTCAACGTGGTCAAGGAATGGCTTCCATCAGACATGGACTGTACGTGGAGAGGCTGGCAGCTGGGTCCACGGCCGTAGCAAGGAAGTGCCTCCTTATTACGCGTAAAATAATTATTCCTCCACCTGACAGCCGGGACCCACCGAACGGGCCACCATATTTAGCGAAAAAAAACGTTTCCCCCCTGACTGCTGGGACCCACCAGTACACCTTCGCACGCAAGGAAGTGCATCCGGGCAAAAAAAACAAAACGATTTGCCCCCCTGACTGCTGGGACCCACCAGCTACATCTTCGCACGCAAGGAAGTGCGTCCGGGCAAAAAAAACGATTCACCCCCTGACTGCTGGGACCCACCAGCTACATCTTCGCATGCAAAGGAACTGCGTCCGAAAAAAATGATTCGCCCCTGTGACTGCTGGGACCCACCAGCTACATTTTCGCCGCGCAAAGGAACTGCACGACGATCGGGACCCACACTGGTCGAAGCGTGCGTAGCGTTGTCATTACGGTCGCGAACTTGCGTACATATATCTTGGTCGATGTAGAGGCGCGCATGTGTCATAGTAGAGGCGTGACGTTAATAAGTAGAGGCGCTGCGACGTAGCATGTACACGCATACATACAGCTGCCGTGGTGCAAGAAAGAAAATACGGCCAATGCATGTGTACATCTGGGCGGGTCTCGAACGCCCTAGTCGGCGCGACACGTCTGGCGAGGGCTCGTGTTCATGGGGAGGCAACGAAATGCGTCGTGTTCATGGGGAGGCAACGGAATGCGTCGTGTTCATGGGGAGGCAACGGAATGCGTCGTGTTCATCGGGAGGCAACGGAACGCATGGGAGCCAACCGGCTTGGACGGAACAGGCGATGGAAACAAGGCCTGGCGTACCGCAGAACGGAGGAAACGGACCTCCTACGGTCGAAACGGGGGTCCTGTTGATCGGGAGGGGTGTGGCGCATCAAAAACGGATTTAAAGGACCTCCTACGGTCGAAGCAGGGGTCTTGTTGATCGGGAGGGTGTGGTGTACCGCAAAAGCAGACGAACGGACCTCCTATGGTCAAACGGGGTCCTATTCATCGGGAGGGTGTGGCGTGCCGCAAAGCAGGACTCCACGGGATCTTGTTCATCTCCACCGTCGACCTCCTCCGGCCTCCACGGGCTACCATCGACCTCCTCCAGCCTCCACGGGCTCCTGTTCATCGAGCCTCCACTGCACGCTACTCCACCGGCTACTGTTCAACCACCCCTCCACGGGCACCCCTCCACCGTCTACTGTTCACCCAGCCCTCCACACCATGGGGTCCTGTTCAACCACCCTCCACGGCCACCCCTCCACCGTCTACTGTTCATCCAGCCCTCCACACCACGGGTTCCTGTTCATCTAGAGGCAACGCCACCGCTCACTGTTCATCCCAGAGGCAACATCGATCGGCTTCAGTTAGCAGCAGTAGCGAAGGAATCGCTCCATCGAGTTCAGTTAACAACCATCGATCGGTTGCTCGGGTTCAGTAACGCGTAGCCTGCAGTGCAATCGCTTAGGTTCAGCTAGAGCTCAACGCCTCGCTCGGCTTCAGTTAGAGCCAACGCCTCGCACACGCTGCAGCGTGCGTCACGAGAAAGCGCGCATCGCTCGGCCCCCGACCTCCCACCGTAACCGGCAACTCCCCGAAATTTTCCTCCCCCTCGCTTCTACCACGGTTTTTTCCGTCATGGACGGCCCAAAGAATGTCATGCAACTGCGTCTCCGGCCCGCCCAGGACAAAAGGCCCATTTTCTGTCATGATTTTTTGTCATAGAAGTAGGAGCCCACCACATCTATGATGATACCGGGTTTTGTCACAATTATCGTCATAGAAGTGTCATATGTATGACAGAAAAAAAATTCGTTCGGCCCAAAATGTCACGGATGTGTCTTTTTTTTGTAGTGTAGGGAAATCAAAGACAGATTGCAATTGGCCAAATCTCGACAGAAGAGTTATTATTATGCAAAGCATCGGCATGTCGGTTTTGAACCCGGAGAACACGTATATCTCCGAGTCACTCCTATGAAAGGAGTAAGAGATTTCAGACTCGTGGAAAGCTGGCACCCAGATTTATTGGTCCATTCCCGATTATAGCTCGAGTGGGCACTGTTGCATATCAATTGGAACTACCCCCTGAATTGGCAGACGTGCACAACGTGTTCCATGTTTTGCAATTAAGACGATGCATATCCCCGCCTGAGAAAAGGACTGCTATGGCTGAGATAGAGTTGGCAAAAGATTTAACTTATGAAGAGAGACCATTTAAAATTTTGGATTAGATGGAAAGGGTCACTCGCAAAGAAAGTCAGAAAATTTTACAAGGTTCAGTGGGAGCATCACACAGAATCAGAAGCGACTTGGGAGCAGGAAGAATTCCTTAGGGATCAGTATCCAGAGTGGTTTACCCAAGCAACCGAATCTCGAGGACGAGATACATTCTAAGCGGGGGAGGTTTGTGACAGCCTGGTTTTTGCCCTCTCTTATTTGCTTGATCTTCATTTGATTTTTTTTTGAAACTTGGAGTTTTTGAATCCTTTCATATGGACTTAAACACTTGGGCATCCTTGGCTTTCACCCAAGTGCCCCACTTCCCTCCTAAATCATCATTTCTCTTCTGATCCACCCCAAAATAATCTTTGGAATATTTTTATTAAGTGAAAAATATGCATTTCCTCTAAAAAAACCTAGCGAGATCAATTTGCTTCAAAGCAACCCTAATTTTTATGGCTCAGAAAAATCTGAGATAATTCACAAATATTCTGTGAACCCTAGGGCACCTTCCTGAGCAAAATAATTCATCACTTTTTGGAATATTTTTGCTACAGAAAATATTTTTTGTTTTGGACAGAAATGGTGGTTTCTACAGCAACCACCATTTTACTTGCTCCATTTGACCTGAACTTTCTTGTGCATCTTTACCTTAGCAACTCATGACTAGCCTCCAAAGCACAACCTCTAACTCCCAGCCATTTGACCATAGTAACTGTTCAAAGTTCTTGATCGTAAGCTTACGGCTTGTAAAAACCTCTCATCGCACTGGATCCAAACCAAATCGTGGTAACACTCAAAACTACCACGAACATCATGCCGCATATGAAGTTTATGCTTAGATCGGCCTGATGTCATAGTTCACGCGGTGACCACGTTCGTCCGGGGTGTTGGCATGTGTGTCGACGCTCTGAAGTGCCGCTAAGCGCTCTGCTCGCAGCGTGCTTGCTTCCTCGCTTTGCCCGGCGTGCCAAACCGCGCCACCATCTTCGTCTCAATGCCATTAACCTCCCTCTGGGCGCTGACGCTGAGCTTCGCCCAGAACGAGCACGGCAAGGTCCCGCTTAACAAAGGCAGAGCGCACTGTGCTCGTCGCCTTCCCCTCGATCCTATGCTCGTCTCCGTCCGCCCACAGTTTCCGCGTGACCTGCGTCGCCTTCTCCCCCTCTCACTAACGTCGCTCGTCGCTGGGCGCCGTGGACAGCTGTCCACCGGCAGAGCCCGAAACCCCCTCGCCGCTCGCCTATAAATAGAGCCATCCCCAGCCTCCTCGAGCACCATCCAGCACTCCCACACACTCCACAATCGCGTAGGAAGCCGTAGCCCGGCCGGGTAGGCCTCGGGCCGCCGTCCCCGAGCTCGAGCTCGCCGGCGATCCCCTACAGTCGCCATGGTAGCTCCAGCCCCTCCCGGGCCGAGGCGACCTCTCCAAGATTCTCCGCCTCTCTCCGGTGAGGCCGTCTCGCCCCCTTGGAGCCCCTGGAGTGGCCTCTGTTCGCCGTCTTCCTCAACTCCGGCAACCACCGTGTTCTGGCTCCGCTTGCGAGCTTGAATCCGACGCCGTCCGACCACCCCTAGCCATGCTACGGGTACGGGCAGGTGCGCCACCGTCCCCTCTCTAAATCCCTCCCTCTCATTTTGGCCAAGAAGTCCTCGTCGCCGGCGAGAGCTCCAGCGAAGCCGCGACCTCCTCTGTTTCCTTCTCCCCCTTCCCCCACCTGACTAGCGGGGACCGCTAGTCAGCCACTCAGCTCTGTGGCGTGAAGCAGTGCAGTGGTGGCGCCCTGAGGTTTTACGCCTTCGACGTCAGCCCCCCCTCAGATGTTTATTTAAATTCAAAATCATTTAAATTCCAGAGAGCTTCAAACAGTTATAACTCTTCAACCATAAGTCCAAATGAATTGATTCTTTTTGCATTGTGTTCTTTGAAAAGAAATCTAGCAGCTCACCAAAGATGAGATTTTTCTGAGCTGTTTAGAATTTCTGGTGATTTTCAGAAGTGTTCTTGATATTTGCCTTTTGTGTTTAAATTTATTTTCAGAGGGTGAGGCTTGTCTTGAGGATCACCAGAAGGATTGTGAACCTCATCTGCACTAAGGCAAGCCACAACAACATTTTCATGGTGTCATTTCAATATTTGTGATTTTCTTACTTGAATGAAATGATTAATCCATGCATTTAAATAACTATTGTGTTATTTGTATTCTATTAAATGTTCGTTAGTTATTATGCTTGATTTACAGAATGATTGAAATTAGCCTAGTTGGTAGAGCAGGTTAAGATTTATCTGCGGTGATGTTAGAAATGATTTTGTTATGCATGTTAGTAATTATTTAAAGTTTTGTTCTTGCATACATAAAATGATAAAAATTTGCTAGAAAATATTTTGTTAAATACTTGTTTGGTCATTTTACTTGCCTTACATAATGTTTGAACCTCACTTAGCTGGTTAAGAAATTATGATTTGTTTGTGGTGAAATCATTTGCTATTCATATGAGCAATTTATCGGAGTTACGTTCTTGCGTGAGAAAATAATAAAACTTGTTGCAAAATATTTTGGTTAATATGTGAGTTATATTGAGCAGCAAAGTAATAGGAGTTGTTGATGTTTATGCTTGGTGTATATATGGATGACATCGGTCATTTCTATCATTAAGTGATTCATGTGTAGTTTTGCATTTCATGGCATGCTATGACACCGGTCATTTTCATTTTAAGTTGAACCTGGATATAACTCAACCTGAATATACCGTTGATTTGGGTCATGGTGCCGCTGAATCGAGTTTCTTTCCCAGTGCAACCACATTTGCCTTTTGGGAAGGCCTTGATTCGTCCATTGACATTGCCTCTCGGTCGGTGACTCCAACTAGGGAAGGTTACGTCGTGCTTGCCCTGGCGATGAAGCGTGCATAACCTTGTGTGCCTGTTGTTGAGATTATGGTACCGAGTCCCCGAGTGGGATTGTTTTGGCCACAACGGTGGTTGGTGTGTCTTTGGTAGACACGGGGCCACCCAGGACTAGCCCGTTGGGGATTGGGTCGGAGTGGCCGGGAGAGTGTCGTGGCAATGGAAGGGTTTTGTCGGAATGCCGTTGGTCCACCCGAATGGGAGAGCGAGGCCATGGGTTCCGTGGTGTGGGTACAGTGTGCTACCTCTACAGAGTGTATAATCTATCGATAGCCGAGTCCACGGTCACGGACACCTCATAGTAGGTCCCACCATGAGTCAACGTTTAATAAAAATTGCACACTAAGCTATGAACTTTGCATTGTTGATGGATGGCAGAAAGGCCATCGAGGCATTCGGGGCCAGATATTGGTCGTGGTTGTGATCGTCGTAAGGATCACGAGTTATTCTTGTTAAAGACCATGTTGGTGGTTTGTTGGTGATCCGAGGATGGTCACGGTTGGTAAGTTGTCCCGAGGGACGTTCGAGCATGATCACAACATGTTTGACATATAGCGTTGCATTATTAATAATTGGTTAAATATCATGATATTGTTTGCCATTATGATTATGCTTGTTGTGAGATTGCAAGTACATTCAATGTACTGACCTGGCGTGTCATGCCAGATTTTAGGAAAGTACCGTTGGAGAGGAGCGCTGCTCGAGTCTAGATCGTGTCCACATCGGTGTCCCTGTGATATGGAGCTTCCGCCACGACGTTATTCCGCCGCACGTAGTTGTTCGGATCGAGGCCCTTTATGTTCACTAAATAATGTACATATTCTTCAGCAAGACCGTGTGCCGCTGGCCTTGACAAATTTGTTGTAATGTAAACTATGTTCCGCTAGCATCAATAAAGCGGTTGTTTTCTGTACCAAGATGTTGTGTGTTGCCAGAAGACATGGTCTCTGGGCTGGCAATGCATGGTAAACCGGTCGCTCTGAGTCGGGGTGCCACATGACCTGCCCCGTAATACTCAGGCCCTGATGGATCAGGATAGAGCACATCGGGAGGCTGAGATGGCGGCTCAGTACGCGGCTCATCAACCATCTCCGACTCATCCGACAACTTCGGTGGAGGCAGGCGTGACCTCTAGAAGCACGGGTGTACCATGTTTAGTGTCGGCTCTGCGTAATGAGCGTCTGCCCAAGGATTTCAAAGGACCTCGTAAGGTGCCCAACTACACAGCCGACTTACCCCCTGAGGCATTGATTGAGAGTTACGAGATGTCCATGGAGTTGCTGGAGCTTATCGATCCTGCATGTGCCAAATACTTCACCATGATACTGGATGGGACGGCTCGTACTTGGTTAAAAGGGCTGCCTGCCAACTCCATCGGGTCGTGGGCCGAGTTAAAAGCCCGGTTTATCCAGAATTTTAAGGATACGTGCAAGCAGCCATGTCAATTGTGGATTTGGTTGCCTGCGCCCAAGAAGAGGGCGAGTCAACGACCCATTGGGTGCGCCGGGTCAAAGCCATCTTGCACTCATCGGATAACATCAATGCCGGCTTAGCAGTCCTCATGTTAGATAAGAATTGCCGTTTTTGCCTCTTAAACAGAAGCTAGGGCGGCTCAAGCGCCACTGCAATGATATGGGGAAGCTGATGGCGGCTCTAATTAAATATGCCGACTTTGATAGTACCAAGGACCCCGAGTCTGGTGATGAAAAGTCGGGAAAGGGAAAGAAGAGTGGCAACACCAAGGGCCAGCATCATAACCCAACAAGCCAGGGGGGCAATGGTAAGCACAAGGCCGATAATAATTCAGATTTTGTGGCCAATACCAATACACAGAATAATGGTCAACGTAGTAAGGAGAAGCCACCTCCTCGGGCGGGAGGTTTGATACGTCTCCAACGTATCTACAATTTTTTATTGCTCCATGCTATATTATCTACTGTTTTGGGCAATATTAGGCTTTATTATCCACTTTTATATTATTTTTGGGACTAACCTATTAACCGGAGGCCCAACCCAGATTTGTTGTTTTATGCCTATTTCAGTGTTTCGAGGAAAAGGAATATCAAACGGAGTCGGAACGGAACGAAATCAATCTGGAGAAGTTATTTTGGAAGGAAACCCACCGATGGACTTGGACCCCACGCCGAAGATACGGGAGGTGCTCACGAGGTGGGGGGCGCGCCCACCCCCTAGGGCGCCCGCCTCGTGGGGCCCCGTAGCTCCACCGACATACTCCTTTCACCCATATATACCTCACGCACCCTAAAACTTCGAGCAGAAGATAGATCGGGAGTTCCGCCGCCGCAAGCCTCTTGTAGCCACCAAAAACCTCTGGGAGCCTGCTCAGGCACCTCACGGAGGGGGATCCTCACCGTGGCCATCTTCATCATCCGGCGCTCTCCATGACGAGGAGGGAGTAGTTCACCCTCGGGCCGAGGGTATGTACCAAAGAGCTATGTGTTTGACCTCTCTCTCTCGTGTTCTCGACTTCACACGATCTTGATGTATCGCGATCTTTGCTATTATAGTTGGATCTTATGTTTCTTCTCCCCCTCTACTCTCTTGTGATGAATTGAGTTTCCCCTTTGAAGTTATCTTATTGGATTGAGTCTTTTATGAGAACACTTTATGTATGTCTTGTCGTGTTTATCTGTGCTGACAATGGGATATCATGTTCCACTTGATGTATGTTTTGGTAACCAACTTGCGGGTTCCGCCCATGAACCTATGCATAGGGGTTGGCACACGTTCTTGACTCTCCGGTAGAAACTTTGGGGCAGTCTTCAAAGTACTTTTATGTTGGTTGGATGAATCTGAGATTGTGTGATGCATATTGTATAATCATGCCCACGGATACTTGAGGTGACAATGGAGTATCTAGGTGACATTAGGGTTTTGATTGATTTGCGTCTTAAGGTGTTATTCTAGTACGAACTCTTTTATAGATTGATCCGAAAGAATAGCTTTGAGGTGGTTTCGTACCCTACCATAATCTCTATGTTTGTTATCCGCTATTAGTGGCTTTGGAGTGACTCTTTGTTGCATGTTGAGGGCTTGTTATATGATCTATCTATGTTATTATTGTTGAGAGAACTTGCACTAGTGAAAGTATGAACCCTAGGCCTTGTTTCCTATCATTGCAATACCATTTACGCTCACTTTTATCATTAGTTACCTTGCTGTTTTTATATTTTCAGATTACAAAAACCTATATCTACCATCCACATTGCACTTGTATTACCATCTCTTGGCGAACTAGTGCACCTATACAATTTGCCATTGTATTGGGTGTGTTGGGGACACAAGAGACTCTTTGTTATTTGGTTGCAGGGTTGTTTGATAGAGACCATCTTCATCCTACGCCTCCTACGGATTGATAAACCTTAGGTCATCCACTTGAGGGAAATTTGCTATTGTCCTACAAACCTGTGCACTTGCAGGCCCAACAACGTCTACAAGGAGAAGGTTGCGTAGTAGACATCAAGCTCTTTTCTGGCGCCGTTGCCGGGGAGGCTAGGTAAAGGGCACTCACTCACACCCCGTCAAACAAGCTCTTTTCTGGCGCTGTTGCCGGGGAGGTGAGTGCTTGAAGGTATATCTTTAGATCTTGCAATCGAATCTTTTTGTTTCTTGTTTTATCACTAGTTTAGTCTATAAAAGAAAACTACAAAAAATCGAATTGAGTTTGTCTCATACGCTTCATCTTTTTAATATCTTTCGTGAGAATGATGGAAAGGAAAATTGTGCTCAAGTTGTCGGCGTTCTAGGAACGGGGGTACCCAGACTTGCCTGCCTGCGGCCTGCGGCATGGCTCAAGGGGTGGCCCAGTACGACCCATCTTCATCAGCACAAGCTCAAGACCCTCGCGAGGGGCCAAGCCTCGCGGGGCCGACGACAGGAAGCTTCCTCGAGCACGGCCTCGTCGGTGGCTCATGAGGAGGCGGAGAGATCAAGGCGAGGTGCCCATGACGCAAGCCATGACGACCAAGGGCACCAGGGCGGGCGCCACCGCCAGTTGTCCTCATTTCCTCTTTGGTGCAAAGGGGCAAGCGCAGAGAGAGCATCAAGCAAAGGCACCTGCTTTGGTGCAACAAGACCAAGACCGTCGCCTGAACGGCAGGAAGGAAGTCATCGTGGAGCCCAAGCCAAGGCGTCACCACGAGCCTTTGACAAAGCGAGGACCAACTTTAGTCAGGAGAAGTGTACTAGATGTTCCCCTTCAAAATGGCCAATTGTTAGCGCCCTTCCCGCTCAATATTTGGGAAGAGGCCCAGGGCATCTGCCTATAAATAGGACTAGCCACCCACAAGGTAGAGGAGGATCATCCAAGGAGAGAGAGAGCGACTGAACTCCCCCTAGCAGTTCATCGCACCGGCTAAGAATAGACCCTCGTGAGGCTATTCTTCCTTGTATTGTTCATCATCAGCCCAAGAGGCAATCCACCACACCACACACTGGAGTAGGGTGTTACAGCAAAATGGTGGCCCGAACCAGTATAAACCTTGTGTCTCCTGTGTTGTTCCTTTGGTAGTTTAGATCCTAGCGAGGCGATGAGGTCCGTGTAGGTAGGGGCGAGATCTCCGCATGCACGAGTTCGAACCTAGAGGGTCTGCCGAACCCGAATCTGACATTTGGCGCCCGGTAGGGTGTGGGAATTAATCTTCCGCCGCCTGTTCTTCGCCGACCACCGCATCCATGTCGACGCCGTCGGGCTCGTGCCGAAGCGCCGAGCCGCTCGCTACCTGTCGCTTAGACGACTTCGCCGGCGCCGCTTCGCCGTTCCCCATCGCCTGCCGTCAACGCCGCCACCGGCCCGGCGGGGAACGAGCAACAAGCATCGTCCCAGCATCCGTCCGTGAGGCGAGATGGCCGCACCACCACTCCTTCACTCGCCCCAGCTGGATCTTCGTCTCGCGCGCTCCGCGCGCCCATGGAGGCCCGAGCTGCGCTCATCGCGGCAAACGAGCTCCTGCGCTACCGCCCTGTCGACGACGTCTACAAAGAGTGGCTCGACCGCGTCGCCGAGCTCGTCCGCGCCGCAGGGGGCTCCCCCGCGCCGTCCTTCTCGCTGCACTGCGCCCCGCCCTGTGCGGGCGATGAAGCTCCAGGGGCGCCTCAGCCGCCTCCCCCTCAAGAAGGTGTCTTGGCCCCAAGGCGCGTGGCCCCTGGGCGGAATCCACTCCATCCGGCGCCAGCGCAGCAAGAGCAGAGCTGTCAAGAGGTCCCTCGCCCCCAAGAAGCTGCCCGAGTGCTCCCTGCACCGGCTCGTCACGACCGCGCTCCTGCTCCAAAGACGCCAAGACCCCGTGCTCCCAGGCAACGCATGGGGACCCGCAAGACCAGGCTCTTCATCACCAAAGGCCTCCCGTGGCCCACAGCAGCCGCCGCGCTTTCACCATCGAAGGCGCAGCCGTCGCGTGGCCAGCAAGTTCAAGCAGACCGCCTCCTCGCTACGACGGCACGGCCGACCCTGCGGAGTTCCTCCAGCTCTACGAGCTGGGCATCGAAGCCACCAACGGGGACGGGAAGGTCATGACGAACTGGTTTCCCATGGCACTCAAGGCGAGCGCACTTTGGCTCTGAACTCGGCTCTGGCAAGATCTCCTCTGGGACGAGATGCGCACCCGCTTCATCGCCAACTTCCAAGGTACTTCGTGGACCGCCTCCTACCGTGGAGCGACATGCGCCGCATCAAGCGGCAGCCTGGGAGACCCTCAAAAGTACATCCAGCGCTTCAACAACGCACGCCTCAAGATTCCCAAGGTGACCGAGGAGGCCATCATCTCAGCCTTCTCCGACGGTGTGCGTGACGTCAAGATGAAGGAGGAGCTTGCGATGCATGAAGATCTGTGTACATCCTTGGAGCTGTTCAACTTGGCGACTGGCGCGCCAGGAGCTGAGGAAGGAGGCCTTTCCCTCCTCGAGTTGCCACCGCACCCGTAAGAGAAGAAGCCCAAGGCCAAGGACGTGAAGCGCAAGGGGCTGCCGTGCTCATGCGTAACTGCACACCAAGCGAGGCGAGATCAGCCCGAGTCTTCCAAGGGCAGCCGGTACTGTGTGTACCACGACCTCCACACCCACAACAACAACGAATGTCAAGAGCTCCGAGCCGTGCGAGAAGGGAGGATCGGTTGACGCCCCGACCGCAACGATCGAGGCTACGGCCGAGGAGGAGGAAGAAACGCAGGACGCTGGGAAGACCGTGACCCTCGCCAAGGGTGGCGTGACCGACCTCGCGAGGATCGCTGGCAGGATCAGCCTCGTGAGGGAGGCTGGATGGATCAGCCTCGCGAGGATCACCCGCAAGGAAACGCAGGCCTCCCTCCTCTGCCGCCGCAGCCAAGGAGAAACGAGGACCATCATCAGGACGAGGGGGCTGGGGGCTTCCAGGAGCCGCGCGCGATCGCTTGCATCATGGGCGGAGCTCAAGCCCCAGTCTCTCAACGCATCTTCAAGCAGTTCGCTCGCGAAGTGAATGCAGTCCTCCCCAAGCTCGAGGCCACGCGCCCTCTTAGGTGGTCAGCGTGCGCCATCACGTTCAGCTCAGCGGATCAGCTCAAGTGCGCGGCCACAGCCGGAGTCCTCCCAATGCTTTGTTCCCCAATCGTCAGCAACGTGCAAGTCACCAGAACCCTCATCGATGGCGGAGCATGGCTCAATGTCCTGTCCGTAGAGACATTCAACAATCTCCAAGTGCCTTACAATCAGCTTCAGCCAACCAAGCCTTTCTCTGGAGTCACCGATGGCTCCACAGTTCCAATTGGGCAGGTCCGCCTCCCTGTAACCTTCGGGGCGCGCGACAACTACCGCACCAAGCTCATCGACTTTGATGTCGCCCAGATTTGCCTGCCATACAATGCCATCCTCGGGTACCCAGCTCTGGCCAAGTTCATGGCCGTGATTCATCACGGCTACAACGTCCTCAAGATGCCAGGAAGCGGCGGAGTCATCACGGTGCCTTGTGAAGAGAGAGACGCAGTGTGCTCCCTGGAGCGAGCTTTTCAAGTCGCGTCGCTTGAAGACCCAAATCACAGGAGCGGAGGCTCCCGAGGCTGCTCCCAAGAAGAAGAAGACATCGCCAGGCCCGACCCCTCGGGAGGCAGGCCCCCTCGTGGTCCGCGCCTGTTCAGGGGCACCTCCTTCGTCGCATAGGAAGGCGCGCCCGACGCCCTCCTCAAGCAACGCCGGGGCTCTCTCCGAGGGCCACCGACCTTGCTAAGTTCACGAGGGAGGCGCTAGGGCACCACTTGGAGGCGTGTTTCAGAGCATGTTTCCCTCGGGAAGGAGCAAGGCAAGGAGGGCCAAACCCTCAGGAGTTCGTCAGCCAGATCATTCAGGAGCTGCAGGAGTCAAGAGTCATGAGTGGCAGCCGCCGCTTACCCGCCGCAGTTCCCCATCCAGGCGAGGATGGTGGGTTGCGCGTCTACTTCGACATACCAGGGCTCAACCGAGCCGCCTCTCAGGAGCGCTTCTGGCCCTCACGCGCGGGGCGCTGTGAAGGTCCACCCCACAGCTACATTCGCATGCCCTATGACATTCCGAACGCGGCCGCCACGCGCCATCGCCTCATGAGGAGCAACCTGGAGGCTCAAGAGGCCAGGCGTTCGGCCGTCCTGGCAGAGATGGAGATGGTCCGCGAGGAGCCACCAGCGCCTCCGGAGCCTCCCGAGGCTCCATGGCCTGGGGGCTCATGAAGATCGGCTTCCGCAGCCCACGACGTCCGCTACTTCAGCATCCCTTCGTCTTCAACGTTATCAGGTGACATCTTTCAAGTTTCGTTTCCAGCTGGGAGCGCCCCCAGGGTTGCATCATTCCTAGGCCGCATGGGTCCGTCCCTGCGGCATGTATCCCTTTTACTTCATGTTCCTAGCTTACTTTGTTGGGGGCGCCCCTCGGGCTGCATCATCCCCAAGTCGCCGGGCAGACTCCAGCCGACGCTTTGCCTTCTGCACCTATCTAAATGAACTTGCTCCTTCATGATTAACGTGCTTGACCTAGTTGCCCGCTTGACTGACACCAACTGACGGAGCTGCTCCCCAACGGCACGACGCTTGCGCATGGGTCCGTCCCTGCAACGCCGATAAACCTGAATGGCCGAAGCTCGGCGCGGCAGCCTCAAGACAGCGCCACCTCGTCAGGCCTTCAGTGCCTCATCACCCCTCCAAAGCAACCAATGGCTGACCGTCGCTTGTCATAGCGGACTCTTGTTCTTCTTGTGGTGAGCCTGCAGGGTACCTTTAAGGAGCAGCGCCAGTCGAGGCCCTCACGGTGTCTTCTTCACTCTTGTCCGCGCGAACCGCTTGCACGTTAAAGGGGGGGGGGTACCTGAGCATCGCGACTCACGGGCTCCTACTAGCTGTCCAGCCCTCACCCTCTGGCCTTGACCACGGCATCGCGACCTGGCATACCAGCGACGTCTGAGACCCGCTCGAGGGCTGGGACCCGAGGACGTAGAGCAGAAAGGGGAGCAAAGGCGAGAGGGAAGAGGCACGCGGGGACCTCGCCAGGCAACCCCTCGCCTGCCGATGCGCGGACCTAACGTCGCACCAGGAAGCGGTTCCTGACTCCCGAGATAAGTCACCCTCCGGAAACACTGGCTATCGCAGCACCGACCTCGCACCCAACGCAATCCCGTGTTAGCAACGTCGCACTTCTTTCTCACCAAACATTGGCTGCTTGAGCGCTAAAGGGGACCTCCTGAGCATCGCGACTCACGGGCTCTTACTGGACCCCGGGCCGCTCACCTCCTGGCCTTGACCACGGCATCGCGACCTGGCATACCAGCGACGGCTGAAGCCTGCCTTGGGACCGGGACCTGTCGGTGCAGAGCACCAAGCCCTCGTGAGGTTCGAAAGGAAGAACTAAGCTAAGACGGAATGAGCATCTCGCACTACTTCACGGCAAGGATTATATTAACAAACAGAACCACAGGCACCTTACAAGCCCCCACGGGGCGCGCTTTTCGATTCCTCGCAGGGAACAGAGGGAGCAGATCCTAAAGAACGCTAACTACATGCGCCTCCGCGAGAGACGCCATCATCGACAGTGGGCCGTCAGGCACCAGCGCCAACCTCATCCAGATCAGAGGCGGCGGCGGCCTGACGAGCCCGCCCTGCTCCGAGAGCGACGCTGGCTCAGGGGGTCGTAGCTGTCGTCGCTCGTCTCCGGAGTCGCGAAAAGCTCGGCGGAGCCGCTGGATCCTCCAACGCCTCCGCCGCCTGAGGAGCTGCTGAGGGAGCAATCGGCGAGCCTGGTCCTTGCCGCGGCAGGGTCCCGACCACCTCTCTCAGGGCAGCACTCCAGCCGGCGTCCTTCCGAGTCGAAGACCTTGAAGAGCATCATGGAAGCGCCGTCGTACTCCAGGTGGATCGTGAGGGCGCCCCTCGCCCTGCAGACCAAGCCTCGAGTCATGAAGACCTTGCCCGGAGCAATGACCGCGACCTCCGCTTCGGTCGCGAGGGTGCTGCAGCCGGCGTGCTGCAACCAGAGCTCCAGATATCCCCCTGCGGCATCACGAAGGCGAAGGAGGGAGGAAGGCGGATCCAAGCCTGAGGAGGCATGGCGGCGTGGAGCACAAACTCTCGGGAAGAGCCCTCGGCATGGACTCCAGGAGGGACAACACGCACCGCCGTGACCCGCCGACGCCGACGGCGGCGTCGTCCATGGCGCTCGGCGTCAACTCCTTCAGGGCCCTCAATGTGGGCGTACAAGAGCAGCAGGAACCCCGGTGGCGGCCGCTCGCACCAAGGCCTCGACACCTCCTGCCGGGCGCCCTCATCTCGGCGGCATAGGGCTAGCCGTTTCTTCGGCGGAAGCGGGTCGAGACCCTCTCGAGGAGCCTTTCCCTTCTCTTCCGCGGAGAACCGGCGGATCGGAGCCATTGCCGCGAAGTGGATCAAGGACGGAGAAGAAGGAGAAGCAAGAAGAGATGAACTGGAAGGGCACGCGCCGTTCCGTACTTATAACCGGGGAAGGCCAACCGCCGGCCTCCACGATCGCAGGTAATCATGAACCGCTTTGCATGCGAGGACTTGTCAATTCGCAGGCGATTGCCGAGGCGTCGTGGGGAAGCAGAGGCACCCACGCCCAATCAATCGCCACGCTGGCGCCTCGAGGTCAAGGGCTGTTAGGGCTCAGCGCAGACTTCGTGACTTGCCCTTCACTTCTGTGCTCAGCCAAGTCCAGGCGCGCCTTGGGCCCGGGGCTACTTTCGGTGTTCTGGGAACGGGGGTACCCAGACTTGCCTGCCTGCGGCCTGCGGCGTGGTTCAAGGGGTGGCCCAGTACGGCCCATCTTCATCAGCACAAGCTCAAGACCCTCGCGAAGGGCCAAGCCTCACAGGGCGGACGACGATAAGCTTCCTCGTGCACGCGGCCTCGTCAGCTGGCTCGCGAGGAGGCGGAGAGATCAAGGCGGGTACCTCACGAGGTGCCCATGACGCAAGCCATAACGACCATATGCCAAGCGGGCTCCGGCCAGCGGTGTCCTCATTTCCTCTTTGGTGCAAAGGGGCAAGTGCGGAGAGAGCATCAAGCAAAGGCACCCGTTTTGCAACAAGACCAAGACCGTCGCAATGGCAGGAAGGAAGTCATCGTGGAGCCCAAGCCAAGCGTCACCACTCAGAGTTTTGACAAAGCGAGGACCAACTTTAGTCAGGATAAGTGTACTAGTTGTTCCCCTTCAAAATGGCCAATTGTTGGCGCCCTTCCCGCTCAATATTTGGGAAGAGGCCCAGGGCCTCTGCCTATAAATAGGACTAGCCACCCACAAGGTAGAGGAGGATCATCCAAGGAGAGAGAGAGCGACTGAACTCCCCCTAGCAGTTCATCGCACCGGGTAAGAACAGACCCTTGCGAGGCTGTTCTTCCTTGTATTGTTCATCATCAGCCCAAGAGGCAATCCACCAAACCACACATTGGAGTAGGGTCTTACACCACAATGGTGGCCCGAACCAGTATAAACCTTGTGTCTCTTGGTTGTTCCTTTGGTAGTTTATATCCTAGCGAGGCGACAAGGTCCAGGTAGGTAGGGGGCCAGATCTCCGCGCGCACCCCAGAGTTCGAACCTAGAGGGTCTGCCGGAACCCGAAATCCGACACAAGTGCTAGAAGAAGAAATCTATAAAATCTTTGGCACTAAATCTTTGTATGATGAGCATGAATGCAATGTTGTTAGTATGAATTCCTTGAATATCCATGATGCTAATGATATGCAAAGCCACAAGCTTGGGGAAGCTATGTTTGATGAAGATGATATTTTTGTCCCCAAGCTTTGATGAGCAAATTTACTATGATGAAAGCATGCTTCCTGTCTATGATGATTATTGTGATGACACATATGCTTTAAAGAATAATGATAACCATGAAACTTGTCATCTTGATCTTAATTCTCAATCATATGATAGTTATTTTGTTGAGTTTGCTTCCACTATTATTCATGAGAAGAATTTTGCTTATGTGGAGAGTAGTAAATTTTCTATGCTTATAGATCATGAAAAGAATGCTTTAGGTGCTGGTTATATTGTTGAATTCATTCATGATGCTACTGAAAATTATTATGAGGGAGGAATATATGCTTGTAGGAATTGCAATAATATCAAGTTTCCTCTCTATGTGCTTAAAGTTTTGAAGTTATGCTTGTTTTACCTTCCTATGCAAGTCGATTCTTGTTCCCATAAGTTGTTTTCTCACAAAATCCCTATGCATAGGAAGTGGGTTAGACTTAAATGTGCTAGTCATATTCTTCGTGATGCTCTCTTTATGTTTCAATTCTTATCTCTTATGTGAGCATCATTGAAATCATCATGCCTAGCTAGGGCGTTAAACGTTAGCGCTTGTTGGGAGGCAACCCAATTTTATTTTAGTTCCTTGCTTTTTGGTTCTGTTTAGTAATAAATAATCCATCTAGCCTCTATTTAGATGTGGTTTTGTGTTTTAATTAGTGTTTGTGCCAAGTAGAACCTTTGGGAAGACTTGGGTGAAGTCTTTATGATCATGTTGTCAAAAATAGACACTTTAGCGCTCACGAGATTAGCTAAAACTTTTTACTGGAGAGTGATATTTAGTTGATTCTTTTTGCAGATGATTACTAGACAAATTTCGCAGGTCCACCACTATTTTAGAATTTTTGGAGTTCCAGAAGTTTGCGTTAGTTGCAGATTACTACAGACTGTTCTGTTTTTGACAGATTATGTTTTCATTGTGTTGTTTGCTTATTTTGATGAATCTATGGCTAGTAAAATAGTTTATAAACCATATAGAAGTTGGAATACAGTAGGTCTAACACCAATATAAATAAATAATGAGTTCATTACAGTACCTTGAAGTGGTGTTTTGTTTTCTTCGCTAACGGAGCTCATGAGTTTTCTGTTAAGTTTTGTGTTGTGAAGTTTTCAAGTTTTGGGTAAAGATTCGATGGACTATGGAATAAGGAGTGGAAAGAGCCTAAGCTTGGGGATTCCCAAGACACCCCAAGGTAATATTCAAGGATAACCAAGCGTCTAAGCTTGGGGATGCCCCGGAAGGCATCCCCTCTTTCGTCTTCGTTCATCGGTAACTTTACTTGGAGCTATATTTTATTCACCACATGATATGTGTTTTGCTTGGAGCGTCATGTCATTTTATTTTGTTTTGCTTGTTGTTTGAATAAAGTATCAAGATCTGAAATTCTTAAATGTTAGAGAGTGTCGGTGTCAAAACAGGCGGATCTCGGGTAGGGGGTCCCGAACTGTGCGTCTAGGCGGATGGTAACAGGAGACAAGGGACACGATGTTTTTACCCAGGTTCGGGCCCTCTCGATGGAGGTAAAACCCTACTCCTGCTTGATTAATATTGATGATATGGGTAGTACAAGAGTAGATCTACCACGAGATCGGAGAGGCTAAACCCTAGAAGCTAGCCTATGGTATGATTGTTGTTCGTCCTACGGACTAAAATCCTCCGGTTTATATAGACACCGGAGAGGGGTAGGGTTACACAGAGTCGATTATAATGGGAGGAGATCTACATATCCGTATCGCCAAGCTTGCCTTCCACGCCAAGGAAAGTCCCATCCGAACACGGGACGAAGTCTTCAATCTTGTATCTTCATAGTCCAGGAGTCCGGCCAAGGGTTATAGTCCGGCCATCCGGACACCCCCTAATCCAGGACTCCCTCAGTAGCCCCCGAAGCAGGCTTCAATGACGATGAGTCCGGCGTGCAGATTGTCTTCGACATTGCAAGGCGGGTTCTTCTCCAAATTCTGTGTACCTGTTGAATAGTGTCCAGCTTCTCGTGAATATTGCGCTCCTTGGCTTCCACGCCCAATAATGGCCGTCTTCCACGTGTCAAACGAATGCGAAAAGCCAGGGTGTTTTTACATTTACCCCCCTAGCTGCGCAAATGAGCTGCCTATAAAAGAGACGAGGATTTAGATCCGAATCACACCATCTTCCCTTCGCGAGCATTCATCGGAGCGCATCCGACAGAGATCCATTCCATCATGGCCAGTCGACGCAGCTCCTCCTCTCGCCCTCCCATCCCTCATCCTGGAGGTTGAGAGAGATGTTCCGTCCCGCACAGCGAGCTAGTGACGCTCCAAACCAAGGGATTCCTTCCCCCAGCCTTCATGGTCCCGGTTCGAGCCGGACTTGCCACCTATAATGGCGGAGAGCAAGCGGAGAGCGTCCCCAGTCCCTCCAAAGGAGAGCGGGTATGCCTTGTCCCTTATCTGATAAGAGGGCTCGAATTTCCAATTCATCCGTTTCTCCGGGGGCTCCTGGAGTTCTACGGCCTCCAGTTGCACAACCTTACGCCTGCCTCCATATTGCATATTGCGGGCTTCGTAGCCCTTTGCGAGATGTTTTTGGGCATCGAGGCTCATTTCGCGCCGTGGAAGAAGCTGTTCTGCCTTGTGCCCCGTTCTCAGGAGGGGTCGATATATCAAGTGGGCGGAGCCGAACTATGGGGCATCGCCGGGACCGGATATCTATCCGGAACCCCAAGGAAGGCGTCTGAAGACTGGCCTTCGGAATGGTTTTATATAGAAGATGTCCCCCTGCCGGACCCTGTTCGGATCGGCCTCCCCGAGTTCAATAATGCTCCTTTGAAGAAGCGCCTAAGCTGGCGTCCACGGAGCCCTCAGAGGGAAATGACAAGGACGTCCTTTACCCGATGAGCCGGATAAGGTTGTTAGCTCATTCTGCATCGACCATGATCGGGGTCATGGCCACATGCATTATGCGGGGGTGCAATTTGCTTGATATAGAGGCCATCCCATGTGGGATTTCAACGGGGAGGATGATGCCACCCGCTGCGGCTATAAGGGGCCGGGATCGGTTGCCGCTCTGACGAAGATCTTGTCCGCATTGTACAAGGGAGAAGAGGAGGAGTTCCTCCGCGTCAATCCACAAGGAGGATTTTCTATGAACAATCCTCCAAGCTGGGTAAGCGGACACTTCTTTTTTCCCATCCGTTCCATATTCCCATAGTTAAGTACCTTATCTTGTGATTTTGACGCAGGAATTGCACCGGGCCGTAATGGGTATAAACAACCCTCCTCCACAACCCGAGGATCCGGAACGGTCCCTCGATCCGGCCTCGCAAGAGGATCCGGACATATCCGTGGAGCTGATTGATGGGGTATTTCACCAACTGAGCATCGATAATGCCTTGGTGGCTATTACAGCCGATTATCCTGGACTGCTCCCCACCTCACAAGTAATCGAGACCGAAGTCCTAATACTTCGAAGATGATCTATCCGTGCTTATTTTTTATCACCGTATACCAATGGTGTTTCGCAGGGGAGGATCCCGAGGCGGAATGCCGAGCCTGTGGCGACTAGCCATGTGGGACCGCGAGGGCGGTAGGCTAAAGAGACACACAGTCCGGTCGAGGCACCGGGCGCAGCAAAGAAGGCGCTGCCTTATTCCAAGGTATTATTCTTATGATGCATACTAACGCTCGTGCTCTCCTTTTTTTAAGAAAAAGAGGGCTCGCCGGACTATATCCGGAGAGATTGCCAATCGAGCCTCCACCAGCCAGGCTCCAAAGCCAGGTGCAGAAGCAGAGACGAACACGAGGCGTGTGTTGGATGCTCCTCCGACAGAGGATGCGGACAGACTGTCCGCCACCAATTCCGAGGTGGAGAGTGCCATGAATCACATGCATCGCCAGACAGTTCTTCGTGACGCTTGTTTCTCCCGAGAGGCATTGGATGCCTTCAATTCGGGAGATGCGTACCTCCGTGCCGCTCAAAATGGTCTAGCCAGAGCCACTGAGCAGTATGTGAAAGACATATGGGTGAGAAAATTTGATGGTTATATATGTCAGTAGCCCCCGAGACTTGAAACAGTTAGAATAACCGATTTAAGGATCATTTGTTATGCTGAGATCTTACAAAAAGAATACCCAACTGTCCCAGAGCTGGAAGAGTGCAAAGCCCAACTTGAGGCAGCACTAGCCGCGTGGGGAGGCCAAGGAGACCCCCTCCGGTAATATACGCTTGAAAGATAAGTATGTTGTGAAGTGCGGCGTGTGTGCAAATCGACAATATCATTGCAGATGGCGCCGAGTAGATCGGACAAGCAACAACCCTTGCGCGGTTAAAGGCTGGCGAGAGCGTGCTTACGAGGGTGAGGCGGAGAAGAATAATCTCCAAGATGCCAACACCCAGCTGGGCGAGGAACTAAAGGATGTTCGTGCTCAAATTGCCGGACTCCGTGAAGGAGAATCGACGGCTTTGACGCGGCATTTTTAGTAAGTGCTTGAACGAACTTTGAAAAAGAGTTCGGTGAGGAAGTCGACTAACAGAGTTATGTCTGTAGGTATGCTCACAGGTTGTCCTGCAGAGGAAATGCCCGGTTCTATGGGTGACCTTCTTCCCGAGCTCAGATACAACCGCATTTAACGAAGTTCGACAGGTGATGAAAGGCGTCGCCCAGGCCTTGTGGCCATCTGTCTCCAGGCCCGAAGGCCTTGGAGAGCTTGTAGAGAGGCTTAAGGGAGCGCGACTGTGCTTCCGATTATGGAAGATATCGGCCTACCGTCAAGGCGCCAGGGAGGCCTGGGCCATGGTGAAGACGCGGTACACGAAGGCTGACCCAAACCACATGGTGGAGGTCGGACCTGTGGGGGCCGATGGGAAGGAGATCCCTGTGAGCTTAGTGTACGACCAAGTAGAGTTGGTCATTAATATTCCCAACAGGACTGTAAACTAGACAGCCTGTTGGATGGTACTGAAGAGGAATATGCCCAGTCAAATTGACTATGTAATTGAAGATGACATGTAAAATGCCTTCTAGCCGGATTGTAGATCGTTTGTCATGGCGGACCTTTTCGCTTCGACCTCGAGACCCGATAGTCCGGAGTGTGTCCGAATACCCTCTCGGTTATATAAGAACCGGGGCATGCATGGAGATCAGGCGTAGGGGTTATTATTGCTTGAACAGACAAGTGCCCAGCTAGTTATGTTATATTACATGGTTAGTAAGAAACATCTTCCAGGGAGAATAGTTACATTAGGGGTTCCTTTCCACAGGAGGCATGCCCTAAAGTGCATGTGCAATTGCGAAAAAAGCAGAAAAAGAAAAAGCATCCGGGGCAGGTAAATAAACAAGTGAGAAATCATCTTTTAGTTCAACGACCGAATATTCCCTTAAGAACGCTTAGCTTCGGCTTCACCCAGTCTGAGGTACACATCCGGCTGACCTGGCAGTAACAATCACAGAGGTGCTCCCTTTACCGCCTAGTCGAACAATCGGGAACGTAGGGGTAAGCACAGGAGCCAGGCAACCCAGCTTGTCCAAAACTTAAGTCATATTGATGCATATAATGGTGAATAAAAGGTACATGCAGAAGTGTGACACATGTGTTGGGCGTGAAGCCCGTATAATTAAGCTTTTGTTAAAGAAGCCCCCAGGTATAATGAGCGCGGATAGCGCGTCGGTTAATGTAACAAGGCGCGAACAAGCCCTTAAGGCTGTAAGGGGAATGGAGGGAGAAGGAGAGAAATGTAAGACAGTTAATGTGTAAAAAATAGATAGAGGAAGGAGACGAACACAGAGTCCGGCGCTAGACGTAGAATCTTCGGAGACGGGCTGCGTTCCATGGGTTCGGCTCGAGTCGGTTATCCGATGCATCTCGCAGACGGTACGCTCCACCAACAGGACTTGGTCAATAATAAAGGGACCTTCCGATTTGGGCTTGAGTTTGTCCTTTTCTTGTCCGGCAGGCGTAGAACTAACTTCGCCAACATTGTAAGTTTTGGCCGTGCATTTCTGCTTTGATATCTTCGAGCTGCGTTAATAGAATGCGGAACGAGCTTTTGCCACATCACGCTCCTCCTCCAAGGCGCCCAAACTGTCCCGCCAATCGAAGTTCAGCTTCTCTTTCTTCGTACATGCGCACGCCGAGGTGAGTCATGAATTATGTCGCAGGCGTAACTGCCTCTGCACCGTATACCATAAAGAATGGTGTGAATCCGGTTGTGCGATTCGGCGTGGTCCGCAGCCCCCAGAGTACAGAGTCGAGCTCCTCTACCCAGTGCGTGTTAGATTCCTTGAGGGACCACACTAATCTGGGTTTGATGCCGCTCATGATTGGACCATTTGCTTCCTCGACTTGACCGTTAGTTTGTGGGTGATAGACTGAAGCATATTCGAGCTTGATGCCCATGTTTTTGCACCAGAGTTTGACCTCGTCGGCCGTTAAGTTCTTGCCGTTATCGGTGATGATGCTGTGGGGGACGCCAGAACGATGTACGACCCACGATATGAAGTCTATCACGGTCCGGATTCGCCGTCTTAACAGGCTTGGCCTCTATCCATTTGGTGAATTTATCCACCATGACGGTGAGGGTATTTTTGCTTGTGGGTTCCCCCTTTAAGGGGTCCTACCATGTCAAGCCCCTAGGCTGCGAAGGGCCAGGTGATGGGTATAGTTTGAGGGCGGTGGGTGGCATATGGCTTTGGTTAGCAAAGAGCCGGGCAACCGACGCATCGTTGGACTAAGTCCCGAAAGCATCTACCCGGGCCGTCGGCCAAGAAAATCCTGACGGAAGGCCTTGCTTACAAGGGCCCGGGCTGCGACGTGGTGCCCGCGAATCCGGCATGAATTTCAGCCGAAGATTCCGCCTTCCTCTTCGGAGATACACCTTTGAAGGACTCGGTGGTGCTTTTCTTATAAAGCTCTCCCTCATGGACTTTATAGGCTTTAGATCGCCGCACTATGCGGCGTGCCTCGTTTTGGTCCTCGGGAAGTTCCTGCCTGGTTAGGTAGGCTAGGAATGGTTCCGTCCACGGGGCAATGATTGCCATTATTACTTGGGCTGAAGATGTTACTTCGTTGGCAGAGCCTCTAGTTGTGTCAGAATGTTCGGTGTCGGGCAGTGCGGTTGGGTCCGGGCTGTTATTTCTGGACTCCCCTTCCCATAATACGAATGGCTTGAACAGCCTCTCTAATAAGATATTGGGGGGACGGCATCGCGCTTTGCGCCAATGCGTGCCAAGACGCGTCTGCTCGATTGTTTTCCCGAGCTATATCGTGAAATTCGAGCCCTTCGAACCAAGCTGACATTTTTAGGACGGTGTTGCGATAAGCTGCCATTGTCAGATCCTTGGCATCAAAGTCTCCATTTATTTGGGATATCGCGAGGTTCGAATCCCCGCGCACCTCTAGGCGTTGAATGCCCATGGAGACTGCCATCCGGAGACCATGTAGAAGGGCCTCAGATTCGATCGCGTTGTTGGAGTCCGTATACATTATCTCGAGTATGTATTGAACTGTATCTCCTGTTGGGGACGTCGAGCAGCGCCAGCCCAAGACCAGCCAACATTTTGGAGCCGTCGAAGTGCATGATCCAGTTGGAATATGTGCCATACTCTTTAGGGAGTTCGGCTTCAGTCCATTCGGCGACGAAGTCGGCCAAAACTTGCGACTTAATAGCTCGCCGTTGTTTATAGGTTATGTCGAATGGGAGGAGCTCAATGGCCCATTTGGCAATCCGGCCCGTCGCGTCACGGTTGTTTATAATGTCGTTAAGAGGTACTTCGGAGGCTACTATTATCGAACACTCTTGAAAGTAGTGTCGCAGCTTCCGGGATGCCATAAACACCGCAGACGCTATCTTTTGATAATGCGGATACCGTGACTTGCATGGAGTGAGGACAGTGGTCACGTAGTAAACTGGTTTTTGAAGGGGGAACTTGTGTCCGTCCGTTTCTCGTTCGACAACGAGCACCGCGCTTACAACTTGGTAAGTTGCCGCGATGTATAATAGCATTGGTTTGCCCATGTTAGGCGCGGCCAGGACCGGGTTTGTTGCGAATATGGCTTTTATTTCTTTGAGTCCGGCCGTGGCGGCATCCGTCCACTCGAAGTGTTCGGTGCGTCGGAGGAGGCGATAAAGGGGTAATGTGAAAGTGCAACTATCCCTAGGTGGTTTTGGTAATTCATAACAACATATAGCTCATTGAGCTAATGCTATTCCAAGACAAATATTTCAGGAAAGCTCAATGAATGGCATGGCATGGATGATGAAAGTGGATCCCTCAAAATATTAAGGACAAAGGATTGGCTCAAGCTCAAAAGCTCAAGACTCTACATTTTACATTTTAGTGATCCAAGATCACATTGAGTCTATAGGAAAAGCCAATACTATCAAGGAGGGATGAGGTGTTGCTTAATGAGCCTCTTGCTTCATGTGCTTAATGATATGCTCCAAAACCCTCCACTACTTTCTCACATCCACATATGACCTAAACCTAAAGTCAAACTCGCCCTACCGATTCTTTCTATCCGCGCCACCGAAGTTCAGATGTCATAGCCACTGCCACAAACCCAAGGCAAATCGGTCTCACCGATAGGGATCTCGGTCTCACCAAGATGGGATTGTAATCTCTCTGTTTCCCTTCGTAACGTTTCGGTCTAACCGAAGTGAGCGATCGGTCCCACCGAGATTGCAATGTAAACTCCCTGTTTCCCTTTCGTAACTTTTCGATCTCACCGAAAGAGCGAATCGGTCCCACCGAGTTTACCTGACCAACTCTCTAGTTAGCTAATTACCAAAATCGGTCCCACCGAGTTTGTGTAATCGGTCTCACCGAGACTACGTTATGCCCTAACCCTAACCATATTGGTCCTACCGAGTTGCATGTCAGTCCCACCGAAAACCCTAACGGTCACTAGGTTTACTGGATCGGTCTGACCGAGTTTGTTGATTCGGTCCCACCGAGTTTGGTAAATTGTGTGTAACGGTTAGATTTTGTGTGGAGGCTATATATACCCCTCCACCTCCTCTTCATTCGTGGAGAGAGCCATCAGAACAAACCTATACTTCCAACTTACCAGTTCTAAGAGAGAACCACCTACTCATGTGTTGAGGCCAAGATATTCCATTCCTACCATATGAATCTTGATCTCTAGCCTTTCCCAAGTTGCTTTCCACTCAAATCTTCTTTCCACCAAATCCAAAACCTGTGAGAGAGAGTTGAGTGTTGGGGAGACTATCATTTGAAGCACAAGAGCAAGGAGTTCATCATCAACACACCATTTGTTACTTCTTGGAGAGTGGTGTCTCCTAGATTGGCTAGGTGTCACTTGGGAGCCTCCGACAAGATTGTGGAATTGAACCGAGGAGTTTGTAAGGGCAAGGAGATCGCCTACTTCGTGAAGATCTACCGCTAGTGAGGCAAGTCCTTCGTGGGAGACGGCCATGGTGGGATAAACAAGGTTGCTTCTTCGTGGACCCTTCGTGGGTGGAGCCCTCCATGGACTCACGCAACAGTTACCCTTCGTGGGTTGAAGTCTCCAGCAACGTGGATGTACGATAGCACCACCTATCGGAACCACGACAAAAACATCCGTGTCTCCAATTGCGTTTGAATTATCCAAACCCTTCCATTTACATTCTTGCAAGTTGCATGCTTTATTTTCCGCTGCCTATATACTCTTTGCATGCTTGCTTGAATTGTGTGAAGATTACTTGACTTGTTCAAAGATAGCTAAAATCTTCCAAAGTCTAAAATTGGGAAAAGGTTAAGTTTTTAATTGGTCAAGTAGTCTAATCACCCCCCTCTAGACATACTTCAAGGTCCTACAAGTGGTATCAGAGCCTTGGTCTCCATTTGCTTTGATTTCCATAGCTTTTGGTGGTCATAGCCTTGGTTTCACAACCTAGGAGAGTATGGCGTCTAGCGAGGGAAATTATCACCAGAGAGGTCCTTACTTTGATGGCACTAATTTTGCTAGTTGGAAGCATAAGATGAAAATGCATATTCTCGGACATAACCTCGCCGTTTGGGCTATTGTGTGTATTGGCTTGCAAGGTGAATTCTTTGATGGGAGAGAACCGAACCGTGAAGCTAGCGTGGAAGAGTTGAAGATGCTGCAATACAACGCTCAAGCTTGTGATATCCTCTTCAATGGCTTGTGCCTCGAAGAATTCAACAAAATCAGCCGTCTTGAGAATGCAAAGGAAATTTGGGATACTTTGATTGATATGCATGAAGGTACCGACTCCGTCAAGGAATCCAAGTTGGATGTGCTCCAAAGTCAGCTTGACAAGTTCAAAATGAAGGATGGTGAAGGTGTCGCTGAAATGTACTCTAGGCTTGCTCTTATCACAAATGAGATTGCCGGCTTAGGAAGTCAAAAGATGACCGATAGATTCATCATCAAGAAGATCCTAAGAGCATTGGATGGAAAATATGATACCGTGTGCACATTGATCCAAATGATGCCAAATTACAAAGATCTCAAGCCAACGGAAGTCACTGGAAGAATTGTTGCTCATGAGATGTCACTCAAGGATAAGAAGGAACTTCACAACAAGTCAAGTGGTGCTTATAAAGCCTCATGTGAAGCCCCCACATCATCAAGTGAGAAACATACCTTCAATGAAGAATTGACCTTAATGGTGAAGAACTTCAACAAATTCTACAAGAGTAGAAGCAAAGAAAGAAGCTCTAAGTCAAAGTCCTACAATGACAAAAGATCTTCTAGTCGAGAGCGCAATTGCTACAATTGTGGGAGACCCAGACACTATTCCAATGAGTGTACGGCACCCTACAAAAGAAGAGAAGATTCTCCAAAGAGAATAAATAGAAGAGAAGAATCACCACCAAGAGAGAGAAGGAGTAGAGATGATCGTTATGAACGAAGACCCTCACGAAGAATCAAGGATTCGGAAAGGAATGACAAGTCATCAAAGAGCTACACAAAACGAAGACATCAAGCTCATGTTGGTGAATGGGTATCCGGCTCCGACTCCGATGATTACTTCGAGAGAAGCTATCACTCCGACTCCGAATACACTCAAGATGAAGGTGTTGCCGGTCTAGCACTTGTGTCAACCAACTCCTATGATATATTTGATTCACCAAATGAAGGAATTGGAAGATGCTTCATGGCCAAAGGTCCTAAGGTAACACACCCCAGTATGTGGATTTTAATAGTGATGAAGATGACTTGCTAGGTGATGATGATTTACTTGTTGACAACTCTAGTGATGAATACTATGATGAAACGTCAATTAATCATGCTAATCAAGATGAAACGAATGAGAATGATAAGGAGAAGATTGAGCTTCTAACTAAAGAACTAAACACTCTTAAGTTAGCTCATGAAACTATCTTCAAGATCATCGAGAACTTTAAGGGCTCAAGAGAAGTTACGCTTTGAAAAGCTCAATCTTGAGCAAGAGCATGAGTTCCTAAAAGCGATCAATGATGATCTCCTTAAGAAAAGTTCTTCTTACATTGCCAAGCGTTTACTCTTATCTACTTACATGCCTCAAGTCAAGTGTAGTAACAAGAACAAGAAAGATTCTTCCTCTAGTAGTAACAATAACAATGCTAAATCCAATATTGTTGCTTCTAGTAGTTCTCTTGATTCCACTAATGATCCTCTTAGCCTAGTTACCATTGAGCAAGAAAACAGCTTATTGAAGGGAATTATAGAGAAAGGTGTATACAAGAGCCTTGCCGGGAGTAAGCAATTCGAGCAATTGTACGCAAGCAAGAAAGGCACCGGAAGAATCAAGGTGTTGGTTTTGAACGAAAGTTCAATGCCAATGGAGTAGAGTGGGAAGAAGATCAATACCCCAAGACAAAGTTTGTTCCTCAACAAGAGAAGTATGATCCTACTTCCTTCAAGGGAACACAAGCACAAGATGATCTTCCACCACAAGACCACAATAACAAAGGCAAGGACAAGCTTCAAGAGGAGATTGATGCATTTGAAGAAGAACCTAAGGCCTTGGTCAAGTGGGTTACCAAGACTACATCATGTTCCACTTAAACTTCCAAAACTTCTTTGTGATTTTCGGTCTGACCGATTCCTCCATTTCGGTCATACCGAGATCACTAAGTCGATCTAGGTTTTCATCTCGGTGCAACCGATTTGAACTTTTCGGTCTCACCGAGTTGTCAGAATCATATCAGTTATGCATCTCGGTGCCACCGAGTTGTTCCACTCAGTCACACCGACAGTGTCGGGCTATATATGAAGGAAATATGCCCTAGAGGCAATAATTAAGTTATTATTTATTTCCTTATTTCATGATAAATGTTTATTATTCATGCTAGAATTGTATTAACCGGAAACGTAATACATGTGTGAATACATAGACAAACAGAGTGTCACTAGTATGCCTCTACTTGACTAGCTTGTTAATTAAAGATGGTTATGTTTCCTAACCATAGACATGAGTTGTCATTTGATTAACAGGATCACATCATTAGGAGAATGATGTGATTGACTTGACCTGCCCGTTAGCTTAGCACACGATCGCTTAGTATGTTGCTACTGCTTTCTTCATGACTTATACATGTTCCTGTGACTATGAGATTATGCAACTCCGTTTACGTGAGGAACACTTTGTGTGCTACCAAACGTCACAACGTGAATCGGGTGATTATAAAGGTGCTCTACAGGTGTCTCCGAAGGTACATGTCGGGTTGGCGTATTTCGAGATTAGGTTTTGTCACTCCGATTGTCGGAGAGGTATCTCTGGGCCCTCTCGGTAATACACATCACTTAAGCCTTGCAAGCATTGCAACTAATAAGTTAGTTGTGGGATGATGTATTACGGAACGAGTAAAGAGACTTGCTGGTAACGAGATTAAACTAGGTATTGGATACCGACGATCGAATCTCGCAAGTAACAAACCGATGACAAAGGGAACAACGATGTTGTTATGCGGTTTGACCGATAAAGATCTTCAGAGAATATGTAGGAGCCAATATGAGCATCCAGGTTCCGCTATTGGTTATTGACCAAGAAAAGTTCTAGGTCATGTCTACATAGTTCTCGAACCCGTAGGGTCCGCACGCTTAAGGTTTCGATGATAGTTATATTATGAGTTTTGATGTACCGAAGGAGTTCGGAGTCCCGGATGAGATCGGGGACATGACGAGGAGTCTCGAAATGGTCGAGATATAAATATCGATATATTGGACGACTATATTCGGAGTTCGGAAAGGTTCCGACTGATTCGGGTATTTTACGGAGTACCGGAGAGTTACGGGAATACGTATTGGGCCTTATTGGGCCATACGGGAAAGAAGGAAAAGGGCCTCAAGGGTGGCCGCACCCCTCCCCTTGGTCTGGTCCGAATTGGACTAGGGAAGGGGCACGCCCCCTTCCTTCCTTCTCTTTTTCCCTTCCTCTTTTCCTATTCCATATGGGAGGTGGAATCCTACTAGGACTAGGGAGTCCTAGTAGGACTCCACACTTGGTGCGCCCCCTCCTAGGGCCGGCCTCCTCCTCCCTTGCTCTTTTATATACGGGGGCAGGGGGCACCCCATAGACACACAAGTTGATCTACGGATCGTTCCTTAGCTGCAGCGGTGCCCCCTCCACCATATTCCACCTCGGCCATATCGTCATGGAGTTTAGGCGAAGCCCTGCCGGTAGAGCATCATCATCGCCACCACGCCGTCAGGTCGACGGAACTCATCCCCGACACCCTCTTTGGATCGGAGTCCGGAGATCGTCATCGCTGAACGTGTGCAGAACACGGAGGTGCCGTGACGTTCGGTACTTGGATCGGTCGGATCGTGAAGACGCACGACTACATCAACCGCGTTGTCATAACGCTTCCGCTTTCGGTCTACGAGGGTACGTGGACATACTCTCCCCTCTCGTTGCTATGCATCACCATGATCTTGCGTGTGCGTAGGAATTTTTTTGAAATTACTACGTTCCCCAACGGTGGCATCCGAGCCTAGGTTTTATGCGTTGATGTTATATGCACGAGTAGAACACAAGTGAGTTGTGGGCGATACAAGTCATACTGCTTACCAGCATGTCATACTTTGGTTCGGCGGTATTGTGAGATGAAGCGCCCGGACCGACATTATGCGAGACGCTTACGCTGAGACTGGTTTCACCGCTGCGAGCACTCGTTGCTTAAAGGTGATCGGGCGGGTGTCTGCTCTCTCACTTTAGTTGAACCAAGTGTGGCTACGCCCGGTCCTTGCGAAGGTTAAAACAGCACCAACTTGACAAACTATCGTTGTGGTTTTGATGCGTAGGTAAGAACGGTTCTTGCTCAGCCCGTAGCAGCCACGTAAAACTTGCAACAACAAAGTAGAGGACGTCTAACTTGTTTTTGCAGGGCATGTTGTGATATGATATGGTTAAGACGTGATGCTATATTTTATTGTATGAGATGATCATGTTTTGTAACCGAAGTTATCGGCAATCGGCAGGAGCCATATGGTTGTCGCTTATTGTATGAAATGCAAACGCCATGTAATTGCTTTACTTTATCACTAAGCAGTAGCGATAGTCGTAGAAGCAATAGTTGGCGAGACGACAACGATGCTAAGATGGAGATCAAGGTGTCGCGCCGGTGACGATGGTGATCATGATGGTGCTTCGGAGATGGAGATCACAAGCACAAGATGATGATGGCCATATCATATCACTTATATTGATTGCATGTGATGTTTATCCTTTAGGCATCTTATCTTGCTTTGATTGACGGTAGCATTTTAAGATGATCTCTCACTAAAAATTATCAAGAAGTGTTCTCCTCGAGTATGCACCGTTGCCAAAAGTTCAGAGTGCCCGGACACCACGTGATGATCGGGTGTGATAAGCTCTACGTCCATCTACAACGGGTGCAAGCCAGTTTTGCACACGCAGAATACTCAGGTTAAACTTGACGAGCCTAGCATATGCAGATATGGCCTCGGAACACGGAGACCGAAAGGTCGAAAGCGTGAATCATATAGTAGATATGATCAACATAGTGATGTTCACCATTGAAAACTACTCCATCTCACGTGATGATCGGTTATGGTTTAGTTGATTTGGATCACGTGATCACTTAGATGACTAGAGAGATGTCTATCTAAGTGGAAGTTCTTAAGTAATATGATTAATTGAACTTTAATTTATCATGAACTTAGTCCTGGTAGTATTTTGCAAATTATGTTGTAGATCAATATCTCGCGTTGTTGCTTTCATATGTTTATTTTGATATGTTCCTAGAGAAAAATTAAGTTGAAAAATGTTAGTAGCAATGATGTGGATTGGATCCGTGATCTGAGGTTTATCCTCGTTGCTGCACAGAAGAATTATGTCCTTGATGCACCGCTAGGTGACAGACCTATTGCAGGAGCAGATGCAGACGTTATGAACGCGTTTGGCTAGCTTCAAGATGATGACTACTTGATAGTTTAGTGCACCATGCTTAACGGCTTAGAATCGGGACTTCAAAGACGTTTTGAACGTCATGGACCATATGAGATGTTCCAGGAATTGAAGTTAATATTTCAAGCAAATACCCGAGTTGAGAGATATGAAGTCTCCAACAAGTTGTATGGCTAAAAGATGGAGGAGAATCACTCAACTAGTGAGCATGTGCTCAGATTGTCTGGGTACTACAATCGCTTAAATCAAGTGGGAGTTAATCTTCCAGATAAGATAGTGATTGACAGAGCTCTCTAGTCACCATCACCAAGTTAGTAGAACTTTGTGATGAACTATAGTATGCAAGGGACGACGAAAACAATTCCCGAGCTCTTCGTGATGTTGAAATCAACGAAGGTAGAAATCAAGAAAGAGCATCAAGTGTTGATGGTTGACAAGATCACTAGTTTCAAGAAAAGGGCAAAGGGAAAGAAAGGGGAACTTCAAGTAGATTGACAAGCAAGTTGTCATTCCCACGAAGAATCCCAAAGCTGAACCAAAGCCTGAAACTGAGTGCTTACACTGCAAAGGAAATGGTCACTGGAAACGGAAATACCCTGAATATTTGGTGGATAAGAAGGATGGCAGAGTAAACAAGGGTATATTTGATATACAGATTATTGATGTGTACCTTAATAGTGTTTATAGTAGCCCCTGAGTATTTCATACTTGTTCGGTTGCTAAAAATTAGTGACTCGAAACAGGAATTACAGAATAAACAGAGACTAGTTGAGGGTGAAGTGACGATGAGTGTTGGAAGTAGTTCCAAGATTGATATGACATCATCGCACACTCCCTATACTTTCGGGATTAGTGTTAAACCTAAATAAATGTTATTTGGCGTTTGCGTTGAGCATGAATATGATTTGATCATGTTTATTGCAATACGGTTATTCATTTAAAGTCGAGAATAATTGTTATTCGCTTACATGAATAAAGCCTTCAATGGTCATACACCCAATGAAAATAGTTTGTTGGATCTCGATCATAGTGATACACATAATCATAATATTGAAACCAAAAGATGCAAAGTTAATAATGATAGTGCAACTTATTTGTGGCACTGCAGTTTAGGTCATATTGGTGTAAAGCGCATGAAGAAACTCCATGCTGATGGGATTTTGGAATCACTTGATTATGAATCACTTGATGCTTGCGAACCATGCCTTATGGGCAAGATGACTAAAGACTCCGTTCTCCGGAACAATAGAGCGATCAACTGACTTATTGGAAATAATACATACTGATGTATGCGATCCGATGAGTGTTGAGGCTCGTGTCAAGTATCATTATTTTCTGACCTTCACAGATGATTTGAGCAGATATGGATATATCTACTTAATGAAACACAAATCTGAAACATTTGAAATGTTCAAAGAATTTCAGAGTAAAGTGGAGAATCATGTAACAAGAAAATATAGTTTCTACAATCTGATCGTGGAGAAGAATATTTGAGTTACGAGTTTGGTCTTCATTTGAAACAATGTGAAATAGTTTCACAAATCACGCCACCTGGAACACCACAATGTAATGGTGTGTCCGAACGTCGTAATCGTACTTTACTAGATATGGTGCGATCTATGATGTTTCTTATCGGTTTACCACTATTGTTTTGGGGTTATGCATTAGAGACAGTTGCATTCACTTTAAATAGGGCACCATCAAAATCCGTTGAGACGACGCCTTATGAACTGTGGTTTGGCAAAAAACCAAAGTTGTCGTTTCTTAAAAGTTTGGGGCTGCGATGCTTATGTGAAAAAGTTTCAACCTGATAAGCTCGAACCCAAATCGGAGAAGTGCGTCTTCATAGAATACCCAAAGGTAACTATTGGGTACACCTTCTATCACAAATCTGAGGGCAATATTTATGTTGCTAAATTTGGATCCTTTCTAGAGAAGGAGTTTCTCTCGAAAGAAGTGAGTGGGAGGAAAGTAGAGCTTGATAAGGTAATTTGTACCTTCTCCCAAATTGGAAAGTAGTTCATCACAGAAATCAGTTCCAGTGATTCCTACACCAATTAGTGAGGAAGCTAATGATGATGATCATGAAACTTCAAATCAAGTTACTACAGAACCTCGTAGGTCTTCCAGAGTACGGTCCGCACCAGAGTGGTATGGTAATCCTATTCTGGAGGTCATGTTACTTGACCATGATGAACCTACGAACTATGAGGAAGCGATGATGGGCCCAGATTCCGCGAAATGGTTTAAGGCCATGAAATCTGAGATGTGATCCATGTATGAGAACAAAGTATGGACTTTGATTGACTTGCCCAAATGATCGGCGAGCCATTAAGATTAAATGAATCTTTAAGAGGAAGATGGACGCTGATAGTAGTGTTACTATCTACAAAGCTAGAATTGTCGCAAAAGGTTTTCGACAAGTTCAAGGTGTTGACTACGATGAGAGTTTCTCACTCGTATCTATGCTTAAGTCTGTCCGAATCATGTTAGCAATTGCCGCATTTTATGAAATCTGGAAAATAGATAAACAAAACTACATTCCTTAATGGATTAATTAAAGAAAGAGTTGTATGTGATGCAACCAGAAGGCTTTGTCAATCCTAAAGATGCTAACAAAATATGCAAGCTCCAAATGATCCATCTATGGACCGGTGCAAGCATCTCGGAGTTGGAATATACGCTTTGATAAGTTGATCAAAGCATATAGTTTTATCTGAGACTTCATGTGAAGCATGTATTTACAAGAAAGTGAGTGGGAGCACTACAACATTTCTGATAAGTATATGTGAATGACATATTGTTGATCGGAAATAATGTAGAATTATTACGCAAAGCATAAAGGAGTATTTGAAAGGAGTTTTTCAAAGAAAGACCTCGTTAATTGCTTACATATTGAGCATCAAGATCTATAGAGATAGATCAAGATGCTTGATAAGTTTTTCAATGAGTACATACCTTGACAAGATTTTGAAGTAGTTCAAAATGGAGCAAATAAAGAAAGAGTTTCTTGCCTGTGTTACAAGGTGTGAAATTGAGTAAGACTCAAAGCCCGACCACGGCAGAAAATAGAAAGAGAATGAAAAGTCATTCCCTATGCCTCAGCCATAGGTTCTATAAAGTATGCCATGCTGTGTACCAGATCTATTGTATACCCTACACTGATTTTGGCAAGGGAGTACAATAGTGATCTAGGAGTAGATCACTGGACAGCGGTCAAAATTATCCTTAGTGGAATAAGGATATGTTTCTCGATTATGGACGTGACAAAAGGTTAAATGCGTAAAGGGTTACGTCGATACAAGTTTTGGCACTGATCTAGATGACTCTAAGTCTCGGTCTAGATACATATTGAAAGTGGGAGCAATTAGCTAGAGTAGCTCCGTGCAGAGCATTGTATACATAGAATATTTGCAAAATACTTACGGATCTGAATGTGACAGACCCGTTGACTAAAATTATCTCACGAGCAAAACATGATCACACCTTAGTACTCTTTGGGTGTTAATCACATAGCGATGTGGACTAGATTATTGACTCTAGTAAACCCTTTGAGTGTTGGTCACATGACGATGTGAACTATGGGTGTTAATCATATACAGATATGAATATTGGTGTTAAATCACATGGCGATGTGGACTAGATTATTGACTCAAGTGCAAGTGGGAGACTGAAGGAAATATTCCCTAGAGGCAATAATAAAGTTATTATTTATTTCCTTATTTCATGATAAATGTTTATTATTCATGCTAGAATTGTATTAACCGGAAACGTAATACATGTGTGAATACATAGACAAACAGAGTGTCACTAGTATGCCTCTACTTAACTAGCTTGTTAATTAAAGATGGTTATGTTTCCTAACCATAGACATGAGTTGTCAATTGATTAACGGGATCACATCATTAGGAGAATTATGTGATTGACTTGACCCATTCCGTTAGCTTAGCACACGATCGTTTAGTATGTTGCTACTGCTTTCTTCATGACTTATACATGTTCCTGTGACTATGAGATTATGCAACTCCCGTTTACCAGAGGAACACTTTGTGTGCTACCAAACGTCACAACGTAACTGGGTGATTATAAAGGTGCTCTACAGGTGTCTCCGAAGGTACATGTCGGGTTGGCGTATTTCGAGATTAGGTTTTGTCACTCCGATTGCTCTGGAGAGGTATCTGGCCCTCTCGGTAATACACATCACTTAAGCCTTGCAAGCATTGCAACTAATAAGTTAGTTGTGGGATGATGTATTACGGAACGAGTAAAGAGACTTGCTGGTAACGAGATTAAACTAGGTATTGGATACCGACGATCGAATCTCGGGCAAGTAACATACCGATGACAAAAGGAACAACGTATGTTGTTATGCGGTTTGACCGATAAAGATCTTCGTAGAATATGTAGGAGCCAATATGAGCATCCAGGTTCCGCTATTGGTTATTGACCAAGAATAGTTCTAGGTCATGTCTACATAGTTCTTGAACCCGTAGGGTCCGCACGCTTAAGGTTTCGATGATAGTTATATTATGAGTTTATGAGTTTTGATGTACCGAAGGAGTTCGGAGTCCCGGATGAGATCGGGGACATGACGAGGAGTCTCAAAATGGTCGAGACATAAAGATCGATATATTGGACGACTATATTCGGAGTACGGAAAGGTTCCGACTGATTCGGGTACTTTTCGGAGTACCGGAGAGTTACGGGAATACGTATTGGGCCTTATTGGGCCATACGGGAAAGAAGGAAAAGGGCCTCAAGGGTGGCCGCACCCCTCCCCTTGGTCTAGTTCGAATTGGACTAGGGAAGGGGGGCGCCCCCTTCCTTCCTTCTCCTTTTCCCTTCCTCTTTTCCTATTCCATATTGGAGGTGGAATCCTACTAGGACTAGGGAGTCCTAGTAGGACTCCGCACTTGGTGCGCCCCTCCTAGGGCCGGCCTCCTCCTCCCTTGCTCCTTTATATACGGGGGCAGGGGGCACCCCATAGACACACAAGTTGATCTACGGATCGTTCCTTAGCCGTGTGCGGTCCCCCCCTCCACCATATTCCACCTCGGTCATATCATCGTGGAGTTTAGACGAAGCCCTGCGCCGGTAGAGCATCATCATCGTCACCACGCCGTCGTGCTGACGGAACTCATCCCCGACACCCTGCTGGATCGGAGTCCGGAGATCGTCATCGAGCTGAACGTGTGCAGAACACGGAGGTGCCGTACGTTCGGTACTTGGATCGGTCGGATCGTGAAGACGCATTTACTACATCAACTGCATTGTCATAACGCTTCCGCTTTCGGTCTACGAGGGTACGTGGACACACTCTCCCCTCTCGTTGCTATGCATCACCATGATCTTGCGTGTGCGTAGGAAATTTTTTGAAATTAGTACGTTCCCCAACAATATAATCACACGTGCAAATTTTGGAAAACTTTCTCCGAAACTTCTCGCCCGCGCATAGCTCGCTCTGCCTACTAGGTCTCCAGATCGTTGACTTCATCGCTAGCCGCCTCCTGTCGCTGGTCTCCGCCGCCGTCAACGGAATTCATCTCCGCCGTTGCCGCCGTAGCGAGTTCACCGCCGAACTAGGGTATGAACTCGATCACAGTGCTATCCTTGTCTGATTCTCAGCACATTGTGTTCATAATGCTTCTTGCCACGATTGAAACACCTCTATCCAGTCAAAACAATCCTTAGAATAGGTGTGATTTGAAAATTTAGGGTTAGGTTTCCGCCGAAACCATCTCGGACCCACCGAGTTGAAAAACTCGGTCCCACCGATTTGGCTAACCCCATTGCACTAGTAACTCTCAGTCTAACCGAGAATTACAAATCGGTGTGACCGATTTTAGAACTTTGTGAAATCCTAGCAGTCTCGGTGCCACCGAACTGTGACTCCTCGACCGAAGTTCAAGAGTTTAGGTTCCAAAACTGCTTCGGTATCACCGAGTTTGAAAATCGGTAGATCCGAAATGCTTTATGTGGAAAACTAAAACTAAGTTTTTTGAATCATTCTTTTGCAAAAATCTCTGCATTTTGTGATGCTCATCCACTCTACCTCATCTATAACTATTCATGTGGTCAATAACAAGGTGTGTAGCATGTCGGACCAAAGTGACAGCCCGAACAAGTCGTAAGAGCAGATTCACATGAGTGAGGGCACTAGTCCCTCTAGCAGCTCGGATGAGGGGAGCGAAGCACTCCCACAATTTGCCCAAGGCTTCCACAAGGGCAAGGAAGAAGAAGACCTCAGTCCGAGGATGAGGATTATGTGGCGCTTGAGGATGAGGCAAGTTCAAAGAAGAAAGTGCTCAAGAAGGAGTAAAGCTCAACTGCAGTTAAGCCAGGAATGAAGATCAAAAGGCCTGCAGGAAGACAACCAATGTCCAAAGCCAGAGTCTCCACTCAAGCTTCTTTGAAATCCCAACCCAAAGAGCCTGCTGCTGCTGAAGGAAAGAAAAGGAAGGAAATGGTCAAAAAGACCATGGCCAGAGTAATTGGAAAGCCTTCCATGATGGAAGAAGAGGAAGAAGAAGAGGTTGTTGCACCAGCACCCAAGTCACAAAAGCTGATGGGTGATGCTATAAAGTCAGGGGCTGCAACTTCAAAGCCCAAAGTAGCACCCAAAGCTGCCCCCAAGCCCAAGAATGCACCTAAGAGGAATACTAGGAGTATACCAGCTGCTGAAAAGAACAAGGCCCCAATGCCAGATGTTGCTGCCGAGGAAGATGATGAAGGGCAAGTCCTAAGGAAGCTCAAACCCAAGATTCCAGACCACAATGATGCTCATCCTGTGGCTGAGAACATGAAGATCGGGAGAGATTTAGGGTTGAGGCTATGGAGAGAGTCAGATCCATATGCCACCAGGAGAAGGACTACTGTGGATTACAGGTTCCACACCAAGGAGCAGCAGGATTTCTACAAGACCATCTTATTGGATAAGAAGCCCATAGTTTGATATGAGGTGGGTCGACTGGACCTACATACAGGAGAATGAAGAACACTATCCTGGAGTATATGACAGCTTCAGTGCGTGTGGAGTTGCAGATTTTGTTGGGCAGAAGCTCACAAACTGGAATGATGAGCTCATTATGCAATTCTACTCCACAACACATTTCTATCCAGATGGCAGGATAGGTTGGATGTCTGAAGGAACGAGATACCAGTCAACCATTGAGGAATGGGCAAGTCTGATCAATGCCCCCAAGGAGAGTGAAGATGACTTGGACATTTATGCCAAGAAGAAAATGGATCACAACTCAATGTCACAGATGTACAAGGAGATCCCTGATGATGCACTTGAGACTTTCAAGTTTGGATCAGTTCATTTTCTTCTGTCAGGGCTGCCAATGATCAACTGGATCCTAAGGCACACTCTGTTGCCCAAATCAGGTGACCACAACATGATCAGAGGGCATGCAATTAATTTGCTTCACATTTTTGATGTGCCCCAGAAATTCAAGGTCATGAGCCTCATAGTTGAAACTATCAAGAGGACATCAGCAGACCAAAAGAGGAGCTGTGGATATGCCCCACAGATTCAGGAGTTGATTAACTCAAAGATGGGCACAGGGAAGTATCTGTTGGATAAGGAACACTTAGTTCTCTATCCTGAATTTGAGGACAATCAAGTTGTCATGACTGAAAATGAACCATCATCAGTTCAAGCTCAAGAGAAGAAGGAGAAGGCAAGGAAAGAGAAGGCTGCCAAGATGCCAACTCGAGCAGAGGCATCTGAGTATTTTTTGAAGAACAAGCAGGAGCAGCTTGGTTACTTGATAGCATCAACTCTGCGGACTGAGAAGGGGTTGGCCACCCTAACTCAAAACCAGGAGAGCCTGGAAAGAATCATGGAACAAAAATTCTATGATCTTGATGTCAAAGTAATCGAGATTCGGGCCACTGTGGAGCAGCTTCTGAGGATGACATGCAGGAGAGGAAGGGCGGGACAACAAGCGATGCATTTGCGGAGTGTCTCGAGCTCAGAGATCAGCTGCAGAGCCGCACTGCACACCAGAGTCACTTCATCTGCTCCAGCTACAGCTCCAGCGCAACCAGCTCCAGCACCAACTCCTTAAGCTCCCTCCACATCCACTGAAGTCTTCGTCCAAGGAGCCATCTCTACGCCACCAGTAGAAGACCAAGCCTGAGAGACGATATAGTCCTATGCATTTTCTAGGAACTTTTTGGTAACTTGTTCCCAAAGGGGGAGAAAAATGTATAGATCATAGGGCTTCAAGAGAGAGAGTTTGCTTTTGTTCTCTCTTGTCTTCTTGGTTGAACTTTGTTTGCCTTTGATTGCTTGAGATACTATGCTATTACCTATGAGACATTGATGATCATGTGTTTGATCATAAGCTACACTTATGCTTGTTATGATATTATCTTACTTACCCTTATATGATCATTCACTTTGCTTGGTGATGAGTGAATGTATTCAATCCTTATTATTTTGAGCGCTCCACCAAGATGTATGTGACATGGCAGAGTAACCCATGAGCCTAATTCCTTGTGCATTTGCAGTCCGAAGCAAATCTTAAAATATGCACAAATTTAGGGGGAGCTCTAGCTTATCACATACTTCTCAAAGCGACGATGTTTTTCAATCTTATTATCATTTGTTGAAGCTTTGATCTATATGTTGTCATCAATTACCAAAAAGGGGGAGATTGAAAGTGCAACTATACCTAGGTGGTTTCGGTAATTCATAACAACATATAGCTCATTGAGCTAATGCTATTCCAAGACAAATATTTCGGGAAAGCACAATGAATGGCATGGCATGGATGATAAAAGTGGATCCCTCAAAATATTAAGGACAAAGGATTGGCTCAAGCTCAAAAGCTCAAGACTCTACATTTTACATTTTAGTGATCCGAGATCACATTGAGTCTATAGGAAAATCCAATACTATCAAGGAGGGATGAGGTGTTGCTTAATGAGCCTCTTGCTTCATGTGCTTAGTGATATGCTCCAAAACCCTCCACTACTTTCTCACATCCACATATGACCTAAACCTAAAGCCAAACTCGGCCCTGCCGATTCTTTCTATCCAGCGCCACCGAGTTCAGATGTCATAGCCACTGCCACAAACCCTAGGAAAATCGGTCTCACCGATGGGGATCTCGGTCTCACCGAGATGGGATTGTAATCTCTCTGTTTCCCTTCGTAACGTTTCAGTCTAACCAAGTGAGCGATCGGTCCCACCGAGATTGCAATGTAAACTCTCTGCTTCCTTTTCAGAACTTTTCGGTCTCGCCGAAAGAGCGAATCGGTCCCACCGAGTTTACCTGACCAACTCTCTGGTTAGCTAATTACAAAAATCGGTCCCACCGAGTTCGTGTAATCGGTCTCACCGAGATTACGTTATGCCCTAACCCTAACCATATCGGTCCTACCGAGTTGCATGTCAGTCCCACCAAAAACCCTAACGGTCACTAGGTTTACTGGATCGGTCTGACCGAGTTTGTTGATTCGGTCCCACCGAGCTTGGTAAATTGTGTGTAACGGTTAGATTTTGTGTGGAGGCTATATATACCCCTCCACCTCCTCTTCATTCGTGGAGAGAGCCATCAAACAAACCTACACTTCCAACTTACCAGTTCTGAGAGAGAACCACCTACTCATGTGTTGAGGCCAAGATATTCCATTCCTACCATATGAATCTTGATCTCTAGCCTTTCCCAAGTTGCTTTTCACTCAAATCTTCTTTCCACCAAATCCAAATCCTGTGAGAGAGAGTTGAGTGTTGGGGAGACTATCATTTGAAGCACAAGAGCAAGGAGTTCATCATCAACACACCATTTGTTACTTCTTGGAGAGTGGTGTCTCCTAGATTGGCTAGGTGTCACTTGGGAGCCTCCGACAAGATTGTGGAGTTGAACCAAGGAGTTTGTAAGGGCAAGGAGATCGCCTACTTCGTGAAGATCTCCCGCTAGTGAGGCAAGTCCTTCGTGGGCGAAGGCCATGGTGGGATAGACAAGGTTGCTTCTTCGTGGACCCTTCGTGGGTGGAGCCCTCCGTGGACTCGCGCAACCATTACCCTTCGTGGGTTGAAGTCTCCATCAACGTGGATGTACGATAGCACCACCTATCGGAACCACGACAAAAACATTCGTGTCTCCAATTGTGTTTGAATTCTTCAAACCCTTCCCTTTACATTCTTGCAAGTTGCATGCTTTATTTTCCGCTGCCTATATACTCTTTGCATGCTTGCTTGAATTGTGTGGGGTGATGAATGCCGTTGCGGCTTGGTCAGGCTCTGCCATCTTAATTTGATGGTAGCCGGAGTATGCGTCGAGGAAACACAATGAATCGTGTCCTGCGGTAGCGTTGATAATTTGATCGATGCGGGGCAGGGGAAAGGGATCCTTTGGGCAAGCCTTGTTGAGGTCCTTGAAATTGATGCATAGGCGCCAGGATTTGTCCTTCTTTGGTACCATCACCAGGTTTGCTAGCCAGTCCAGATGTTTTATATCTATGATGAATCCGGCCTCCAATAGTTTGGCTAGCTCCTCTCCCATGGCTTGTCTCTTAGGTTCGAGAAACGCCAAGAGCCTGCTTGATCGGCTTGAATCCTTTTAGGATGTTTAGGCTGTGCTCGGCCAGCCGGTGTGGGATTCTGGCATGTCCGAAGGGTGCCAGCAAAAATGTCACAATTTTCGTAGAGGAATTCTCATAGTGCAGCGTCTACATCGGGTTTAATTGCGCCCGATGGAGGCCGTTTTTGTAGGGTCCGTTGGATGGACTTGGAATTTGACTATTTTGTCTGCCGGTTTAAAGGAGGTGGACTTGGATCTTTTATCCAGTATCACGTCGTCCCTGTTCATCGTGGAGCGCAGCGCAGTCAGTTCCTCGGCCGCTAGGGCTTCGGATAGTGCCTCAAGGGCGAGTGCAGCTGTCTTATATTCGGCGCGGATTGCTATGTCCGGGTCACTAGCAAGAGTGATGATTCCGTTGGGCCCGGGAATTTTGAGCTTCATGTACCCGTAATGGGGTATAGCTTGAAAAATTGTGAATGCCTCTCGCCCTAATAGAGTGCGGTATCCGCTGCTGAACGGGGCCACTTGGAATGTGACCTCCTCGGACCTGTAATTATCCGGCGTGCGAACACCACATCCAAGGTGTGATTTTTCCCAGACAAAGACGCTTCCGACCGGGATTATTCCTCTAAAGGTTGTGCTGCTTCGCTCAATGCGGCTCCAGTCTATTTCCATTTTTCGAAGAGTTTCCTCATAAATGAGTTCAATCCGCTGCGACCGTCCATGAGTACCTTGGTAAGGCGAAAGCCGTCCACTATTGGACTGAGGACCAATGCGGCTGGTGCTTGGGCTGTTCGGAATTTAGGTTCATCACTGGCATTAAAGGTAATAGCCGTGTCAGTCCATGGGTTTATCGTTGCTACTTGGTAAACTTCGGCAAGGCTGCGGAGTGTTCGTTTCCGCATATTATTTGCTGCAAAAGTCTCGAAGACTGTTAATACCGTACTGGTATCCCTGGGCTGGTGCTCTGTGGATTCTGGGGTTAGAAGCTCTTCGCCACTTTTGGCCACCTGCCGGAGTATCCAACATGCTCTAAGGCTATGAGTTGGTGTGGCGCCCTCTGTACTATGAATTTAAAGGGTCCATTGAGCCATCCCTCCAGTACGGTTCCATGCCCTGTAGGGTTTTTTTGTTTTTTGGTGTTTAACCCGGGTGAATGGCGATAATGCACCCTTTTATTTTGGACTGGGTCTGTATTCAGGGCTGGATTGTCCCAAAATCTTACTTCGGTTTTCCAGGCGCTTTCCATCATACAAGATTTTCCGTACTATGGACGCCAAGTCAAGAAAGCGTGTAATTTCAAGGCGACCTATGGCGTTGAGGATTCCCTTGTCCGTGCAATTATTGCAGAAGAATGAAATTGCGTCTTCCTCGCGGGCAGTCCTTTATCCTGTTCATAACCAGGAGGAATCGACCCAAGAACGATGTAATCGCTTTCCTCGGGCTCTTGCCTAATTTTGGATAGATCGCATATGTTCGGTGGGTGGGTGGAATTAAACCCAAACCTCACCCAATCTGAGACTCAAGGGCCAAGGAGTTTCCGAACTTCGGAAGTTTGGATTCTTGGATGTTGTCCAATGAATCTAGACCGTTGCGACTCTAAGTTCAGGTCTTGAGTGACGCCCTCCCCTCCGGTATCCGGCTTGGAGGATCGGGAATCCGGACATAGCTAGTCCTTAATATAGATGAAGGGTCGCGCGTTGTTCCTCCACCACAGCAACGTGATGGGTGACCTGGGGAGAGTTAATCTCTCTCAGATCGGGTTTAGGCCCAGTCTGTAGCGACTCCCAGGGCGGCGATGCGATCCAGAAGCTCGTTTAAGGAAGAGAGCTCCGTCGGATCTAACTGCTCGGCGACTTCCCAGTTGACGTGAAGATTGCTTTCGATGACCCGAGAAGTCATCGTCGCTGCCGTCAACAGACGGTCATAAGAAAACCGCCTAGCCGGAGAGTTTGGCCGATAGCCAAAGCTCCTTTAGCAACAGTGCCGTCTTTAAAGACGGGTTGAGGCATCCTTCCTGATGGAGATGGCACAGAGGAACTCTCAATGAAAGCACCAATGTCGGTGTCAAAACCGGCGGATCTCGGGTAGGGTGTCCCGAACTGTGTGTCTAGGCGGATGGTAACAGGAGACAAGGGACACGATGTTTTTACCCAGGTTCGGGCCCTCTCGATGGAGGTAAAACCCTACTCCTGCTTGATTAATATTGATGATATGGGTAGTACAAGAGTAGATCTACCACGAGATCAGAGAGGCTAAACCCTAGAAGCTAGCCTATGGTATGATTGTTGTTCGTCAAACGGACTAAAACCCTCCGGTTTATATAGACACAGAAGAGGGCTAGGGTTACATGTAGTCGGTTGCAATGGGAGGAGATCTACATATCCGTATCGCCAAGCTTGCCTTCCACGCCAAGGAAAGTCCCATCCGGACACGGGACGAAGTCTTAAATCTTGTATCTTCACAGTCCAGGAGTCCGGCCAAAGGTTATAGTCCGGCCATCCGGACACCCCCTAATCCAGGACTCCCTCAGAGAGTCTTCACATAGTTGCGTAATTATCCGACTACTCATTGATCTTCACTTATATCTTTCGGAGTAGTTTGTTGTTTGCTCTAGTGCTTCACTTGTATCTTTTAGAGCACAGTGGTGGTTTTATTTTGAAGAAATAGATGAACTCTCATGCTTCACTTATATTATTTTGAGAGTCTTAAATAGCATGGTAATTTATTTAAATAATCTTAATATGCTAGGTATTCAAAAATAGTAAAAACTTTCTTATGAGTGTGTTGAATACTAAGAAAAGTTTGATGCTTGATAATTGTTTTGAGATATGGAGGTGATAATATCAAAGTTATGCTAGTTGAGTAGTTGTGAATTTGAGAAATACTTGTGTTAAAGTTTGTGATTCCCGTAGCATGCACGTATGGTGAACCGTTATGTGATGAAGTCGGAGCATGATTTATTTATTGATTTTCTTCCTTATGAGTGGCGGTCGGGGACAAGCGATGGTCTTTTCCTACAAATCTATCCCCCTAGGAGCATGCGCGTAATACTTTGCTTTGATAACTTGTAGATTTTTGCAATAAGTATATGAGTTCTTTATGACTTATGTTGAGTCCATGGATTATACACACCCTTCTTGCTTCCACCTTTGCTAGCCTCTCTAATACCGCGCACCTTTCGCCGGTATCATACACCCACCATATACCTTCCTCAAAACAGCCACCATACCTACCTATTATGGCATTTCCATAGCCATTCCGAGATATATTGCCATGCAACTTTCCACTGTTCCGTTTATTATGACACGCTCCATCATTGTCATATTGCTTTGCATGATCATGTAGTTGGCATCGTATTTGTGGCAAAGCCACCGTTCATAATTCTTTCATACATGTCACTCATGAGTCATTGCACATCCTGGTACACCGCCGGAGGCATTCATATAGAGTCATATTTTGTTCTAAGTATCAAGTTGTAATTCATGAGTTGTAAGAAAATATAAGTGTGATGATCTTCATTATTAGAGCATTGTCCCAGTGAGGAAAGGATGATGGAGACTATGATTCCCCCACAAGTCGGGATGAGACTCCGGACGAAAAAAAAGAAAGAAAAAAAGAGGCCATAAAAAAAGAGAAAATGCCCAAATAAAAAAATAAAAAAAGAATGAGAGAAAAAGAGAGAAGGGACAATGTTACTATCCTTTTACCACACTCGTGCTTCAAAGTAGCACCAAGATCTTCATGATAGAAAGTCTCTCATTTTGTCACTTTCATATACTAGTGGGAATTTTTCATTATAGAACTTGGCTTGTATATTCCAATGATGGGCTTCCTCAAATGCCCTAGGTCTTCGTGAGAAGCGAGTTGGATGCACACCCACTTAGTTTCTTTCGTTGAGCTTTCATATACTTATAGCTCTAGTGCATCCGTTGCATGGCAATCCCTACTCACTCACATTGATATATATTGATGGGCATCTCCATAGCCCGTTGATACGCCTAGTTGATGTGAGACTATCTTCTCCTTTTGTCTTCTCCACAACCACCATTCTATTCCACCTATAGTGCTATATCCATGGCTCACGCTCATGTATTGCGTGAAGATTGAAAAAGTTTTGAGAATGTCATAAGTATGAAACAATTTCTTGGCTTGTCATCGGGGTTGTGCATGATTTAAATATTTTGTGTGGGGAAGATGGAGCATAGCCAGACTATATGATTTTGTAGGGATAACTTTCTTTGGCCATGTTATTTTGAGAAGACATGATTGCTTTGTTAGTATGCTTGAAGTATTATTATTTTTATGTCAATATGAACTTTTATCTTGAATCTTTCGGATCTGAATATTCATACCACAATTAAGAAGAATCACATTGAAATTCTTCCAACTAGCATTCCACATCAAAAATTATCTTTTTATCATTTACCTACTCGAGGACGAGCAGGAATTAAGCTTGGGGATGCTTGATACGTCTCCAACGTATCTATAATTTTTGATTGCTCCATGCTATATTATCTACTATTTTGGGCAATATTGGGCTTTATTATCCACTTCTATATTATTTTTGGGACTAACCTATTAACCGGAGGCCCATCCCAGATTTGCTGTTTTATGTCTATTTTAGTGTTTCGAGGAAAAGGAATATCAAACAGAGTCGAAACGGAACGAAATCAACTAGAGAAGTTATTTTTGGAAGGAAACCCACCTGATGGACCTGGACCCCACGTCAGAAGATACGGGAGGTGCTCACGAGGGTGGGGGGCGCGCCCACACCCCTAGGGCGCGCCCCCCTACCTCGTGGGGCCCCCGTAGCTCCACCGACATACTCCTTTCACCCATATATACCTACGTACCCTAAAACTTCCAGAACAGAAGATAGATCGGGAGTTACGCTCCGCAAGCCTCTGTAGCCACCAAAAACCTCTCGGGAGCCTGTTCCGGCACCCTGCCGGAGGGGGGATCCCTCACCTGTGGCCATCTTCATCATCCCGACGCTCTCCATGACGAGGAGGGAGTAGTTCACCCTCGGGGCTGAGGGTATATACCAGTAGTTATGTGTTTGATCTCTCTCTCTCTCTCTCTCTGGTGTTCTCGACTTCACACGATCTTGATGTATCGCGAGCTTTGCAATTATAGTTGGATCTTATGTTTCTTCTCCCCCTCTACTCTCTTGTGATGAATTGAGTTTCCCCTTTGAAGTTATCTTATCGGATTGAGACTTTGTTGAGAACACTTTATGTATGTCTTGCCGTGTTTATCTGTGCTGACAATGGGATATCATGTGCCACTTGATGTATGTTTTGGTGACCAACTTGCGGGTTCTGCCCATGAACCTATGCATAGGGGTTGGCACACGTTCTTGACTCTCCGGTAGAAACTTTGGGGCACTCTTTGAAGTACTTTTATGTTGGTTGGATGAATCTGAGATTGTGTGATGCATATCGTATAATCATGCCCACGGATACTTGAGGTGACAATGGAGTATCTAGGTGACATTAGGGTTTTGATTGATTTGTGTCTTAAGGTGTTATTCTAGTACGAACTTTTTTATAGATTGATCCAAAAGAATAGCTTTGAGGTGGTTTCGTACCCTACCATAATCTCTACGTTTGTTATCCGTTATTAGTGGCTTTGGAGTGACTCTTTGTTGCATGTTGAGGGCTTGTTATATGATCTATCTATGTTATTATTGCTGAGAGAACTTGCACTAGTGAAAGTATGAACCCTAGGCCTTGTTTCCTATCATTGCAATACCGTTTACGCTCACTTTTATCATTAGTTACCTTGCTGTTTTTATATTTTTAGATTACAAAACCTATATCTACCATCCATATTGCACTTGTATTACCATCTCTTCGGCCGAACTAGTGCACCTATACAATTTGCCATTGTATTGGGTGTGTTGGGGACACAAGAGACTCCTTGTTATTTGGTTGCAGGGTTGTTTGAGAGAGACCATCTTCATCCCACGCCTCCTGCGGATTGATAAACCTTAGGTCATCCACTTGAGGGAAATTTGCTACTGTCCTACAAACCTGTGCACTTGTAGGCCCAACAACGTCTACAAGGAGAAGGTTGCATAGTAGACATCAAGGGTCAGGTCTCAATCTTGAGCAGATGCTGAATCAACCCTGCCCAAAGCATGGTTCGCGGGAAAGACCGTCCAGTCACCTTTGGAAGGACTGCTACATTATGAAGGAGTTCAAAAATTCTGATTTATTCGAGAACAATCATGGGCCGGGCGGCGGCTCAGGTTCTAGTGGTGGCAGTTCTCATGGCCCGGGTTACGGTGGTGGCGGTTCTAATTCCGGTTTCCAGGGTCACCCAAGAAATCAAGGAAATCAGGGTGGTTATCATCAACAGTCCGGTCATGGGAATCAGCAACAACAATCTGGGTATCAAAGTAACCCGAAGCAGTTGAATAGTGGGTAGTACCACGTCTTAACCATGAGTTTATGCAAGCGAGACCAGAAGCTCCATAAAAGAGCTGTAAACGCCATTGACCCGGTGGTTCCCCGTTACCTGTGATGGTCCGAGCAGCCCCTTGTGTGGAGTTGTGAGGATCACCCGCCCTGGGTTAATAATCCGGGTCAATTGGCTTTGGTGGTGGCACCTCAGGCTGGAGGGTACAAGTTCACCAAAGTACTCATGGATGGAGGCAGCAGTATTAATATCCTTTATTATGATACTTTCCGTCGCATGGGATTAACTGGAAAAAATCTTAGACTGTCGAACACTGTCTTTCACGGTGTGGTGCCTGGTAAGTCGGCATACCCGGTTGGTAAAATAGCCCTGGAGGTTGCTTTTGGAGATGATTATGATTCCAGATCTGAGACGTTGACCTTTGAAGTAGTCAAGATTCAAAGTCCGTATCACGCTCTGTTTGGACGGCCGGCTTATGCCAAGTTTATGGCACGACCTTCTTATGTTTACCTGCAGCTCAAAATGCCGGGTCACAAGGGGACTATCACAGTGCATGGAGGCCGGAAGATAGCTTTGGAGTGTGAAGAAGGTGATGCGGCTTATGCTGAGTTTGTCTGCGCAAGGAAGGAATTGAAGTTTTACAAATATAATGTTGACCCGGCAGATATGACATCTTTGAAGAAGCCAACTACGAAGCATGATCCGGTCCTGAAGTTTAAGTCGGCAGATGACACTAAGCTATTTGATTTCGTTCCTGGCGATTCATCCAAGCAGTTCAGCATCAGTGCTAATCTGGATCCAAAATAGGAAGGCGCGCTCATCGAGTTCATTCATGAGAACCGGGACATCTTTGCATGGAAACCTTCTGACATGCCAGGTGTACTGAGGGAACTCGCTGAGCACACTCTTAATATTGATCCGAAGTTTAAGCCGGTCAAGCAATTCCTTCGTCATTTTAATGAAGAGAGGCGTAAGGCCATTGGTGAAGAAGTGGCTCAGCTCTTGGCGGCTGGGTTCATTGTTGAAGTTTTTCATCCTGAGTGGTTGGCTAACCTGGTTTTGGTGCTTAAGAAGAATGGCACTTGGCGTATGTGTGTGGATTACCCGGACTTAAATAAGGCTTGTCCGGCTGATCTATTCGCTCTCCCTCGTATTGATCAAATTATTGATGCCACGACGGGTTGTGAGCATTTGAACTTTTTGGATGCTTATTCTGGTTATCATCGGATCAAAATGGCAGTTAAGGACCAGGAGAAGACAACTTTCATTACTTTGGAGCCTTCTGCTATGTGTCCATGCCTTTTGGGCTCAAGAGTGCCCAGGCGACATACCAACGGTGTGTGCAAAATTGCCTTCATAATCAAATCGGGCGTAATGTTCATGCTTATGTGGATGACATTGTGGTGAAACCCAGAAAGAAGGAAACCCTGATTGATGAGTTGAAGGAGACCTTTGATAATCTCCGGGTTTATACGATGATGCTTAAACCGGCCAAGTGTGTTTTTGGTGTACCAGCTGGTAAGCTTTTGGTTTTTCTGGTTTCCAACAGAGGCATTGAAGCTAACCCGGAGAAGATCAAGGCCATCAATTCCTTGGCTAAGCCGGCATGTGTCAATGATGTTCAACGTCTGGCAGGTCGTATTGCGGCCTTAAGCCGGTTCATAAGACAGTTGTGTGAAAAGGCTATACCGCTGTACCAGATGATGAAGAAAACAGATCACTTTGTCTGGAGTGATGCTACTAATCAAGCATTTGAGGACTTGAAGAAACAGTTGGCTGAGCCGCCCGTTCTGGCTGCTCCCGTTGATAAAGAGCCTTTGCTGTTATATGTGGATGCCAATAGCCGAGCTGTTAGTGTTGCCATTGTGGTGGAAAGGAAGGAAACGTGCAAAGAATATCCGGTTCAACGGTCGATTTACTATATCAGTGAGGTCCTTATTGAGTCCAAACAAAGCTATCCACATTGGCAGAAGCTTGTGTATGGGGTTTTTATGGCTAGCCGGAAGCTTAAGCAGTATTTTCTGGGTCATCCTATCATTGTGGTTAGTTCTGCCCCCTTAGGGGATATCATTCAAAACAGAGAAGCCACAGGTCGGGTAGCCAAGTGGGCCATTGAGCTTGGACCTCATGGTTTAAAGTATGTGCCCCGTACAGCCATCAAGTCTCAAGCACTTGTGGATTTTATCAATGATTGGACAGAATTGCAGATGCTTGAGGAGAAGCCGGATAACACATATTGGACTATTCACTTTGATGGGTCCAGGAAGTTGGAAGGCTCGGGGGCTGAAGTTGTATTAACTTCCCCATGAGGTGATAAATTTTCTTATGTTCTCCAGCTGATGTTCCCTTGTACTAACAATGCAGCTGAGTATGAGGCCTTGCTCCATGGTCTTCGGATGGCTAAGGAGATGCGCTTAAGCCGGTTGAGGTGTTTCAGCAATTCAAATCTGGTGGCTCAGCAAGTTTCTGGCACTTGGGAGTCTAAGGATCCACTCATGGCGGCTTATCATTGCGAGGCTGATGCTATTGCGGGTCACTTTAAAGGTTATCAAGTTGAACATGTTAATCGCAGGAAAAATAAGGCGGCTGATGCTTTAAGCCGGTTAGGGTCTCAGCGTAAGTTGGTGCCACCTAACACTTTCCTGGATATTCTGCATAACCCTTCTGTCAAATTGCCTACACAAGAAGATCTGGCTATTCCTGACCCGGGAGCACAATTGGTGGCAGCTCTTCATGCGATTCCTGATTGGACAATCCCATATTTGGCTTATATGACCGGGGGCGAGTTACCTGAGGATGAAACTTTGGCCAGGCAGATAATCCGGCGGTCCAAGTCAATGACTATTAATCATGGAGAGTTGCATCATCGTAGTGTCATAGGGGTGTTTCAACGTTGTGTTTCTCCAGAGGAGGGCCGTGAGATTTTGCGTGAAATTCATGAAGGCGATTGTGGCCATCATGTCGACTCTAAGTATCTTATGGCTAAGGCTTTTCGTCATGGATTTTATTGGCTGATGGCTGACGCTGATGCTGAGGATCTAGTCAGTAAATGTGATGGTTGTCAGAAATTCTCCCGACAAGCTCATGTGCAGGCTCAAGAATTGAGGATGATTCCAATTACTTGGCCGTTTGCAGTCTGGGGGCTCGATATGGTTGGGCCTTTCAAAAGGTCCAAGGATAAAAAGACACACCTCCTGGTGGCAGTTGAAAAATTTACAAAGTGGGTTGAGGTAGAGCCGGTCAGTAAATGTGACGCAGCGACGGCAGTTCAATTCATCAAAAAGGTGATTTTCCATTTTGGCTTTCCCCACAGTATCATAACTGATAATGGCACTAATATATTGATGCTTCTCCAACGTATCTATAATTTTTTATTGTTCCATGCTATATTATATTCTGTTTTGGACATTAATGGGCTTTATTATACACTTTTATATTATTTTTGGGACTAACCTATTAACCGGAGGCCCAGCACTGAATTGTTGTTTTTTTGCCTATTTCAGAGTTTCGCAGAAAAAGAATATCAAATGGAGTCCAAACGGAATGAAACCTTCGGGAACGTGATTTTCGGAACAAACGTGATCCAGAGGACTTGGACCCTACGTCAAGACATCAACCAGGAGGGCACGAGGTAGGGGGGCGCGCCTACCCCCCTGGGCGCTCCCTCCACCCTCATGGGCCCCACGTTGCTCCACCGAGGTACTTCTTCCTCCTATATATACCTACGTACCCCAAACTACCAGATACAGAGCCAAAAACCTAATTCCACCATCGCAACCTTACATGCCCGTGAGATCCCATCTTGGGGCCTTTTTCGGAGCTCCACCAGAGGGGGCATCGATCACGGAGCGCTTCTACATCAACACCATAGCCTCTCCGATGATGTGTGAGTAGTATACCTCAGACCTTCGGGTCCATAGTTATTAGCTAGACGACTTCTTCTCTCTTTTTGGATCTCAATACAATGTTCTCCCCCTCTCTTGTGGAGATCTATTCGATGTAATCATCTTTTGTGGTGTGTTTGTTGAGACCGATGAATTGTGGGTTTATGATCAAGTTTATCTATGAACAATATTTGAATCTTCTCTGAATTCTTTTATGTATGATTGGTTATCTTTGCAAGTCTCTTCGAATTATCAGTTTGGTTTGGCCTACTAGATTGATCTTTCTTGCAATGGGAGAAGTGCTTAGCTTTGGTATCAATCTTGTGGTGTCCATTCCCGATGTGATGAGGGGCAGCAAGGCACGTATTGTATTGTTGCCATCGAGGATAACAAGATGGGGTTTATATCATATTGCATGAGTTTATCCCTCTACATCATGTCATCTTGCTTAAAGCGTTACTCTGTTCTTATGAACTTAATACTCTAGATGCATGCTGGATAGAGGTCGATGTGTGGAGTAATAGTAGTAGATGCAGGCAGGAGTCGGTCTACTTGTCTCGGACGTGATGCCTATATACATGATCATACCTAGATATTCTCATAACTATGCTCAATTTTGTCAATTGCTCAACAATAATTTTTCCACCCACCGTAATACTTATGCTCTTGAGAGAAGCCACTAGTGAAACCTATGGCCCGAGGGTCTATTCTCCATCATAGTTAATCTCCCGCCAACAAGCTATTTCCGACGCCATTTTTATTTTGTTTTCTTTACTTTGCATCTTTATCATAAAAATACCAAAAATATTATCTTATCATATCTATCAGATCTCACTCTTGTAAGTGACCGTGAAGGGATTGACAACCCCTTTATTGCGTTGGTTGCGAGGATTTATTTGTTTGTGTAGGTGCGAGGGACTTGTGCGTGGCCTCCTACTGTATTTATACCTTGGTTCTCAAAAACTGAGGAAAATACTTATTCTACTTTGCTGCATCACCCTTTCCTCTTCAAGGGAAAACCAACGCAGTGCTCAAGAGGTAGCAAGAAGGATTTACGCGCCGCTGTCGGGAGGCCTACACCAAGTCAAGTCAAGATTTGATTTCCGTCAACAAGCCATTTATGGCGCCGTTGCCGGGGAGTCTACGCAAAAGTCAACATACCAAGTACCCATCACAAACTCTTATCCCTCGCATTACATTATTTGCCATTTGCCTCTCGTTTTCCTCTCCCCACTTCACCCATGCCGCTTTTATTCGCCCTTTTCCATGTGCCTTATTTTTGCTTGCATCTTCGCTTGCTAAAAGTTTATGGATCCGCAACCCCTTGCTAATCTTTTTAAGAGATCCAATTATGATGAACCAATTTCTGGTGATTTGAGTGCACTAGGTTATCTTTATGAGGTTTTTCTTGAAATTCGTGAATCTGAAATTTGTGATGAAGAAATTTATGAAGAGATTCACGATAGCTCCTTGAAGCATGATTGCAATGATTTTACTATAAATTCTCTTGATGTCAATTGTGCTAATAATTTGCAAAACCCTAAGCTTGGGGATGCTAGTTTTGCTATGGCTACTACTTGTTGCAATGATCATGATTGGGGTGATTCTTCTTATGCTCTTGAAAATTTATTTATGCTCCATGAAGAATATGAGATTGATAATAATGTTTGCAATAATATTGAAAGTGGGTTTGGAAGAGTGTCAACTTTAGATCCCACATATTTGGAGAATGTTCAATCTTATGAAGATTTTGATAAAAGTGGGTTTGGAGAGATCATGACTTTAGTTAGTATTAATCTCACTATTTTGGAAGAGTGTCAACTTTGCATGCATGTGGATCGTGTTAAGAATATGTTTTGTGATAGCTATATTGTTGAATTTTCTTACGGTCCTACATGTAATTATTATGAGAGAGGAAAATATTATTGTAGAAATTTTCATGTTACTAATTTACCTCTCGTTATGTAGAGATTGCTATTGTCTCTTTCCGCTTCCTTGCTTATGCTAGTTTTTGCTTGCTATGATAATTTGTTTGCCTATAAGATGCTGCTACCTCTTGAGCACTGCGTTAATTTTCCCTTGAAGAGGAAAGGGTGATGCAGCAAAGTAGCGTAAGTATTTCCCTCAGTTTTTGAGAACCAAGGTATCAATCCAGTAGGAGGCTACGCCATGAGTCCCTCACACCTACACAAAACAAATAAATCCTTGCAACCAACGCGATAAGGGGTTGTCAATCCCTTCACGGTCACTTACGAGAGTGAGATCTGATAGATATGATAGGATAATATTTTTTGGTATTTTTGTGATAAAGATGCAAAGTAAAATAAAAGCAAAGTAAAAAAGCAAAGGAAATAACTAAGTGTTGGAAGATTAATATGATGAAGATAGACCCGGGGGCCATAGGTTTCACTAGTGGCTTCTCTCAAGAGCATAAGTATTTTACGGTGGGTGAACGAATTCTTGTTGAGCAATTGATGAATTGAGCATAGTTATGAGAATATCTAGGTATGAGCATGTATATAGGCATCACGCTCAAACAAGTAGACCGACTCCTTTTGCATCTACTACTATTACTCCACTCATCGACCGCTATCCAGCATGCATCTAGAGTATTAAGTTCATGAAAACAGAGTAACACCTTAAGCAAGATGACATGATGTAGAGGGATAAATTCATGCAATATGATAAAACCCCATCTTGTTATCCTCGATGGCAACAATACAATACGTGCCTTGCTGCCCCTACTGTCGCTGGGAAAGGACACCGCAAGATTGAACCCAAAGCTAAGCACTTCTCCCATTGCAAGAAAGATCAATCTAGTAGGCCAAACCAAACTGATAATTCGAAGAGACTTGCAAAGATAACCAATCATACATAAAAGAATTCAGAAGATTCAAATATTGTTCATAGATAAACTTGATCATAAACCCACAATTCATCGGTCTCAACAAACACACCGCAAAAGAAGATTACATCGAATAGATCTCCACAAGAGAGGGGGAGAACATTGTATTGAGATCCAAAAAGAGAGAAAAAACCATCTAGCTAATAACCGAAGGTCTAAGGTAAACTACTCACACTTCATAGGAGAGGCTATGGTGTTGATGTAGAAGCCCTCCGTGATGGATGCCCCCTCCGGCGGAGCTCCGGAACAGGCCCCAAGATGGGATATCGTGGGTACAGAAGGTTGCGGCGGTGGAATTAGGTTTTTGGCTCCGTATCTGATCGTTTGGGGGTACGTAGGTATATATAGGAGGAAGGAGTACGTCGGTGGAGCAACAGGGGCCCACGAGGGTGGAGGGCGCGCCTGGGGGTAGGCGCGCCTCACCTCGTGGCCTCCTCCTTTGTTTCTTGACATAGGGTCCAAGTCTCCTGGATCATATTCTTCCTAAAAATCACGTTCCCGAAGGTTTCATTCCGTTTGGACTCCGTTTGGTATTCCTTTTCTGTGAAACTCTGAAATAGGCAAAAAATAACAATTCTGGGCTGGGCCTCTGGTTAATAGGTTAGTCCCAAAAGTAATATAAAAGTGAATAATAAAGCCAATAATGTCCAAAACAATAGATAATATAGCATGGAGCAATCAAAAATTATAGATACGTTGGAGACGTATCAAGCATCCCCAAGCTTAATTCCTGCTCGTCCTCGAGTAGGTAAATGATAAAAACAGAATTTTTTATGTGGAGTGCTACTTGGCATAATTTCAATGTAATTCTTCTTAATTGTGGTATGAATATTCAGATCCGAAAGATTCAAGACAAAAGTTTAATATTGACATAAAAATAATAATACTTCAAGCATACTAACTAAGCAATCATGTCTTCTCGAAATAACATGGCCAAAGAAAGTTATCCCTACAAAATCATATAGTTTGGCTATGCTCTATCTTCACCACACAAAGTATTTAAATCATGCACAACCCCGATGACAAGCCAAGCAATTGTTTCATACTTTTGACGTTCTCAAACTTTTTTCAATCTTCACGCAATACATGAGAATGAGCCATGGACATAGCACTATATGTGGAATAGAATGGTGGTTGTGGAGAAGACAAAAAGGGAGAAGATAGTCTCACATCAACTAGGCGTATCAACGGGCTATGGAGATGCCCACTGAGGGAGTCCTGGACTAGGGGTGTCCGGATAGCCGAACTATCATCGCGGCCGGACTCCAAGACTATGAAGATACAAGATTGAAGACTTCATCCCGTGTCCGGATGGGACTTTCCTTGGCATGGAAGGCAAGCTTGGCGATACAGATATGTAGATCTCCTCCCATTGCAACCGACTCTGTGTAACCCTAGCCCTCTCCGGTGTCTATATAAACTGGAGGGTTTTAGTCCGTAGGACGAACAACAATCATACCATAGGCTAGCTTCTAGGGTTTAGCCTCTCGATCTCGTGGTAGATCTACTCTTGTACTACCCATATCATCAATATTAATCAAGCAGTGAGTAGGGTTTTACCTCCATCGAGAGGGCCCGAACCTGGGTAAAAATATCGTGTCCCTTGTCTCCTGTTACCATCCGCCTAGACGCACAGTTCAGGACCCCCTACCCGAGATCCGCCGGTTTTGACACCGACATTGGTGCTTTCATTGAGAGTTCCTCTGTGTCGTCACCTATAGGCCCGATGGCTCCTTCGATCATCAACAACAATGCGGTCCAGGGTGAGACTTTTCTCCCCGGATAGATCTTCGTATTCGGCGGCTTTGCACTGCGGGCCAATTCACTTGGCCATCTGGAGCAGATTGAAAGCTACGCCCGCCGTCAGTCAGATTTGGAAGCTTGAATTATACGGCCGACATCCGTGGAGACTTGATCGTCCGACGGATTCGAGCCACAGCCAGCGCCACCGCCTTGTCTCGATGGGCATGATCTAACTCGCCGCCGAACAGGTGTCACGGAGGTCAAGATTAGTGTCCGCCCGAACATTGATTCGGAGCCGATCTCGCCGATCGAGGACGGTTGGTTGGACACCACCTCGGGGGCTGAAATCTCTACGGCTATTGAGCCGAACACAACCCCTGTCTTTTGCGAAGACCGCGACTCCAAGGTGCCGGACTCCTCTCCGGACTCCGAACCCACCGCGCCCCTGCCAATCGAATCTGATTGGGCGCCAGTCATGGAGTTCACTACAGCGGACATCTTTCCGCACTCGCCCTTTGGCGACATCCTGAATTCACTAAGTCTCTCTCCTTATCCGGAGAGCCCTGGCCGGAATACGGTCAGGAAGGTTGGGATGCGGACGACGAAGAAATTCAACGCCCACCCACCACCCACTTCGTAGCCACTGTCGAAAGCTTACACGACGTGCTCGAATTCGACTCCGAAGACATCGACGGTATGGACGACGATGTAGGAGACAACCATGAACCAGCGCCTATAGGACGCTGGACAACCACCTCATCCCATGATGTATACATGGTGGATACACCTAAAGGAAGTGACGACGAGGCGGGACGCTATGAAGGATAAATCCCTCGAAAAGCAGTCAAAACGACAACGTAAACGCCGCACCAAGTCCCGCCTCAACAAAGACCCAGCCTTAGAGCAGGGCGAACCGGTGGACGACGAACATGCTATTGAGCAACCGTCCGAACAGGACAACTTGGATAAACAACCCGTCCCCGGCGAAGATAACAGTCCGGACAACCTCACGCCGGGCAAATTGTTGGAGCAGAAGAACCTCCACAAAAGGCTCATTGCCACTGCGCGTAGCCTGAAAAAGCAGAAGCGGAAGCTCAAAACAGCGGAAGATGCACTCAGAAATAGATGGAGCAAAATATTCAACACCGCAGACAAATACGGCGATAGTCGCCGAACAAATAGCTACCCAAAGAGAAAACTACTGCCCGAATTTGACGAGGAGGCCTTAGAGCCCCCACAATCAAAAAATAAGAAGGCCACCCGGTCGGATGGACGACCTCACGGCAAAAAGAGAGCGGCAAATAGCGCCGCACACAAGCCGGTACGCGATCCGCATAAGGATTCACATCAAAAGGATGGCCCAGTTAGGTCCATCTATGGGCCGAGAAAGCAAGCTCTTCAAAGCAATGCAACACGCCAAATATCCGAACATCATGGCACACCCAAATATAGGGGCGCCGCACACCCCCTATGTTTCACCGATGAGGTGCTGGATCATGAATTTCCAACGGGATTCAAGCCCGTAAACATAGAGGCATCTGACGGAACAACAGACCACGGAGTGCGGGTCGAGGATTACATCCTCCACATACACATGGCTAGAGGAGATGATCTCCACGCCATAAAATACTTACCCTCAAACTCAAAGGGCCAGCTCGGCATTGGCTTAAAAGCCTTCCTGAAAATACCATTGGAAGCCGGGAAGAGCTCGAGGATGCGTTTGGGCAAATTTTCAAGGGACTTATGTCCGCCTCGGATGCAGACGATCTAAGTCACATAACTCAACAGTCCGGAGAGTCAGCCCGAAATTTCGGAACAGGTTCCTTACTAAAAAGAACCAAATAGTCGATTGTCAGATGTCAAGCCTTAGCAGCCTTCAAGCACAACGTCCGAGATTTAATGGCTCATGACACCTCGCCAAGAGAAGCCGAGAACCATGGCTGCATTAACAAGCCTCATGACCCGCTTTTGCAGCGGGGAGAGGATAGCTGGCTAGCAAGATGCAGCACCAGCGACCCAAGTACATCCGAGGTCAGGGATGGAAATGGGAAACCAAGACGCAACAAGGACCAGCGCCGGATTAAGGGAAACGGTCCAAAGAGCGCGGCAGTCAACGCCGGATTCAAAAGCTCACGGCAGAATAATAAAAAACTGCCCCTTAAGGACAATAGCGATGAGCTATCCAACTTAAACAAAGTCTTGGACAAGATATGTCAAATCCACAGTACTCCCGGGAGGCCTGCAAACCATACCCATAGAGATTGTTGGGTCTTCAAGCAGTCCGGCAGACTCAATGCCGAACACAAGGGGCTCGACACACCAAGCGAGGACGATGACGAACCCCATAAGCAGAGCACCGGAAAACAAAAGAATTTCCCACAAGAGGTTAAAAGAGTAAACTCACTCCACGTGATAAAAGGAAAAAACAGAGCGGCGCCCACTAAAATGCGCGCCGCACATACTACCCTAGCGGAGTATCAACACTGGTTGTCAAAACCAATCACCTTCGACCATCAGGACTACTTCGAAAGTATCCGGAACGCAGGATGGACTGCCTTGATATTGGATCCTGTAATCGATGGATTCCAATTTACACAAGTCCTCATGGATGGCGGCGATGACATAAACACGATATATCAGGACACAATCCGCAGGATGGGGATAGACCCAACCAAAATTCGCCATAGCAACACCTCCTTCAAAGGGGTAATGCCAGCCTGTATGCCCATTGCGGGGCTCCCATCGCTAGAAGTTGTGTTCGGCTCATCCGACAACTTCCGCCGTGAAAAGTTAACCTTCCACGTCGCCCCATTCGAAAGTAGCTGCCAAGCACCATCGGGGCGTGAAGCTACCGCTTTTAACGCAATACCGCATTATGCATCTCTTACACTTAAAATGCCCGGTCCACGCGGCATCATCTCATTAAAAGGGAGTATTAAGTGTTACTCGAAAGACGGAAGAACGTGAGACTGCCTTGACAGCCTCACACCAATCCGGCTCCGCTAATTAAAGCACCTGAATAGGTCATTCAAATCCCGGACACGGCTAGACGAGTCCGGCGTCTACTAGCGGCATACCCCCATACAAGGGGCTGCACGCATGTACAACAAGAGACAATAGAGCTCAATTTTATTCACTTCTTCGAATCGTACTCTGTCTATTTAATATAAAAGTACATTTTCGCATACGATCTTTTTCTTTTAAACTAAGTTCCTCTCTTTACAGATGAACAACGTGCTACACCCGCCCGTGATACGGCACAACGGAGACACAAAGCGCAGACGCGTGCAAGAGGGACCCGTTGCAAGGATTCTTTTCAGATTAAGACCCTGCGTAAACCTTTTTCTGTCTCTTGTTGATATACATCCCGGTTTCTTACTATAACCGAGGAGGAGGCTGGCGTTTGGCATTGGCCGCACTAGAATTTTTTATGCGCTGCACTGGACACTGGGGCTTAGGGCATTATTCGCCTGCTTTTATAAAGACCGAATACCTTAGGGAGTGTTGGCGTCTCGGTTAGGCCTTATATGCATCAGCTCCGAATCATGTCTTTGGTCAAATGATGGGTTTTCCTGGCTCCTGTGTTTTGCTGCCTTACGTTCCGTTCTATCGGCTAACGCGGCACTGTGGAGAACTATCGCGATTGTGCCCGGTTCGCCGGGCGTGCACCTCAGTAGAGAAAGCCGAAAACTGACTGTCATGATATAGCGAGAGACTGGTCAACCACTCGATGACTCACGGGAATGTTTAGAATTCCTCCGCATTAACGAAGGACCGTTTTTCGGCCAGGCACATACGCAGCCTGAATTCGGGAGAGTGCGGTGCCCCCAGGGGCTATATAGTAGCCCCACCCTCGAACTCCTATGGCTAAGTGAAAGTGATAAAGCATTATAGTCCGGTTGCCTAGTTTGCCACGCTACCACCTCCTTAACAGGACCAAGATGTTGGATTAAGTGTGAAAAAGCGCCTTCTTTGCAAACACCCCCGCACTATGTGCGTGGGGGCTGAAGCCAAGGATCGCCATCTTTCAAAGTTATATATACATATACACCAACGGTCAGAGGGAGTAGTTTACTACTTGAACGCACAAGTATAAAAAGCTCTTATATTATATTGAAACATTGTTTTCACAAATCATACATGTCATTTAAACATAATATCCTTCGAGCAATCGCGTCTCTATTAAACGAAGCGCCTGCTGACTTCCTCAAAATAGTGCTCGGCGGTACTCGACTTACATCCGAATCTTGGGATGCAACATCGGTGGCCTTCATCTTCGCCAAGATGTCTTGACACGGGCGAGCCATCCGCCTCCCTCAATACACGCCGACCGCTTCATTGCGTCGACACGCTGTACCGCACCAAGGAACCGCTGCACTAAACCAAAATAACTCTTGGTGGGGTCCGCTTTGGCCACAAATGAGTCACGACATGCTTCATGGAAGTCCGGATAGTCAATTCAGCTCGGCCCATTCGGCCAACCGATCGGTTAACGGAAGAGGACGCTCCGGACTATGGAATTGCGACCAATATAGCTCTTCCCTTCTGTGCCCCTTCTGGCCTCGGAAGTGCTCAATCGCGTCCGCAGCGCTTGCCGCTAAGTCCAGATAAGCATCCTCCAAACTCCACAACTTGTCCAACTGAGCATGCTTTGGATCCGTATATTTCCTCCGCAGCGAAAGCGGTTTTCCGGCCGCAATAGCCCATACGACTCAGCTCCTCCTTGGCAGCTCTCAAAGCGGAGCAGGCATCCTTGGATTCGGCGGTGGCCTTTTTCAGCCCTCTTGCTCGCTTTGACGTTCTTTTCAAGAACCTCGTAGCGTTCGGTAGTATTCTTCAACTTTATGGCCATATCGGCCATTTCCTCTTCTTCGGGCAATGAGCAGCCCGTTCGCTTTTAGCTCTTGACGCCTTAAAGCAACCGACATTACTTCTGGCTTGCTCTTTAGCTCGGGCGAGTTCCGCCCGCAGATCCTCAACATCATAGGCACCACCTTCATTAAGCATACAAGTAGTAAGGCATGGGCGTCAAGCTCCCTTACCAGGTGTCCGCATAGAAGTCAAATAACTTGTGACTCGTCAAACAGTTTATTGACGGTAGCGATGTTAGCATCCGCCTCCTCAAGCTGCCGCTTTAGTTCGTCATATTCATCATCCGGCTGGCCACGGACGCCCGCCACCTATTTAGGAGCGGCGGTATGTTATAATCGAGATTATGATCCTCGACGCGCTGTCAATTTTGACAACATATCGAGTCTCGGGGCTACTATCTATACAGGCGCATTCTATATGCACAACCGCCGAAGGTACATCCTTTTGCGTACCTCGAACCCGTCGGCCAAGCTTCTGGCGGCTTCATGCAATCCACTCTCAGCGGATGCAATTCTTTCAATCACCGTACCCATTAGAGCACGATGATCTTTTGAGATAGCCGCTCGCCCGAGTAGATCCTTCAGCTCCCCCGACCGCACGCCAGTTGGCGCCGGACCTTCCAGCCTCGCCGGACTCGGGGAAACCCTCCGCGATGACACCTCAGGGGCGTCCGCCTCACATGAAGGTGCGATAGGTGGAGGCGTTTCGCTCTCCATCATCTCCGGAAGAAGATCCTCAAGACGAGCTCACTGAGAAGGGCTGAGATCCGAACTACAAGGTACAATTTCGGTTATCTTCATAAATAAATGCAGGGATGTTACTTATTTACAAGACCCTTCTTTTACTTACGGCTCCTGGAGGGCTGATCCCTTGGGGAAATAGTGCGGCTGGGTTACTTCCCAGCGCGGACTCTCCGACGAAGATTTCTTTCCCCTCTTTGAGGCCTTGACCTCTGGATCTTCCAAAGCGGTCCTCTTCTCTCCTTGGGGGGTGGGACTTTTGATCCCTCCTTCCTCAGAAGCCTCCTTCGAGGGGGCAGTTGCTTCCCCGCTCCCCCCTTCGCCTTCTTCAAAAGGCACGGCCTTTAACATCTTGGTCAGCATGGGATCCGGCATGGTCTCCGGGTGGTTAGCCGGAAACCTTATTAACTTTTCGTTGGCTTTCCAATCATGTTCTAGAAACGGCTCCTTTTAATGGCATATATATATGATAAATGTATGAACAGCTTGTCCGTTACAGGACTACTTACTTGAGTATCTCAGGCGATTGCAGCTTAGCCTGCATCCTCGCCAGTCCGGACACTTCTCTTGTGATCCAAGAACAGTTTATACATCTCCACGGGTGTCGTACCCACAAAATGAAGGAGAGCTCGTGGTCCCTCCGGATTGAATTCCCACAGAGGGGGGCGGCGTTTGCAGGCGTAAGGCGCCGAATCAACATAACATGCGCCATCGCGACCAGATTGATCTCTCTTTCTTGGAGGTCTCGAATACGGCCTCGCAACAGAGGAACGCCCTTGGACGGCCCCAGTCGAGCCCCTTGTTGACCCATGACGCCACCACTGTGGTGGACTCTGAGCGGAAGGCGAAGCGCCACCCATTTGGTGCCCCGGGAGTGGTAATATAAAACCATTCCGTTGCCACAAACCAAGCTCCTCTGAAAAGAGCCCTCGGGCCACGGAGCATCAACACATTTGCTTATGACCGCCCCTCACTTTTCTGCTTGTTGCCCCTCGATCATCCTTAGCTCCACCTTGAAGGTCTTGAGCCACAATCCAAAGTGAGGGTAATATGGAGGAAGGCCTCACATACGACAATGAATGACGAGATATGGAGGATGGACTCGGATTCAAGTCATGGAAATCCAGCCCATAATAAAACATGAGCCCTCGCACAAAGGGATCCGTCGGGAAGCCTAAACCACGAAGGAAGTGTGACACGAACACCACGCCTCGCCGGGCTCGGGAGTGGGAATGACCTGTCTGGAGCAGCAGCCTATGCGAAATCTCGCGGTTAGATACAGGCGTCTCGCGGCTTTAGCACATCTTCTTCGTGACGGAAGAAGCCATCCATCGGCCAAGCTGGTCGGAGCCGGACATCGTCGAAGGTCCAAGCGCCTAAATCTGAAGCTTTGGGTGTTAGAACTTCAAGCGCCGAGGCGAACTTCGATGGAGGGTGTAAAAAGAAGAGGGCCTTGGTCTCATTATAAAGAGGTTGAATACCAAGAGCCCTCCCGTGGTCGATTAGGACTCGCCGATAGAGGAGGCGTGCCAGTACGCAGTTGGGTTACCCATGTCCGTATTGATGGGAATCCCGGAATAAGGGGGCACGATCTATGCTTTGATAAACGTGCTGTGGAAACCGCCTCGCTAAACGCCTTGAGGTGGAACAAGAAAACGATTCATATAAAGGCCTGGCCGTGGTATGACATCACGCCGCTGAATACGCCACAGATCTGTGCAAAAATTATTCTCTCTACGGTGGTATGTGGAACTTGTTTTGCGAGCGGACACTATCCTTGTGTTCAAAACCTTCTATGAAGTATTCGGAGGAGGAACCCGCCTTGCAATGCCGAAGACAATATGCACGCCGGACTCGTCGTCATTGAAGCCTGGTTCAGGGGCTACTGAGGGAGTCCTGGACTAGGGGGTGTCCGGATAGCCGAACTATCATCGCGGCCGGACTCCAATACTATGAAGGTACAAGATTGAAGACTTCGTCCCGTGTCCGGATGAGACTTTCCTTGGCGAGGAAGACAAGCTTGGCGATACGGATATGTAGATCTCCTACCATTGTAACCGACTCTGTGTAACCCTAACCTATCCGGTGTCTATATAAACCGGAGGGTTTTAGTCCGTAGGATCTAACAACAATCATACCATAGGCTAGCTTCTAGGGTTTAGCCTCTACGATCTCGTGGTAGATCTACTCTTGTACAACCCATATCATCAATATTAATCAAGCGGGAGTAGGGTATTACCTCCATCGAGAGGGCCCGAACCTGGGTAAAAACATCGTGTCCCTTGTCTCCTGTTACCATCCGCCTAGACGCACAGTTCAGGACCCCCTACCCGAGATCCGCCGGTTTTGACACCGACACCCATCAATAGATATCAATGTGAGTGAGTAGGGATTGCCATGAAATGGATGCACTAGAGCTATAAGTATATGAAAGCTCAACAAAAGAAACTAAGTGGGTGTGCATCCAACTCGCTTGCTCACGAAGACCTAGGGCATTTTGAGGAAGCCCATCATTGGAATATACAAGCCAAGTTCTATAATGAAAAATTCCCACCAGTATATGAAAGTGACAAAATGAGAGACTCTCTATCATGAAGATCATGGTGCTACTTTGAAGCACAAGTGTGGTAAAAGGATAGTAACATTGTCCCTTCTCTATTTTTCTCTCATTTTTTGGGCCTTTTCTATCTTTTTTATGGCCTCTTTTATTTTTTCTTTCTTTTTTTAGTCCGGAGTCTCATCCCGACTTGTGGGGGAATCATAGTCTCCATCATCCTTTTCCTCACTTCGGACAATGCTCTAAAAATGAAGATCATCACACTTTTATTTTCTTACAACTCAACAATTACAACTCGATACTTAGAACAAGATATGACTCTATATGAATGCCTCTGACGGTGTACCAGGATATGTAATGAATCAAGAGTGACATGTATGAAGGAATTATGAACGGTGGCTTTGCCACAAATACGATGTCAACTACATGATCATGCAAAGCAATATGACAATGATGGAACGTGTCATACTAAACGGAACGGTGGAAAGTTGCATGGCAATATATCTCCGAATGGCTATGGAAATGCCATGATAGGTAGGTATGGTGGCTGTTTTGAGGAAGGTTTATGGTGGGTGTATGATACCGGCGAAAAGTGCGCGGTATTAGAGAGGCTAGCAATGGCGGAAGGAAGAAGGGTGCGTATAATCCATGGACTCAACATTAGTCATAAAGAACTCATATACTTATTGCAATAATCTACAAGTTATCAAAGCAAAGTATTACGCGCATGCTCCTAGTGGGATAGATTGGTAGGAAAAGACCATCGCTTGTCCCCGACCGCCACTCATAAGGAAGACAATCAATAAGTAAATCATGCTCCGACTTCATCACATAACGGTTCACCATATGTGCATGCTACGGGAATCACAAACTTTAACACAAGTATCTCTCAAATTCACAACTACTCAACTAGCATGACTCTAATATCACCATCTTTATATCTCAAAACAATTATCAAGCATCAAACTTCTCATAGTATTCAACACACTCATAAGAAAGTTTTTACAAATCTTGATTACCAAGCATATTAGGATTATTTAAGCAACTTACCATGCTATTTAAGACTCTCAAAATAATCTAAGTGAAGCATGAGAGATCAATAGTTTCTATAAAACATATCCACCACCGTGCTCTAAAAGATATAAGTGAAGTACTAGAGCAAAACTATATAACTCAAAAGATATAAGCGAAGCACATAGAGTATTCTAACAAATTCCAAATCATGTATGGCTTTCTCAAAAGGTGTGTACAGCAAGTATGATTGTGGTAAACTAAAAAGCAAAGACTCAAATCATACAAGACGCTCCAAGCAAAACACATATCATGTGGTGAATAAAAATATAGCTCCAAGTAAAATTACCGATGGAAGTAGACGAAAGAGGGGATGCCTTCCGGGGCATCCCCAAGCTTTGGCTTTATGGTGTCCTTAGATTATCTTGGGGGTTCCATGGGAATCCCCAAACTTAGTCTCTTTCCACTCCTTATTCCATAATCCATCAAAATCTTTCACCCAAAACTTGAAAACTTCACAACACAAAACTCAACAGAAAATCTCGTGAGGTCCGTTAGCGAAAGAAAACAAAAGTCCACTTCAAGGTACTGTAATGAACTCATTCTTTATTTATGTTGGTGTTAAACCTACTGTATTCCAACTTCTCTATGGTTTATAAACTATTTTACTAGCCGTAGATTCATCAAAATAAGCAAACAACACACGAAAAACAGAATCTGTCAAAAACAGAACAGTCTGTAGTAATCTGTAACTAACGCAAACTTCTAGAACTCCAAAAAATCAGCCAGAATAGGAAGACCTAGAAAATTTGTTTATTGATTATAAACAATTTGAATCACTATTTTATCACGTTCTGGTGATTTTTAACAATTATTTCGTGAACAGAAAGTTTCTGGAAATTTCTGCAAGATCAAATAACTATCATCCAAGAAGATCCTATAGGTTTATCTTGGCACAAACACTAACTAAAACATAAAAACACATCTAACCAGAGGCTAGAACAAATATTTATTGGATAACAGCAACTAAAAATATTGGGTTGTCTCCCACGCTTTTCTTTAAAGCCTTTTAGCTAGGCATTGATAATTTTAATGACGCTCACATGAAAGACGAGAATTGAAGCGCAAAGAGAGCATCATAAAACATGTGACAAACACATCTAAGTCTCACATACTTCCTATGCATATGCATCTTATAGGCAAACAAACCAAGGCAAGCAAAAACTAGCATATGCAAGGAAGCGGAAAGAAGCAATAGCAATCTCAACATAACGAGAGGTAATTTAGTAACATGAAAATTTCTATAACTATATTTTCCTCTCTCATAATAATTACATGCAGGATCATAAGAAAATTCAACAGTATAGCTATCACATAACATATTCTCACCACGATCCACATGCATGCGAAGTTGACACTCTTCCAAAATAGTGGGATTAACATTAACTAAAGTCATGACCTCTCCAAACCCACTTTTATCAAAAATTTCATAAGATTGAATATTCTACAAATATGTGGGATCGAAAGTTGACACTCTTCCAAACCCACTTTAAATATTATTGCAAACAATATTATCAATCTCATATTCATCATGGGGATTAAATAAATTTTCAAGATTATAAGAAAAATCACCCCAATCATGATCATTGCAACAAATAGTGGACATAGCAAAACTAGCATCCCCAAGCTTAGGGTTTTGCATATTATTAGCACAATTGACATCAAGAGAATTTATAGTAAAATCATTGCAATCATGCTTTTCATCGAAGGAACTATCAAGCATGGGTGCAATAGCAACGATCCCATTTTTAACATAAGGAACTATAGAAAATTCGTCTTCATAAATATTGGCATCATGGCCACAAAAATAGCAAGCATCATGTTCATCAATGGATATTTCAACCAAATCATCGGAATCATCATTATCTATAGATTCATGCATATCATTATTTTCTTCCAAAGCAACGGTCATTCTTTCAACAAATTCTTGGACATAGACATTATGAGCAAGGTTTTCATTGCAATATTTAAGTATGATGGAATTTTCAGATTTGTTGAGAGTAAAATCATACTTTCCAATCAAAGAAGCAGCTTCATGAGCACCCTTAAAAACGACAAATTCTTCAATTTGTTCGATATCGTAGTAACTATAAACACCCTTTGCATAAGAAGATAAGATTACATTATCATTGAACTCACATAGGCAGGGAAGGTGTTTTTTAGGGTTCTTAGAGCAACGAGTAAAATCACAAATTTCACAAAGATTCCAAGCATAGCATAGCAAACTATTTATATGATACCATAAGAGCTTCCCCTTTTCAGACAAACGATAACACACAAAATGAGCATGCTCAACTAAAGATTTCCCATCAACTAGGTTAGTTGGGGTTTCAACATGAGCGCATAAGGATCGAAGATGATCAAGTAGAACACTTTAAGTGGATCCATATAAATAGATCTTTAGCAAGCAAAGATGCAAGCAAAAAGAAGGCACATGGTAACACGAGCAAACAAAAGGACGAACGGAAGAGGGGCAAATAAAACGGCGAAGGTGAAGTGGGGGAGAGGAAAATGAGAGGCAAATGGCAAATATGTAATGCGGGAGATAAGGGTTGTGGTGGGTACTTGGTATGTTGACTTTTGCATATACCTCCCTGGCAGCGGCGCCATAAATCCTTCTTGCTACCTCTTGAGCACTGCGTTGGTTTTCCCTTGAAGAAGAAAGGGTGATGTAGCAAAGTAGCGTAAGTATTTCCCTCAGTTTTTAAGAACCAAGGTATCAATCCAGTAGGAGGCTACGCGCTAGTCCCTCGCACCTACACAAAACAAATAAATCCTTGCAACGAACGCGATAAGGGGTTGTCAATCCCTTCACGGTCACTTACGAGAGTGAGATCTGATTAGGATAGTATTTTTGGTATTTTTGTGATAAAGATGCAAAGTAAAAAAAAGCAAAGTAAAAAAGCAAAGGAAATAACTAAGTGTTGGAAGATTAATATGATGAATATAGACCCGGGGGCCATAGGTTTCACTAGTGGCTTCTCTCAAGAGCTTAAGTATTTTACGGTGGGTGAATGAATTACTGTTGAGCAATTGACAGAATTGAGCATAGTTATGAGAATATCTAGGTATGATCATGTATATAGGCATCACGTCCGAGACAAGTAGACCGACTCCTGCCTGCATCTACTACTATTACTCCACTCACCGACCGCTATCCAAAGATGCATCTAGAGTATTAAGTTCATGAAAACAGAGTAACGCCTCATGCAAGATGACATGATGTAGAGGATAAATTCATGCAATATGATAAAACCCCCATCTTGTTATCCTCGATGGCAACAATACAATACGTGCCTTTGCTGCCCCTCATCACATCGGGAAAGGACACTGCAAGATTGAACCCAAAGCTAAGCACTTCTCCCATTGAAAGAAAGATCAATCTAGTAGGCCAGACCAAACTGATAATTCGAAGAGATTTGCAAAGATAACCAATCATACATAAAAGAATTCAGAAGATTCAAATATTATTCATAGATAAACTTGATCACAAACCCACAATTCATCGGTCTCAACAAACACATCGCAAAAGAAGATTACATCGAATAGATCTCCACGAGAGAGGGGGAGAACATTGTATTGAGATCCAAAGAGAGAAGAAGCCATCTAGCTACTAACTATGGACTCAAGGTCTGAGGTAAACTACTCACACTTCATCGGAGAGGCTATGGTGTTGATGTAGAAGCCCTCCGTGATGGATGCCCCTCCGTGAGCTCTTGAACAGGCCCCAAGATGGGATCTCGTGGGTACAGAAGGTTGCGGCGGTGGAATTAGGTTTTTGGCTCCGGATCTGATCGTTTGGGGGTACGTAAGTAGATATAGGAGGAAGGAGTACGTCGGTGGAGCAACAGGGGCCCACGAGGGTGGAGGGCGCGCCCTGGGAGGGTAGGCGCGCCCCCACTAGTGCAGAACCGGGCAATAGCACCGGTTCATAAGGCCCTTTAGTGCCGGTTACATAACCGGCACTAAAGTGTGGTCACTAAAGGCCCCCCCCCCTTAGTACCGGTTCAGTATGAACCGGTGCTAAAGGGCAACCACGTGGCACGAGCCAGCTCCGGGGGCCGGGAGCCCTTTAGTACCGGTTGGTAACACCAATCGGTACTAAAATGTTTGGGGGTTTTTTGGTTTTATGATTTCTTTTTCATTTAATTTTGTGTTTTCCATTTTGATTCTTTTTCGTTTCACCCACAGATATATATATAATAACTCATGCATGCTCGCATCATACATCATCATATATAATAACAAGTCCTACTAGCTAATTAATCAAGCATCATCATAGAACTTCTACTCGTTATTAATAATAAGTCATACGATCATCATCCTCATAGTCATCGAACCCAACCCTACATAATTGTTCTTAGAACATGATCATCGATGATCGGGTAGGATCGGACCTAAACACACTTAAGGTAAAATAGCATAAAACAATATAGACCACGACTCTCCATTATGAAGAATGGAGATCATCCTGCTCCAATTCTTGCGCCTCGCTTCCTTTTGCTTCCAAGAAGCTCCTTACGACTGTCCATACATTTTTCCATCCTTTGATTGTCATGTCTCCACTTGTTTTAGAAATCCGGTATGGACGGTTGAGATTCAGAGGATGACCTGGATATATGTTCAAAACACGAAGGCTGCCGCCATTACGATACATCAAATGAGGCACACAATCCTCTGGGATTCTCTGTTGAAAAACATAGTAATAACTTCGTAGTTAGCAATGATGTACTAGTTTTTGAAGTATGCAAAAGATGCACGGATGTCGTAATAGTAATAAAACTTACCAGGGCATCTCCATGGTAGTTATCAGAGTTCAACACGTGCACTAGTGGCACGTATTGACCATAATGTTGAGGAGTTCGATTGTAGATATTGTAATTCTCAATATCATTACAAAATCCAACCAGATGAGTTTTCTCCTTGTAAGTTAACTTCGAGCCATCGGTGTAGTAAGTTCTATCTACCATCTTACGCACATTCTTTGATAATTCAAAATAAGTTGTCAATGGAAATAAGTTGTCAACTATTTTGAAATGAACAATATAAGTTCTATTAATAATTAACTATGTTTGAGAAACTCACATAGCGGTAGAACTGGAGGAGTATCAACAAGGACCCAAATGTCCATATCGTCTTGCTCGATTTCAGGATCACCAAGATCCATGGTGACAAGCATACCCTCATCAAAACCATACAATTTGCAAAATGCTTCCCAATTTTTGCAACCAAAATGGGTTACGCCTCAAAGATTATACAACTTTACTTGAAATCCACATCATGATGGGTCCTTAGGTGAATTTTCTTCGTTTCAAAATTTTCATGGTCTTCAAAATCCATCCTCTCCAAGACATAGCGCCTTGCATGGCATGGGATTAACTATACTCGAATTGTAAAAGATTAAAATTACACGTTGAAATAGTTGAAGTCATGCTTAATTATGAAAAAAACACTTGTCGTCGCTATGCATCGCTTTCAACTTCAAGGTCTCCTCGAGCTTAATGTCAAGCGCCGACCATCGCCCGTGTGAGGCCTGTCGCACTCACCTCGATCGTCGTGGCACCAACCGCACTCCCGAGAGACTTTCGTCCTCCGATGATGACATTTCCTATACGCTCATAATTCAAAGACTAAATTAGATCATTATTATTCAACTAATCATATAGTAAAATAAACTACTTCTATAGTAAAATGAACCAGTTTTATTAAATCAACTAGTTCAACTACTAAGCACTTACTATAAATAGAATAATGTAGTACTTACTAAAAATAAACAAGTTTCCCTAGTTCTAACTAAGTCCATTAAACACTTTCTAAGTAGTCCATTAGTCCATCTAACTATATATTCAATTGACATTACTATATATTTAACTTTTCTATCTAATTCATCTAACATTCGACATTAATCTAATATTTATATAAACTCACAATATATAAAAAATTAAATAAACAAAAAACTCATTAACCTAGTTATATTAATTATTGAACTAGTTCAAATCTCATATTCCTAAATTTTCTTACTAAAAATAAACTAGTTATATTAATTATTGAACTAGTTCTAATCTCTAGTTCGACAATTTTTCTATCTAGCTAGCTAATTCATCTAACATTCGACATTGATCTAACATTCGACATTAATCTAACATTCGACATTAATCTAGTACGTATGTGTGTATGTGTGTATGCGTGTGTGGTATATGTGTGTGTGTGTGTGTGTGTGCGGCCAGCCCGTGCCGCATATATCTGTCTGGCGCCGGCGTCTGAGGCGACAGACGCAGCGGCGTTGGCGGCGGCGAGGAGACGACGGCCTTGGCGTTCAGGGCGGCGGCACGCTGTGAGAGAGAGCGAGATACGTCGACGGCGGGGGCGGCAGCCAGACGGCAGCTGGCGTTCGAAGCGGCGGCGGGGCAACGGCAACGACGACGGCGGCAAGCGGCGGCAACAGGAGCGGCGCGAAGAGAGGTTGACGAAAGAAGTGGGGAGATGTAACTGAAAATTCGTAAGTGCTGTATATAGGGTGAGCCTTTAGTACGGTTGGAGCCACCAACCGGTACTAAAGGCCAACTTTGGCCAAAGCCAAGAGGCGGAAGAAGCAGGCCTTTAGTACGGTTGGTGGCTCCAACGGTACTAAAAGGTGATCTTAGTACCGGTTGGAGCCACCAACCGGTACTAAAGGCCTCAGCCACCCCAAAGTTTAGTCCCACTCGCCAGTGAAGGGCAGCCAGACTGGTTTATAAACCCGGAGCGGCTACCTCTTGAACTCCTCTATATAGCAGGCTTGTGGGCCTAAATTCTGCTGTCTCTGTGAGTCTGCTGTGCCTTTAAGGCTGTAATTGCACTCCTGTGGCCTAGCAGGCCCATTGCAGCGCTAATTTTTTTGTAGTTTTTTCTTTTACGCTATTTTTTCTTCTATTTCTTTCTGTGTAGTTTTTTGTATAGTTTTTTCTTTTCTGTTATATTTATTTTCTTCTATTTATTTGTGAGTAGTTTTCATCTAGTTTGCCAAAATTCAACATTTTCAGAGTTCATTTTGTAGTGATTTTAAATTTCACGGTCATTTTGTAAACGATTGAAAAATAGCAAATATAATTTTTTTTCCTTTTCTCGCTTTATTTTTTCTTCTATTTATTTCTCGAGCAGTTTTTTCTTTTCTCGCTATATTTATTTTGTTCTATTTATTTACGAGTAGTTTTTCTATATAGTTTTTTCTTTTCAGCAATAGTTTTTTCTTTTACGCTATTTTTTCTTTTCTCGCTATTTTTTCTTTTCTCGCAAAACTTGATGGTTAAAGTCCGGAGTTATAACCAAAGTTAAAAAAGAAATGCCGACGTGCAATTAGTTTTTGCCATAATGAAGAAGTCCGGAGTTGTAATAAGTTATTAAAAATAAAAAGAGGTGCAATGCTCGTTAATTTGTTGCAAGCCTTCGTAATAGTGTAAATCGTGACTGCGCATAGCTCCGTGCAATCTACCATATTCTGAAGGCTTGAAGCTACAACGTGAGCTTTGAGCCTCTTCTTCGTCGTCTCTCGCACTCGGGGCTTATAAACCGCTCCTAGTCCCTCTCTCTTGGCGAGGTGGGACTAAAAACAGCTTCCTAAGCAATCAGAGTACTGGTCACCCTTTAGTACCAGTTGGAGCCACCAACCGGTACTAAAGGTGGTGCGCTTAAAAGAGTTATGGCAAATGAAGGCATAAATGGTTGAAAGTTGATGGCGTCGCTTTGAATGGTGCATACTGAATGCACAAAAAGTCTGGAGTTGTAATAATTTAAAAAAAATGAAATGCCTTTGTATAATAGATGAGTTTAATTTCGTCCGAAACCTGAATACTTCGAAAGATTGTCCAGTTTGTGAACGAAGTGCATCTAGTTTTTGCCGTAACCCTCTCTACTTTTTTGAACAATTTATGTGGGTGAAATGATGATACCATGCCAAGTTTCAACTTTTTCAGAGTTCATTTGTAGTGCTTTTCAATTTCCAGGTCATTTAGTTCTCAAAACAAATCATTGAATGCATGAAAAATAGCAATTGAAGGCTTATATGGTTGAAAGTTGATGGCGCCGCTTTGAATGGTGCATATCGAACGCAAAAAATATAAGAGCATTTACATCATGATCTTATATTTCTTTACGCCTAAATTGTCAATATGATCATATAACATCAAAAAATACTTTGATCATCAATGATCTTTGTGTGTACAATCTGAATTGTCAATATGAGTCATCAACGATTTATAAACCGATGAAGACTCATATTGAGGCCACAAATTCTACACATAGAGTTCAATGAAGACCAAGTGCTTATGATAGTTTGAGAAATAACATATTTAAGGTGGTAAAAGGCTTGTTAGGGGAGCGAGGTGGGACTAATTAAAACATCCTCGCCATTAACGTCATTAGTACCGGTTCGTGGTGCGAACCGGCACTAAATGGTGATGGTGGGGCCATATTTGACCGCAGGTCGACAGCCTCTTTAGTACCGGTTCGTGGCATGAACCGGTACTAAAGGTTCGCCACGAACCGGTGCTATTGATCGGCCCCACGAACCGGCACTAATGTATACATTAGTACCGGCTCAAATTCAAACCGGCACTAATGTGCTTCACGTATGACCCTACCTCGTGGCCTCCTCCTTTGTTTCTTGACGTAGGGTCCAAGTTTCCTGGATCATATTCTTCCTAAAAATCCCGTTCCCGAAGGTTTCATTCCGTTTGGACTCCGTTTGGTATTCCTTTTCTGCGAAACTCTGAACTAGGCAAAAAACAGAAATTCTGGGCTGGGCCTCCGGTTAATAGGTTAGTCCCAAAAGTAATATAAAAGTGAATAATAAAGCCCAGTAATGTCCAAAACAGTAGATAATATAGCATTGAGCAATCAAAATTTATAGATACGTTGGAGACGTATCAGATGCCTATGCATAGGAAGTATGTTAGACTTAGATGTGTTTGTCACGTGTTTCACGATGCTCTTTTTGCACTTCAATTCTTGTCTTTCATGTGAGCATCATCGAAATCTCAATGCCTAGCTAGGGGCGTTAAACGATAGCGCTTGTTGGGAGGCAACCCAATTTTATTTTAGTTTTTTGCTTTTTGGTTCTGTTTAGGAATAGATAATCGATCTAACTTCTGTTTAGATGTGGTTTTGTGTTTTAATTAGTGTTTGTGCCAAGTTAAACCTATATGATCTTCTTGGATGATAGTTATTTGATCTTGCTGAAAATTCCAGAAACTTTCTGTTCACGAAAATAATTGTTAAAAATCACCAGAACGTGACAAAATATTGATTCCAATTGCTTCTGATCAATAAACAAATTTTCTAGGTCACCCTAGTTTGGCTGAACTTTTCGAGTTCCAGAAGTTTGCGTTAGTTATAGATTACTACAAACTGTTTTGTTTTTGACAGATTCTGTTTTTCGTGTGTTGTTTGCTTATTTTGATGAATCTATGGCTAGTAAAATAGTTTATAAGCCATATAGAAGTTGGAATACAGTAGGTTTAACACCAATATAAATAAAGAATGAGTTCATTACAGTACCTTGAAGTGGTGTTTTGTTTTCTTTCGATAACGGAGCTCACGAGATTTTCTGTTAAGTTTTGTGTTGTGAAGTTTTCAAGTTTTGGGTAAAAGATTTGATGGATTATGGAACAAGGAGTGGCAAGAGCCTAAGCTTGGTGATGCCCATGGCACCCCAAGATAATCTAAGGACACCAAAAAGACAAAGCTTGGTAATGCCCCGGAAGGCATCCCCTCTTTCGTCCACTTCCATCGGTAACTTACTTGGAGCTATATTTTTATTCACCACATGATATGTGTTTTGCTTGGAGCGTCTTGTATGATTTGAGTATTTTATTTTTAGTTTACCACAATCATCTTTGCTGGACACACCTTTTGAGAGAGAGCACATGATTCGGAAATTATTAGAATACTCTATGTGCTTCACTTATATCTTTTGAGTTATATAGTTTTTGCTCTAGTACTTCGCTTATATCTTTTAGAGCACGGTGGTGGTTTTGTTTTATAGAAACTATTATTCTCTCATACTTCACTTATATTATTTTTAGAGTCTTAAACAGCATGGTAATTTTCTTAAATAATCCTAATATGTTAGGTATTCAAGACTAGTAAACAAATCTTATAAGTGTGTTGAATATTATGAGAAGTTTGATGCTTGATAATTGTTTTGAGATATGAAGATGGTGATATTAGAGTCATGCTAGTTGAGTAGTTTTGAATTTAAGAAATACTTGTGTTAATGTTTGTGATTCCCTTAGCATGCACGCATGGTGAACCGTTTTGTGATGAACTCGAAGCATGATTTATTTATTGATTGTCTTCCTTATGAGTGGCGGTCGGGGACGAGCGATGGTCTTTTCCTACCAATCTATCCCCCTAGGAGCATGCGCGTAATACTTTTCTTTGATAACTTGTAGATTTTTGGAATAAGTATATGAGTTCTTCATGACTAATGTTGAGTCTATGGATTATACATACTTTTCCTCCTTCCACCATTGCTAGCCTCTCTAATACCGCGCGCGATTCGCCGGTATCATACACCCACCATATACCTTCCTCAAAAAAGCCATAGTACCTACCTATTAGGGCATTTCCGCAGCCATTCCGAGATATATTGCCATGCAACTTACCACCGTTCCGTTTGTTATGACACGCTCCATCAGTGTCTTATTGCTTTGCAAGACCATGTAGTTGACATTGTATTTGTGGCAAAGCCACCGTTCATAATTCTTTCATACATGTCACTCTTGATTCATTGCATATCCCGGTATACCGCCGGAGGCATTCACATAGAATCATATTTTGTTCTAAGTATTGAGTTGTAATTCATGAGTTGTAAGTAAATAAAAGTGTGATGATCATCATCTTTAGAGCATTGTCCCAAGTGAGGAAAGGATGATGAAGACTATGATTCCCCCACAAGTCGCGATGAGACTCCGGACTAAAAAAAAAGAGGCCATAAAAAAGAGAGAAAAGGCCCAAATAAAAAATGAGAGAAAAAGAGAGAAGGGACAATGTTACTATCCTTTTACCACACTTGTGCTTCAAAGTAGCACCATGATCTTCATGATAGAGAGTCTCTCATTTTGTCACTTTCATATACTAGTGGGAAATTTTTCATTATAGAACTTGGCTTGTATATTCCAATGTTGGGCTTCCTCAAAATGCCCTAGGTCTTCGTGAGCAAGCGAGTTGGATGCACACCCACTTAGTTCCTTTTGTTGAGCTTTCATATACTTATAGCTCTAATGCATCCGTTGCATGGCAATCCCTACTCGCTCACATTGATATGTATTGATGGGCATCTCCATAGCCCGTTGATACGCCTAGTTGATGTGAGACTATCTTCTCCTTTTTTTGTCTTCTCCACAACAACCATTATATTACACCTATAGTGCTATGTCCATGGCTCACGATCATGCATTGCGTGAAGATTGAAAAAGTTTGAGAACACTAAAAGTATGAAACAATTGCTTGGCTTGTCATCGGGGTTGTGCATGATTTAAATATTTTGTTTGGTGAAGATAGAGCATAGCCAGACTATATGATTTTGAAGGGATAACTTTCTTTGGCCATGTTATTTTGAGAAGACATAATTGCTTAGTTAGTATGCTTGAAGTATTATTATTTTTATGTCAGTATTAAACTTTTGTCTTGATTCTTTCGGATCTGAATATTCATACCACAATTAAGAGAATTACATTGAAATTATGCCAAGTAGCATTCCACATCAAAAATTCTGTTTTTATCATTTACCTACTCGAGGACGAGCAGGAATTAAGCTTGGGAATGCTTGATACGTCTCCAACGTATCTATAATTTTTGATTTTTCCATGCTATATTATATTCTGTTTTGGACATTAATGGGCTTTATTATACACTTCTATGTTATTTTTGGGACTAACCTATTAACCGGAGGCCCACCCTGTAATTGCTGTTTTTTTGCCTATTTGTAGTTTCGAGAAAAAGAATATCAAACGGAGTCCAAACGGAATGAAACCTTCGGGAACGTGATTTTCGGAACGAACGTGATCCAGAGGACTTGGACCCTACGTCAAGACATCAACCAGGAGGGCATGAGGTAGGGGGGCGCCTACCCCCCTGGGCGCGCCCTCCACCCTCGTGGGCCCCATGTTGCTCCACCGACGTACTTCTTCCTCCTATATATACCTACGTACCCCCAAACTACCAGATACGGAGCCAAAAACCTAATTCCACCGCCACAACCTTATGTACCCGTGAGATCCCATCTTGGGGCCTTTTCCGGAGCTCCGCCGGAGGGGGCATCGATCACGGAAGGCTTCTACATCAACACCATAGCCTCTCCGATGATGTGTGAGTAGTTTACCTCAGACCTTCGGGTCCATAGTTATTAGCTAGATGGCTTCTTCTCTCTCTCTTTGGATCTCAATACAATGTTCTCCCCCTCTCTTGTGGAGATCTATTCGATGTAATCTTCTTTTGCGGTGTGTTTGTTGAGACCGATGAATTGTGGGTTTATGATCAAGTTTATCTATGAACAATATTTGACTCTTCTCTAAATTATTTTATGTATGATTGGTTATCTTTGCAAGTCTCTTCAAATTATCAGTTTGGTTTGGCCTACTAGATTGATCTTTCTTGCAATGGGAGAAGTGCTTAGCTTTGGGTTCAATCTTGCGGTGTCCTTTCCCAGTGACAGCATGGCACGTATTGTATTGTTGCCATCGAGGATAACAAGATGGGGTTTATATCATATTGCATGAGTTTATCCCTCTACATCATGGCATCTTGCTTAAATCGTTACTCTGTTCTTATGAACTTAATACTCTAGATGCATGCTGGATAGTGGTCAATGTGTGGAGTAATAGTAGTAGATGCAGTGTGAGTCGAGCCTACTTGTCTCGGACGTGATGCCTATATACATGATCATACCTAGATATTCTCATAACTATGCTCAATTTTGTCAATTGCTCAACAGTAATTTGTTCACCCACCGTAATACATGCTCTTGAGAGAAGCCACTAGTGAAACCTATGGTCCCAGGGTCTATTCTCCATCATATTTAATCCCCCAACAACAAGCTATTTCCGGCGCCGTTTTTATTTTGTTTTCTTTACTTTGCATCTATATCATACAAATACCAAAAATATTATCTTATCATATCTATCAGATCTCACTTTCGTAAGTGACCATGAAGGGATTGACAACCCCCTTATTGCGTTGGTTGCGAGGATTTATTTGTTTGTGTAGGTGCGAGGGACTTGTGCGTGGCCTCCTCTTTGGATTGATACCTTGGTTCTCAAAAACTGAGGGAAATACTTACGCTACTTTGCTGCATCACCCTTTTCTCTTCAAGGGAAAACCAACGCACTGCTCAAGAGGTAGCAAGAAGGATTTCTGGCGCCGTTGCCAGGGAGGCCTACACCAAGTCAAGTCAAGATTTGATTTCCCGTCAACGAGCCATTTCTGGCTCCGTTTCCGGGGAGTCTGTGCAAAAGTCAACATACCAAGTACCCGTGACAAACTCTTATCCCTCGCATTACATTAATTGCCATTTGCCTCTCATTTTCCTCTTCCCCACTTCACCCTTGCCATTTTATTCGCCCTTTTTCCATGTGCCTTCTTTTTGCTTGCATCTTTGCTTGCTAAAAGTTTATGGATCCTCATCCCCTTGCTAATCTTTTTAAGAGATCCAATTATGATGAACCAATTTCTAGTGATTTGAGTGCACTAGATTATCTTTATGAGGTTTTGCTTGAAATTCGTGAATCTGAAAATTGTGATGAAGAGATTCACGATAGCTCTTTGAATAAAAAGCATGATTGCAATGATTTTACTATAAATTCTCTTGATGTCAATTGTGCTAATAATATGCAAAACCCTAAGCTTGGGGATGCTAGTTTTGCTATGTCTACTACTTGTTGCAATGATCATTATTGGGGTGATTCTTCTTATGATCTTGAAAATTTATTTAAGTTCCATGATGAATATGAGATTGATAATAATGTTTGCAATAATATTGAAAGTGGGTTTGGAAGAGTGTCAACTTTAGATCCCACATATTTGGAGAATGTTCAATCTTATGAAGTTTTTGATAAAAGCGGGTTTGGAGAGGTCATGACTTTAGTTAGTATTAATCCCACTATTTTGAAAGAGTGTCAACTTTGCATGCATGTGGATCGTGTTAAGAATATTTTTTGTGATAGCTATATTGTTGAATTTGCTTATGATCCTACATATAATTATTATGAGAGAGGAAAATATGATTGTAGAAATTTTCATGCTACTAAATTACCTCTCGTTATGTTGAGATTGCTATTGTCTCTTTCCGCTTCCTTGCTTATGCTAGTTTTTGCTTGCTATGATAATTTGTTTGCCTATAAGATGCCTATGCATAGGAAGTATGTTAGACTTAGATGTGTTTGTCACGTGTTTCACGATGCTCTTTTTGCACTTCAATTCTTGTCTTTCATGTGAGCATCATCGAAATCTCAATGCCTAGCTAGGGGCGTTAAACGATAGCGCTTGTTGGGAGGAAACTCAATTTTATTTTAGTTTTTTTCTTTTTGGTTCTGTTTAGGAATAAGTAATCCATCTATCTTCTTTTTAGATGTGGTTTTGTGTTTTAGTTAGTGTTTGTGCCAAGTTAAACCTATAGGATCTTCCTGGATGATAGTTATTTAATCTTGCTGAAAATTCCAGAAACTTTCTGTTCACGAAAATAATTGTTAAAACTCACCAGAGTATTGATTCCAATTGCTGCTGATCAAGAAAAAAATTGTCTAGGTCGTCTTATTTTGGCTGAATTTTTGGAGTTCCAGAAGTTTGCGTTAGTTACAGATTACTACAGACTGTTCTGTTTTTGACAGATTCTGTTTTTCGTGTGTTGTTTGCTTATTTTGATGAATCTATGGCTAGTAAAATAGTTTATAAGCCATATAGAAGTTGGAATACAGTAGGTTTAACACCAATATAAATAAATAATGATTTCATTACAGTACCTTGAAGTAGTGTTTTGTTTTCTTTTGCTAACGGAGCTCACGAGATTTTCTGTTAAGTTTTGTGTTGTGAAGTTTTCAAGTTTTGGGTAAAAGATTTGATGGATTATGGAACAAGGAGTGGCAAGAGCATAAGCTTGGGGATTCCCATGGCACCCCAAGATAATTTAAGGACACCAAAAAGCCAAAGCTTGGGGATGCCCCAGAAGGCGCCCCCTCTTTCGTCTACTTCCATCGGTAACTTACTTGGAGCTATATTTTTATTCACCACATGATATGTGTTTTGCTTGGAGCATCTTGTATGATTTGAGTCTTTGATTTTTAGTTTACCACAATCATCTTTGCTGGACACACCTTTTGAGAGAGACACGCATGATTCGGAAATTCTTAGAATACTCTATGTGCTTCACTTATATCTTTTGAGTTATTTAGTTTTTGCTCTAGTACTTCACTTATATCTTTTAGAGCACGGTGGTGGTTTTGTTTTATAGAAACTATTATTCTCTCATACTTCACTTATACTATTTTGAGAGTCTTAAACAGCATGGTAATTTGCTTAAATAATCCTAATATGCTAGGTATTCAAGACTAGTAAAAAAATCTTATAAGTGTGTTGAATATTATGAGAAGTTTGATGCTTGATAATTGTTTTGAGATATGAAGATGGTGATATTAGAGTCATGCTAGTTGAGTAGTTTTGAATTTTAGAAATACCTGTGTTAAATTTGTGATTCCCGTAGCATGCACGTATGGTGAACCGTTATGTGATGAAGTCGGAGCATGATTTATTTATTGATTGTCTTCCTTATGAGTGGCGGTCGGGGACGAGCGATGGTCTTTTCCTACCAATCTATCCCCCTAGGAGCATGCGCGTAATACTTTGCTTTGACAATGAAAAAGCACGTCAGGATGCACTTGACCTGTTAGATGAGGAGCGTGACATCGCGGCGGCTCGTTCGTCGATTTAACAGCAAGGTATGCGCCGTTATCAAAGTTGCCGGGTTAAAACCAGAACTTTTCAAGAAGGTTACTTGGTGCTCCGGCTTATTGAGGATCAGACTGATATGCATAAACTATACCCTCCTTGGGAAGGTCCTTTTGTGGTCAGCAAGAATTTGAATAATGGATCATACTACCTTATCGATGTTCGAGATCAAAGGACTCACGCACGTCGGAGGAGGAGACCCGTCGGCCGTGGAATGTTGCTCATCTTCGGCCTTACTACACTTGAGCCACCGGCTCTTACAATGTACATATCTTGACAATGTATATATTATGATGATTATAATAAAGCCGGCATCCCTGATAAAGCAGGGCCTCTCGCTGCTTCGTTTCCAAGAGTAACGAGTCTTTTTCATTCTAATGGTCACTTGGGGGCTTCCTGCTCATTGAGCATAGCTGTGAATATCCCTCTTGATCGTCTGAATGCCACATCTCTAAATGGTCACTTGGGGGTTTCCTGCTCATTGAGCATAGCTGTGAATTTCCCTCTTGATCGGCTCAATGCCACATCTCTAAATGGTCACTTGGGGGCTTCCTGCTCATCGAGCACAGCTGTGAATATCCCTCTTGATCGGCGCAACGCCACAAAGCACTTGGGGGCTTCCTGTTCAAACATAGGTGTATTCACCAAAGAGAACATAGCGTTACTACCCTTGTGAGCTGGGTTGGAACACCAGGTGTATTCACCAAAACATTCCGGGTTCTCCTGCTTTGTAGAGTCTGCCACTCCGCCCGGGTAATCCCGGAATGACAAGCCGAACTCTAGACAAGTCAATCTCACATAGACCCTGAACTTTTCAACTCTTAACAAGTCAATCTTACATAGACCTTGAACTTGTCAAGGTTAAAACGGCGGTCATGTGAGGTCGGATTCACAAAGTGTAAAAGGTTAACTCAGTGGCTTTGTGGCCCATGAAAGCCTCGGAGATTTAGGCTTGGCGGCCTATGAAAGCCTCGTTTTCTTGCTTTGGTTCATTTTTTGAACATTTTTGGGTTCATCTTGGTATCATATTGACATATGATTTAAAATGATTCAGACTATGTAGCCTCAGTTCTTACAGCTCGTATTTGAGTATATCCATGGTTTCTGATAACCCAGCCTGGCTTCGGACTATAAGTCGCTAGTATATGATGATATTAAATACTTGGAAGTATTGTCTTCTAAGTTTTGGGTTATCACCCTTACTGCATTGGTATGGTAAGCCGGCAGTTTAATCACATATCACAGGTATGATATTTTTGATTATATCTAATTATGATTGAACCGACCATGGTTATGCATTGTTTTAGTCACCAGTGGTTTTATATGGGTATTATGACCCGTCCTGTAGTAAACCGCCAGGGCACTTGTGATTTACTTGTGTGCAGGGTAATGATTAATCTCATCTGCATAAATTGACATCATCATAGGCACAAAATGGTAGCTTTTCAAATGGTGGATCAAATAGTGTTGTGCAAAACATAAACATGCACGATGGCACGACGGATCAAAGTTTCACTAGCCTATTACATGACTTAGTGAGCCAAAAAAGATCAAGTGTTTTCAAAGGATCAAATATATAAACCGCCCCGCGGTTCACTCTTCTTGGCCTTGATGACTTGAGGCTTCTAGATCATCCTTCTCCGGTTCTTCGTCCTCCTCCGCTGTCTAGAAATTTGGTGATGACCAATCGATGCCACACAAGGCTTGAAATTCAGCTTCATCATCTATAAGTTCGGACGGTTCAACTTCAAGGGAAAAAGTATGCTTATGGATTGGGTGGATTAGATCCATCACTTTATAAGCCGGCGTGGGCATCTTCTGATTCTCCATGTTATAAGTCGGTTGGTATTTTGAAAGATCCGTCTCATTTGCAATCAGGCTGGCCATGGGACGTATCTCCTTTACGCAGGCAGCAAAGTCTTTCTTCTCAAAGGGAGTGCCATCTTCCTTTAAGCTTGGGTACCCAGTAGCTATATCGGCCGGGTCTAGCTCTGTTAGCCATGCCTTGGCCCGGCTTAAAGCTGTCACGGCACCGGCTCTTGCGGATGATTGCTTCATCTCGTCCATCCTAGCAGGCAGCACAAAGAGTTTTTTCAAGACATCAATCAAGAGAGTAGGTGCTTGATTAGTCAGATAAATCGTGGCCAGTGCACACTGAGCTCCAGTATATAGCTGTTCAACAAGTGTGTAAACAGCCTTGAGCTTCACAAGCATATCTTGGTTAAGATTGTTGCTCCTGGGACCTGAGTAATAATCATCGATTGGTTAGAGGCAGTTTATACCATCAAGGAAGAGATTTAATTTTGATGTTAGCAAGGTGACTCACCAAAGATAGCAGAAACCATCTGGGATACACGGTGCTTTAAACTGGTAAGCTCAGTGGTTACCTCTTGAAGAGCCACCTCCGCCTTTTCAACCCGCCGCGTCAAAGCAGTTTTCTCTTCAGCCCAAGCGTTTCTTTCAGCCTCAAAGCTGGTCTTCAGTTTTTCTATTTCAGACACGCTAAATTGGAATTTTGAATCGGCTTTCCGGGTCTCGGATTCTTGATTCTCCAGCCGGGTCTTTGCGTTAGCCAATTGCGAATGAAGTTAAGCAGTGGTGTCCTGTACAAGCACAGAGTTGCAAACACATTCATATCCAGGTTACATGAATATAAATCCCAAGCCTTTTGCAAGCAACAACACTTGGCACTTGGGGGCTAATGCCTGCCGAAAAATTCTTCATACAACGGCTCATGTGAATAAGTCCCAAGCACTTTGCAAGCAAGAGTACATGGCACTTGGGGGCTAGTGCATATCGCTTGCATCTCTTTACTATTTTATGATGACCCTGTTGTGCCGTAAACAATCACAGCTAATTCATTGGGGCTACACAGGTAAGCTCTCTTTTATGATCAATGATGAACAGGACCAGCTCATTCATGCTGATTAAACCGGCCCTTGGGGACTACATATGCAATGTTAATTGTTTAAAATCCGTTTTAACTCTAAATGTGAAAGCCGGCCTTGGAAGGATTCTACCAAAGATGCTCATGGTTATTCTAAGTCTCCAACATATTCAATCCTATCATATCCAGTAGACTTGGGGGCTGGCAGGATGTACATAACTTATTTACGCATAAATTCATAGCTCATATTTTTGATGCATCTGCTTCACCATATCGATTTCAAGATCACGGCTGGTGTGTACTTGGTTGAGGTAGCCCAAGAATACTTCACTACTGCTCAATTAAGAATAGTGGGCGACATCAAATCTCACTTTTCGCTTTTCAATGAACTCCTGTTTAGCGGAGTGCTTAGCCAATACAGTTGAATTTCCCCGTTCTTTAAAGCCGGTGCCAGTGATCATAACATCTTCACTATGCTCTTCTGACGGCTTAAGTGGGCTTCATGATTCGGTGTTCAAAGGATTGACATTGGTGTGGTCATGGGAGAGATCAGGAATATCCGGTGGAGCATCATGGACAGGTTCTTCTGGTTGTTTTTCAGAAGCGTCTGATGATGGGACTTGCTACTCCGGTTCAACGACTTTAGGATCTTCAGCCGGCTTGGTCACCTTTGCCTTCTTACTAGGCTTTGCTTGTCCACTGCACGGGTTATGACAAGTCAGTACAAGTATAAGAGCATAAGGAGGTAGAGAATAAAAAGTAATTGTTGTTACCCGGGGGCAGTTTTGAAAGCCGGCAGCTGGGTCTGTGATGAGTCGCCGGAGGAAGAGCGAGAAGCCTCCTAGTAGTTTGAATCGGAAGAATTAAGTGGCCGGTGAATGAGACCCGCCAGTGGGTAAAAAGAGTTTAAGTTCACAAGGACCTCGTTTCGGCGTTTCCGCGATTATTTGGTAAGCCGGAGGATAATTCTTCACTTCTGCTGGTCCGAGTCTGTCGCCGGCTCTCGTGTTGTTGTTGCTTCAAAAGAAAGTGAGGATCCAAATGAGATAAGGGGTGTGAAAAGCTTACTTTCTGGGTTACTCGTCAAATTTTCTGTCTTGGCAAAGCTGCTGAGCCGGAGGAAATAATAGTTACCTCTTCTTCAACTACTTGGCTGGCCCCCATGTCATCCTGATAATAATCAGTGTCAATAAGGTGATTGAAAAAGGAGCCAAGGTATTCAAGGGCTACCTCCGACTCAGAGCTGTCATTTAGTTCAAACATCTCGGAAGCACTTGACTTCTTATTTTTCTTGACGATTTTCTTGGCGGCTTTCTTGGCAGCCCTGGCCTTTTGGCAGCTTCATGGTCATATTGTTTTTTCCAAAAGTCAGAGTCAGCCTGCGAAAGTCATGAAAGATTGAGTTAATAGAATATTTGAATGATTAGGGAAAAGTAAGTGATTTAGAGACTCACATCCGGTGGCGGGTTAAGTTTGCAGAAAGGGTTCAGACCCACTTTGTTGCAGTCTTCTGGATCTTCATTCAGAAGGGTCTTTGTCATTTCATTAATTGCCTCATCAGTTAAACGCACGGAACTGTGGCGCAATGGGTCCTTTATACCACCCGTGTAAGTACACATTAATCCGGGTCGGTGGCTCAAGGGTATGATTCGCCAAGAAACCCAACATCAAACCAAGTCATTGCTAGTTAACCCATTTCCCAGCAGAGCCTTGACCTTTGCAATGGTGGGGGCAAGCTTTGCACGTTCAACAGTGGTAAGCTTTTCGGGAAGACGATGCTTTGGTTCAAGACGTTGGACACGATAACCAGGTAGTGGATTCTCATCAGCCGGAGAGGTATCTTTGTAGTAAAACCATGTCTGGTTCCAATCTTTGGGGTGACTCAGCAAGCAAGCATAGGGGAAGATGGCATCTCTCCTTCGTTGAACTGAGATTCCACCAAGTTCCAAGCTGGGTCCGTTCGTAAACTCATTTTGCCGGTTCAAATAAAAATATTCCCTAAAGAGTTCAACACTGGGTTCCTCTTGAAGGTATACTTTGCAGAAAAGTTGAAAATTGCAAATGTTTGACACGGAATTGGGTCCGATGTCTTGAGGATGGAGTTGGAAGAAGTGCAGAACGTCTCAGAATTTTTTTGATCCGGGCGGTGAGATGACTCGATTCATGTGATCAGTAAAAACAATAACTTAACCATCTTTTGGGTGAGGTCTTTCTTCGCTTGGTCTGGGGGCGCGCCAATGCATGATATCTTTTGCTGGTAAATAGCCGATTTTGACAAAGTCTTTGAGTGTGTTCTCAGTGACAATGGAGGGAACCCAATTACATGAGGTGATTGTCCTCGACGGCATTGTGAAGGAAGAAGCCTAAAAGAAAGAAAATTTTGCCGGTTTAAGTTGCTTCATTAAGCCAGAAGTAAAACGTTACAGTATGTATTCAGACTGGCGGCTTAAGTGGGGCCTAATGATATATGGATAGTTATAAACCGGTGATGTAAGCCGCCATGACAGCAATGGTATTCAAGATCTATCAAGAGCAAATTCTACTAAGTGTTGAAGCAAACAGGTTTCACAGATTGATGCTAGGATTTCGGATATGCAACACTTCGGATAATGGAAAATATTTTTGACCTAAATTACAGTGCTCGAGCTGTTCATATGTTCAGGTTGGTTTTTTCTTACGCGAAGGAGATGATCTAATAACAAAAGTAAGTATGACAGTTGGCGCCGGGTAGGAGAAGTGCTAAGTTTGGATCAAAGTTACAAGCTACAGCGAAGAACAAGGATGAACTCCGAAGAACTTCGAGAAACCCTAATGGAGATCTACAGTGGAGAAAGGAGAGACACTTACTGGATTCACTGAGCAATGGAGAGACGCATACAGTTTCTACGGTCCCGTTCAGTCGGGCAGTGCCCAGTCGAGGAAGACGACGAGCTTCAAGGCGGCAAAGGTTTCAGTGTGCAGATGCGTCGTGGAGGGAGGTGGAAGGCGAGAAGGAAAAGAGGGGAAAATGAAAAGAGGACTGCCTCGCCCTATTTATAAGGAGAAGGGTTACAGGTGGGCGCGAAAAACGAGGAGGCCAAAGAATGATTATCCAGCCGCTCGGACGTCTCGATTTTTGGGGTAGTTATTAAGGATAAGGATCTGTTAAGATCTGCTGGGTATTGTGCAGAATTAATGGAAAATGACGTCATGGCGGGTTTCCGTAATTCCGGGAAATGACGTCATGGCGGGTTACAATATCTCGCAAGAACAAACAAAGAAGGATTTTTTCTAAGTGTTGGAGATTGACATGAACAAGTTCAAATAAACATGGGGCCTAATGTTGGGGATATGACTATTGGGTATGACCCGCTGTCGGTGTCAAAACCGGCGGATCTCGGGTAGGGGGTCCCGAACTGTGCGTCTAGGCGGATGGTAACAGGAGATAAGGGACACAATGTTTTTACCCAGGTTCGGGCCCTCTCGATGGAGGTAAAACCCTACTCCTGCTTGATTAATATTGATGATACGGGTAGTACAAGTGTAGATCTACCACGAGATCAGAGAGGCTAAACCATAGGAGCTAGCCTATGGTATGATTGTTGTTCGTCCTACGGACTAAAACCCTCCGGTTTATATAGACACTGGAGAGGGCTAGGGTTACATAGAGTCGGTTACAAATGGGAGGAGATCTACATATCCGTATCGCCAAGCTTGCCTTCCACGCCAAGGAATGTCCCATCCGGACGCGGGACGAAGTCTTCAATCTTGTATCTTCATAGTCCAGAGTCCGCCAAAGGTTATAGTCCAGCCATCGGACACCCCTAATCCAGGACTCCTCAAGAGTCTCCTGAACCAGGCTTCAATGACGACGAGTCCGCGCGCAGATTGTCTTCGGCATTGCAAGGCGGGTTCCTCCTCCGAATACTTCATAGAAGATTTTGAACACAAGGATAGTGTCCGGCTCAGCGAAAAAAGTTCCACATACCACCGTAGAGAGAATAATATTTACACAAATCCGATCTCCGACGTATTCGCAGCGTGACATCACACCATGGCCAAGCCTTTATTCAATCGCTTTTACGTCCCCACCTCAACAAGACTTAGCGAGGCGGTTTCCTTGGCACATCTTGTCGAAGCAGAGATCGTGTCCCCTTATTCCGGGATTCTCATCAATATGGGCGTGGGTAACCCAACCGTGCAATTAATTACGGCGCTTGGGAGATAAGCGAGTTTTACCAGGCGGGTGGGGATGTGCAGTCTCGTCCGCCCATATAAGGGGGTAAGGATCCACCTTTTTCATCTACGCCTTCTTCCTCCTTTGCTTATCCATTTTCGCAAGACTGAGCTCCAAATACCAAGTCCGCACATCCCACCTCAACCTTCTCCAGCAATGTCCAGCGGGAGGCAAGTGGATGGTCTCCTCCGTCACGGAGGGACACATCAAGAAGCCGAGGAAGGCCGGATACTTGTCCAATGACATCGCCAAGACCGGCTCCCGGACAAGGGGCAACTCATCCCCACCCCTGTGCCCGATGAGAAGGTGGTGTTCCTCACCCATTTCCTCCGCGGACTAGGTTTCCCACTTCACCCATTTGTCCGGGGACTCATGTTCTACTACGGCCTGGATTTCCACGATCTGGCCCCGAACTTCATCCTCAACATCTCGACGTTCATCTCGTGCGCGAGGCCTTCCTCTGCATCCAGCCCCACTTCGGCTTATGGCTGAAGACCTTCAATGTCAAACCGAAGGTAGTGGGCGGCCGGCAAGATGCCCAACGTTACATGGCTCGAGGGCGCCTTCATGGAGACCATAAAGGGGTGGCAATCGGGGTGGTTCTACATCACCGAGCCGCGTGACCCTAAATGGGCAGGGGCCCCCGAATTCCGATATAGCTTCCCTACACGACTCACCTCCTGGAAAGAGACGGGCCTGTCGTGGGGTAATTTGGAAGAGCTGACCGGACTCCAAACCTGCGTCCAAAACCTGGTGAACAAGAAGCTCAAACTTGTCAACGTAGTCCAGGTCATGCTCATCCGCTGGATCCTCCCGTGCCAACAACGGGCTTTCAGCTTGTGGGAGTTTGATCACAAAGATCGGTCTCGAGTGTGCTCTTCGACACTACGTACGAAGACGCCTGGAAGGTGCTGTTCAAGGGCGCCGAGGCTCCCGCATCCGCTACCGAGGATCGCGGATTCAGCGCGCAACATCAAGCCAACGCGGTAAGCTATTTTACCCTTTATGGGATACTTCTTTTTCATAGTTTGACTCTATGTGGGATCTAAACTCCCTTTCCTTTGACATGATTGGCAGAAGACGTCCGGGCAGATTGACTGTCCGGCTCCCTTGCCAGAAGACCCAGCAGACACCCGCTTGACGGGGCTGCTGGTTCCGGCACCTTACGTGGTGCCGGAGAAAAAGGCCAAGAAGAAGGTCACGGGAACTCGAAAGAGTTCTCGGCGCCTGGTGGTGTCGGACTCATCGTCCGATGACTCCGAGGAGGACTCCTCCCGCGAAAACGAGGAGGAGGAAAAAGAGGTCTCTCCCCCAGCGGGGGGAGAGAAGAAAAGGAATGCCGCCCCAACTGTTGGGGGGGGGGGGGGTGCCGAGGTGGATTCCCAAAAGGGTCCAAGCCAGGAGGAGGTGGTCCTGGAGGCGCCGCAAGGCGACCTCCCGGACTCTAGGCACAAAGCGGACAAAACCCCCAAGGGCTCCAAGTCCGGCCCTAGGCCAGACACCGCACCGGAACCTTCAGCGGTTCCGGAGTCCGGCAGGCGCCCCCTAGTAAGAAGGGCAAGCCTATGACGCCGGTGACCTCCGTCCAACCGAAGGCACCGGATAATCTGCTGGAGGTGCTTAACGGCACCTCCATCGACGAGGAGCACCGCACTATTATGAGTGTGGTGATCCAGAAGGTTCAGTCCGCCAAGAGCGGGCTGGCTGAAGTCTGTGCCAACCTTCTAACAAGCTTTGAGGTATGTATTTAAGATATGTAAAAATATTACCGCATAGACAAGAGCCTCTCGATGCTCAGTTTGGTGTTCGAAAGAAACACCGAATCGAGGATCTAAAAGATATACGTAGGAGTCTAACATAAGTATGTCAATATGGGAATGCAGGCTGCGCTGCTGACATCTGCCGTACTGACTATGGAGGTCGATGCATTGAAGCAGAGCCTCGAGCGGTCCGAGAACAAGCTCGGCCTTGCCAAGAAGCAGCTCGAAGACAAGGAAGGTAAGTAATACCTTATGTAAGTATATAAAAAGATGTGGTTGCAAAATATGACAGGACCAACGTGAGTATTACAGGGGCCACAACCGAGGTGGCGACCCTGAAGGAAGCGATGTCCAAGGCCGAAGACAAGGCGGCCGTGGAGCGTGCCGAGCGAGAGAAGCAGGAGGCGCGGGTGGCGGAGGTGCAGCAAGAGCTCCAGGCTCTCGTGGAAAAACACGAGAGTTTGGAGCTTGACTCAAAGACTCGAGAGTCCGAGCTCGCCTCGGCCCTTGAGAGCGCCAAAACTGCCAAGGCCGAAGCCCAAAAAGCCCTCGAGGAAATTGAGGCGATGAAGAAGATAGCGGCGGGTAAGGCATTCCTTATACAAAGCAAGCACGTGAAAGTGAATTACTTGTTACTTACCCGAGTCCGGAGCTCTCTAGGAGCATTCGCAGATATTCCCCGGAGTGTGTCCGACGCTGCCGCATTCTACCGAGCCGAAGAGGGGAGCTCGACGGAGAAGGTGTTCTGGTCTCAGTATGCTGAGGCCGGACACCCGGTGCCCTTGAGCGACCAGTTGAAGCAGCTGGTCGAGCTCCATAAGGTGGACGAACAGGCCATGAAGGGTCTCATAGTCCGGTTGTGGCCTGGGGAAGCCATGCACAGGAGCTACTTGGCCGGTGAGGCGGCTGGTGGATGCATGTCCATGGCTTGAAGTCATCAAGCGCTCCGTATGCATCGAAGGTGCTCAGAGGGCCCTTGCTCGTGCTAAAGTGCACTGGGCAAGATGGACGCCGAGAAGCTTGTGACGGACGGACCACCGCCGGGCAAGGAGCATCGCAAGCCCGAGATGTATTATGAGGGCGCCCCAAGGGTGCCCGCCTTTATAGCGTATGAATGCTCCAAAGATGTAATTTTTGAGTAAACTCGCATTTATGATCCAGTACGCTGAAAACTTGTTCATATGCGCTAAGCAACGCTTTTGAATTTAAAATATTACCTTCTGTGCGGCCGTTTATTAAATTTGAGAGATGGTGAGTCATTGGCTTCTGCCCCCGTGCCACAGTGCTGGGGTGTTCGGGATAAACTTGAGCGCTCTTTTACCCATTCTTGGGTCCTTCGAGGGAGGCGCTCAACACAACGAACAAGGCAATCGAACTATAATGCTTGAACACTCTCACTTAGCCATAAAATTCTATAATTTTAAATTTCGGCGAAGCCCCTAGTATTTGGAAGACCGAGTTCGGGGTGCTATCCACGCCTAGGCCGGACAAAGCCGACTCCTCGCTCTAAGCGGCATAAGTCTTTAGGGACTCGAAAACCTCTCGAACAACGACCAACTCTCGCCCTATCATGACGGTCAGTTTTAGCTTTCTCCACTGAGGTGCTTAGCCTAGCTCAACCGGGGCACAATCGCAGTGGTTCTCCCAGCGCTACCTTAGCCGATATAATGGAACGCAAGGTACCAAAACATGGGAGCCGGGCAAACCCAACTATTGACCCAAGACATGATTCGGAGCCGATGCATATAATGCTATAAGTTCGGGTGCCGCACTCATGAGAGTGTTCGGACTTCTCACACCATATTGCGGTACGTAAGCCCTGGTGTAAATGCCGCACCAAAGTGTACGGTTGCATAATGTCATAACTGAACATATTTTCATAAAAAGGAATGCAATAATAGACAAAAGCTATGTATTGTTTATTGAAAAGTCTGCGGTAAAGCGTAACAATACAAATAGTGCGATAAGCAAGAGATGGGACTATTTGACATGTCCCCTCCAGGGCGAGCCATGGATGATATGTGAAACAAGTATATGCCGTTATAGAGACCACCGGACACTCGACGTAGCTTCGCCTCCTGGCTATTGCATCGTGTGTTCGGCGACAGATCACGGACAGGCCTTCCGGAAAGTGGAGTCCTGAAAGTAAGAAAAAAGAATGACAAAATCGGGGGGCCCTAGTGCGGTTGAGCCGCATTTTGGGCATGCCGTGGTCGTGCCCCTCCCCCTATGCCCATGGTATTTCCAGAGCGTAATTATGTACGCGTAGTACTGGTTTCGCAATTTCACGAGGGCTGGGGTTGGGGCCGCATTGCTACGCGTGCTCGGAACGTGCCAGGCGGTCTTGTTGTAGGTTACTCCGGGCGCGCTTGACGGTGTCCGGACGTTTAATAGCCGGACTGGAGAATTGCCTTGAGAGGCTGCTTTGTACTTCCGCTGTGAGGGCCGCCGTATGCTCCTCCGTCCGGAGAGAGTGTTCGGTGTTTCCATTGACCGTAATGACTCCTCGAGGGCCCGCATCTTGAGCTTGAGGTATGCGTAGTGCGGCACCGCATTGAACTTTGCAAATGCGGTTCGTCCGAGCAAAGGCGTGATAGCCATCATGAACGGGACTATGTCGAAGATTAACTCCTCGCCGAAATTATCCGGGATCCGAAGACCACCTCAAGTGTAATCGAGCCTGCATAGTTGGCCTCTACACTGGTATGACGCCTTTTAAAGGTCGTCTTTGTGGGTTTAATCCTTGAGGGATCTATGCCCATTTTTCGCCTTTGTATCCTCGACACAAAGAGTTCAAAGCCGCCGCCGTCCATAAGGACTCTAGAGAGGTGAAATCCGTCAATGATTGTGTCTAGAACCAATGCGGCGAATTCGCCATGGCGGATGCTAGTGGGTGGTCCTTCGATCAAAAGTGATCGGGCAGGAGGACCATGGGTTGAACTTTGGGCGACTGGCTCCAACGCATATACGCCCCTCGAGTGCACTCTTCCGCTCCCTTTGGGGATGTGGGTTGCGTATATCATGTTCAACGTCCGCACTTGTGGGGGAAGCCCTTCGTCCCCTATTGTTCGGGCGGCCGGGCTCCTCCTCGCCATCGCTATGCAGCCCCTTGTCTCTGTTTTCGCACTTATCTTGCTCGTCGCTTGAACACCCAACAATCCTGTTGGTGTGATTGGCTGGTTTTCGGGGTGCCGTGTATCCGCACGAGCGATCGAGTATTCGGTCCAAACTGGACGGGCCCGGAGTATTTCTTTTAAATGGCTTTTTCCACTGACCGGGTTTAGAGCCTCTGAATCCGGCATTAACTGCCGTATCCTCAGCATTGTCGCCGTTAATGTGACGCTTGTGCTTGTTGTGACGCGACCTGCCATTGCTGTCCTTGGTATCCGAATTACCAGTGCTCTTGGTCATGTTATTACTACGAGCTAGCCAGCTGTCTTCTCCCGTGCAAAAGCGGGTCATGAGTGTTGTGAGGGCTGCCATGGATTTCAGCTTTTCCTATCCTAGGTGGCGGGCAAGCCACTCGTCACGGATGTTATGTTTGAAGGCTGCAAGGGCCTCTGTGTCCGGACAGTCGACTATTTGATTTTTCTTGGTTAGGAACCGTGTCCAGAATTGTCTGGCCGATTCCTCTGGCTGCTGAATTATGTGGCTTAGGTCATCGACTTCTGGTGGTCGCAAATAGGTGCCCTGGAAATTGTCGAGGAATGCGGCTTCCAGATCCTCCCAACATCCAATTGATTCTGCTGGCAAGCTGTTAAGCCAATGCCGAGCTGGTCCTTTAAGCTTGAGTGGGAGGTATTTGATGGCGTGCAGATCATCACCGCGGGCCATGTGGATATGAAGGAGATAATCCTCGATCCGTACCGCAGGATCTGTTGTGCCATCGTATAATTCGATGTTTACGGGTTTGAAACCCTCGGGGATTTGATGATCCATTACTTCATTTGTGAAGCATAGTGGGTGTGTGGCGCCTCTGTACTGGGCTATATCACGACGTAGCTCAAACGAGCTTTGTCTACTTTGTTCGGCCCGGCCGGATTTACCATATCCGGCATGACGGTTATCGTCACATGTCGTGGGGCGCCCACGCGATCCATAGATCGATCTTGTTGAAGGAAATATGCCCTAGAGGCAATAATAAAGTTATTATTTATTTCCTTATATCATGATAAATGTTTATTATTCATGCTAGAATTGTATTAACCGGAAACATAATACATGTGTGAATACATAGACAAACAGAGTGTCACTAGTATGCCTCTACTTGACTAGCTCGTTAATCAAAGATGGTTATGTTTCCTAACCATAGACATGAGTTGTCATTTGATTAACGGGATCACATCATTAGGAGAATGATCGATTGACATGACCCATTCCGTTAGCCTAGCACTTGATCGCTTAGTATGTTGCTATTGCTTTCTTCATGACTTATACATGTTCTGTAACTATGAGATTATGCAACTCCCTGCTTACCGGAGGAACACTTTGGGTACTACAAAACGTAAAAACGTAAATGGGGGATTATAAAGGAGTATTACAGGTGTCTCCAAAGGTACTTTTTGGGTTGGCGTATTTCGAGATTAGGTATTGTCACTACGATTGTCGGAGAGGTATCTCTGGGCCTTCTCGGTAATACACATCACATAAGCCTTGCAAGCATTGCAACTAATGAGTTAGGTGTGAGATGATGTATTACGGAACGAGTAAAGAGACTTACTGCAACGAGATTGAACTAGGTATTGGATACCGACGATCAAATCTCGGGCAAGTAACATACCGATGACAAAAGGAACAACGTATGTTGTTATGCGGTCTGACCGATAAAGATCTTCGTAGAAAATGTAGGAGCTAATATGGGCATCCAGGTCCCGCTATTGGTTATTGACTGGAGATGTGTCTCAGTCATGTCTACATTGTTCTCGAACCGTAGGGTCCGCACGCTTAAGGTTTCGATGACGGTTATATTATGAGTTTGTGTATTTTGATGTACCGAAGGTTGTTCGAGTCCGGATATGATCACGGACATGACGAGGAGTCTCGAAATGGCCGAGACATAAAGATTGATATATTGGACGGATATATTTGGACACCGGAAAGGTTAGGAGAAGTTTGGAGCTCCGGGAGGTTACCGGAACCCCCCGGGAGGTATATGGGCCTTGTTGGGCCCATGTAGGAGGAAGGGAGAAGGAACAAGGGAGGGGGGCGCGCCCCCCCAAGCCCAATCCGAATTGGGGAAGGGGGCCGGCCCCGCCTTTCCTTTCTCCTTCCCCCTCTTCCTATTCCGACTACTAGTACTACTTCCTAATACTAGAACTCCATCCTCCCCCGTCCAAATAAGATAAGGAAAAGAGAGGGAAACCTACTTGGAGTAGGTTTCCCCCTCCTTGCGCCTCCCCTTGGGCGGCCACCTCCTCCCTCCCTCCTTTATATACGGGGGAGGGGCACCCTAAGACACACAAGTTGATCCTTGAGATCGCTCCTTAGCCGTGTGCGGTGCCCCTCCACCATATTCCACCTCGGTCATATTGTAGCGGTGCTTAGGCGAAGCCTGCGCCGGTGAAACATCAAGATCGTCACCACGCCGTCGTCTTGACGGAACTCCTTCTCTCCGGAGCTCTGCTGGATCGGAGCCCGTGGAGCGCCATCGAGCTGAACATGTGCCAAGAACTCGAGGCGCCGGAGTAACGGTGCTGGGATCGGCTGGATCGTGAGGAGAACGTCGACTACTTCCTCTACGTCATCATCGACTCGGAGGTGCCGGAGTAACGACGCTTGGGATCGGCAGGATCGCGAGGAGAACGTCGACTACTTCCTCTATGTTGTGATCGCTTCCGCCACGGTCTCACGAGGGTACGTAGACAACACTCTCCACTCTCGTTGCTATGCCATCACCATGGTCCTGTGTGTGCGTAGGAAATTTTTTGAAATTACTGCGTTCCCTAACAGTGGCATCCGAGCCTGGTTTTATGCGTTGATGTCATATGCACGAGTAGAACACAAGTGAGTTGTGGGCGATACAAGTCATATTGCCTACCAGCATGTCATACTTTGGTTCAGCGGTATTGTGAGATGAAGCGGCCCGGACCGACATTACGCCAGACGCTTACGCGAGACTGGTTTCACCGTTCACGAGCATTCGTGCTTAAAGGTGGCTGGCGGGTGTCTGTCTCTCTCACTTTAGTTGAACTGAGTGTGGCTACGCCCGGTCCTTGAGAAGGTTAAACGGAGTCTATTTGACGAAGTATCGTTGTGGTTTTGATGCATAGGTAAGAACGGTTCTTGCTCAGCCCGTAGCAGCCACGTAAAACTTGCAACAACAAAGTAGAGGACGCCTAACTTGTTTTTGCAGGGCATGTTGTGATGTGATATGGTCAAGACGTGATGCTATATTTTATTGTATGAGATGATCATGTTTTGTAACCGAGTTATCGCAATCGGCAGTGAGCCATATGGTTGTCGCTTTATTGTATGAAATGCAAACGCCTGTAATTGCTTTACTTTATCACTAAGCGGTAGCGATAGTCGAGAAGCAATAGATGGCGTAAACGACAATGATGCTACGATGGAGATCAAGGTGTCGCTACCGGTGACGATGGTGATCACGACGGTGCTTGAGATGGAGATCACAAGCACAAGATGATGATGGCCATATCATATCACTTATATTGATTGCATGTGATGTTTATCCTTTATGCATCTTATTTTGCTTTGATTGACGGTAGCATTTTAAGATGATCTCTCACTAAAATTATCAAGTAGTGTTCTCCTGAGTATGCACCGTTGCCAAAGTTAAATGCGTGTCGAGACACCACGTGATGATCGGGTGTGATAAGCTCCACGTCCATCTACAACGGTGCAAGCCAGTTTTGCACACAGAATACTCAGGTTATACTTGACGAGCCTAGCATATGCAGATATGGCCTCGAACACGGAGACCGAAAAGGTCGAGCATGAATCATATAGTAGATATGATCAACATAAGATGTTCACCATTGAAAACTACTCCATCTCACGTGATGATCGGTTATGGTTTAGTTGATTTGGATCACGTGATCACTTAGATGACTAGAGAGATGTCATCTAAGTGGGAGTTCTTAAGTAATATGATTAATTGAACTTAAATTTATCATGAACTTAGTACTGATAGTATCTTGCTTGTCTATATACATTTGTAGATAGATGGCTCGTCTTTGTTGTTCCGTTGAATTTTAATGCGTTCCTTGAGAAAGCAAAGTTGAAAGATGATGGTAGCAATTACACGGACTGGGTCCGTAACCTCGAGGATTATCCTCATTGCTGCACGTAAGAGTTACGTCTGGATGCACCGCTAGGTGCCGTGCCTCTTGCCGATGTAACCGACGACGTTAAGAACGTCTCGCGAGCAAAGGCGATGACTACTCTATAGTTCAAGGTGTGCCATGCTTTACGGCTTAGAACCGGGTCTTCAACGACGTTTTGAAAGTCGTGGAGCATATGAGATGTTCCAAGAGTTGAAGTTGATATTTCAACAGAATGCCCGGATTGAGAGATATGAAGTCTCCAATAAGTTCTATAGCTGCAAAATGGAGGAGAATGGGTCCGTCGGTGAGCACATACTCGTAATGTCCGGGTATCACAATCACTTGACTCAACCGGGAGTTGATCTTCCGGATGATTGTGTCATTGACAGAATTCTTCAATCAACGCCACCAAGCTACAAAGGCTTCGTGATGAACTATAATATGCAAGGGTTAGTAAAGACTATGCTCGAGCTCTTACATAATCTTTGAAAGCTGCGGAGGTAGAAATCAAGAAGGAGCATCAAGTGTTGATGGTCAATAAGACCACTAGTTTCAAGAAGAAAGGCAAAGGGAAGAAGAAGGGGAACTTCAAGAAGAACAGCAAACAAGTTGCTGCTCAAGTGAAGAAACCCAAGTCCGGACCTAAACCTGAAACTGAGTGCTTCTACCGCAAGCGGTAGTCACCGGAAGCGGAACTGCCCCAAGTATTTGGCGGATAAGAAGGATGGCAAGGTGAACAAAGGTATATGTGATATACATGTTATTGATGTGTACCTTACTAGAGCTCGCATGAGCACTGGTATTTGATAATGGTTACATTGCTAATATTTGCAACTCAAAGCAGGGACTACTGATTAAGCTTAACACCGGCAAAGGACGAGGTGACGATGCGCGTGGGAAATGGTTCCAAAGTCGATGTGATCGCAATCGGCATGCTACCTCTACATCTACCTTCGGGATTAATTTTAGACCTAAATAATTGTTATTTGGTGCGGCGTTAAGCATGAACATTATATCTGGATCTTGTTTGATGCGAGACGGTTATTCATTTAAATCAGAGAATAAAGGTTGTTCTATTTATATGAATAATATCTTTTATGGTCATGCACCCTTGAAGAGTGGTCTATTTTTTAATGGATCTCGATAGTAGTGATACACATATTCATAATGTTGAAACCAAAAGATGCAGAGTTGATAATGATAGTGCGAATTATTTGTGGCATTGCCGTTTAGGTCATATCGGTATAAAACGCATGAAGAAACTCCATACTGATGGACTTTTGGAGTCACTTGATTATGAATCACTTGGCACTTGCGAACCGTGCCTCATGGGCAAGATGACTAAAACCCCGTTCTCCGGTACTATGGAGAGAGCAACAGATTTGTTGGAAATCATACATACAGATGTATGTGGTCCAATGAATGTTGAGGCTCGAGGCGGATATCGTTATTTTCTCACCTTCACAGATGATTTAAGCAGATATGGGTATATCTTCTTAATGAAACATAAGTCTGAAACATTTGAAAAGTTCAAAGAATTTCAGAGTGAAGTTGAAAATCATCGTAATAAGAAAATAAAGTTTCTACGATCTGATCGTGGAGGCGAATATTTAAATTCTGAGTTTGGTCTACATTTGAAACAATGCGGAATAGTTTCGCAACTCACGCCACCCGGAACACCACAGCAATGGTGTGTCCGAACGTCGTAATCGCACTTTACTAGATATGGTGCGATCTATGATGTCTCTTACAGATTTACCGCTATCGTTTTGGGGTTATGCTCTTGAGACGGCCGCATTCACACTGAATAGAACACCGTCAAAATCCGTTGAGACGACACCTTATGAACTGTGGTTTAGCAAGAAACCAAAGTTGTCGCTTTCTTAAAGTTTGGGGATGCGATGCTTATGTGAAAAAGCTTCAACCTGATAAGCTCGAACCTAAATCGGAGAAATGTATCTTCATAGGATACCCAAAGGAGACAGTTGGGTACACCTTCTATCACAGATCCGAAGGCAAGACATTTGTGGCTAAAAATGGATCCTTTCTAGAGAAGGAGTTTCTCTCGAAAGAAGTGAGTGGGAGGAAAGTAGAACTTGATGAGGTAATCGTACCTTCTCCCTTATTTGAAAATAGTTTATCACGTAAACCAGTTTACTGCGATATCTACACCAAATAGTGAGGAAGTTGATGATGTTGATCATGAAACCTCGAGATCAAGTTACTACAGAACCTCGTAGATCAACCAGAATAAAATCCGCACTTGAGTGGTACGGCAATCCTGTTACGGAAGTCATGCTACTAGATCATGATGAACCTACGAACTATGAAGAAGCGATGGTGAGCCCAGATTCCATAAAATGGCTTGAGGCCATGAAATCCGAGATGGGATCCATGTATGAAAACAAAGTGTGGACTTTGGTTGACTTGCCCAAGGGTCGGCAAGCAATAGAAAACAAGTGGATCTTCAAGAAGAAGACCGACGCCGACGGTAATATTGTCTACAAAGCTCGACTTGTCGCAAAGGGTTTTCGACAAATTCAAGGGGTTGACTACGATGAGACATTCTCACCAGAAGCGGTGCTTAAGTCTGTCCGAATCATGTTAGCAATTGCCGCATTTTATGATTATGAAATTTGGCAAATGGATGTAAAGACCGCATTCTGAATGGTTTTACGGAAGAAGAGTTGTATATGATGCAACCAGAAGGTTTTATCGATCCAAAGGGAGCTAACAAAGTGTGCAAGCTCCAGCGATCCATTTATGGACTGGTGCAAGCATCTCGGAGTTGGAATAAACGCTTTGATAGTGTGATCAAAGTATTTGGGTTTATCTGAGACTTATGGAGAAGTCTGTATTTACAAGAAAGTGAGTGGGAGCTCTGTAGCATTTCTGATATTATATGTAGATGACATATTATTAATCGGAAATGATATAGAATTTCTGGATAGCATAAAGGGATACTTGAACAAGAGTTTTTCGATGAAAGACCTTGGTGAAGCTACTTACATATTGGGCATCAAGATCTATAGAGATAGATCAAGACGCTTAATTGGACTTTCACAAAGCACATACCTTGATAAAGTTTTGAAGAATTTTAAAATGGATCAGGCAAAGAAAGGTTTTTTACCTGTATTACAAGGTGTGAAATTGAGTCAGACTCAATGCCCGACCACAGCAGAAGATAGAGAGAAAATGAAAGATGTTCCCTATGCTTCAGACATAGGCTCTATCATGTATGCAATGTCATGTACGGACTGACGTATGCTTAGTTGTAAGCTTGACAGAAGGTACCAAAGTAATCCAGAGTGGATCACTTTGGACAGCGGTCAAGAACATCCCGAAATACTGAAAAGGACTAAGGATATGTTTCTCGTATATGGAGGTGACAAAGAGCTAGTCGTAAATGGTTACGCCGATGCAAGCTTTGACACCGATCCGGACGATTCTAAATCACAAACCGGATCGTGTTTTTGTTAAACGGTGGAGCTGTCGGTTGGTGCAGTTCTAAACAAAGCGCCGTGGCGGGATCTACATGTGAAGCGGAGTACATAGCTGCTTCGAAGCAGCAAATGAAGGAGTCTGGATGAAAGAGTTCATTTCCGATCTAGGTGTTGTACCTAGTGCATCGGGACCAATGAAGATCTTACGTGACAATACTGGTGCAATTGCCTTGGCAAAGGAATCCAGATTTCACAAGAGGACCAAGCATATCAAGAGACGCTTCAATTCCATTCGGGACCAAGTCCAAGTGGGAGACATAGAGATTTGCAAAATACATACGGATCTGAACGCGTTGCACCCGTTGACTAAGCCTCTTCCACGAGCAAAACATGATCAGCACCAAGACTCCATGGGTGTTAGAATCATTCTTGAGTGAACTAGATTATTGACTCTAGTGCAAGTGGGAAACTGAAGGAAATATGCCCTAGAGGCAATAATAAAGTTATTATTTATTTCCTTATATCATGATAAATGTTTATTATTCATGCTAGAATTGTATTAACCGAAACATAATACATGTGTGAATACATAGACAAACAGTGTCACTAGTATGCCTCTACTTGACTAGCTCGTTAATCAAAGATGGTTATGTTTCCTAACCATAGACATGAGTTGTCATTTGATTAACGGGATCACATCATTAGGAGAATGATCTGATTGACATGACCCATTCCGTTAGCCTAGCACTTGATCGCTTAGTATGTTGCTATTGCTTTCTTCATGACTTATACATGTTCTGTAACTATGAGATTATGCAACTCCCGTTTACCGGAGGAACACTTTGGTACTACCAAACGCCACAACGTAATCGGGTGATTATAAAGGAGTATTACAGGTGTCTCCAAAGGTACTTGTTGGGTTGGCGTATTTCGAGATTAGGTTTTGTCACTCCGATTGTCGGAGAGGTATCTCTGGGCCTTCTCGGTAATACACATCACATAAGCCTTGCAAGCATTGCAACTAATGAGTTAGTTGTGAGATGATGTATTATGGAACGAGTAAAGAGACTTACCGGTAACGAGATTGAACTAGGTATTGGATACCGACGATCAAATCTCGGGCAAGTAACATACCGATGACAAAAGGAACAACGTATGTTGTTATGCGGTCCGCCGATAAAGATCTTCATAGAAAATGTAGGAGCCAATATGGGCATCCAGGTCCCGCTTATTGGTTATTGACGGAGATGTGTCTCAGTCATGTCTACATTGTTCTCGAACCGTAGGGTCCGCACGCTAAGGTTTCGATGACGGTTATATTATGAGTTTGTGTATTTTGATGTACCGAAGGTTGTTCGAGTCCCGGATATGATCACGGACATGACGAGGAGTCTCGAAATGGTCGAGACATAAAGATTGATATATTGGACGGATATATTTGGACACCGGAAAGGTTCCGAAGAAGTTTGGAGCTCCGGGAGGTTACCGGAACCCCCCGGGAGGTATATGGGCCTTGTTGGGCCCATGTAGGAGGAAGGGAGAAGGAACAAGGGAGGGGGGCGCGCCCCCCCAAGCCCAATCCGAATTGGGGAAGGGGGCCGGCCCCCCCTTTCCTTTCTCCTTCCCCCTCTTCCTATTCCTACTACTAGTACTACTTCCTAATACTAGTACTCTTTCCTTCCCCTCCAAATAAGATAAGGAAAGAGAGGGAAACCTACTTGGAGTAGGTTTCCCCCTCCTTAGTCGCGCCTCCCCTTGGGCCGCCACCTCCTCCCTCCCTCCTTTATATCACGGGGAGGGGGGCACCCTAAGACACACAAGTTGATCCTTGAGATCGTTCTCAGCCGTGTGCGGTGCCCCTCCACCATATTCCACCTCGGTCATATCGTAGCGGTGCTTAGGCGAAGCCTGCGTCGGTGAAACATCAAGATCGTCACCACGCCGTCGTCTTGGCCGACGGAACTCCTTCTCTCCGGAGCTCTGCTGGATCGGAGCCCGTGGAGCGCCATCGAGCTGAACGTGTGCCAAGAACTCGGAGGCGCCGAGTAACGGGCGCTGGGATCGGCTGGATCGTGAGGAGAACGTCGACTACTTCCTCTACGTCATCATCGACTCGGAGGTGCCGGAGTAACGGCGCTAGGATCGGCAGGATCGCGAGGAGAAAGTTCGACTACTTCCTCTACGTTGTGATCGCTTCCGCTTACGGTCTACGAGGGTACGTAGACAACACTCTCCCCTCTCGTTGCTATGCCATCACCATGGTCCTGTGTGTGCGTAGGAAAATTTTTGAAATTACTGCGTTCGCTAACACTTGTTTGCCTTGCCTTTTCCTCCAATATATCTCACAGGTCTGACGCATTTCCCCATGCCTTGGTATTCTTTGAGCGATGCCGGGGTGCGGCTTGAGTGGAGGGCCGAGAGGCCTCTCTGTCGCAGCCACGAGGTGGCCGGTCGGCCGCATCATGCTACCGGGTGATGTAGGTCTAGGTGCTTCCTCCTCTAATCGGGTAGCAGCCTGCGTTTTGGGTAGCTCTTGGAGGCGTTCGAGTTCGTACTCTTGCCGCAAGGACTTGATCCATTTGTCGGGTAGCAAGTCTTGGTCAGCTCTAAGTTGTTGCTGTTTTTTCTTGAGGCTGCTCGCCATGGCCATAAGCCTGCGTTTGAAACACTCTTGTTTGACGGGATCCTCAGGCACGACAAATTCGTCATCGTCGAGGCTTGCCTCGTCTTCGGAGGGAGGCATGTAATTATCGTCCTCTACCTCTCTGTCTGCCGCTCTCTCATGAGGGCTGGTTTCTCCATCCTCCTGCGCTGAATCCTGCTGGAGGGGGTTGTCTTCGGCACTGTCCGAGGTGTTATTGTCTCCCGTGCTGGAGTCATCGTTTTTGCTTTGGCAGGATTTAGAGCAGCGCCGCTGACGCCGACGCTTAAGCTGCTTCTTGGAGGGGTCATCCTCCGTTGTTCCATCGCCGTTCCCTTCTTTTGGGGTGTCCACCATGTATATGTCATACGACGAGGTGGCCTTCCAGTGCCCTGTAGGCGCTGGTTCTTGGTCGTCTCCTGCATCGGTGTCCATACAGTCGATGTCATCAGAGTCGAAGTCGAGCATGTCGGTTAAATCATCGACAGTGGCTACAAAGTGGGTGGTGGGTGGGCTTTGAATTTCTTCGTCGTCCGCATCCCAACCTTGCTGACCATAGTCCGGCCAGGGCTCTCCTGAAAAAGAGAGATACTTTAGCGAATTCAGGATGTCGCCGAAGGGCGAGTGCTGAAAGATGTCTGCGGCGGTGAACTCCATGATCGGCGCCCAATCGGATTCGATTGGCAGGGGCGCGGAAGGTTCGGAGTCCGGAGGGGAGTCCGTCACCTTGGAGTCACAAGCTTCGCAAAGGACAAGGCTGGTGTTCGGCTCGATCACCGTAGAGATTGTAGCCCCTGAGGCGGTGTCCAGCCACCCGTCCTCGATTGGCGCAGTCGGCTCCGAGCTGAGGGTCGGAGCGGACACGGGTTCCGCCTCTAGGGCACTGTTCGGCGGTAGAGATAGATCATGCCCATCATAACAGTGCGGCGCGCTCGGCTGTGGCTCGAACCCTTCGAAGATCAAGTCTCCGCGGACGTCAACCGTGTAGTTCAAACTTCCAAATCTGACCTGATGGTCAGGGGCGTAGCTTTCGATCTGCTCCAGATGGCCAAAGCGAATTGCCCGCAGCAAAGCCGCCGAATACGAAGATCTGTCCGGGGAGAAAAATCTCACCCTGGACTGCGTCGTTGTTGATGATCAGAGGAGCCATCTGGCCTAAAGATGACGACACAGAGGAACTCTCAATGGAAGCACCAATGACGGTGTCAAAACCGGCAGATCTCGGGTAGGGGGCCCCGAACTGTGCGTCTAGGCGGATGGTAACAAGAGAAAAGGGACACGATGTTTTTACCCAGGTTCGGGCCCTCTCGATGGAGGTAAAACCCTACTCCTACTTGATTAATATTGATGATATGGGTAGTACAAGAGTAGATCTACCACGAGATCAGAGAGGCTAAACCCTAGAAGCTAGCCTATGGTATGATTGTTGTTCGTCCTACGGCCTAAAACCCTCCGATTTATATAGACACCGGAGAGGGATAGGGTTACATAGAGTCTGTTACAAATGGGAGGAGATCTACATATCCGTATCGCCAAGCTTGCCTTCCACGCCAAGGAAAGTCCCATCTGGACGCGGTACGAAGTCTTCAATCTTGTATCTTGATAGTCCAGGAGTCCGGCCAAAGGTTATAGTCCGGCCATCCGGACACCCCCTAATCCAGGACTCCCTCACCCGCCCAGGAGGGGCCGGGTTATCCCAATGGTGGTTCATCAAGATGAGGCCCATGAAGGAATCGAAGATGGCGGTTCATGAGGATGACTTATGAAGAGCCCAAGGCCCAAAGGCGGCTTAAGGCCCGTAGGTGTAAACCACCATATATGCATGACTTGTATCGTAAGGCAGGTGTAATTAGTCACCAGGCCGGACACGTTTGTGAGCCGGTCGGGACTCTGTAAGCCGCAAGGCGTCAACCTGTGTGTATAAAGGGATGACCCGGCAGCGGTTTAGGGCAAGAGACAACAGATCAAAAGCTAGGTCAAGCATATTCGCTCCCTGGTAATCGAAGCATAAGCAATACCACCTCAAACTGGATTAGGCCTTTACCTTCACCGCAAGGGGCCAAACTAGTATAAATCTTGTGTCCTTTGTCCCGTTTAACCCCTTTAAGCTAACCTAGTGCTATGGCTCCATGACTAAGTCCTCACACTAGGACATCTATTGTGACAATTCCACGACACATACTTTGTTCTCATACATGGATCCCATCTCAGATTTCATGGCCTCAAGCCATTTTACGGAATCTAGGCTCATCATCGCTTCCTCATAGTTCGTAAGTTCGTCATGGTCAAGTAATATGACCTCCAGAACAGGATTGCCGTACCACTGCAGTGCGGACCTTACTCTGATTGACCTATGAGGTTTGGTAGTAACTTTATCTGAAGTTTTATGATCATCATCATTAGCTTCCTCACTAATTGGTGTAGGCATCACTGGAACTGATTTCTGTGATGAACTATTTTCCAATCTCGAGAGAAGGTACAATTACCTCATCAAGTTCTACTTTCCTCCCACTCACTTCTTTCGAGACAAACTCCTTCTCTAGAAAGGATCCATTCTAAGCAACAAATATCTTGCTTTCGGATCTATGATAGAAGGCGTACCCAACAATCTCTTTTGGGTATCCTATGAAGACGCATTTCTCCGATTTGGGTTTGAGCTTATCAGGTTGAAGCCTTTTTCACATAAGCATCACAACCCCAAACGTTAAGAAACGACACCTTAGGTTTCTTGCGAAACCACAGTTCATATGGTGTCGTCTCAACGTATTTAGAATGTGCCCTATTTAACGTGAATGCAACTGTCTCTAATGCATAACCCCAAAACGATAGTGATAAATCGGTAAGATACATCATAGATTGCACCATACCTAATAAAGTACGGTTATGACGTTCGGATACACCATTATGCTGTGGTGTTCCAGGTGGCGTGAGTTGCGAAACTATTCCACATCATTTCAAATGAAGACCAAACTTGTAACTCAAATATTTGTCTTCGCGATCAGATTGTAGAAACTTTATTTTCTTATTACGATGATTTTCCACTTCACTCTGAAATTCTTTGAACTTTTCAAATGTTCCAGACTTATGTTTCATAAATATACCCATATCTTCTCAAATCATCTGTCAAGGTCAGAAAATAACGATACCCGCCGCGAGCCTCAACACTCATCGGGTCGCATACATCAGTATGTATTATTTCCAATAAGTCAGTTGCTCGCTCCATTGTTCTGGAGAATGGAGTCTTAGTCATCTTGCCCATGAGGCATGGTTCGCAAGTATCATATGATTCATAATCAAGTGATTCCAAAAGCCCGTCAACATGGAGTTTCTTCATGCGCTTTACACCAATATGACCTAAACAGCAGTGCCACAAATATGTTGCACTATCATTATTAGCTTTGCATCTTTCGACTTCAATAGTACGAATATGTGTATAACTACGATTGAGATTCAATAACCCATTTATATTGAGTGTATGACCATTGAAGGTTTTATTCATGTAAATAGAACAACAATTATTCTTTGACTTAAACGAATAACCGTATTGCAATAAACATGATCCAACCATATTCATGCTTAACGCAAACACCAAATAACATTTATTTTACATTCAACACTAATCCCGAAGGTAAAGGGAGTGTGCGATGGAGATCTTATCAACCTTGGAATCACTTCCAACACACATCATCACCTCGCCCTTAACTAGTCTCTGTTTATTTTGCAACTCCCGTTTCGAGTTACTACTCTTAGCAACTAAACCAGTAGCAATTACTGAGGGGTTGCTACAAACACTAGTAAAGTACACATCAATAACATGCATATCAAATATACTATTTTTCACTTTGCCATCCTTCTTATCCGCCAAGTATCTAGGGAAGTTCCACTTCCAGTGACCATTTCCTTTGCACTAGAAGCACTCAGTTCCAGGCTTGGGTCTAGCTTTGGGCTTCTTCATGGGAGCAACAACTTGCTTGTTATTCTTCATTGAAGTTCCTCTTTATTTCCCTTTGCCCTTTTCTTGAAACTAGTGGTCTTGTTAACCATCAACACTTGATGCTATTTCTTGATTTCTACCTTCACCGATTTCAGCATCGCGAAGAGCGTGGGAATTACTTTCGTCATCCCTTGCATATTATATTTCATCACTAAGTTCTAGTAACTTGGTGATAGTGACTAGAGAACTTTGTCAATTACTATCTTATCTAGAAGATTAACTCCCACTTGATTGAAGTAATTGTAGTACCCAGACAATCTGAGCACATGCTCACTGGTTGAACTATTATCCTCCATCTTGTAGGCAAAGTACTGTCAGAGGTTTCATACCTCTTGACGTGGGCATGAGTATGAAATACTAATTTCAACTATTAGAACATTTTATATGCTCCGTGGAATTTCAAAACATTTTTATGTCCCGGTTCTAAGCCGTAAAGCATGGTGCACTAAACTATTAAGTACTCATCATACCGAGCTTTGTCAAACGTTCATAACGTGTGCATCTGCTCCTACAATAGGTCTGTGACCTAGCGGTGCATCAAGGACATAATTCTTCTGTGCAGCAATGAGGATAATCCTCAGATCACGGACCAAGTCCACATCATTCCTACTATCATCCTTCAACTTCATTTTCTCTAGGAACATATCAAAAATAAACGGTAAGCTACATCGCAAGCTATTGATCTACAACATAGATATGCAAATACAATCAGGACTAAGTTCATGATAAATTAAAGTTCAATTAATCATATTACCTAAGAACTCCCACTTAGATAGACATCCCTCTAATCATCTAAGTGATCACGTGACCCATATCAACTAAACCATATCCGATCATCACTTGAGATGGAGTAGTTTTCAATGGTGAACATCACTATGTTGATCATATCTACTATATAATTCACGCTCGACCTTTCGGTCTTAGTGTTCCGAGGCCATATCTGCATATGCTAGGCTCCTCAAGTTTAACCCGAGTATTCTGCGTGTGCAAAACTGGCTTGCACCCGTTATATGTGAACGTAGAGCTTATCACACCCGATCATCACGTGGTGTCTCGGCACGATGAACTGTAGCTATGGTGCATACTCAGGGAGAACACTTGTACCTTGAAATTTAGTGAGAGATCATCTTATAATGCTACCGCCGTACTAAGAAAAATAAGATGCATAAAGGATAAACATCACATGCAATCAAATAAGTGATATGATATGGCCATCATCATCTTGTGCCTTTGATCTCCATCCCCAAAGCACCATTATGATCACCATCATCACCGGCTTGACACCTTGATCTCCATTGAAGCATCGTTGTCGTCTCGCCAACTATTGCTTCTACGACTATCGCTACCGCTTAGTGATAAAGTAAAGCAATTACATGGCAATTGCATTTAATACAATAAAGCGACAACCATATGGCTCCTGCCAGTTGCCGATAACTGTTACAAAACATGATCATCTCATACAAGAAATTATATATCATCGCGTCTTGACCATATCACATCATAACAAGCCCTGCAAAATAAAGTTAGACGTCCTCTAATTTGTAGTTGCAAGTTTTGCATGGCTGCTACGGGCTTAGCAAGAACCGTTCTTACCTACGCATCAAAACCATAACGATTTTTCGTCAAGTGTGTTGTTTTAACCATCAACAAGGACCGGGCGTAGTCACACCCGATTTAACTAAAGTTGGAGAAACAGACACCCACTAGCCACCTGTGTGCACAGCACGGCGGTAGAACTAGTCTCATGAACGCGGTCATGTAATGTTGGTCTGGGCCGCTTCATCCAACAATACCGCCGAATCAAAGTATGACATGTCGGTAAGCAAGATGACTATTATCGCCCACAACTCTTTGTGTTCTACTCGTGCTTATAACATCTATGCATAGACCTGGCTCAGATGCCACTGTTGGGGAATGTAGTATTTCAAAAAATTTGCCTACGATCACACAAGATCTACCTAGGAGAAGCATAGCAATGAGCGGGGAGAGTGTGTCCATGTACCCTCGTAGACCGAAAGCGGAAGCGCTTAGTAACGCGGTTGATGTAGTCGAACGTCTTCGTGGTCCAACCGATCCAAGTACCAAACGCACGGCACCTCCGCGATCTACAGACGTTTTGCTCGGTGACGTCCCTCGAACTCTTGATCCAGTTGAGGCCGAGGGACAATTTTGTCAGCACGACGGCATGGTGACGGTGATGATGAAGTTACCAACGCAGGGCTTCGCCTAAGCAATATGACAATATGAACAAGGTGTAAAACTGTGGCGGGGGCACCGCACACGGCTAAGAGAAACTTTTGTATCTTTGGGGTGCCCCTCTGCCCACGTATATAAAGGAGGGGGGAAGAGGAGGCCGGCCTAGGAGGGGCACGCCTATAGGAGGAGTCCAACTAGGATTCTGCTACCTCTTGAGCACTGCATTGGTTTTCCCTTGAAGAGGAAAGGGTGATGCAGCAAAGTAGCGTAAGTATTTCCCTCTGTTTTTGAGAACCAAGGTATCAATCCAAAGAGGAGGCTACACGAGTCCCTCGCACCTACACAAAACAAATAAATCCTCGCAACCAACACGATAAGGGGTTGTCAATCCCTACACGGTCACTTACGAGAGTGAGATCTGATAGATATGATAGGATAATATTTTTGGTATTTTTATGATAAAGATGCAAAGTAAAATAAAAGCATAGGAAATAACTAAGTGTTGGAAGATTAATATGATGAAGGATAGACCCTGGGGCCATAGGTTTCACTAGTGGCTTCTCTCAAGAGCATAAGTATTTTACTGTGGGTGAAAAAATTATTGTTGAGCAATTGACAGAATTGAGCATAGTTATGAGAATATCTAGGTATGATCATGTATATAGGCATCACGTCCGAGACAAGTAGACTGACTCCTGCCTGCATCTACTACTATTACTCCACACATTGACCGCTATCCAAAGATGCATCTAGAGTATTAAGTTCATAAGAACAGAGTAACACTTTAAGCAAGATGACATGATGTAGAGGGATAAATTCATGCAATATGATAAAAACCCCATCTTGTTATCCTCGATGGCAACAATAGAATACGTGCCTTGCTGCCCCATCATCATCGGGAAAGGACACCACAAGATTGAACCCAAAGCTAAGCACTTCTCCCATTGCAAGAAAGATCAATCTAGTAGGCCAAACCAAACTAATAATTCGAAGAGACTTGCAAAGATAACCAATCATACATAAAAGAATTCAGAAGATTCAAATATTGTTCATAGATAAACTTGATCATAAACCCACAATTCATCGGTCTCAACAAACACACCGCAAAAGAATATTACATCGAATAGATCTCCACGAGAGAGGGGGAGAACATTCTTTATTTATATTGGTGTTAAACCTACTGTATTCCAACTTTTCTATGGTTTATAAATTATTTTACTAGCCATAGATTCATCAAAATAAGCAAACAACACACGAAAAACAGAATCTGTCAAAAACAGAACAGCCTGTAGTAATCTGTGACTAACGCAAACTTCTGGAACTCCAAAACATCAGCCAAAATAGGACGACCTAGAAAATTTAGTTATTGATCAGCATCAATTGGAATCAATATTTTATCGCGTTCTGGTGATTTTTAACAATTATTTCGTGAACAGAAAGTTTCTGGAAATTTCTGCAAGATCAAATAACTATCATCCAAGAAGATCATATAGGTTTAACTTGGCACAAACACTAATTAAAACATAAAAACATATCTAACCAGAGGCTAGAACAAAGATTTATTCCTAAACAGGAGCAAAAAGCAAAAAACTAAAAATAAAATTGGGTTGCCTCCCAACAAGCGCTATCGTTTAACGCCCCTAGCTAGGCATAAAAGCAAGGATAGATCTAGGTAGTGACATAGTAATAGGATAGATCATTAAAACTCATTTCGTATTCTCTACGTTCAGCAGCAAGTTTCCTTTGAGGCAAGCAAAAGTAATCAAAAGGGCTAAATTTAATGGGACAAAAGTCCCCAAGATCAATTTTAGGCGGTATAGGTTCCTCCTTCGGCCCTCGTATTGCACAACCAATTCATCATTATAAGCATTCTTTTGACAGAACTTTGTGAGCCTATACTCGAGAGAGTATCCTAGCTCATTATTTCGAATAGCCAAATCGTCATTAAGTTCAGAAATTCTATCAACTAGAACATTGGTAGGGACCCTTTTTCTAAGGTTTTCATTGAAAGCAACATACTCTGGAGATTGAAAACACATTTTTTCTTCTTCATCAAAGAGGATAGCCTCTATGGGGGACGGCCAGTGTCCATCCTATAATGCGCAAATATTTCTTTGGCCTCTTTTATTATAAATCTGAACTCATAAGCCAAAAAGATAGTAGCGGCAGGCTTAACAGAAGAATGCTCTATATTAGAAAATTCTAGGAAAATCCTTTGTATGCACGGGTGCAAGTGCATAAATTGCCTTTCAAGTTCAACTATAAGCATGGCAATAGCGTCCACAAGACTACTAGTTCTATGAAGAATGGAACTACCCATAGAAGGCAAAGCACCGACACAAGTAAAGAAATCTTGAATAAGTCCTTTTCCAATAATATTACCACTACCAATTCGAAATCTTTTTGTATGCAAGGTAGGGGGTTCTTCAAATAGAGCATCAGAATTTTCCATGATATTATTATTGTCCATATCGATGATAATTTCCCCAATTTCAGACATAACGTCAGAAAGAGCGAGGGGCAAAAAGGAAAGAAGAAGGCGAACGGAAAAGAGAGGGCGAATAAAACGGCAAGGGTGAAGTGGGGGAGAGGAAAACGAGAGGCAAATGGCAAATAATGTAATGCGGGAGATAAGGGTTTGTGATGGGTACTTGGTATGTTGACTTTTATGTAGACCTCCCGACAACGGCGCCGTAAATCCTTCTTGCTACCTCTTGAGCAATCGCGTTGGTTTTCCATTGAAGAGGAAAGGGTGATGCAGCAAAGTAGCGTAAGTATTTCCCCGTTTTTTAGAACCAAGGTATCAATCCAGTAGGAGGCTATGCGGGAGTCCCTCGCACCTACACAAAACAAATAAATCCTTGCAACCAACGCGATAAGGGGTTGTCAATCCCTACACGGTCACTTACGAGAGTGAGATCTGATAGATATGATAGGATAATATTTTTGGTATTTTTATGACAAAGATGCAAAGTAAAATAAAAGCAAAGGAAAGAACTAAGTGTTGGAAGATTAACATGATGAAGGATAGACCCGGGGGCCATAGGTTTCACTAGTGGCTTCTCTCAAGAGCATACGTATTTATGGTGGTTGAACAAATTACTGTTGAGCAATTGACAGAATTGAGCATAGTTATGAGAATATCTAGGTATGATCATGTATATAGGCATCACGTCCGAGACAAGTAGACCGACTCCTGCGCATCTACTACTATTACTCCACACATCGACCGCTATCCAGCATGCATCTAGAGTATTAAGTTCATAAGAACAGAGTAACGCTTTAAGAAAGATGACATGATGTAGAGGGATAAATTCATGCAATATGATAAAAACCCCATCTTGTTATCCTCGATGGCAACAATACAATACGTGCCTTGCTGCCCCTCATCACATCGGGAAAGGACACCACAAGATTGAACCCAAAGCTAAGCACTTCTCCCTTTGCAATAAAGATCAATCTAGTAGGCAAAACCAAACTAATAATTCTAAGAGACTTGCAAAGATAACCAATCATACATAAAAGAATTCAGAAGATTCAAATATTGTTCATAGATAAACTTGATCATAAACCCACAATTCATCGGTCTCAACAAACACACCACAAAAGAAGATTACATCAAATAGATCTCCAGGAGAGAAGGGGAGAACATTGTATTGAGATCCAAAAAGAGAGAAGAAGCCATCTAGCTAATAACTATGGACCCGAAGGTCTGAGGTAAACTACTCACACATCATCGGAGAGGCAATGGTGTTGATGTAGAAGCCCTCCATGATCGATGCCCCCTCGTGAGCTCAGAACAGTGCCCCAAGATGGGATCTTGTGGGCATGTAAGGTTGAGGCGGTGGAATTAGGTTTTTGGCTCCGTTTTTGATCGTTTGGGGGTACGTAGGTATATATAGGAGGAAGGAGTACGTCGGTGGAGCAACATGGGGCCCACGAGGGTGGAGGGCGCGCCTGGGGGGGTAGGCGCGCCCCCCTACCTCGTGGCTTCCTGGAAGCTTCCTTGACGTAGGGTCCAAGTCTCCTGGATCATGTTCGTTCCAAAAATCACGTTCCTGAAGGTTTCATTCCGTTTGGACTCCGTTTGATATTTTTTTTCTACGGAACTCTGAAATAGGCAAAAAACAGCAATTCTGGGCTGGGCCTCCGGTTAATAGGTTAGTCCCAAAAATATTATAAAAGTGAATAATAAAGCCCAATAATGTCCAAAACTCATTAGTCACATTGCTTGCAAGGCTTATAGTGATGATCATTACCGAGAGGGCCCAGAGATACCTCTACGATACACGGAGTGACAAATCCTAATCTCGATCTGTGCCATCCCAACAAACACGTTCGGAGACACCTAGAGCATCTTTATAGTCACCCAGTTACATTGTGATGTTTCATAGCACACAAGGTGTTCCTCCGGTATTTGGGAGTTGCATAATCTCATAGTCAGAGGAACATGTATAAGTCATGTAGAAAGCAATAGCAATAAAACTTAACGATCATAATGCTAAGCTAATGGATGGGTCTTGTCCATCACATCATTCTCTAATGATGTGATCCCGTTCATCAAATGACAACACATGTCTATGGCTAGGAAACATAACCATCTTTGACAAACAAGCTAGTCAAATAGAGGCATACTAGGGACACTTTGTTTTGTCTATGTATTCACACATGTACTAAGTTTCTGATTAATACAATTCGAGCATGAATAATAAACATTTATCATGATATAAGGAAATATAAATAACAACTTTATTATTGCCTCTATGGCATATTTTCTTCAGATTCACACCCACTTAGTTTCATATAGAGTGTGTTCATACATTTATAGCTCTAGTGCATCTGTTGCATGGCAATTCCTACTCCTCACATTAACACTGATGAAAGGCCTCTCCATTGCCTAACGATCAAGTCACATTGATGTGAGACTTTCTTATGCCTTTTTGTCTTCCCTTATGAACCCCTATCATCATTCTCTTTGCCATCCAAAGTACTAAGTCCTGGCTCATGCTCAAGTATTGTGTGAGAGTTTGTTAGGACCGAGAGTATATCGACCAGAGGGGGGTGAATGGGAGATCCAAAAATTCTTTCGAATGTTTTGAACTGATCCCAAACACAATAGCGGAAATAAGGTTCGGTAGAACAGGAATTAAACAATCAAGCTATTGAGGAACATATTCATCAAGATATGGAGCAATAATGGTTCGAGCATGGGATATCACAGGCTTGACGATGAAGGTTGTAATGCAATATGCTAAAAGATAAAGTAACATGTCATAGATGATAAATGAGATACAATGAGTGAACACGAGATAATTATAACATGGTGAATGATAACGATACAGAGCAAACAAAATGCATATGAATGGAATGGGAACACAGAACAGTGAGAGTGCAACAGGGTGAGTAACAAATGATAACCAAAGGGAATGACTGAGATGATGGATATGAATGATATGCAACAGATAAATAATGATCAGATAAACTATCGACATAGAGCACGAAAGTAAACTGCCGAATGTAATGTAGTAAAACAGATTGAACCAGTGGTGCTCGATGGTGATAGAGAAATTTGGTAGACCAGATCGCCCTTTTGCCAAAGGGCTATGTCTGGTTGGAGCTTCGCCCTATTCTCCTTCAACTCAGAGCTGATCAGACTCTAGTTGATTTCACTTGTGGTAGATACTTGTCAGCGATCTCCAAACCTTCGGTCAACCTTCCCGAACCACAATCACTCTTGGTTGCTGAAGATCTAGCTCGGTAAAGACTACAACTCTTCAACACTCGAGCCGAAACCTATCCGTCTAGAGAGTGCGCAACTCTCAAGAGAAATAGGTGCAAGAACTCTAACTCAGAACTACTGTGATGCTCTATCATTGTCTAAGTTTGGGCTCTTGATTTTTCTCTCGGTGGATCTTAAACTCAAATCACTCGGAGAGGGGCTCAGTCAATCTTCTTAGAAATCTTAAGCAGAGCAGCCAACGAACAATGTTGGAGTGGCCGAAGCCTTCCCTGAATGGAAAAGACCAAATTGGACATGTGGAGCAGCCAATGGCCGAACAACACGAGTCCAACGGTCAGATTTTGAGCACAATGGTAACATTACTTGCGGAGAAAGTAATGCTAACTCCTCAGTTCGAAAGATATCTCCTGCAGCACAAAGAACAATGTCTACTGCTTCCAGGTAATCATTCGAAGCATAAAGAGATTTCTCTCGCATCTTTCATAGGTTTGGGCTAAGCATCACAGCGGATCTAAGCTTTGAGAGCCTATACCCCTCTTGATAGTACAGAGGTCCTATGACTCAAATAAATGAAAGAATAACAACAAAATGAATGTTACGTCTTCACTTTGTCTTTGACATCCATTCACTGCAGTCAATTTCTTCGGACACTTGTGGTAGATACTTGTCAGCGATCTTATCTACAACACAGATATTCTTCGATGAAGTTCCTCAAACTTAACACCTTGGGAAGCATTCTCTTTGGTTCTGCATGTTCTCAACAGATGTAGCTCATTCTTCTCTACAACGCAGATATTCTTGGGAAGCATTCTCTTCGGTTCTGCATGGACTATTTCTCTCTGTGTGCACGCAAACAAATCAGCCCATACATGTTTCTGTCAACAATCTCCAAAACATAGGAGGGCAAATATTGCAACAACAATCTCCCCCCTTTTGGACGATTGTTGACAAAAGATAACACATCGAAGGATAGATAAGGGAATGAAATGAATGCGAAGGATAATGAAAGACGAGAGATAATCGTGAAGATTAAATACGCTCCCTGTTGGGGATATAACTACTGGGAATGAACCGCCCAGAAGGGGTCGGGTCATACCACTGGTGACTTATCAATGAAGATGGCGGCTCATACGAGCCCATTGACGGCCCAAGATCCAAAGGCGACTTGAGGCCCAAGAGGATGAACCGCCATATATGTATAACTTGTATTGTAAGGCAAGATTAGTTAGTCACTTAGCCGGACCCGTTGTGTATGAGCCAACTGGGACTCTATAAGCCGCTGGGCCTCAACCTATGTATATAAAGGGATGATCCGGCGGCGGGTAACTCAAGAAACAACAGATCGAGAGCTAGGTCAAGCGTATTTGCTCCCTGGTAATCGAAACCCAAGCAATACAACCCCAAACTGGAGTAGGCCTTTACCTCCACTGCGAGGGGCCGAACCAGTATAAAGTCACTGTGTCCTTTGTCCCGATTAACCCCTTTAAGCTAACTTAGTTGTGATGTCTCCACGATGAAGTCCTTCCGCTAGGACATCTGCCGTGTTAAGTCCACGACAGTTGGCGCCCACCGTGGGGCCAGCGCACGGTGGTTTCGAGTTCTTGAAGAGCAGCTTTGCAGGGATCAAGGGATATGTTGTGGGCCGGATGACCAAGAGTCGTCACGCCAAGCTCTACATCGACGATGCTGGCTGGGCCCCCGAGGCCGGCTCAATTGAGTATGGGTACCGGGTCCCCTTCAGCGGAATCCACGTCTTCATCGGCAAGATTGGCGAACCAGGCCCTAAGCCGGACACCTGCACCGACATCATCGAGACGCTCAGCGTGCACGACCCGCCAGGTTCGACCCGCCATGAAGCATGCCTTTGTTGGTTTCATCCATGGGGCAGAATTTGAGGAAGAAGTTGTGTCTGGTGGTGAGATAGCCATCTACTCTGATTGTGAGTCGTCCACATGTGAGACTAATTAAATGTACCAGGTGCAAGACGACCGGCTTGGGAGCTGTTCTGATGGAGACAGTATTCCGGACCCCTATGAGCCGCCGAACAGGGTTGCGATCTTCATGGCCGGTACATAGCCGGTGCTCGGTTCAACAACCGCCGTGGCTAGGACCTCTAGCTCAACTGCTACATCGGTGACTGGTGCTAGCGGCACTGCACGCCCGCCCACTGAAGTTCTGACAGAGCTATTGGAGGCTTTGGCGACTTTGTGGGGGTGGAGGTGACCCGGACAACCAGGAGCAGCACAAGGTGGATGTGGCGACGCTATGAGATGAGATAGCTCAAGCCAAGGAAGAGCTGGCGGCTCAGAAAGCTAGGATGGCTATGGAGCGAGCTGCTTTGGACGCACAGGCACAACGGATTCAGGCAGACTCTTTTCGGCTCACCTTGGATCAAAAAGCTTCAAACGAAATCATGAGAAGGAGGCACCAGAGTCGTTTACCCCCGGTTTATGATGCGAGGAACCTATTCAACACGCCTGGAGCAGGGACCAGTGACCCGCCGATGGTGAACCGGGCGGTTGAGGCACCTGTGACTGGAGCACCGGTTTAGCAGCATGCGATGGATCCGCCTTGTTTGAATAATACTCCGCCTCAGCACGTTCCGACACCGACGGGTCATTATTCTAACCCTTTGGATAATATGATTTCTGCGGCAACGCGATTGGCGGCTCTACCAGTTGAAGGCGAGTCTCCGGCTGCGATAGAGACACGGTGGGCCAGAGAACTTCTTCAGACAACACTGGATCAACAAGCGGCTTATTCGTACAGTCGTGAAAGGATTCACTTAACCCCTCGACCAAGCCGAAGTTATAGCCGGCACATTGACTCGCCAGCAATTTCGAGTAGTGAACAACGCCGTAACCAGCCTTGTGGGCATGTCCCAGCGTGCCGTGGTGTTGATGCTCAGACCTTGGTGGATCAGGGTAGAGCGCGTCGGGAGGCTGAGCTGGCGGCTCAACAACAATCGCCGGTTTATCCATCACCATCAAGTGGAAGCAGGAGTGACCTCCAGAACATTGGGTGTGCCATGTTTAGTGCCGGCTTGCCTAATGAGCGTTTGCCTAAGGATTTCAAGGGTCCTCGTAAGGTGCCTAATTACACGGCAAATCAGCCCCCTGAGGCTTGGACCGAGAGTTATGAGTGTTGGGGAACATAGTATTTCAAAAATTTCCTACGATCACGCAAGATCTATCTAGGAGAAGCATAACAACGAGCGGGGAGAGTGTGTCCACGTACCCTCGTAGACCGAAAGCGGAAGCGTTTAGTAACGCGGTTGATGTAGTCTAATGTCTTCGCGATCCAACCGATCCAAGCACCGAACATACGGCACCTCCGCATTCAGCACATGTTCAGATCGATGACGTCCCTCGAGCTCTTGATCCAGTTGAGGCTGAGGGAGAGTTCCGTCAACACGACGGTGTGACGACGGTGATGATGAAGTTATCGGCGCAGGGCTTCGCCTAAGCACTACGACGAAATGACCGAGGTGTGTAACTGTGGAGGGGGGCACCGCACATGGCTAAGATATTGTCTGTTGTGCCTTTGGGGTGCCCCTGCCCCCGTATACAAAGGAGGGGAGGAGGAGGCCGACCAACAAGGGGCGTGCCAGGGAGAGGGGAGTCCTACTAGGACTCCAGTCCTAGTAGGATTTGGCCCACCCTTTGTTCCTTCAACCGGAGGGCGAAAAGGGGAAGGAGAGGGAGTAGGAGAAGGAAAGGGGGGTGGCGCCCCCTTCCCAGGTCCAATTCGGCCTACTCCCTTGTGGGGGGCCCACCAGCCCCTTGTGGGCTGGTTAGCCTCCCTCCTATGGCCCATAAGGCCCATATCTTTCCCCGGGGGGTTCCGGTAACCCCTCCGATACTCTGGTATGTACCCGATACACTCCAGAACCCTTCCGATGTCCGAATACTACCTTCCAATATATAAATCTTTACCTCTCGGCCATTTCGAGACTCCTCGTCATGTCTGTGATCTCATCTGGGACTCCGAACAAACTTTGGTCATCAAATCACATAACTCATAATACAAATCGTCATCGAAACTTAAGCGTGCGGACCCTAAGGGTTCGAGAACTATGTAGACATGACCAAGACACATCTCCGGTCAATAATAAATAGTGGAACCTGGATTCTCATATTGGTTCCTACATATTCTACGAAGATCTTTATCGGTCAAACCGCATAACAACATACGTTATTCCCTTTGTCATCGGTATGTTACTTGCTCGAGATTCGATCGTCGGTATCCTCATACCTAGTTCAATCTCATTACTGCCAAGTCTCTTTACTTGTTCCGTAATGCATCATCCTGCAACTAACTCATTAGTCACATTGCCTGCAAGGCTTATAGTGATGTGCATTACCGAGAGGGCCCAGAGATACCTCTCCGATACACGGAGTGAAAAATCCTAATCTCGATCTATGCCAAGTCAACAAACACCATCAGAGACACCTGCAGAGCATCTTTATAATCACCCAGTTACGTTGTGACGTTTGATAGCACACAAGGTGTTCCTCCAGTATTCGGGAGCTGCATAATCTCATAGTCAAAGGAACATGTATAAGTCATGAAGAAAGACATAACAATAAAACTGAACGATCAACATGCTAAGCTAACGGATGGGTCTTGTCCATCACATCATTCTCCCAATGATGTGATCCCGTTCATCAAATGACAACACATGTCTATGGTTAGGAAACTTAACCATCTTTGATTAACGAGCTAGTCAAGTAGAGGCATACTAGGGACATTCTGTTTTGTGTATGTATTCACACATGTACTAAGTTTCCGGTTAATACAATTCTATCATGAATAATAAACATTTATCATGATATAAGGAAATATAAATAACAACTTTATTATTGCCTCTAGGGCATATTTCCTTCAGTCTCCCACTTGCACTAGAGTCCATAATCTAGTTCACATCGCCATGAGATTTAACACCAATAGTTCACATCTTTATGTGATTATTTCACATCTCCATGTGACTAACACTCAAAGGGTTTACTAGAGTTAATAATCTAGTTCACAATGCTATGTGATTAACACCCAAAGAGTGATCATGTTTTGCTTGTGAGATAAGTTTAGTCAATGGGTCTGCCACATTCACAGCCGTATGTATTTTGCAAATTTTCTATGTCTACAATGCTCTGCATGGAGCTACTCTAGCTAATCGCTCCCACTTTCAATATGTATCCAGATTGAGACGCAGAGTCATCCGGATGAGTGTCAAATCTTGCATCAACGTAACTCTTTATGCCGAACTCTTAATCACCTCCATAATCGAGAAATATTTCCTTATTTCACTAAGGATAATTTTGACCGCTGTCTAGTGATCCATTCCTGGATCACTATTGTACCCTCTTGCCAAACTCATGGTGAGGTACACAATAGGTCTGGTACACAGCATAGCATACTTTATAGGACCTATGACTGAAGCATAGGGAATGACTTTCATTCTCTTTCTATTTTCTGCCATGGTCGGGTTTTGAGTCTTACTCAACTTCACAACTTGCAACACAGGCAAGAACTCCTTCTTTGACTGTTCCATTTTGAACTACTTCAAAATCTTTTCAAGGTATGTACTTACTGAAAAAAATCCTATCAAGCGTCTTGATCTATCTCTATAGATCTTGATGCTCAATATGTAACAGCTTCACCAAGGTCTTTCTTTCAAAAACTCCTTTCAAACATTCCTTTGTGCTTTCCAAAAAATTCTACATCATTTCTGATCAACAATATGTCATTCACATATACTTATCAGAAAGGTTGTAGTGCTCCCACTCACTTTCTTGTAAATACAGGCTTCACCGCAAGTCTGTATAAAACTATATGCTTTGATCAACTTATTAAAGCGTATATTCCAACTCTGAGATGCTTGCACCAGTCCATAGATGGATCGCTGGAGCATGCACATTTTGTTAGCACATTTAGGATTGACAAAACCTTCTGGTTGTATCATATACAACTAATCGTTAATAAATCCATTAAGGAATGCAGTTTTGATATCCATTTGTCAGATTTCATAAAATGTGGCAATTGCTAACATGATTCAGACAGACTTTAAGCATCGATACGAGTGACAAAATCTCATCGTAGTCAACACCTTGAATTTGTCAAAAACCCTTTTTGACAAGTCGAGCTTTCTAGATAGTAACACTACTATTAGCGTCCGTCTTCCTCTTGAAGATCCATTCATTCTCAATGGCTTGCTGATCATCGGGCAAGTCCACCAAAGTCCATACTTTGTTCTCATACATGGATTCTATCTCAGATTTCATGGCCTCAAGCCATCTGTCGGAATCTGGGCTCATCATCGCTTCGTCATAGTTCGTAGGTTCATCATGGTCTAGCAACATGACTTCCAGAACAGGATTGCCGTACCACTCTGGTGCGGATCGTATTTGGTTGACCTACGAGGTTCGGTAGTAACTTGATCTGAAGTTTCATGATCATCATCATTAACTTCCTCACTAATTGGTGTAGGCATCCTTTGGAACTGATTTCAGTGATGAGCTACTTTCCAATTCGAGAGAAGGTACAATTACCTCATCAAGTTCTACTTTCCTCCCACTCACTTCTTTTGAGAGAAACTCCTTCTCTAGAAAGGATCCACCCGTAGCAACAAAGATCTTGCCTTTGGATCTGTGATAGAAGGTGTACCCAGCAGTTTATTTTGGGTATCCTATGAAGACACACTTCTCCGATTTTGGTTTGAGCTTATCAGGCTGAAACTTTTTCACATAAGCATCGCAACCCCAAACTTTTAAGAAACAACAGCTTAGGTTTCTTGCTAAACCATAGTTCATACGGTGTCGTCTCAACGGATTTAGACGGTGCCCTATTTAACGTGAATGTAGCTGTCTCTAATGCATAACCCCAAAACGATAGTGGTAAATCGGTAAGACACATCATAGATTGCACTATATCCAATAAAGTACGATTATGACGTTCGGACACACCATTATGCTGTGGTGTTCCACGTGGCATGAGTTTGTGAAACTATTCCACATTGTTTTAATTGAAGGCCAAACTCGTAACTCAAATATTCGCCTCTGCGATCAGATTGTAGAAACTTTATTTTCTTGTTACGATGATTCTCTACTTCACTCTGAAATTCTTTGAACTTTTAAAATGTTTCAGACTTGTGTTTCATCAAGTAGATATACCCACATATGCTCAAATCATCTATGAAGGTCAGAAAATAACGATACCCGCCATGAGCCTCAACACTCATCAGACCGCATACATTGGTATCTATTATTTCCAATAAGTCAGTGGCTCGCTCCGTTGTTCCGGAGAACGGAGTCTTAGTCACCTTGACCATGAGGCACGGTTCTCAAGCATCAAATGATTCATAAACAAATGATTCCAAAAGCCCACCTCAAGGAAATATGCCCTAGAGGCAATAATAAAGTTGTTATTTATATTTCCTTATATCATGATAAATGCTTATAATTCATGCTAGAATTGTATTAACCGGAAACTTAGTACATGTGTGAATACATAGACAAACAGGTTGTCACTAGTATGCCTCTACTTGACTAGCTCGTTAATCAAAGATAGTTAAGTTTTCTAACCACGGACAAGAGTTGTCATTTGATGAATGGGATCACATCATTGGAGAATGATGTGATTGACTTGACCCATCCGTTAGCTTGGCACTATGATCGTTTAGTTTATTGCTATTGCTTTCTTCATAACTTATACATGTTCCTATGACTATGAGATTATGCAACTCCCGAATACCATAGGAACACCTTGTGTGCTATCAAACGTCACAACGTAACTGGGTGACTATAAAGACGCTCTACAGGTGTCTCTGATGGTGTTTGTTGAGTTGGCATAGATTGAGATTAGGATTTGTCACTCCGATTGTCGGAGAGGTGTCTCTGGGCCCTCTCGGTAATGCACATCACTATAAGCCTTGCAAGCAATGTGACTAATGAGTTAGCCACGGGATGATGCATTGCAGAACGAGTAAAGAGACTTGCCGGTAACGAGATTGAACTAGGTATTGAGATACCGACGATCGAATCTCGGGCAAGTAACATACCGATGACAAAGGGAACAACGTATGTTGTTATGCAGTTTGACCGAGAAAGATCTTCATAGAATATGTAGGAACCAATATGAGCATCCAAGTTCTGCTATTGGTTATTGACCGGAAGAGAGTCTTGGCCATGTCTATGTAGTTCTCGAACCCATAGGGTCCGCACGCTTAACGTTCGATGATGATCGGTGTTATGAGTTTATGTGTTTTGATGTACCGAAGGTAGTTCGGAGTCCCGGATGTGATCACGGACATGACGGGGAGTATCGAAATGGCCGAGACATAAATATCGATATATTGGAAGGCTATGTTTGGACACCGGATGGATTCCGGATGAGTTCGGGCATTTACCGGAGTACCGTGGGGTTACCGGAACCCCCCGGGGAGTCAATGGGCCTTATTGGGCCTTAGTGGGAGAGAGGAGGAGGCGGCCAGGTGGAGGGTGCCCCCCCAAGCCCAATCCGAATTGGGTGGGGGCCGCCCCCCTTTCATTCCCTCTCTCTCCCTCTTCCTTCTTCTCCTACTCCAACAAGGAAAGGGGGGAAAACCTACTCCTACTGGGAGTAGGACTCCTCCCTTGGGTGCGCCCTATGAGGGCCGGCCCTCCCCTCCTCCACTCCTTTATATACGGGGGAGGGGGGCACCCCATAGACACACAAGTTGACAGTTGTCTTAGCCGTGTGCGGTGCCCCCTCCACAGATTTCCACCTCGGTCATATCGTTGTAGTGCTTAGGCGAAGCCCTGCGTTGGTAACTTCATCAACACCATCACCACGCCGTCATGCTGACGAAACTCTCCCTCGGCCTTAGCTGGACCAAGAGTATGAGGGACGTCATCGAGCTAAACGTGTGCAGATCGCGGAGGTGCCGAGCGTTCGGTACGTGGATCGGTTGGATCACGAAGACGTTCGACTACATCAACCACGTTACTAAACGCTTCTGCTTTCGGTCTATGAGGGTACGTGGACACACTCTCCCCGCTCGTTGCTATGCATCACCTAGATGGATCTTGCGTGTGCGTAGTAAAACTGTTGAAATACTACATTCCCCAACAGTGGAATCCGAGCCAGGTCTATGCGTAGATGTTATATGCACAAGTGGAACACAAAGAGTTGTGGGCGATAATAGTCATACTGCTTACCAGCATGTCATACTTTTATTCGGCGGTATTGTTGGATGAAGTGTCTGTTTCTCCAACTTTAGTTGAATTGAGTGTGACTACGCCCAGTCCTTGTTGAAGGTTAAAACAACAAACTTGACGAAAAATCATTGTGGTTTTGATGCGTAGGTAAGAACTATTCTTGCTAAGCCCGTAGCAGCCACGTAAAACTTGCAACAACAAAGTAGAGGACGTCTAACTTATTCTTGCAGGGCATGTTGTGACGTGATATGGTCAAGACGTGATTATATAAATTGTTGTATGAGATGATCATGTTTTGTAACACAGTTATCGGCAACTGGCAGGAGCCATATGGTTGTCGCTTTATTGTATGAAATGCAATCGCCATGTAATTTCTTTACTTTGTCACTAAGCGGTAGCGATAGTCATAGAAGCAATAGTTGGCGAGACGACAACGATGCTTCGATGGAGATCAAGGTGTCAAGCCGGTGAAGATGGTGATCATGACGGTGCTTTGTAGATGGAGATCAAAGGCACAAGATGATGATGGCTATATCATATCACTTATATTGATTGCATGTGATGTTTATCCTTTATGCATCTTATTTTGCTTAGTACAACAGTAGCATTATAAGATGATCTCTCACTAAATTTCAAGGTATAAGTGTTCTCCCTGAGTATGCACTGTTGCTATAGTTCGTCGTGCCGAGACACCACGTGATGATCGGGTGTGATAAGCTCTACGTTCACATACAACGGGTGCAAGCCAGTTTTGCACACGCAGAATACTCGGGTTAAACTTGACGAGCCTAGCATATGCAGATATGGCCTAGGAACACTGAGACCGAAAGGTCGAGCGTGAATCATATAATAGATATGATCAACATAGTGATGTTCACATTGAAAACTACTCCATCTCACGTGATGATCGGACATGGTTTAGTTGATATGGATCACGTGATCATTTAGATGATTAGAGGGATGTCTATCTAAGTGTGATTTTTTTATTAATATGATTTATTGTACTTTAATTTATCATGATCTTAGTACCTGTTAGTATTTTGCATGTCTATGTTGTTGTAGATAAATGGCCCGTGCTGTTGTTCCGTTGAATTTTAATGCGTTCGTAGAGAAAGCTAAGTTGAAAGATGATGCTAGCAATTACACGCACTGGGTCCATAACTTGAGGATTATCCTCATTGTTGCACAGAAGAATTACGTCCTGGAAGCACCGCTAGGTGCCAAACCCGCTGCAGGAGCAACGCCAGATGTTATGAACGTCTGGCAGAGCAAAGCTGATGACTACTCGATAGTTCAGTGTGCCATGCTTTACGGCTTAGAACCAGGACTTCAACGATGTTTTGAACGTCATGGAGCATATGAGATGTTCCAGGAGTTGAAGTTAATATTTCAAGCAAATGCCCGAATTTAGAGATATGAAGTCTCCAATAAGTTCTAAAGCTACAAAATGGAGGAGAATAGTTCTGTCAGTGAGCATATACTCAGAATGTCTGGGTACCACAATCACTTGACTCAGCTGGGAGTTAATCTTCCAGTTGATAGTGTCATTGACAGAGTTCTTCAATCACTGCCACCAAGCTACAAAAGCTTCATGATGAACTATAATATGCAAGGGATGGATAAGACAATTCCAGAGCTCTTCGCGATGCTAAATGCTACAGAGGTAGAAATCAAGAAGGAGCATCAAGTGTTGATGGTCAACAAGACCACCAGTTCCAATAAAAAGGGTAAAGGGAAGAAGGGAAACTTCAAGAAGAATGGCTAGCAAGTTGCTGCTCAAGTGAAGAAGCCCAAGTCTGGACCTAAGCCTGAGACTGAGTGCTTCTACTGGAAAGGGACTGGTCACTGGAAGTGGAACTGCCGCAAGTATTTGGCGGAGAAGAAGGATGGCAAAGTGAAAGGTGTATTTGATATACATGTTATTGATGTGTACCTTACTAATGCTCGCAGATGGCGCTTTGGGTATTTGATATCGGGTTACATTGCTAACATTTGCAACTCGAAATTGGGGCTACGGATTAAGCGAAGATTGGCTAAGGACGAGGTGATGATGCGCGTGGGAAATGGTTCCAAAGTCGATGTGATCGCCGTCGGCACGCTACCTCTACATCTACCTTCGGGGTTAGATTTAGACCTAAATAATTGTTATTTGGTGCTAGCGTTAAGCATGAACATTATATCTGGATCTTGTTTGATGCGAGACGGTTATTCATTTAAATTTGAGAATAATGGTTGTTCTATTTATATGAGTAATATCTTTTATGGTCATGCACCCTTGATGAGTGGTCTATTTTTACTAAATCTCGATAGTAGTGATACACATATTCATAGTATTGAAGCCAAAAGATATAAGTTCAATAATGATAGTGCAACTTATTTGTGGCACTGCCTTTTGGGTCATATTGGTGTAAAGCGCATGAAGAAACTCCATTCTGATGGGCTTTTGGAATCACTTGATGCTTGCGAACCATGCCTCATGGGCAAGATGACTAAAACTCCGTTCTCCGGAACAATGGAGCGAGACTTATTGGAATTAATACATACTGATGTATGCGGTCCGATGAATGTTGAGGCTCGCGGCGGGTATCGTTATTTCCTGACCTTCACAAATGATTTGAGCAGATATGGGTATATCTACTTGATGAAACATAAGTCTGGAACATTTGAAAAGTTCAAAGAATTTCAGAGTGAAGTGGAAAATCATCGCAACAAGAAATAAAGTTTCTACGATCTGATCGTGGAGGAGAATATTTGAGATTCTGAGTTTGGTCTTCATTTGAAACAATGCGGAATAGTTTCGCAACTCACGCCACCCGGAACACCAGAGCGTAATGGTGTGTCCGAACGTCGTAATCGTACTTTATTAGATATGGTGTGATCTATGATGTCTCTTACTGATTTACCGCCATCGTTTTGGGGTTATGCTTTAGAGACGGCTGCATTCATGTTAAATAGGGCACCATCTAAATCCGTTGAGACGACACCATATGAACTGCGGTTTGGCAAGAAACCCAAGTTGTCGTTTCTTAAAGTTTGGGGTTGTGATGCTTATGTGAAAAAACTTCAACCTGATAAGCTCGAGCCCAAATCGGAGAAATGTGTCTTCATAGGATACCCAAAGGAGACTGTTGGGTACATGTTGGTGTCAAAACCGGCGGATCTTGGGTAGGGGGTCCCAAACTGTGCGTCTAAGGCGGATGGTAACAGGAGGCGGGGGACACGATGTTTACCCAGGTTCGGGCCCTCTCGATGGAGGTAATACCCTACTTCCTGCTTGATTGATCTTGATGATATGATTATTACAAGAGTTGATCCACCACGAGATCGTAGAGGCTAAACCCTAGAAGCTAGCCTATGGTAAGATTATTCTTGTCCTACGGACTAAACCCTCTGGTTTATATAGACACCAGAGGGGGCTAGGGTTACACAGAGTCGGTTACAAGGAAGGAGATCTACATATCCGAATTGCCAAGCTTGCCTTCCATGCTAAGGAGAGTCCCATCCGGACACGGGACGAAAGTCTTCAATATTGTATCTTCATAGTCCAACAGTCCGACCAAAGCATATAGTCCGGCTGTCCGGATACCCCCTAATCCAGGACTCCCTCAGTAGCCCCTGAACCAGGCTTCAATGACGATGAGTCCGGCGCGCAGTTTGTCTTCGGCATTGCAAGGCGGGTTCCTCCTCCGAATACTCCATAGAAGATTTTGAACACAAGGATAGTGTCCGGCTCCGCAAAACAAATTCCACGTACCACCATAGAGAGAATAATACTTCCACAAATCTAATCTGCTGACTGCTACGTCTTGAGCTTGCGTTGGTTTTCCTCGAAGAGGAGAGGGTGATGCAACAAAGTGTAGCGTAAGTATTTCCCTCAGTTTTGAGAACCAAGGTATCAATCCGGTAGGAGGCTCCTCAAAAGTCCCACGCACCTACACAAACAAATTGAGAACTCGCAACCAACGCAATAAAGGGGTTGTCAATCCCTTCACGGCCACTTGTGAAAGTGAGATCTAATAAAGATAGTATGATAAGATAAATATATTTTTGGTATTTTATAATATACTCCCTCCGTAAACTAATATAAGAGCATTTAGAATACTAAAATAGTGATCTAAATGCTCTTATATTAGTTTACAGAGGGAGTAGATGCAAAAAGTAAAGATGCAAATAAAAGTAGATTGGAAACAAGTATGATAAGAGATAGACCCGGGGGCCATAGGTTTCACTAGTGGCTTCTCTCAAGATAGCATAAGTATTACGGTGGGTGAACAAATTACTGTCGAGCAATTGATAGAAAAGCTCATAGTTATGAGATAATCTAGGCATGATCATGTATATATACATCACGTCCATAACAAGTAGACCGACTCCTGCCTGCATCTACTACTATTACTCCACACATCGATCGCTATCCAGGATGCATCTAGAGTATTAAGTTCATAAGAACGGAGTAACACATTAAGCAAGATGACATGATGTAGAGGGAAAAACTCATGCAATATGATATAAACCCCATCTTGTTATCCTTGATGGCAACTATACAATACGTGCCTTGCAAACCTTTCTGTCACTGGGTAAGGACACCGCAAGATCGAACCCAAAGCTAAGCACTTCTCCCATGGCAAGAAAGATCAATCTAGTAGGCCAAACCAAACTGATAATTCAAAGAGACTTGCAAAGATAATTTAATCATACATAAAAGAATTCAGAGAAGATTCAAATATTATTCATAGATAAACTTGATCATAAACCCACAATTCATCGGATCTCGACAAACACACCGCAAAAAGTGATTACATCGCATAGATCTCCACAAGAGAGGGGGAGAACATTGTATTGAGATCCAAAAAGAGAGAAGAAGCCATCTAGCTAATAACTATGGACCTGTAGGTCTGTGGTAAACTACTCACAACTCATCGGAGAGGCAAGGATGTTGATGTAGAGGCCCCCCGTGCTTGATTCCCCCTCTGGCAGAGTGTCGGCGAAGGCTCCAAGATGGGATCTCGTGGATACAGAAGGTTACGGTGGTGGAAATTGTGTTTCGTGGTGCCCCTGGATATTTTTGGGGTACGCATGTATATATATATATAGGAAGAAGAAGTACGTCGGTGGCCGCCCGAGGGGCCCACGAGACAGGGGGCGCGCCGTATAGGGGGGGGGGCGCCCTCCTATCTCGTGGAGGCCCCGGTTGCTTCTTGACTTGCACTCCAAGTTCTCTGGATCACGTTCGGCGAGAAAATCACGTTCCTGAAGGTTTCATTCCGTTTGGACTCTGTTTGATATTCCTTTTCTTCGAAATACTGAAATAGGCAAAAAGAACAATTCTGGGCTAGGCCTCCGGTTAGTAGGTTAGTCCCAAAAGTAATATAAAAGTGGAAAATAAAGCCCAATAAAGCCTAAAACAGTAGATAAAGTAGCATGGAGCAATCAAAAAATATAGATACGTTGGAGACGTATCAGGCATCCCCAAGCTTAATTCATGCTCGTCCTCGAGTAGGTAAATGATAAAAAGAGAATTTTTGATGCGGAGTGATACTTTGGCATAATTTCAATGTAAATCCTCTTAATTGTGGTATTAATATTCAGATCCGAAAGATTCAAGACAAAAGTTCATATTGACATAAAAATAATAATACTTCAAGCATACTAACTAAGAAATTATGTCTTCTCAAAATAACATGGCCAAAGAAAGTTATCCCTACAAAATCATATAGTCCGGCTATGCTCCATCTTCCCCACACAAAATATTTAAATCATGCACAACCCCGATGACAAGCCAAGCAATTGTTTCATACTTTAACATTTTCAAAACTTTTTAAATCTTCACGCAATACATGAGCGTGAGCCATGGATATAGCACTATATGTGGAATGGAATGGTGGTTGGGAGAAGACAAAAAGAGGGAAGATAGTCTCACATCAACTAGGCGTATCAACGGGCTATGGAGATGCCCATCAATAGATATCAATGTGAGTGAGTAGGGATTGCCATGCAACGGATGCACTAGAGCTATAAGTATATGAAAGCTCAACAAAACAAACTAAGTGGGTGTCGTCCCAACTCGCTGTCTCGCGAAGATCTAGGGCATTTGAGGAAGCCCATCATTGGAATATACAAGCCAAGTTCTATAATGAAAAATTCCCACTAGTATATGAAAGTGACAAAATGAGAGACTCTCTATCATGAAGATCTTGGTGCTACTTTGAAGCACAACTGTGGTAAAAGGATAGTAGCATTGCCCCTTCTCTCTTATTCTCTCATTTGTTTTCTTTTTTTCTTTGGGCCTTTTCTCTTTTTTTGGCCTCTTTTTTTTCGTCCAGAGTCTCATCCCGACTTGTGGGGGAATCATAGTCTCCATCATCCTTTCCTCATTGGGACAATGCTCTAATAATGATGATCATCACACTTTTATTTACTTACAACTCAAGAATTACAACTCAATACTTAGAACAAAATATGACTCTATGTGAATGCCTCCGTGATGTACGGGATATGCAATGAAACATGAGTGACATGTATGAAAGAATTATGAACGGTGGCTTTGCCACAAATACGATGTCAACTACATGATCATGCTAGCAATATGACAATGATGGAGCGTGTCATAATAAACGGAACGGTGGAAAGTTGCATGGCAATATATCTCGGAATGGCTATGGAAATGCCATAATAGGTAGGTATGGTGGCTGTTTTGAGGAAGATATATGGTGGGTGTATGATACATGCGAAAAGTGCGCGGTATTAGAGAGGCTAGCAATGGTGGAAGGATGGGAAAAAGTGCGTATAATACATGGACTCAACATTAGTCATAAAGAACTCATATACTTATTGCAAAAATCTAGAAGTTATCAAATCAAAGTATTACGCGCATGCTCCTAGGGGGATAGATTGGTAGGAAAAGACCATCGCTCGTCCCCGACCGCCACTCATAAGGAAGACAATCAATAAAAAAATCATGCTTCGAGTTCATCACATAACGGTTCACCATACGTGCATGCTACGGAATCACAAACTTCAACACAAGTATTCTTTAAATTCACAACTACTCAACTAGCATGACTCTAATATCACCATCTTCATATCTCAAAAAATTTATCAAGCTTCAAACTTTTCTTACTATTCAACGCACTCAAAAGAAAGTTTCACATATCTTGAATACCAAGTATATTAATATTGAAGCAAATTACCATGCTCTTAACGACTCTCAAAATAATATAAGTGAAGCATGAGAGATCAATAGTTTCTTTAAAACAAATATACCACCGCGCTCTAAAAGATCTAAGTGAAGCACTAGAGCAAAAATTATCACACTCAAAAGATATAAGTGAAGCACTATGAGCAAAACTATCAAGCTCAAAAGATATAAGTGAAGCACATAGAGTATTCTATCAAATTCCAATTCATGTATGGCTTTCTCAAAAGGTGTGTACAGCAAGGATGATTGTGGTAAACTAAAAATCAAAGACTAATATAACACACGACGCTCCAAGCAAAACACTTATCATGTGGTGAATAAATATATAGCCCCAAGTAAAGTTACCAATGAACGAAGACGAAAGAGGGGATGCCTTCCCGGGGCATCCCCAAGCTTAGGATTTTGGCTATTATTGAATGTATTGGGGTGCCATGGGCATCCCCAAGATTAGGCTCTTGCCACCCTTTATTCCATAGTCCATAAAAGCTTTACCCAAAACTTGAGAACTTCACAACACAAAACTCAATAGAAATCTCGTGAGCTCCGTTAGAGAAAGAAAACAAAAGACTACTTTAAGGTAATGTAATGAAATCATTCTTTATTTATATTGGTGTTAAACCTACTTTATTCCAACTTCTCTATGGATTATTAACTATTTTACTACATATAGATTCATCAAAATAAGCAAACAACACACGAAAAACAGAATCTGTCAAAAACAGAACATTCTGTAGTAATCTGTAACTAACGAAAACTTCTGGAACTCCAAAACATCTACCAAAATTAGACAGCCTAGAAAATTTGTTTATTGATCAGCATCAATTGGAATCACTATTTTATCACGTTCTGGTTATTTTTAACAATTCGGGCACTGAGAGCAAAGTTTCTGGAAATTACAGCAAGATCAAATAACTATCATCCAAGAAGATCCAATAGGTTTAACTTGGCACAAACACTAATTAAAACATAAAACCACATCTAAACAGAGGCTAGATGGATTATTTATTACTAAAAAGAAACAAAAATAAAAAAACATAAAGAAAATTGGGTTGCCTCCCAACTAGCGCTATCGTTTAACGCCCCTAGCTAGGCATTAAAATTTCAATGATGCTCACGTGAAAGACAAGAATTGAAGCATAAAGAGAGCATCATAAAAGATGTGACAAACAAACTTAAGTCTAACATACTTCCTATGCATGGGCATCTTATAGGCAAACAAATTATCAAGGCAAGCAAAAACTAGCATATGCAAGGAAGCGGAAAGAAACAATAGCAATCTCAACATACCGAGAGGTAATTTAGCAACATGAAAATTTCTACAACCATATTTTCCTCTCTCATAATAATTACATGTAGGATCATAAGCAAATTCAACAATATAGCTATCACTAAACATATTATCAACACGATCCACGTGCATGCAAAGTTGACACTCTTCCGAAATAGTGGGATTAAAATTAACTAAAGTCATGACCTCTCCAAACCCACTTTTATCAAGAACTTCATAAGATTGAACATTATCCAAATATGTGGGATATAAAGTTAAAACTCTTCCAAACCCACTTTCAATATTATTGCAAACAATATTATCAGTCTCATATTCATCATGGGAATTAAATAAATTTTCAAGATCATAAGAAAAATCACCCCAATCATGATCATTGCAACAAGTAGTAGACATAGCAAAACTAGCATCCCCAAGCTTAGGGTTTTGCATATTATTGGCACAATTTACATCAATAGAATTTATAATAAATTCATTGCAATCATGCTTTTTATTCAAAGATCTGTCGTGAATTGCTTCATAAAGTACTTCATCACAATTTTCAGATTCACGAATTTCAAGCAAAACCTCATAAAGGTAATCTATTGCACTCAACTCACTAGCAATAGGTTCATCATAATTGGATCTCTTAAAGAGATTAGAAAGTGGATGAGGATCCATAAACTCTTAGCAAGAGAAGATGCAAGCAAAAATAAGGCACAAGGAAACACAAAATTAAACGGGGGAAGGGCGAATAAAATGGCAAAGGTGAAGTGGGGGAGAGGAAAACGAGAGGCAAATGGCAAATAATGTAAATGTGAGGGAGATAGGTTTGTGATGGGTACTTGGTATGTCTTGACTTGAGTGAAGACCTCCCCGGCAATGGCGCCAGAAATCCTTCTTGCTACGTCTTGAGCTTGCTTGGTTTTCCTCGAAGAGGAGAGGGTGATGCAGCAAAGTGTAGCGTAAGTATTTCCCTCAGTTTTGAGAACCAAGGTATCAATCCAGTAGGAGGCTCCTCAAAAGTCCCACGCACCTACACAAACAAACCTGAAATCGCAACCAACGCAATAAAGGGGTTGTCAATCCCTTCACGGCCACTTCATGTAAAGTGAGATCTAATAAAGATAGTATGATAAGATAAATATATTTTTGGTATTTTATAATATAGATGCAAAAAGTAAAGATGCAAATAAAAGTAGATTGGAAACAAGTATGATAAGAGATAGACCCGGGGGCCATAGGTTTCACTAGTGGCTTCTCTCAAGATAGCATAAGTATTACAGTGGGTGAACAAATTACTGTCGAGCAATTGATAGAAAAGCGCATAGTTATGAGATTATCTAGGCATGATCATGTATATAGGCATCACGTCCATAACAAGTAGACTGACTCCTGCCAGCATCTACTACTATTACTCCACACATCGACCGCTATCCAAAGATGCATCTAGAGTATTAAGTTCATAAGAACGGAGTAACACATTAAGCAAGATGACATGATGTAGAGGGATAAACTCATGCAATATGATATAAACCCCATCTTGTTATCCTCGATGGCAACTATACAATACGTGCCTTGCAACCATTTCTGTCACTGGGTAAGGACACCCCAAGATCGAACCCAAAGCTAAGCACTTCTCCCATGGCAAGAAAGATCAATCTAGTAGGCCAAACCAAACTGATAATTCGAAGAGACTTGCAAAGATAACTTAATCATACATAAAAGAATTCAGAGAAGATTCAAATATTATTCATAGATAAACTTGATCATAAACCCACAATTCATCGGACCTCGACAAACACACCGCAAAAAGAAATTACATTGAATAGATCTCCACAAGAGAGGGGGAGAATATTGTATTGAGATCCAAAAAGAGAGAAGAAGCCATCTAGCTAATAACTATGGACCCGTAGGTCTGTGGTAAACTACTCACAACTCATCGGAGGGGCAAGGATGTTGATGTAGAGGCCCCCGTGCTTGATTCCCCCTCCGGCAGAGTGCCGGCGAAGGCTCCAAGATGGGATCTCGTGGATACAGAAGGTTACGGTGGTGGAAATTGTGTTTCGTGGTGCCCCTGGATGTTTTTGGGGTACGTAGGTATATATAGGAAGAAGAAGTCGGTGGCTGCCCGAGGGGCCCACGAGATAGGGGGGCGCGCCCTATAGGGGGGGCGCGCCCTCCTATCTCGTGGAGGCTCCGGTTGCTTCTTGACTTGCACTCCAAGTTCTCTGGATCACGTTCGGCGAGAAAATCACGTTCCCGAAGGTTTCATTCCGTTTGGACTCTGTTTGATATTCCTTTTCTTCGAAATCTTGAAATAGGCAAAAACAATTACGAAATTTGGGCGTCCGGTTAGTAGGTTAGTCCCAAAAGTAATATAAAAGTGGAAAATAAAGCCCAATAAAGCCTAAAACAGTAGATAAAGTAGCATGGAGCAATCAAAAATTATAGATACGTTGGAGATGTATCACTGACACACTCGGTAGCGTGACATCACACCACGGCCCGGTCATTATTTGAACCGTTTTTCTCAACCAGCCTCGGCGCATATTGCGAGGCGGTTTCCTTGGCACGTCTTGTCGAAGCAGAGATCGTGTCCCCTTATCACGGGATTCTCATCAATACGGACGTGGGTAACCCAACCGCGCCATCAATTATGGCGCTTGGGGAATAAGCGAGTTTTCTAGGCAGGTGGGGCGTACAGTTTCGTCCGCCCTTATAAAGGGATAAGGGTTCACCCCTTTCACCCACACCTTCTTCCTCCTTGCTTATCCATTCTCGCGCACTCGAGCTCCAACAACCCAAGTTTGCGCCTTTCTCCTCAAACCATTCCAAGCATGTCCGGAGCGGGAGGCAAGTGGATGAAATCCTCTATCACGGAGGAGGACATCAAAAAGCTGAGGGGAGCCGGATACTTGGCCGCGGATATCACGCATCGGCTGCCCAACGCAGGGCAGATTGTCCCTACCCCGGAATCTCATGAGAGGGTAGTTTTTCTCACCCATTTCGTCCGCGGACTGGGATTTCCCCTCCACCCGTTCGTCCGCGGCCTCATGTTCTACTACGGGCTGGATTTCCATGATCTGGCCCCAAACTTTATCCACAACATCACGGCGTTTATCGTCGTGTGCAAGGCCATCCTTCGCATCCGGCCCCACTTCAGCCTGTGGCTGAAGACCTTCAATGTTAAACCGAAGGTAGTAGGCGGCCAGCAAGCGGAATGCGGACGCGCCATGGTGGGCAAAATGCCCAACGTCACATGGCTCGAGGGCTCCTATGTGGAGACTATAAAGGGGTGGCAATCGGGGTGGTTCTACATCACCGAGCCGCGCAACACCAACTGGGTGCGGCCCCCGAGTTCCGATCCGGAATCCCCTTGCGGCTCACTCCTGGAAAGAGAAGGGCATGTCCTGAGGTTCCTCGGTAGAGCTGACCGGACTCCAGACCTGCATCAAGAACATGATGAACAAGAAAATCAAGCTCGTCAACGTGGTCCAGGTCATGCTCTTCCGCCGGAATCTCCCGTGTCAACAACGGGCATTCAATTTGTGGGAGTTCAACCTGGCCAAGCACCAGACTCTACGCAAGCTCTTTGACACGACGTACAAGGACGTCTGGAAGGTGTTGTTCAAGGGCGCCGAGGTGCCTCCTTCCCTTACCGAAGACCGCAGACTCAGCGCACAGCGCCATGCCAGTCCGGTAAGTTCTTTATACCTTATAGGGTATTTATTTTCCCCAGTTTAATCATGTGTCGGATCTAAGCTTCCATGCCTTTAACAGGACTGGGTGGAGAAAGCGGAGCAGATTGACTGTCCACCCCCCCTGCCCGAAGATCCAGTAGATGCTCTCCTAATGGAGGTGCTGGCTCTGGCACCTTATGAGGTGCCGGAGAAGAAGACCAAGAAGAAGACCACGGGGACCCGAAAGGGTCTCCGGCGCGCGGTTGTGTCGGACTCATCGTCCGAACACTCCGAGGCGCACTCCTCCCACGAAAACGAGGAGGAGGAGGAAGAAGGTTCTCCCCCCCCCCAACCGGGGAAGACAAGAAAAGGAAGGCCGCCCCAACCGGGGTGGCCGAAGGGTCCAAGAAGATAAGGACCCTCCTTCCGGACTGCTCCACGGCCGCCGCTTACAGCGACGACGAATGGTTGCCCCGGGACAAGCCCCTGGCGAAGTCGTAAGTATCCAGATACTGTAGTAATTCACAATATGTTTCTATTGCACTGCTTCACCTTACACCGAACATGATTATGCAGTCCGTCCCGAGCCCGTACCGACGTATCTTCGTCGGACGGTTCTTTGGACCCGTCGGATATGAGTAGTGATACACTTTCGACCGCCTCCACCCCTTGCCCTACGGACAACGCCGAGGTGTTGTCTCAGAAGACGCCAAGCCGAGGGGAGGTAGTCCTGGAGGCGCCTCAAGGCGACCTTCCGGACCCTGGGCGCAAAGGGAGCAAGACTCCCACGGGCTCCAAGTTCGGACCCCAGCCAAACACTGCGCCGGAACCTCCGGTGGTTCCGGACTCCGGCAGGTGACCCCCTGTTAAGAGGGGCAAGCCGTTAGTGCCGGTGGCCTCTGTCCATCCAGAGGCACCGGACAACTTGCTGGAAGCACTTCACGATGCTTCCATCGACGAAGAGCAGCGCACTATCATGAGTGCGGTGATCGAGAAGGTTCAGTCCGCCAAAAGCGGACTAACTGAAGCTTGCGCTTGACCTCCTAACGAGCTTTCGGGTAAGTAATTAAATTATAGGAAAATATTACCGCATAGACAGTAGCCCCTGATGCTCTGTTTGGCGTTCACGAAGAAAGGCCGAATAGAGGATCAAATAATGACTCAGGAGTCTAATCAGAATATGTCTATTTGCATATGCAGGCTTCACTGCTGGCCGCTGCCGCACGTACTGCGGAGGTCGCTGCACTGAAGCAGGACCTTGAGCGGTCCAAGGAAGAGCTCGGCCTTATCAAGAGGCAGCTCGAAGAGAACAAAGGTAAGCAATACCTTGTCTATTTATTAGAAAGAAATATGGTTGTAAAATAAGAGGATCATCATGAATTTACCAGGGGCCACGATCGAAGTGGCGACCCTGAAGAAGGCGCTGTCCGAGGCTGAAAACAAAGCGGCTCAGGAGCGCATCGAGCGAGAAAAACAAGAGGCCCGAGTAGGCGAGGTGCAGCAAGAGCTCCAAGCTCTCTTCAAGAAGCACGTGGCCTTGGAGCTTGACTCTAAGACGCGAGAGTCCGAGCTTGCAAAGGCGCTCGACAGCGTGAAACATGCCAAGGCCGAAGCCCAAAAGGCCCTCCGGGAAGTTGAGGCGGTTAAGAAGATAGCGGCGGGTAAGGCATTCATTATGCAAAGCAAACACGTGAAAGAAAATTTCTTTTTACTTACCCGAGTTCAGAGCTCTCCAGGAGCGTTCGCATATCTGCCCCACAGTGTGTCTAATGCCGCGGAGTTCTGCCGGGCCGAGGAGGGGAGCTCGACGGAGAAGTTGTTCTGGTCTCAGTATACTGGGACCGAACACCCGGTGCCTTTGAGCGACCAGCTGAAGCAACTGGTCGAGCTCCACAAGGCGGCCGAACAGGCCATGAAGGGCCTTATAGTCCAGATGTGGCCTGGCGATCCCCTGCCCAACAACTACTTCGGTCTGGTGAGGCGGCTTGTGAATGCCTGCCCCCGGTTTGAAGTCATCGAGCGGTCCGTCTGCATCGAAGGTGCACGCAGGGCTTTTGCCCGTGCGAAAGTGCACTGGGCGAAGATGGACACCGAGAAGCTGGTGAAGGAGGGACCGCCGCAGGGCAAAGAGCATCGCCACCCCAAGATGTATTATGACGGTGTCCTGAAGGGTGCCCTCCTTGTGGCGGAGGAGTGTACCAAAGATGTAATTTTTGAATGAACGCGCTCATGTGATCCTGTAATGTGAAAACTAGTTCATTTGCGCTATGCAATGCTTTTTGAATTTAAAATATTACCTACTGTGCGGCCGTTTATCATATCTGAGAGTTGGCCAGTCGTCAGCTTCTTCCCCCATGCAACTAGTACTAGGGTGTTTGGGATAAATCTTAGCACTCTTTTGTCCCATATTTGGGTCCTCCGAGGGAGGTGCTCAGCGCAACGAACCTTGCAATCGGACCATAATGCTTTATCACTCTCACTTAGCCACAGAAGTCTACAATTTTAAATTTTGGCGAAGCCCCTAGTATTAGAAAAGCCGAATTTGGGGTGCTATATACGCCTAAGTCGGACAAGGCCGACTCCTCGCCCGAAGCAGAAAAAGTCTTTAAGGACTTGAGACCTCTCGAACAGCGACCAATTTTCGCCTCATCATGACAGTCAGTTTTGGCTTTCTCTAGTGAGGTGCTCGTCCGGAAGAACCGGGACACAATCGCAGTAGTTCTCCCAGTGCTACCTTAGCCGATATAGCGGAACGTAAGATACCAAAACATGGGAGCCGGGCAAAACATGATCAACACCAAGACTCCATGGGTGTTAGAATCATTACAATGTAATCTAGATTATTGACTCTAGTGCAAGTGGGAGATTGAAGGAAATATGCCCTAGAGGCGGTAATAAAGTTGTTATTTATATTTCCTTATATCATGACAAATGTTTATTATTCATGCTAGAATTGTATTAACCGGAAACTTAGTACATGTGTGAATACATAGACAAACAGAGTGTCACTAGTATGCCTCTACTTAACTAGATCGTTAATCAAAGATGGTTAATTATCCTAGCCATGGACAAGAGTTGTCATTTGATGAACGGGATCACATCATTGGAGAATGATGTGATTTACATGACCCATCCGTTAGCTTAGCACTACGATCGTTTAGTTTATTGCTATTGCTTTCTTCATAACTTATACATGTTCCTATGACTATGAGATTATGCAACTCCCGAATACCGGAGGAACACCTTGTGTGCTATCAAACGTCACAATGTAACTGGGTGACTATAAAGATTCTCTACAAGTGTCTCCGATGGTGTTTGTTGAGTTGGCATAGATCGAGATTAGGATTTGTCACTCTGATTGTCGGAGAGGTATCTCTGGGCCCTCTCGGTAATGCACATCACTATAAGCCTTGCAAGCAATGTGACTAATGAGTTAGCCATGGGAGATGCATTACGGGACGAGTAAAGAGACTTGCCAGTAATGAGATTAAACTAGGTATTGAGATACCGACGATCGAATCTCGAGCAAGTAACATACCGATGACAAAGGGAACAACGTATCTTGTTATGCGGTTTGACCGATAAAGATCTCGTAGAATATGTAGGAACCAATATGAGCATCTAGGTTCCACTATTGGTTATTGACAGGAAGTGAGTCTCGGTCATGTCTACATAGTTTTCAAACCCGTAGGGTCCGCACGCTTAACGTTCGATGACGATCGATATTATGAGTTTATGTGTTTTGATGTGCCGAAGGTAGTTCGGAGTCCTGGATGTGAACATAGACATGACGAGGAGTCTTGAAATGGTCGAGACATAAAGATTGATATATTGGAAGGCTATGTTTGGACATCGGAAGGGTTCCGGATGAGTTCGGGCATTTACCGGAGTACCAGGTGGTTACCGGAACCCCCCGGGGAGTCAATGGGCCATATTGGGCCTTAGTGGGATAGAGGAGGAGGCGGCCAGGTGGAGGGTGCCCCCCCAAGCCCAATCCGAATTGGGTGGGGGGAAACCTACTCCTACTGGGAGTAGGACTCCCCCCTTGGGCGCGCCCTATGAGGGTCGACCCTCCCCTCCTCCACTCCTTTATATACGGGGGAGGGGGCACCCCATAGACACACAAGTTGACAGTTGTCTTAGTCGTGTGCGGTGCCCCCTCCAGAGATTTCCACCTCGGTCATATCGTTGTAGTGCTTAGGCGAAGCCCTGCGTCGGTAACTTCATCAACATCGTCACCACGCCGTCGTGCTGACGGAACTCTCCCTCGGCCTCAACTGGATCAAGAGTAAGAGGGACTTCACCGAGCTGAACATGTGTAGATCGCAGTGGGGTGCCGTGTGTTCAGTACTTGGATCGGTTGGATCGTGACGACATTCGACTACATCAACCACGTTACTAAACGCTTCCTCTTTCGGTCTATGAGGGTACGTGGACACACTCTCCCCGCTCGTTCCTATGCATCACCTAGATGGATCTTGCGTGTGCGTACGTATTTTTTTGGAATACTACGTTCCCCAACACCACCAGCATGGAGTTTCTTCATGCGCTTTACACCAATATGACCTAAACGGCAGTGCCACAAATAAGTTACACTATCATTATTAACCTTGCATCTTTTGGCTTCAATATTATGAATATGTGTAGCACTACAATCGATATTCAATAAACAATTCACCTTGGGTGTATGACCACAGAAGGTTTTATTCATGTAAACAGAATAACAATTATTCTTTGACTTAAATGAATAACCGTATTGCAATAAACATGATCCAATCATATTATGCTCAATGCAAACACCAAATAACGTTTATTTTAGGTTCAACACTAATCCTGAAGGTAAAGGGAGTGTGTGATGGTGATCTTATCAACCTTAGAATCACTTCCAACACACATCGTCACCTTGCCCTCAACTAGTCTCTGTTCATTTTATAACTCATGTTTCAAGTTACTAATCATAGCAACTGAACCAGTATCAAATACCCAGGGGCTACTATGAATACTAGTAAAGTACACATCAATAACATGTATATCATATATACTTTTGTTCACTTTGCCATCCTTCTTATTCGCCAAGTATTTGGGGCAGTTCCGTTTCCAGTGAATATTTCCTTTGAAGTAGAAGCACTCAGTTTCAGGCTTGGGTCTAGCTTTGGGCTTCTTCATGGGAGTGGCAACTTTCTTGTCATTCTTCTTGAAGTTCCCTTTCTTTACCTGGCCCTTTTACATGAAACTAGAGGTCTTGTTAACCATCAACACTTGATGCTTTTCTTGATTTCTACCTTCGCGAATAGCTCGGGGAATCGTTTTCATCATCCCTTGCATGTTATAGTTCATCACGAAGTTCCAGTAACTTGGTGATAGTGACTAGAGAACTTTGTCAATCACTATCTTATCTAGAAGATTAACTCCCACTTGATTCAAGCGATTGTTGTACTCAGACATTCTGAGCACATGCTCATTGGTTGAGCTATTCTCCTCCATCCTGTAGGCAAAAATACTTGTCAGAGGTTTCATACCTCTCGACTCGGGCATGCGTCTGAAATACCAATTTCAACTCTTGGAACATCTCATATGCTCCATGGCGTTTCAAATCATTTTTGAAGTCCCGGTTCTAAGCCGTAAAGCATGGTGCACTAAACTATCAATTAGTCATCATACCGAGCTTGTCAAACGTTCATAATGTCTGCATATGCTCCTGCAATAGTTTTTTCACCTAGCGGTGCATCAAGGACATAATGCTTCTGTGCAAAGATGAGGATAATCCTCAGATCACGGATCCAGTCCACATCATTGCTACTATCATCTCTCAACTTATTTTTCTCTAGGAACATATCAAAAAATAAACGGTGAGCTACATCACAAGCTATTGATCTACAACATATATATGCAAATACTATCAGGACTAAGTTCATAATAAATTTAAGTTCAATTAATCATATTACTTAAGAACTCCCACTTAGATAGACATCCCTCTAGTCATCTGAATGATCACGTGATCCATATCAACTAAACCATGTCCGATCATCATGTGAGATGGAGTAGCTTTCAATGGTGAACATCACTATGTTGATCATATCTACTATATGATTCACGTTCGACCTTTCAGTCTCAGTGTTCCGAGGCCATATCTGCATATGCTAGGCTCGTCAAGTTTAACCTGAGTATTCTGCATGTGCAAAACTGGCTTGCACCCGTTGTATGTGAACGTAGAGCTTATCACACCCGATCATCACATGGTGTCTCAGCACGAAGAACTGTCGCAACGGCGCATACTCAAGGAGAACACTTATACCTTGAAATTTTAGTAAGGGATCATCTCATAATGCTATCGTCGTATTAAGCAAAATAAGATGCATAAAAGATAAACATCACATGCAATCAAAATATGTGACATGATATGGCCATCATCATCTTGTGCCTTTGATCTCCATCTCCAAAGTACCGTCATGATCTCCATCGTCACCGACATGACACCATGATCTCCATCATCTTGATCTTTATCAATGTGTCGTCACATGGTTGTCTCGCCAACTATTGCTTTTGCAACTATTGCTATCGCATAGCGATAAAGTAAAGAAATTATATGGCACTTGCATCTTAGGCAATAAAGAGACAACCATAAGGCTCTTGCCAGTTGCCGATAACTTTAACAAAACATGATCATCTCATACAACAGTTTATATCTCATCACGTCTTGACCATATCACATCACACATGCCCTGCAAAAACAAGTAAGACGTCCTCTACTTTGTTGTTGCAAGTTTTACGTGGCTGCTACGTGCTTCTAGCAAGAACCGTTCTTTTCTACGCATCAAAACCACGACGATTTTTCGTCAAGTGTGCTATTTTACCCTTCAACAAGGACCGGGCGTAGTCAAACTCGATTCGACTAAAGTTGGAGAAACAGACACCCGCCACCAATTGCAGCGGCTGCACGTCGGTAGTACCGGTCTCATGAACGTGGTCATGTAATGTTGGTCCGGGACGCTTCATCCAACAATACCGCCAAATCAAACTAAGACGTTGCTGGTAAGCAGTATGACTATTATCGCCCACAACTCTTTGTGTTCTACTCGTGCATATATTATCTACGAATAGACCTGGCTCGGATGCCATTGTTGGGGGACGTAGTATTTCAATAATTTCCTATAGTCACGCAAGATCTATCTAGGAGAAGCAGAGCAACGAGCGGGGAGAGTGTGTCCACGTACCCTCGTAGACCGAAAGCGGAAGCGTTTAGTAATGCGGTTGGTGTAGCCGAACGTCTTCGCGATCCAACCGATCCAAGCACCGAATGTATGGCACCTCCGCATTCAGCACACGTTTAGCTTGATGACGTCCCTCGAGCTCTTGATCCAGTTGAGGCCGAGGGAGAGTTCCGTCAGCACGACGGCATGGCGACGATGATGATGAAGTACCGGCGCAGGGCTTCGCCTAAGCACTATGATGATATGACTAAGGTGTGTAACTGTGGAGGGGGGCACCGCACACGGCTAAGATATTGTCTGTTGTGCCTTTGGGGTGCCCCCTGCCCCCGTATATAAAGGAGGGGAGGAGGAGGCCGACCAACAAGGGGCGCGCCATGGAGAGGGGAGTCCTACTAGGACTCCTGTCCTAGTAGGATTCGGCCCCACCCTTTTTTCCTTCTACCGGAGGGGTAAAAGGGGAAGGAAAGGGAGTGGGAGAAGGAAAGGGGGGTGGTGCCCCCTTCCCAAGTCCAATTCGGCCTCCTCCCTTGTGGGGAGCGCACCAGACCCTTGTGGGCTGGTTAGCCTCCCTCCTATGGCCCATAAGGCCAATATCTTTCCCCGGGGGGTTCCGGTAACCCCTCAGGTACTTCGGTATGTACCCGATACACTCCAGAACCCTTCTGGTGTCCGAATACTACCCTCCAATTTATCAATCTTTACCTCTCGGCCATTTCGAGACTCCTCGTCATGTCCGTGATCTCATCTGGGACTCTGAACAAACTTCGGTCATCAAATCACATAACTCATAATACCAATCATCATCAAACGTTAAGCGTGCGGACCCTACGGGTTCGAGAACTATGTAGACAAGACCAAAACACATCTCCGGTCAATAACCAATAGCGGAACCTGGATGCTCATATTGGTTCCTACATATTCTACGAAGATCTTTTTTGGTCAAACCGCATAACAAGATACGTTATTCCCTTTGTCATCGATATGTTACTTGCTTGAGATTCGATCGTTGGTATCCTCATACCTAGTTCAATCTCATTACCGGCAAGTCTCTTTACTCGTTCTGTAATGCATCATCCCGCAACTAACTCATTAGTCACATTGCTTGCAAGGCTTATAGTGATGTGCATTACCGAGAGGGCCCAAAGATACCTCTCCGATACACGGAGTGACAAATCCTAATCTCGATCTATGCCAACTCAAAAAACACCATCGAAGACACTTGTAGAGCATCTTTATAATCACCCAGTTATGTTGTGATGTTTGATAGCACACAAGGTGTTCCTCTGCTATTCGGGAGTTGCATAATCTCATAGTCAAAGGAACATGTATAAGTCATGAAGAAAGCAATAGCAATAAAACTGAACGATCGACATGCTAAGCTAACGGATGGGTCTTGTCCATCACATCATTCTTCCAATGATGTGATTCCATTCATCAAATGACAACACCTGTCCATGGTTAGGAAACTTAACCATCTTTGATTAACGAGCTAGTCAGGTAGAGGCATACTAGGGACATTTTGTTTTGTCTATGTATTCACACTTGTACTAAGTTTCTGGTTAATACAATTCTAGCATGAATAATAAACATTTATCATGATATAAGTAAATATAAATAACAACTTTATTATTGCCTCTAGGGCATATTTCCTTCAATAAGATGGCCATGGAGATGTTGGATGTTAGTGATGCTGCTTGTGCCAAGTATTTCACAATGATGTTAGATGGGCCGGCTCGTACTTGGTTGACGGGGGTCCCCGCTAACTTCATTAGATCATGGGCAGTGTTGAAAACTCGTTTCATCCAAAAAATTAAAGACATGCGCAAGCAGCCTATGTCGATCCTGGATTTGGATTCTTGTGTCCAACGTGAGGGCGAGTCAACAACCAATTGGGTGCGCCTGATCTCAGCTGTTATACATTCTTCGGATAGTATCAATGCCGATTCAGCAGTTCTCATGTTGGAGAAGAATTGTTGTTTCCTCCCCCTTAAGCAGAAACTGGGGCGGCTTAAACACCACTGCAATGACATGGGGGAGCTCATGGCGGCTCTTGTTAAGTACGCCAACTCTGATAGTACCAAAGACCCCGACTCTGATGATGAGAAGGCGGGTAAAGGGAAGAAGAGCGGCAATACAAAGGGGCAGCAGCATAACACGGCAGGACAAAGCGGCAACGGTAAGTGCAAAGCTGATGGCAATTTAGACTTTGTGGCTAATACGAATGCACAGAATAATAATCATCGTCGCAAGGGAAAGCCGCCTCGGCTTAGAGGGCCAAAGTTTAACATTGAAGCGATGATGAATCAGCCTTGTCCAAAGCATGGTACGCACGAGAAGCCAGCCAATCATCTGTGGAAGGATTGCTTCATTATGAGGGAGTATAGGAATTCCAATTTTTTCCATAATAATCATGGCCCAAATGGCGGTTCAAGATCCGGCTCTCACGGCCCTGGCTTTGGTGGTGGCGGTTCAAACTCTGGTTTCCAGGGCCAAGGCAATCAAGGTGGCTTTAACCAGTAGTCCAGTCAGGGGAATCAGCGGCATCAATCTGGTTATCAGAGTAATCTGAAGCAGTTGAATAGTGGACAGTATCATGTGTTCACTATGAGTTTGTGTAAACGGGACCAGAAGATTCATAAAAGGGCGGTGAATGCAGTTGAGCCGGCGATCCCCGCTACTTGTGATGGTTTGAACATCCTATCCTTTGGAGCCGCGAGGATCACCCACCCCGTGTTGATAACCCAGGTCATTTGGCTTTAGTGGTTGCACCTCAGGTTGGAGGTTACAAGTTTACTAAGGTGCTCATGGATGGAGGCAACAACATTAATATCCTTTATTACGAGACTTTCCGTCGTATGAGTTTGACTGACAAGGATCTTAAGCCGTCGAACACTATTTTTCATGGTGTAGTACCTGGTAAATAGGCATATCCAGTGGGCAAGATAGCTTTGGAAGTGGCTTTTGGCGATGATCGTGATTCCAAAGTTGAGATGTTGACCTTTGAGGTAGTAAAGATTAAGAGCCCTTATCACGCTTTGCTTGGGCGGCCGGCTTATGCTAAGTTCATGGCAAGGCCTTGTTATGCTTATCTGCAACTTAAGATGTCGGGTCATAAGGGTACCATCACAGTACATGGAAATCGGAAGATAGCCTTGGAGTGTGAAGAAGGCGATGCTGCTTATGCTGAGTTTGTTTGTGCGACAGAAGAGTTGAAGTTTAATAAGGATAATGTTGACCCGGTGGATATGACATCTTTGAAGAAGCCAACCACAGAACATGATCCCTGTTGAAATTTAAGTCAGCTGATGATACTAAGCTAGTAGACTTTGTTCCTGGGGATTCATCCAAGCAGTTCAATATCAGTGCTAATCTGGATCCGAAATAGGAAAGCGCGCTCATCAAGTTCATCCGTGATAACCGGGACATCTTTGCATGGAAGCCTTCAGATATGCCAGGTGTACCTAGGGAACTCGCTAAGCACACTCTTAATATTGATCCAAAGTTTAAGCCGGTCAAGAAATTCCTTCAACGCTTTAATGAAGAGAGACGTAAGGCCATTGGTGAAGAAGTGGCCCGGCTCTTGGCAGCTGGGCTCAATGTTGAAGTTTTTCATCCTGAATGGTTGGCTAACCCGGTGCTGGTGCTTAAGAAGAATGGCACTTGGCGCATGTGCGTGGATTATACAGACCTTAATAAGGCTTGTCCGGCTGATCCTTTTGCTCTCCCTCGTATTGATCAGATTATTGATGCTACGGCTGGTTGTGAGCGTTTAAGCTTTTTGGATGCTTATTCTGGGTATCATCAGATCAAGATGGCAGTTAATGACCAGGAGAAGACAGCCTTCATCACTCCCTTTGGAGCCTTCTGTTATGTGCCTATGCCTTTTGGGCTCAAGAGTGCCCAGGCGACTTACCAGCGGTGTGTTCAAAATTGCCTTCACGGCCAGATTGGACGCAATGTTCATGCTTATGTGGATGATATTGTTGTGAAATCCAGGAAGAAGGAAACCTTGATAGATGATTTGAAGGAAACCTCTGACAACCTCTGGGTCTACAAGATGATGCTTAACCCGGCCAAGTGTGTTTTTGGTGTGCCGGCCGGCAAGCACTTGGGTTTCTTGGTTTCTGAAAGAGGCATTGAGGCTAACTCGGAAAAAATCAAGGCTATTACTTCTTTGGCTAAACCGGCATGTATCAATGATGTTCAACATCTGGCGGGTCATATTGCGGCCTTAAGCCGGTTCATAAGCCAGTTGGGAGAAAAAGCTATCCCTTTATACCAGATGATGAAGAAAACATATTACTTTGTCTGGAGTGATGCTGCTGATCAAGCGTTTGAAGCCTTGAAGAAACTGCTAGCTGAGCCGCCGATCCTTGCTGCTCCCATTGATAAAGAGCCCTTGTTGTTATATGTGGCTGCCAATAGCCGAGCTGTCAGCGTGGCAATTGTTGTGGAAAGGAAGTAATCAGGCAAGGAATATCTGGTTCAGCGGCCGGTTTATTACATCAGTGAGGTGCTCATTGATTCTAAGCAGAGGTATCCGCATTGGCAGAAGCTGGTATATGGGGTGTTCATGGCTAGTCGAAAGCTCAAGCAATACTTTCTGGGTCATCCCATCACTGTGGTTAGTTCTGCTCCTTTAGGGGATATTATTCAAAACAGAGAGGCCACAGGTCGGGTAGCCAAGTGGGCCATTGAGCTTGGACCCCATGGTTTGAAATACATGCCTCGCACAGCCATCAAGTCTCAAGCACTTGTGGATTTTATCAATGATTGGACAGAGCTGCAGATGCCTGAGGAAAAGCTGGAAATCACATAGTGGACTATTCACTTTGATGGCTCCAGGCAGTTGGAAGGCTCGGGGCTGGAGTTATTTTGACTTCCCCACGAGGTGATAAATTTTGTTATGTTTTAAGGTTGATGTTCCCTTGTACTAACAATGCAGCTGAGTATGAAGCCTTACTCCATGGTCTTCAAATGGCTAAGGAGATGAATCTAAGACGGGTGAGGTGTTTTGGTGACTCAAGATTTGGTGGCTCAGCAAGTTTCGGGCACTTAGGATTCTAAGGACCCACTCATGGCAGCTTACCGCCGCGAGGTTGATGCTATTGCTGGTCGTTTCAAGGGTTATCAAGTGGAACATGTTGATCGCAGGAAAAATGAGGAGGCTGATGCTTTGAGCCAGTTAGGGTCCCAGCGTAAGCTGGTGCAACCTAACGTTTTCCTTGATATTCTACATAACCCTTCAGTCAAATTGCCTACGGAGGAAGATCTTGCTATTCCTGACGAGGAGGCACAATTGGTGGAGGCTCTTCATGATATTCCTGATTGGATGGTTCCATATTTGGCTTATATGACCCGGGGCGAGTTGCTGAAGATGAAACTTTGGCCAGGCAGATAACCCGGTGATCTAAGTCAATGACTATTGTCAATGGAGATTTGCACCGCTACAGTGTCACAGGGGTGTTTCAACGTTGTGTTTCTCCTGAGGAAGGATGTGAAATTCTACGAGAGATTCATGAAGGGGATTGTGGTCATCATGCCGGCTCTAAGTCTCTTGTAGCCAGAGCTTTTAGTCATGGATTTTTTTGGCTGACGACTCATGCTGATGAGGATTTGGTCAGTAAATGTGTTGGTTGTCAGAAATTCTCAAGACGAGCTCATGTAACAGCTCAAGAATTGAGGATGATTCCAATTGCTTGGCCGTTTGCAGTCTGGGGGCTGGATATGGTTGGACCTTTTAAAAGACCAAAGATAAAAGACTCACCTTCTGGTGGCGGTTGACAAATTCACAAAGTGGGTCGAAGCAGAGCCGGTCAGTAAGTGTGACGCGGCAACATGGTTCAATTCATCAAAAAGGTGATTTTTCGGTTTGGCTATCCTCACAGCATTACAACTGATAATGGCACTAATATGTCAAAGGGTGCTATGAAAGAATTCTGTCAACGGGAGTATATTCGTCTTGATGTATCATCAGTGGCTCACCCCCAGTCAAATAGTCAAGCTGAAAGAGCCAATCAAGAGATCTTGAAAGGCATCAAGCCCCGGCTTATGGTCCCTTTGCAGAGGACGCTGGGTTGTTGGGTGGAGGAATTGTCCTCAGTGTTATGGAGTATTAATACTACCCCAACAGATCTACGGGTTACACGCCCTTCTTCATGGTTTACGGAGCAGTGGCGGTTCTCCCTAGTGACATCCGTCACGACTCGCCCCGTGTGGCGGCTTATGTTGAAGCTGATAATAAAAAAGCATGTCCGGATGCTCTTGACCTATTGGATGAGGAGCGTGATCATGCGGCGGCTCGTTCAACGATTTATCAGCAAGATCTGCGTCGTTATCATAGTCCATGAGTTAAAACCAGGACCTTTCAAGAAGGAGATTTGGTGCTCCAACTCATCTAGGATCAAACTGACATGCACAAGCTATCCCCACCTTGGGAAGGACCCTTTGTGGTCAGCAAAAATCCGAACAATGGATCATACTACCTTATCGATGTTCGAGGCCACAAGGACTCACGTACGTCGGAGGAGGAGACCCGCCGGCCATGGAATATTGCTCATCTTCGGCCTTATTACACCTGAGCCACCGGCTCTTGTGATGTACATACTTCTATCAATGTATATATTATTATGAATATAATAAAGCCGACACCCCTGATAATTCAGGGACTCTGTCGTTTCATTTATGAGAATATGAGTCTTTATTGTCACTTCATACGATCACTTGGGAGTTTCCTGCTTATTGAGCATAGCTATGACCACCCTCTTGATCTGACTTGTATGCCATGATTGCAAAATACTTGGGGGCTTCCTGCTTATTGATCATAGCTATGACTACCCTACTATTTCGACTTATACACCTGGAATAAAATATTACTTGGGGGCTCGTTGTTAATCAACAAGAGCTTTGTTGTCCCTTGTAGTAGGCTTAGACGCCAGGTGTATTCACCAAAAATCCGGGTTATCTTGCCTTTGTTTGCCTGCCACTCCGACCAGGTAATCCTATAATGACTCACCATACTCTTGAGAATCAATCTTATACAGACCCTGAATTTGTCAAAGTTAAAATGGTGATTGGTCATGTGAGGTCCGGCTGACGGGTTTGAATTAAGGTTTAACTCAGCGGCTGTGCGGCCCTTGAATAGCACTTGATATTAAGGCTTGGCAGCCTATGAACGCCTAGTTTATTCTTAGTTATGCTTTCTTTGAACTTTGTTTGAGGTTTATATTTTGTTGCCATATTGCCATATGGTTGGAAATTAATTAGGGACATGTTGCCTTATGGTTCATACATGAATCTATCCGGAGTTTTGTTAACCCGGCCTGGCTTTGGACTTTAAGTCGCCAGTATATGATGATTTTGTGCTTGGAGTTCTGGCTCTAAGCTTTGGGATGTTACCCCTTGCTGCATATGGCGTGATAAGCCGACAGAATGAATAAAGTGAAGAGGGTGTTGTGCTCTCATCTTTGGGCTGTGACCCTTAATGCATATGGAGTGATAAGCCGGCAGTATGAAACAAATATCACAGGTATGATATTTATTTTGTTATGATTATATGAGGTTTTGATAAATCGGCCCTGGTTATGGACTATTTAGTCATCAGTCGTTGTTATATGGGGTATTGTGACCCGCCCCGGGGTAAACCGCAGGGCACCTGTTATCTGTTTATATGCAGGAAAATTGATAAACATGGTCTACATAATTGATGATATTAATCAGCATAAGTGGCAGATTTTTGAATGATGGATTGGCAGTGTTATGCAAATAAAGCGTGCACGATGGCACGACAGATCATTGTTTTTGACTAGCCTATTACAAGGCATCTGACGACCCAAAAGGATAAGTGTTTTTGAAGACATAGCATCCATATGCTATGGCTGGCAAATTGGCTCATGAATCAAGATATCTACTCCTGGTGGGTTGAAGCCTCGGGATCATCCTATGTTTCTTCTTCTTCAGCTCCTTGATTATCCATTGGCTGGAAGTTAGGCGTAGCCTAGTTGATACTGGTCAAAGCTCTAAATACAGCTTCATAATCAATAAGGTTGGATGGATCAATGTCAGGAGCAAAGGCGTGCTTACGCGTCGGTGGGGTGAGATTCACTTCTTGATAATCGGTGCCTTCATTTTCTTGTTCTCCGCATCATAAGCCACCTGGTATTGGGATAGATTGGTCTCTTCAGCCATCTTGCTCGCTAATGGACGCATTGCTCTTGTTATTTCTACAAAATCATCAACGCTGAAGGGAGACCCGTCTTCTTTTACACTCGGGCAACTATTGGCCAAGTCTTGTGGATCAAGATCTTCTTGCCACGCCTTTGCCCGGCTTAAGGCAGTCAAGGAGCTGGCTCTGGCAGATGCTCATTTTAAATCGTCGATCCTTTGAGGCAGCACTGATAATCTCTCCAATGTTTCCTTGATGAGGGTGGGCAGATGTTTCTTATGAATAGCAGTAGCAATGGTCCATTGAGAGTTGGTGTCACTACAAAAAAATACACTTCCGTGATGATACGTGTTTGTCACAGTAGGTCGTGTTTTCTGTCATGCATGTACATCCATGACAAATTTATGACAGAATCAAGATAGTCATACCTGTGCTGTCGTAAAAGTGTTCCATGACATTGCCAAAATTATCATCACGGAAGTGTCCACTTCCATGACGATAAATCACGCGTCACAGAAGTGCTTTCGCCAAGGGTGACCGACACGTGGCATCCACCGTAACGGAACGCCGTTAAGCTATCGGGTCAGATTTTGGATCCGATAACCCGTTAATGTACCACGCACCAATGCCGATTTTCCACGTAAAATTCTCATTGGTCGACGGATCCACGCGTCGACTCCGCGTTACACAGGTGTCACTCATCCAACGGTCCAAGATGGGCCTATGATATGTTGACACGTGACCGCCCAAAAGTGGCCCACAAAGTTTAAATGGGCCGCCCAACCGAAGGCCCATAAGATTTAGCGGACCATAATGGGCGGCCCAGCTAAAGGCCCACAAAATTTAGCGGACCATAATGGGCGGCCCAGCTAAAGGCCCACACGATTTTGCAGAGACCATAATGGGCGGCCCAAATTTAAAGGCCCACAAGATTTTGCGGACCATAATGGGCCGGCCCAGCTAAAGGCCCCCAAGATTCTGCACACCATAGTGGGCTGGCCCAGCTGAAGGCCCAACATTCTTTGTCAAATCGTCCCGTCAATGGCCTGTCCTAAACTTGTCATCAACGCGGCCCATGGTCACTTCTGGCCCGTTAACAGCCCGCTAAGTAATTGGGCCGAATTACGGCCCGGTGTATTTCCGGCCTGTTAAAGATCCGGCTTCATTTGGGCCCATTTACAGGCCATCAAAACTTTCAGCCCATAAACGACCGTGAAGGATTTGGGTCATATTCGGCCATGTCTGCCATTCAGCCTGTTAGAGGCCCACTATAGCTTTGGGCCACTTTCGGCCTGTTGTCATTTTCGGCCTGCTAACGCCGGACATAAACCATGGGCCATATGTGGCCCAACGTCATATCAGGCCCATTAACGGCCCATATAAAAATGACGATAATCTAGCCCGACCGAAGTTCCAGCCTGTTAAAGGCACGTGTATTAGGTCGGCGCGTTTACGGCCCGTCTGAATTTCAGCCTGTCAAAGATCCGCATCGTAAATGGGCCACCATTTCGGCCTGCTAAGTCCAGTGGGTTACTTGGCACAATCAGGGCCCAATCTCACTTTCGGTCTATTAAAGGACCATGTTTTTTATGGGCTCAAGATATTTACACCTGTAAATGGCCTATTTTTACTAAGGGCCCAAATTATGTTTAGGCCTGTTAAAGGCCCACTATGGGAACAGGCCTACCAGAAAAATATGAAAGCTTATGCCGATTTAGGCCCAGATATTTTTAGTGGGCTACATGCCAATTTCGGCACGTAATCGTTTTTAGCCCAATTGGAATGGGCCCAACGAATGTTGGCATGTTGGGCTCCTACGAAGCTTTCAGCCGAATACATTACTAAGATAAACCTACACTAAACAAAAATAGCATCGTAATTACTGCAGCCTGAGGCAGCATCATAAATGTTGTACCACAACAAAATAAATTCCATCCATACAACAAAAGGCCTGTTGGCATAAAGTTTACAGTCCTTCCAGATAAAAGCACCATTAGATGTATAGAAGCACAGAGCATTTGACCTGAGTGCTAATGTTTCAGGCTGTAGAATCTGATGGAGCAAAGACGATCTCCACCTTTTTTCCGCCATTGCTCTTGAACAACAAAGCGAATGTCGATAGTCCGGTTTCAAAACCATTCATATCTTGATGACATTTCTCAACCACTATTCTTGTTTCCAAACAACGTCCATTAGGGATTGGACTTGTGTGCGGAGCACGATATATCACTGCCTAGCAGGAAGATTTTGTTCAAGAGGCGATTTGGACGAGGTTACCTTGACTACCAACCCAAATTACGCAGGAAGGTGCTTTTTGCACTATTAGTGGAGAGATACCGACGACTGCAAAGAAGAGGTGACATTGTGCCTGTAGTAGCCTCGTCTCCTTCAGGTGGTTGTGGCTGTTCAATCATTTGTTCCATAGCTTCCTGAAAGTTTGAACTTGTAGACTAGTGTACCAGATAAGTTACTAATGAGACAAAAACAAACAAAGTAGGTTAAACGTTTATACATAACTTATTTTGGTGAACTACTGTAATACATTAGCATGTATTGTAGTGCCAACTACATAATAAAATCACTTCGGAACATATGTCCATGTAGCATGCCCTCTTGTATTGTCTATTTCCTCACATTCATTGACATCTAAGGATAAAGAGACATGGTTTAAAGTAGGATGAACATAGTATGACATCATTCATATCATGGGCAAACAGATATAAAACAAACATGCTACTTTATCATTCTGTGCGCACGTGAACATAACAGCTAGATTGCAGATCAAGACCAAAAGAATATCCTTCATCTCTTTTAAACCATGTAAGGTGAAATGATACGTTAAGACAACTGTGAATAAAAGTGAACAGAGTAACTGACATTGGCTGCAAAACAAGTAGTTAAATGAACACATCACAGTACCAATCAGATCAAGGCGGAGGAGTAAGGACTTACAACAGTGGCTTGAACTGGGTGTGCTCATGCCCTTCATCTTCTTTGGTGTGGCAATCCTTGAAGATTTGCACTTCAGATTCGGTTCGAGTTCTTTTGGTCATACGGGCTTTCCTCTATATTTGGAACAAGTCAATATAGATACGATAAAATGGCACAAAAAAAAGAAGGAAGAAGCACCTATTAACAAAAGCCTCGCGGTGAGCAGTATAGCAAAGAGATCCTGTTGTCTGATGGAATTTCACTTTAGACGGTTGGTTTTGTTCTTCAAACAGTTAGCCTCGAAGAAGATACACTTGTAAGGCACATACATAAATACAAGTTCAATATGTGGTCTGATCAAATACATATAGCCTACCTGATACTTTGGATCAGACCAGTGTTTAACGAGGGCTGTCCAGTCTTCATCTGTAATATATTCCACTGGAGATGTTTGGGCGATTTCATTGTTAGCCTTGCCTTCAAAGTGAGATTTTCTATGGTGGTACCGATACTGTCGCAGAGCAGACTGAAAACATGAGTGCATTATTGTTTAGTTGCATCATCTTTCAGATCCAACTTGAACCTCATCTGTTGAAAAAAGAATGTGAGTCTTATTAGGAGGAAGCTAGAAAGTATGGGACAGAGCAAGACAATATTACTAATTGCGATGAATAACATTACTTACGGATAAATGGTCAAGGAAGGTGTTAAACTGGGTATTGTCTTTCTCATTCCTGTCTTTGGATCCACGTTGGGAGGATACGTGCATGACACCTAACGGCAACGGCTGCCTCTGATACTAACTTGGCTGACTCTGTAGCATCACGTGGCCTTTTTAAACCTGCCTCAAAATGGATCTCCATTCTTCCTCCTTTAGATTTTGTTAATCTGTCAAGAATTATCCCTGATGTATGTTTCCGCTTGCGCCGTGGTGCTAGTTCAACAACGAATATGGTAAGTGTTAGTGTACATAAAACTGTGAGAGTACATATAAAGGAGCATGCAACTGCAACTTGACTCGATCAGGTACCGTCTTGGTGTTGATGCTCATGATGTTCATCTGATCTTGCCAAGTACTGTTGTGTCGTGATGCTTCGGAAGTAGTGTTAGGTGTGAAGGCAGCTTGGGAACTGGCCAGTTGCGGAGCAAACGAACGAGTAACTCGTTGAGATGCCGGTACAGTTGAAGCGGATGCTGCAGCTGGTGGAGCAGGTGATACTGTGTTTGTAGATTTAGCCGGTGGACTTGGACCTTCTACTGCACTATAAGTACCAACAGAATCTCGACGGCGTAACCTTTTCCATTTCACCCGTGAGTAACAACACTCCCTACTATATTATTTTCCTTGCTCTTTTTGACTTTGCCATGTCAAGCTGTACCCACAACACAAAAGAATAAAATCACTCTTCGAACTCATTGATGCATGATCTGCATAAGCAATACTTTGATGTAAGACAACCGTATGAGGATGGAATATGTAAGATAAACAGGACGGCATGACATATTCACAGCTACAATGTGCAAACTAAGCAGAAGGATTTTCAAAAAAATAGAAGTAATGCAAGCTAGACACCATATGAAAGATGCAACCAATATTACTCTGCTAAGTTAAAAGTGTCTTGTCATAAGTGGCAATTCGAAAAATTAGAAGCAAAGACAACATAGAAATCAATGCAAGATGCAACCACTATCAAACTGCCATGTTAAAAGCGTCCAATCATGAGTGACTGATGCGGGATACACAACAGCAGTACTTTGATGTAAGAACATGGTATGATAGATAGATGCAGTGTATTCTAGACACAGAAAGCCATGTCATATGCACATGTATAACGTATAAACTCAACAGGTGCAATTTAATCAAAATAGAAGAAATACAGGCTAGACAACATATGCAACATGAAACCAATTATCACATCATCAACTTAGAGCAAGCACCTGCGATGGTGGAGTATGGGAGATGAACTCATCATGTAGACTTGGGACTTCAACTTCATTAGCAGTAGCAGTGGCAAATCTAGAGAGTCTCTGTTTGCGTCAGTGCGGAGGACCACCAACATCCCCTAACTTACTCTTTTCCTTCCTATTTTCTGATATTGCCTTATGAAGTCAAAACCACAAGAAGATGGATAAAATTAGCTCTGCATAACTGGTTGATGCATGATACATACGAACACTACTTTGATGTAAGGCAAGCGCAGGATAGGAGGATGGAATATATACAAAAAAAGCCAGCATTTCATATTCACACGTACGATAGGACGATGGAATATGTATGAAAAAAAAAGTAAGCGGAAGGCATTTCAACAAAATTAGAAGAAATGAAAGCTAGGCACCATATGAACATGCAACCAATATCACTCTATCAGGTAAAAAGTGTCTCGTCGTAAGTGCCATTTCAAGAAATTAGAAGCAGTACAAGCTAGAAGACAATGCAAGATGCAACCTACATCACAGTCCCAAGTTAAATTTGTCTTACGGGTAAGTGATCGTTGCAGGTATAATTTGTAATCTACGCAGATGCAATTCAACATAATCAGAAGCAATACAAACTAGGCATCATACGGAAAATGCAACCACGTATAACAGTTCCAAGTAAGAGCAAGCACCTGTGATGGTGGAGTAGGGGAGATGTGATCATCATGTACACATATGTTCTAGAAACAGGAACACGTGTCATATTCACAGGCATTATGTGTAAAGTATGCAGATGCAATTCAACTTAGAAGGAATACAAGCTAGACATCATACGCAACATGCAACCACATATAATAGTGTCAAGTTAGAGCAAGCACCTGTGATGGTGGAGTAGGGGAGATGTGCTCATCATCTACACAGCTACGTTGACTGTCTAGCCTTGTGTTGTCTTGCGAATCTTGTTGGGAGGATGGCGGAGTAGAATCTTTAGAGACCCCCTGTTTGAATTGCTCCGAAGGACCACCATCATCCACTGCCGGACTAATTTCCTTCAGCGGTAATGATTTTGCATTGTGAAATCAAACCGATAAGAAAAAGGAATAAAATTCGCTCTTCAGAACTCATTCATGCATGATACCGATTTAACACTACTCGGATGAAAGTCAAACACATGATGCGAGGATGGAATATGTATGAAAACAGGATGGTGTGACATATTCACACTATGATGTGGTAACTAAGCGAAGGCATTTCAACAAATTAGAAGCATCGCAAGCTAGACACCATATGAAAGATGCAACCAATATCACTCGCCAAGTTCAAACTATATGGCGTTTCAACAAATTAGAAGCATTACATGCTAGAAATCATATGCAATACACAACCAATATCACAAAGGATGGCGACTTAAAGGTGCCTTAGCATAAGTGATCGATGCGGGATATGCAAGAATAGTAGTCCGATGTAGAAACAGGAACACATGTCATATTCACGGGCATTATGTGTAAAGTAAGCAGATGCAATTCAACAAAGTTAGAAGCAATACAAGCTAGACATCATACGCAACATGCAACCACATATAATAGTGCCAAGTTAGAGCAAGCACCTGTGATGGTGGAGTAGGGGAGATGTGCTCATCATCTACACAACTACATTGACTGTCTAGCCTTGCGTTGTCTTGCGAATCTTGTTGGGAGGATGGCGGAGTAGAATCTGTAGAGAACCTCCATTTCAGTTGCTCGGAAGGACCACCATCATCCAATGCCTTGCCAATTTCCTTCAGCTTTATTGATTTTGCATTGTGAGGTCATACCGACAAGAAAAAGGAATATCATTCGCTCTTCAGATCTCATTCATGCATGATAACGATTTAACACTACTCGATGAAAGGCAAAGTCATGATACGAGGATGGAATATGTACGAAAAAATGGACGGCTTGACATATTCACACCTATGATGTGGTAACTAAGGTAAGGCACTTCAACAAATTAGAAACACCGCAAGACACCATATGGAAGGTGCAATCAATATCACTCCGCCAAGTTAAAACTGTCTCGTCATAGGTGGCGTTCATCAAACTAGAAGCAATACATGCTAGAAATCATATTCAAGACGCAAAACCAATATCACATCGCCAACTTAAAGGTGTCCCATCATAAGTGACTGATGCAGGATACACAAGAAGAGCAGTTTCATGTAAGAACATGGCGTGATAGATGATATAGTATGTACCAAAATGTGAAAGCGTGACATATTCACATGTATCATGTGTAAGCTAAGCAGATGCGTTTACACTAATTAGGAGCAATATGAGCTAGACACCATATGAAACATGCAACCAGATATCACATCGCCAAGTTAGAGCAAGCACCTTGGATGGTGGAGTAGGGAGCGGAGACTTGGACCTTGTAATGCACTATCGATTACAAGGAGAATCGCATGATGCTCCATTTACATTCTTGCAGAGGACCACCATCATCGCCTTTCCTTACTATTTTCCTTCCTCTTTCTTGATTTTGCCTTGTCAAGTCAAACCCACAAGAAAAAGGAATAAAATTTGCTCTTCGTAACTCATTGATGCATGATCTTGTGAACACTACTTTCATGTAAGGCAGCCGCATGATAGGAGGATGGAATATGTACGAAAAAGCAGGACGGCGTGACATATTGACATGTATGATGTATAAAGTGTAAACTAAGCACAAGGTGCTTGAACTTGTTAGAATCGATGCAAGCTAGAAACGATATGAAAGATTAAACCAATATCACTAGACCAAATTAAAAGGGTGCCATAACAAATGTATTTGACCAAATTAGAAGCAATACATGGCAACAGGCTAGAAATAATATGCAATATGCAACGAATAAAGGTGACTCATCGTAAGTGATTGATGCAGGATACATAAGAGAGGTAGTTTCATGTAAGAACAAGGTTAACACATAGATGTAGTGTGTACCAAAAATAGGAAGGCATTTCATATTCACAGGTATAGTGTGTAAACTAAGCAGATGCAATTTACCCTAATTAGAAGTGAGGGAGTTCCGGACTAAGGGGTGTCCGGATAGCCGAACTATCATCATCGGCCAGACTCCAAGACTATGAAGATACAAGATTGAAGACTTCGTCCCGTGTCTGGATGGATCTGGATCGGCACCCGAGCCGGTCCCCGGTGCCCGCACTCGCCGCCATTCACCGTCACCATGTCGGCCCCCGTCGCCGCCCGTCGCGGGAACCTCCCCGCCGGTCTGCCTCCTCCTCATCGACGGTCTGCTTCCTCCGGCGCCGCTGCCCCGCCGCCCACCTCACGCCCCATTGCCTCGACCCTTCTCCGGTTGTGAGACCCCGGCTTCTCCTTCTCCCCCGCTCCAGGCCGCACTCGGCCGCCAGATGATGACAGTGGGCGCGCACCCCTCACCTCTGGTCGCGCCCGTGCTCTGCCGGAGCGCGCTAGCACCCGCGCCTGCTAACCTCCCTATGAATGCTTGCCTCATGACCGCCCCTGGCCGCACCTCTGCTTCCTGACCGAGCACCCAGGCGCCGCTCCATCAGAGGCGGCCGCGCCGCCGCCACGTCTCCGTCTGCCGGCCTCGACCATGGCCTCGCCGAGCCAGTCCGCCACCGCGCCGCCCTTCCTCAGGCGCTGTCGTGCATAGGAGGGAGGTGGCCTGAGCCACTTACAGGTGGGGCCCTCCCCCTGTAAATCAGAAAAAAAGGAAAAGAGTAGAGGAAAACGAAAATTGAAAATAAAAGGAAATAGTAAAGTGAATTAATTAATTAGTAATATAATTAGTTAATTAATTAACCTTGCTTAATTTGTCCTAATTAACTAGCTTAGGTGTTTAAGCCTATTTTAACTAAATTGTGACAATTACATGTGGGTCTCACACGCCCTATTCACACCTTTGACTACCAACCGTTGACTTGGTCAACAGTGGTCCCAGCCCCACAGGTCATAGGCTGTGGCTGGCTTCTGCTGTGTACACATAGCTTTTTACTACTTAAATTGAATTAAAATAATTTAGAAAATGAATTAACACTTTAGAAATTAATATAAAATAATCCGTAACTCGGATGAAAATACTTTGAACATGAAAGTTGCTCAGAACGACGAGACGATTCGGATACGCATAACCCGCTCGTCCGCCACACCCCTAACCTATCGAACTCGCAACTTTCCCCTCCGGCTCCTCTTCCTTTAAAACGAAACACCGGGAATACTTTCCGGATGTTTCTTAACCGGTACCACCTCATACCACGTTAGGGCACGCCTAGCATCGTTATTTGTCTTGTCATGCATCGATATGCATCTGTTTACATGGTATTCATTGTTTCTTCCCCCTCTTCTCTCCGGTAGACTACGAGACCGACGCCGCCGCTGCCCCAGTTCGACTACGGAGTTGACGACCCCTCTCTCTTGCCAGAGCAACCAGGCAAGCCCCCCCTTTGATCACCAGATATCGCCTATTCTTCTCTATACTGCTTGCATTAGAGTAGTGTAGCATGTTACTGCTTTCCGTTATACCTATCCTGATGCATAGCCTGTCCTTGTTACTACTGTTGTTACCTTTACCGCAATCCTATATGCTTAGTCTAGGATGCTAGTATTTTCATCTGTGGCCCTACATTCTTGTCCGTCTCTTTGTGCTATACTATCGGGCCGTGATCACTCGGGAGGTGATCACGGGTATATACTATATACTTATACATGATACATGTGGAGACTAAAGTCGGGTCGGCCGGTGGAGCACCCGCGAGTGGATCTTTGTGGCGAGCGACAGGCAGGTTGAGACCGCCTTAGGAGAGAGGTGGGCCTGGCCCTGCTCGGGCGTCATGGATACTTAACACGCTTAACGAGATCTTGGTATTTGATATGAGTTGGCTCACGAGCCTATACGCACTAACCAACCACGTGGGAGAGATATGGGCACTCGGCGTCGTGGTATCACCGGCACTTCGTGACGCCACGATCGAGCGGCGAGCACCGAATTGGACTGGAACGCCACTAGGCTAGGTCTGCTTTCGGCCGCCCTCGCAACGTGCAGGTGTGTTCAGGGTGATGGGCCCAGACCCCTGGGCGCCTAGGTTTAGACCGGCGTGCTGACCTCTCTGTTGAGCCTAGGTGGGGCTGCGATGTGTTGATCTTCCGCGGCCGGGCATGACCCAGGAAAGTGTGTCCGGCCAAATGGGATCAAGCGTGTTGGGTTATGTGGTGCACCCCTGCAGGGAAGTTAATCTATTTGAATAGCCGTGATCTTCGGTAACAAGACGACTTGGAGTTGTACCTTGACCTTATGACAACTAGAACCGGATACTTAATAAAACACACCCTTCCAAGTGCCAGATACAACCGGTGGTCTCTCTCTCTCAGGGATACGAGGAGGGATCGCGGGTAGGATTATTGCTATGTGATGTTACTTGGAGGACTTCAACCTACCCTCTTCTACTTGTTGCAAGACGAAGGTGACGAAGCGTAGTCTTTGATAAGACTAGCTATCCCCTCTTATTACGGCATTCTGCGATTCGGTCCATCGATATGGACCTTTACACATATATCGGTGCATATGTAGTGTAGCTCCTTGCTTGCAGTACTTTGGATGAGTACTCACGGTTGCCTTGTTCCCCTTTTCCCCTATCTCTACTCGGTTGCTGCGACTGCACGATGGAGCCCAGGAGCTGACACACCACCGTCGATGGCGACTACTACCTGGAGGTGCCTACTACTACGTGCTGGCGGCGACGACCAAGAGTAGTTTAGGAGGATCCTGTGCAGGAGGCCTGCGCCTTCTTCGACCAGTATCCCGGTTTGTGCTAGCCTTCTTAAGGCAAACTTGTTTAACTTCATGCGTACTCAGATATTGTTGCTTCCTGACTCGTCTATGATCGTAAAGCACTTGTATTCGAGCCCTCGAGGCCCCCGGCTTGTATTATGATGCTTGTATGACTTATTTTATTTGTAGAGTTGTGTTGTGATATCTTCCGTGAGTCTCGATCTTGATCGTACACATTTGCGTGCATGATTAGTGTACGATTGAATCGGGGCGCCAAGTTGGTATCGAGCCGACTGCCTCAGAGAATCCCCTTCCACACTCCTTGGCGTCAAGTCGAGTCTAGACATTGCAAAAAACTTTTACTAACTTGGCTGTGTGCCTTACGGGCCCACGTCACCATTGGGTGGTATTAGGATCTTTTACTCCTCGATCTTTATTCTGGGATTCTGAACTCTCTTCTATTCGGGTTAAACGATTTTTACTAAAATCTAACTTTAGGATCTCGTTGCTACTTCCTCCCAGAGAACCCCTCACTACAGGTGATTGCTCCATGAACCAGAAGAATTTGAAGATACTCTCCGATATTCTCTCGAGACATTGTGCCTGTCGCTGTTGCAATTCCCTACCAAAAACATCCCTATGGATAAATACTTACGCTGTCGTTCTTACTTTTGTTCCCGATTAATCTTGTTATTACAAGATACCTGAAATTCCTCTAAAGTTCCAAGAATACTTTGCACCTATCGCCTTGCGCTTCTTTTGCCACTGAATACCCCTAAGAATAATTTCTCGCACTTTCCGAGTATCCGCCATCCCAGCTTGTTCGTGTGTTTCACAAAAGTCTTTGAAATACTATTCAATCCTCCGAAAATCCTTAGCCGCTTTATTGCTCTGCAAATACTTGTCTACTTGCATTATGGGTGCTTCCCATATATCTGGCAATATTCACTAGTATCTTTTGACACCGTCATTTTGATTCTATTGGTTTAACATGTGTGCGAATGCACACAATCATCTATCAACGCTTCTAAAATATCTTTCCGGCTCAGACATCATTTTGAACATGAGCTGGTTCTCGACCAAACTATCTGTCGTCGATTGTTCCTTTGGTATATTCAATTGATCCATCCTTGATCGTAACGCTCGCTTCGATCCTTTGTTTTGGAAATCATAATTCCTTTGCATTTAAGCTGCGAATTATTCAGGATGCTTCCATAACCTCGTTGCATTTGCATGCCTTCCTCTTCCGGTTGAGTATCGATACTCATATCAGATCCTTTGTGGACCATCAAGTCCTTTGTTGGATTGTTATCCGATGTTGTCCATCATAATTAATCACTTTGTGAGTTCTTTCTCCGATACATATTGCCTTTGGTAAATTGTATCCTCTCGCTTTCTCAGCCCTGCTCAGCTTTCGAAATGGTGGTATTTCTATTGAAGCTTGTGGTATATATTTCCACGATACCTGATGGGTTGAACCTGTGCCTTCCTTAATATGTGTGAACTCGGCGGTTTTCATGAGTCATACACTTACGGTATTTTGCGGATAAAATTTCAACACTACAACTTCCTCAAGGTGAGAAGTGAATGAAAGGTTACGCATTGGAGAAGTGGGAGTCGACCTTGAACTTTGTGTTCATGCCCATGGACACGATGTAGATCTTATCATTAAAGCTTCTCTTAAATTAATTATTCCTTTGGTATAAGTTCATCTTATATCTGGGATCTGGCCTTTTGCAATCGTGGTTCCGACCATGTTCTCTTTGAGATACCATTTCTCGTGCAAGTTTAAGCACTTGTCTTCGGTAGAGCAATACCCCAGTCCAACTTCTACTTTGATCTGTCATCGAGTATTACCCCCCTGGTATCTCGAGATTATCATGGAACTGCATAACTTCTTATGAGTTCTTCATCAAGTGCTACATTCCATCGATTCCAATTTTTCACGGGCTCTGAGTTATTAAACACTCAAAGACACTGATAACTGACTCGAGTCCGCATCGCGATTAAGCAACTCTTGGTAACCTTCATTACTTAAGAGTTTGAAATCAATCACGTCATTCCTAGCCTGTTTGGCTATATCCTTGTCGTGCCGATTTTAACTGTGATACCTGGTCCTCTTCCCAGAGCATAATTTTTGACGATGAGCTAAGCTTACGTCGATCTTCCTCATCATATCATTTCGCTTTGGACAACAAGCTTGATTTTGAGTTTGTGTCGCATTTACGGTTCCAATAACCTTTTGCTTCATAATTCCTTTGACTTGATGTTATCGCCGATCGATTACATCTTCATGAAATCTCTCGACAAATGTGTCGTGATCATCATCAACGATTGAGCACTTCCGTGATATCGCTTGAATTCATGTTGAGTAATACCATCCTTGCCCTCGATGATTTGTGATATCGGTGACCACTTTATTGTTTTCCGCTCAACACAAAACTTGTTCGTGTTTTGTGTTATACCTTGAGTTCCTTGCTATCCAACATTTGTTCTTCTTTAGCTTGGAATATTACCATCTTTTATGTGAAAAATGTCGTGGTAATTTCACCACCTCTTGAGAATTCTTGATACAAGTGATACTTCTCACCATCACCATTCCTTCTTGTTCCTGTGTTGATTCTAACCGGATTCCAACAAGGGAATGATGCTACTTGGATTCTGTACTTCTAGCAACCCTATTGCTTTGAAGTTAACGATCGACGATTCGTTCTTAGACTGTTGGTTATTGAATCGTCACTCTAATAAAGGATCTTGCTGCCTAAGGTCATATTTCGGGCACACCTTTTCAACTAATGATTAATGGTGTATGTTTTCCTTGAGCATACACCATTATATCATTTGATCTAACAAATGTCATCTTCTTGTTCACATTATCGTGGAAATCCATCCGTTTGGAATTCTCGATGAATTGTCGCTGAGCCCATCAGCCACCTTCTCATCCCCTCCTTGGTTTAATGATGAACTATTGCTTCGTAAACCCGCTCCCATAGTTCATTTCTCGAGAATCTTGCAATGTCATTTCGTCGATTGTGTTGCACCTTTTCCTCTCGGACTTCTCGAGTTTGAGGTATCATGACACCAATTGGATATGAATCTCGGTCGATATGATGGTTGGGACAACTTTCCAAGAGTTATGATGTTGATCCTTTGATGATCCGGGTAACATGATGTCATGCCTAGCACTTCCGGCCGGAGGACCTATCATTATAGATTCCTTTTCAAAGAAGGTTATCCATTCATCCATGAGGAAATTGTAAGACTTATTCTTCAAGTTATTCTGATGGATCCTTCGTGTTTCCGTAGTCTGATCTTCACATGAAGACCATGTCAATGCTATATCGAAGCATGTCAATGGTACTCCGATTTTCAACAGAACATTTGAAGCACGAGGCTAAATTTTATTTATCATTTATCCTAACACCGTATGGGTAATATCATGAGATTCCTCCCCTTACCTAAAGGGTTTTCAACATTATATCCTGTCATGGATATCATGCTCTTCTTGTCCTTGGGAAGGATATACCTCAAATATGTGTATAAACACATTTTCCCTTACCATTGTTCTGTTTAACCTGATGATCACGTTGTTCTTTTCATTGGGTTGTTTAACCTCCCTTGTGATCCATAGGATCTAAGCAGTAATATTCTTCTGCTTATGTAAACACCTTGGTGTACAACCGTGTCAGTAAGACCCCGTTGAAATTGTCGATAGCATTCCGGTCACCACCGATGGACGAGAACCTTGCCTATTGGTCCGCCTCGTTCAACGAGCAGGAAAATGGTTCTCTTCGTCCCTCGCCCTTGGTACCGACATTGTTGCCGACATAACTGATAGGCTACCCTCTGACATGCCTTGCTATTGTGACCGTGGCGAGATGTCACCGCTCCTATTTTTAACCCACATGGTGGGCCCATAACCCACAGCCCACGTGATTGAAACCCGACACTCCTGCACACCCTGTTGTCAAAGTTATTCCTCGCGCTTGTCTTTGTAGGTAATTCACGGGCCACCGCCTGTTGATCTATTCAGTATCGATGCAATGCTTATTTACATTGCTCTAAACCCCTTCAACACTTCGCTTCGTGCATTGAACGATTGCCTGCTCGAAACTTCCAATGATACCTCCTTACTTTGCTCTCGATATTTTCTTAAGTTTCAATTCAGGAGTTACTTTCCGCCACCTTCCTCGATGTTATCGACCAGATAGACAACCTTGTAGAGGTCTGTCCTTTTGAAGCTACCCCTTATCCTTTCCGTAAGTACGATGAAGTTCCCCAAGGAAGGACGACAACTTCATCATGATGACCCGAAGCAGAGAACTGAAGACATCAATGTAATGGATCGACCTCTTCGAGAAGAGCAACTATGACCGAGAAGAATCGTTAGAGTTACGTAACCATATCCCTTCCCCCTTACTCCCGCTCCTAAATCTCGGGACGAGATTTCTTGTAGTGGAGGAGAATTGTGACCTTTGGATATTTAAGCTACATAATTCCTTGTTAATCATGCCACATCATCACTAAGCATCGTTGTTAATCTCACGATAGTTCAAAACGATTCAAATTCGAATTTGAGTCAAAGGCAAACCACCAAAGTTTTCAAATATTAAAACTAAAATGTTCAGGCGGTGCCATAATTTGCTTAAGTAAATATGGTGTAATAAACACATTTTTATAAAGTGCCTAGATAATTTAAAATGATTTAAAATAAAAAAAGAAAATAAATAAAAGAAAATGCAAAACAAGAAAACACGCACACACACAAAAGGAAAACCACCTTCCTGTGGGGTTTTGGCCCGCTTGGTCGGACAATGACCGCTTGCCGCCCACCTCAAGACGCCGGGCCTATTTGGCCCAAGGCCCCCACTACTGTAAACCCTAGCTACCGCACCCCATTCCCCCACACCCACGCCCCTCCCCACTCCTCTCGATCCCATCTCGATCGGGAGGGGTTCGATCCACCTCCCTCCTCTCGCCCCGATTGGATCGGGGACTGATCCCGCCGCCACACGCAGCTGACGCCGCCCGACCCCATCACCTCGACGCCGCTCGCTATCGACACCGGGCAACCGAGCCCCCGGACCCGCCGCCGCCCGGAGGGCTACCTCGCCAGACCTCCCCCCTGCTGGATCTGGATCGGCACCCGAGCCGGTCCCCGGTGCCCGCGCTCGCCGCCATTCACCGTCACCACGCCGGCCCCCGTCGCCGCCCGTCGCGGGAACCTCCCCGCCGGTCTGCCTCCTCCTCATCGACGGTCTGCTTCTCCGCGCCGCTGCCGTCGTCGCCGCCCTCCTCACGCCCGTTGCCTCGACCCTTCTCCGATGTGAGACCCCGGCTTCTCCTTCTCCCGCTCAGCCGCACTGCCGCTGCCAGATGACGGCGCTGGGCGCCAGACCTCACCTCGGCGCCGCTGCCGGGCGCTGGCCGGCGCCGCTAACCTCCCTATGAACGCTTGCCCGCTGACCGTCCCGGCCGCACCCTGCTGCTTCGACAGAGCACCCGGCGCCGCTCCACTGCGGCGCGCTCACGCCCATCGCCTCCGTCCCGCCGGGCCTCGACCATGGCCTCGCCGGGGCCCGGTCCGCCACCGCGCCTGCCTTCCACATGCGTTCGTGCACAGGGGAGGGAGGTGGCTCGAGCCACTTACAGGTGGGGCCTCCCCTGTAAATCAGAAAAAAAGGAAAAGAGTAGAGGAAAACAAAAATGGAAAATAAAAGGAAATAGCAAAGTGAATTAATTAATTAGTAATATAATTAGTTAATTAATTAACCTTGCTTAATTTGTCCTAATTAACTAGCTTAGGTGTTTAAGCCTATTTTAACTAAATTGTGACAATTACATGTGGGTCTCACACGCCCTATTCACACCATTGACTACCAACCGTTGACTTGGTCAACAGTGGTCCCCAGCCCCACAGTGTCATAGGTCGTGGCTGGCTTCATTGTGTACACATAGCTTTTTACTACTTAAATTGAATTAAAATAATTTAGAAAATGAATTAAAACTTTAGAAATTAATATAAAATAATCCGTAACTCGGATGAAAATACTTTGAACATGAAAGTTGCTCAGAACGACGAGACGATTCCGGATACGCAACCCGTTCGTCCGCCACACCCCCTAACCTATCGAACTCGCAACTTTCCCCCTCCGGCTCCTCTGCCCGAAAACGTGAAACACCGGGAATACTTTCCCGGATGTTTCCCCCCTTAACCGGTACCACCTCATACCACGTTAGGGCACGCCTAGCATCGTTACTTGTCTTGTCATGCATCGACATGCATCTGTTTACATGGTATTCATTGTTTCTTCCCCTCTTCTCCGGTAGACTACGAGACCGACGCCGCTGCTGCCTTCGACTACGGAGTGGATTTAATTCTCTCTCTTGCCAGAGCAACCAGGCAAGCCCCCTTGATCACCAGATATCGCTTATTCTACTCTATACCGCTTGCATTAGAGTAGTGTAGCATGTTACCGCTTTCCGTTATACCTATCCCGATGCATAGCCCGTCCTTGTTACTCTTTGTTGTTACCTTTTACCGCAATCCTATATGCTTAGTATAGGATGCTAGTATTTTCATCTGTGGCCCTACATTCTTGTCCATCTCTGTGCTATACTATCGGGCCGTGATCACCGGGAGGTGATCACGGGTATATACTATATACTTATACATGATACATGTGGAGACTAAAGTCGGGTCGGCCGGTGGAGCACCCATGAGTGGATCTTTGTATGGAGCGACAGGGCAGGTTGAGACCGCCTAGGAGAGAGGTGGGCCTGCCCTGCTCGGGCGCTCATGCGGATACTTAACACGCTTAACGAGATCTTGGTATTTGATCTGAGTTGGCTACGAGCCTATACGCACTAACCAACCACGTGGGAGAGATATGGGCACTCGGCGTCGTGGTATCACCGGCACTTCGTGACGTCGCCAATCGAGCGGCGCCACGAATTGGATCGAACGCCACTAGGCTAGGCCTGCTTCGGCCGCCTCATAGCGATGCATGTGTGTTCAGGTGATGGGCCCAGACTGGGCGCCTAGGTTTAGACCGCTGCGGTCTTGACCTCTCTTTTGAGCCTAGGTGGGGCTGCGACGTGTTGATCTTTTCGCGGCGGGCATGACCTGTGAAAGTGTGTCCAGCCAAATGGGATCAAGCGTGTTGGGTTATGTGGTGCACCCCTGCAGGAAGTTAATCTATTCGAATAGCCGTGATCTTCAAGAATGTGACGACTTGGAGTTGTACCTTGACCTTATGACAACTAGAACCGGATACTTAATAAAACACACCCTTCCAAGTGCCGATACAACCGGTGGTCGCTTCTCTCGTGGATACGAGGAGGGATCGCCGGGTAGGATTATTGCTATGTGATGTTACTTGGAGGACTTCAACCTACCCTCTTCTACTTGTTGCAAGACGAAGGTGACCAGGTTTAGTCTTTGATAAGACTAGCTATCCCCTCTTATTCTCGGCATTCAAGTTCAGTCCACCGATATGGCCCTTTACACATATATCCATGCATATGTAGTGTAGCTCCTTGCTTAAGTAGTACTTTGGATGAGTACTCACGGTTGCCTTGTTCCCTTTTCCCCTATCTCTACTCGGTTGTCGCAACTGCACGATGGAGCCCAGAGCTGACACCATCGCCGATGACGACTACTACCCCGGAGGTGCCTACTACTACGTGCTGCTCACGACGACACCAAGAGTAGTTTAGGAGGATCCCATGTAGGAGGCCCGCGCCTCTTCGATCTCAGATCCCGATTTGTGCTAGCCTTCTTAAGGCAAACTTGTTTAACTTCCGTCTGCATCAGATATTGTTGCTTCCGCTGACTCGTCTATGACCGAGCACTTATATTCGAGCCCTCGAGGCCCCTGGCTTGTATTATGATGCTTGTATGACTTATTTTATTTGTAGAGTTGTGTTGTGATATCTTCCCGCGAGTCCCTGATCTTGATCGTACACATTTGCATGCATGATTAGTGTACGATTGAATCGGGGGCGTCACAGAGAGATCAACTCTCCCCAGGCTACCCATCATGTTGCTGTGATAGAGCAGCAATGCAACGATTCTTCTTGTATCTTAAGGACTAGTTGCGTCTGGATTCCCGATCCCTCCATGCCGGATTCCCGCAGAGGGACGGACGTCGACCAAGCCCTGAACTTAAAGTCAGGCGGCGGGTTGGACTCATTGGATAACACTCAAAAATCCAAACTTCCAAGTTCAGAAACTTCTCGGCCCTTGAGTCCTGAATTGGACAGGGTTCCGGATCTAGTTCCACCCGCCCACCCAAACATTAGCGATCTCTCTTGAATTCGGCAAGAGCCCAATAAACAATACATCATTATCGGGCGATTCCTCCCGGTTAAGAACGGGATAAAGGATCGCCGAGAGGAGGACGAATCCCAATTTTTGCAATAATTGCACGAACAAGGGAATCCTAAACGCCATAAGTCGTCGCGAAATTACACGCTTTGGTTGACTTGGTGACCATAGTACAAAAGTATCGTATGCGATGGAGAGCGCTCGAAAACCGAAAGTAAATTTTGGGATAATCCGCCCCGAATACATCCCTAGTCCGAAACAAAAGGGTGCATCATTATCAAGCACCCGGGTTGAATACCAAAAACCAAAACCCCTAAAGGGTACGGAACCAGATCGGAGGGTTGGCTCAACGGACCTGCAAAATCTACAAGACGGAGGGCGCCACTCCAACACACAGCCTTCGAGCGTGTTGGATACTACGGCAGTGGCCAAAAGTGGCGAGGCTTTTTAGCCCCGGCAACCAACCCAGTACCAAAGACAAGATTAACAGTCTTCGAGACTTCCGCATCAAATAACATGCAGAAACGAACAATCCGCAGCCTCGCCGAAGTCTACCAAGTATCAACAACAAATCCATGGAGCGACACGGCTATCACCTTCAACGCCAGCGACAAACCTAAATTCTGAACAGCTAGAGCACCAGCCGCATTGGTCCTCAGTCCGATAGTGGACGGTTTTCATCTTACTAAGGTACTCATGGATGGCGGCAGCGGATTAAACCTCATCTATGAGAAAACCCTTCAAAAAATGGAAATTTACTGGAGCCGCATTGAGCGAAGTAGCACAACCTTCAGAGGGATAATCCATAGTCGAGAAGTACGCTGCGCAGGAAAAATCACACTAGATGTAGTGTTCGTCTCACCGGACAATTACAGGTCCGAGGAGGTCACGTTTCAAGTGGCCCCATTCGGCAACGGATATCACGCTTTGTTAGGGCGAGAGGCATTCAAAATCTTCCAAGCTATACCCCACTACGGGTACATGAAGCTCAAAATGCCGGACCCAATGGGATAATCACTCTCGCCGATGATCCGGATACGGCACTAAGGCTGAAAATAAGACAGCCACCGGCCCTAGAGGCATTGTCCAAGCCCTAGCGGCAGAGGAACTAACTACGCTGCGCCCACGGTGGATAGGGACGATGTGATACTCGATAAGAGGTCCAAATCCACCTCTTTTAAACCAGCAGACGAGATAGTCAAATTTCAGGTCCATCCAACGGACCCCACAAAGACGGCCTCCATTGGGGCACAATTAAGCCGTGATGTCGAAGCCGCACTACGAGAATTCCTTCGGGAAAATTGGGAAATTTTTGCCTGGCACCCTTCAGACATGCCAGGAATCCCACGCAGGCTGGCAGAGCATAGCCTAAATATCCTAAAAGGATTCAAGCCAGTCAAACAAGCTCTTCGGCGATTTTCCGATCCCAAAAGACAGGCAATGGGAGAAGAGCTAGCCAAACTCTTAGAAGCCGGATTCATCAGAGATATAAATCATCCGGACTGGCTAGCCAATCTAGTAATGGTACCAAAAAAGGACAAATCATGGCGCCTGCGTACGATTTTAAAGACCTTAACAAGGCCTGTCCAAAGGACCCTTTCCCCTCCCTCGCATCGACTAAATCATCGATGCTACCGCAGGCACGATTCATTGTGCTTCCTCGACGCATACTCCGGATACCATCAAATCAAGATGGCGGAGAAAGACCAGGCCGCAACGGCATTCATTACTCCATATGGGCCATTCTGCTTCAACACAATGCCCTTCGGACTCAAAAACGCCGGCGCAACATATCAGCGCATGATTCAAACATGTCTGGGTACCCAGATAGGCAAAACAGTAGAGGCATACGTTGACGATGTGGTCGTCAAGACCAAACACGTCGGAACTCTAGTAGAAGACTTGAGGGTGACATTCGACAACCTCCGAGCATATGACATTAAGCTCTATCCGGAAAATGCGTCTTCGCATTTCACCGAAAGCTCTTGGCTTCATCGTATCCGGTAGAGGAATTGAAGCAAACCCGGCTAAAATCCGAGCTCTGTCACAATTGGATATTCCAAAAGACCTCAAGCAGATACAAAAACTAACCGGATGCGTAGAGGCCTTAAGTCGCTTCATTTCCCTTTTGGGAGAAAAGGCTCTGCACCTCTACCGCCTCCTCCGGAGCACAGAACATATTGAATGGACGGATGCTGCCAGAACCGGACTCGAAGAAATAAAGGCCATACTGGCAACAAATCCGGTTCTGGCCGCGCCCAACCTGGGCGATCCTATGTTATTATATATCGCAGCAACACATCAAGTTGTCAGCACGGTACTCGTCGTTGAACAAGAAACAGAAGGGCACAAATTCCCTCTTCAAAAACTAGTGTACTACGTATCCACTGTTCTAACTCCATGCAAATCCCGGTACCCACATTATCAAAAGATAGCGTATGCGGTGTTCATGGCATCCCGGAAGCTGCGACACTACTTTCAAGAGTGTTCAATAACGGTGGCCTCCGAAGTACCTCTCAACGATATTATAAACAATCGCGATGCAATGGGCAGGATTGCAAAATGGGCTATCGAGCTCTTACCATTTGACATAACCTACAAACCACGATGAGCTATCAAGTCGCAGGTTCTGGCTGACTTCGTCGCCGAATGGACCGAAGCCGAACTCCCTAAAGAGTACGGCGCTGCATCTAACCGGATCATGCATTTCTACGGATCCAAAATGTTGGCTGGCTTGGGGGCTAGCGTCGCCCGACGCCCCCAACCGGAGACACAATCCAATACGCATTTCAAATAATGTACATGGACTCCAACAACGCAGCGAACACGAGGCCCTTCTACATGGCCTCCGGATGGCAATCTCCATGGGCATTCAACGCCTAGAGGTGCGCGGGATTCAAACCTCGCTATATCCCAAGTAAATGGAGACTTTGACGCCTAAAGATCCAAAATGGCAGCTTACCACAACGCCGTCCTAAGAATGTCACCGGTTCAAGGACTAGAATTCCACCATGTAGCCCGGATAATAACCAAGCAAAGAACGTGTTAGCACGCATCGGCGCTAAACGAGACGCCGCCCCTCCAAACATCTTCCTCGAACGACTCTTCAAGCCATCCGTATTATGGGAAGAGGAGTCCGAAATAACAATCCGAGCCACCGCATCACCTAACTCGCACTATTCTCGACACAATCGGCGGCTCAACCAACGAAATAACACCTTCAGCTCACGAAATAATGGCAAGAATCGCCTGTGGATGTAACCATTCCTCGCCTACTTAATGCGGCAGGAACTTCCGAAGACTAAAATGAGGCCCGCTGCATAGTTCGGGCGATCTAAAGCCTACAAGGTCCATGAGGGAGAACTTTATAAGAAAAGCACAACCGAGTCCTTCAAAGGTGTATCTCGAAGAGGAAGGGCGAAATCTCCGGCTGAAATTCACGCCGACTCAAGCGGCACCACGCTGCAGCCCGGGCCCTTGTAGGCAAGGCCTTCCAGACAGGATTTTATTGGCCGACAGCCCGGCAGATGCTCAGGACTTAGTCCAACGATGCGTCGGTTGCCAGCTCTTTGCTAATCAGAGCCACATGCCACCCACCGCCTCAAAACTATACCCATTACCCGCCGTCATGTCCGGGGCTTGACATGGTTGGACCCCTTAAAGGGGAACCCACAAGCACAAATACTTATTGGTCATGGTGGACAAATTCCCCAAATGGATCGAGGCCAAGCCGGTTAAAATGGCGTAATCCGGACCGTGATAGACTTCATATCCTCGGTAGTACACCGCTTACGCCCCCACAAAGATCATCAATCGATAACGGCACGAACTTCACGGCCGACGAGGTTAAACTCTGGTGCAAAAATATGGGCATTAAGCTCAATTACGCTTGCCTATCACCCCCAAACTAACGGTCAAGTCGAGCGAGCAAATGGTCTAATAATGAGCGGCATCAAACCTGCACTAGTGCGGTCCCTCAAGGAATCTAACACACCGGGTAGAGGAGCTCGACCAGACTGGGGGCTGCGGACCACGCCAAACCGAATCCATCGGATTCACACCATTTTTCATGGTATACGGCGAGCAGTTCTGCCTCGCGATATAATTCATGACTCACCTCGGCGTGTGCATGTACGAAGAAAGAGAAGCCGAGTTAGATCGGCAGGACAGTTTGACGCCTTAGAGGAGGAGCGGACGTGGCAAAGGCTCGTTCCGCATTTTATCGCCAGCAGGCTCAAGATATCAAAGAAGAAGCACGGGCCAAAACTTACAATGTTGGCGAACTTGTTCTACGCCACCGGACAAGAAAAAGGACAAACTTAAGCCCAAGTGGAAGGTCCCTTCATCATCGACCAAGTCCTCGACCAGCGGAGCATACCGCTCACGTAACGCATCTCGACAACCGACTCGAGCCGAACCCATGGAACACAGCCCGCCTCCGAAGATTCTACGCTTAACGCCGGACTCCGGGTTCGCCTCACTCCCCACCCCTTTTTTTTTACCTGCCTCTCGCCCTCCTCCTTCTTCCCACTTTTTTTTCTCAATACCTTTTATGGGCCGATTTGTGCTTTGTTCGCACACACTTGATGTGCTCCTGGCACTCATTATACCTGGGGGCTTCTTTAACAGAAGCTTATTCATACGGGCTTCATGCCCAATACATGTGTCATACTTCCGCATGTACCTTTTATTCACCATTATATGCATCGATATGACTTAAGTTTTGGCCAAGCTGGGTTGCTGGCTCCTGTGCTTACCCCTACGCTCCCGATTGTTCGGCTAGGAGGTAAAGGGAGCACCTCTGCGATTGTTCTTCTGGGTCACCGGATGTGTACCTCGACCGGGTGAAGCCGAAAGCTAGCGTTCTTAAGAGAATATTCGGTCGGTGACTTGAAAGATGATTTATTACTTACTTACTTATCTGCCCCTGATGCTTTTTTCTGCTATTTTCGCAGTCCGCATTGCACTTTAGGGCATGCCTCCTGTGGAAAGGAACCCTTAACGGAACTATTCTCCCTAGAAGATGTTTCTTACTAACCATGTAATATAACATAACTAGTTGGGCACTTGTCCGATAAAGCAATTATGACCCCGACGCCTTTGTCTCCATGCATGCCCGGTTCTTTTTATAACCGTAAGGGTATTCGGACACACTCGGACTGTTGGGTCCCGAGGTTGAAGCTTAAACGGTCCAAGAAGACAAACGATCTACAATCCGGCTAGAAGGCATTTTACATGTCATTTCAAATTACATCGTCAAACCGACCGATTGTACTCCTCCTCAATCCCATCTAACAGGCTGTCTAATTTACAAATTCCCTGGGAATATTTCATGGCCAGTTCTACTTGGCCGTACATCAAGCTCACAGGATCTCCTTCCCATCAGCCCCGCAGTCCGACCTCGGCCATGTGGTTTGGGTCGACTTCAGTAACGTGGTCTTCACCATGGCCCAGCCTCCTCGGCGCCTCGACGGCAGCCGATATCTTCCACAAACGGAGGCGTCGCCGTGCTCTCAAGCTTCTCAACAAGCCCACCAAGGCCCTCGGGTAGGGAGACGGATGGCCATAAAGCATGAACGACGCCACTCATCGCCGCCGAACACGCTCGAGCAATTGCACTAGCTTGGGAAGTTGGTCACCCGCTGACTGTGCATTTCCTCCGCAGGCGACACTGTGAGCACACCTAAAGACATATTTCATCAATCGACTTCCTCGCCAATTCTTCTTTTCAAAGGAATTCGCTCAAGCACTTACTATAAATGCCGCTGACGAAGCCGATTCTCCTTCACGGAGCTGCATACCGGGCCCAACACCTTTCAGCTCTTCTTCTCCTTGCTGGGTGTGGGCATCTTGGGGCTTGTTTCTCTCGCCGCACCTTCATAAGCACCTCTCGCCAGCCTTTAGTCGACGCAGTAGCTGTTGCTGTTCGTCCGGATCTAGTCCGCGACCTCTGCAATACTATTGTCGATTCACACCACACTTTGCTAAATAATTATCTTTTTCAAAGTACGCCTTACCAGCGGGGGTCTCTGTGGCCCCTCATGCCAAGGCGGCCTCAAGTTGGGCCTTGCACTCTTGGAGCCCCGGGACAGATGGGTATTCTTCTCCGTAAGACCTCAAGATGATAATTGATCCTTAAATCAGTTATTTCAACTATTTTAAGTCTCGGGGCTACCGCATATATAACTATTAAAATTACTTACTCGTATGTCTTTCACATACCGCCCGTGGCTCGTTAACCCATCTTGAGCGGCACGGAGGTGCGCTTCCGCTTTAAAGGCATTTAACGCCCGGGAGAAACACGCCACGAAGAACTGTCTGACGACGCCTGTGATTCATGGCGCTCTCCACCTCGAACCGGGTGGCGACAGCCTGTCGGCATCCTCTGTCGGAGGAGCGTCCGCTCACGCTTTGTATTCGCTTTCCTCCCGGACCATGCGTTGAGCATGGCGGCGGAGGCTTGATTGGCAATCTCTCCGACACCGTCCCCGCGAAGCGCTTCTTTTCCGAAAGGTTATGAGCATTAATATACCTCCTAGGGATCCTTCCTTAAAAATAGCGGTGCTCGCATCTGCTGCGGCGACGTTCGTTCGCGTCGCGCTCCTCTTCCTCCCCGCTGGGCCGGATCGACCTTTGTTTTCCGCCGCTGGGTTCGGCTTCCCACCTTAAAGGCACCACTCATGCGATGCACCATCAGTATGGGATGGTCAAATTAAGCGCTGGATCAAATGATGGTGTCAAGACCTTGGTCACAACACCGGGAGGCCGGAACAAACCGGGTAGTCACCGTAATGGCGACTAGGGCATTGTCTATGCTACGTTGGTGGAACACCCCGTCAATCAGCTCCACCTTTATGTCCGGATCCTCTTCGAGGTCGGATCAAGGGATCGCCGGATCCTCGGGCTATGGAGCTAGGCTTCAGATGCCCTCCACGCCCCGGCCGAAGCTCTGCGCCGAAATCACAGAGTAAGATGCTTGACTTTAAAAAAGTATGGATCGGGTAGATGAACATCCGCTTACCCAGCTCCGAGGGTTATTCATAGAAAATCCATTCAACGGATTCTTGCGGAGGAAGTCCTCCTCTTCTCCCTTGTACAAGCCGGGCAGGATCTTTGCCAGATCGGCTGCCGAGCCTGGCCCTTTGCGGCCATGACGGGTGGCATCGTCTTCCCAGTTGAAATCCCACATAGGGTGGCCCCTATATTGGAGTGGCTGCACCCTCGTGATAATGCACGTGGCCATGACTCCAATCATGGTCAATCCGGAGGGCCAAGAACCTAATCCGCCCATCGATAATGGACGCCCTATCATCTTCCTGCTGAGGGCTCCACGGAGCCAACTCAGCGCTTTCTTCAAGGGAGCATTGTTGAACTCCGGAGGCCGATCCGGATCGGATCCGCAGAGGGGCGCCCTCCATGTAGAACCATTCAAGGCCGGTCTTGGACGCCTTCTTCGGGTGCCGGATAGATATCCGGTCCCGGCGATGCGCCATATTTCGGCTCCGCCCACTTGATATATCGACCCCTCATGAGAACGGGGTACGAGGCAAAACAATCTCTTCCACAGGGCAAAATGGGGCTCGATGCCCAAGAACAGCTCGCAAAAAGCTACGAAGCCCACGAAGTGCAAAATGGAGGCGGGCGTGAGGTGGTGAAGTTGGAGTCCGTAGAACTCTAGGAGCCCCCGGAGAAACGGATGTATGGGAAATCCGAATCCCCTTATTAGATAGGGGACAAAGCATACCCGCTCCCCTTTGGAAGGGTTGGGGACGCCCTCCACCTGCTTTCCACCCTTGTAGGTGGCTAGTCTGGCTCGAACCGGGACCATGAAAGCTGGGGGAAGATATCCCTCGGTCTGGAGTACCACTAGCTCGCTGTGTGGAACTGAGCATCTCCCCCAATCTCCTGGCTTAGGGCTGGGAGCGCAAGAGGAGGAGCCACGTCGGCTATCCATGATGGAATGGATTTACATCCGAGGCGCTTTGATGAGAACTTATGGATGGAGGATGGTGTGAGCTGGATCTAGATCCTCGCCTCTCTTATAGGCGTGCCTGCTCGCTGCTAGGGGGTAAAATGTAAAATATCCCAGCCCTTCGCATTCGCATTTGCGACACGTGGAAGAAGGCCATTATTGGGCGTACGAGCCAAGGAGCGCAACATTCGTAAAGAAGACGGACACTATTCGACGGGAACATGAAGATTGAAGGAGAACCCGCCTTGCAACGCCGAAGACAATATACGCGCCGGACTCGTCGTCGCTGAAGCCCGGTTCACAGGTATAGTGTGTAAACTAAGCAGATGCAATTTACCCTAATTAAAAGTGAGGGAGTTCCGGACTAAGGGGTGTCCGGATAGCCGAACTGTCATCATCGGCCAGACTCCAAGACTATGAAGATACAAGATTGAAGACTTCGTCCCGTGTCCGGATGGGACTTTCCTTGGCGTGGAAGGCAAGCTTGGCGATACGGATATGTAGATCTCCTACTATTGTAACCGACTCTGTGTAACCCTAACCCTATCCGGTGTCTATATAAACCGGAGGGTTTTAGTCCGTAGGACGAACAATCATACCATAGGCTAGTTTCTAGGGTTTAGCCTCTTTGATCTCGTGGTAGATCCACTCTTGTAACACACATCATCAATATTAATCTAGCAGGACGTAGGGTTTTACCTCCATCAAGAGGGCCCGAACCTGGGTAAAACATCGTGTCCCTTGTCTCCTGTTACCATCCGCCTAGACGCACAGTTCGGGACCCCCTACCCGAGATCCACCGGTTTTGACACCAACAAGAAGTATTACAGGCTAAACACCGTATGCAACATGCAACCACATATCACACTGCGAAGTTAGAGCAAGCACCTGTGATGGTAGTGTAGGGGAAGTGATGTCTTCAGGTATAGAGCTACATTCAATATCTTCATTTAGGCTTGCTATTTCTTGAGAATCATGTGGAGAGGATGAAATTGCATTCTTTATAAGAGTATTGCGTCTCATATTAACCCCACGCTGTGGATCGTCTCATCATAAGTTTATAAACGCAGGATACACAAGAACAAAGATTTTGATGTAAGAACATGGTGTGATAGGCGTATGTAGTATGTACCAAAAACAGGAAGGCGTGTCATATTCACATGTATAATGTGTAAGCTAAGGAGATGCAATTTAACAAATTAGGAGCATTGATGATGGATACACAAGAAAAGTAGTTTGATGTAAGAACATGGTTAATAGAAAGACGTAGTATGTACCAAAAACAGGAAGGCATGTCATATTCACAGGTATAATGTGTTAACTAAGCAGATGCAATTTACCCTAACTAGTAAAAGGGCCCGTGCGTTGCAATGGGAGAAAGAATACCACACGCTCTTAATTTACAAAAAAAGTAGGCTATAATCTGAGTATTTGTAGCTATGGTCCAAACAAAGATGGTCTTTCCCTACAAAAGCGCAACTTCAAGATTCCACATGCATTCTATTTAAACACGGCTTGCATGTAAATTTAATATGTACAAAGAAACGGGCAAGTGATCTTCAATTTGTCTCCAATCCTGATTTTACTTATCCGGATCAGTACCAATATGAAAGAAAGACGGGTAATGCACTGTTGATTAAGATTGCATCCTAGATAGTATTTTTTTAATAGTTAATAGGTAAAATAACATCATATTTCGATTCTATATATTTTCTAATTAAATTCCATATATAATATAACATTTGATATGTATCACGGGTTTAATGTCGTAAACATCGTGGTTTTTTTCCATAAAATAGCATGACGGACTAAGAATACCTATTTCTTTTATTAGTATAATATATAATATATATATATAGAAGATATAGATATAGATATATAAGAATAACATCATATTTCGATTCTAAAATAGCATGACGGACTAAGAATACCTATATTCTTTTATTAGTAGGTATAGATTAGAAGCATTACAAGGTAGACACCATATGCAACATGCAACCACATATCACACTGCCAAGTAAGAGTAAGCACCTGCGATGGTGGTGTGGGGGAATTGCGGTGATCAACTAGAGAGCTACGTTGACTATCTTCATTTAGCCTTGTTGTTTCTTTGGAATCATGTGGGGAAGATGACACTGCACTCTTTAAACGAGTAGGGCGTCTCACAGTAACCCACTCGGGTGACTGTCTCATCATAAGTGATTGACGAGGGATACAAAAGGGCATTAGTTTGATGTACGAACATGGTTAATAGACATATGTAGTATTTATCAAAAACAGGAAGGCATGTCATTATCAAAGGTATAATTTGTAAAGTAAGCAGATGCAATTTAACCAAATTGGAAGCAATACAAGCTATACACCATATGCAACATGCAACCACATTTGACAGCGCAAAGTTAAGCAAGCACCTGGGATGGTTGTGTGTGGCAATTGAGATCATCAACTGCAGAGCTACGTTTATTGTCTCCAATCACGACATCGCACCCATTAGAGCGTCAAACGCTTAGTGCTTATCTTTGCATTACACTTGAGCGACTTCGCCTTTTTCTTTTCTCGCATTCATCAACACCGCATCGTAGTCTGAAATACCCATGCATAAAAAACAATAGTGTGAGTATGGGTGAAGTGTGTGCACAATTAGTACAAAGGTAAAGGTAGCGTATAGCAGGTCGGTGAGAAATAAATGACGGGATACATATGATAGCTCTACAACATGCATGGCACACTAAATTACTACAGTGGTTCTATGAAAATAACAATGATCGAAAGCAAATAGGTCACTAATTTTTTCTGCACCGTCCGATGTACAAAGAACGGGCAAATCGCCTTCATCTACCTCCAGCCGGTCGGTGTTGACGATCTTCCTCAAACGCCAAAGTGACCACCGGCCCAAGATTTCCTCCCCTCGCGCCTCCTCTTGACCTCACCAAGACCGCTGCAGCTTGGCACCGCCCCCTCGGCCATCCATTCAAGCCCCGCCGACCTCCACATTCCCTGCCTGCGCCCCACATCCCTATGATAGACACCGATGCGCCGCTTCCCCGGGGAACAGGCGGACTAGGTGCTCCGCGCGCCTAAGCAGGTGCTGCTTCTTTTAATTGCGGTTCGACTGACCCTGAATTGAAATCCAGTGGGCTATCAATTTCTAGCAAAGGTGAAATAGTAAAAGGGAGGAAACCTTATGCATTTTGTATCACGAAGAAGATGCAGTAAGAAGCGCTCAACTAGTTTCTTTTGTGGGATGAATACGGTGTGAGCGGAGACGTAAGATTTGCACGAATAAGGGAAGAGGAGTACCTCTTTCTCGCTGGCAAAGGTTGTGTCCTCCTTCTATTTTTTCGACGATCTTCTTGTTGTTCGCCGGAAACCAGAAGTTATGGAGTACGGTGTAGCCTTGGACGAACCCATGGCCAAGTTGTTGAGTGTGGTGCGGTGGCTGTCTGTCAGCGGCGGGGAAGCAGATCCGAGGCGGTGAACAACGACGTAGCGGGAACAACTCCGGTGCGGTGAACGGTTGCGACAGTGGAGCCGCAGCAGTGAGGCGCAGGACGGCGTGGTCTGAGTGGTTCTGCACGGCGCACGCCGGGCGCCGGGCGTCGTGGAGGCAGCGCTGCCTCGGCTTCAGCTGCTAAGTCCTTGAGGGCATTGCGGTTGCGGTTGCGTTGGATGACGACGTCGGGGTACCGGCTCCGGCGTGATGGAGGAGGGCGGCGGTGGATTGGCCGCAATGGGGTGGAGGACGGAGGAGGCTGGGGTTTCGTGGCTGGTGGAGAGGGTGTTTTCGCGCCCACGGAGTATGAATGGGGAAACGGAGGGAGGCGGGGAACTAAGGGGGAACAATGTTTCGGTTTGAGACGCGCTTGTTTGAAATTTGGGGAAACTTACAAAATTTGCCCCCATCGAAAATTTTGGACATATTGCGGGTTGGGGGTAGGACAGTCATGTCAGATGTCCCAAATGTGGGCGGGATAGATTTCAGCCGAGCGCATGGGTAGGCGCCCACAGCGTATGAATGCTTCCCGGAGGCGGTTGAGATTGGCGTCTTGGTGAACTTACAAACCTACCCCGGTTTAGACCTTTGGACATCGGGCCGATAGGCTACACGGGACAGAGTCAGGATAGTAATTTCCTACCACCAAAACATTAGTCTCACGCGGTTTCGGGTGACCAGAGGCCTATTTGGCGCTTCGTTCAATATTTAGGAGCAGAAGCATTAACGTTTTCAGTTCTCTTGAATTGAACTTTCAGGATTTGTCAAACTTCACAAATCTTTACTCTTGAAAATCCTAAAGCTACGATTATTTTGGAATGGAGGGGGTACATTTGAATATATATTGTACACGAGTATATATTAAAAAATATGCAACTTACCTCAGTTCATGCATGGTTCTAGATATAATCTCCTTGGTTGCAAAAAAAAGTTAGATATGCGTATGAATATATATATATATCATGTTCAAACTCACAACAAAGATTGATGCCCCCTTTTACATCTGATTTACAAATGCCATTATCTCGGGTTCAAATAGATGAATGCACTTCCTATGAATTCGAATCTTTGAAACCCCCTTTATGTTGAAATCGACATGTATTCTATTTCGTAGCTAGCAATTTGGAATGTATCCATGCAAGTGACAAATGTATAAAGTGCTTCACACTAACAACATGGAGTGCACTAATTAATGTTTATATATGAATTGCAAAAGTATCCATTGCCTGTATTTCAAACCTCTCTCACTCTATGGATCGATAATATGAAATAAACACATGCACATGCTAGAATTCAATAGAGTATGGGTGTCTAATAGATCGATTTTCGTCCATACGCAATTTGCAAAATTCATGATCTCATCCAAAAATAATAATGCCATTTATATTTTAATTTAATGCGTAGAACCGCCTTTTACACGTAGATGCACTATGCCTCGCTCCGTTCTCACAAACGCGTTATATCCCTCTCTATCTAACGCATAAGTGCACACACTTTATATGCATCGGCATTTCTCTTTCACACATTCTCACAATCTCTCTCAGGGTGTCGGGGTGTCTCACGCACATGCTCTCTCTATTTCTCTCTCTCTCTCTCTTTCTGACTACTATGTACCACTCTTTTCACTAATCTCAGTTGGAAACACTATTTCTCTCACATGCATATATACACATGCACGGTCTCTACTAGCCCTCTATACGCACATATATGTGCCTACGTGTCTCCCGCACGCACATTATCTTTAGGCCTCTCTCGCACACATTGCCCCCCCTCCCCGACACACCTCTCTCTTAGTAGTTGGCAAATATGATTTCATCATATCATTCGGTAGGATATCCCTGGCTGTTAGGCTGGATGGTAATACGAGGCAAAGTTTTACCCTAGTTCGGATCGGACCCTTGCAGTTGAAGAAAAAGCCTACTCTTGGTACTGTATATTAGTGATAGGGGTGTGTACAAAGTACACGTGAATACCAGGCATTGTGCATGTGTGTATACTATCGACGAACTAGCCCCCAAGCTTGTAAAACATACTAAGGGCCTAGGGTTACAAATCATATATAGTCGGCTTATCACCAGTGGGGATAGAGTCCTCCGCGACTCTGGTAGCTTCGTGTTGTGCGCCGAGTCCTCCACATGGGTCTTCAGATAACACGCCTCGGTCCAACCTATATGTGGCGCAGGATGGAACCGACCCATGAGTCTTCATGTTGACCCACCACAACTAGAAATGATGTGCCCACCACACCACACACGCAATCGGCCACTAAGAAAATAAGCATATACAATAGTACAATAGTATCTAGCTCACGATACGTCTCCATATTTTGTTGATGACACTGACGGACTTTGCATTTGATGCGTGCTCGTGATTTTGTTGACGATTTACACTTACGGTCATTGTATTTGAAGCTTAAAGCACGATATGGTCACCGGACTTCGTAATAAGCTCATCACGGTCACCACATACATTTTGTCGTGCTAACCAACATGTGGTTGGATGGTTAGAGGACAGTGGTTTCTCGAGCCCACCAAGGTTAAAGTCCCGTGCTCGCATTTATCTTGTGTTAATTTCAGTATTTTCCGCGATGTACTTTCGGTGGGAGGAGACGTTCCACTTTCGACTACGAGGCACCTATGGTGACTTCGTAAAATCTCAAGATCATATATGCTGGCCCACTCTCTCAAGGCGCTCATAGGGGTAGGGTTCGTGTGTGCGCTTATAGCGGTGAGTGCTTGCGCCGTATATATGAGCCCTTGCGTCTGCATCGTGTTAAACAAATACATATCATGATTATACGGTCACCGGCTCACGCAGCATACAACTCCGTATTTTGTTGATGACACAATCAATTGACTACCAACGTTCCACGCGGCGCAACTAGTGTTGCACCATCGGGCACGTGAACTGCGGGGGCCCACCTGTCAGCCCGTATATGAAAGAAAGAAATGGTAGTTTGAGTCTGTACTGTGTTAATAAAATAGGAGTACATTTTAGGGTGATCATACAGTCACTGGCTCACCATACAGCTCTGTAATTTGTTGATAACACGATCAATTGACCAGTCAAACGGTCCACACTCAGCAGCACACATTACCATAGGGCCCACCCGTCGCAGTATATGAAGGACAGAAATGGTAATAAATTAGTGGTCGGTGGGTATTCAAAGTCGCGAGACCTCTGGTTGGGGCCACCGTGGTTGGGGGCGTTCATTGGGCGGTGGGGTGGGGATCCCCGGAGAAAAAGCTCAGCGGGGGGGGGGGGGGGGCTAGAGGGATGGCCAGTGTGGCGGCGGACCGGCGGTGGGGAGTGGTTTTGGGGAGGGCGGGAGGGCCGCGGGCGGCGGGGGTGGTGGTTCGGCCGGTGGTGGCTGGCGGCTCAGGGGGGCGGAGTTTGATGATAAACTGGAGGCCCTTGATTTCGTATCCAACGGCTGGACAATCTAATGACCAGAGATGAAAAAGTCAGTCGACTGACATGTAGCCTCACCCCGCACATACACATGCACGCACGCATGTAGGTGTGCAACACTGACACGTACACACGCACGCATGCTGGCATGCAACACTGACACGTACACATGCACTCACGAACACACGCACGTACGCACCCATGCATGCAACACTGAAACGCACTTTGCACGCGACGCAACACTCGTGACGCCTGCATGCACACAAAGACACGCACGCAAGACACACACTCAACCTATACGTGCATGCACCCTTTGTTAAGGACATGGATTGTTACGGGTATTAATCAATCTTATCTGTGATAAGCAGAACATTGATGTTTGTAGCGGTCTTTACGAATCACAACGTATCGAACGGGCTATCAACATAGTAGGCTTATCTACATGAAAAAGATGACGTCACACTCAATGAACAATCATCGGTTTATGAAATGCCCGCTTCTGACAGTCCTGGCCCACCAAAGGTTCCTTCACAGGCGCTGCCTGCGTTGGGTCACTGACATGCAGGCCATGCACCCAAAGAGCCCAACGTCAGTGGAAGAACGGTGCGGTGTCCTAGGTCAGAGTCGAGGGCACCACACGCGGCACGCAAGGGTACGTTTCAGTGTTGCCTCCATGAAACCCGCCCGTGTGGAAGCCGGGAAACCCACTCTGGACACACGTCCGTTCATGACCGGGCCGGCGTTAAACGCAACGCCGGTCGAGCTCCTCCCGTCCGCCATCTATTTAATCTCCTATTTAAACGAGGCCAAACGCCGGCCAAGAATCGCACACCTCCGCCGCTCCCCTATCTCCTCCACCATTTTGTACACTCTTACAATGGCTTACGAAGAGTAGTTATTCCGCATCCAAGCCGGCTGGGTAGCCCGCCGGATACGAGCTATGCAGCTCGCTGATCCACCTCCCTCCTCGCCCGGGACGGAGCTTTGCCGCCCCAAGACGGCGCGCAGTTTAGCAACTTCACCGCTTCCAGCCAGCTCGACGAGGAAGCGGCGACGGGCGTCGTTGCTGCCGTCCACGGCGCCGCCTGCACTGCGTCCCCTGCTTACGTGGCGAGACTCCCATGCCGGCGGTCGCGCCATGTAAGCAGCGACAGAAGCCGGGTGCGCGGAGAGCGATGAGTCGGTGGCCAGCGCCTCCGTGTCCGCCGCCATCATCGAGGAGAAGTAGAACACGGGAGGCCGCCGCCGCTTGGGTCCCATGAAGGCCACCGCGGAGGCGACGCCGGCGTACACAGCAGGTGTCTTGCCGGATCCTTTTGTTGCGAGGACCTTCGTCGACCTCGCATGGGCTCCACGGAAGAGGGGAATGTTAGGATGAACTTCGAGCGGTGCCGCCATGGCGTAAGTAGTGGCGGTGATGAACTCGAACCGGTGCCGGCCACCATCATCTTCGGCACCAGCCAATGATATCAGTTGGGCAGTGGGGAAGCGAGCCGTCCTTTGCGCTGAAGCATATACCTCCGGGGCTCCCGGCAGTCCGGTGATCATGCTGCCGGACATGAGGAACACAAATCGATCGGCGGGCAACCATTTAGGCCAGGTATTATGTACATGTGTTGTCCAGAACTAGCACCGGCGTAGTTCATTTGAATGTAATGAAATCCGTCATGTTTGTATGAAAATCTGGTATTTTATATGATTTCCGTCGTTGTTTATATGAAATATCAGTTTGTCTACGTGTTTGCGTGAATTCCGTCCGGTTGGTTGAGTTGCTGTCATAATGTGTGTGGCTACGGTTGGATGGCGTAATTTGCAGTTCGCCGGTCGGTCTGCGGGCGGCGTTGTGGGACAAAAAAACATAGCTCGTGAGAGCTCGTCTCCAACATGCGCGCTGGAGGATGCATGACAGCATGAGCACCCGAGCCATTCCTCGTTCATCGGTGGCAAAGGCACCGGTGGACAAAAGGGTCGCCAATATTTTGGCTACCCGGGGCAAGATCCAAACAGCCCCTCCCAACAGATTCAAATCCCTCGTTCGCCGTGGAATTTTTCCATGTGTTGTTTTCATGGACTAGCAAGATGCCCGTGCATTGCATGAAACATTAAGATGCATTTTTTTACAAACTCCCGCATGCATGCAAGGGATAATTAATGTCCTCCTTTGCTAGTACCACGAGGCAAACACCATTAATATTGCATCGATTAGTGTTAGTGGCCTTGTATATCTGCAAATTGTAATTTTGATAGTGGCCCTCGTATATAAAAATGGAGGGAGAAAGATGAGAGATAAGGTGAGGAGGAGGGCGTGGTGGTGGTGGTGGTGGTGGCTGAGGCGGAGGCATGGGGATGGACGGCGCATTATGTCTAGGTTTGTATCTCTCTCACACACACCCACGTAGGTGGGGGACGTGCCTGAAGAGAAGAGGTGCACGCACGGCGCACGCACGGCGCACGCATTCTGCCTCTTTCCCAACCACACCCGCTGGTACACGGTGGAGCTCATTTCTGTACGAAAAAGGCAGCCCACGTGGTAATTTGGCACATGTACTGGTTGTCCACTTGGTGGAGGGAGGATTGTCTACCACGGGTGAACAAACAAATTGTGACTTGACGCGTTATGTTAAATTTAAAAAAGAGGCAAACCATGTGGGGCCTACCTTAGAGGCAAGGCTCTATACACTGGAGTACTTTTGATGTGTCCCATCAACTCGCAGAACGAGGAGAAGCTTGCTTAGTACGCCGTCTCCCCCGCCCACAGGCGCGGTGGCTCGCAGGATGAGGTGAAGCTTGCTTATGAGTAGTAGTACTACTACTACTACTACTGTACGCCTTTACGCCCGCTCCTTCGCCCACGCGCGCGGTGGCTCGCAGCACGAGGAGAACATTTTACTACTCCCTCCGTTTACTCCTCGTCCCTACTACGTACTTTGGTTAGTACTCCCTCCATTTACTTATACAAGGCCACTATAAAAAAATACAATTTTCATCTATACAAGGCCACAAATAGTAATCGAGACAAAAGTTACTACTCCCTCCTTTCTAGTTTATGGCTTAATTTCAAAATCTCTCCAACCAAGGTAGACGGTGAGTGGTCGAATTAATTTCGTAGTTTGCACAAGTAATTAGTACGCTCGTTTTTCTCAAGAAGTTATGTTTACCGAGGCATTAATTAGAACGAATGCATGAATGACCACCAAATTTCCATGAACTTGTACATGCATTGGTTAGTTTCCTCTTGACACTGTTTGCGTCGGGTGATCTAATGCACCTCGAAATCCAACATGTAATGGTACTACTACTAGTATAGTAGAATTGAGACTTACCAAACGGAAAAACGAATGTTTTTTAGATGAGCCCTATAAACCCTAGTGGGTACTTACTCCATAAAAACAGATTTTTCCAAAACAAAGTCGCTCCCTTTCATGAATTATGTAGTATACTCCTCCGTCGACGCTCCCTTTCATGAATTCTGTACTTCATGTCGCTGACATGTGGGACATATAGCAACCAGGTCGACGTGTCAAGCACCAAATAACAGTGCAGAATAGCAGGGGGACGCACCCCACTCGTATCGGCCCAGTAGTAGTAATGAGCAATGAGACGTCAAATCACAATGCCGCACCTTCCCAGACGGACGAAGCAACCATTATTTCACACTTTGGTTCGCCATCATCTCAAACCACATAGTATTGCTTCTGCCTCAAGAGGGACGCGCATCGCCTTGGTACATCATGACACGTGGGACCGCATGACAGGCCATGCTCCCCCGCCGATCGCTCGGTAAAATCACCTCATTTTTACTATACTTCCTCCGTATCGGTTTACTACATGGCATGCACGTCGTTCTAGGTTGATAATTTAACTGGCTATATATGCGATGAACAGTGCTCTAGCCTTTTAAAAATTGTATACTTTTGTATAGTAGTACTATCGATGGATTGCGCCATGGAGCAAAATTTGAAATTAAAAAAAAGGTGGTACATATAGAGAGCGCTCGTCGCCAAATTATGCATATAGTACTATTAAAAAGCTAGTACGTGCTTAATTGGGGTGCTAAATTCTATTAAAGAAATACTAGTAGTATGTACATACGGAAGAGTTAAAGTAACGAGAAGAAACATAACATAGTTCTCTTTGGGGGCTCAAGACAACACACCCCTCAAATTAAACTAAGCACACCTGAAATTAAACTATGCAACTAATCCGTAGACACCTTTGCATTAGAAGTTTAGAACCACCATGAGCAATGACATCGCCACCTTACTCGGAGTCCTCGTCCACGTCCTCGACTTCGTCCTTGTCCCTCTTCCTCTTGGCCGATACTTCTTTGCTTGAACCGCACACTTGGCTGTTGCTCGTCATCCAACCCTTGTAGATATTGAAACAAAGGTAGCCATCCATTGCAGCGTAGTGGATGTGGTCTATATCTAGTACATTACACTGCCATGCATGACGATGAAACGTGTAATGAGGTTTCTCCAGTTTACGGTACGAAGGATGAACCATGGCTCCTGCCAGTCGGCGTGAAGGCTGACGAGAGGGCACCAGCCGATTCTTCTGGAGGTCGAAGGGGTTGCCTACAACGAGGCCTATCCGACCCAGGACTTCTTTGTCGTTCTTAAAGTCTACAATAATGAATTTCACTGTTTTGTCCTTGAGGAAGTTCTTAAAATCCTGGCACTCAATGTCAGCATGGCATATGTGGTATTCCAAGCAAACGTTATGTACGCAAACCTGTATCACGGCGGGCTTCTTCCTCTCTTCGTCCTTTAGATCATTTTCTCGTCCCAGGACTGTGGTGTACTCAACATCTAGCCCAGCGACCCACTCATCATCTGAGTTTTCGAACATGCGTCTGAAGCGAGAAAGGCATCCTTTCACCGTCGCGGAAGAACGGGTGTAGACACTCATCGCCGGTGATGGTTCTAACCTTGTACTCACCGCCGATCGTGGAGATTTGGGACGCCATGGATTTGGGAGGAGGGTTGGGATTAGTGGAACCGCCGTAATGTGAATGGACGGGACGACTAGGAGCGAACCGCCGTAGTATTGAAGGACGTGCGGGGACGAGTAGGAGCGAACTGCCAGCGTGCGAATGGCAGGGTAGTGGCTTTCCATTCTCCCATGATACGGGCTTCCGAGAGCCCCTGGATCTGAGATCGAACGGTTGCATGGCGTGATTCTAGACCTATGGGTGAATATCCTATCCTGGAGGGTTATTCTGCAAATTTTCAGCAACTTAGCATGCGACCGTTTGATCTCAGATCCAAGGGCTGCCAGCAGCCCGTATCATGGTCGCGCCTACCACGACCGTCGCGTCGCTCGCGCCCTTGGAGATTTAACACGGTGCGTTAGGCTATCTGATGTTGGCATGTCATACATAGTCATCACTTAGTCACTCATACTACAACAAGGTTGGCTATAAGTGTATTTTATTTACTCCTCTCTATCTCTTTCTTCGTGCTCCCTCCGTCCCATAATATAAGAACGTTTTTGACACTAGTGTAGTGCCAAAAAAGTTCTTATATTATGGGACACAGGGAGTACTAGTATTTATTGCATTTGCCAAGGAGTGACCTCTTCCAATGAAATGGTGTTGCTAAGTTTGCTTCATTTAATTAGCTATAGACTCAAAATTGTCTTTACACCTAGGTACACGCGCTTAGCACTGTTTCTTCCTTGGGTCACCAAACTAGTCTCTCCCTTCTTGATTAACTTGCCACATCAGACTTTATGCCTATGTGGCAAGCTTAAGCACATGTAGGAGCAAGTAAAAGTAAGTACAATAGTGCGCTTTACATGACATTTTTGCATATGTGGAGGAAAGAGAGGCAAGGAAAAAGTGGAGAAGTGGGATCTCATGCAAGAGCCAGCCTCTACTACATGGTGGAGCATCGGGAGAGGCATCTGTATGGAGGTGGTCAGGAATCGGGAGACTCACGCCGGTCATAGCGCCGCAGTTAAAATGATAATGGCAAGTCAAATCACGGGCCCCCACCTGTCCAAAGATAATCATTTGTCAAATCACATGCCTCACGCTTGCAAAGAGCTTACTCCCTCGTCTTCTCAAAGATCTGTTGAATCGACTAGGCGGAACTGCCCCGCCTACCGCGTAGGAAAAGCCCCGCCCTCGACTTTTAAATACAACTACATCCGCTTAAGAATCCAATGATATAATTTTTGTGACATAGTAACTCATATTTAGTTAGTCAAATGGATGACCTAGAACTACGTGCAGGCCCTATAAATCGAGACGCCTAAAAATAAAAAAACCAAGACGGAGAGGGTAGTTCAGCACGTATCTTTTTAGATCAATATAGTCGGGATTCACCAAGGAGCAAAACCAAGTGGTAGGCTGCTCCTGTCGTGTTGGCGTAGCAACTCAAGCAGGGTCAGTCCGCACACGAAATGGCAACACACTTGACAGGACCCCTTTGGCCGACATCTGGCTCATCCACCATCTTGTTCCACATGCGATGCACCAAACTACAGTTCGGAGCAGCGGTTGGAATTGGAGGCACCTCGGTCGTAGCGCCGCAGTTAATGAGCAATGAGGGGTCAAATCACAAAGCCCCACCTTTCCCGCATTAAGCTGGACGGACGAAGCAACCATCATTTCACTCTAGGGCGCAAGAGCATAAAGAAAAGAGAAAACAATGATGCGTGCGGCAGCTACCTATGGCACGCTAGGGTAGGGGTCTCCACTACAGATCCTTTTTTTTTAAAGCGCCTCCACTACAAATCGGCTTCTCCCTCGTCCTCTTGAAGAAAATCGATGATGAGTGCGGCGGTAGGGTTTGTAGGAGTACTACGATGTGCGGGGCCACGTCTTAGTAAATGGGTTCGAGTCGACGCCTTAAATATGTGTGGGCCGCTTGGTTTTACGGGAACGAGGCAGCATTTTGGGTTCGGGGACTAGTGGAGATATAAATGCGATACAAAAATTGTGGACGAGGTTCGACCGAAAGGCAATGATGCATGGGCCCTGCATTTTGATATACCGGGGCAGCGTGAAATTTGCTACTCTACTCAAAACTAGTAAGGTACACATGTATTGAACGCATGAGATTTCAAACCAAATTATGAATAAATACACACTATAGCATGTAAAGCTTTGAGTCATATATGCATGATGTAGATGTTTGTTTAGTTCTTATAGTTCATCTCATTCAAAATCAATTAGTTTTATAAAAATGTTAAGATTCATGGGGTTGTGCATTGTAAATCATAGAGTAAAAAACAAATAATGGCAATTCATTTAGAAAAAAATAATCAACTATGATACAGAAGATTCTAGAACAAAGGAGAAGTGCTTGTGTTTTGAGGTTTGTGCATTATGCTTAAGTTCAACCATGGAGTCTTCTAAATTGTACATGTGGCAGATCTGGTGGAATGTTGATGATATCCAACGGCCAAGAGTGCTCGGATTTGCCTACCTACTCGCCTTGTCGTGTTAGCTTCATCCAGCGACCATCTTTCAAAGTTATTGGCACACTATATAGTTCTTGTGCCATAGTTGCATGTTTTGGAAAAAAGCTACTAGTGGGTTGTACTATCTATTTAGGAATAGAAGATGTATACATGGAAGTTGTAGGGAAAGAGATGACATGGAGCATCTCAATTCCTATTGGAAAAGAGATGTCATTTGGTTCACATCATACGAACTTTTCTATTGAACCTAGAGATGACATGTATCTCAATTCCTATGAGGAGGCATTAGAAAAGAGATGTAATTTGGTTCATATCATAGGAACTTTTCTATTGAATATACGCTAATGTTTATTTTCCTTTGAAAGTAAGGGAGTATGGGAATCCATTCATATGAACCAAGTGGCTCTAAAGCTATAGAAATGATATCATGTTTATTTCCTTTGAAATGTGGAGTATATGAATCTATTCCTATGAACCAATTGGCTCTAAAGGAAAAAATCCTATAAAAATCATATCATATAGAGTTCCTATGATATTCCTCGACACTAAAGGATGCTTGAAATTGTCAGGCGTATACGATGGTCTTTCTTTGTAGACTCCTCACCCATCTTTATAGTTACCTCTCGAAGATGAATGAAATGATATATACATGGTATTCTACATGTGCAATTTGGTACACTAAAACTCGGTAAAAGTTTGTGATGTTCGAATTTTCAATAAAGCTATATGCACTGCATTTCGGAATGGAGGGAGCATACGGCAGTTGCTAACACTCACGTGGAAGACTTGTGTGTAGGAGGAGTGGCTGTTCTGTTAAATGACATGGCAAAACTAACAATCGCTGGATGCCGATCTAACGGTTCTTACGGCGTTAAATCAGAAAAGGCTTGTGGCTTAACGTTTGTCGGATAATGATTTACTGGACACATGCATTGCATTGATACGTGCCCCCCTCTCTCTCACGCACACACGCACCCTCACGAAGTCACGACTCTCCGGGTCCTCTCGCAGACTCAAGACGTCGCACCCACCATCTACCTGCAGGTAGACATCACGCACATATGTGCTCTTCACACCCTACCCTCAGAACTTCTAAAAAACAAAAGACGGCGTGCACATTTTATTTTAGCTCACACGTCACACACTTATACTATTACTCTTGCGGCAAACGTCCTTTGGGCATAGTATATTGTACTCTCATGAAGAGAAGCGGTGCATGCACGCACTAGTTCTCTCACACCCACTCGCGGGTACGCATAGGAGCACATTTTTTTGAAGCTGGTACAACAAAATCACTCCACTATATATAAAAGCAGGAGCCTTAGCGCTTGCTTTACTAGGGTTCCTCTCGTTCACTCTCTCATGCTCTCCAGATCTAAGCAACAAATAGGTGGCCACACTCTCTCTCTCTCAGCTCACGGTTGGTCACAAATCCGGCCGGACAACCTCGACCAGGGCAGGGGTGTAGGTGCATCGTTCACGCTGTCGTCGGCGGCGAGGGAGGAGACCAACGACTGCCAGCGTCCCGATCGGGCGGCCGTGCCGTTCTCTTCTCGAGAGAGCGCTGGCTCGGGAGGGCCTCCGACCCTTCTTTCTCCCTGCGGTATTGTGGCTAAGATGCGGCCTCCCGACGCCTGCCTTTGCCACATGCCGATGACCCTCAGTATATATTCCTTGAAACCTGCCTTGCTCTCGCCCCAGCTCCGCTCGCGGTGGATCCTTTTCTACTTCCGTCCGCTGTTCCAAAGCCACCTAGACTTCTACTATTATTAGAAGTAAAGCTAGTTCATACAGTCGACTCAAAGCGTTGGTTCAAATAGGGAAGAAAGTGGGAAAGCTGTAGCATGAATCTAGGACTTGGTTCTAAGAGGAAACGGGGGAAGTAGTAATATCATCCTTGTTTAAATAATCAGATTATTTATTTGCGCAAACAGGGATGTTTGTCTCCATATCGTTTCGGGTTGTCTGTCTCTGTATCGTTTCTATCCGCGCAATCAAAAGCACACACCTCAACTTTAGTACAACAGTGCAAAATGAGATGGCTATCCCTCGTTGCCGTCGTCCAACCTCCCGTCTTCAAGGTATCCCTACATTGGTAGTAACTAAGGTAGAATGACCAACGCAATCTAAAAGAAGCTGATTCGTATGTTTTACTTCCCGATTGCGGCAGGGATGAGTTTAAAACAACTGCATCCTAGTCCAGAATGCACTTTCTATCAGTTCATCCATGGACCGAGGACTAGGTAGCACGGCTGCACGGCGGTTTTTTGGACAGGTGCGCGGACAAGAGGCATTGTGGTCTGCTTATTTCTGCAAATAACGGTGCTTAAATTTAGTGGAATGCACAAGCATTTCAGCTGGTCAAGATAATTGCATGGTTCAGATTCAGCATTCCAAATTGAGACCACAATTATAATTGGTTATTCTGGAATGAGAGAACCTAACCCTGGATGGTGACAACAAGAAAAAACCAGAGTGAACTCCAGGAAATTTAAGCCTGCCGGGAGGCCCTTTGCTCAGAGAAGCCTTGCTTGTTTTTTCCTGATTTGTAAACCTTCTCAAAACTTTGTCTTTTGCTGTGAACTAGTATATGTTTGTTATGTTCTATGAATCATTGAGATGTATAAAATTGCTTAACTTATGCTTTTCAAGTTTTTTGTGAAGACGAGTTTAATGTGAGTGTTCCACATGAGCGCTGGACTAGCGTTTGAACGTTTGGAATTTATTACTTTTTGGCCTCAATTAATCGCATGAACAACTGTAACAAGATACATAGTTGCTTATATGTCGGATACAGATTGTTGATTGTTAGCTGGTCGATAGCCTAGTGTTGAAGCGAGCTGAGCCAATGTGCCGTGTTTTATGAATCGCTTACAAGTGGGGTAGCACCAACAGTGTTTACAAGTACTTATGTATACGTTAGCGCACGGTTCTTGAACGAGTGCTCTATTTCATCAAAACACACACTGCTCGTATGATAAACCGTGACAACTTATGTCTTACCATGCCATATTCATGAAAAAACTAGTGAGGACGCATCTGTTTCAGCAACAATTATGATGGTTCTCACATGATTCACGGGCACACAAAAGTAGCAGCAGTTCCAATAGACGGATTCAAATAGAGTATTAGCCCCAGAGGGGTCGATATTGTGCAAGGTTCGGATAAGTAGACACAATCCAAACTACTATTAAACACTAGCTGGGGCAACTATTTCATGCCTCGATCTAATTTGGGATGGACACAAGACGGACCTTGCCATGAACATCATCGAGGACGTCCTGCAGCAGCTCAATCATGTGAACCTTCATGAAGACAACCTTGTGGCCTTGCCACTGATAAACTTGTTTGTGGAGGCATGCCACATCAACATCCTGAGTAAGCTTGACAAGAACAGTATGCCTCACAAACGAAGGAGTAGCTTTGAACTTCTTGTGCTTCATTACACCCTGGACAACACGCCTGACAACAGTGAGGCTGGAATACAACTCTTCGTTGGTATAATCGCAAATGGCTTCCAGGATCCAACAACCTAAGAACTCTGTTTTCCCAGTGTGTATATTCAGGTCGTCCGCCTCATAGCGAGTGACATGTACAACCACACAATCCTTGTCTGCATCAGGGCTCTAATTGAAATAGAAACAAATTCTAAATTACTTTTCAGTATAAGAAACACAAGTTATTTAAACCACTATCTATAGCATGGCATCGAAGCTAATAAAATTTTGCATTATTAATCACCACATACTTCCTTTTCTAAAAAAATCACCACATACTTAGATGAAAAACCACAATCGAGATCGATAAATAAGGAAATCACCTTGGGCAGCTCGGTGGGGGACACATCCTCGAAGGGGAAAACTGCTCCTGCAGGGCCATGGGGGCTGTAACCTCAAACGGGGCGTTGACCATCTCAGTAGTGGTCGTGAGCGTATCTGGGGTCGACTCGGTGGTTGCCTCCATCTTCTTGGAGCTCTCTGTCTCGTGGGGATCAGCCTCTCGCGTCTGCTCCAATATCGGCAGATCTATGCCTGGTTCTCCTTGGTCCATCATGAAACTGACGAATACTAGGAGACCACTGAAAGGAAAGCACAATCGCAATGACAATGAAACAAAAAAGAGAGTGAGGATCGCCATCGCTTTGCAAAAGTTCTTTTTTTCTCTGAACGAAAATATACCAACATCATGGATCCGCTTACCTTCCCTTCGCTCGGAGAGAAGAACAAAGGGCAGATGCAAGTGTTGCCTTTCTTGAAGATGGTGAGGGAGAAGGGATTCAGCGAAGAGTGAAATGATGGTTGCTTCGTCCACAAACTTAGATCAAGGGGAGGTGGGGTTTTGTGATACGACGGCTCGTTATCGCCAAGGCTTACAACTGAGGTGACTCTCACTTTGACACGCCTTCTAATTTGGTGGATGGCATTTGGGCTCAAGGCTGCATGGCCCGCATGTCGGTGAACAAAAGTATAACGGCATTCAGTAGAGGGAGACGTTTCAATGACCTAGGAGGAGCCAGAAGCGGTAGAGTCTCTGCATTGTACTAGTAGTAATTGTTTTTCTGGGTAGCTATAGAGTGTCTCCACTGTACTAGTAGTAATTGTTTCTCTGGGCTCAAGACAAAACAGCCCATCCACACTAGTAAATAGTAAAATCAATTCAAAAGCCCATATATTTACTGAATGAGAGGCGCTACCCACACCCAGCACACCACCCCCCAAAAAAACCTGGGTGCTCTTCTTCCTCCTCGCTCCCACCCACCTCACGTCAGCTCACTCCACTCGTACCCCCAAATTCCTCACTCACTCCTACAGAAAACCCCAGCTCCCCTTCTTCCTCACTCCTACAGAAAACCCCCAGCTCCCCTTGTTCTTCGCTCGCACTACAACTAGGCTCATCATTCGTTACTCTGCTCAAATCAGTGAGCACGACGCGACGCCCTCGAGGAAAATGGAGTCGGCTGACCCCAGCGCCAAGAAGATGAGGCTCCCGCCAGCGGTGACGCCTGTTCTAGATCCCGCACCCGGCAGTGCAGGGAGAAGCGCCGACCCCGCCCCCACCGGATCCCAGGTACCAGTAGAATCTCGGGTGGACCGCATCAGCAATCTCCTGGACGCCATCCTCGGGGAGATCATCTTGCTTCTCCCCACCAAGGATTGCTGCCGCACCCAAGTCCTATCAATTCGGTGGCGCCCTCTATGGCACGCCGTGCCCCTTAATCTCGACTCTCGTTAGCTATCTCTCTTCAATGATTTTGAAATCCCCAGAGCCATCATCTCCTCCCACCAGGGCTCCGTTCAAAACCTCTCGCATCCCGCCATGCTACTCCGAGCAAGCATACCATGCCCGCACGGTGCGCTGGCTGAAATCCTCGAATTCACAGAACTACAGCTACTTGAGTTCTACTATTCCCCTGGAAATCACATACAACATACCGAACGCCATGAACTTGTGCCCTCAGCACCGATGTCCATCTCGCGGTTTTCGTCCTCTCTCCACACCGCCACCTTTGCGTTGTGCTACCTACTGCATAACTGGTACTAAACCTTCGACTCCCATTTCTCAAGAAACTTTCACTTGTGCGGGTTCAGATATCGGAGGCTCTCATTGCACAGCATCATCCACTCCGATTGCCCTGCTACCGGAGTGCTTGGTGCTTGTTTTCATGATTAGAATCGGTTGTCTCCAAATAAAGTCGCCTAACCTTGTAAGAATTGGAATTTCTTTTGATGGAAGGCAGCTCATCATCCAAGATGCCCTTTCACTTCAAAGGTTGATCCTTGATTCTAGTTATTCACCGTTGCAAATAACCGTCCTCTCTACGCCTAAACTGGAGATCTTGGGTGTAATAGATTATCTCTGTGCTCATTTCAATATGGTGTTTGGCTCCACAGTTCTTCAGGTACTTTATATTATCATCTACACTTGTAACCATAAGCTGCATTTTAAATTTCTGCGCATAATATATATATCATCTTGGAGTACACATTTTGTACTAATATTATGTTCTATGCTCAATGAAGAGTTTCTCCATGGATGGCCTATCAATGGAGCTAGATTCTATCAAGATCTTATATATCCAAATGAATAGTTTTGAGCTGAACAAGATTATTGGCTTGCTGCAATGCTTTCCATGTCTGGAGAAGTTGTATATAAAGGTGATAATTTCACGCACATTGGAAGCCCGCATATAGTGTACTAGAATTAACCGTTCAGCTGTTGCTCTTTCGACACTCTTCGTTTAGACCTTAACTGTTTTCAATCTTCATGTCTATTTAGGCAACAGGACGGGGTAAGAAAGTTATAACCAATCAGTGGATTTGTAAGCATCGGGATTTTCTTACTTCTCATGAGATTCGATTGAAGACAATAACGCTAGAACGATATGTAGCCAACCGTGCAAACACAAGATTTGTCACATTCTTCCTGCTGAATGCGAGGTTACTATTGTCCATCAGGCTTAAGTTTATCAGCAGCATGGTTTTGACGGATGGGTATGTCGAAGAGCAAAAAAAGGAGTTTCAGGTGGGCAAAAGAGCTTCTGAACGTATCGGGCTTCTATTTACAACATATTGTGGTCATAATCTAGTAAATTTTACGACCCAGGATGTTCATTCTATGGACCTGACCGATCCATTTGACCGCGGATCGCTGAAAACAGTGCTAGAGTTAGATGTTGTTGCCCTTTTCAATCTGGTTTTTGTAAACCTCGATGAACAACTAACCCTCGTGCTTTTATGCAGTTTGTAAGCTGGAGTTAGATGTTCCTGCCCTTTTCAACTCGGTTGTGACTGTCATATTTTATTTGAAACAAGGCAAATGGTTTGCCATTCGTTTAATTTAGAGTGAAATATTGTAACAAATCCCAACCAAGGGAAATAACATCACTCTCGCCGGCTGCTTGAGCTCACTTTGCATTACAGAAGCCAAGTGATTAGCCCCCACCAGCACCCACAAACTTATTTCGAACTAGCACATCAAATGGGATGTAAATTTTCATAGGAAAGGCTGCATGACCGTGGCAGATTTGGATTCTGACATTTGGGACCCGCGTGGAAATAGCCTATCCAAGGTGGTGTCGACTTACTAGCCAGTCAACAAATGATTCTACCTACGGGTCGTTGGATTGACATCCAACATCTATCGTGTATCTTCTATCTCTTGTCTTCTTCTTCCTCCAGCCGCCCAAACCAAACCACCCCGTCGGCTCCGCCTGCTCCCGCCTCCCATGGCTGGTTGCGCCTCTGCCGCCCTACCGTACGTACCCTCCAACGTTGGCCAGTCCCTCCCTCTATTCCCCCACACGTCCTGTTATTCTCCGGCGACGTCAGCCCCAACACGCACCCGCGCCCGAACCAGTCAACCCTCGTACTCCCCTCCGCCTACGACTGGACCGGCGCATCTTCAACGGCTCCTATTCGTTCCGTCCGAGGCCTCGCCGTCGTCCTCCGCCTTGCGGCCTTGGTTTGCTCGATGTGCGTGGTGCGTCGCCCTCTTGCGTTGTCAACGTCGTCAACAACCGAGAGGAACAAGGAGATGACTGTACATGGAGAGGATGACAGTAGGGACCCACCAGCGTCATGGCATTATGCAAGCAAGTGCCTCTATAGTACAAGCCCAAAAATATGGTTCCTCCTAATGGTTGGACATCTGGGGCTCACGCCATTGTCAACGTAGTCAATAAACGAGAGAATTACACTACGAGCGGCTGACACCAGGGACCCATCAAGTCGTGCAGTTTTTTTTTTTTGAGGAACAAGCAGTTGTTATTTATACTAGTTTTAGCGACAGATCAGGGTAACAATGGGACTATGCGGGGGCTGTGGCCCATGTAGCCAGGGTTTTATTTATGTTTACCACATCATGAGCCCAGTTGCGTTTTTTTCTTGCTGAAAATGGCTAGCCCAGTTCTATTTTTTTAAAGAAATACCCAAACAAGGCCTACTTGCTTTATCGGCCCTGCTGGGCTGCAAATCTTTCAAGACGAGGAGAGTTTCATTCGGTTTGCCCAGAAATGGGATGTACATTTTTAAAACACATCAAACCGGGAATTAGTTTCAATTTTTTTCATTACAAGATCTTAAATTCCATTGATTTTTATGCGTGGACAATTATTTGGATTTTATATTTATATAAATTATTTTTCAAAATAGTTTGAATGTGAATCGATATTTCTGGATTAAAAACAGTTGACCGCACCAAAATAGGCAAAATTTCGTATACTTTTTAACCGTGGCCACAATATGGGGTGTAATGCTAACAAAAAGAAGATGGGCTCCAAAAAAATTCTTAAGAATTAGCAAATGGGTTGTACATTATTAGAAATAATGGCAGATGGGTTGTATGTTGTTTTCCACAGATTTGAGGCTGACTTGTGCGCCTACTACAGGTTGACGCGTATGCTTTCATAAAAAAGGTTGACGCACACGCAACGCCTGTCAACTTAGTGAACACACTAGAGCAAAGGATCGTTGGATGTCCATCCAACGGCCGTCGTCTTCTTCAATCTCTCGCTCTTCATACTCGGCCGCTCAAACAAGCACCGCATGAACTGCTCGCTTCCCTCCTCCCTGGCTGGCTATCTTGCAGCAAGAGCCTCACGGCCCCACTGTACTCCCATCGCTGGCCTAGCCATCCCTCTACTCACCCACACATGCTGTTATTCCCGGCGAAGACAGACGAACCAAGATAAACCCTCAGATTCTCCGCTGCGGGGAAACAAGCGCCGAGTATTCCCTGCTCCGTGTCGTTCCCTTCCTAGGCCTCGCCGTCGTCCACCGCCTGGTGCTCTCGGTAGCGGCCTGGTCAACGTGGTCAATGAACGACATCCATCAGAAGTGGACTGTACGTGGATGACAGCTGGGTCCACGACCGCACGCAAGGAAATGCCTCCTTATTACGCGCAAAATAATGATTCCTCCACCTGACAGCTAGGACCCACAGGAAGGGCCTCTCAGATTTCGGCGAAAAAACGTTCCCCCCAGCGATGTGTCGGACCCACCAGCTATATCTTCGCACGCAAGGAAGTGCCTCCTTATTACGCCCAAAAAAATGAATATCCCCTGCTAGCTGGGACCCACCATATTGTTGGGCTGACTTGTGGGCCTACTAAGTTGACGGGGACAGAGGGCTTTGTCAACTAAGTCAATACTCCAGTGACCGTATGATGTCCATCCAATGGCCATAGTGCTTCTTCAACCTCTAGTCTTCTTGCTCCAGCCTTAAAGTAGCGCCGGTCGTGCCTTACTCTCGCCTTCCGTGGCCCATTGTGCTACATGGAGGCCTCACCGCCCCCATACTACTCCCACCACTGGCCAGGCCATCCCACCACTCACCCACACCCCCTGTTATTCTGCGGCGACGGCAGCCTCACACCGCAGCCGAACCAGTGAACGCTTGTACTCCTCTCCGCATGAGCATCCACTGCCGCGTCTTGCCCGGCTCCGCGTCGTCCCCTTCCTAGGCCTCGCCGTCATCCACCGCCGTGGTGCTCTCGGTGCGGCATGGTCAATGTGATCAACGACCGACTTCCATCGAAAGAGTACTGTACGTGGAGAGGCTGACAGCTGGGTCGACGGCAGCCGCAAGGAAGTGCCTCCTTATTACACGCAAAATAATTATTCCTCCACCTGACAGCGGGGACCCATCGGACGGGCCACCAGTATTTTGCGAAAAAAATCGTTTCGATCTTTGGGACCCACCAAACGGGCCACCGTATTTAGCAAAAAACGTTCCCCCAACTGTCATTTCGGACCCACCGGAAGTGCCTCCTTATTACGCACAAAAATGAATACTCCCCGGCTAGCTGGGACCCACCTTGGTGGGAGGCTGACTTAATGGGCCTACTAAGTTGACGGGGACGAAGGGCTTTGTCAACTTAGTCAATATGAACGATTCTAGCTCCAAAGGACTGTACCTGTCCATCCAACGGCCGTAGTGCTTCTTCAACCTCTGGTCTTCTTGCTCCGGCCGCCCAAAGCAGCACCGGTCGTGCCGCATGCTCCTGCCTCCCGTGGCCGGTTTGTCTTTGCCAGAGAGGCCTCACCGCCCCTACTATTCCCACGTTGGTCAGCCTGCTGGCGGGCGACAGAGCCTCACGCCGCAAGCCGAACCAGTGAACCTCAGATTCTCTCTGCGGCTGGCTTCCGCTGCCGCGTCTTCCCCGACTCCGCGTCGTCCCCTTCCTAGGCCTTGCCGTCGTCCACCGCCGTGGTGCTCTCCGCGCGGCGTGGTAAACGTGGTCAAGGAACGTCTTCCATCGGAAGAGTACTGTACGTGGAGAGGCTGACAGCTGGGTCCACGGCCACAACCCAGTTTTTTTGTGATTTGCCAAGTAAGTCGCTTTGTCGAGCTGTTGGGCTGCAAATCTTTCAAGACGAGGAGAGCTTTCATTAATTTGGTGAGAAAATGGCCCATCAGTAATGAGAAATGGGCTGTACATTTTTAAAACACATCAAATCGGCAATTAGTTTCAAATATCTTTTTTTTTCATTTCAAGATTTTAAATTACATTAATTTTTATGCTTGGTGAATTTGTTGGATTTTATATTGATATACATTTATTTTAAAATCAGTTTGAATGTGAGTCGAAATTTCGAGATTAAAAACAGTTTGGACCGCACCGAAATATGCAAAATTTCGTATAATTTTTTAACCGTGGCCACAATATGGGCTGTAATGCTAACAAAAAGAATATGGGCTCCAAAAAACCTTAAGAATTAGCAAATGGGCTGTAAATTATTAGAAATAATGGCAGATGAGTTGTATGCTTTATTTTCCACAGATTTGAGGCGTTCCTAAAAAGGTTGACGACAAGCTTGATGTTGGATGTCCATCCAACGCGTCGTCTTCTTCAATCTCTGCTCTTCCTACTCGGCCGCTCAAACAAGCGCCCGACGGGACAGCCTGCTCCCTCCTCCCCACGGCCGGTGTCTTGCCAAGCAGCCTCACCGCCCCACCGTACTCCCATAGCTTGCCTAGCCATCCCTCTACTCACCCACACCTAATGTTATTCTCCGGCGACGGCAGACGAACCAGTAAACCCTCGTACAGTCGTACTCCCCTCCGCGTGGGAAACAACTGCTGAGTCTTCCCTACCTCCGTGTCGTCCCCTTCCTAGGCCTCGCCGTCGTCCACCACCGTGGTGCTCTCGGCGCGGCGTGGTCAATGTGGTCAACGACCGACTTCCGTCGGAAAATCTTAAGAGCATCGTGGAGACGCCGACAGCTGGGTCCACGCGGCAAGGAAGTGCGCCCTTATTACGCCGCAAAATAATTATTCCTCCACCGACGGCGGGGACCCACCGGACGGGCCACCATATTTTGCGAAAAACGCGTTTTCCCCGACTGGCCGGGACCCACCAGCTACACCTTCGCACACAAGGAAGTGCGTGCGGGCAAAAAAAATACAAAAGCGATTAAGCCCCACATTGCTGGGACCCACCAGCTACATCTTCGCCGCGCAAGGAAGTGCCTAATACCGGACCCACCTGGTCGAAGCGCACGTAGCATTGTCATTCTGGTCGCGAACGTTAATGCATACATATATCTTTGGTGGATGTAGAGGCGTGCCGCGTGTCGTTGTAGAGGCGCGCACGTAGCATGTACACGTATGTACAGCGGCCAGGGTGCAAGAAAGAAAATACGGCCACGTATGTGTACATACGGGCGGGGTCTCGAACGCCTACTCGCGCATACGTACGGCGAGGGCTCGTTGACATGGCTGGGTCAGAACGGAGAAACAGCGTCGTCGTCGTGTTCATGGGGAGGCAACGGAATGCGTCGTGTTCATGGGAGGCAACGAAATGCGTCATGTTCATCGGGAGCAGCAGGCAGCGTGGGAGCCAACCGGCTGGGACGGAACAGAATGCGTGGTCGTGTTCATCGGGAGGGCTTGGACGGAACAGGCGATGGAATCGAGGCCTAATGTACCGCAGAACGGAGGAAACGGCCTTGTGTTCGACCGGACACGTTCGAAACAGGATCCTATTCATCGGGAGGGGTCTGGCGTACCGCAAAACGGACGAAACGGACCTCCTACGATTTAAACGGGGGTCCTGTTGATCGGGAGGGTGCGGCGCATCAGAAAAGCATTTAAACGGACCTCTTGTGGTCAAACGGGGTCTGTTGATCGAGAGGGTGTGGCGTGCCGCAAAAGCGGATTTAAACGGAACTCCTACGGTCGAAACGGGGTCCTGCTCATTGGGAGGGGTGTGGCGTACCGCAAAATGGGACTCCACGGGATACTATTCATCTCCACCGTCGACCTCCTCCTGCCTCCACGGGCTACCGTCGGCCTCTTCCAGCCTCCACGGGCTCCTGTTCATCCAGCCTCCACCGCGCGCTACTCCACCGGCTACTGTTCAACCACCCCTCCACGGGCACCCCTCCACCATCTACTGTTCATCCAGCCCTCCACACCACGGGGTCCTGTTCAACCACCCCTCTACGGGCACCCCTCCATCGTCTACTGTTCATTCAGCCCTCCACGCCACGGGGTCCTGTTCATCCAGAGGCAACGCCACCGCTCACTGTTTATCCAACCCCCCCCCCCCCTCCGCAATGCTCACTGTTCATCCCAAAGGCAGCATCGATTGGCTTCAGTTAGCAGCGAGAGCGAAGAAATCGCTCGATCGGGTTCGATTAACAGCCATAGATCGATCGCCGGGTTCGATAACACGTAGCTTCGCAATGCAATCCTTTCGGGTTGATTAGAGCCCAACGCCTCGCTGGAGTTCGATTAGAGCCAATACCTCGCTTTTGCAGCAGCGTCACGTGTCTGAGAAAGCGATGCATCGCTTCGCCCCGACCTCCCACCGTAGAAGGAACTCCTCGAAATTTTCCGCGCCCTCGCTTCTACCATGGTTTTTCTGTCATGGATGGCCCAAAGAATGTCATGCAACAAGGCGTCTCCGCCCGCCAAGACGAAAAGCCCATTTTCTGTCATGATTTTTTGTCATAGAAGTGTCATATGTATGACAGAAAAAAATTCGTTCGGCCCAAAATGTCACGGATGTTCTTTTTTTTGTAGTGTGTATAGTTGTTCTACAAGAGTATAGACAGCCTTAAGCTTGATGCACATGTCTGAGCCCAACTTGACGCTCCGGGAGCGTGTATCAGTAAAGTTATCAATAAACCGGCAGATGATTATGATATGCCTGCTGGTGTAAAGGAGTCATTTTTACTACTTACCGAAGATGGCTGATGTCATGCTATTGATTTGCTGCTTTAAGCCAGACAACTCGTCAGTCACCGGTTTAAGGGCTGCCTCAGCATCCTCTGCTCTCTTTAATCAAGCTACCTTCTCGGTCTCCCAGCCTGTTTTATCGGCGTTGAAGCTCTGTTTCAGCTACTCAATGTTTTCCTATGCAGTCTTCGGTTCTGACTTGGCCTTGGACGTCTCAGATAGCTGAGTTTTAATATTGACCCTCAGATCGTTGATTTGCTAATCCTTCTCAGTTAGTTCAGCTTGCGACATGAACAAACACGGAAGGTATTATGATCATGATTATTTTTGAAGTCCCAAGCAAAATACAAGTGTTTTCCTTGGCACTTGGGGGCTAATAACTATTGCTCTTTTCAAAGACAAATTTATCTGATGACCCGGGCAAAATGATATGATCCGGCTTTTAAAGGCTACATATTGGGATATTGGTTTCAGCCATGGTGATAAGTCTCGGTTTATTCATACTGATTAAACCGGCCCTTGAGGGCTACAGATGCAAAGTCGATCACTACTAATTGAAGTCCCGGCTTAACTTGATAGTTTAAGCCGGCCCTTGGGGGCTACTAGTGATGATGTTCATCTATTTGTGGCGGTCTCAAAGTCTATACTATATTCGATTCTATCATATTCTATAGACTTGGCGGCTGATAGTGATATATTTATGAAGAGGATTGTGATGGATTACCTCGAAGCGCTCCTTCCTCAAATTGAACAAGCCGTCTTCAAAATCACGGCTGGTGTGAAGGTGATTCAAATAGCCAGAGTGAATCTCTCGAGCACTAAATTGAGAATAGCCTTCCAAATCAACCTTCCATTTGCCTTTGTCAACAACAGAGAACTCCTCTTTAGTGACGTGTTTGGACAGGGCAATGGGGTTGCCTGGGGCCTGATAAGCTGTCCCAGTAATCATTACATCATCAGACTCATGAGCCGGCTGAGCAAGACTGGGCAGTTTATCAGTTTCTGGATCCATGTCCATGGCGTCTTGAGTGACGGGGTGGTCCTTTGGAGGAGGGTCATCCATAACAGCTTCAGATTCTCGATGCAAGGTCTTAGTGGTGGCATGCTATTCCGGTTCAACAGTCTTGGGGTCTTTAGCCGGTTTGTCAATCTTTTGCTTCTTGCTGGGCTTTGCCATAGCACTTAGAAGGAACTACAAGACGCAGTTAGTATGACAAGTAAATGCATGATTCAAAGTGGGTAATTTTAAATATTCTTACCCACGCACGGTCTTGAAAGCTGGGATTTGAGTCCCAGTTGAGTCACCGGAGGAGGAATGAGATGTTCCATGATAATTTAAATCAGACGGGTTAAGAGTTTGTTAAAAGAGACTCGCTTTGGGATAAGCTAAGTCAGAAATATTTGAGACCTCCGATCGACGCTTGCGAGGCACTGGTGTGTTCGGTAAGCCGAAGGATAAAACTCAACCTCCACTATTCTGGGTTGTGCGGCGAGCTTCATGTTGCTGCTTCTTTAAAAGAAAGTTGGGATCCAAGTAAGCTAAAGGGTGAGAAAATATTACTTTCCAGCTTGCTTGTCGGGTTTTCTGTGTTGGTAGAGGGTCAGAGCCAGAGGAAAGAGTAATCACCTCATCATTGTCTACACGGCTCGCCTCCGCATCATCCTGATAATAGTCATTGTCAATAAGATGTACAAAGAATGAGCCAAGGGAATCAAGTTCTACCTCCGACTCATCATCTGCATGATCGTCCAAGTTAAATAACTCGACGGGGTTGGTTTTCTTCTTGGCAGGCTTTTTGATAGCCTTGCTCTTTGTCCAGGTTTTCTTCACCGGTTTATCCTGCAGCTTCTTGGTCCAAAAAGGTGAATCGACCTGTAAAAATTGAATGAGTATGAACAGACAGTACAAATGAAAACATGACTCAAGTGTCAACTTGATTCAAAGCTTACAGCTGGCGGCTTATTCAGAACGCAGAAAGGATTTAATCTGACTTGACTGCGATCTTCCAAGCTCTCATTTAACAGAGATTTGGCCATGTTATTGATGTCTTCTTCAGTTGTTTCAATTTGACAATGGTGTTGAGGATCTTTCAATTCACCAGTGTAGTCATACATCAAGCCGGGGACGGCAGCTTAAGGGCAAGATTCTCCAGGCGACCCAGCAGCGAACTAGATTAATTCCAGTTAAGCCGTTGGCCATCAAGGCCCGAATCTTTGAAAACACTGGCATGTACTTATTTCGCTCTGCTGCACTGATGCGGTCCGGAAGAGGATGTTTGTTGCTGAGCCGGCTGGAACGGTAACCCGGCAGAGGATTTTCTCCTTCGGGAGAAGTGTCTTTGCAATAAAACCAAGTTTGGTTCTAGTCTTTAGGATGACTGGGCGGAGAGATGGCTGGGAAAGTGGCTTCTTTCCGTCGTTAAATAGAAATACCTCCTAACTCTAGGCTGGGTCCGTCTGTGAATTCATTTTGCCGGTTTAAATAATAGAACTCCCTGAATAGTTCTACGGTGGGCTCCTGTTGAAGGTACACCTCGCAGAATACTTGAAAGTTGTATATATTGGAAATGAAATTTGGTCCGATGTCTTGTGGATGGAGTTTGAAAAAGTGCAGCACATCATGAAAGAATTTTGAGCCGGGAGGGCTGAAGCCACGGATCATATGGTCAATAAAAATAGCAACTTCACCATCCTTGGGCTCAGGAGGACATTCAATTCCTAGGACCCTCCAGTGAATGACGTATTTTTTGGCTAAGACGCCAGTCTGAACATATTCATTCAGGTCTTCCTCAGTGACTTGGGAAACGACCCAGTTGCAAGCTGTGAAAGATTTGCCCATTTTTTAGGGAAAAAGCCTGAAAGAAAGAAATGTTTCCGGTTTAAGATTCAACTGACAAGCCGGGGCAATGGTTCAAAAAGTAAAATGTTATGAAGAGTTGATGTGTTAAGCCGGAAGATGAATACTGAACTCGTGGATATTCAAATTTGTGGCTTAACGGGGACTAATGATGCCAGTCGGGTTAAGTTTATGCTATTAAACCGGCCAAAGTTTAAAAGTCAAGGTACATTGTGCAGAACTAAGTTATGGAGATAAATAAGTAAGCATGGTTAAGCCGGAAAGCATTGATGGATTATACAAATGATGAAGCATATGATGGCGGCTTACAATGAGGTCTAATGTCATATGGCGTGTCACAGTTTATGATATAAGCCGCCATGGCAGTTGTGGTGTTTCAAATTTAGCAATGAAATTTTTGCTAAGTAGGGGACAAACATATTTCAAAGACTGGAGCTATAATTTTGGATCTACATCAGTTCAGAAAAGGCAATAAATTCTGAAACCTAAGGTGGCGGCAGCAGGAAAGTTTGGGCTCCAAAAAGATCTTCTATGGAGAGATGCAATTCTGATGATAAAAATGAATGCTAAACTACTATCGCACAAGTCTCATGACCTATTCAGATTAAAAGTTGCTTGAGTTGAAGGAAACAATGAAGAACAGCGAAGAACATTGATGAATAGAGGAAACCCTAATGCAGATCTGAGGTAAAAGAGGGGAGCACTTACAGGTGATGAGGAATAGTGGTGGCGCGCCGGAGTTCTTTGGCCTAGTCTGGTCGATGCAGCGGCCTAAGTTGGTGCAGCGGTCGGAGGTCGCGGCGGCGGAGCTCGGGTGGCATAGGAAACGCGAGAGGAAGATGAAGGCGAGGAGTTAAGGGGGGAATGATAAAGACCCCCGTCCCTATTTATAAGAGGGTGGATACAAGGCATGCGCGGGAATCGAGGAGGCCGAAATCATCATGTGGCTATATGGACGCCTTGATTTTCGGGATGTTCATTAAGATAAGGATCAGTTAAGATGTTCTGAGCCTATAGCGAAATTAATGTGAAGTGACGTCATGGCGGTTCAAGAAGATTCTGTGAGCTGACGTCATGACGTCATGGCGGTTCAAGAAGATTCTGTGAGCTGACGCCTTGATTTTCGGGATGTTCATTAAGATAAGGATCAGTTAAGATGTTCTGAGCCTAGCGTGAAATTAATGTGAAGTGACGTCATGGCGGTTCAAGAAGATTCTGTGAGCTGACGTCATGGCGGGTTACAACAAGGTTTATCAAACAAGTAATGCAATATTTTGACAAGTCAGGTATTGAAATTGATATGAACAAGTTCAAATCAACTTGGGGCCTAATGTTGGGGATATAACTAGTAGGAATGAACCGCCCAGGAGGGACCGGGTCATACCTTTGGCGACTTATCAATGAAGATGGCAGCTCATACGAGCCCATTGATGGCCCAAGATCCAGTGGCGACTTGAGGCCCAAGAGGATGAACAGCCATATATGTATAACTTGTATTGTAAGGCAAGATTAGTTAGTCACCGAGCCGTACACATTGTGTATGAGCCGCCCGGACTCTATAAGCCGTTGGGCGTCAACCTATGTGTATAAAGGGATGACCCGGTGGCGGGTTAACTCAAGAAACAACAGATCGAGAGCTAGGTCAAGCGTATTCGCTCCCTGGTAATCGAAACCCAAGCAATACAACCCCAAACTAGAGTATGCCTTTACCTCCACCGCGAGGGGCTGAACTAGTGTAAACTCTCTGTGTACTTTGTCTCGATTAACCCCTTTAAGCTAACCTAGTTGCAATGGCTCCATGACAAAGTCCTTCCGCTAGGACATCTGCCGTGTTAAGTCCACGATGCTCCCCCTAAAGATATGCATCCAATGCATGGAAGATAAACCAGAGGGTAGCGAGATGAATCTTCCTACGAGTGATATTGACATAAGATCTCATTCTTGGTTTCTTTCAATACACTCGACAGTGTCTGATGTATTTCTTGTCACACACAATCTTTGAAAAAGATTTGTCAGATATAGCAAATGCTTTGAAATGATTTGTGATGAAAGATAAGTGACAATCCACAAGTATAGGGGATCGCAACAGTTTCCGTGGGTAGAGTGTTCAACTCAAATTTCTAGGTTCGACACAAGGGGACCCAAAGAATATTTGAAGGTGTTAGCAGTTGAGTTGTCAACTCAACCACACCTGGAGATTAAATATCTGCAGCAAAGTGATCAGTAGCACAATAGTATGATAGTTTTGATAGCAGCGGTAACAGTAGTAGTAACAGTAACAGTGATAGCAATGATTTTGTAGCAAGTATAATGGTAACAACAACAGTTGTAACTTAGCAAAAACAATATGTGAAAAACTCGTAGGCATTGGACCATCGAATTCGTTGGATGATATTCATCATATAACAGTCATAACATAGGGCGATACAGAACTAGCTCAAGTTCATAAATATAATGTAGGCTTGTATTCCGTAAATAGTTGTCGGTGTACTAGAGTAGGGGTACCCTAGTACCCGTGCTTTCGTCTGCAGACGATTACAACACCCAGCGGCAGGTTTGCCTCGTCACCGCCAAGATCCTCTGTGGCTCCTTTGGAGCCATTCAAGAACAAAGTATTTGATTAAGAAGACAAGGCCCGACAAGAGGAGCTTGTCGGGAAGGCCACTCCAGCCGCGAAGGCAAGGCCGGCAAGAGGAGCTTGCGGGAAGGCCCGGCGCGACAAGCCTCCGGGCGCGACAAAGATTCGGCGCGGCAAGGCGCTTGCCGCGGCATGCAGCTTCTCTCCATCTCCGCTCCAGCTCACCCGGTGACGTGTCGCCATGGGACCGTTCCATGCCTTGGCGTGTCGAAAGCGGTGTGCAGCCGGCGGAGAGCAGCGATAAGCGGCTGACAAGCTTGCCATCGTGGCGAAGCGGGCGCTTGACGGTCTCTGTTACCTTTGTTTGGGCGACAACGGCGGGCATTTATTGCTTTGTCCTTGCCGTCGAGTTAGGTATTTTGCCTTATACCTTTGTTCGGTAGGTGTACCAACTCCTGTTTTACATTTGTACCCCGCCTATGTTGCCACCTATTGGAGACCCCTTGAGCATATAAAAGGAGGCCCATGCATAGCGTAGAAGGGGTTGACTGGTTCGGTTCATTCGACCCTCGAGACCAGATACACTCACGTTAGGTTTTGTAGCTCTCATTGCTCCCTAGCAAGAACACAATACATCAAGCAAGCGGCGATGGGAGTTTTATCTCTCCGGAGAGCTCCGAGCTGGGTAAACTGCCGTGTGCCTCGCCTCGATCCGCTCTGCGTGCGATCTCCGCCCCCCTCCGAACCACAAGGGCCTGCTCCGGCGGCCCCATAGGTGTCCGTGGAGTGCGATCAGCCTCCCGACATCTTTGGCGCGCCCGGGTAGGCGTCGAGGCCGTGTGAATCTGATCCGGCGTTCACACGAGCAGCATCATCAACATCTTCCTCAACATGCCACCGAAGAAGAAGGCTTCGGCGGCAGCAGAGCCGTCCGCGTCGTACCCACCCTCACCGCAGCAAACGGGTGGTGGGGCAGACGCTGGCGGAGGAACGGCCGCCGACGAAGGTGTCCGCGACATTGCCAAGTCCAAGGACAAGGCCCCGCAAACCTCGCCGTCCGCGCATCCCCCGCGCCCATCTCAGGAGACGCGGAACCAACAACGTCATGGCGTTCACAACACCATACGTTCGTTGGATCGAGACCCTCAAGACCAGCATGCGCGCCAACATGCTGGCACGAGTGAGATACGGTCGCCGGATGAGTGCTGCTCCTTCTAACGTAGTTAGAAGTCCGGCGTGTCCGCTCCTCGCACCGTTCTCCAATGCCACCCACTACTCCAGCGAAGCTCTGGCGAGCTCAGCTGCTCCTCGACTACCCTCCAACGGCCGACAAGGTCGACGAGTGGAGGCCACTATCGAGCCTCATCGGCTTTGCCAGCGGTGACGTTCGCGGCAACCAACGCCATCATTGCCGCGGCGAGGCGACAAAGGCACGAGCCGGTGGCGACGAGGCTGTCGGAGGTGCAACCACCGTGCACTCTCCGCCAAGAAGGCCAAAGTCGCCGACTCACGGATCCACCTCGACAATGACTCCGCCGCGTCGTCGGATCCGTGAGCTCGCCGCGATCAGCGCCAAGTTCTTCATGAGCGACAACAAGAGGACGCTCGAACTCGCATCGAGCGCCGAAGAGAAGCGCGACGTCAGTCCGACAAGCGCGCTGGGCCTTCTGTTGACATGCGTGCGCCGGAGGGGCCAAGTGACTTGCCGTACGCGGTAGGTTGCCCTGCGTTCACTCGAGAGCTGCGGCAAGTCCAGTGGCCCAGCCAGAAAAACTTCAAACCAGACGTGCCGGAGAAGTATGATGGCAGGACGCATCCGTCGGAGTTCCTTAGCATCTACACCATCGCGGTGCAGGCTGCGGGGGACGGGACGACAAGATCCTCGCCAACTACTTCCCGCTCGTGCTCAAGCCCAACGTCAGATCTTGGCTCATGCACTTGCCGGACAGCTCCATATCCTCTTGGGCAGACCTGTGCCATCAGTTTGTTGGCGCCATCACAGGTGGCCACAAGCCTCATGGCCAGGAAAGTGACCTCATCTGCTCGCCCAGAAGGAAGGAGAGTCCATGCGCAAGTTCATCCAGAGATTCAGCCGTGTGCACTACAACATCCCAGACGTCCACCCTGCCGTGGTGATCAGCACATTTCATCAGAATGTGCGGAGCCGCAGGATGAGGGAGGAGATGGCGATGTGCAAAGTCAAGGGCGTTAGTGAGCTATGCGCCTTGGCCGACAAGTGTGCCTTGTGGCCGAGGAAGGAGGAGACTCGAGGAGAGAATGCGAAGCGAGGATCAGCGGTGATGACACCGCCCGGCAAAGAAGGGCCGCGGCGAGGCAACAGGAAGAAGAAAGCCAGAGAAGTGCTAGCTGTTGAGCGGTCCCGGCAGCGGAGGCGGCGACAAGAACGCCAAGGCTAGTGGCTCCGGCAAGGAGGTTGTCAGCCGACGCCAACCACCGGTCGGTGGCGGCCGCCGACAAGCGAGGACAGCTCCGGCAAGCGATCTTGCAAGATCCACCGCACCAAGGGCCATGACCTCCAGAGCTGCAAGAAAGTCGAGCAGCTTCTCGAACAGAGAGCTGAGTACGAGCGGCGCGACAAGGAGAAGGCCAGGGAAGGTCTTGAGGAGCAAGCAAGAAACTTCCCGTCCGGGGAGGACGCCTTGGCAGCAAGGCCAAGCAGCGGCAAGGAGATAGACCTCCAGCGGCGCGACAAGGATGAAGATGATGGCGAAGGCGAAGATATGGAAGGCAGCGACGCCCGATGAGCAGGAGTTTCAGAAAGCCACGGAGGTCCTCTGTGTTGACGGAGGTGCTTCCCTGCATACCTCCCACCGCCAACTCAAGCAATGGATGTGGGAGGTCAATGCAGCGGAACCATCCATAGAGTCACGCAAGCCTCTCAAGTGGTCCAGCAAGCCTATCATTTTTGATATTGAGGACCACCCTGATCGCATAACTGCGGTCGGGTGCTTGCCGATGTTGGTCTCTCCAACCATCCGCAACCTCAAGGTCACAAAATGTTAGTTGACGGCGGGGCGGCTTGAATCTGATCTCCTCCGCGGTGCTCCGGAAGCTTCAAATCCACGACAATGAGCTCGAAGAGACCGGTACCTTCCAAGGAATCAATGCAGGAAGGAGCAAGCGAAGGGGAAGATTACGTTGCGGTCACATTTGGCGGCGAGCTGAACTTCGGGGCGAGAAGGTTACATTCGACGTTGCCGATTTCCCATTGCCTTACAATGGGATACTTGGCCGTCCAGCACTCGCCAAGTTCATGGCAGCCTCTCACTACGCTTACAATCTACTCAAGATGCCAGGCCCGATAAGCGTCATCTCTGTCCACGGCGACAAGAAGGATGCCCTTATCTGCCGACAAGATCTACCGGGATGCAGCAGCCATGACGGATTGCCGGACACTTGCCGCTGAAGCTCCGGGGAAGAAGACCAAGTCCAAGTGCGGCAAGGGCTCGATGCTCACTCCGGCAAGCGCACCTCTTCGGAGTGCTGCGCTACCCTCGAGGACGCACCATCGAGCTCCACCGGCAAGTGCAAGAAGATGGTGGCTCCGCCAAAGACCAAGAAGGTGCCCGCCAAGGAGGACGGCACCGGTGGTACCTTCACCATCAGTGCCTCTCTCGACCCTAAATAGGAAGGCGCTCGTTGCTTTCTGCGGGCGAATGTCGGCGTGTTTGCATGGCAACCGTCGACATCCCGGTGTTCCCAGGAAAGTGATTGAGCACCGCTGGCCGTTTGTCCTCATCGCGCGCCCGTCAAGCAAAAAGTCGAAGCAAGCGGTGGGCGCCAAGAATTCATAGCGAGAAGAGATCAAAAGCTGGAAGCGGCGGGCCTTGTCGGAGGAGTGCTCCATCCCTACGTGGTTGGCCAATCACAGTAGTCGATGCGCCAAAGCAAATGGGAAATGGAGACTTTGTATTGACTTCACGGATGTTAATAAAGCTTGTCCCAAAGATCCATTTCCCTTGCGGCGCATTGACCAGATTGTTGACTCCACGGCTGGATGTGATTTGCTTTCGTTTCTTGATGCATACTCAGGATACCATCAGATCTTCATGGCTGAAGAAGATGAGGAGAAGACCGCATTCACCATGTGGCACATACTGTTTCATACGGATGCCTTTCGGTTTGAAGAATGCTGGTTCAACATTTGCAAGGGTAGTCCATGACGCTTTTGAGCCGCAAATGCGTAAATGTAGAAGCCTACATGGATGACATAGTGGTCAAAAGCAAGGACAAAGCAACTTTGGTTCAAGATTTGGGCGAGACCTTTGCAAATCTGCAAGATCAACCTTAAGCTCAACCTCGAGAAGTGCGTGTTTGGAGTTCCTTCGACAAGCTTCTCGGGTTCTTAAATGTCTCAGCGAGGGATCAAAGCTAATCCCGACAAGATCAAGGCCATTGAGCAGATTGAAGCACCAAAGCGTGTCAAGGATGTACGAAGGCTTGCCGGTTGCGTGGCTGCTCTCAGCAGGTTTATTTCTAGGTCTGTTGAACGCGCCCTACCATTTTTCAAGATTTTGAAAAAGGCAGGTCCAATGAAATGGACTCCCGAAGCGGAGGCTACTGCAGGACTTAAAGAGATACCTGTCCTCCACTCCAACACTTGTCGCACCTAAGCCACAAGAGAAGTTGCTGCTATATATAGCGGCAACCAATCAAGTGGTTAGTGCTGCGTTAGTAGCGGAGAGGGAGGCGGATGACGAGCCGGCAACCACGGCAAGCACATCCGGCGACAAGCAGGGGGCTTCGCCGACAAGCTCTGGTCCCGACAAGGACGAATCCACGGAGACACGTGAACAGATGCAGAAAAGGATGGTGCAGCGCCCAGTCTACTTTGTCAGTTCCCATCTGCAGGGGGCTAGGTCAAGGTACTCCGGTGTGCAAAAATTGCTTTTCGGCCTCCTCATGGCCTCGAGAAAGCTGCGCCATTACTTCCAAGCACATGAGATCACAGTTGTCACTCGCTTTCATTGAAGAGGATCTGCGAGAATCCGAAGCGGCAGGCGGGATTGTCGAGTGAGCCTTTGGAGCTGTCAAGCTTTGGTCTTAAGTTTGAAAGCACATCAACTATCCAAAGCGAGGCGTTGGCAGAAATTCATAGCAGAATGGGCGCCAACACGGATGAAGAGATTCCGAGGCGAGCATTCCCGTCGAAGAAGCAAGCAAAGAGTGGCTGATGTACTTTGATGGTGCCTTCTCGCTGCAAAGTATTTGGTGCCGGCGTCTGCTTATCGCGCACCACCGGAGAGCACCTCAAGTACGTCGTCCGGATGCACTTTCCCAAGGAGCAAGCGACAAACAATACTACAGTATGAAGGTTTGCTTGCCGGTCTCGGGATCGCCGTGGACCTTGGGATCAAAAAGCTTATTGTCGGGGAGACTCACAACTCGTCAGTCCGCCAAGTGAACAAAGATTACGAGTCCGTTGATGGAAGCCTACGTTGATGAAGTGAGGAAGCTGGAAGAGCACTTTGACGGCCTGCAAATGGAACATGTTCCAAGAGCTCAGAATGATATTGCTGACGGCCTGTCAAAGTGCGTTGCGCTTAAGTTACCTGTGGAACTAGGGATTTTCGTGCTCAAGCTGACTCAGCCAACCGTAACACCACCAACAGGACAAAGCAGGAAGAGGAAGTTGACCTCTGGTGACTACTTTCCGACAGAGCTTCCCGAAGCCGTCGTTGCAAAGGTCCCCAAGATCAACGCCAACAGTGTTGAGGAGCAGTCTGCTCCGACAGACCCGAGGTTTGCCGTTGAAGCGAGCGCTCCCGACAAGTCTTTCTCCGGCAAGCAGCCGGGGAGCATCAAGCTCCGGCGGGGCCGCGAGTCCTTGCCGTGGAAGCCGACGTTCCGCGGCGGCAGATGTGCCTTTAGTCCTTGTTGTCGAGCCACAAGCTCCGGCGTAAAGATGGCCAGATTGTCCATTTCCTTGAGACGGGAGAACTTCCGAAGAGCAAGAAGAAGCGGAAAGAGTAGCCGGCGGTCAAGTATGTACCGGTTTGTCGACAAAGCATGCGTATAGAAGAAGACTCAACGGTGTGAAATTGAAGTGTATTCAGGGAAGATGGATGAAGCATTGGCGAAGATACATGGAGGCATATGTGGTCACCACATTGGCGCCAAGAGCGCTTCTTAGGCAAATTTCCGGCAAGGTTTCTTACGGCCGACAGCCCTCCGGGATGCAACTGCACAAGTAACCAAGTGTGAAGCGTGCGGTTCCATTCCAAGCAGATACACCAGCCAGCTCAAGCTCTCCGGGCGATCCCTTTATCCTGGCCATTTTCGGTGCAGGGGCTCGACATCCTCGGCCCCTTCCCCGAGCTGTCGGGGCTTTGAGTACTTATGCGTCGCCATCGACAAGTTCACAAAGTGGCGGAAGTGGAAGCGATGAGGAAGGTGGCAGCACGGTCGGCGATCAAGTTCTTGGTCGATTGTTTGCCGTTTGGAATCCCTAACGGGATCATCACCGACAACGGCACACAATTCCTGAGTCGCACCTTCATGCGATCGTCCAAGACCTTGGCGCCAAGGTCTGCTTTTGCTTCATTGCTCACCCGAGAAGCAACGGTCAAGCAGAGAGGGCAAATGCTGAAGTGTTGCAGCGGGCTCAAGACCAGAACTTTCGACGAGGCTACACAAGTGCGGAAGAAAGCTGGATCGAGGAGCTGCCGGTGGTTCTTTGGTCGATCGGGGCGACGCCAAATCGAGCCACCGGCGGACACCTTTGCTCTAATCTACGGAGCAGGCGGTTCTCCCCACGGAACTTCGTATCACGGATCGCCTCGAGTGCTCTCTTATGATGAGCTTGAGCAAGAGCAGGCTGCGACAAGATGATGCGCTGCTCCTTGAGGAGGATCGTCTTCAGGCGCATTTGTCGAAACCGCCGCTACCGACAAGCTCTGCGTCGCTACCATAGCCGCATGAGGTTAAGCGCTAGAAGTCTCGAGGAAGGCGACCTTGTTCTTGGTAGCGTTCAGTCCGCCAAGAATTCAAACAAGTTGACACCGAAGTGGGAAGGCCCTTATCGGGTGAAACGAGTCACTAGGCCTGGCGCTGTCCATGCCGGAGACCGAAGATGGCATTCGGTGAGCAACTCCTGGAACATTGAGCATCTTCGTAAGTTTTACCCATAGAGGCGCGGTTGTCGGAACCCGTTCCGGCAACCACCTTTATACAAGTCTTGCCGCGGTTGCATGTAATCCTTTGTACAAAGCGGCGCGAGATCCCGTCGTCGATAAAGCTCATGTGTTGCGCACAACTTGTCAAATTCATGCTTTCATCATTTTATTGCAAGTTTTGGCTAACACTTTGTGCAGCAACCACACCGTAAGCGAGAATCGAGCATTTGGGCTCCATAACGTTATTTCCTCTTCTTTTCTTTTCTCAAAGAAAGTAAGGCTCCCTCGCGCACAAGTTAACCAGGGGGAGGAGGAGATAATACTATGGACCGAGCACCGCTCGAGGAAGTTTCGCCTCATCGGGAAGCAAGAGACGGAAAAGCTAAGTTGCCAAAGTTTGAGCAATCAATTTTAAATTTTTAAGTTATCTTCCTCGAACAATAGTACTTTGTATGGAGAACACATGTGAGAGGAACCAACTCGCCGGCTAGTCGCGCCCTTACTTTGTTTCGAGTCCGCTCAACAACTTAAGTGAGCTGCGGCTAGTCGCGACAAGGTTGCTTGTCGAGGCGGACCTTGCCCGGCTCTTGACGTTCCGCACTCGGCGCTTCGCGGCAAAAGTGCCCGCACCGACAAGTCCCCTAAATGCGTAAGGCGAAGCATTACAAAGGTAGGAATCAAGTAGAGGAAATAACGTTGCATTGATCGTTCAACTAAGATAGATTATATTACAGATTAACTTGTCGCTGATATAACAAAGTTTTCTAAACATGGTCGGCGGCGACAAGGGAAAGATAAGGTTGGCGGCCTAGTCTACGCGGGTCGCCCTCAATCCGCTTGATCTTGTTCACCTTGTCCACAATGGGTGCGACAAGGGCTTTGAAACTCCTCCACGTTGGCATCGGGCGGCGGGGGATCACGAGGACGCCGTTAAGGTTGAGGCCCGGATTGCGGAAGGCCACCTTGATCAACACCTTCTCGAGGGCTCCTGCAGACCTGGCATGATTCCTCGGCCAGCTGCTTTGGGACCTCTTCCGGAGTCGGCTGGAGGCCCGTCGCCACGCCTTTGAAGAATAAGCTGAGCTTGGCGCTGGGTTGGAGATGCTCGTCGGAGAATGCAAGAGTCCGCCATCCCAGCTCCATCGGCTCGTTGTGGATGTCGTCGGCGGTGTCCACAAGACCTTCGGTCCAGTGCTCCACGCTCTCCCTCAAGGTCTTACAGGCGGAGACAGATTCGCCAGACAGCTCCTCCTTGGCCTTGATCGCCTCCAACAAGCCCACCTCCCGCTCTCTGGCGCTGTCCAACGTCTGCGTCGGGGTGGTCGGCTTCAGCTCAGATCCGCCTTGGAATCCTTGGCAGCGTCGAGCTCCTTGCCTCTGTCGTGAGGCGACTCTGCAGCTCACCCAGAGTGTAGGCGTCCTTCTCGGCGCTCACGCTTGAGCACGGCAAGCTCTTCGCCCGCTCTTCTTGAGGGTGGCCTCCAGCTGTGCCACCTTCGCCTTCAGCTCTTCCTTGGCGGCCTCGGCTGACTGCGTGGCGTCGCCGCTTCCTGAAGCGCCCCGCCAAGCGACTCCTCGCGCGCGGCAAGGTCTTCTTCATGGCTGTCCAGGTTGACCTTCCGCTGCGCCAGCTCGCTTTCCTGCGCGGCGAGCTTCTCGGCAGCCAGCCGCTGCTCCTCCTCAGCCGCGGCCTTCTCAAGAATGAAGGCCGTGCGCTCCTCTGCAAGTTGCCCCCGCGCTTCCGCCACGTCGCGGAAGGCTTCTTTGTTGGCGCTCTGGAGCTCCTCGGCGCGCTTCTCCATGTCCGCTCCCGCCCTCGCGACAAGGGCTTCCCGGGTCTCTAACTTGGCCTGCCGGGCGTGGTAGAGCGACAGCAGCTTCTTCAGCTTGCTCCTCCTCGAACTTCGCCGTTCTTGCTGCTTGGCGCATCCACAGCGCCAGCCCAGCTGAGGCGCAGTAGCTTCGCCGTCGGCAGTCTCGCCCTCGACCGGCGCCACGAGCTCGGCTCCCGGGGAGCTTGATGAAGACGCATCGCCCGGCCTTGGTAGGCACCGGGCTGGGGCTCCTCGAACTGGCCTTGTGGCGGCAGCGGGAAATCGGCTGTCGGTGTAGCGCTTGCCGCTCCTGCGGCCTCGGGGCCGTCGGTCTGATTGCCCGACCCCTCGCCCGACCTCGCGTCGGCAGCCTCGGCGGCCTCCTCGCCAGGCTCGTCGGCGGCAGCCTCTTCTTCCACGGCAGCGACCACTTCTTCCTCGGCAGCGGCCTGCGTCGGTGTTGCAGGCGCTTCCTCCTCGCCCGGCGGCCTCGACCTCCATCGGCTCTGCGTCGAGGGCGAAGAAAGGCAATCAAGCAATCGTTCAAAAAAGAAACAAAGAAAGCAAACCCAAGGGAGATTTTTCGTGGGGAATTACCTGCAACGGGTCCGCAGCCATGGCCTCGACCCTTTGGAGGGTCACTGGCGACGTCCCTTGCCGGGTAGCCTCCCTTGCCGGAGTGGCCTCCCTTCGGGGTGGCCTCCCTTGTCGGGGCGCTCCCTTGCGGGGAGTTCTCCTTGGCGGCGTGGTGGCCGTGAGCAGGATCTCGGAGGCGGCTTCCGAGCCCTCCTGATGAGGCTGCTCTGCTCCTACACAAGCACCTGATCGAGATATCAACAAAGAAGGAGCACCCCTGCACACCTAATAGTAAGAAGAAAACTGCACACTTACCTGGGGGCTGTCTTTGGGGGCTGCTTTCGGAGGAAGGTTGCGGGTCCGGCAAGGGAGTCTCGGACACGTCCCCGTCCTGCAGCAGAATTGTCCTCAACGACGACCGTCGGGATCTTAGCCCTCTTCGCCGCTCTCTGGGCCAGCGTCTGAAAAGGAAAGAGTCGAAGCGAAGCAAATCAGATTCAAGATGAAGCAATAAAAATTGAAGAAATACAAGCACAATCTCGAGAAGCTTACTCTTCGCCTTCCTCCTCGGGTGGCGCGGAGAAGTCAAACTCCGCCTGCGCCTCGGTGCAGCAGGTGGGCGTGGGCTCTCTTGGCCGCTTGGCGGAGGCGTCGGCGGTGGCACGAGAAGATCCCGCCCGGTTGTCGCGGCGGTGTGGGGCGCTCAGCAGCAACCTCGCTTGCAGCGGTGGAGTCGCGTCGGCAGCTGCTGCTTGTGGGCGATCTGTCGCCCGGCTCGTCTCGGCCTTGCGGAGGCGCCTCCTCGGCAGGCCGGGGCTCATGGCGGCAAGTCGCTTAGCGGTGGGGAAAGCGCCCTCGGCGGGTCCACTCGACCCAGCCTCGGGCTCGACAAGCTCGTCCTCGCGGCGACCTCCCTCGCTTCGGCAAGGCTTGCCGCCTTTGCAGCGTCCGCCTCCTCCACGGTGAACCCGAAGGCTCCGGCGGCGGCTGCCGCCTCCTCCACCTACAGTGGCGATCTCGCCATCTCTGGTCGGTGGTGTTGCGGGTGAGCCTCTTACGCTCGTCGGGCGGATCGGCACTTCTTGCAAATCGTCGAAGAATTGCTGCACGACCTCATCGGGGGCTCTGCCAGGTTGGGATGATCCGTGGGAGTCGCCTGATGGCATCATGGCGCGGATGCGGTCGGCCGAGTTGTTGCACAAAGGGCGACCCCGGCAACCTGAACCACTACGGATGGTGGGGTCGTTCTTGAACAGCTCGAGCGATGTCGAGTCCAGCTCCAAGGCGGTAAAGTTCCAATTCAGGCCAGGCGCAGCCTCATGATGTCCGCCGCATTTTGGAACTCCCAAGCAGGCCTCCTCCTTTCTGCAAGGCAGCGTCTGGCGGCGAAGGAAGTCCGCGCCAACTGCGCCTCACGGTCAACCCGGCAAGCTGGCGCAGGATTCGGTCACGGCTATCTTGACCGCATCCTCCGGCGCCAAGTTACTCCAATCCCTGCCGCGCACTATTGGGGTTTGGCGCACGGCGGTGAAGGGCTGCGGATTCTCCTCTACGACCCAGCACCAGTTGGCTCTCCACTCCTCCCACTTGTTGCGGAACTCTCCCTCTAGGTAGGCCTCTTTCTTGCCGATCCTAGAGACCCAGGCTATCCCTCCGGCAAGTGGCTCTCCTCTCGTAGCGGGGAACAAAGAAATGGCGGAAGAGTGCCACGTTCGGGTGGACTCCGACAAAGTTTTCGCACAAATCTTGTGAAAACTGCCATGGTCAAGAATGGCGTTGGGGTGAAATCTAGGAGGCGGAGGCTAAAGGTGTTCATTATGTCGCAAAAGAATTGAAAAAGGCGGGCAAAGCCATAATAGAAAAAAGGCGAAGAAAGGGTACCTGTTGGGGCCAAATCGGAGGCGGAGGCGGGAGCACCCTCGTCGCGGATCTTGCGAGTCTCCGTCGACGAGAAGAGATAGAAGGCGTCCGCAGGCTCCCTTGCGCCCGAGCTGCAGGGGAAGATGGCTCGCTCCTTGCGCAACACCGCGAGCCGCTGCGCCTCGGCCGACTTGACGCCTTTCTCCTTATCGGCTTTGAGACCATGGCGGCGGAGGAGGCCGACGGCGGTGAGTGTGCTTGTGGCGAAAGGGGCGGGCGCTGCTCTCTTCGCACCGGAGAAGAAGAGGGAGCGGTGTTTCCTTGACAAGACAGCAATGGCAGGGGTGGTCGGCCTGCCTCTGTTTCCTCCGCTTATAAAGGGGAGGAGGGGGCGGACGTTCCGCTTATACTAATAAAGAACCCCCCACGACCGCGCCCACGATCTCTCGCACGGCGCCACGTCCGGTGCGTGCCGTTAGTGGGGATCGTGGTGGGTCCGGGGCGGGTTGTGACGTGGTCGAGGTCGCGTGTGTCCGTGCACAGTTTTGGGCCTGGCCCGACAAGCGCTCGGCACCGTGTACGGCCCAGGCCCGGGGGCTCCTGTCGGTGTACTAGAGTAGGGGTACCCTAGTACCCGTGCTACGTCTGCAGACGATTCTTGACACCCAGCGAGGTTTGCCTCGTCACCGCCAAGATCCTCCGTGGCTCCTTTGGAGCCATTCAAGAACAAAGTATTTGATTAAGAAGACAAGGCCCCGACAAGAGGAGCTTGTCGGGAAGGCCACTCCAGGCACGCAGAAGGCAAGGCCCCGGCAAGAGGAGCTTGCCGGGAAGGCCCGGAGCGCGACAAGCCTCCGGGCGCGACAAAGATTCGGCCGCGGCAAGACGCTTGCCGCGGCATGCAGCTTCTCTCCATCTCCGCTCCAGCTCACCCAGCGACGTGTCGCCATGGGACCGTTCCATGCGCGCGTGTCGAGCAGCTGTGCAGCCAGCGGAGAGCAGCGATAAGCGGCGCTGACAAGCTTGCCATCGTGGCGGCGGGCGCACTGACGGTCTGTTGCCTTGTTTGGGCGACAGCGGCGGGCATTTATTGCTTTTGTCCCTTGCCGTCGAGTTAGGTATTTTGCCTTTGTACCTTTGTTCGAGTAGGTGTACCAACTCCTGTTTTACATTTGTACCCCGCCTATGTTGCCACTGTCGGAGACCCTTGAGCATATAAAAGGAGGCCCATGCGCAACGTAGAAGGGGTTCGGCTGGTTCGGTTCATTCGACCCACTCGAGACCAGATACACTCACGTTAGGTTTTGTAGCTCTCATTGCTCCCTAGCAAGAACATAATACATCAAGCAAGCAGCAGTAGGAGTTTTATCTCTCCGGAGAGCTCCGAAGCTGGGTAAACTGCTCGTGTGCCTCGCCTCGATCCGCTCTTCGTGCGATCTCCGCCCCCCTCCGAACCACAAGGGGCCTGCTCCGACGGCCCCATAGGTGTCCGTGGGTACGATCAGCCTCCCCGACAATAGTCATACGTGCTTATGGAAAGAACTTGCATGGCATCTTTTGTCCTACCCTCCCATGGCAGCGGGGTCCATAAGGAAACTAAGGGATATTAAGGCCTCCTTTTAATAGAGAACCGGAACAAAGCATTAACACATAGTGAATACATGAACTCCTCAAACTACGATCATCACCGGAAAGTATCCCAATTACTGTCACCCCAGGGTTTACGGATCATAACATGTAGCAGGTGCATATAATTTGCAAGATAAGATCTAGAACATAGATATAATGGTGAAAACATAAACGGCTCAGATCTGAAATCATGGCACTCGGACCCTAGTGGCAAGCATTAAGCATGGCAAATTCACAACAATATCAATCTCAGAATGTAGTGGATACTAGGGATCAAGCCCTAACAAAACTAACTCGATTACATGATGAATCCCATCCAACTCCTCACCGACCAGCGAGCCTATGAAGGAATTACTCACTCCCAGTGGGGAGCATCATGGAATTGGAGATGAAGGAGGGTTGGTGATGATGAAGACCGAAGATTCCCCTCTCCCGAGCCCCAAACGGGCTCCAGATCTGGCCTCCCGATGAAGAACAGGAGGTGGCGACGGCTTCGTATCGTGAAACACGATGAAACTTCCTCCCTGATTTTTTCTCTGAAAATAGGATTTTATAGCATTGGAGTTAGGGTCTACGGGGCCACCAGGTTGGCACAACCCACCTGGGCGCGCTAGGAGGGGGGCGCCCCCTCGTGGGTTGTGCTCAACCAGCCCCCCCCCCCCTACAGTGGTCCTTGGCTCTAGTAATTTTCTTTTATTGTAAAATAATTCTCCAAGAAGTTTTGTTCCATTCCAAGAACTTTTATTTCTGCACAAAAACAACACCATGGTAGTTCTGCTGAAAATAGCGTCAGTCCGGGTTAGTTTCATTCAAATCATGCAATTTAGAGTCCAAAACAAGAGCAAAAGCGTTAGGAAAAGTAGATACGTCGGAGACGTATCAACTCCCCCAAGCTTAAACCTTTGCTTCTCCTTGATAACCCACAAGTATAGGGGATCGCAATAGTTTTCGAGGGTAGAGTATTCAACCCAAATTTATAGATTCGACACAAGGGGAGCCAAAGAATATTTGCAAGTATTAGCAGCTGAGTTGTCAATTCAACCACACCTGGAGATTAATTATCTACAACAACATGATCAGTAGCAAAGTAATATGATAGTTTTGATAATAGTGACATTGATAACAGTAATTTTGTAGCAAGTGTAGTAGTAATAATAGCAATAGTAACTTAGCAGAAACAATGTAAGATAAATTCGTAGGAATTGGATCGGTAATTTGTTGGATGATATTCATCATGTGAAGGTCATAACCAAGGGAGATATGGCACTAGCTCCAGTTCATAAATATAATGTAGGCATGTATTCCGTAAATAGTCATACGTTCTTATGGAAAGAACTTGCATGACATCTTTTGTCCTACCCTCCTGTGGCAGCGGGGTCCATATTGGAAACTAAGGGCCTGTTCGGTAGTCCTCCCCAGCCTCAAACTCCTCAACTCCTCAGCCCGTAACCAGCTGCTAGCTTCTCGTAAAAATCCTGGAGTTTGAAAACCGTTCGGGACAGTAGCTTCTCAATCATTAGCGCTCGCATGGGCTGCCAACCCATTAGGCTTGGATGTAGCCAGGCTTGATGCGAAGAGAGATGGTCTTGCAGCCCAATTAGCTCGTTTCTCCTCTTCAGCCCAACAAGAAGAGAAGAGGGGATGGCGTCTGAGTCGGGAGAGAGAGAGAATACGATTAGTTGCTCGCGAACGATGCGCAATGTCACTTGGCGGTGGCACAAGCATGTAATTCTTTTCAAATCCGCTTCCCATTTTCTGCGAACCCACGTTTTCCCAACTCCACGACTCCTTCGATTTTGCACGCAGTTTCTAACCAGCTTCTCGTTCCAAAAGCCAGGAGTTGACCCGTTCGGCTGGACTCCGGGCTGGAGATGAGGATTTGAGAAGCCAGAGGGCTTCCGAACACGCCCTAAGGGATATTAAGGCCTCCTTTTAATAGAGAACCGGAACGAAGCATTAACACACGGTGAATGCATGAACTTCTCAAACTACGGTCATCATCGGGAGTGGTCCCGACTATTGTCACTCCAAGCTTGCCGGATCATATCACGTAGTAGGTGACTATAACTTGCAAGATTGAATCTATAACATGGATATAATGATGATAACATAAATGGTTCAGATCTAAATTCATGGCACCCGGGCCCAAAGTGACAAGCATTGCGCATGGCACAGTCATAGCAACATCAATCTTAGAACATAGTGGATACTAGGGATCGGGCCCTAAAACTAACTAGATTACATGATGAATCTAATCCAACTCCTCACCGATCAGCGAGCCTACGAAAGAACTCACTCCCGGTGGGGAGCATCATGGAATTGGCGATGGAGAAGGGTTGGTGATGACGAAGAACGAAGATCCCCCTCTCCGGAGCCCCAAACGGACTCCAGATCTAGCCTCCCGGTGAAGAACAGGAGGTGATGGCGCTCTGTCTCGTGGATCGCGATAATTCTTTCTCCCTCATTTTTTCTGGAAAAATAGGATGTTATAGCGTCGGTTTCAGGGTCTGCAGGGCCACCAAGTGGGGACAACCCACCTGGGTGCGCTTGGGAAGGCAGGCGCGCCCTGGTGGGTTGTGCCGCCCCACGTGCCCCCCTCTGGTGGCTCTTGGCTCCAGAAATTCTCTTTTATTGTATGAAAAATCCTCGCAAAGTTTCGTTTCGTTCTAAGAACTTTTATTTCTGCACAAAAACAACACCATGGTAGTTCTGCTGAAAACAGCGTCAGTCCGGGGTTAGTTTCATTCAAATCATGCAAATTAGAGTCAAAAACAAGAGGAAAAGTGTTAGGAAAAGTAGAAATGTTGGAGACATATCAACTCCCACAAGCTTAAACCTTTGCTTGTCCTCAAGCAATTCAGTTGATAAACTGAAAGTGAGAAAGAAAAACTTTTACGAACTCTTTTGCTCTTGTTTGCATAAATAAGCTTAAACAGCACCCATGTTTTCAGCCAACATTATAACTACCATGCTGACAATAACTCCTAAAAATTATATTAACTCATAATGACATAATCAGCTAGTGAGCAATAATAAGATATCTCAAACATCAATACGTTATCAAAACAACCATGATATAATATGACAATAGTGGTATCTCTCTAGCCCTTTTTAAGACCGCAAAACATAAATGCAGAGCACCTCCAAAGTTCAAGCAACGACTAAACATTGTAATTCATGGTAGAAAAGATCCAGTCATGATGCACCCAACATTAGCTACTCATAATGCATCAGCATTACAGCAGTGCTCTCAGGTTCTGGCGTTATTTTAGAAGGTGATGACACAACATAAAAGTAAATAGATAGTCCCTTCGCAGAGGGAAGCAGTGATTTGCAGAGGTGCGAGAGCTCAAGTTTTTAAAACAGAGGTAAATGATATTTTGAGAATGCACCCTTCTCATTTACTTCACAACCATCAGTTATCAATATCTTCCATGCTAAGCACGCTAGTAGCGGTTCCCAAGGGATAAAAGTAAAGGTTTTGACTACATTGGGAGTTTTTGTTTGATTATTTGTAAGCTTTTTCTGTTTGCAGTTTGGGACTGGGCATCCCTATTACCGTCCTTTTCTCGTGCGATGGCGAGTGAATAAACACTCGACCTGAGAACCCGCTTAGCATGGAAGATACCGACCACCTCCTGTCGTTCGATGAACGATCCAGGCACACAAAAAGGATATTTATTAGAAGCTTCTAGAGGTGGCACATGCAATTTTACTTAGGACGGTAGGGTAATACCGCATATAGGTAGGTATGGTGGACTCATCTGGAATAACTTGGGTTCAAGGTTTTTTATGTACAAGCAGAATTCCCACTTAGTACAGGCGAAGGCTAGCAAATAGATTGAGAAGCGGCCAGCTAGAGAGCAACAACGGTCATGAACATGCATTATGCATAAGTAACATTGGACACTAGCATGAGTAGGATATGAATACTATGAACATAAATATCATAGAGGCTATGTTGGCTTTGATTCAGCTACATGCATGAACATGTGCCAAGTCAAGCCACTCGAACATTCAGAGGAGGATACCATATCATCATACTACATCACAATCATTTTAATGCAGTGTTGACATCCAAGATAAATCATTATTCACTCCTAGCTACTTATGCATGGCGTGAGAAACTATGATCTCTAATTGTCATTGCAAACATGTTTAATCATAATGGCTGAATCATGGATACTAGGTTAAACATATTTACACAAACAGAACAAGTCGAGTTCATACTCGTTTCTCTCTGCCATGGCCAGTTCATCGAATATCGTCATTATTGCCTTTCACTTGCACGACCGAACGATGTGAAAATAATAATAGTGCAAGAGTGTCGTGGACTAAGCTGGAATGTGCAAACATTTTATTCAATAGGAGAAGACAAGGTAAAATGGGCTCTTTATTAGATCAACAATTATTCATATAAGAGCCACTCAACATTTTCATCGTTGTCTTATCTTCAGTACGACTTGAATAAAAAGAAAAGAAATTCAAAGAAACACACTAAAATATTTTTGGAGTTTTATGTTTTTCTGGAACAAAACAAATACAAAGAAAAACAAAAACGAGAAAAACTATTTACACGGGAAAGCTCCCAACAAGCAGAAGAAGAACAAGGAAATCTTTTTCTTTTTTTTCTTTTTAGTAACACAACTTAAGCATGCATAGAAAGTAAACTAACTACAAATAATTTTTTGGTTTTTCTAAGGTTTTTCAAACACACAAGAAGAAAGCAAGAAAATAAATTTAACATGGATAATACAATGAAAAAGTGTGAACAGCGACAACTGGAACGAGATGTGGAAACATGAATGTAATGTCGGTGGGAATACGTACTCCCCCAAGCTTAGGCTTTTGGCCTGACTTGGTAATCAATGAGTAGCCTGGATAATAGTCGGTGTGGTAGCTCACGGAGGCTCTCGGTCACGGATGCCTCGGCTTTGTCATCTTGCTGCCTTTGCCGCGTTGTGAGATCGGGCCTCGCTCTCAAGAACAAAATATCTTCCCTTGTTGTGATAGTCAAAAAGAGCAGGCGCAGGCAAATATGTGTGCACAACAGATTCTTGGTTAAACAGCAGATTGTAAGTGAAATTGTGAATTTTCCCATTGAGGATCTTATGATTTTTCATAGCATCAAAGTCTAAATACTACGTGGGTAGGATAGGGTCAAAGGGCAAAGGTGAAACACCCAGCCCTCGTGCTAAACGTGTGGCATAAATTCCACCATAGAAATAGCCACTATTAGCGTTATGCTGCAGTCTGTGTGGAACAATCGCTCCAAGATTATAAATCCTATCACCGGTGAGAGTGGTGCGTACGAGGCTCAAGTCTGGAGCACAAAGTGTACTACAATCTTGCTTGCCTACTATACATTTCCCGTTAAATAATGCAAAGTACTGAACTGCGGGAAAATGAAGGCTCTTTTTTATACCTTGTGCCACTCGCCTCGTCTCACCGTAGTGTAGACTAGTCAAGAATGATTGGTACTCAGTCCTTGGCGGTTCGTCAAGCGAACCCCAGAATGGGAGTTTGCAGTGGTGAGCAAAACTCTCTAGTGAAATGGTAAATGAATTTTCATAAAGTTTAAATGACACCCTAGACTCACGGAGATGGAATTTAAATCCTTTGACAAATGATTCAGTGAGGGTGTGGTGTTGATCGCACTTAATCTGAAATGTAGGGACCGAGACCGGCATTGTGAACATATTGCTCAAATCCTTCCTTAATGCCCACACACATCATATAGTCATCGCAAGGCCATAAGCATGTTTTGGTGGCTGCATCTCGAATGGAACTTTCACTTGGTTCGACATAAGACCGGCGAGCGGAGTTGTCACTAGAAGATGCCCCCGAGGATCTCCTCCTCGAAGAACTCCTTCCAAATAGGTTCATCATGTTCGCGTACAATTTTCTGAAAATTATTGGGTGCCAAAAATTTATCAACAAAACTTTATACAATTAGTAGCTACTACTCATAGGGATACATAGAGGCCATAGAAAGCATTCAAACTACTTAGAACTCTAAGAATTCAACATGCAAGCTCATCTACAGCAGCACCAAGAGTAGCTAATTATTCAAAATATAAACCACTAAAACAAAAACTAATTGGACAAACGGTGGTGTCACATACCAAGCAACAATCCCCCGAACAGTTTCGGAAACAGAGCTTCGAGCAAAGAGATCGAAATCCACGGGTTTGACAGCAAGAAAACGGGAGAGAGAGAGAGAGCAAAGGTGATTTTTTTTGGAGGTAGGTGATGATGATGTGGTGTGAAGGGATAAGTGAGGGGGCCCATGTGGGGTCCACAACCCACCAGGGCGCGCCTGGGGGTCCTGGCGCGCCCAGGTGGGTTGTGCCCACCTGGTGCACCTCCCTCTAACATTATTTGTGTTGGGGAACGTAGTAATTTCAAAAATTTCCTACGCACACACAGGATCATGGTGATGCATAGCAACGAGAGGGGAGAGTGTGTCCACGTACCCTTGTATACCGAAAGCGGAAGCCTTAGCACAACGCGGTTGATGTAGTCGTACGTCTTCACGATCCGACCGATCAAGTACCGAACGTACGGCACCTCCGAGTTCTGCACACGTTCAGCTCGATGACGTCCCTCGAACTCCAATCCAGCCGAGCTTTGAGGGAAATTTACGTCAGCACGACGGCGTGGTGACGGTGATGATGTTGCTACCGACGTAGGGCTTCGCCTAAGCACTGCTACGACATGATCGAGGTGGATTATGGTGGAGGGGGGCACCGCACACGGCTAAGAGATCAAGAGATCAATTGTTGTGCCTATGGGGTGCCCCCTGGCCACGTATATAAAGGAGTGGAGGAGGGGGGAGAGGGCCGGCCCCTATGGCCCGCCTTGGAGGAGTCCTACTCCCACCGGGAGTAGGATGTCCCCCCTTCCAAGTAGTAGGAGTAGGAGTCAGGGAAAGGGAAGAGAGAAGAGAAGGAAGGAAGGAGGGGGCACAGCCCCTCCCCCTAGTCCAATTCGGACTAGGCCTTGAAGCGCAGCCTCTCCTCTCTCTTTCCCTAAAGCCCAACAAGGCCCATATACTCCCGGCGAATTCCCGTAACTCTCCGGTACTCCGAAAAATACCCGAATCACTCGGAACCTTTCCGATGTCCGAATATAGTCGTCCAATATATCGATCTTTACATCTCGACCATTTCGAGACTCCTCGTCATGTCCTCAATATCATCTGAGACTCTGAACTACCTTCGCTACATCAAAACACATAAACTCATAATACAAATCATCATAGAACTTTAAGCGTGCGGACCCTACGGGTTCGAGAACTATGTAGACATGACCGAGACACGTCTCCGGTCAATAACCAATAGCGGAACCTGGATGCTCATATTGGTTCCTACATATTCTATGAAGATCTTTATTGGTCAAACCGCATAACAACATACGTTGTTCCCTTTGTCATTGGTATGTTACTTGCCCGAGATTCGATCGTCGGTATCTCAATACCTAGTTCAATCTCGTTACCGGCAAGTCTCTTTACTCGTTCCGTAACACATCATCCCATAACTAACTCATTAGTTACAATGCTTGCGAGGCTTATAGTGATGTGCATTACTGAGTGGGCCCAGAGATACCTCTCCGATAATGGGAGTGACAAATCCTAATCTCGAAATACGCCAACCCAACAAGTACCTTCGGAGACACCTATAGAGCACCTTTATAATCACCCAATTACGTTGTGACGTTTGGTAGCACACAAAGTGTTCCTCCGGTAAATGGGAGTTGCATAATCTCATAGTCATAGGAACATGTATAAGTCATGAAGAAAGCAATAGCAACATACTAAACGATCAAGTGCTAAGCTAACGGAATGGGTCAAGTCAATCACATCATTCTCTAATGATGTGATTCCGTTAATCAAATGACAACTCATGTCTATGGCTAGGAAACTTAACCATCTTTTGATTAACGAGCTAGTCAAGTAGAGGCATACTAGTGACACTCTGTTTTTCTATGTATTCACACATGTATTATGTTTCCGGTTAATACAATTCTAGCATGAATAATAAACATTTATCATGAAATAAGGAAATAAGTAATAACTTCATTATTGCCTCTAGGGCATATTTCCTTCAATTTGCACCAGAAATTCTTAAATATTCGGAAAAAATCTTATTAAATTTTCAGAGCATTCTGAGAACTTTTATTTTTGAGTCATTTTTTTATTGCACAAAAAATTCAGAAAACAGACAAAACATGGCATTTTATTTTATTTAACTAATAAAAACAGAAAAAGAAAAGATAGGGACAGAAGGTAGTGCTTACTAAATTCATCAATTTCATACCTCTAAAAAATGATCCATTAATAAGGTTGATCAAGTCTTATTAACAACCACTTTCGATTAGCATGAAACCGAAGAACTTTCGTGAATCACTAAGCTACCTCAACGGGGATATGAATATCCCCAACAATAAGCATTTCATATTTCTTTTTGGTAGTAGGTAGAGGTAGTTGAAAACTTCCAATAGTGATTGTCGGAGATTTTTCAATAACATTAATACCATTCACTTGGAATTGTTTCTTCGGAAATTGCACCTATGCTCATTACCATTGATATGAAAAGTGACCTTGCTTTTATTGCAATCAATAACAACCCCTGCAGCATTCAAGAAGGTTCTACCAAGGATAATCGACATGTTGTCATCCTCGGACATCTCAAGTATAACAAAGTCAGCCAAAATAGTAACATTAGCAACAACAACGGGCACATCCTCACAAATACCGATAGGTATGGCAGTTGATTTGTCAGCCATTTGCAAAGATATTTTAGTAGGTGTGAGATTATTCAAATCAAGTCTTTTATATAAAGAGAAAGGCATAACACTAACACCAGCTCCTAAATCACATAAAGCAGTTTTCACATAATTCTTTTTAATGGAGCAAGGTATAATTGGTATTCCCGGATCTCCAAGTTTTTAGGTACTCCATCTTTAAAAGTATATTTAGCAAGCATAGTGGAGATTTCAGCTTCCGGTATTTTTCTCTTGTTAGTGATGATGTCTTTCATGTACTTTGCATAAGGAGGCATTTTCAAGATATCAGTCAAGCGAGTACACAAAAAGACTCGCATCAGCATTTCAGCGAAGCGTTCAAATTCTTCATCATCTTTCTTTAGTTGACTTAGGTGGAAAGGGGATAGGTTTTTGAACCCACGGTTCTCTTCTTTTACCGTGTTTTCTAGCCACAAAGTCACTTTTATCATACCTTTTATTCGTAGGTTGTGGGTTATCAAGATCATATGGTGGTTCTATCTCAATATTAGTGTCTAGTTCTTCATTATTTGTTTGAGTATTTTCATGAACCACATCATTATCATCTTCATTATCAGAAGGTGAGTGTTCATTACCAGATTGAGTTTCAGCATCAGAGATAGAAACTTCATTATCATTATCAAGAGGTTTTTCTACTTCAGGTTCACTAGAAGCCTGCAAAGTCCTATCATTTTTCTTTTTCTTCTTATTTTTAGAAGGACTACGTGCATCAGTGTTGGCTCTTTGAGAGTCTTGTTCAATTCTTTTTGGGTGTCCTTCAGGATAAAGTGGTTCCTGAGTCATTCTACCTCCTCTAGTCATTACTCTAACAGCATGATCATTGATATTATTATCCATTTCATCAAGAAATTTTCTTTGAGATTTAGCAACTTTTGTAACTGTGTTTGAACCATAGAAGCATGTTTTCCCACACCCCTAACATCAAGCGAGCAATCATATCAAAATTGTATTTCAATTGTTTCATAACATTTGCATTGAAGTGATCTTGGTTTCTAATGTAGTTTTCAAACTCATAAAGTCATTGGCTAGGGTACATATTGTGAGGACTGTCATTATCATTGAATTTCATTAGAGAAATTACCTCTACCACCTTAGGCAGTGGTGGTGTATTAAGCCCATGTATTTCTTCAATAGGAGGTAAATTTTTGACATCCTCAGCACCTTTTTCCTTCATAGATTTCTTTGCCTCTTGCATATCTTCAGGACTGAGATATAATATACCCCTTTTCTTTGAAGTGGGTTTAACCAGTGGTTCAGGAATAGTCCAATCATCATAATTTTCAAGATCTTATTCAATAATTCTTCAGCTTGCCCAACAGTTCGTTCCCTGAAAACACAACTAGCACAACTATCTAGGAAGTCCCTAGAAGCATCAGTTAGTCCATTATAGAAGATATCAAGTATTTCATTTTTCTTAAGAGGATGATCAGGCAAAGCATTAAGTAACTGGCAAAGCCTCCCCAAGCTTGTGGGAGACTCTCTTCTTTAGTTTGCACAAAGTTAATTATTTCCTGTAAAGCAGCTTGTTTCTTATGAGCAGGGAAATATTTTTCAGAGAAGTAATAAATCATATCCTGTGGATTATGCACACAACCAGGAGCAAGAGTATTGTACCAAGCTTTAGCATTACCCTTTAATGAGAACGGAAATAATTTGACAATATAGTAATAGTGAATCTTCTCGTCATGAGTAAAAAGGGTGGCTATGTCAGTCAACTTAGTAATATGTGCCACAATAGTTTCAGTTTCATAACCATGGAAAGGATCAGATTCAACCAAAGTAATCAACTCCGGGTCGACAGAGAATTCATAATCCTTATCATCAATAAAGATAGGTGAGGTAGCAAACTTAGGATCATATTGCATTCTAGCATTCAAAGATATTTCTTTATACTTGCATAATAATTTCTCTAGATCATCTCTATCCTTACAAGCAAGAATATCTCTAGTTGTTTCGTCATTCATAACATAACCATCCGGTACCTTAGGCAATTCATATCTAGGAAGGCTAGTTCTAGCATGTGTTTCAGGAGTTTCAGTTTCAAGCTCATCGTTAGATTCAACAACATCATGTTGTATTCCCTGGTACAGTGAGGTGCTAAACAAACGGTTTTTAACCCCTTTCCGCGACGGCAATTGGAACCATCGCCAACTGAGTGTGTGCGATAGGGTGTCCTTCCCACATGACCCAGAAGTTGTCGGGGATAAGCCCTCCTGGGACCCAGGCTGGGGCCGTGTGTGGTCGGGCGAGGCATCAAAACCCAATCATTTCCGTAGGTATGTACATCCCACATGGTAATCCGAGAAAATCATTTCCGTAGGGTATGTACATCCCACACGGTGAATCCTAGAAAAACATTTCCGTAGGTATGTATATCACACACGGTCAATCCAAGGAATTCGTTTCTGTTCTTATGTACATCCCACACAGTCAATCCAGGGAAAACGTTTCCGTTCGTATGTATATCACACACAGTTCTTTGTGTGGAAACGTTTGTGCAAGGTGGCCTAACACAAATAATTCACTGCTGGAAGCTGTGTGTGATTGTTAGTTGATCGAACACGCCTACTTTCTAGAAACCGTGTGGGTTGTTTGAGTTCATCGCCCACGGTGCTGTCTGAGTAACCGTCTGCAATTGAGAACCCCAATAAGCAGGGTGATTAGCCTATTATTGATAATCCATGTACTAATCAAACTGATATTTCTTATAAAACACGCCAGATATTTCATATCCGTATAAAAGCAACCAGGATTTCATAATCGAATTACGTCAGATAGCTTCAAAGACTCGATCACGCCATTACACAATGACACCAAGTTTCACGTGCAGCATCAAAACCTTTGGAAAGTAGCATCATACACGGTAAATAGACAGATGAATCTCATTTGGTAGCTGCAGAAGCGGAAGGCAAATATTGAGCCTTGGTGATGTTGAATGTCCTTGCAACTTTAGGCGGTGGCTATGGATAATTGCCGCCCAACCTTCGTCCTCTTCAAAGAAGACTTCAATATTGTACCGTGGGTGTTGAATGAATACCTTCCTCGCCTCTTGACCATCCAGGTGGTTTGAGAGGTAATCATCGGTGAACTGCTTTGAAAAGTACTAAAAAGAAAGCTATGCATAAATCGTTGTTGTAAATTTTGAAATGGCGCAAGGGGTAAAAACAAGGTAAAAGAGTTGGTACCATCCTATAGTTGACTGATGTCTTCTTCATTGTGCAAACAAAGATCTTGCTGTTATTAAATGCAAGTTTCTTCATCCTAACAATCTTTCCGAAGTTTCTTGACTTGACTGATATTCATGGACATCTCATTTCTACATATGCAAAATGGGTCGAACAGTGGGTCTAAGCCTCTGACAGCAGGACCTACATGTGCAAGACCAAATTGTAAGAAACCTAAATATTAGAGTGATTCCTGCAACTGCACAATAATGTGATATTAGCCAAAGGACCCTACTTGAACAAACCTCGATGGTAAACCGCAGCGTCTCCCATTGTTTCCCTGCAACACACATAATGAAGATCTTGATCAGGTTAACTAAGAGTTGCCATACTATCAGTAGAATATGTATTGAGTACAGCCAAATTCGATTGGTGTCACATGCAAAACAATACAAAATTGTACCCACAGCAAATGAAAATCAAATTGCAGAACTAAACCAAACAGTTAAATGGACAACAGACCAAATGAACCAAAATAGTTAACTGAGCACGACATTGCAGAATAGAAACATGTACTAGAAGATAAGACATTTAACAAAACAAAGAATGCTTGAGAACAGTACTACGAAATGTAGCAATTGTTGGACCAAAGTGTTAACTGAACATTACATTTCAGAGGACCAAACTGTTAACTGAACATCAGATTGCATATTAACATTACAGAGGACAAATCACTAGAAGGCATTGGCGGTGGCCTCGAGAAAACATCACGAACTGTATTTTAAAGTAGACAACCGTGCGGCGGTGTCGACGGTGGCCTCCAAGACGAGGTGCTCCTCCAAGATCTGGCGGTCGACACGCATGGCAGTCATAGCAACCTCGTTCACGCGTGCGGCCGCATGCTACTCAGCTCCATGTTATACTGCATGTAAAATGGCTGTGGGAAGCGCTTAATTGGAGGAGGGGAGCAGTGATTTTGGTGGAAGGTGTCGCTCCCTCAGTCGGGGCATGTGGGACGGGAAAGGAGGAGGATGGCGTGGGTGGGGTGTGGATTACCTGACCATATCGACGAGGCTGCGCAATAAGAAGAAGGGTCAGCGGCAAGGAGGCCGCGCAGCAAGAAGAAGGGTCGCCGGCGAGGAGGTGGCACTGCAAGAAGAAGGGTCGCCGGCGAGGAGGCGGCGCTGCAAGAAGAAGGGTAGCCGGCGAGGAGGCGGCGCTGCAAGAAGAAGGGTCGCCGGCGAGGAGGCTGAGCTGCCAGTAAGCAGCAGTGAAGGTTTGAACTTGGAAAGCAAGGAGGAACAGTGGAAATGTGGCTTTTAGTAGGAGGGAGGGGCGGGGAGATAGATATTTCCGCGGTGGCAAACAAAATTCGCTCGGTGCCGCGAGAAACTGGTGCGCAAGTGTGGTTCAAGCGGGGGCGATGGACTGTAGATGACGAAGCTTCCTGCGTAAGCCAGACAAGACAGTGCGCCTAGATATTTTATATCACATCCCACACGATTCTTTCTAGTAAACTGTTTGTGGTATACCTGATTTTTTCATTATGTTTTGAAAGATAAAATGGTGTTACGGAGGGAAAGGATGGTGTTTGAATTGCTAGAACATTTACGTACAGTGAACATGCAACTAGTACATGAGTGTCGCGTTTAAATTTGGAATTATTCCGGGTTCATTTGGCATTTTTATGCATTAAGTGAGTTTCTGGGAATTTAATGTGCATAATTCAAATTTGAACTATAAGCACATGATCCAATGCACCAAAATTTGCTGAAAAAATCACATGTGTGTCTTTGGGTGAATTTATAGGTCCCATGCAAGAAATGGGAATAAAATTCAAACATCTGGGTGTCGTGGCTCGACCGGAATGATTGAGAAACTTGGTTTTTTAATTCCTGTAAATCCAAAACACTGCTGAAAATCATGAAACTTGGCATGGTGTCATGACATGGCACCAACATGCTGCAGTAATTTTTTTGGCCGAATTGGGACAAGCTTTGGTGTAAGCTTCTTGCAAACCGGAGCTTCCCTCAAGAAGGCTCTCAGTTCCGAGAGGGAACATGTCACCTCCGTGTCTTGAAACGACATACATACAGTGCCTTCTCCCGCCTTAATTTTTGTACACTGGCAGATTAGACAAAATAGAAGTATCGTGCTAAATTTTGGAATTATTCCTTGTTCGTTTGGCCTTTTTTATACATTAATTGAGTTTCTAGGCATTTAATGTGCATAACTCAAATTTGAACTACAAGCTCATGCTCTAGTGCACCAAAGTTGTTTGAAAATCACATGTGTGTACTTGGGTGAATTTCTATGTCCCATGCAAGAGATGGGAGTGAAATTCAAACATCTGGGCGTCGTGGCTCGGCCGGAAAGATTGAGAAACTTGGTTTTTTAATTCCTATAATTTCAAAACACGCCTGAAAATCATGAAACTTGGCATGGTGTCATGACATGGCACCAACATGCTGCGGTAATTTCTTTGGCCGAATTGGGACAAGCTTTGGTGTAGGCTTATTGCAAACCGAGGCTTCCCTCAAGAAGGCTCCTAGTTCCGAGAGGGAACGTGTCACCTCCGTGTGGGAAACGACATATGTACACTGCCTTCTCTTGCCTTAATTTTTTTTACACAGGCAGATTAAACCAAATAGAAGTATCGTGCTAAATTTTGGAATTATTCCGTGTTTGTTTGGCCTTTTTATACATTAATTGAGTTTCTGCGCATTTAATGTGTATAATTCAAATTTGGACTACAAGCACGTGCTCCAGTGCACCAAAGTTGTTTGAAAATCACATGTGTGTCCTTGGGTGAATTTCTAGGTCCCATGCAAGAGATGGGAGTGAAATTGAAACATCTCGGCGTCGTGGCTCGGCCGAAAAGATTGAGAAACTTGGTTTTTAATTCCTGTAATTCCAAAACACGCCTGAAAATCATGAAACTTGGCATGGTCTCATGACATGGCACCAACATGCTGCGGAAATTTTTTTGGCCGAATTGGGACAAGCTTTGGTGTAGGCTTCTTGCAAACCGGAACTTCCCTCAAAAAGGCTTGTGGTTCCGAGAGGGAACGCGTCACCTCCATGTGCGAAACAACATATGTACACTGCCTTCTCCCGCCTTAATTTTTGACACAGCCAGAGATTAGACCAAATAGAAGTATCGTGCTAAATTTTGGAATTATTCCGGGCTCGTTTCGCCTTTTTTATACATTAATTGAGTTTCTGGGCATTTAATGTGCATAATTCAAATTTGAACTATAAACACATGCTCCAATGCACCAAAGTTTGCTGAAAAAATCACATGTGTGTCTTTGGATGAATTTATAGGTCCCATGCAAGAAATGGGAATAAAACATCTGGGTGTCGTGGCTCGACCGGAATGATTGAGAAACTTGGTTTTTTAATTCCTGTAAATCCAAAACACGGCTGAAAATCATGAAACTTGGCATGGTGTCATGACATGGCACCAACATGTTGCAGTATTTTTTGGCCGAATTGGGACAAGCTTTGGTGTAAGCTTCTTGCAAACCGGAGCTTCCCTCAAGAAGGCTCCTGGTTCCGAGAGGGAACGTGTCACCTCCGTGTGCGAAACGACATACGTACACTGCCTTCTCCCGCCTTAATTTTTGTACACTGGCAGATTAGACCAAATAGAAGTATCATGCTAAATTTTGGAATTATTCCATGTTCGTTTGGCCTTTTTTATACATTAATTGAGTTTCTGGGCATTTAATGTGCATAATTTAAATTAGAACTACAAGCACATGCTCCAGTGCACCAAAGTTGTTTTAAAAATCACATGTGTGTCCTTGGGTGAATTTCTAGGTCCCATGCAAGAGATGGGAGTGAAATTCAAATATCTGGGCGTCGTGGCTCGGCCGGAAAGATTGAGAAACTTGGTTTTTTAATTCCTGTAATTCCAAAACACGCCTGAAAATCATGAACCTTTGCATGGTCTCATGACATGGCACCAACATGCTGTGGTAATTTTTCTGTCCGATTTGCGAAGGCGCACACATTAATAATCAACAAAGTCATTTTGGAAAAAGTGTTGTCACGTTACAAATCGGAAACACAAGTATTATTGAAACCGTGGCGTTCGACTTACCAATTACGTGTGGCCAGGCGTCTCCTTTTTTTATTGGCTAGGAGGTGTCGTGCGGGGTAGCTATTTGAGTACGGGAGGCGTGCGATCAGACCCCTTGCGCGTGCTCATCGGGAGGAGAGCCCTTTGATCGCTACCAGCCGCGCACCTCGCTCCCAACGTTTCCATTAATGGCGCCCGAGCACCTGTTCTACGGCGTGGCTATATGTCTCGCTGGACTGAGATTTAAGGGAGAGAAATGAAAATCTGAAAAGAAAGTTTTGCACGGATCTTGATGTAAGATCCGACGGACCTATATAGCATCGACTGCGACTTATAGCAAGCATGATGAACATAAGGACGATGACAGTGGATAATAATTGTCTTGCATATTTAGAAACATAATTAAAAAAAGCCACATGCGGCAACGCCCGAAATACACAAGGGCAAAAGAAGAAGGAAGACAATGATCTGGCTCGCTGATCTCTACTTTCTTGATGCGTTGCTATAGGCCGCGAGGACTAGTCTCCACGGCGAGCGGCGACGAGCTCTTTCTTGTCCTCAAGATGCTGGTTGAGAGCATCCACGGATTCCTCCACCAGCCTTCTACGCTTGATGCACAGCATGGCATTATCATCCATAAGTTTCTCGATGTCGGCGTTCTGGGAACGGGGGTCCCTAGACTTGTCTGCCTGCGGCCTGCGGCGTGGCTCGAAGGAGGCCCAGCACGGCCCATCTTCATCAACGCAAGCTCAAGACCCTCGCGAGGGGCCAAGCCTCATGGCGGGCGACAAGGAGCTTCCTCGAGCACGGCCTCGTCAGTGGCTCATGAGGAGGCGGAGAGTTCAAGGCAGGGTACCTCATGAGGTGCCCATGACGCAAGCCATGACGACCAAGGGCGCCCGGTCGGGCGCCAGCGCCGATGTCCTCCTTTCCTCTTTGGTGCAAAGGGAGCAAGCGCAGCGAGAGCATCAAGCAAAGGCATCCGTTTCGGTGCAACAAGACCAAGACCAGCCCCAACGGCTGGAAGGGAGTCATCGTGGAGCCCAAGCGGCGTCATCACCAGAGCCTTTGGCAAAGAGGACCAACTTTAGTCAGGATAAGTGTACCTGCTGTTCCCCTTCAAAATGGCCAATTGTTGGCGCCCTTCCCGCTCAATATTTGGGAAGAGGCCCAGGGCCTTCGCCTATAAATAGGAGTAGCCACCCCCAAGGAGAGAGGGCCGGATCCTCATCAAGAAACCAGTAGATAGAGCAACTGAACACCACTTAGCAGTCCATCACACCCGCCAAGAACAGACCCTCGCGAGGCTGTTCTTCCTTGTATTGTTCCTCATCAGCCCAAGAGGCAATCCACCACACCACACACTGGAGTAGGGTATTACACCACAATGGTGGCCTTTGAACGATATAAATCTTGTGTCTTGTGCCGTCCCGTTTAGTAGTTTAGGTCCCAGCGATTCGGGCGAGGTGCGAGACGGTGGAGGGTTGGATCTCCGCGCACCCAGTGTTCGAACCTCAAGGGTCTGCGGAACCTGAAATCCGACATTTGGCGCGCCCGTAGGTGCGCCAGACCGCCTTCCGTCGCCTCGTTCTTCCCGACCACCGCAACCATGTCGGCGCCCATCGGGCTCAGCGCTGAAGCGCCGAGCCGCCCTCGCCTCCCATGTCGCCCAGACAGCTCCCGTCGGCGGGCGCCCTCGTCGTTCCCTGTTGCCTGCCGTCAACGCCGCCACCGGCCCGGCGGGAAACGAGCAGCAAGCATCGTCCCAGCACCCGTCCATGAGGTGGGACGGCCGCACCGCCACGCCTTCGCTCACCCCCGCTGGTTCTTTCGTCCACGCGCGCTTCGCTGCCATGGAGGCCCGAGCTGCACTCATCGCGACAAACGAGCTCTGCGCTACCGCCCGTCGCCGACGACGTCACGAGAATGGCTCGACCGAGTCGCCCGAGCTCGTCCAGCTGCAGAGGCGCCACGCACCGTCCGTCTCGCTGCACCGCACCCGCCCAGCGTGGCGATGAAGCTCCGGGCGCCTCGGCCGCCTCCTCCTCAAGAAGGCACCACAGCCCCAAGGCGCGGCCTGGCGGAACCCGCCGCCCAGGGCCGCGGCAAGATCGAGCTGTCAAGAAGTTCCTCGCCCACAAGAAGCTGCCCGGCGCTCCCGCTCCAAAGACGTCAAGACCATGCGCTGCCCCAGCCATGGGCGCAGGAGGCCCGCAAGACCAAGCTCTCTGTCGTCCAAGGCCCCAGCTGCCACGGCGGCTGCCGCGCCTTCACCTCCGAAAGGCGCAGCCGCGGGCCCGCCAAGTTCAAGCCAGACCTGCCTCCTCGCCACGACGGCACAGTGACCCTACGGAGTTCCTCCAGCTCTGAGCTGGGCATCGAGGCTGCCAACGGGGATGAAAAGGTCATGGCGAACTGGTTTCCCATGGCGCTCAAGGATGGAGCCCGCACCTGGCTCCTGAATCTGGCCCCAGGCACGATCTCTTCCTGGGCCGAGATGCGTACCCGCTTCATCGCCAACTTCTAGGGTACTCGCGACCGACCACCCGCCGTAAGCGACATGCGCCGAATCAAGCAGCGGCCAGGGGAAACCCTGCAAAAGTACATCCAGCGCTTCAACAACGCACGCCTCAAGATCCCCAGGGTAACGGAGGAGGCCATCATCTCTGCCTTCTCCGACGGGCGGCGTGACGTCAAGATGAAGGAGGAGCTGGTGATGCATGAAGATCTGTGCACCTCCTTGGAGTTGTTCAACTTGGCGACCAAGTGCGCCAGGGCTGAGGAGGGGCGCCTCTCCCTCCTCGAGCTGCCTGCCGCAGATCCTGAAGAAAAGAAGTCCAAGGCCAAGGACGTGAAGCGCAAGGGGGCTGCCGTACTCGCGGCCGAACCAGACACCAAGCGAGGCAGAGATCAGCCCGAGTCCTCCAAGGGCAGTCGGTACTGCGTGTACCACAACCTCCACACCCACAACACCAATGAATGCCAAGAGCTCTGGGTCAGACGCGAATGAAGGGTCGTGACGCCCGAGCGCAGTGATCGGGCTATGGCCGAGGAGGAGGAAGGAATGCAGACGCTGGGAAGACCGCAGCCAGCGCCAAGGGTGGCGCGACCAACCTCGCGAGGACCGTTGGCAAGACCCGCCTCGAGGGAGGCTGGAGGGATCAACCTCGCGAGGATCGCCCGCAGGGAATGCAGGACTCCCTCACGCCGCCGCCGCCAAGGAGAATTGAAGACCGTCATCGGACGAGGGGCTGGGGCTTCCGGGAAGCGCGGCGATCGTCGCATCTGGGCGGAGCTCAAGCCCCAGCCTCTCAGCGCATCTTCAAGCAGTTCGCCCGCGAAGTGAATGCAGTCCTCCCCAAGCTCGAGGCCACGCGCCCTCTCAGGTGGTCGGCGTGCGCCATCACGTTCAGCTCAGCGGATCAGCTCAAGTGTGCGGCCACAGCCGGAGTTCTCCCGATGCTTTGTTCCCCAATCATCAGCAACGTGCTGGTCACCAGGACCTTCATCGACGGGCGGGGCAGGACTCAACGCCCCGTCTGTGGAAACATTCAACAATCTTCAAGTGCCTTACGATCGCCTTCAGCCAACCAAGCCTTTCTCCGGAGTCACCGACGGCTCCACGGTCCCGATCGGGCAGGTCCGCCTTCTGTCACCTTCGGGCTCGCGACAACTACCACACCGAGCTCATCGACTTTGGCGTCGCCCACATTCGCCTGCCGTAACGCCATCCTCGGGTACCCAGCGTTGGCCAAATTCATGGCCGTAACTCCACCATGGCTACAACGTCCTCAAGATGCCAGAAGCGGCGGGGTCATCACGGTGCCTGTGAAGAGAGAGACGCAGTGTGCTCCCCGGAGCGAGCCTTTCAGCCGCATCGCTAGAAGACCTGCACCACAAGGCAGGAGGCCTCACGAGGCCGCACCCAAGAAGAAGAAGACATCGACCGCCCGACTCCTCAAGAGGCAGGCCCCTCGAGGCCCGCTGGGCCGGGGGAGCCTCCTTCCATCGCATAGGAAAGCGCGCCCGACGCCCACCTCAGGCCGGGCTCGAGGGCTCTCCCCTGGAGTGCCGCCGACCTCGCCAAGGCCACGAGGGAGGCGTTTGGGCACCACGTGGAGGCGTGTTTCGAAGCACGTTTCCCGCAAGCAGGAGCAAGGCAAGGAGGGCCGAACCCTCGGGAGTTCGTCGCCAAGGCCATTCAGAGCTACAGGAGTCAAGGGTCATGAGGGGCAGCCGCCGCCTACCGTGTGTCCCCCATCCAGCGAGGATGGTGGGCTGCGCGTCTGCATCGACATACCAGTGGCTCAACCGAGCAGCGTCTCAAGCGCCTCGGCCCCTCGCGAGTGGGACGTTGCGAGGGTCCGCCCCACAGCTACGTGCGCATGCCTTATGGCCTGCCAAACGCGGCAGCTGCGCACCAGCGTCTCATGAGGGCCATCCTGGAGGCTCAAGAGGTCAGGCACGCCGCAGCCCTGGTGGAGATGGAGATGGCCCGCGAGGAGCCGCCAGCGCCTTCGGATCCTCCCGAGGCCCCTGGGCCTGGGGGCTCGTGAGGTCAGCTCCCGCAGCCCACCGAGTCTGCTACACCAACACCCCTTCGTCCCCAACATCACCAGGTGACATCTTTAAGTTTCGTTTCAGCCGGGAGCGCCTTGAGGTCAGATTATTCCCAGGCCGCGTGGGTCCGTCCCTGCGGCATGTATCCCTTTTTATTTCATGTCATTAGCTTATCCTGTTGGGGGCGCCCCTCGGGCTGCATCATCCCCAAGCCGCTCGGGCCTGTCCCAGCGGCATGTATCCTTCCTACGTTCTCCTTAGGATTATGCTCTCGCTCCACCATGCTTGTTATTTGGTGCCTTTTCCTGGGTGACGGAATCTTGCACGTTAAAGGGGGGGTGCCTGAGCACCGCGACTCAGGGCTCCTCTGGCTCTCCGGCCCCCCCCCTCGGGTCTTGCCCAGGGCCTCGCGACCTGGCTTGCCCGCGACGGCTGAGACCCGCCCGCGCGCCGGGACCCGCGGACGTAGAGTTTCGTCATCTAACCCCGCTTGCGCGTTAATGGGGGGTGCCTGAGCATCGCGACTCAGGGCTCCTACCGGCTCTCCGGCCCTCACCCTCTGGTCTTGTCCATGGCATCGCGACCTGGCTTGCTGCCGACGGCCGAGACTAGCCCGAGAGCCGGACTTCGAGGGCGAGAGTTTCGTCATCTAACCCAGCTTGCACGCGTTAAAGGAGGGTGCACGAGCATCGCGACTCGTGGCTCCTACCGGCTCTCCGGCCCTCACCCTCTAGTCTTGTCCATGGCATCGCGACTGGCTTGCCAATGACCGAGAGACCAGTAGCGAGCCGGGACCAAGACGAGAGCACCGCAATCGCCAAATTTGCAGGAACACACTTTGGAAGATAAGGCCCGGTGCTGTGAAGAAGGCGAATGCGCTGTGAAGCTCATTCTTTTGGAAAAGGCCAAGTGCTCGTGAAGAAGGCGAATGCCCGTGAAGCTCATTCTTTTGGAAAAAGGCCGGTGCTGTGAAGAAGGCGAATGATGTGAAGCTCATTCTTTTTGAAAAGGCCCAGTGCCTGTGAAGAAGGCGAATGCCTATGAAGCTCATACTTTTTGGAAAAGGCCGGTTCGTGAAGAAGGCGAATGCTGTGAAACTCATTCTTTTGGAAAAGGCCCAAGGTTCGTGGAAGAAGGCGAATGCTGTGAAGCTCATCTTTTCGAGAAAGGCCCAGAGCTCAGAAGAAGGCGAACGCTGTGAAGCCGCTGTCGCTCGAAAGGGCCCGGAGCCCGTGAAGAGGGCCAACGCCCGTGAAGCTTGCTTCCCAGAAGAAAGGCCCGGAGCCTGTGAAGAGGGCCAACGCCTGTGAAGCTCGCCACCGTGACACTCTCACGTAATAATGAGTTGGGGCTGTACACGCCCCGGAGTCTCGAGGAGTGTTCCGCCTCGGGCCACAGGGCTCCCTCCCACGCCCGGTGGCAGCACTTAGCTCATATTTGGTGAGAAGACGTCGAAGACTAGACTAGGTGCCGGACGCGGCTTTTTCATTTGCTTTCTGCAGTTGACTAGT